>CM065808.1:53151134-54528634 GCA_033398695.1 Orobanche coerulescens | reverse complement strand
TTCTGCTGAAATGAAGTATTATTTGGAGCCTATAATGCTTTTGTTAACCTTGTGGTGGAATACATTCCTTTTGTGCCTTTCATCGTCGTGACTTGGTTAATATAGCATTTATGTGGCCCTTCTTGTTTGTCTCTTAGAAATTTGCTATCAGGCAAACTTGGGCTGGTATGGGCAATCAGACTTGTAGTGGGTACAACGGGTATGAGTGGAAGTAATAGTTCTCTACTCCGTTTTTTTTTTTTTTTTGGTGGTATTGAGGCTACGGAGTAGGCCTTAAGTAAACATGAGTACTTTCAATCTGATCATGGATTGTTTGGTTATATCCTTGTAATGGGATATCAGGCTCAAAGGAAGTATCAATTTAATTTGAATTTTGTCTTAGGTTTGCATGTTCATTTTGCATCTCTCCAAATAATGTTAATTGGAATTTCACATCTCTATTAGAGTAAGCTGGGATTTTACATTTCCCATCAGACGGACTGCGTCAAATGGGAGATCAAATACGTTAGGCAGCTCGAGATACACTTGAATGTTGTGAACGTGATATGTTTAGTTGTGAAGTTTAGATGTTTTCTGTTGTCACAGCTGTGCCATACTCATGGGAGTGAGTAGTGAGTACATGTATTCACTCCGAGTATTCTGTAAAGTGTAAACTAGTGCCTCTTCATGAGATGCATATATTATTTGTGAAGGGCAAAACTTGTGTGATAATACACTTTTATCCATATCTTTACACAAAAGGGTCGTTTTTGTTTAAACATATTAATGACCTTTTCCCTAATCATATAATTAATAACTTCACTCTGATGGCAAGAAGAAAAACAACAGTAATAAATTCCTGTTTATTGTCATGAAATTTATTTTTAGTGTACAAATTATACTACATAACAAGTATTCTCGACATTTATTTTTTATCTAACAAATTACATATAATGACGGGTATTTGTAACTAAACACAAATGTCAAGGATGTATTTGTAATACTTCCAAGAGTTCTTTTAGTTTTTGTTTTTGTAGTAACATATAACACTTCTAAGGGAGAAGTTGTAATTTAATTAGGTTATTTAGAAATAAATGTCATTCATTGATCTCCCTCTATGACTACAAAATTAAGAGGCATTTGGTTCGAATTCCTTGATCGGAATCACAGTGGGGCCCATTAAAAAGGTCAATCACCGTAGATACCACAATTTTATTATTCAGGGGTGCTTGGTAGGATGTTTTTGAGGGTGGGTAATGGTAAAGGTAATAAAAAATAATGTTTGGTGCTCTATAATGGAATGGCTCATTACCCAATAATGGGTAATGGACCATTACAAATTTACATTTGTAATGTTGAAGTACTTGACATATTCAAAATTATATTTGACTTCAAAATAATTTAATTGAGTTAAAGATAACCTAATTTTCATAAAATACTTAAATATTTAGACTTGAATTGAATTGTTAAATTAAATATCATATTTACAATTTTTATGAACATTAGTCATGGAATAATATATTAAATTATTTAAATAAATATCATAATTGATATTTAATGTAAAAACTTGATATTAGTTGAACTTACTGAATAAATATAATTTACATTTAAATACATGTCATTAACTATTTAAAATTATATTTAGAAATAATCAATTATTCAAGCTTAATTAAAATTATGTTGTTAAATACTAAAAGAAAATCATTTATTTAATATAAAAATCAAATCATTTAATCAAATTGCATAATCAATTGTTTAATAAGAAGGCATAACTGAAATTACTTAATATTTTTAATTATTTTAATAATAAATTATTCATTTTAATATTTATTTAAATTAATTTATTAATATATATATATAATATAACTACAAATATAATTTACATTTAGATTTATTTAGTTAAAGTAAATATATAATATATATAATTAAATATCTATTAAACATTTGAATTATTTATTTAAATATAAGACAATTCTTAGTAAATATTAATTAAATGTTAACAGATCTATTTTAATCACTATATACAGTAAAACTTCGGTAAATGAATATGATCGGGACTAGAGAAAAATATTCATCTAGCGAGATTATTCATTTATCAAATAAAATGTTAAAACTCTTATATACTCACTATACAAGAAAAAATGATTTCAAAATTACATAAAACAGAATAGTACCTGAGGGTTCTGCAGGTTGAAAACAACAAGATTTCTATCAGCAGTGCCAACAACCATAAGAGGATGTCTAACAGTAAGTGCATAGCAGCATTCAGGAAGCTGCTGTACCGAAGTTAAATTTTACTGATCCCAATACCTGAAGATAAATAGCATTTTTGCCCAAAGTATACTTCAGATATCATAAGTGTAAGAATATTACATGTTACAAACAATGAAATCTGATTACCTCATATGGATAGCATAGAAGAGGAAATATTTCTTAGTGGAGATATTAATGATACTTGCTAAATTGGCTACAAGAAGTGTAGAATAACCTATCTGATCAGTTGATGAATGATGAACTTAGTTTTCAGTGAAAACCAAAGAAGTGTTGAAAAGTATGAGGAAGGAGATGGTGCAAATGATTAAAAACTAATATAAGAAGCATTATTTCGGATATTTAAAACTCTCAAGACAACGAAAATGTCCAACAGCCAATAGTTAGGAAAAAAAATCCAACAGGTAATAATTTTGATAATTGGAGCATGAATGAACAATAAAATGTAAAATACTAAAATTACGTAAACTTACATGCTATGCATTGAGAATCAAACATAACACACTTAAATGAAGCAACCGAAATACTCAAAACTGTTCTCAAGCATATGTATTAAAGTTTGCCACACTAAAAACTCAAGATATGTTCTCAAGTTTGACATGATAAAGCTGGTTTGCCGCAGACCAAATTCTTCTTCACGATATAGCTTAGCAGAAAAAAGGCACAGAGGGAATATCCTCTTTCAACTGAAAATTTACGATGGGACATGCCTCACCAATTCAGATGTACCAACACAGCCCGATCATGGTTTAGACAGATAAATGGATTCTGGAGTGGAAGACACGTATGCATTGTGCAAAGACATCAAAGAATGACCTAATTGTATTGTCCCATCTTCCTGTCGCTAAGAGATTCACTTCTGGGATCCAAGCAAGCTCTTTAACAGGAGCATCATGCATGGCTACAGTTACAGGTTGGCCACCAGATGCCAATGGCCACATTTTAACTTGTTTGTCACAGCCTCCAGAAAAGACAGTTGTCCCATCATGATTCCAAATAGAGCATAAGACCTGAACAATTTACGAAGTAACCTAACTATGGGGCCAAAAATTAATGTGATCAAAATTGGAGGATTATTTTGATGGCATGTTACCAGATGATCATGTGATATTGATGCCTTAGGAACGGTGTTGACAGTGGTTCCCGATTTCATAACCTCCCAACATCTAACCTAATAAAAGAGGTGTCATAAAAATACCAAGTTAGCTCTTTCAACAATAAATAATACTTGTCCGTGATCTACCTAGACACCTCAGCCTAAAAAGGCAACATACAAATCAGCAAAATATAGAAACACACCATGGAGAAAAAGTTTTTCCTAAACCAGCGGTCGTACATACCAACCAGAGTTTATAAATGCAGTATATATCCAAATACCAAACTACCTTTTCACTAGAGTTAACACTGTTTTTCAAGTAATTTACTAAGGATGCTCGTATAAAATTCATGTATTTCAATCCCCCTTCTAATCATTAGGAATATGCCAAATAAAACAGAAGGGAACTAACAAGCAACCATAGAAAATTGGTTGGTGGTCCAGTGGTAGGACACCTACCCTTAAAGACACTCCTTTGGAAGGTCTTGGGTTCAATTCCCACCAAGGTGGTGAAAGAGGAGGTTTTTTCTCTTTATGATCCTCTAGCTCCCCGGGCTAGCTCGAGCGACCGCTAATCAATGTTTAATCTCGCGTCAAGCGGCAGTGTGGGAGTATTTCCTTGCTGGGAACCCGGAGGTGCTGACCAATCAGTGGCTGTTCTCCCGAGAACTGTGCTGGGAACCTGAGGCGCTGTTAATCAGTTAAGGGCTTCTCCTTGTGCGCAGAAGTGTACAGAAAAGGCATTGGGAACCCTGGAATTGCTCGAGCGACTCGCGATTTACTTCTCTCAATGGGTTAGGAGTGGGTTCATTGAGGGACTATGATTAGTCCGGCTAAGCTGGGATCACCTAGTTATCAAAAAAAAAAGTATACCAAAAATAGAAAGGCAGAGACAAGCACAGAAAAAAGCGTGAAACCATACAGTGGTGTAACTCAAGATTAAGAAACTCTCTGCTCTACCAAAACATACAAGGACAACAAGAACAAATGAAAGTGAAAAGAAATCAACAGCAAAAATTAGGAACAAATTAGCAAAAATTAATCAAGCTCTGTCTAATCACTGAAGTCATTTACCAGGAACCGATCAACAGAATCAAGTCATTAATGCATACAATCAACCTAATTAAACCGTAGCTATTTCTAAAAACCAAAAAACCCAAAAAAAAATCAATAAGAAACCAGAAATTGGTAAAAGCTAAGAAAATGATCTTTACCTGGCTTTGAGGACTGCCCCATTCAGCCCCGTGCTTGCGGCGACTGGGGTCCTTCACGTCACCAAAACATCCAAGAAAACAATCCATTTTCAGAGAATAATCGATAATTCCGAACAAATCACTTTCCCTTTTCTTCTCGTGATTTCAGAGAACTACTAATGGTTTTAGATGATTAGAGGAGGAGTTCATGGGAGACCGGTCTCCATCTTTCTCCGCAGAGAAGAAAGAAGAGAGAAACGAGAGTTGGGGAGAGAGAAAGGGAAAAAAAATTGTGAATAGACAAGTAGGGTTTGGTTAAGGACAGAGAGACAGGGAGAGAAAAGAAAAGAAAAAAAATGAGAAGATTGAGGGGGCAGTTACCAGGAAGTAGGGTTTGGGTAAAATCCCGGTTTAGATACCCTGTTACTTCACTAATGAGATATATTTTTATTCAAAAAATTCATTGCGTTTTTTACTTCAGTAATTATCAAATTAGCGAAGTCTTTGTAACTTAAAATTTCTAACTAGCTCCTGCTTTTTTGTTTGGTACCATTTACTGAAGTCTATGTGGGTTTTTTACTTCAGTAAATTGAAAAGCGAAGTTGTTGTTTGTTTTTACTTTGCTAATATAGATTACCGAAGTGAGACGTACCGAAGTGTTTGACGTTTATTCTACTAGTGTAGGCTATGGCACGCATGTGTATTTTTTGAAATACTCCCCCTTATATCGAGTCGTCAAAGTGTCTTTTGCTGCCTCATTAAGACTTCATCAAGTAAAAAATAAAGTGTGAAAAATCTTGATAGTAGGAAAAAGAATACAACATATACAATGCTTCATTAAACTTCTTTCATTAAGCCGATGTGACCCTTGCGTTGATTAATACCTACATGTCGCTTACCTTTCTAATTGATAAAAACAAGTGCAAGAATAATCACTCGTGAAGGAAAAGAGTGTAACATGTTTATAGAGTTGAAACACATACTAAAGCGGCACATTAAGTTCAAAGTAGCAGTATAGTCAACATATAATAACAATGAATAAGTTTAAAGTAGCACTATGCTAAACACATAGTAGGAGTACAATAAGTTCAAAGTAGCAGAACGTTGAACACAAAATAGAAGTGCAACAAGTTCAAAGTGGCAGTATGTTTAACACAAAATAGCATACTGAGAGTCTCCATTCAACGCATCATAACTCTCCCCACACTTGATATTTTTTAATGCCGTTTTTTTCCTAGAAACTCGACTTCCTTGCCTTTCGAATGATATATGATACGACTCCTAATACTAACCAATGAAAGTAGTGTATTTGTTGAAATTCACAGTTTCAGCAGAAACTTTCTGTAGTAGTATCCATTCAAAGCATAATAATTTCTCTATACATGATGTGAATCAAGATACAATCAGTCAGTCGGAAGAAAAGTTATACATTTCCGTTGGAGCAATTATAAGATCACGAGCAAAAGCGATAAATAATTCATTAGCAATGCTCGTTCAAAATTATTTCAATCAGATCGGTGGCAAGCAATACGATAACATTTTTATTTGTGGCATTGAAGCCAAGTCTGTATAATAATCTATTTATAATATTTAAGTTTAGTTGTTGTATGATTTATTTAGATTTTATAAATTGTTTGCATTGTAATAAGATCACATGTTAGCTCAAAAGTTTCGATGTCATATGAAGTCTCGAAATAAAAGATCATTCCAAGCGATTAGCCTAATTAAGCAGTTTTCATAATTCAGATGTATCTTCTACATATGATGTCCAATGAAGCTCATCTTTACACCGTTGGAAATCTAAGAGAGAGGTCTAAAATCTTTATTTCATCACAACATCAAAATCGGACATTTGCAGTGGTTAAAATACAGTACAAATGAAAGCAGGTGCTCGAATTTTTAGATAAGATATATCTTCATATTTTGGTCAAAACTCTCACGTCTGACATTCCATTTAGACGATTCAAGTGGTTTTGGAAATCTAAGAGGTAGTATTACAATCCTCTAAAAGACACAAAGACCAAATTCGGACTTTTTGGAGCCCTTATGCCACTAGAAAGACAACAACATATTAGTTTTAACTTTTATTCAAAACCTAAGTCTTGGTCTTTGATTCTCGTCTCCCTAAAAATGTGTTGATGTAATATCCATACTTTTCTGCTTTTGATAATTTTCAATTCTGGCACTTCTCCACTTTTGGCGACTCGCTTGTAATCATTTCGATATTTTGAAACTGTTGGCCACTAAGTATACAGAATACGTCTTGGAAAGTGTTTAAGCAACAGCTGTGCGTTTTACAAATTAGAGTGCGTAGCGGAAGTCTTGTTAAACTTAGTTTGTAGTGTATACTTAAAAATAATCATAGTAATGAAAACAATAAATAGCAGAAGGTAAATAACACAAGATTTAAAGTGGTTCGAGGTAAACCCCTCTACGTCCACTGATCCTCCACAAAGGAGTGAAAATATTTATTATAAATACTACGTACACAACTATGTATTTATAATCAAACCTATCCTTATATCGTTCACACAGATTGATACAAAGACCGTAGCTTTCAAACGTTCACACAGATTGGTCAAAGCTAACTCTTGACTTGCTTCTTCACACACAGTTCCAAAGCTTCGTCCTATTCGTCCCACACAGGTCGAAATATCTCTTTAGTTCACACAGAACTAGGTTTTTACTCATAGGTAAAAGTAAGGTAACCAGGTAAGAACAACATCTTGAATATGAAGTTCTTGAGCTGATGATGGTTGTTCTTGATGACTGAGTATATTTCTTCTTCTTCAGATATTGATTGATGCTAGGAAGAAATATACTTGCTCTTGTAAGCTTGATCTGATGATAATGAATATTCAGTCTTTTGATCGTTTGAATACCGCTGGTAAGCTTGTATGTATTCTTGTGTTCCGATCTTCAAACTCTGGGGGATAAATAGCTTCTGAATAGATCCGTTGAGCAAAAGTCCGTTACAACGGGATGATTGATTTGAATAAAACACGATCCGGTTTTTGCTGATTGATTGAAGATCTGTGTTGGCTAGTATTTAAATATTTTATCCCTTTAGTATTTAAATACTTGTTTTCAAACGGGACTTGACTTTTAGTGAATAAAGCTGATTCCATTTCAACGGTCTTAAGTCCTGTTTGGATAAGTATTGAAGATCTCAATACTTACAGTCTGTATGTTGTATCTGATATAATGCTGTAGGCTATCTTAGACCGATACTGTATGGAAGGATGTTGTATGATTATTTCGGGACAGCTTCCATACTTAGCGTCATATTGACATATGATTTTCTTG
The DNA here is from genome assembly GCA_033398695.1 of Orobanche coerulescens. Lineage (NCBI taxonomy): Eukaryota > Viridiplantae > Streptophyta > Magnoliopsida > Lamiales > Orobanchaceae > Orobanche > Orobanche coerulescens. Next base: position 54,520,789 of record CM065808.1, on the reverse strand, counting down.
ATGTATGATGGCTCTTTATACTTTCGCTGTATGTTGGCACTTTGAGAAGACTTCGATACATGATTGTTTACTCCAACAACTTCGATCGTCTTCGAGACAGCTGCTTGCTGTATGTTGGCACTTTATCAAAACTTCGATACATGATTGTTTATCCCAACAATTTCCCCCTTTTTGATAATTGCCAAGTCTCTTGATGATGCCAAAACCTTGATGCCAGAAACCTTTGAAACATCTTTGTTTCGATTTTCTGTCGAATGTTCTGACCTTCAGAAAATTAAAGCAATGTGAACTGCTCGCAGGCAAGTTCTAAAAAGGTAGAATCTAACAGCAAAGTGTTTTCACAACTTAAACTTATGATTGGCGCGCATGCACAATCTTACAGTGTAATCTAGTTGAATACAACTTAACCTATGAACTGTTAGCAGACACGTTCTTATAACTTATATACTATACAAGTTTCATACTTGTTTATTGCAGCAAATAAACTTATTTTTTAATCACACATTAACACAGTAGATTACGAGTTGTAATCTTTTAAGATAAAAATATATTTTATTGATGAAGAGCGAAGATTACAAGTTTGGACAAAAATGAGGATGCAAATTTTTTGTTGTTTCAAAAATAAAATATAGGAAGGATCCTATAAGCTAACTCCTATAGTCAGCATGTCTCCAAGGCCTTCTTGGATCATTCTTGGTTCCCTTCCTCCAGTTTTTCAAGGCATCCTTGTTTCGATTTAAGTAGATGGCTTGTCCTTCATAAGATTTATCGAACACAAGGATCCAATCTTCCGGATGGGTAATTAGATCTCCTTTCCTGTGTTTGGATTTTAACTGCACCTGTAGGGGGAGCATTCCTTCATCCAGCCTCTTCTTGAATTCCTCGGCAGCTTCCTTCAGCGTTTTACAGCTGTTGAATATGGAGGATTCCTTGATAAGAACTACAAAGTATCTTAACAGTTCGTTTTTCCTCCAATCCTTTATCTCACCTGCTGTAGGCTGTTGGTTGGTCGCGAGATTTATTGTTGATGGTTTCTGTACAAGGTTTTTCCACGGAATATTAGGATCGTGGAATTCAAGGCGAGCACCCTGTATCCTAATAGTGTGAGCAGGAGATGACAATCGGGTAATTGCAACAGTAATGCTGTCTTCTATTGCAGCTTCAAGCTCCTTTTCATGTTCCAGTCTCAATCTCTTTGCAGCTTCTCTACCCTCTTCACCCTTTTTGGCGTCATCAAGGTATGAGACTTTTTCATCTAGTGCTCGAGGATTTTCATGGCGCTGTCCTGTTTTGCCTCCATACTTGAGAATTTTTCAACCAGGGATCGAAGCACCACTCACATATCATCAATCTTTTTATCATGGCCTCGAAGGTGGGAGCCAGTTTCAACAAGGGCTGATGCAGTTTTGGCCTCAGAAATGCGAAGCTTGGCTTGTTCCTCCAAGAGGATCTGCTCCTGGCGCTTTTGGAGTTGGTTCAGAGCTTTCCTTAGGACGGTGGGCATAATGCGGAAGGCTTCTTCCACTTTGGAAATTTCTCTTCTTACACCCGTAATTTCATCAATGGCAGTCTCATGCAACCAATTGATCTCCTTTTCAACAGTATGCAGCGCATTCACAGCATCCTGTATGAAGACTGTTTGTAGACCGAGAGCATGGAGTTTCTCATGTCTGGCTGGAGAGCTAGGCTTTTTTATCTTCTTCAGCTCCGTTGAGCTGTCTAACGACCACATGGTTTCGGGTCGTTGCTGTTCATCCTCGGGTAAGAAACCTTCATCGGATTCCACTTCAATGGGTGAAGGTGCAGGGGCAGCAGGGGCTGCCTGAGATTGCGGCTGTTCAGACTGATCGGCTACAGGGGTAACTGTTTCTTCCTGTTCCGAAATGGTTTCTGTAGACATGGGTACAAGAGGGACTGATTCCTCCTGTTGTCTCTCAGCTTCCGCCTGCTCCGGCAGAGGGACTGATTCCTATTGTGGGATGGCGCGGGGCTTGATCGTCGAGTTGGGTGGCGATAGGCTTGGGTGCTTGTTGTGAAATTGTTTGTTCCTCCGCGATAGGAGGGACTGATTCCTCGCTGTCTTGAACAGTTTCTTGCTATTCGAAAGGGGACTGATGGTGACTTGATGTCCCTTCTCCTTGATGATGTTGCGTCCGTGAAAATTCCTATTCTCTTGCTTCTTCACGGCTTATCCTCAGACTAGCCTGGAAGGCGTCGTCAGCGTCGTCTGAGTCGTGGTTAGATTTTGGACTTATAGGAATTGTTTCTTCGGATAGAGATTTCCCTTTCATTCGAGCATCAACTTTGTCCATTAGATGGCTCGAAATCAGCTACTTGCAGCAAAGATTGTCCCATTGGATCAGGATTCAACATCCTGAGAGTCTGTCACCTCCAGAACGAACCATTCTTCTTCACTCCAATCGCTCCAATTGTACAAAATTTCATAAGGAGTAAGCCTATATGCTTTCCATTGAACAAAACGGTCGTATGCCTGTTCAATCTGGACAAATAACAAAGTTTTGTTAATTATGGAGTCTGGAGAGGGGCTGAGTTCGACACATGGGTTCGCGAAATGAACCGCTGTTCGTCTCGGGTCACCCGATACACAAAAATGATTTATTCACTAAGCGGAGTCAGTCTGGAAACAAGCGCATTGTAGAACGTCAACTTCTTTATATTGCCACTGTGCTACAGAGGCGCTGTTGTACTATCAATAGAGTCAGAGTCTGTGGCTATGTCCCTCCTCTCTCGGCTTAGCTGTCAGCTCTTAACCCACCGTAACTACGTCTCACCGGCTGTAAATACTTGTAGGCAAGGGTTCCACTAGAGGTGTGGGATCCTGTATTGGAGAGGGATCCCATATAGGGGATGGGGCTATTGGCTCCAAAGTGGCAGCCGACTCGCCAGAGTATTTCAAGTTGGCAAATAACTGTGCATCCGTCCCTTGGATCAGCAGAGAGGGGCATAGTTCGGACAAATGGCCTGTTTGCAATCAGACGATCCTTGTTAAAGATGGAGGGTCTGGATCCTCCAATATATTTTCGTGAATTTATTTTCTTCGCTCCTTTGCTTGCGGAACACCACACTTGGTCAAAATATTATTAAGAATCAGACCAAAAGACTTCTTCTGAGAGGCAGGTTTAGAGACTTCTTCCTGCAACCTTTTAAGAATAATCTGGCACCAGTTGACCTTCTCACAGGACATGATGGCAACCATCATTCGAAATCTCAGGTTGGTGCATATCTCGAAAGCACATGTTCTGTTTTCAATCATACGACAGCAGAAATCGTGTAAGTAAATAAATGGAAGACAAAAGCATTTCTTGTGGCATGAAGCATGGACATTCTCGTCCAATGCTGAACCACTGAATAGACCCCAATACTTGGTGAGAACTTCTTGAGACCCAAAAGTCTCAAGCTCCTCCATAGATAGGCCATCATGTGAACGGTCAGATCTAAGGGATGAGAATCGTCGTTTAAAATGAACGAACAGGATGGACTGAGCGTAACGGGTACATCTTATCCATCCAATTTTGAATTGAAAGCGGGTCCCACATCTTACGTATCGTCTTCCCTTATTACCCGAATTGGCGGTGCGAAATTATAAAATAATTTGAAAAATCGCAGCGTTGGAGATAAAATAGTCCAGATGTCGTGCAAAGCATTTAATGCAAAGACGTTTATTTAAAACAGGGCACGTGGACTCAAATATGTTTTGAAATAGATAAAATGTTATAATATAATATTAATTGAATTCTATAGTATATGCTGTATCCGCGTACATACAACATTCCCCCTTAAAAGGTACATACGAGATTCAATTCCATTCAACAATTTAAGGATTACTGCTGTATTCATGGGTCATACTATATTCCCCCTTAATTATTGTACACGTCAGCTGTAGGATAATTATATGTCTCTTTATTCCTACAGTGTTGTTCGGAATGTCTGAGTGTACATATAATTAACGGTGGACACGGTATTCGTGGATCTTACAGCATTTCCCCTCAATTGTTGAGTAAAAACATTAAAAACTTACAAGGAGTCAGGCTGTAACTAACCCAATTATTGTCGAAGCATATAGAATCTTGTTGTACCGAGAGGATTGGTAATGATGTCAGCTAACTGGATATCTGTATGAACTTTTTCCATCCGAACATCCTTGTTCTTAACATGATTCCTAATGAAGTGATGCTTCATATGGATATGCTTAGTACGCGAGTGCAATACAGGGTTGTGCATTATCACAAATGCACTCGTACTATGGCACATGTGGGTGTTTCTTTGGCTTTAATTCCATAATCTGACAGCTGTTGTTACATTTAAAGGATCTGCATACAGCAACTACCAGCAGCATAGTATTCTGATTCTGCTGTGGAAAGCGAGTTTGCCAATTGCTTCTTACTGAACCAAGATACAAGTATAGGTCCAAAAAAGTGACAAGTACCGCTTGTACTCTTCCCATCTAGCTTGCAGCCTCTGAGATCCGAGTCGCTGTAGCCAACCAAGTCGAATCTACCTTCTTTAGGATACCGCAGTCCTACATCGACTGTTCCTTTGACATATTTCAGGATTCGTTTGGCTATTGTGAAGTGTGATTCTTTAGGTGCTACTTGATATCGTTCACACACTCCTACAACAAACTGGATATCGGTCCTGCTAGCGGTTAGGTACAGGAGTGAGCCAATTAGCTTCCTGTAGAGTGATTGATCAACTGGCTTTCCAGCTTCGTCAGCACTAATTTGCACGGAAGTGCTCATGGGGGTTGATGATGATTTGGAGTTATTCATCCCAAATTTGTTGAGAAGCTCATTGCTGTATTTTTCCTGGTTGATGAATATCCCTGTAGGCAACTGCTTTACCTGCAATCCTAGGAAATAACTAAGTTCTCCCATCATACTCATTTTAAATTTACTTTGCATGAGATGAGAGAACCTTTGACATAAAGCAAGATTAATTGAACCAAACATAATATCGTCTACATATATCTGAACCATCAGGAGGTTATCACTTCCTGTATTTTAAATAAGGTTTTGTCCACAACACCTCTTTCTCGAATCCATTATCGGTTAGATACAGGGATAGGGTCTCATACCACGCTCTAGGTGCTTGCTTAAGTCCATACAGCACTTTCCTTAGCCTGTATACAAGGTCTCCGCCTTCTGTGTTGACAAACCCTGGTGGTTGTTTGTTGCGATAATTGTTGAACGCAAGTGTACATTATCGTATACAAGTAATAAAGTGATGAGTGAGTATCGTTCCCACGAGGACTGAATCACTAACTACCGATTTTTATGTGTTCTAGTTTTATTCGAACAATCGAATATTGGGTTTGCAATTAATTACTAAAAGAATTAATAAAAGACTAGACAGGAAAAAGGATCGCTTGGAGAAAGAAAATCAAATGATGAATAAGTCTAGGATTCTGAATCCACCTCGCTTTATCTGAATTTACTCTCGATTATCTGATGTTAATAATTTTCCCAATTTATTGAAGGTGGAGATTGCTAATATATTCTACCGCCTCTCCCGAGGTCAATAGATTTTTCTAAAGGCGAATAACGCACTCTATCCCTAGGTGAATTAATTCGTCAATAGGCAAAAAGCATAAAATCTCCAAAAGGCCACGTAGTTCCTATGAGTATATTCCTATCTCACAGAATAAAACGGTCCTCACCAATAGTTCCTCACCAATTCTCCTCTCCCGATTCGAATTGAATGAAATCAATACAACTATTGGCCAGATAATTGAAAGCATTAAACCCGATTGGGAAAACTCAACAAAAAGGTAATTAATTAGATAATCTCAAGCAAAGCCGTCAAAACGTAGGTTTCATCAAAATCCTAGATTAGAGTTTTAGCCTGACATGCTAATAAATGAAAATACAGAATAAATGAATAAAAGCATTAAAATCAAACGGAGATGAAGCTCGGATTCCTCCGTTCTTCGGCTTCCGCCCTCTGCTCTTGAAGTCTTCTGTTTCTCTTCCTCTTCTGCCGTCTCACCGCGATTCTCTAATTCCAAGTTCCAAAGATCCCAAGATAAAAGATAATTAATTAGGGTCTTAAACCCTTATTTATAGCTTTGCACAGTCTCCAAATCGCGTCCGTGTGAGTAGGTCGAGAACTGGCTTCGAAACGGCCCAAATCCGCGCGGAGGACAGAAAAACCACCAAGTGTGCCGCGGCGCACTAAATCTGTGCCGCGGCACATGGCCTTCAGCTGGATGCCTGGGCGCTATTTAATTCATCTGTGCCGCGGCTCACCTGGACTGTGCCGCGGCACAGAGTACAGTCTACTCTGTGCTTGCTGGTTGCCTTCCTGTGCCGCGGCCCTGCTTCCTTGTGTCGCGGCTCACGACCAAAATTTGCCGTTTTCGCCCGTTTCGCCTCGTTTTAGCTTCCAGACTCCAATCTCCTAACAAACATACAAAATTAAGGCATTAAAAGCTCATTTAAGCAAATTCACTCTTCAAAACAATACAAAATAATGATAAATAAGCGTATAAAAATACACCTAACAAATACCCCCAAACTTAAGCCTTTGCTTGTCCTCAAGCAAAAAGAATTAATTTCAATAAAAGAATGTCGTGAATGATCGTGCAACTCGTAGTGCTCTACTTAATCAATACTATCCTGAAATTTTCTCTGAATGATACGAGTATCGTAATAGCGAGCTGCATTCAGAACACTGATTCTACAAAATAACCAAGTTCAGTCCTAATTACTCGTTCATGAAGAAAATCCAGCTCAAAGATTAACAAAACGTGAATCAAATTGACCGTCAATACGAAAGGTTAAAATAAAGAAGCTAGTTCGCCCCGTTCCACAGTCTAATGGAAAAATTTTCACGAGTTTCATAAAAATAATCCTCGGACAGTATTCCCTTGTATATATATGCTCAAGAAATTGATTCGAGTTGACCACTAGGTTCGGATCTCGGGATGTTTCATCGGGATAATCCTAGGGTGGAACTTCCATTCTCATGTATTGGGAAACCGTTTGACGTAAAAGACATTCATGGGGAACATGGATGCTTCTAGTTACTAAGTTCTCCTCTTCAGCGGAGAAACAACTCGAATATATAATTCCGGCATCTCCGAATCAAGGTCGCTGTTTTACGCGAGAGTAAACAACGGGTCACGCGAATACCCCCGGTTACTAGGCTCACTATCATTGGCACATGTGAAATCTCTAAATCACTAATCAGGGTCATCGTTTTATGCGAGAGTAAACAACGGGTCACGTGAATACCCCCGGTTGACTATTGGGAAAACTGACCGACTCAAAACTCAATCTAAGTGCCAACACGACTTATGTTACAGGACGACTAGCTAACCGAAAAATGTAACCAACCGTATCAACGGTGATTTTAAAACACGTATGTATCCTTTCTTATCCGCCAAGACCTCTACAATCACGAGAAAAATTTCGGACCTAAATGAATACTAAGCAGAAACAGAAATCACTGACTACAACGCGACTAAAACTCGACCTTTTCTTCAGAGAGAAAAACAGTGTCGTAACATCAGTATTACACAAATAGAAGCACGAAAAATTCACGAATAGAGAAAAATTACGACAAGCAAGGCTATCGAAAAAAAAACTAACGCAAAGTAATGAAAAGTGCAACAAAAACAGTACAGCAATAAATGTAGCGACAGAAAGTAAACCCCCCCAAACTTAGGACGTACATTGACCTCAATGGACGAAATATAATAAGCAGTAGAATAAGGAGGTCAAGTACTCCCCTCTGGTCCTCTCACGAGCTGGTGCCGGCATCATCCGGTGAGGAGGGTGGTGTGGCTGGCCGGGCGGGTGCAATAAATGGCCCGTCTGGATGCATGATATGGGCCGTTCATGCGGCAAGGTGCTCCTGATGGTAGGCGTCCCTCACTTCCAGATGCCTCACCTCTCGTCGGTTGGCCCGGCGGGCTTGCTCTCGCATCTCAGCTCTGACGGCAGCAATAACGCTCTCTCGCTCCGTCCGCTGCTCCTCTCGCATGGCAGCCATCATACTCTCCCTCTCTCTCTTCATCTCCTATCTCTCTCTCCTCGTCTCCTCTCTCAGCTCCTCTCTCTCTCTCCTCAGATCCTCCCTTAGCCCGTCGAACATCGCCTGAAATCTCTCTCTGTCGGGCTGCGGTCCAGCATCTCCCTGCCCCTGTGTCAGCAAAAGAGGCTCGGGGGACCCCTCGTGGGCCTCATCCAGTAGAAATCCTCTCCCCCGAGCGTGCGCCGGCGCTCCTCCCCACTGGTCAAAATGTGAGATGATGCGGTGGTCGATCGGGGCCTGGGGAGCAAGCATCGGCTCGTCGTCCGACCACGTCAGCCCCAACTGTCGGCACAGAGCGCAGATGAGAGAGGGGTGCTTCAACCCCGTCTTGGATCCTCCCTGAATACACTGGAATATAGAACGGACTAAGACAGGGGCCACATCGAAATGCAACCCGGATATGATAGCATATAGTGTCCGGGCGCGGGAGAGAAAGACAGTGCGTATCTGAGATGTGGGGTCAATACGAGCGCAAATAAAGTAAAGCCAGGCACGCCCGAGCCGACTGAGGCGCGAGCTCTTGAAATGGAAAGTAGAAGAACCCGGTGCTCGCTGCTCCCAGTTGGAGTCGGGCTGCGCAATAATCTCAAGCAGAGCCTCCTTCGTGAGGCTAGTCATCACTCGGTCATAGGCCGACTCATCTACCACCGGAAGCCCAAACAACCTCCGAATAGCAGCTGTGGAAAAATCAACTGTAACACCTCGGACATCGACCTGAGTCCGAGTGTCTGACGGCTGCAACATCTGGCCTGCTTGAATATGCTTCAATAGCGCACTGGCGTAGAACTCCTGCACTATCGATATCACCGCTGGCTCGGGGGGTGCAGCAAATCGGGCCCACCCTATCTCATCTATCATCGTAAGCAATTCCCCGTCTTGGGGGGCTGGAGTAAATCGCCTCTCCTGGATAAGAGGTCGCGGTCGAATCTTCTCATTGAAGATTTTGTGGATTTCAGGATCGGAAAACTAGTGCCCCTCTTACTCGGCGCGGCTACGAGAGGTTTCCCCTCGAGTGGGGGATGACTGAGTCCGTGCCCTCTTGTTCAGCTTCTTAGTCCTAGCCATAGTGATTCCTGAAAAATTTTAAACACCAAAGGTTACTTACTCAAAATAATAACGAGAATAATCATCACTCGGCTAAGGATATCCGGCCTTAAATCAGAAATTTTTACGAGATAGCACAACCGTGAGAGAAAAATGAAATTGAACCATAACGTTTAAACTAGACGTACGGGTTGGGGTTGCTGTAATTCCAGAACGAATACGTTGCACAAAGATTCAAAATATTGCCTTAACAAAGAAAATTTTTCATTTAGACATTTCATCGAACACCTAATGGGCGAGAGTTTACTTGAAGGATAAACATGGCAATAGCTCGATTCAATCCCCAAGAACAAAAACACAAATCATTCATCATCAAAACTACGTACTCAATTCATTCATATTCCAAAATAACCATGAAAATTCGATTAAAAACCACCATGTCATCCACTAAACCATCATAGACTTTGGAAGGAAAATAAACATATTCAATCCTCAAATTCATGAAACAACTTCAAATTTAAATTCATAAAACAAGTAGAGATTAGAGATTCGATCATACCTTGATTGGTTTGTGAAAAGTGCAAGAAAATCGCAAGAAGAAGGAGAAGGAAAAGTGTTCGGACGATCGCGCGCAAGGGAGAGGGAAAGAAGAAAGGAAGCGTACCTGGAATGGCCGGCCGAATTCGGGTTATAAGGTACCTGGCTGTTCGAATTCCGCATAGTGTGCCGCGGCACAGCTCAAGTGAGCCGCGGCACCGAGTACAGTCCCTTTTTACCTGTTCGCATGTTTTGTCGTGTGCTGCGGCTCAGTTTCAGTGTGCCGCGGCTCAGGGCTCAAGTGTGTCGCGGCTCATTTATGCCGTGCCGCGGCACAGGGTACAGTGGGTTTAGCTCACCCTTTCGATTTGTGTGTGCCGCGGCTCACAATACTTGTGCCGTGGCTCAGGCATCAGTTTCTCCCCTGGGACTTTTCCTGCACAGAATTTCAAGAAGAACACGTCAAGAGCGAGAGGTAAAAGCAAATTAAATCACAAAATGATGAAAAATAAAAATTCAAAAATGCAAGAAAAATATAGAAACGCAAAAATCTACAACTACGAACTCGGGTTGCCTCCCGAGAAGCGCTAAGTTTATAGTCTTCAGCCGGACCTATTTAAAAATTAGTTCGCTTTTCGCAGACTCCATTTGATCTCTGCCCCGTTCATCGAACCGTTAATATGGTTTTTAAAATTATGACCATCGGTCGTTAACGATTCGACTTTCGGTTCGGACATCGAATGTTGTTTGCGGAAAGGTTTTGTTGAGAATAACTTTCCGAAACACCCGTTTTTCTCATAACTAGACGTCCGCTGGGCTTCCGGCTTATTCCTTCTTTTACGAACGCACTTAAGACTGCAGTGGACTTTTCCGAGTGTGGCTGATCAGGTGGCCATGATTGCATGTTCACATACTCGAGAAATGCTACTCTTTCTATATCTTTTTCAGAAGTCAGACCATCTGAAAATGAGTCTTTCGACCGACGATGTCTTCGGTGTTTCTCTTTTTCAACGGCCTCCACACTTTCACTTTGTGAGCTTTTATCAACACCTCCCGGCCATGAAAAGGATTTGAATACTTGGAACGTAACATGCTCGTCTTGGACCCGCAGAGTTAATTCTCCCTTTTCCACGTCTATAAGAGTTCTGCTGGTCGCTAAAAATGGTCGTCCCAAGATAATCGGGATATCTTTGTCTTCCTCCATGTCGAGAACAATAAAATCCGCTGGGAAGATAAATTTATCCACTTTTACTAGCACATCCTCAATCACTCCTCTCGGATACTTAATAGATCGATCCGCTAATTGCAAGGAGACCGTCATAGGCTTTGCTTCTCCAATTCCCAGCTTTTTAAAAATCGACAGAGGCATGAGGTTAATACTAGCACCGAGATCGCACAATGCCTTGTTAAAAGAAAGATTCCCCATGGTGTACGGTATGTTGAAACTTCCCGGATCTTTCAATTTTGGTGGGAGCTTCTTTTGAAGAATCGCGCTGCATTCCTCCGTCAAGGCGACAGTTTCAAACTCCTCGAGTTTTCTTTTCTTCGACAATATCTCTTTCATGAATTTAACGTAGCTCGGCATTTGTTCCAACGCGTCGGCAAGTGGAATGTTAATATGAAGCTTTTTGAACACGTCAAGGAACTTAGAGAATTGTTTGTCCGCCTTTTTCTGCTGTAATCTCTGCGGAAACGGAACGGGGGGCACATATGCCTTCGGGTTATCCGGAAACGTTATCGAGGGTCTCCAATCTTGAGATTCCTCCGTCGTTAAATTATTCTTCTCCTCAATTTCACTCCTCTTTTCACACCTCTCGGGCTGGTCCAACACCTCCTTCCCGCTTCTCAGACTGATCGCATTTAGACTTTCTCTAGGATTTGTCTCGGTCGTGCTGGGCAATGCTCCTTCCGGGCGGGCTGTCAACACATTAGCAATTTGGCCCAGCTGAACTTCCAAGTTGCGAATGGAAGCGGAATGATTCTGCAATGTCGCTTCAGTACGGGTCATGAATTGACTCGTATTCGCCGCCAATTTCGCAATTGCTTCCTCGAGAGAAACTTTTGGAGCGGGAGGGGGCTGCTGTTGGTTTTGAGCGAACGGAGGCTGGTTTGAGTTCTGTCCGTTTCTCCATGAAAAGTTGAGATGATTACGCCACCCCGGATTATACGTGTTGGAGTACGGATTATTTTGCCGGTTTCCGTTTCCTACAAACTGAGCTTGTTCAATTTGGGGCTGCTCGAACGGATTTCCGACTTGACACTCCGCGCTAGGGTGGGATCCGTTACACCAATTGCAAGACTCAATGGTGACGGGGGGAGGAGAATGCGAAAATGCTTGGAGCTGCTGCGTTAATGCTGCGACTTGGGCTGACAATGTGGATATTGGATCATTACTAGAAACTTCCATCACTCGCTTCGGCGTTATTCTTTCAGATGGCCATTGATATGCATTTGCGGCCATAGCTTCCAACAACGAGTGTTCCTCGGCCATAGTCTTTCCCATCAAAGCCCCACCGGCGGCTCATCCACGAGAGTGCGTGTAGAGGCACTCAATCCATTGAAGAACGTCTGAATCTGAAGCCAGTCTGGAAGGCCGTGATGTGGGCATCTCCGTAACAAATCTTTGTATCGCTCCCACGCCTCGTGGAGCGATTCCATATCATACTGACCAAAGGTGGTGATCTCGTTTCTCAATCTCGCCGTCTTAGAAGGTGGGAAGAATTTAGCAAGGAAGGCTTGCGCTAACTCTGCCCATGTTGTGATCGACCCCGGCGGTAAGGAATTTAGCCAAAATTTCGCTTTATCCCTCAAAGATAAAGGGAAAAGCCGTAATCGGATAGCATCGTCGGTGACACCATTGTTCTTGAACGTGTCACAAATCTCAAGGAAAGAAGCAATATGAGCGTTTGGGTCGTCATTCGGCAATCCACAGAATTGGCTCGCCTGCACCATCTGAATGATCACAGACTTGATCTCGAAATTGTTGGCTTGGATAGTGGGGCGCCGAATTCCCGAAAAATTAGCATTAATTTGCGGCATGGCATAGTCTCGAAGTGCCATTTCCGGTTGAGCTTGCTGCACAATATTATTTCCTCCTTGAATTTCGATATTTTCGGCCATGGTCACCGTAAATGCTGTAACTCTCGTTTCTCCTTCTTGTTCCTTCGAAGAGTGCGCTTGAGCTCGGTATCCAAAGGTAGTAGGCCTTCGTTACCGAGTTTTCTCATGCACTACGCGAAAGATCCTGAAAGGAAAAACAAATAAATAAATAAAAGTAAATACACAAAAATAATAAAATAAAAACGTTCAAACTAAGACTAGAAATACTGAAATCGATATTAGCAAAATTTCAGTTCCCCGGCAACGGCGCCAAAAACTTGTTGCGATAATTGTTGAACGCAAGTGTACGTTATCGTATACAAGTAATAAAGTGATGAGTGAGTATCGTTCCTACGAGGACTGAATCACTAACTACCGATTTTTATGTGTTCTAGTTTTATTCGAACAATCGAATGTTGGGTTTGCAATTAATTACTAAAAGAATTAATAAAAGATTAGACAGGAAAAAGGATCGCTTGGAGAAAGAAAATCAAATGATGAATAAGTCTAAGATTCTGAATCCACCTCGGTTTATCTGAATTTACTCTCGATTATCTGATGTTAATAATTTTCCCAATTTATTGAAGGCGGAGATTGCTAATATATTCTACCGCCTCTCCCGAGGTCAATAGATTTTTCTAAAGCCGAATAACACACTCTATCCCTAGGTGAATTAATTCGTCAATAGGCAAAAAGCATAAAATCTCCAAAAGGCCACGTAGTTCCTATGAGTATATTCCTATCTCACAGAATAAAACGGTCCTCACCAATAGTTCCTCACCAATTCTCCTCTCCCGATTCGAATTGAATGAAATCAATACAACTATTGGCCAGATAATTGAAAGCATTAAACCCGATTGGGAAAACTCAACAAAAAAGTAATTAATTAGATAATCTCAAGCAAATCCGTCAAAACGTAGGTTTCATCAAAATCCTAGATTAGGGTTTTAGCCTGACATGCTAATAAATGAAAATACAGAATAAATGAATAAAAGCATTAAAATCAAACGCAGATGAAGCTCGGATTCCTCCGTTCTTCGGCTTCCGCCCTCTGCTCTTGAAGTCTTCTGCTTCTCTTCCTCTTCTGCCGTCTCACCGCGATTCTCTAATTCCAAGTTCCAAAGATCCCAAGATAAAAGATAATTAGTTAGGGTCTTAAACCCTTATTTATAGCTTTGCACAGTCTCCAAATCGCGTCTGTATGAGTAGGTCGAGAACTGGCTTCGAAACGGCCCAAATCCGCGCGGAGGACACAAAAACCGCCAAATGTGCCGCAGCGCACTAAATCTGTGCCGCGGCACATGGCCTTCAGCTGGATGCCTGGGCGCTATTTAATTCATCTGTGCCGCGGCTCACCTGGACTGTGCCGCGGCACAGAGTACAGTCTACTCTGTGCTTGCTGGTTGCCTTCCTGTGCCGCGGCCCTGCTTCCTTGTGCCGCGGCTCACGGCCAAAATTTGCCGTTTTCGCCCGCTTCGCCTCGTTTTAGCTTCCGGACTCCAATCTCCTAACAAACATACAAAATTAAGGCATTAAAAGCTCATTTAAACAAATTCACTCTTCAAAACAATACAAAATAATGATAAATAAGCATATAAAAATACGCCTAACATTGTTCAACATAGACTTCTTCAGCAAGTTCTCCATTCAGGAATGCGCTCTTGACATCCATTTGATAAACAATAAAGCTCTTATGGGCAGCAAAGGCTAAAGGTATCCTAATGGCTTCTAGTCTGGCAACAGGGGAAAAGTTTCATCGTAGTCTATGCTTTCGTCCTGTCTGTAGCCTTGTGTGACTAGACGGTATTTGTTTCTGATAATAAGTCCATTTCCATCCTTCTTGTTTCTAAATACCCATTTAGTTCCAATTACTGCTTGATGTGTTGGTCTGGGTACTAGATACCATACATTGTTTCTTTCGAAACTATTAAGCTCTTCTTCCAAAGATGTAATCCAGTGAGAATTATCTAGAGCTTCTTTGGTGGAAACAGGTTCGGATTGAGCTAAGAATACAGCGATAGTGCACATGTTAAGTCTTTTAGTTAAGTTCAGATAGAGACTTCCATACGGGAAATGGAGATATCTCAGTCTCGGGTTCTTCTTGCGCACATAGTACATTTCCTTGTGTACTCTGTATTCTCCTACGAGTGGATACACCAGCATCAATATTTCCTATGATATTAGCTGTAACCATCTTCTGTCGGGTTCTAATTCGGCTTCTTGTACTATATCTTGAGTTCCTGTAATTTCAGCTTCAGCTTGTATAACATCGGATTCATCTACTTCTGTTCTTACAGCCGCGGGGTTGATTTCTAAGTCAACGACAGGCTCTATAGGAGTTGTAGGGTTATCAATGGTGAGTTCTTGGATATTCTGAGTAAGATGCTCTACTCCTGTAGGATCATGATGAGGTTCATCGAACACTACATCTACTGATTCCTCAATTGTCAGCTTCCTTTTATTAAAGATCTTGTAAGCTTTTCTGACAATGGAATATCCAACAAATATTCCTTCATCCGATTTCTCATCGAAGGTTCTAAGTTGATCGTTCCCATTGTTACAAACATAACACCTTGTTGTGTCGAGAATTATACTCTCCGACCGGCGATCGCCTCGGAGATCGGGCGACCTAGCCACTGCCGAGCAAGCCAAGGCAGAGCTGCCGACCAGCGACCAGGCGACCAAGCCTTAGCCCAACAGACAAGCTAAATCGGCCAACCGAAGGTCCCAGGACAAGTCCCGGTGTCGGGCGATCGACATCAAATACGATCGCCTCTCGGTACTCGGCGACCGACTCCTGGCGACCGACTAGCGGACGATCATCACTCGGCACCTGCCGACCGACCCTTGGTGATCGACTGATTCCGACCCTCAGCGACTGGCCGACGGTGACCCTCAGTGACCAGCTAGAGACGACCGCGTCATGCCGATAGTCATCCAGTCGGCAAAGGCCGAGCCTTAAGACTGACACCCCGTGCAAGAGCCGAGACAAGATTCGCAATTCACAGATCATTGACCACATCCTGTCAGCATCCGTCCACCAGCCGACAGGCCCGCCGAAAGTTGTCAGTAGGGCCGCATGTGACAGTGACTGCGGGCGCGTCTTTGGCTCCTCATTGGGTGCCCATCTGCCATTGTAACCTTGGACTTTAGGTAGACTGCCAGCCACTGCTTTGGACTTTAGCCCGACAGCCCGGGTGATCGCCCCATTATAATATTGGCCGGCAGACGATCGCCCCATTATTATAATGGCCGAAAGGCGATCGCCCGCCAGAAGACAAGACTCGGCTGCCCCTATATATACTAGGCTCCCAGCACTTGTCCAGAGAGGGAGATTCTGACTCTCAAAATCACTCTGCATTATCGCGATTTCAGCACTTGGCTATCTCCAACTCTTGGCAACAGCTATCATTCGGTACTTACTTCACCCGACCTCTCTCATCAAGCAAGCGATCGGCAGGGACGAAGAACACCGAGCTTCGCTCAAGATCCGGATTAACAGAGTCTTTTTACACTCATTATATTTAGATTTCTCACATTAATACTTGTATCCACGAATATTTGTATTAATAACATCTCGCGAGAGCATTCAAGCCCGGGCCTAACAAACCCGGCAAATCTTGTTTATTCATTTTCTCTCGGAAGTGCTCCCGCAAATTGTTGTTTGTTGTCCGTCTTCCAGCAGTATTAATCTTCGGATAAATATTTTGGGCAACAACAATTGGCGCTAGAGGAAGGGGCGGCCTGAACCTCAAATTTTTATTCCTACCGTCTCGAAGAACACTCACTGTTCTCGGGGCAGATACTTGAAGTGACACTCACTGCGGTTCAAAGAAATCTTTCTGAAATCATGTCTTCCGCCTCCGCGTCGAAGAAAGCCGCTGGCCAGCCGGCCAGACGCCTGCCTGGCCCTGGCCCGAGCCGCACCGATGGTGGAAGGCGGCCGCAGCTGAACGCTGATCTCGTCCCTGGACGGCGGCCCAAGCCTCTCGCTCGATCAGCTCCGAACCAAGGAACAGATCGACGAGGTCATGGCCGTCCTACAGGAGCGACGGAGTGCTCTCGACGCGCCTCCAGCTATCACCCCCTCAGCCGTCCGCCGGAAGTCCAAGCGAAAGCTCAAGGCGTTACTGGCCGAGCGATCGCCAGGAGGCTCTCGTCCGCAAGGAGAGGCGCTCGCCAGCCGGGGCTCCTCTGTTTTCGATCGCCTGGGCAGTGACCCGACCTAGCGACCGGGGCAGTCCGGCCCCAGCCACGAGACGACGGAGTTTGAGTCCGTCAATAGGAGCTCGGCCTACCCGACTCCCAGAAGGCAGCCCAACCGTCTGGCTCTCCCGCGCCAAATAGCCGAGGTCGGCAGCAGCGGAGTCCGGAGATCGGTGCACGATCGCCTCGGCTCCCATTCCCAAAGCCGATCAGCGAGCGGCCGAGCCACGGCCATTGCCGCATTGCTATGTCAGATCGACGACATGAAGGCGCTCCTGGAATCCAGGGCAGGCGCCAAGAAGACGATCGCCGAGCCAAGCGAGCCGCTCGTGATCGACATCGATCTCGCCCCCGTGCAGCACAAGATCGCTCCCCCACAAACACCCTTGTACGAGGGGCGATCAGACCCGGACACGATCGCCTGCCCTCAAAGGATCATCATCTAACATGGTGAACCCGGACAAATGCGACACGTGCCACAACCCCCGTCTCAACGTACACCGTCGAGGTTCTCCATCTCCATGGCGGGCCGAGGTGGAAGCAGAGCTAACAAGCCGCGGAGGTGGAGTTGATTCATCCGACGCTGCCCCGCGCAAGGACTCCTCTAGACCGAGACCGCACGCCCTTCGTTTAAATACGAGGCGAGGCGCAGCCTAACAGAGGACCCTCATAATAAAGTGAGTCACGAGACACTCAATGTCTTCGCGCATCAAGACACGGTCATGGAGTCGGTCCATCGATCTCCGCGACTGTGCACGATTCCTCAAACGAGCGAAACCATCAAGTTTCCGAGGGGGATCGGCCAATGTTGTTTTTTGCTGGTACAAGACCGAAAGATAGCTAGCCGATCGACCATGATAGCCCAAGTCCGAATCTTAAGTCAGCTCAGCAAGATCGCCCATCCTCATCCTCTACGATCGCCAGCAAGAACCACCTCGCCCCATGTCTTCAACATAGGAGCAAGCTGGGGGGCAATTGTTGTGTCGAGAATTATACTCTCCGACCGGCGATCGCCTCGGAGATCGGGCGACCTAGCCACTGCCGAGCAAGCCGAGGCAGAGCTGCCGACCAGCGACCAGGCGACCAAGCCTTAGCCCAGTAGACAAGCTAAATCGGCCAACCGAAGGTCCCAGGACAAGTCCCGGTGCCGAGCGATCGACATCAAATACGATCGCCTCTCGGTACTCGGCGACCGACTCCTGGCGACCGACTAGCGGACGATCATCACTCGGCACCTGCCGACCGACCCTTGGTGACCGGCCGATGCCGACCCTCAGCGACTGGCTGACGGCGACCCTCAGTGACCAGCTAGAGACGACCGCGTCATGCCGATAGTCATCCAGTCGGCAAAGGCCGAGCCTTAAGACTGACACCACGTGCAAGAGCCGAGACAAGATCCGCAATTCACGGATCATTGACCACAGCCTGTCAGCATCCATCCACCAGCCGACAGGCCCGTCGAAAGTTGTCAGTAGGGCCGCATGTGACAGTGACTCTTGACGCGTGCTGGCTCCTCATTGGACCGCCCAGATGGCTGCCGGCTGTAACCTTGGACTTTAGGTAGACTGCCAGCCACTGCTTTGGACTTTAGCCCGACAGCCCGGGTGATCGCCCTATTATAATATTGGCCGGCAGACGATCACCCCATTAT
This sequence comes from Orobanche coerulescens, assembly GCA_033398695.1. NCBI lineage: Eukaryota > Viridiplantae > Streptophyta > Magnoliopsida > Lamiales > Orobanchaceae > Orobanche > Orobanche coerulescens. The sequence continues at coordinate 54,502,197 of CM065808.1, read as the reverse complement.
TATAATGGCCGGAAGGCGATCGCCCGCCAGAAGACAAGACTCGGCTGCCCCTACATATACTAGGCTCCCAGCACTTGTCCAGAGAGGGAGATTCTGACTCTCAAAATTACTCTGCATTATCGCGATTTCAGCACTTGGCTATCTCCAACTCTTGGCAACAGCTATCATTCGGTACTTACTTCTCCCGGCCTCTCTCATCAAGCAAGCGATCGGCAGGGACGAAGAACACCGAGCTTCGCTCAAGAGTCGGATTAACAGAGTCTTTTTACACTCATTGTATTTAGATTTCTCACATTAATACTTGTATCCACGAATATTTGTATTAATAACATCTTGCGAGAGCATTCAAGCCCGGGCCTAACAAACCCGGCAAATCTTGTTTATTCATTTTCTCTCGGAAGTGCTCCCGCAAATTGTTGTTTGTTGTCCGTCTTCCAGCAGTATTAATCTTCGGATAAATATTTTGGGCAACAACACACATGCATCAAAAAATGCAAAAGTACGAAACTAATGGAGTTTTGTTGTTCCATACCTCGTATGCTGTTTTGTTATGGTGTTTGTTGATGATACAACGGTTTTGCGTGTAGCACGCTGTATTGGTGGCTCACCCTAGAAACGCTGTGGCAACTTGCTTGCGGCAATCATGGTCCTTGTTGCTTCTTTGAGCGTCCTGTTCTTTCGCTCGGCAATGCTGTTTTGTTGAGGTGTGCGGGCAGCTGAGTATTCGTGCTGTATCCCATCTCCCAAACAGTATTGCTCTATAAAATGGTTAGTAAATTCAGTGCCTCTACCGGAATGAATGGACACGATACTCAACCCCTTTTCATTTTGAAGCTTTTTCAGGTGCTCAGGCAACTTTGATGTTGTTTCCTTCTTATTGCTTAGGAAGATTGTCCAAGCATACCTGGAATAATCATTAACAATAACAAGATAGTATTTCTTACCTTCCAAACTTACCGGGTCTATAGGACCGTAGAGATCCATGTGTAGTATTTCTAGAATTCTGTGAGTGGAAAGGTAGGATTTGCTTTTCAGGGTGATCTTGATTTGCGTTTCCTTTCTGACAGGGTCCACAGACGCTGTCTTTTTGGAATGACACATTGGGCAATCCTCTAACCATTCCCTGTCTGGAGAGCTTGTTGATCGTATTGAAGTTGACGTGAGACAACCTCTTGTGCCATAACCAGCTTAGATCTGCAGTGCCCGTAGGCATCCAGTCAGCAATATACATATTACCTGATCTGCTTCCTATGAGCACAACTTCTTTGGTTAGGATGTTCTTGACTCTACAGTGATCTATATAGAATTTCACCGAGAACTATTTGTCACAGAACTGGCTAATACTAAGTAGATTTTACTGTAAGCCTTCAACATAAGCTACAACGGTGACTTTGAATTTTCCCACAAGTAGGGTTCCCTTCCCTCTTGTTCTTCCTTTTGATTTATCACCGAAGCGCACTTTTAGACCGCGACCTTCTAAGAAATATGATAGATTGCTTTTGTCTCCTATCATGTGCCGAGAACATCCACTGTCGAAGTACCAGATGTCCTGTAGGCAAAGGAATTAAGTAGATTTAGGTCCCCTTTGAATGTTGGGTCCATGGGGGTTAGTGCCTTTAGGTACCCAGATTTTCCTGACAACAATGGGTTTACTATAGTTTACTTTAGGTACATTCTTGCGGTATCTACATGGGGTAGGTACGTAGTCGTTGTAACCATGATAATCATTATGCATGAAAAATTCAGGGTTATTATTAATCCAGTACGAATGCCGTCTTGGAGGTGGAGCCATTTTCTTCGGCCTAACAGCTTGCCTTCTGGGTCTCCAGTTGGATTCCCAAAGCTATTGCTGATATTGTGCGGCGACCTGCTTTCGTGATGGATAACGAGGCTCCTGTATCCAACATCTAGGCGCGCTATACTGTTGGAAGTACTGTTGTGCGGGCCTTTGATATTTAGGTACAACCTTCTTTCTGAACGGCTGCTGGCACTTTTGATATGCTCGGGGATCATGCTGTTGGTTACGCCGTACAGGTCTAAATGGCTGAGGATTCCGCTATCTGGAATATGACTGTGGTGGCGGAACGACAGCCTTTTTTGTTCGTGGTGCAACAGGTGCCTTCATAGGACTTGGGATTTCTTTCGATACAAGGATGGATTCCACACCCCTAATGAACACAGTACTAGTTTTCCCTTTATTGGAACATGGGGTGTATCCTAAGCCACTTTTATCATGAGCATGTTGCCCGGTACTTAGAATTTCTTCCATCATTTTAGATGATTTCTCGAAAGATTTCAGGATGGTCTCAAGTCTCCTTCTCGTTTTTCGAGAGTTTTTTATTTTATCTTGGAGCAGAACAAAATCATTTGTCCTGCTTTCACTGTGAGATTTAGCCTCATTTAGTTCGTGAGCAAGTTGATGATTGCTCTCCATGAGTTTTTCGTGATCGACTTTGTTGTTTTCACACTCAATAGACATATTTTCGTAATTCACTTTCAGCAAGTCGTTTTCTTCCCTCAGCTCTAGGTTAGAAATTTGGAGCTGTATGTTTTCATTTTTGAATGTCTCATGGTCCTTTTGAATGTTTTTAAATTCATTCATCATGTTTTCAAAGGTAGGAGATGCATTTGCAGGAGTGATTGAGGTTGAGCTTACCTCATCATCGCTATCTTCATCTTCCGATATGTCTTTGGCCATAAAGCACATATAGGCTTTATCTTTAAATTCATCATCTGACGAGTCACTGTCAGTGACTGCCTGAAGACATTCTTCGGACTTTGTTGGTGGGGGGAGGCTTCTGATTCGCCATTCAGGGACTTGAGCTTGTTTTTCCAAGCACGTCTTCTTTCGTCTTTTTGCTGTTGCTCGGCTTTCGACAACCTTTGAACTTTAGGATAAGGACATTTATTTGCATAATGTCCTGGTTTCCTGCAATTATAACACATGTTAGCATCACCAGAGGAAGATTCGGTATTTACCTTGTGAACAGGCTTGGGCTTGTATGGAGTCTTTCCCGACAGCTTGATGAACTTCTTGAACTTATGCATGAGGAGCGCTATTTCATCTTGTGATAGGATGTCGTCCTTACTGTCAACATTCTTGTGGGTAGGCTTTGATGTGTTGGGCATGCTATGCCTTCTATTGGATACAACGGCTAGTGCTGTAGTCCGTGCATGTGATTCTTCTGCTTTCTCTCTCCTGTCTATATCATACTCAAATGCTTTGAGGTCAAAAAAGAGGTCAAAAGTAGATATGTCGTTAAGATTACATGACACACGCATAGCTATTATGTTAATGTCTCATTGGGCACGGAGAGATCTGAAAATTTTCAAATTCTTCTCCTTTTGTGTGTAAATTTTGCCCAACGCTTCAAGTTCACCGACAATGCCAGTGAATCTGAGGTCAAGTTCCTCAAGAGTTTCAGTTGGTTTCATTTCAAAAGATTCGAATTGCTGAGTTAGTTTTGAAATTTTGTTTTCTTTTGAGAGCTCATTACCCTCGCAAATCATCTTGAGTTTTTCCTAGACTTCTTTGGCTGTCTTACAGCTCTTTACCTTCGAGAATGTGCCTTTGTCAAGAGTGACAAATAGGGCGTTCTTAGCAACATTGTCGAGGTTGGCACGTTTTTGATCATCAGTGGTCCATTGTTCGTGCTCTTTATCAAGCATCTCAGCATGAGCTTGGCCTTCGATCCTTGGGGTCGGATTTACCTTCATGATCTTTATGGGGCCTTATTGGATGACATAAATCATCTCTTCATGCATGGCAGCAAGATGAGCCTCCATCCTGATTCTCCAGTCATCAAACTCGTTAATAGAAAATATTGGTACCTTATTAATCAGTGAGGTATCCATGTCTAAGATTTGGAAAGATAAGGAAGTTTTCAAAAATAAAGTGATTTTAAGGATCTGATTCGGTTAAAAATATGACTGATTCTTTTTAGAATCAACCGCTCCGATACCACTTGTTGGCCACTAAGTATACAGAATACATCTTGGAAAGGGTTTAAGCAACAAGCTGTGCGTTTTACAAATTAGAGTGCATATCGGAAGTCTTGTTAAAGATAGTTTGCAGTGTATACTTACAAATAATCACAGTAATGAAAACAATAAATTGTAGAAGGTAAATAACACAATATTTAAAGTGGTTCGAGGTAAAACCCTCTACGTCCACTGGTCCTCCACACAGGAGTGAGAATATTTATTATAAATACTTCATACACAACTACGTATTTATAATAAAACCTATCCTTGTATCGTTCACACAGATTGATACAAAGACCGTAGTATTCAACCGTTCACACAGATTGGTCAAAACTAACTCTTGACTTGCTTCTTCACACACATTTCCAAAGCTTCGTCCTATTCGTCCTACACAGGTCGGAATATCTCTGTAGTTCACACAGAACTAGTTTTTTACTCAAAAGTAAAAGTAAGGTAACCAGGTAAGAACAACAGCTTGAATATGAAGTTCTTGAGCTGATGATGTCTGTTCTTGATGACTGAGTATATTTCTTCTTCTTCTTCAGATATCGATTGATGCTAGGAAGGAATATATTTGCTCTTGTAAGCTTGATCTGATGATAATGAATATTCAGTCTTTTGATCGTTTGAATATTACTTGTAAGCTTGTATGTATTATTGTGTTCTGATCTTCAAACTCCGGGGTATAAATAGCTTCTGAATAGATCTGTTGAGAATAGATCCTTTGAGAAAAATTCCGTTACAACGGGATGATTGATTTGAATAAAACACGATCCGGTTTATGCTCCCTGATTGAAGATCTGTGTTGGCTAGTATTTAAATACTTTATTCCTTCAGTATTTAAATACTTGTTTTCAAACGGGACTTGACTTTTAGTGAATAAAGCTGATTCCATTTCAACGGTCTTCAGTCCTGTTTGGATAAGTATTGAAGATCTCAATACTTACAGTCTGTATGCTGTATCTGATATAATGCTGTAGGCTATCTTAACCGATACTGTATGGAAGGATGCTGTATGATTATTTCGGGACACTGTTGCGATTTTTCGTTAATGCAAGTGCACGTTATCGTTGACAAGTAATAAAGTGATGAGTGAGTATCGTTCCCACGAGGACTGAATCACTAACTACCGATTTTTATGTATTCTAGTTTTATTTGAACAATCGAACTTTGGGTTGCAATTAATTACTAAAAGAATTAATAAAAGAGTTAACAGTAAAAACGATCGCTTAAAGAAAGAAAATCAAATGATGAATAAGTCTAGGCTTCTGAATCCACCTTGGTTTATCCGAATTTACTCTCGATTATCTGAATTTAATGATTTACCCAATTTATTTAAGGCGAAGATTGCTAATATACTCTACCGCCTCTCCCGAGGTCAATAGATTTTTCTAAAGGCGAATAACGCACTCTATCCCTAGGTGAATTAATTTCATCAATAGGCAAAAAGCACAAAATCTCCAAAAGGCCGCGTAGTTCCTATGAGTATATTCCTATCTCACAAGATAAAACGGTCCTCACCAATAGTTCCTCACCAACTCTCCTCTCCCGATCCGAGTAAGGTAATTAAAACAATCCAATTATTGGCCATACAATTGAAAGCATTAAAATCGATTGGGAAAACTCAACAAGAAGGGAATTATATAGATAATCTAAAGCAAATCCGTCAAAACGTAGGTTTCATCAAAATCCTAGAACAAGGGTTTTAGCCTGACATGCTAAATAATGAAAATACAGAAAAAATGAATGAAAGCATGAAAATCAAACGCAGATGAAGAGCTCGGATTCGTCCGTTCTTCTGGCTTCCGCCCTCTGCTCTTGATGTCTTCTGCTTTCCTCTTCCAAGATTTATCGATCTTCCCCAAGCTCTCAAAAAATCAGAACCCTTTAATTAAGGCCTTCAACCCTAATTTATAGCTCCCAGAAGCCTACAAATCGCGTCCGTGTGATTAGGTCGAGAACTGGCTTCAAAACGGTCCAAACCCGCGCGGAGCACGCCAAAACCGCCCTGTGTGCCGCGGCTCACTTAATCTGTGCCGCGGCACATAGCATGCAAATTAAAACCTGGGCCCTGTGTGTTTCTTCTGTGCCGCGGCTCACCATGTCTGTGCCGCGGCTCAGAGTACAGTCTACTCTGGTGCCTGCTGGTCCTCTGCGTGTGCCGCGGCTCACAAGCCTTGTGCGGTGGCCCACGGCCAAAATTCGCCATTTTCGCCCGTTTTGCCTCGTTTTAGCTTCCAGACTCCAATCTCCTGTCAAACGTACAAGAATAAGGCATTAAAAGCTCATTTATGCAAAATTACTCGCCAAAATAATATAAAATAATGATAAATAAGCGTATAAAAATACGCCTAACAAATACCCCCAAACTTGAGCCTTTGCTTTTCCTCAAGCAAAAAGAATTAATTTCAACAAAAGAATATCGTGAATAATCATGCAACTCACAGTGCTCAACCTAATCAATACTATCCTGAAATTCTCTCTGAATAATACGAGTATCGTAATAGCGAGCTACACTCAGAACACTGATTCCACAAAGTAACCAAGTTCAGTCCTAGTCACTCGTTCATGAAGAAAATCCAGCTCAAAGATTAATAAAGGTGAATTTAATCGACCGTCAATATGAAAGGTTAAAATAAACAAGCTAATTCGCCCCGTTCCATGGCAAAATTTTCACGAGTTTCATCAAAAATAACCCTCGGACAGTATTCCCTTATATATATGCTCAAGAAATTGATTCGAGTTGACCACTAGGTTCGGGTCTCGGGATGTTTCATCGGGATAATCCTAGGGTGGAACTTCCATTCTCATGTATTCGGAAACCGTTTGACGTAAAAGACACTCATGGGGCACATGGATGCTTCTAGTTACTAAGTTCCCCTCCACAGCGGAGAAACAACTCGAATAGCTCTTCCCGCATGTCCGAATCAAGGTCGCTGTTTTACACGAGAGTAAACAACGGGTCACGTGAATACCCCCGGTTAATAGGCTTCCCGTCTTCGGTACATGCGAAATCTCTAAACCACTAGTCTACTCAGGGTCGTCGTTTTACGTGAGAGTAAACAACGGGTCACGTGAATACCCCCGGTTACTAGAATTCCCATCATAGAACAAAAATTATCTCGACTTTTGGGGAAAAACTGTCCGACTCTAAAACTCAAAGCAAGTGCCAACACAACTTATGTTACTGGACGACTAGCTAACTGAAAAATATAACCAAATGTATGTAACACCCCCGATATATTCGGGAATATTACAGCACCGTAAATCCTTTACGTAAGGATTTACAAGGCTGAAGAATTGAACAAGTATAAAAAGGTACTGACGAATGGAAATAACGGAATTACAGTACATTAGTTCTGACCAAAATACGGAAATAGTACAATTGTCCAACAGAACTCAATATTACATCACCAAATTCAAATCACCACAAACTACTTCGTACTCGAGTACTTATTGAAATGACGAAAAAACGAAAGATAAATAAACCCGGTCGGGACATCACTCTGCACCCTCGTCGTCATACTGTACCAGTGGTTGTTTCCCAGCTCTCCTGGATCCTGAACACAAACAAAATGTTCACCCCTGAAGGGGTTAGCACAACGATGCTAGTACAAGTACCACAAAGATATTATTCATATCTCACGGTGAATAATAATAACGTAAACGACAAAATACCAACGAGTCTTCTCCTACGAGAATCTCAAACATAACATATACAATCGATAATCACAACATGATATCAATACATACACATGGTAATTCCATCGATCCAGCGTTCATCGCCTAGAACCCACGATGATCCCGTCGGACCAACCGTGGTGGAAAAACCCGTCCGATGATCCAGGTATGCGCTAGCATAGATCCCCGATGATCCGTCGGACCAACACGAGGTGGACACACAATAACGACATACATGCGACAATATGTATAACAACAATACATAAAAAAATTAAGGTACTTGCCTCGATTTGAAGACAATAACAATACTTCCACGAAAATGAACACTCGAAGGTCGTCCTTCTCAATCAATCACGTAACGAGACCAAACCTTAACAAAAGAAATGATATAGGATTTATCTCACGTCGTATGAATGTTAAACAATTCGATTAACGGTCAAAAGTTCATAAACTGGAATCTGCCCGAATAGCTTAGCGCACGCTAAGTACTCTGTAGCGTGCGTTACGTGCATCGATAGCGCACGCAAACAACAGAGCCTAGCGCACGCTAACGATGCATGGTCAGTACCTCACTGACCAGCCAGTTGACTCGTCTGATGGTCTAGCGTACGTTACGTATCAAACGTAGCGCACGCTAACAAGCTGACCGATAAGCGCCGCGTTACACCGCATATCATAGCGTGCGCTATCTTCGCATGGCGCTTCTTTGCGAGCGAGAATCGTTCTTGCCATGTTTGAAACAACGAAATCTTGCGTGATAATTCATGTTACTACCATGAATACTATGTCTACACCCTCATGAATGATTATACGGATAAAGACAACTTCGATTCAAGGATATGCATGCCAATATAAAACCATATTCTTTTCCGACTTCAAATCTTCATACGATAATACGAAAAACTAAATGGTTGATATCAACACCTCTATATCACCATATTATCCTATCAAGTTGATAAACGTCCCATATATACTAGATAAATCCTTCCATGATCAAACCTTTAGATTTATCTAACAATAAGGATGTTAACGTCTAGTCCAAGATTACTATGAAATCATCTATTAGATTCGGTTAACCATTGATAGAAGCTTCTCTTCACATATTCGAGGTACTAAGATTCGAATCATGATGATTATAATCAAGGTATTCCAGGCTTATACAACTCACTATTCCAAACATGATATACTTGGATAATTCATCTATGAAAATCCATATCTTGTTAACATGATCATCCAAATCGTTAGAATCCAACTCTAAGTCTGGAGATAGATTGAACATACCTTAAAATGACGAAATCACTGAACCGTAAGGTAGAATCCAACTCCGGTTGGTTGTATGCTCTTCCAAGGTGCTATTCCACTTCCATGAACATTCCACGTGGTAACCAATGTATAAATATCAACAATATGTGTTCTTAAGTGTATAAGAGTATTTCTACAACTCTCGAACTCTCAAGATTGAGGAAAGTGCGAAAGAAATGCAAGCCAACACGGTTGATGTCCCATTTATAATTTCGCATTATTGATAAGTTAGCGCACGCTACTAAGCATCCCTTAGCGTGCGCTAATAATGGTTGACTTCAGATTTTGTCCGGTGCGTCGGCGGGAATCTTATCCGACCCATGTCCATCCGGGCGCACGAGCCACCGCCCTGCTCAATAATTGAGTCCTTAGCGCACGTTACTCATACGCATAGCGTGCGCTAATAATGGCCCGATAGCGCGCGTTAAGATACATTCTTAGCGTGCGCTATCACAAGGTTGTTTGAGCAATTATACATGTTTCTATACTTATGCATAATGACATTAATGCACTAAATATCACACTCCAATAATCAAAATCATCAATCCGAAATAATACATGGTTGAATACGGATGAAATACACGTAATAAATCCGGATATTACATACTCTCCTACTAAAAGGAGTTTCGTCCCGAAACTCAAGACGAAAATAACTCGGGATATCTAGACTTCATATCACCTGTTTCCCAAGTGGCTTCTTCCGTTCCATGACATGACCCGAACTTTGACCAAAACGATTGACTTGTTCCTCGGTTGCTTAACTCGACTCTCGAGTATCTTGGTAGTCTTTCTTCAAACGTCCCATCTGTTCGACTTCGATCTCGCCAAATCGATGATATGGTGGGATCTGGTATATATCTCCGCAATCGGGATACGTGGAACACGTTATGAACATGGCACAATGACGGCGGTAATGCTAATCAGAGGCCAACTCCCAACTCTCTCGAGGATCTCAAATGGTCCGATATATCTCGGACTCGGCTTACCTTTCCTACCGAAACGAAAGATTCCCGGGTAGGAGAAACCTTCAAAAGTACGTGATCTCCGTCGAACTCCAATGGGCGGCGGCGTGCGTCCGCATAGGATTTCTCGCGACTGCAGGCGGTCAACGGCCTTTCACGAATCAAGGCTATCTTCTCTCGAGTCCGCTCGATCAACTCTGGGTTCTGTTCGATCAAGTCCGATGAATCGTCCCAACATAAGGGCGATCTGCATCTCCTTCCGTATAATGCCTCAAACGGTGCCATCTTAATGGCAGCATGCCAACTATTGTTGTAAGTAAATTCAATCAATGGTAGATGAACTTCCCAATCGTTTGACCAATCTAAGGCACGTGCCCTTAGCATATCTTCCACCGTTTGTATAGTTCTCTCATTGTCCATCGATCGCGGGTGATAAGTCATCAAGTTCAATTCGGTCCCCAAGGCCTTATGAATCGCCTTCCAAAAGTGAGACACAAACGGCCATCTCGATCGAAACAATGGTCTTCGGCGTACCATGCAATCGAACTATCTCTCGAAATAAAGACTCGTGCCAACCTCTCGGTCCCCACGTATCCTTAATGCCTAGAAAATGAGCCGATTTGGTTAAACGATCAACTATCACCCAAATCATGTTCATTCTGTCCGGTTTTCGGCATATTAGTGATAAAGTCCATTGATATGTCCTCCCACTTCCATTCGGGGATCGGGAGCGGCTTCAACATTCCAAAGCAGCCGTTGATGCTCGATCTTAACTCGCCGACAAGTAAAGCATTTCAAACATAGTCCGCTATGTCTTTCTTCATGTTGCCCCACCGTAAATTCTGCTTCAAGTCCTTATACATTTTACTGGTGCCCGGGTGGATAGAATAGGGCGAACTATGAGCTTCCTTCATAATCGTCATTTGAACATCAACATCGGGAACACAGTCGGTCTGAAATCTCAAAACTCCATCGTCATGAATTATGAATCCGGGGCCTTTCCTTTGATCACTTCGTCATGCAACCGAATCATCGGAGGGTCATCTGCCTGTCTAGATTTGATTTCTTCGGTTAATGACGAAGTTATCTCCATCACGCACGCTTGTCCCTGGACTCTCTGTAACCACACTTCAATCCCTTCACGAATCATTTCTCGCTGAAGGCTAAGTTGGGAGGTCAGTGTCTCCAAGATCTGAATAGAGACAGCTTGCGGCTAAGTGCATCGGCCACTACATTCGCTTTGCTGGATGATATAAAATCTCCAAGTCATAGTCCTTAATCGGTTCCAACCATCTTCTTTGCCGCATATTCAACTCTTTCTCGATCAATATGTACTTTAGACTCTTATGATCCGTAAAGATCGACGGTGAGTCCCGCATGAGATAATGCCTCCAAATCTTCAAGGCAAAACCACCTTTGCTAGTTCCAAATCATGTGTCGGGTAATTCACTTCATAAGGTTTCAGTTGTCGCGATGCATAAGCGATCACCTTATCATTCTCGCATCAACACGCACCCAAGTCCTTGGTTCAAGCATCACAGTAAACTATGAATCCCTCGGTTCCCTGTGGAAGTGATAGAATCGGTGCCGTTGTCAATCTCTTCTTCAATTCATCAAAGCTAATCTGACACAATTCATTCCACTCAAACTTTTGAGTTTTCTGAAGGAGTCGAGTAAGTGGGCGGGAGATTTTAGAAAACCCTTCCATGAATCGACGATAGTATCCCGCAAGTCCTAAGAAGCTTCGGACCTCTTTCACGTTCTTTGGAGGCTTCCAATCCAATATTGCCTCGATCTTCTGAGGATCCACTCGGACTTCTAGCTGACACCACATGGCCGAGGAACATTACTTCTTTTAGCCAAAATTCACACTTAGATAGTTTGGCGTACAATTGCTCGTTTCTCAAAAGCTCCAATACAATCCGCAAATGCTGCGCATGTTCTTCCGAACTCTTAGAATACACTAGAATGTCATCAATAAATACGACCACAAATTTATCCAAAAATTCAATGAACACTCTGTTCATCAATTGCATAAATACAGCAGGTGCGTTAGTGAGACCAAACGGCATCACTACAAACTCATAATGCCCGTAGCGAGTTCTGAACGCTGATTTCGGAACATCGGACTCCTTAATCCTCAGTTGATGGTATCCTGATCTCAGATCGATTTTAGAAAATACCGTTGCCCCTTGTAACTGGTCAAACAAATCATCAATCCGTGGCAACGGATACTTGTTCTTAATCGTCATCTTGTTCAGCTCTCGATAGTCAATACACAGTCAGAGCGATCCATCCTTCTTTCGGATAAAAAGAACTGGTGCTCCCCAGGGTGAAATGCTTGGCTGAATATAGCCCTTGTCCAGTAACTCCTCCAGCTGCTTCTTCAGTTCGTACATCTCAGTAGGTGCCATACGATACGGCGCCTTAGAAATTGGTGTCGCTCCAGGTTCCAGTTCAATAGTAAATTCCACATCCCTTCGTGGAGGTAGTCCAGGTAATTCGTCAGGAAACACATCTGGAAATTCGTTCACAACAGGAATGGATGAAAGTTCCACAATTTCTTCTTCTTCTTCATTGCGTAGCACCAGTACCCGGTACAGCCTTGTTTCAACAATTTGACAGCTTTCATCGCCTTGATCAACTTTCCTGAGCTTCCCGGTTTCCATCTCTCAAACAGAATCTCTGAACCATCGTCAGCGACCAGTGAGATATTCCTACTTCGGTAATTTACAATTGCTCCGTACCGATTAAGCCAATCGTCTCCGAGTATCAGGTCATCTCCTTGCATTTCTATCATGATCAGATTTGAGAGCCACTCTCTACCTCCAAATGATACAGGGAAATTTCTAGTTTCTAAATTTCCGACAATCCTCTCTCCACTCGGTAAACCAACAACATAAGGTTCACAAGCATGAAAACCGGAAATATTCAAACGATTTACACAAGACAAGGATATGAAAGAATGTGTAGCTCCTGTATCGAATAAAACGCTAACTGGCTGGGAAAGGATCTGGGACGATGCACGATGCGACAAAGAGATCCGATCGTCTGTCCTCCTCATCTCGCATGCACGTGGGGACCAGATCCGGCACTCGATGTTCCCTTTCGGTCCCATTGTCCTCTGCCTCGCCCGCGGCCAAAATTCGAGGCATCGAACACTTTGCCGCGTCGTGGAATCTTGGTCTCCTTCGACTGGGCCGTGGTGTACGGGCTCTAAAAGACTTTGCGACCTCTTCACAAAACACCGCCCGATGTCCCTCTCGTCCACAATCAAAACAAATCACGGCGGGAAGGGGGCAATTCGTCGATAGTGCCCCGTCTGGCGCGATTAAAGCATTTCTGGTAACATCGGTAAAAGTTGATGTCGCCCGAAGTTCTTTCCGCTCCTAGTCAAGTGCGGAGGTTTCTGAAAGAGTGAAAGGATGACCTGGGCCTTACGGGCCCCACTGCTCTTGTGCTCTGTAAAAGTACCGGAGACTTTCTGTTTCTTGGTTTCGCAAATTTCTCCATGGCCGCTTCCTTGATCTCATATGCCAACGCCTTATCCTGGTATTGGCGGAGTGTGGTACATTCAAATCCGGACATGTACCTCAACTTCTGGTTTCATTCTCATGTCGAAATGGATCATCATTTACGCATCATTACGACCGGATGTCGAACAAATGCTAGCCGTTGGTTAAACGCCTTGATCGCTCGATACCGCACATCAAGGCCGAGCGGAGAAAAACTCCCGAACTTTGGCTTCCCTCACAGACGAGGGCAATCGAGCTTCCATCATCATTCTAAACTCTGTCAATCGGCGTCATGGTCTACGGGCCGGATGGCTTCCCACCATTCGGACGCTTCCCTATCGTAAAATATTGAGCGATAGAGGCTTTCCTATTCGTCTGGGCAATTGATTCCGGCAAAGATTTTCTCAGCTCCTTTAACCAATGATCCCTGTGGGAGTCTCGTAAATCTGGTCGAATTTGGGTGGTTGCATCTTTGCCACTTCTTGCGACCACGGTCACCTCGATTTCCCATATCCTGGATCCCTTGCCGTCCCTCTCCCTGCCGTAGTCCCACCGCCACTTGCATTCGGTCCACGACTGGGCGAACTGAGTCATCTGGTTCACCACTTGACGAAGGATCTCTGGTACAGCAGGATCTGGTTCATTGTTAATAGATTGCTGCGGCTCGCCGAGCTATGACTGGCCTGGTTAGAAGGTGACGCCTCCCTTTCGGCATTTCTTCGTCCGCGTCCACGACCGCGACCACGTCCACGTCCGCCTCTCAACATAATGTAAGCATAAATACTCAATATACGTAAAACAACATCGTTCTAATATCCGAGTATAAAGAAATACAATATGCAAAGAACGAGATAGAGTTTAGGAACTTACAACCACTGTTCGCATGAAGACGTAGGCAGTGCAGTGATGTCATTCACGGCCGGTTACCCCAAAAGACATAAATGAACCCTATTTTAACCCAACGGCCAAGATATCCATAATCTTAGCTCTGATACCATATTCTGTAACACCCCCGATATATTCGGGAATATTACAGCGCCGTAAATCCTTTACGTAAGGATTTACAAGGTCAAGAATTGAACAAGTATAAAAAGGTACTGACGAATGGAAATAACGGAATTACAGTACATTAGTTCTGACCAAAATACGGAAATAGTACAATTGTCCAACAGAACTCAATATTACATCACCAAATTCAAATCACCACAAACTACTTCGTACTCGAGTACTTATTGAAATGACGAAAAAACGAAAGATAAATAAACCTTGGCCGGGACATCACTCTGCACCCTCGTCGTCATCTTTGCACGATGGTTGTTTCCCGGCTCTCTGGATCCCGAACACAAACAAAATGTTCACCCTCGAAGGGGTTAGCACAACGATGCTAGTACAAGTACCACAAAGATATTATTCATATCTCACGGTGATTAATAATAACGTAAACGACAAAATACCAACGAGTCTTCTCCTACGAGAATCTCAAACATAACATATACAATCGATAATCACAACATGATATCAATACATACACATGGTAATTCCATCGATCCAGCGTTCGCCTAGAACCCACGATGATCCGTCGGACCAACCCGTGGTGGAAAAACCCGTCCGATGATCCAGTACGCTAGCATAGATCCCCGATGATCCCGTCGGACCAACACGAGGTGGACACACAATAACGACATACATGCACGACAATATGTATAACAACAATACATAAAACAATTAAGGTACTTGCCTCGATTTGAAGACAATAACAATACTTCCACGAAAATGAACACTCGAAGGTCGTCCTCCTCAATCAATCACGTAACGAGACCAAACCTTAACAAAAGAAATGATATAGGATTTATCTCACGTCGTATGAATGTTAAACAATTCGATTAACGGTCAAAAGTTCATAAAGCGGAATCGCCCGAATAGCTTAGCGCACGCTAAGTACTCGTGTAGCGTCGTTACGTGCATCGATAGCGCACGCAAACAACGAGCCTAGCGCACGCTAACGATGCATGGTCGATACCTCACCGACCCGGCCGATTGACTCGTCGATGGTCTAGCGTCGTTACGTACCAAACGTAGCGCACGCTAACAATCGCCGATAGCGCACGTTACACCGCATATCATAGCGTCGCTATCTCGCATGGCGCTTCTTTGCCGAAAGCAAGAATCGTTCTTGCCATGTTTGAAACAACGAAATCTTGCGTGATAATTCATGTTACTACCATGAATACTATGTCTACACCCTCATGAATGATTATACGGATAAAGACAACTTCGATTCAAGGATATGCATGCCAATATAAAACCATATTCTTTTCCGACTTCAAATCTTCATACGATAATACGAAAAACTAAATGGTTGATATCAACACCTCTATATCACCATATTATCCTACTCAAGTTGATAAACGTCCTATATATACTAGATAAATCCTTCCATGATCAAACCTTTAGATTTATCTAACAATAAGGATGTTAACGTCTAGTCCAAGATTACTATGAAATCATCTATTAGATTCGGTTAACCATTGATAGAAGCTTCTCTTCACATATTCAGTGTACTAAGATTCGAATCATGATGATTATAATCAAGGTATTCCAGGCTTATACAACTCACTATTCCAAACATGATATACTTGGATAATTCATCTATGAAAATCCATATCTTGTTAACATGATCATCCAAATCGTTAGAATCCAACTCTAAGTCTGGAGATAGATTGAACATACCTTAAAATGACGAAATCACTGAACCGTAAGGTAGAATCCAACTCCGGTTGGTTGTATGCTCTTCCAAGGTGCTATTCCACTTCCATGAACATTCCACGTGGTAACCAATGTATAAATATCAACAATATGTGTTCTTAAGTGTATAAGAGTATTTCTACAACTCTCTGAACTCTCAAGATTGAGGAAAGTGCGAAAGAAATGCAAGCCAACACGGTTGATGTCCCATTTATAATTTCGCATTTTTGATAAGTTAGCGCACGCTACTAAGCATCCCTTAGCGTGCGCTAATAATGGTTGACTTCAGATTTTGTCCGGGTGCGCCGGGAATCTTATCCGCACCCATGTCCACGGGCGCACGAGCCACCGCCTGCTCAATAATTGAGTCCTTAGCGCACGTTACTCATACCTGCATAGCGTGCGCTAATAATGGCCCGATAGCGCGCGTTAAGATACATTCTTAGCGTGCGCTATCACAAGGTTGTTTGAGCAATTATACATGTTTCTATACTTATGCATAATGACATTAATGCACTAAATATCACACTCCAATAATCAAAATCATCAATCCGAAATAATACATGGTTGAATACAGATGAAATACACTGTAATAAATCCGGATATTACAATGTATCGACGGTGATTTTAAAACATGGATGTATCCTCTCTTATCCGCTAAGGTCTCTACAAAAAACGAAAAAAATTCGGACCTAAATGAAGACTTAGCAGAAACAGAAATCACTGACTACAACTCGACTAAAACTCGACTGTTTCTTCAGAGAGAAAAACAGTGTCTTAACATCAGTATTACACAAATAGAAGCACGAAAAATTCACGAATAAGAGTAAAATCATGACAAGCAAGGCTATCGACAAAAAGATAACTAAAAATAACAAAAAGTGCAACGAAATAAGTACAGCAGTAAATGTAGCAACAGAAATAGACCCCCCAAACTTAGGACGTACATTGACCTCAATGGACACAATATAATATGCAATAAAAGTGAAAGGTCAAGTACTCCCCTCCAGTCCTCTCACGAGCTGGTGCCGGCGTCATCCGGCGAGGAGGGTGGTGTGGCTGGCCGAGCAGGTGCAATAAATGGCCCGTCCGGGTGCAAAATGTGGGCCGTCCATGCGGCAAGGTGCGCCTGGTGGTAGGCGTCCCTCGCTGCCAGATGCCTCGTCTCACGCCGGTTGGCCCGGCGGGCCTGCTCTCGCATCTCATCAATGATGCTCTCCCTCTCCGTCCGCCTCTCCTCTCTCATCTCAGCCAGAAGGCTCTCTCTCTCTCTCTTCATTTCCTCTCTCTCTCTCCTCATCTCCTCTCGCTCTCTCCTCATATCCTCTCTCAGCCCGTCGAACATCGCCTGCAAGTGCTCTCTGTCGGGCGGCGGGCTGGCATCTGCCTGCTCCTGTGTCAGCAGAAGAGGCTCGGGGGACCCCTGATGGGCCTCATCAAGTAAAAATCCTCGCCCCCGAGCGTGTGCCGGCGCTCCTCCCCACTGATCAAAATGTGAGATGATGCGGTGGTCGATCGGGGCCTGGGGAGCAAGCATCGGCTCGTCATCCGACCACATCATCCCCGATTGCCGGCACAGAGCGCAGATAAGAGAGGGGTGCTTCAACCCGGTCTTGGCCCCTCCCTGAATACACTGGAATATAGATCGGACCAAGAGAGGGGCCACATCGAATCGCAGCCCGGAGGTGATAGCATATAATGTCCGCGCTCGGGAGAGAAAAACAGTGCGGATCTGAGAGGTGGGGTCTATACGAGCGTAGATAAAATATAGCCAGGCACGCCCGAGCCGACTGAGGCGCGAGCTCTTAAAGTAGAAAGTGGAAGAACCCGGTGCGCACCGCTCCCAATCGGAGTCGGGCTGCGTAAGAGTCTCGAGCAGAGCCTCCTTCGTGAGGCTATCCACAACTCGCGCATAAGCCGCCTCATCGACCACCGGCAGCCCAAACAACCTCCGGATAGCAGCTACAGAAAAATCCACCGTAATACCTCGGACTTCGACCTGAGTCCGAGTGTCTGACTGCTGCAACATCTGCCCCGCCCGAATGTGCTTCAACAAAGCACTGGCATAGAACTCCTGCACTATCGATATCACCGCCGGCTCAGGAGGTGCAGCAAAACGGGCCCACCCCATCTCGTCTATCATGGTCAGCAGCTCCCCGTCCTGGGGGGCTGGGGTGAATCCCCTCTCCGGGATCAGAGGTCGAGGTCGAATCTTCTCGTTGAAGATTTTATGGATCTCCGGGTCAGAAAATTGGTGTGCCTCCGAATCGGCGCGACTACGAGAAGTTTCCCCTCGAGTGGGGGACAACTGAGTCCTGGCCCTTTTGCTGAGCTTCTTAGTCCTAGCCATAGCGAGTCCTGAAAAATTTAAACATTGGAGTTTATTTACTCGAACAATAACGAGAATAGTCATCACTCGGCTAAGGATATCCAGCCGTAATTCACAAATTTAACAAGATAGCACAGTCGTGAGATAAAAATAATATTCGAACTTTAACGTTTAAACTTGGCGTAAGGGTTGGGGTTGCTGTAATTCCAGAACGAATACGTTGCACATAGATTTAAAATATTGCCTTAACAAAGACAATTTTTCATTCAGACATTTCATCAAACACTTAAAGGGCATGAGTTCAATTGAAGCACAAATAAGATAACAACTCGATTAAATCCCCAACAACAACAACACGAATCATTCGTCATGACAACCGACATATTCAACTCAGTCATAATAAAAAATAACCATTAAAAATCGATCAAAAACCATCATGTCATCAACTCAATTTGATAGGAATTTTGAAAGAAAAACAAAAAAATAAACATGATCAATCATCAAATGCATAACACAACTTTACCTTTAAATTCATAGAACAATTTGAGATTAGAAATTTAGACATACCTTGCTTGGATTGTGAAGAGTGCAAGAAAATTTTGCAAGAAGAAGAAGGGGAAGGAGGTCAGCCGATCGCGCGCCAGGGAAGAGAAAGGAAGTGTACCTGGGGTGGTCGGCCGAATGAGAGTTATAAACTACCTGGGCTGTTCAGATTCCACAAGATGTGCCGCGGCACAGCCTAAGTGAGCCGCGGCACATAGTACAGTCCCTTTTTACCTGCTCGTTTGTTTTGTCGTGGGCCGCGGCTCAGCTTTCGTGTGCCGCAGTTCAGGACTCAAGTGTGCCGCGGCTCAGTAATGTTGTGCCGCGGCACATAGTACAGAAAGTTTAGCTCTCCCTTTCGATTTGTGTGTGCCACGGATCACAAGCCTTGTGCCGCGGCTCAAGCATAAATTTCTCCCCTGGGACTTTTCCTGCACAGAATTTTTAGAAGAACACGTCAAGAACGAGGTGTACAGCAAATCAAAGCCAAAAAATGATGAAACATAAATATCCAAAAATGCAAGAAAAAATACTGAAATGCAAAAATCTACAACTAAGAACTCGGGTTGCCTCCCGAGAAGCGCTAAGTTTATAGTCTTCAGCCGGACCTATTTAAAAATCAGTTCGCTTTTCACAAACTCCATTTGATCTCCGCCCCGTTCATCGAACTGTTAATATGGGTTTTAAAATTTTGACCATCAGTCCTTAACGATTCGATTTTTGGTCCGGACATCCAATGTTGGTTGCGGAAAGGTTTTGACGAGAACAACTTTCCGAAACACCCATTTTTCTCATGACTAGACGTCCGTTTGACTTCC
The DNA here is from genome assembly GCA_033398695.1 of Orobanche coerulescens. Classification (NCBI taxonomy): domain Eukaryota; kingdom Viridiplantae; phylum Streptophyta; class Magnoliopsida; order Lamiales; family Orobanchaceae; genus Orobanche; species Orobanche coerulescens. Next base: position 54,482,318 of record CM065808.1, on the reverse strand, counting down.
GGCTTATTATCCTTTTTCACGAACGAACTTATGACAGTAGCAGACTTTTCCGATTGTGGCTGGTCAGATGGCGATGATTTCATGTTCACATGCTTGAGAAATACTACTCGTTCTACATCTTTCTTAAAAGTTGGACCATCTGAAACGAAATCTAAGTTTTTCGACCGACGATTTTTTAGGTGTCTTTCTTTCGCAACGGCCTCCACACTTTCACTTTGTGAGCTCTTATCAACACCTCCCAGACATGAAAAGGATTTGAACACTTGGAACGTGACATGCTCGTCTTGAACCCGCAGAGTTAATTCCCATTTTTCCACGTCTATAAGAGTTCGGCCGGTCGCTAAAAATGGTCGTCCCAAGATAATCGGGATATCTTGATCTTCCTCCATGTCGAGAAAAATAAAATCCGCTGGAAAGATAAATTTATCCACTTTTACTAACACGTCCTCAATCACTCCCCTCGGATACTTAATAGATCGATCCTCTAATTGCAAGGAGACCGTCGTCAGCTTTGCTTCTCTAACTCCCAGCTTTTTGAAAATAGACAGAGGCATGAGGTTAACACTAGCACCGAGATCGCACAACGCCTTATTTAAGGAGAGATTCCCCATGGTGCACGGTATGTTGAAACTTCCCGGATCCTTCAATTTTGGCGGAAGCTTTTTCTGAAGAATCGCGCTGCACTCCTCCGTCAAGGCGACTGTCTCAAACTCCTCGAGTTTTCTTTTCTTTGACAAGATCTCCTTCATGAATTTAACGTAGCTCGGCATTTGCTCCAACGCGTCGGCAAATGGAATGTTAATATGAAGCTTCTTGAACACGTCTAGGAACTTAGAGAATTGCTTGCCCGCCTTTTTCTGTTGTAATCTCTGCGGAAACGGGACGGGTGGCACATATGCTTTCGGATTATCCGGAAACGTTATCGAGGGTCTCCAATCTTGCGATTCCTCCGTCGCTAAATTTTTCTTCTCCTCAATTTCACTTCTCTTTTCACTCCTCTCGGGCTGGTCACATACCTCCTTCCCGTTTCTCAAACTGATCGCATTTAGACTTTCTCTAGGATTTGTCTCGGTCGTACTTGGCAATGCTCCCTCCGGTCGGGCTGTCAACACATTAGCAATCTGGCCCAGTTGGACTTCCAAGTTGCGAATGGAAGCGGAATGATTTTGCAATATTGCTTCTGTATGGGTCATGAATTGACTCGTATTCGCTGCCAATTTCGCAATTGCTTCCTCGAGAGAAACTTTTGGAGCGGGAGGAGGCTGCTGTTGGTTTTGAGCGAACGGAGGCTGGTTCGAGTTCTGTCCGTTTCTCCATGAGAAGTTGGGATGATTACGCCATCCCGGATTATACGTGTTGGAGTACGGATTATTTTGCCGGTTTCCGTTTCCTACGAACTGAGCTTGTTCAATTGGGGGCTGCTCGAACGGGTTTCCGACTTGGCACTCCGCGCTAGGGTGAGATCCGTTACACCAATTGCAAGACTCAATGGTAACGGGAGAAGGGGCATGTGAAAATGCTTGAAGTTGTTGCGTCAAAGCGGCGACTTGAGCTGAAAGTGCAGAGATCGGATCATTATTCGAGATTTCCATAACTCGCTTCGGATTTAATCGTCCGGCTGGCCATTGATATGCATTTGCGTCCATAGCTTCCAACAAAGAATGTGCTTCAGCCATAGTTTTTCCCATTAAGGCTCCTCCGGCTGCTGCATCCACAAGAGTGCGTGTAGATGCACTCAAACCATTATAGAACGTCTGAATCTGAAGCCAGTCCGGAAGGCCATGATGCGGGCAAGGAATTTAGCAAGAAAGGCTTGCGCTAATTCCGCCCATGTCGTGATCGAGCCCGGCGGTAAAGAATTCAACCAGAATTTGGCTTTGTCCCTCAAAGAGAAAGGGAAAAGCCGTAAACGGATAGCATCGTCGGTGACACCATTGTTCTTGAACGTGTCACAAATCTCGAGAAAAGACGCGATGTGTGCGTTGGGGTCATCGTTCGGAAAACCACAGAACTGGCTCGATTGTACCATCTAAATAATTGCAGGCTTGATTTCGAAGTTGTTCGCCTGAATGGTGGGACGCCGAATCCCCGAAAAGTTTGCGTTAATTTGCGGCATAGCATAATCTCGAAGTGCCATTTCCGGTTGAGCTTGCTGCACAATATTATTTCCTCCGTGATTTTCGATATTATCGACCATGTTGACTTTCATTGTAATCGCTGCTTCTCCTTCTTGTTTCTTCGAAGAGTGCGCTCGAGTTCGGTATCCAAAGGTAGTAGGCCTTCGTTACCGAATTTTCTCATGCACTACGCGAAAGATCCTGAAAGGAAGAACAAATAAAATAAAATAAAATACACGAAAATAAGTAAATAAGAAAAAATGTCCAAACTAAGACTAGAAATACTGAAATCGATATTAGTAAAAATTTCAGTCCCCGGCAACGGCGCCAAAAACTTGTTGCAATTTTTCGTTAACGCAAGTGCACGTTATCGTTGACAAGTAATAAAGTGATGAGTGAGTATCGTTCCCACGAGGACTGAATCACTAACTACCAATTTTTATATATTCTAGTTTTATTTGAACAATCGAACTTTGGGTTGCAATTAATTACTAAAAGAATTAATAAAAGAGCTAACAGTAAAAACGATCGCTTAAAGAAAGAAAATCAAATGATGAATAAGTCTAGGATTCTGAATCCACCTTGGTTTATCCGAATTTACTCTCGATTATCTGAATTTAATGATTTACCCAATTTATTGAAGGCGAAGATTGCTAATATACTCTACCGCCTCTCCCGAGGTCAATAGATTTTTCTAAAGGCGAGTAACACACTCTATCCCTAGGTGAATTAATTTCGTCAATAGGCAAAAAACACAAAATCTCCAAAAGGCCGCGTAGTTCCTATGAGTATATTCCTATCTCACAAGATAAAACGGTCCTCACCAACTCTCCTCTCCCGATTCGAGTAAGGTAATTAAAACAATCCAATAATTGGCCAGACAATTGAAAGCATTAAAATCGATTGGGAAAACTCAACAAGAAGGGAATTATATAGATAATCTAAAGCAAATCCGTCAAAACGTAGGTTTCATCAAAATCCTAGAACAAGGGTTTTAGCCTGACATGCTAAATAATGCAAATACAGAAACAATGAATGAAAGCATGAAAATCAAACGCAGATGAAGAGCTCGGATTCCTCCGTTCTTCTGGCTTCCGCCCTCTGCTCTTGATGTCTTCTTCTTTCCTCTTCCAAGATTTATCGATCTTCCCCAAGCTCTCAAAAAATCAGAACCCTTTAATTAAGGACTTCAACCCTTATTTATAGCTCCCAGAAGCCTCCAAATCGCGTCCGTGTGATTAGGTCGAGAACTGGCTTCAAAATGGCCCAAACCCGCGCGGAGCATGCCAAAACCGCCCTGTGTGCCGCGGCTCACTTAATCTGTGCCGCGGCACATAGCGTGCAAATTAAAACCTGGGCGTTGTGTGTTTCTTCTGTGCCGCGGCTCACCATGTCTGTGCCGCGGCTCAGAGTACAGTCTACTCTGGTGCCTGCTGGTCCTCTGCGTGTGCCGCGGCTCACAAGCCTTATGCCGCGGCCCACGGCCAAAATTCGCCGTTTTCGCCCGTTTTGCCTCGTTTTAGCTTCCAGACTCCAATCTCCTGTCAAACGTACAAGAATAAGGCATTCAAAGCTCATTTATGCAAATTTACTCGCCAAAATAATACAAAATAATAATAAATAAGCGTATAAAAATACGCCTAACAGACACCTTCCATACTTAGCGTCATATTGACATATGATTTTCTTGATGTATGATGGATCTTTATACTTCCGCTGTATGTCGGCACTTTTAGAAGACTTCGATACATGATTGCTTACTCCAACAACTTCGATCGTCTTCGAGACAGCTACTTGCTGTATGTTGGCACTTTATCAAAACTTCGATGCAGGATTGTTTATCCCAACAGAAACTCTTGCTCTGCACTTTTTGCAATTCAGACGAGTTTCAAGGCTATTTTAGTTGAATCCATTTGATGTTGCGACTTTCTGCATTTGTGCTTGATTCTTATAAACCTTGCTCAAAACTGTTATTTCATTGTTTCTACCAGTTTATATAACATAATGAGTCATGTTTTGAGCTTGTGTTTTGTTATTTGATCTCGAGACATTTCGGCCGCTTTGTAATTTCCCAATTATGGGCGTATGATTTCATATTCATTTCTATGTTCCTTTAGGTGGTCGAAATATTGTGTTTGTTTAATACTTGAGTGTGTATATCGATGCTCTAGATAAGCACTGCATCGTATATTAGCTACGATATAATTGAGTCAGCGAGACACAGCGTAGAATAGCAGCTGAATGCTATATCTGGCAGGCACGCACGAGCAGACACACGAGCTGATGCTCATGCCTTGCTTGTGCATCATAACTGGAGCTGGTTAGTAAGCTATGCACGACCCGATGCACATACTGATGCATGAGTATATTATCCATGCGTCCCTGAATTGTTGTCATACTAATCCTACGCACGAGTCAAGCACGAGCAACTGGTCTTGCATATCTGGTCATGCGTTTCTGTGGGTATATAAACGTGATAGTCGGGATTCATCTCATTTCTTCATCTCCACTCTTTCTCTCCAGTGATTTGGGGGATTTCAAGCGAAAGTTTGTCAATAGATCACCCACCATCAACATTCTTGGGTTTCTAATGTGATTTTACCAATCTCTTATCCTTTGAATTGAGGTAAATTTCTTAGAACCCTAGTTTGGGTATTTTAGGGGGGTTTTGTCAGATTCATCCGGTCAATCCAGTTTTGATCATAGAAACCCTGAGATTATGATTAATCTTACTCATGTATGCATTACCCCTATGATTTCATGTTCTATTTTCATGCGTGTTGCAGCTTCGAGGGGATTTGGGTGGTTCCCAATCCCTATGTGTATGATATTGTAATCGGGCGAATCATAGGCGGGGTTTCGAGACTTATTTCTTGTGAATTGAGTATTGATTGCTGATTATCGTGTCTCTTAAAAATCATTTTGGGGTCGGAAGTGCGTTCTTGGACCAACCGAGCTTATATACCATTTCTCTTCGACTCAAACATGTCTCAAAGGCAAGTATATGTTTGTGATCATATGTTTTTGACTCTGAAGGTGAAGTATATATATTATTTGTGAGTATATGTTCACTCCAGGACGGCCCGATGGGTCTCCTTGCCTGCGGACCGCGAACATCTTTTGGGATAACCACTCCGGGACAGTCCGAAAAGGCCTCTGAGGGGTCATTGCTTCTTGTGCAATCCACGGTTAATCACGCATATATTTGAAATGTGATGTATTTTGAGATTAATTATTCCGGAACACTAGTCTTGGATTTTGATAAATGATTATATGCTTACTTTATTATCTAAGAGGTATTTCATAATCTATATACTTGCACTAGCTATTCCACAACTAACCCCATTGGAAATACGTTTCATATATTTAAGGTTCCACGCAAATAGGCGAGTGGGTATCAGGTCAGCATGACGATGATGGGCACGAGTGATGTTGTGTTATTTCCTTGTCTTTACTAATGTTTTCCATTTGGCATATTGTACTTTGAATGATTATTAGTACTCGAGCACTATGAGATATTTTTTCTTGTTGTTTCTACTTCCTTGTTATGGGTTCGATCCTCGTTGACTTTTATCCTTCGACCTTGACTATTACCTCGAACATTGATTTTTATTGTCTTCCTTTTGATTATGTCTAGGTCTTGCCGGTCGAATTTTATAGTTACGTGTATGTATAGCCTTGTAGATCCCACGGTGGGGCTCACTGTGTTGTAATAATCCTGAATATCTTGGGGGTGTTACAGAATATGGTATCAGAACTTATGTTTATAGATACCTAGGTTGTCAGTCTTTTGGGTCGAGTTGAGTTATCGTTCGTATACAGTATCACTGCATTGCCATCATTTCAGCACGATTAGTACTCGTAAGTTGTTCTTATCTTTCTTTTATCTTCTTATATGTCTCTTTTTCGAATTCATATCTATGGGAATCGATCACATCGATGGTGTATAATATGGGTTGTACTCACGGATATTCTTCCTACTCCTCAGAATGTCTGCTAATAGAGGATGTGGATGCGGACGAGGACGTGGCGCAGCCGGTAGGGCGGCCATTTCCTTCAGTTCCGATGCGGGTTCAACAAGACCAGTCGGTCGGACTTGGGAACAATGGGATGCTAATGTTGCGAACTTTCTTCAACAAGTGGCAAATCAAGTAGCCCACCTGGCCCAAGCTGTTCAACTGAATAATCCACACCCGATAGCTAATACGGGTGCAGACGAATGACTGCAGGATGTAGTTCATATGCATCCTCCATAGTTTATTGGTGCTACCAATCCGGCCGGTTTGGAGAGTTGTCCGTTTGAGTGGGAGAAAGTTCTTGAGGCTATCGGCTATCCAGAAATAAGTAAGGTACCCATTGCTCATTTCTTTCTCTCTATGGAAGTTGTTACTTGTTGGCAAGCTGTTAAACCCCAGGATCATGCTGCTACATGGGAAGAATTCAAGAATATGTTGGATACAGAGTTTGGTCCTTCGCCAGTGAAAGAGAGCAGAATTCTAGCCTTTTTCGAGGCTAACCCGCAGAATATTCCCGTTTCCCAAGAAATAGTGGAGTATAACCAACAACTGATTCATGTGAAGAATCGGGTGCGAGACGAACGCGATAAGGTCTGTTATTATGACATGTGGATGAATATGGATGTCTAGTGTTACATAGTGGGGTTTTCTTGCACTACCTTGAAAGAGTACCAAGACAGGGCTATGGCGTACGATCTGTTGTGTTCTAATTTTGATACCACTAATAAGTCGAAGAAGCAGAAGACCACCATCAATTTTTTTGGCAGTAAGGGTGGCAACTTTCAGAGATCTCAGTCAGATAACCATTCTGTTGGGCAGTCGTCACGTTCTTTTAAGGGCGGAAAGAGCTTTTGTTCTACTCCGGGCACCTCTACTCATGACATGACATGATTTAATTGTAGTCGTACCAGCCACATTAATCACGAGTGCCATTTTTCACCTCTGAGATGCAATACTTCCGGCCAGATGGGGGCAAATGGTGATTTATTGTACTGAGGGGGATAAGACTTTTCATACTCAGGCTTCTGACCAAGTACTTAGGGAGCCGAGTGTGAATCAGCGATAGTCAGCTAGCCAGTCACAGCAGAGTTATGGCAGAGGATGGGAACAGGGTCAGCCTGTTAGAGAGGGAGCTTTTAGTGTTGATTTGACACATCCACGCATTTTCGAGATGCTCCGATCAGATGATCTTAATGCAGATGTGGCTTTATGTACCGTTCACATCCTATCTGTCGAGTTAGAGTGCTATTTGATTCTGGTGCTACGCATTCTTTCATCTCCTTAGATTGTGTACGCCGTTTGAGTATTAATTGCATGACTTCTTGTGAGCCTTTTATTGTAAAACTACCTAGTGGAGATAGATCATGGGTAATCGAGAGATTAGAGATTTTTCAGTGAGTATAGTGGGTATATGTTGGTCATTAAAATTTGGTTGTGTTTGATATCGAGGGCGAGGATTTGATCCACGATAATTATTGGCTTGAGAGTCACAGAGCGATTATGAACTATCGCACTAAGATTATCACTATGATGACGGAGGATGGTTCCGAGTACACTTTTGTGGGACATAAAACTAGGTAAGTATAAATTGCTTATCAGTGTCATGAAGGTCGTGAAACTCCTGAATAAGGGTTGCATGGGCTATTTATGCATGCTTTGAAGTCAGAGGAGGGCAGAGTCGACTTTCCATCGATTCCAGTCATTAATGAGTATCCAGATGTTTTTTCGGATGATCTTCCGGGATAACCGCCAGATTGGCAGATAGAATCTTCTGTTGATTTAGATCCTAATGCGGCTCCAATTTCTAAGGCGCCTTATTGCATAACACTTTCGAAAATGCAAGAATTGAAGAATTAGCTAAGAGTTGCTAGAGAAGGGGTACATTAGTGCTTCACCTTGTGGTGCATCGGTCCTATTTGTGTGGAAGAAGGATGGTTCACTATGTTTCTGCATCTATTACCACGAGCTAAACAAAGTGCCCATCAAGAACAAGTATATGTTACCTTATATAGATGACTTGTTCGATCAGTTGCAGGAACCTGCATTATTTTTGAAGATTGATTTGAGATCGGGTTACTATCACCTTCGAGTGAAAGATACCAACATTTCGAAGACTGCCTTTCGAATGAGATATAGACATTATGAGTTTGTGGTATGCCATTCAAACTAATCAATGCACCAGCGGTATTTATGCAGTTGATGAACAAGATCGAGTACCTCGATAAGTGTGTAGTAGTCTTTATTGATGATATTTTAATTATTCTCAAGATGAAGAGGAGCATGCCCAGCACTTGCATTTAGTATTATAGATTTTGAGAGCTCAACACCTATATGCGAAGTTCTCAAAATGTGAATTCTGGTTGAAGGAGGTTATGTTTCTCGGCCATGTGATCCTTGATCGAAGGGGTTCGTGTAGAGCTGTAGAAGATTGAGGCAGTGTTAGACTGGGCACCGCCTAAAAATGTTGACTGAAGTTCGAAGCTTTTTGGTTCTTACTGGATACTATTGTCGGTTTGTCGATGAATTCTCTAAATTCGCTCGGCCGCTTACACATTTACTCTAGTAGAAGGAAAAGTTTGATTGGACTGTTGAGAGACAACAAAGCTTTGATGAACTGAAGAGGCGTTTTGTGGGTCACACGTACATATGGTAAAAGTCTGGGGGGGGGGGGGTGAATAGGCATTTAGAATCACTTCGTTGAATTGGCTGGTTTAAGAAAGTCAGCTGTTATATATGCAACTAGGTGAATTTAGCTGATCTTGCTGAAATATCAGCGAGGTACAACGCAGAAGTTAGCTGATAAATATTATGTGGAAGACTTTGCTGACGTTTAAAGCAATAATTAAAGGTGGATGCAGCAGTTAACACTACTAGAATTCACATTATTAACGACAAAGCAATAACGATCAACTGAAATTTTAGACGTTAAAAAGTATATATATACTATTATTAACAAGGAATTTTAGTATGGTCGTAAAAATCCAAACCGATGAAATCCAAAAATAAGAAGTCCATCGTTATTGGGAAAAAAAATCGCTGACTACTCCAAATTGGAGTTTGACTCTCCGCAGAAACAAAAAAATCCAGAATAAAAAAAAAACCTTCTCTTACTCGATTTGTCTCATTAATACCTCAAAACCTCAACTCCTCCAGGGTTTTCTCTCAACCGCAACTCGTTTTTCCTCAATGACAGACCTTCACCGATTACTCATTTTTGCTGTTCTGGAGAAGCCATCGATTACTCAATTTTCTAAGTCCCTTAAAACCACACTCCTCCAGGGTTCATCGATTACTCAATTTTCTAAGTCCATCCATTACTCGATTGCTGTTCTGGAGAAGCCTTCTGCTGTGGCATAACCCTTGATTACAAGTTCTAAGTGGATCTGGTAAGCTCCCGATTTCTAGTTTCTTGATTACATATTCCTTACAATTTTTTCAATTTTAATCTTTAGTTTTTAGTTGTTGTTTATGAAACAGGAATTGAATTGAATTTTTTGTCATGAATTTTTATTCTACTTTTACTGAATTCTCTGTTTGCTTCAATTGTTATTTTTATGCTAAATTCTGTCTTTGCAAAGATATGTGTTTGTTGAATCTAAAGTTAAAAACCCCTCTAAAATTTTCAAGTGTCTGGTAACATCAAATTCACATGGGCAATCTGAATTTGAGTTATTTCATTCAAGCTTTATTGTATTAGCTTGAAGTTTTATTGAGCATTCAGAAATCTCAAGTACAATATTACAAAAAATACCATGCTATGTATCTGACTTGGTTCTTTGTGGTCAGTCTTTAGAAGCAGGTATTATTTTTTTGTATTTGAATATTAGGAACATTTTGGGTGCTTGGATTTAGCCGTGGTACGGGCTGATCAATTAGTAATGAAAGAAAAAAGAATTTTACATCATTATAAGTTTTTCCACTTGCATGAAAAGTATTACGTGACGGTGACGAGTTGAGGTAATTGTTATAATCATATCCAATGACAGGATTGATTGTAAGATCAACATGTATATTGTGGAACATGACGGGCACAGAAAATGCTCACATTTGCAATAATTCTACTCTTGATAATATCAAAAGGAGAAAAATAACTGCCAGCTAGTATATTACTACAGTATAAGAAATCCCAGTGCTGGGAAAATCACTTCATCATCAATACCCCATCTTCTATTTTACCTTCTTTCTTCCTGTTGTTCAATAAATGTCAGAGGACTTCAAGGTCCAATAATCTTCTTCCATCTGGCATACGCCATTACAAGAATAAATAGCACCACGCAGACAGTCAATGTGTCTTTGAACAGTTATTTTTAAATCAGAGATGTGAACAACACCAAACATTTTATCTGTATTATTAGCCATATGTTGGTTAGCCCCTGAGTCAATCATCCACCCCAAGTGGTAACTGACCCCATTAATCTTTATATTGGCACAGAAAAATTTATAGAAGTTCTGATTGAAAAACACATTACAATTGAAAAAGGAGCAAGACGCACTATCTGCCATATTGGCATGTGCAGAGGAACTAGTTTTATCATTCAAAAGATTCATCAACTTTAAAACCTGCTCATTTGTGAAAGACAAAGTACCAGAACTTTTGACATCACTATTGACCACATCATTATTATTTTTGTTAAAACCATTTGCAGGCTTCAAATTAGGATTTTTCTTAAAACCTGGAGGGTAACCAATAATTTCAAAACATCTGTCAATAGTGTGTCCTTTTAAACCACAATTCTTGCACAATAAACTGTCATAATTCCCTCTATTGTTATTCATATTGTTACTAGACCAATTATTGTTAAAAATTTTCCTATTATTACCATTAGGCCTAGTAACAAAAGAGGACACTTGAGGTTTTTCAGATTTCACAGATGAAGAAGGAATCCCTCTGTGGGACTCTTCTCTGGATATAATAACAAAAGCATCCTTAACTTCAGGAAGGATTTCCCTAGTCAAAAGGCTGCTTCTTATAGGTTGATAAATGTCATCAAGCCCCATAAGAAATTGCATCAATTTTAACAGTTTTCCATGAATAATTAATTCAGGTCTAGCCTCACATGTACAGTCTGGTAATTTGGTAATTAATTCACTAGAATTTACATTATTAACGCCAAAGTAATAACGACAAATTGAAATTTGAGACGTTATAAGTATATATATATCACACTATCAACAAGGAATTTTAGTTTCGGTCGTCACAACCAGCCCATTACAGCCCAAAATGTAGAAGCCTGTCGTTAATGAAGGACACCACTCTCATCATCCGCCATAAACCTCAACGCCTCCGTGGGAGGTTCTTCCACAACCTTCATCTGCCCCCTACAAACATGTGCCACTTCCACCCCCTATCCCGACTCAACAACTCCAGACAATCTCTTAAAATGGTGTAGTTACTAAACTAAACCCATACCAACATAAATGACTGTTGTGTTTTCTTTTGCAGATATTTTATATATAACATATATTTCCATTTTACTTGGTGGAAATTACTCCTAGTAAGGACTGGATGGCCATTGAGGACTACGTAAATGACCCATCATATGAAGTGGGAGTTAATAGTTTTATAGACTATGCATTTCAGAAGTTAGGAACTAATATTATTCGTTGTCCTTGTTGAAAATGTATGAATGGAGGGTATGGTGATAGAGAGAAAGTGCGGGAACACTTATTAGTTTTTGGAATCGTCAAAAGGTACACCTTCTGGTATCATCATGGGGAAAGGTTGGGTGAGCCTTCATCGAGGGATAATGTTGTAGAAGGAAATGAAAACCAAGATGAAGTGCTTGGTATTTTAAGGGATTTATATCCAGAGTACAATGATGTTGGTTCCTCCTTTGATGATGATGATCATGATGATGAGGAGCCAAACGTTGACACTAAGAAATTTTATAAATTGTTGAAATATTCACAACATCCGGTTTATGAAGGTTGCAAGAGTTCTAGAATGTCCGCACTCTTAAAACTTCTTCATTTTAAGACTCTTGGCCATTGGAGCAACGAGTCATTTACCATGCTTCTAGAATTCCTGAAGAATGATCTTCTTCCTGAGGGATCAAATTTGCCAGATTCGTATTATGAGTCCAAGAAGATCATGAAAGACCTTGGGCTATTATATCAGAAAATTGATGCATGTATTAATGATTGCATGTTATATTGGAGGGAGAATGATAAGCTCGATGCATGTAATATATGTGGTGCATCAAGATGGAAACTTGATAAACACAATGGGGAGAACAAGTGTAAGACAAATGGTAAACGAATACCTCATAAGACACTAAGATACTTTCCATTAAAACCAAGGCTCCAACGATTATATATGTGCTCCAAGACAGCTTCTTTGATGAGGTGGCACCATGGTAAAAAGAAGCTAGATGGTACGCTGAGACATCCTGTTGATGGATCAGGTTGGAATTCTTTTGACAAAAGTAATCCTAATTTTTCTGCGGATCCTCGAAATGTTAGGCTAGGGCTTGCTAGTGATGGTTTTCAACCCTTTGCAAATTTAAAGACATCATATAGTATATGGCCATTGATACTTATTCCGTATAACTTGCCCCCCGAACTTTGTATGAAGAAGTCTAATATGATTCTATCAATGCTTATTCCTGGTCCTAAAGGGCCCGGCAATGCAATTGACATTTACTTGCAACCTTTAGTTAAGGAATTGAAGGAACTGTGGGAAACTGGTGTGGAGACCTTTGATGCAGCAGCCCAACATCATTTTCAACTACGTGCAGCTTTAATGTGGACCATTAACGATTTTCCAGCATATGGGATGTTATCTGGGTGGAGTACTAAGGGGTATTTGGCATGCCTTTGTTGTCTTAAAGACACACGATCGATGAGGCTATGTAATGTGGGTAAGGAATGCTTTATGGGCCATCGGCGCTATTTGCCAAAGAATCACAGATGGCGAAAGGATAAGGATTCATTTGATGGAGTTGTCGAGCGTGGTCTACCTCCAAAACCTTGTTCAATTGATGATATTCTTCGTCAACTTGAGGATCTCAAGAACATCAAATTGTCGAAGGATCCACGTGTGAAGACAAAAATATCTCATGATCTTAGGGGGGACAACTGGAATAAAAGAAGTATCTTCTTTGAGCTTCCATACTGGAGGACACATTTATTACGACACAATTTAGATGTGATGCATATTGAGAAGAACATATGCGACAGTGTTCTTGGGACAATTATGAACACCAAAGGGAAGACCAAAGACACCTTAAATTCACGTCATGACTTGGAAGCTTTGGGGTTGAGGTCAATGTTGCATCCAGTCAAAGAAGGGGACAAATTTAAGATGCCTCCAGCTCCATATACCTTTTCTCCTTCTGAGAAGCGAACTTTCTGTAATTTTTTAAAAGATCTAAAAGTTCCTGATGGTTTATCATCAAATATTTCTTATTGTGTAAACTCCAAGGATGCTAAAATTTCGGGTTTGAAGAGCCATGATTGCCACATAATACTCGAGCATCTCCTTCCTTTAGCAATACGTGGTCTTCTCACTCCAGATGTTCGTAAAGCATTAATTGAGTTGTCAATGTTCTTTACTTCGTTGTGTGCTAAAGTACTTAATGTGGATGACTTGGAGCAGCTAGAGTCTCAAATCCCGATCACTCTCTGCAAACTAGAGAAGATCTTTCCTCCTTCCTTCTTTGATGTGATGATGCATTTACCTATTCATTTAACAAATGAAGCTAAAATTGGAGGTCTTGTTCAGTTCAGATGGATGTATCCCATTGAACAATACATGTATACACTTAAGTCATATATACGGAATAGGGCTTATCTAGAGGCTTCAATTGCGGAGGGATATTTAGCAGATGAGTGTATGACTCTTTGCTCAAGGTATCTGCATAGTGTAGAGACAAGATTTAATCGTCTTGGTCGTAATTATGAAAATGTACGTGGTGGTGGTGGTGGAACATTGCCTATTTTTAGTCATCCTGGCCGAGGTTTAGGAGCTGCAACTTTTAAAGATCTCCAAAAGCGTGATTTGAATCAGGCTCACATTTATATTTTAAAGAATTGTGATGACGTTCAACCTTTTCTTAGGTATGAATCTAACTATTATCATTTTTTCCTTCTATTTTTCTTAAGTTGTCAATTTTTAAGTACTTTCATTTTTATAGAGAGTTTTATGAAGCTCATGCATCGACGAATCTTGGAATCACCGAAGAGGAATGGAGCCATAATTTTAAAAAATGGGTTAAGAATGAAGTAAGCAATTTACTTTTTATCATGTTTTTGGACGAATGAAATTCAAATAAATAAATAAATTAATGTTTGATTTGTAACACCCCCAATCCACTCAGGGATATTACACGCCGTAGACCCTCTCCTCGAGGATCTACCAGGCTGATAACTAAAATCAAACATCTAAACCTCGCCTTTAAGGCTAAAATGACTCAGTAGACCGATTTGGTCTTTCAACAGATACATGCAACTCAAATACAACTCATGCCCACGCAGGGGTCAAAAATACAACCACACCCGTACAATGGGAAAATATACTGCAGCGGAAAAGAAAATACAACTAGACCAATACGACAGCAATGGATCCTCGTGTGATTAGTATCGTTCATCTTTCATCATCCTTCGTGCCGACCCTGTGCTATGCTCCAAAACCTGAATGCAAAAATAGACATCCACCCCCCGAATACTCGGGGGTTAGCAAAACTCCACTGTTTTGCTAGTGCAAGTACAAGTGCAAAAATACGAGCCATACAATACAAGTTCCAAGAACAATAATAATCAGAAATCCTCAAAGGTTCAAACGTAAGGAAAAGTACTTCCCGAGGCAAGAGTTTGGGTAAACATTTCCAAAACTGAAAGATCGCAAATAAGGGAAACAATTTACAAAACAGTTTAAAATGCCATCGAGAGTTTTAATAGAAAACAATTTAGGATTATAAAATCCTTCTCTTTCCAAAAATTAATAGGGTCATAGCCCAAATGTTTTGTTTTCGCAAATAGGAAATCACCAACAATTTACAGGGTCAGAGCCCAACATCACGTGTCCTCAACGGACGTAAAATCAACGAAACATCATCACGCACGCGCATCGCCAGACCGGACGATACCACCGACATCCCACTCGAGGCCTCGAAGGACCCTCCCGAGCTGGCTAGCGAAACAAATCACACACATCTCACGGTTGGATCAATCGCTTGTTGCATCCTGGCCACATGATCACATGCCATGTGCCACCGTAGATTATCTCAGGCTCTCACGGTTGGATCAATCACTTGTTGCATCCTGGCCACATGATCACATGCCATGTGCCACCGTAGACCTTCAACCATATCCACACATTCACACAAATAACATATCACATCAAGGATATTCAAACAATTCGCCCAGAGGCATCAAACACTTAGCAAAACACCACGTCAATCCACAACGCACCGAAATGACATAATATACGTCCACACACAATACTAAGTGCAACATGAAAACCAAGCATATACATAGAATTCACATAGTTATTCTCGAACCACACCAATCACAAAACACACACGGTTTTGAAAGAGGCCTTTAACGAGGCTAACCAAATCTTTTGAAAACTCATTTCAAACAAACAAACAAACCAAGACGATCACCAATCATCATATCCGCGAAACAAGAAAAGTATGGACAAGGTACTTGCCTCAAAATCGGTACGCAAGTATTCCGACGAACACGGCTCAACCGGAAAGCTTCGAAACGCCCAATGCTATCGAAACGGAAGACGACGACGAACGAAAGGGTTCAACACGGTTTCTTCGCAAGAAACACGACCCTAACATCATACAATCAATAAATCATCGACCATACGAGGAAGAATAATCGTAGAACGCCCGAAAACCCCTCTAAGACATTTTACCGGACACCTTCAAGGCGTCGGTCAAGAACTCAACTCAAACAACGAATCGATACGATCCAACCATGGAATAACAAGGGAAATGATATAATACATCTAAATAATCATCAATCCATCAAAATCCTAAGTTAAATCGGATTAAACGGACGAAATCGAACAAAATACCCAAAATCCCCAAAATCTCTCAAAAATGGGTTCTTAGAAGATTACCTTGGATTAGGATGAATGATTCAAGAAGAAATCGATAATCTACAACAAAACTCGAAGTGGATGATTTCTTCAAGTCCGAAAATGTTAAAATCGCCCAAGAGTTGCTCCTGGATCGCACTGATCGAGTGGAAGAAGAGTGAGGAGTGGATAATGAAATCCTTCCCCAGCATCCCGTAATATAGTGAAACACAAGCAGAACCTATCGGCCACCTATCGTCCGATAGGCCCAACCGATACCCATACGAATGCCGGCGGAGAGCCTATCGACCCCCTATCGGCCGAAAGGCTCCCGGAAGTGATCGCCAAAATCAAACGACCATAACTCTCTCGTCCGACTCAGATTGACTCACCGCTTGAACCATTGGAAAGCTAACTCGATGTTCTATAATATTGCAAAGATTTATAATTTTTGGAGTCACCAAAAATTAATGGTGATCTAACAAAGTCGAACTCATACTTAGAAAAGTCGTTTAGAAATCCTGAATTCAACAAAACGACACCGAAACCCGAGCCTGAATACGAACCGAAGATACGGTTACGAAGTACTCACAAAGACGAATCTAAGAGCTAGTAGAACACACGATTCCGACCACCCGAAGGCTCGAAATTCGACAACGGAAGGTAATTACCCCAAACTTTGGGAAATTACGAAAATGGCCCAACTGCCCGAAAATCACCATACGACAACGAATAATCAAACCGAAGCTCACAACACGTATAACAACGTTAAATGAACTTACGAAAAACCCCAAACGACAATTTCAAACGAGATTCGCAAGAACCGAACTCAAGCGCGTAAAAGTCGCTAAAAAGCACTAACTCAACAAAGCGACCGAAACGAACTCGGATGACAAAAGTGCGTAATTAAATATTCTCCGAATGACGAAACGGTCATGAGAGAGTCACAAACAGACTCACCAAAAAAAGAAATTTACCAAAATCGAAAATTGCGGATATTACATTCTACCCTCCTTAAAAGAAGTTTCGTCCCGAAACTTAAAACAAGTAGGGAAGAAATATTCCGCCAGAAAACTCAACGAGACACACAAGAATGCGTAACTAACGCCCAACGGCGAAATGTTACAAACAACGCAAAGGGGTACTACTCCTCCGATCACGCGATCTAGGAACCATATTGGGATGACGAGACGAAGTCCCAACCTCAAGGGGCCCACTCCCGATTTCCTGAAAAGTTCCCAACGGTTTTCTGTTTCTTCGAGTCGGACATACTCTCGGCCGATAACTGATAGCTCATAGGCTAACGCCTATTTTGATAATCTCTCAAGGAAGTACAAGCGAGACTCGCCATGTATCGCGAATCTCCGGCTTCATCCGCCTACTAAAATGACAAATCTTGTCCTCCTCTGTCCTTACTTGATTTTGCACATAGCCGAGCTGTTTGCTAAAATCAATAATAGCTTGAGACAGCGGTACATCCTGCGGTTTCGCGAAAAGAATTCATTAATCCTCCGATTTCTGATCGGTTCGGACAAAACTCATCTCTCATGAATTTACGGAACTCGCCCACGTGACAATGCGATCTCGAGGCTTAGTAGCCTCCCACCACTAGCGGCATCTTTGTCGAAAAGATAGTGAGCTACCGTAACCTTACGTTCTTCTCGACAATCAACTATCTCGAAAATCTTTTCCAACCGGAAAAGCCAACCATCCTGACCTCAACGCATCCGCAACACCGCGAATCGAGGGGGATTCATACGAATTACCTCCGAAGCCACCGGTTTGCACCAGTGTTCGAGTCACATCGTAATGCGCTGAATCGCTGAGTCAATCGAGTCATCTGTAGCTACTGTAAAATAGTAGCGACACCGATACCAAAGATCATCACCGGCAGATGATCTCGACTACGCGTCCGATTGCCACGACTACGACCTCGGCCCCTCGGCATACCGAATAAGTAATTACTCAAAGACAAATGTAAAATCATAACATATACCACATACAACAATTTCCATCGTAAGGCAATACACACATGAATATCACAATAACGACGGCATCGTCCGCGACATCAACGACTCGAATGATGACCAAAGGCACAATTACAAAACATCATGAAACAATCACCCATGTGTATAACGCATAAAAATCCGTGCTTTAACAACCCACACTAGTGCGACAATACGCAAATCACCACGAGGCGATAAACAAGAAACACTACCACACCTCTCACGCAGGGCCAACAAAACATATGCGTGGCGACCCACTCGACGCTCACGCCACCAATTCAATCACAATTCGGGGTTGACACCGTAACGAAAGTTCGAAAACCATACACGCATTTCCGGTCCGCAAACAGAATGATAGGTTTTAAAACGAGAACCACCTTTTGAAAACAGCTTTGGAAACAACAGGTTGATCTTGAGTATCATTTTACAAAAAGTAGTACAAACACCATTATCGAGACTTTGAAAATCATCTTGCGTTTGAACAAAAATGAGGACACCTTTCCTTTAGTGAAAAACTTTCAAAAATATTCGACCCTTGGGTCTAAGCAATCGCATTTGAAAATATCTCAAAATATTTTTGGTCCTCAACCGGAAAATTTTTGAAATGTATCATGCATTAGAAAACACCTTGAAAACACCGCAAGAAAATAATTCGCTTTAAAAGTACGTCGAATTTCAATTTTCTAAGATACTCAAGGTTTTCAAAAATAATTCAATGGGTTAGAATGCCCAAAAAGGTCGATGACGGTAGTACTTATCAAAACTCACAAAATCATTTGAAAACACCCAACTACCGTCAAAACGGTCAAGGCCAACAACTCGGTTAAAGGAATCGATTTTCGAAATAAAATTCAGTCGGTAAGATACCGAAAGCTATTACAAAGGAACTCACGCAGCGGAAAAAAGAAATACAGTCCAACATGCACAATCCAGCAACTACTCCTCACATGAAAGAAATATGAGAGTCAAATAGTCACGTATCAAGAAATCAAAATCCATAAAAGGACTCCGTCACTTAATAAATAATCATAAAAAAAATAGCTCGTGTCACACGAGGCACAACACAAAGAAGGGAGACTTACAGCCACAGGTCGCACGAAGATGATGATTGCCCACGATACTAATCACGACCAACCAACTCAGACGACGCGTCGCGACACGACCCAGTCAGATAAAATCCGACGAGACAAAAACTCAATAGACACCACTGACCCGACAGCCTAGGTTTCCACAACCTAAGCTCCGATACCATTTATGTAACACCCCCAATCCACTCAGGGATATTACACGCCGTAGACCCTCTCCTCGAGGATCTACCAGGCTGATAACTAAAATCAAACATCTAAACCTCGCCTTTAAGGCTAAAATGACTCAGTAGACCGATTTGGTCTTTCAACAGATACATGCAACTCAAATACAACTCATGCCCACGCAGGGGTCAAAAATACAACCACACCGCATAACGGGAAAATATACTGCAGGAAAAGAAAATACAACTAGACCAATACGACAAAGAACGGATCCTCGTGTGATTAGTATCGTTCATCTTTCATCATCCTTCGTGCCGACCCTGTGCTATGCTCCAAAACCCGAATGCAAAATAGACATCCACCCCGAATACTGGGATTAGCAAAACTCCACCGTTTTGCTAGTGCAAGTACAAGTGCAAAAATACGAGCCATACAATACAAGTTCCAAGAACAATAATAATCGAAATCCTCAAAGGTTCAAACGTAAGGAAAAGTACTTCCCGAGGCAAGAGTTTGGGTAAACATTTCCAAAATCAAAGATCGCAAATAAGGGAAACAATTTACAAAACAGTTTAAAATGCCATCGAGAGTTTTAATAGAAAACAATTTAGGATTATAAAATCCTTCTCTTTCCAAAATTAATAGGGTCACACCCAAATGTTTTGTTTTCGCAAATAGGAAATCACCAACAATTTACAGGGTCGAGCCCAACATCACGTGTCCTCAACGGACGTAAAATCAACGAAACATCATCACGCACGCGCATCGCCAGACCGGACGATACCACCGACATCCCACTCGAGGCCTCGAAGGACCCTCCCGAGTCGCTAGCGAAACAAATCACACACATCTCACGGTTGGATCAATCGCTTGTTGCATCTCGCCACATGATCACATGCCATGTGCCACCGTAGATTATCTCGAGCTCTCACGGTTGGATCAATCACTTGTTGCATCCTCGCCACATGATCACATGCCATGTGCCACCGTAGACCTTCAACCATATCCACACATTCACACAAATAACATATCACATCAAGGATATTCAAACAATTCGCCCAGAGGCATCAAACACTTAGCAAAACACCACGTCAATCCACAACGCACCGAAATGACATAATATACGTCCACACACAATACTAAGTGCAACATGAACACCAAGCATATACATAGAATTCACATAGTTATTCTCGAACCACACCAATCACAAAACACACACGGTTTTGAAAGAGGCCTTTAACGAGGCTAACCAAATCTTTTGAAAACTCATTTCAAACAAACAAACAAACCAAGACGATCACCAATCATCATATCCGCGAAACAAGAAAAGTATGGACAAGGTACTTGCCTCAAAATCGGTTAGCAATTATTCCGTCGATCACGGCTGAACCGGATAGCTTCGTAACGCCCCATGCTCTCGAACCGGAAGACGTCGACGAACGAAAGGGTTCAACACGGTTTCTTCGCAAGAAACACGACCCTAACATCATACAATCAATAAATCATCGACCATACGAGGAAGAATAATCGTAGAACGCCCGAAAACCCTCTAAGACATTTTACCGACACCTTCAAGGCGTCGGTCAAGAACTCAACTCAAACAACGAATCGATACGATCCAACCATGGAATAACAAGGGAAATGATATAATACATCTAAATAATCATCAATCCATCAAAATCCTAAGTTAAATCGGATTAAACGGATTTAAATCGAACAAAATACCCAAAATCCCCAAAATCTCTCAAAAATGGGTTCTTAGAAGATTACCTTGGATTAGGATGAATGATTCAAGAAGAAATCGATAATCTACAACAAAACTCGAAGTGGATGATTTCTTCAAGTCCGAAAATGTTAAAATCGCCAAGAGTTGCTCTGGATCGCCTGAACGAGAGGAAGAAAAGAGAGGAGAGGAAAATGAAAACCTTCCCGCATCCCGTAATATAGTGAAACACAGCAGAACCTATCGCCAGCCTATCGTCCGATAGGCCCAACCGATACCCATACGTAATGCCGGCAGAGAGCCTATCGACCCCCTATCGGCCGAAAGGCTCCCGGAAGTGATCGCCAAAATCAAACGACCATAACTCTCTCGTCCGACTCGATTGACTCACCGCTTGAACCATTGGAAAGCTAACTCGATGTTCTATAATATTTCAAAGATTTATAATTTTTGGACACACCAAAAATAAATGGTGAACTAACAAAGTCGAACTCATACTTAGAAAAGTCGTTTAGAAATCCTGAATTAAACAAAACGAAACCGAAACCCGAGCCAGAATACGAACCAAGATACGGTTACGAAGTACTCACAAAGACGTATCTAAGAGCTAGTAGAACACACGATTGCGACCACCCGTTTGCTCAATATTCGACTACGGAAGGTAATTACCCCATTCTTTGGGAAATTACGAAAATGGACCTACTGCCCGAAATTCACAATACGACATCGAATAATCAAATCAAGCTCACAACACGTATAACAACGTTAAATGAACTTACGAAAACCCCAAACGACAATTTCAAACGAGATTCGCAAGAACCGAACTCAAGCGCGAAAAGTCGCTAAAAGCACGGAACTCAACAAAGCAAAGACCAAACGAACTCGGATGACAAAAGTGCAATTAAATATTCTCCGAATGACGAAACGGTCATGAGAGAGTCACAAACAGACCACCAAAAAAAGAAATTTACCGAAAATCGAAAATTGCGGATATTACATTCTACCCTCCTTAAAAGAAGTTTCGTCCCGAAACTTAAAACAAGTAGGGGGAAGAAATATTCCGCCAGGAAAAACTCAACGAGACACACAAGAATGCGTAACTAACGCCCAACGGCGAAATGTTACAAACAACGCAAAGGGGTACTACTCCTCTGATCACGCGATCTAGGAACCATATTGGGATGACGAGACGAAGTCCCAACCTCAAGGGGCCCACTCCCCTGATTTCCTGAAAAGTTCCCAACGGTTTTCTGTTTCTTCGAGTCAGACATACTCTCGGTCGATAATCTGGATAGCTCATAGGCTAACGCCCTATTTTGATAATCTCTCAAGGAAGTACAAGCGAGACCTGCCATGTACTGGCGAATCTCCGGCTTCATCCGCCTACTAAAATGACAAATCTTGTCCTCCTCTGTCCTTACTTGATTCTGCACATAGCCGAGCTGTTTGCTAAAATCAATAATAGCTTGAGACAGCGGTACATCCTGCGGTTTCGCCGAAAAGAATTCATTAATCCTCTGATTTCTGATCGGTTCCGGACAAAACTCATCTCTCATGAATTTCTGGAACTCTGCCCACGTGACAATGCGATCTCGAGGCTTAGTAGCCTCCCACCAGCTAGCGGCATCTTTGTCGAAAAGATAGTGAGCTACCAGAACCTTACGTTCTTCTGGACAATCAACTATCTCGAAAATCTTTTCCAACTGGAAAAGCCAACCATCCCAGCCCAACGCATCCGCAACACCGGCGAATCGAGGGGGATTCATACGAATTACCTCCCGAAGCCACTGGTTTGCACCAGTGTTCTGAGTCACATCTCAGAATGCGCTGAATCGCCTCGAGTCAATCGAGTCATCCGTGTAGCTACTGTAAAATAGTAGCGACACCGATACCAAGATCATCACCGGCAGATGATCTCGACTACGCGTCTCCGATTGCCACGACTACGACCTCGCCCTCGGCATACCGAATAAGTAATTACTCAAAGACAACAAATAAAAATCATAACATATACCACATACAACAATTTCCATCGTAAGGCAATACACACATGAATATCACAATAACGACGCATCGTCACGACATCAACGACTCGAATGATGACCAAGGCACAATTACAAAACATCATGAAACAATCACCCATGTGTATAACGCATAAAAATCCGTGCTTTAACAACCCACACTAGTGCGACAATACGCAAATCACCACGAGGCGATAAACAAGAACACCAGCCACACCTCTCACAGAGGGCCAACAAAACATATGCGTGGCGACCACTCGACGCTCACGCCACCAATTCAATCACAATTCGGGGTTGACACCGTAACGAAAGTTCGAAAACCATACACGCATTTCCGGTCCGCAAACAGAATGATAGGTTTTAAAAACGAGAACCACCTTTTGAAAACAGCTTGGAAACAACAGCTTGATCTTGAGTATCATTTTACAAAAAGTAGTACAAACACCATTATCGAGACTTTGAAAATCATCTTGCGTTTGAACAAAAATGAGGACACCTTTCCTTTAGTGAAAAACTTTCAAAATATTCGACTTGGGTCTAAGCAATCGCATTTGAAAATATCTCAAAATATTTTTGGTCCTCAACCGGAAAATTTTTGAAATGTATTGCGGCATTAGAAAACACCTTGAAAACACCGCAAGAAAATAATTCGCTTTAAAAGTACGTCTCGAATTTCAATTTTCTAAGATACTCAAGGTTTTCAAAAATAATTCAATGGGTTAGAATGCCCAAAAAGGTCGATGACGGTAGTACTTATCAAAACTCACAAAATCATTTGAAAACACCCAACTACCGTCAAAACGGTCAAGGCCAACAACTCGGTTAAAGGAATCGATTTTGAAATAAAATTCATCGGTAAGATACCGAAAGCTATTACAAAGGAACTCACGCAATGGAAAAAAGTAAATACAGTCCAACATGCACAATCCACCAACTACTCCACACATGAAAGAAATATGAGAGTCAAATAGTCACGTATCAAGAAATCAAAATCCATAAAAGGACTCCGTCACTTAATAAATAATCATAAAAAAATAGCTCGTGTCACACGAGGCACAACACAAAGAAGGGAGACTTACAAACACAGTCGCACGAAGATGATGATTGCCCACGATACTAATCACGACCAACCAACTCAGACGACGCGTCGCGACACGACCCATCGGATAAAATCCGATGAGACAAAAACTCAATAGACACCATCGACCCGACAAACTAGGTTTCCACAACCTAAGCTCCGATACCATTTATGTAACACCCCAATCCACTCGGGGATATTACACGCCGTAGACCCTCTCCTCGAGGATCTACCAGCCGATAACTAAAATCAAACATCTAAACCTCGCCTTTAAGGCTAAATGACTCAAGAGACCGATTTGGTCTTTCAATGATACATGCAACTCAAATACAACTCATGCCCACGCAGGTCAAAAATACAACCACACCCGCATAACGGGAAAATATACTGCAGCGAAAAGAAAATACAACTAGACCAATACGACAAAGAACGGATCCTCGTGTGATTAGTATCGCTCATCTTTCATCATCCTTCGTGCCGACTCGTGCTATGCTCCAAAACTCCGAATGCAAAAATAGACATCCACCCCGAATACTGGGATTAGCAAAACTCCACCGCTTTGCTAGTGCAAGTACAAGTGCAAAATACGAGCCATACAATACAAGTTCCAAGAACAATAATAATCAGAAATCCTCAAAGGTTCAAACGTAAGGAAAAGTACTTCCCGAGGCAAGAGTTTGGGTAAACATTTCCAAAACTGAAAGATCGCAAATAAGGGAAACAATTTACAAAACAGTTTAAAATGCCATCGAGAGTTTTAATAGAAAACAATTTAGGATTATAAAATCCTTCTCTTTCCAAAAATTAATAGGGTCACACCAAATGTTTTGTTTTCGCAAATAGGAAATCACCAACAATTTACAGGTGGTCGAGCCCAACATCACGTGTCCTCAACGGACGTAAAATCAACGAAACATCATCACGCACGCGCATCGCCAGACCGGACGATACCACCGACATCCCACTCGAGGCCTCGAAGGACCCTCCCGAGTGGCTAGCGAAACAAATCACACACATCTCACGGTTGGATCAATCGCTTGTTGCATCCTCGCCACATGATCACATGCCATGTGCCACCGTAGATTATCTCGTGCTCTCACGGTTGGATCAATCACTTGTTGCATCCTCGCCACATGATCACATGCCATGTGCCACCGTAGACCTTCAACCATATCCACACATTCACACAAATAACATATCACATCAAGGATATTCAAACAATTCGCCCAGAGGCATCAAACACTTAGCAAAACACCACGTCAATCCACAACGCACCGAAATGACATAATATACGTCCACACACAATACTAAGTGCAACATGAACACCAAGCATATACATAGAATTCACATAGTTATTCTCGAACCACACCAATCACAAAACACACACGGTTTTGAAAGAGGCCTTTAACGAGGCTAACCAAATCTTTTGAAAACTCATTTCAAACAAACAAACAAACCAAGACGATCACCAATCATCATATCCGCGAAACAAGAAAAGTATGGACAAGGTACTTGCCTCAAAATCGCACGCAAGTATTCGACGAACCCGGCTCAACCTAAAGCTTCGAAACGCCCAATTCTATCGAAACGGAAGACGACGGCGAACGAAAGGGTTCAACACGGTTTCTTCGCAAGAAACACGACCCTAACATCATACAATCAATAAATCATCGACCATACGAGGAAGAATAATCGTAGAACGCCCGAAAACCCTCTAAGACATTTTACCGACACCTTCAAGGCGTCGGTCAAGAACTCAACTCAAACAACGAATCGATACGATCCAACCATGGAATAACAAGTGAAATGATATAATACATCTAAATAATCATCAATCCATCAAAATCCTAAGTAAAATCCTATTAAACGGATTTAAATCGAACAAAATACCCAAAATCCCCAAAATCTCCCAAAAATGGGTTCTTAGAAGATTACCTTGGATTAGGATGAATGATTCAAGAAGAAATCGATAATCTACAACAAAACTCGAAGTGGATGATTTCTTCAAGTCCGAAAATGTTAAAATCGCCCAAGAGTTGCTCCTGGATCGCCCAGAACGAGAGGAAGAAAAGAGAGGAGAGGAAAATGAAAACCTTCCCCCAGATCCCGTGTAATATAGTGAAACATAGCAGAACCTATCGGCCAGCCTATTGGCCGATAGGCCCAACCGATACCCATACAGAATGCCGGCAGTAGAGCCTATCGACCCCCCCTATCGGCCGAAAGGCTCCTGGAAGTGATCGCCAAAATCAAACGACCATAACTCTCTCGCCCGACTCGATTGACTCACCGCTTGAACCATTGGAAAGCTAACTCGATGTTCTATAATATTGCAAAGATTTATAATTTTTGGAGTCACCAAAAATTAATGGTGATCTAACAAAGTCGAACTCATACTTAGAAAAGTCGTTTAGAAATCCTGAATTCAACAAAACGACACCGAAACCCGAGCCTGAATACGAACCGAAGATACGGTTACGAAGTAATCACAAAGACGAATCTAAGAGCTAGTAGAACACACGATTCCGACCACCCGAAGGCTCGAAATTCGACAACGGAAGGTAATTACCCCAAACTTTGGGAAATTACGAAAATGGCCCAACTGCCCGAAAATCACCATACGACAACGAATAATCAAACCGAAGCTCACAACACGTATAACAACGTTAAATGAACTTACGAAAAACCCCAAACGACAATTTCAAACGAGATTCGCAAGAACCGAACTCAAGCGCGGAAAAGTCGCTAAAAAGCACGGAACTCAACAAAGCAGCACCGAAACGAACTCGGATGACAAAAGTGCAGAATTAAATATTCTCCGAATGACGAAACGGTCATGAGAGAGTCGTCAAAACAGACTCCGACCAAAAAAAAGAAATTTACCGAAAATCGAAAATTGCGGATATTACATGATTATTGCCTTTTGCTAGGTCGCGCTGTTATACGAAAATGATAAGAGCACGAAAATGAACAATTTGCTCTCATTGTCACGTGGGCCAACACAATATGTGACATCTTACAGTGGTTATATCGTTAATGGTTATAGGTTTCACACAGAAGATCGTGAAAAATATTTGAGAACCCAAAATAGTGGGGTGGTTGTGATTGGAAACATGGGGAATGGAGATGAGAACATAGATTATTATGGAGTAGTAACTGATATAATAGAAATCCAGTATCTTGGGCGGAATCGAGTTGTGTTATTCCGATGTAAATGGTGGGATGTATATGATAAGTTAAGAGGAGTCAAAAGTGATGAATATGGATTTGTTAGCGTTAATTGCAACACGCAATTAAAAACTAATGAACCATTTATCTTAGCTAGTCAAACGAGACAAGCTTTCTATGTCAACGACAACATTAATAAAGGTTGGCAACTGGTGTCAAAGACCCAACCACGCAACTATAATGAGATGGCAGATGATGAAAATGATGGTAGAAATGAAGATGGTGTATATCAACATGGTGAATTATTTGAACCTACATATGTCGCATCTTCCTCAAGAAAACGCAAGTGCTACAATTTGTAGAAGCGAAGTGGGAATAGATCCGAGTATTTGAAGGATAATTTAAGTATACGTCAAGAGCGAGGACATATGAAGGGGCGAAGAGGACTGTTTCATTTATTAGTTGTTCTTTCCTTAGGCTTTTAAGTACTGATGTATTAATCATTTTATAGTTTTTGAACTTCTTTATGTTTGTATTAATCATTTTGAGGACATCTCATATTTGGATAATGTTTGTTCCCCTTTTAAACCTGATTTGAAACTAGACACAAAGTAAGACTCTCCCAAACTAGCATTTTTACAAAGCAAAACTGCCTTGAGTTTTTAAAACTTATCAATATATACCATGACTGATCCTATTTGAACCAATTTGTTAAACTCCTCTTGAGCATCAATGCCCCCTTTTCTGTCAACCTTTTAATCAAATCCTCACAAAATTCCAACCAAGACATACACCCTTTCACAGATTTATAACTTTGAAACCAAGTATCTGCTTTCCCATCAAGATACAACTCTACTAAATCACATTTGAGATAGTCACTAACCTGGTGGAAGAGAACTTATTGTATTTACGAATCCAGTTTATTGAATCTTCTCCTCGGAAATGAGTCAATTCAACCTTGAGAATACTGAAACTCAACTTGCCCTGATTCTCTTTGTCAGACCTTTGCTGTACCGATGATGTGTTTGTGTTGTAGTTTGTAAGTGTGTCATGATTACCTACATTACATGTTTATGACTGTGCTATAAACACAATCTAAAGTCAGTCTTCTAATAGATGTATTCTTCTATGTGCCGTAATGTGTTTTTATAATTATGTATATAACTAATATACTTTTAGTCTGTTACATGTAATCATTGTTCTGTTATAAGATAATATTGCTTATTTATCTTTGTTGTGTGCATTGTTATGTGTGTCTTTGATTTTCATTTACCCGATTTTTCTAAAGTATTTTATTAATATATTTTTAATAATAAGAAAACTTGATAGAAATTTCAAGTCGTTACGAAACATACATTTTCTAAAAATATTTGCGGAATTTAAATTGAGTTCAAATCTCCAATACAACCGTAAAAATTAACAGTGGAACTTGAGATGACGTGAATGCAAAGTGCTTGAATATTTAACCAACAAATAGAATAACCCACTGATTAAAATTTTGATATGCATAGATTTTGATGCATATTTCTTCCATTACTTTTCTGATCGGTAATAATAAGTAATTTTGCTGATAATGTACTACTAAATGTACCTGATTGATTTACATTTTATGATTTTCAGGGAAATTGGTTCGTCCAGATGAGAAAGTGGTTCATCCTTATCAAAAAGTGGTTCGTCCAAATGAGCCTGCACGTAAAAAACCTTCTATGCTGGGTTCTAAAAGGCATTATGTACCACCTCAATGGTTGGCAAGGGGACGTGTACAGAGGTTAGCAGAGATTTATCCTTTTAAAAGACAAGTTGGAGCTAAATCTTGCATTGGAGCTGACAGTGATGAATTAAAGTCAAATCAGGGTCAAAAGAGTCGTCCAAAAGGGCTTTTTACTAAGAATAATTCTAATGTCAATGTTCATGGAGATTCCTTCAATCCATTATTTGCCCCCTCTCCTCGTGTAAGAAGTAACATTATAGAAGATTGGAATTCATCATCAGATTTAATTCATGAGGATAATAATGATGACCATGAGCTGGATTCTTCATTTGAAGGTGCGGATATGCACATTCAACTAGGCAATGAGAATGTTGATGATCATGATCATGATTCGGATGATATTGAAAATGTCAATGACAATGACAATATAAGGGGTAAATCTTTAGAAATTCAATAAGATGCACAAGGTAATGGTTTCACATCTTTCTTTCCTTTGATATGTCTTTTTAATTTTTATCAGTCAGTGATTTGAACAATATTTTATTTTAGTTGAAGGTGGTGGCTCGTCTACTACTAAGAAGAAAAATGAGAGTGAAAAAAAAGGGGAAGAAACAAATGTCAGGCAATTGCAAAGCTTAAACCTAATGAAAAGTTAGAAATTGATTTCTACAATAATCGAGCTGTGGGGATGAATCACAAAGTATTTGCAAGACATTTGGGAATCATAGTGCGAGATACAAATATGTGTCCTCTGAGAGTGCACAAGTGGAATGATATTGGAGAAAGAGAAAAGGAACACATGTGGAATGCTGTTACGGTAAGAAGTCAGATAAGTAGATTTAAGTTTTTTTTCCTTAAGTCAATGTATAAACTATTTCAGCTTCCCCCTTTTGAATAAAATAAAGAAAGCTCTAAAAATATTTAACTAATTTAAATATCAAAAGATGAAACCTAAAAAATATAAATTAAAACAAATACTGAACAGTCAGGCATAAACTCTCCATTCCTCCCTCCCTCTCTCTCCCTCTCTCTCTCTTTCCACTTGGTACTACTGTACATAGTTAGGTAGTCTAACTATTTTCATCAAAGCATATCAATTATCATTATTATTATTATTGATATCCAAGTTGAATCTGAAAGATCTCACCCCTGGATTATTTATTGTATTATAGGATGTCTTTACTAATGAAAATATGGAAACTTACAAGGAGCATGTTCTTGCGCATATGATAGAGTTATGGACGAATTGGAGAGCGGACTTATTAAGGTATAACGTCACCAAAAAGAAAATCACCTTACAAGCTGCATACAAAGATAAACCACCCAATGGACTCGACAAGGATGAGTGGAAGTGGCTCATAAAGGAGATATATTCAAGTGATGATTTTAAGGTAACTTGTACATAAGCTGGGTACGACACATTTTAGCTCCTTCCATTGTATTTATTGCAATAATAGTAGTTCTTTTAAATTTTAGGAAAGAAGTGCAAGGAACTCCATTAACAGAGGTTATTATGCTAAAGGGCTAATGCATCGAACAGGGAGCAAGCCTTTCAGGCAGGTCATTTGGGATGATTTGGTAAGAAATATAATATTTAGATTATTTTCTCGTTGTTGAGAAATTATATATGAATAAAAATTATTTTGAGAATTGATGATTTGTTTACGGAAAAAGGGAGCAAATAAGGGGAATAAACCAAATTTGGTTGATGTGTTCTATTCGACTCACAAGAAAGGCACTGAACTTCCAAATGTCGAGACAACACAAAAATACGTATGTCCATTGAATGCCTATATAGAGTTGAACCAACTTAAGTTGTTTAATTTCTTAAATATTACTAATTCGATTATGGTTATGTAGGATGAAATTCGAGACATAATGGAAAAAGAACCATCTCTGTCCCATGTTGAGGTGAGAAATACTTTTGTTATGTTTTTTTTGCACATATATCAGGTATATATAATGGTTTGAAGCTGTCTTTTATTAGAGTCACCTTCAATCTTTTAGGCATTTGTCATGGCATCTTAATTCATGTGTGTGAAAGTTGGATTTGTTAGATTTTTAGTCCCCCTGACTAATAATTTGACAAGTAATTATTACAAGTAATATTTTGACCACCCTACTAATTTCTGCAGAGAGAGAGTTGTTTCACAAGTAGTAATTAGTGCCATTAAACCTACTGTTTCTATTAATAGACATAGGTAATTGCAGAGTCGTTGATGTCAGAAGCCTTACATTTATTAAGGAACGGTTTGAAGGTGTTGATACTGAGAAACAACACTATGTGGCAAGTAAATGTAATTTTTTTGAGGTTGGTATATAACAAATCACAATATCTTGTCAGTCCACAATTTTTTCTAGCTCGATGCACAAAATTAAAAACGTAACTCATGGTCAGATAAGAGGTATGGAAAAGTTTAATTATATCTGACAATAAGATATGGTATTTACAGATAAGAATCCTCTTTATCTCCAAACTAGGAATTTTGGAAAAAGGTAAAATGGGGAAAAAACTCAATCCACCAGATAAGCTAAAATGAGATGGAACCACATAAATAATTCCCCCCCCCCCCTCTTCCGCCTGCGTAAGTGTCCGCGCTCCTGTCCCGGAATAAAAAAAGATAAACGCAACAGAATTTCTGATAGAAATTTTTTTGAGGGTTTGTTTTTGGTGTTAATTTTCAGACGAGTTGAGTTTGGATATGTGGGTTTTGATGTTGATCTGATGTTTATGAGTTCGGCAGACGACGGTTTTTATGTTGGTCTGATGTCTATGGGTTTTGGCGGCAATGGAGGTTGAAATACGAAATTCGGAAGGATTCTTTGTGAGATCACCAAAGCCTTAAAGAAGTTGCTCTTTCTTTGTTCGTTCGTTGTGAGATGAACTGCTTTGCTTGATCCACCGCCATGAGATGAGGAATTACGCACCGATCTAGCAATGCAGTCCAAACAGGATTTATCATATCACATTCAAAAAATATGTGCTCCAAAGTTTTATCTGTCCTCCCACAAAAGATAAATAGTGGATCAACCATGATTTATATCATATCTTGAAGATAACAGATCAGATATGCATTATTGAAAATTTATCTTGGATACTAATTACTTATCTGTAATGCTATATTCGAATAATTATTTAGTTCTATGATCTATTATGCTATTATTTCAGGCGTTTTTTCATATTGACATTGTTGACACACCCTTTGTTTTTCAAGATTTAATTCCCTTTGTTTCTTTTGTTGATGTTCTGTTCTTTTAAACTACTTAAGAATACTGATTTGTTTGTTCGTTTATGAAGGTAGCAAAGAAGGTTTTTAAGTCGAAGTCTTGTGATCGGGTTGTGGGTTTTGGAGGGGGAGTAACACTTAAAGATATAACAGGACCACAACCTTGCAGAGAGAAACTTGTATCTGAGGTTATGCCGCCAAAAACAAAACCAAGCTCTTATCGATCAGTGGAAACAATACAAGAAGAGAACAATGAACTTAAGGGCCGTATGGGTTCATTTGAAGCTCAGTTGAAAATATTTAAAGATATGTTGGTGCAAAAACTTAATGTTTCCATTCCTTCGGAGAACATTTCAGGCTCATCTAATACTTGAAGATGAGTAATGGCGGCCGCACGTTAGTCCTCACAAGACTTTTATGTAGTAGTTTTATTTTTTGTTTAAAAACAGGAATTTGTCCCTACAAGACTTTGCATGTCGTAGTAATGACAACTTTGGATGTTTGTGGTTTCAAGTAACTAGTACTGTTGGATTATTAATGTTTAAGTTACAAAAGTTAGTTTGATATAGTTGTTTAAAGTTTTTTGATTTATGTGGAATGAAATAGCCAATTCAAAGTAAATCGAGGTAATGCGGTTCTTGATATCTATAATTAGAGTTAGCGATGGATTTTTTGGTTGTTATAGTAAAACAAAATAAAACAGTTGGTCGTTAGAATAGAATTTTACGAGGGACTATTTGGTCGTTATGGTGTAAGAGTCATCGTTAACGGATCTTGAATCAATGACAATATATTGTGCCATCGTAAATAAATAACGACAAGTTATTAAGTTGGTTGTTAATTTTTAACGACGAATACTTAGGTTGTCGTTATTACTAAACGATGAATAATTACGCCGTTGTTATTTGCTAACGACGAACGTCATCGTTAAAATCTTTAACGACGGAACCTATTACAATAACCAAACGACGAAATTCTTTTTGTTGTTAAAACTTTTAACGACCTTTTTTTGGTGATTTAGCGACGACTTTGTTCGTCGTTAAAAGACCTTTTTCTAGTAGTGTAAGTATGATGCTTAAAACAGTAAACAACACAGCACTTATAGTGGCTTCTGAGGTGGGGTAATTCTCTACTAGTCCACTTCTCTTCAATCCTCTTGGAGATAAATTCACTATAACTTTCAACGGTTACAATGAATCTAGTTACAACAGCTTCTTCCAGTGGAAACCCTTGGCCGTTGTAACTCTTTCCCTTTAGTTGCCTATCTCCTCTTGATCGAAAACTCTTAGATGCCTCAACAACTCTCAAGTTGTCTATCACCTTCCAATCAAGAACCTGTGGATCCCTTACTACCTTTTATTTTCAAGAACCTCGTCCAAGAAAGTACCCCGTACTCAAAACTTTAAGACACGAGTGTTTGTCTTCTCCAACTACTAATAGATTCTCTGTATTTGATTCTTATGATCTTTGCTCTTCACGATGCCATAGTTGTAGCTTGTATTGCTTTTGATTAATTTGATTACTTGTAAGTGTAAATTACATCGTACTTCTGCTCATCCGTTCATCAAATATTTATAGTACAATCTTGAGCTTCTTCATAGCCGTTGCATCCTGAACAAATCAGTCCTTTGGAGAGGGACTTCTTTGTTTAACATTTTATATCTTTGCATGGCTTGTCGCTTTTTTCAAATTTGCCTGTTTGAAGATATATAGTTGTTTGTGCCGTTTTCTTTGATTTTTATAATAGGAAATCTTCTGAGCGCAAATCTCAAGGAATATTTTATTCCTTAATTTTCCGGAATCATTCACATTGTCTCTTTTGCTTTATTTACGTCTACATGATTTGCCGTCTTTTTTTAACTTTTCAATATTTGCTGACGTGGACATAGCTCATTCATACTTGCTGAATTTTGTCCAAATACTTTTACGTCTATACTTAGCTGAAGTTCTGTCTTGGCTAAACTCAGTTGTCATTCTGTATTGACCAATCTCAACTGATATTTTGATTTTTCGGTACTTATCTGATATGCGACACTCAGCTGATATGCCATACTTAGCTGATATGCGATACTTAGATGATATGCGAGACTCAGATGATATGCGATAGTTAGTTGATAAGCGATACTTAGCTGATATGTGGTACTTAGCTGTATACAATACTTAGCTGATATGCTATACTCAGCTAATATTCTGACTTAGCCTGTCTGATCAATCCTTTGTCTAACTTTTAAAAGGCCTATAGAAGATACTCATTTGGTTCTTGTTTACAATGCCAAGTACTTATAATATTACATTTGAATTAAACTTAGAATACAGGGATGACATTATCAAAATTCTAAATGTATTCCTAATAAATCCCCCCTATTTTGATGATGGAAAAGCTTAATATTTTGTTGAAATGAAAATGAGTCATCACACACAAAAATAAAGTTCAGTCTGTTTGAGACAACTGCTAATTTTCATTCTGGTTGACTGCATATACTTTTCACTTTTGTTTATTACAATACAGTACGTGATTGAATTTTTAAACACAAAAATTTACAAGTAAACAACAAAAACTGTAAACATTAAGCCCCTTCGTCCTCTTCCTCTGGACTTGGCTGGAGGCAGTGATTTTAAGGGTTTTGCTCCAATAGTTTTTTCCACGACTGGAATTAGCCCATATTTCTTCTTTATAACTATTGCAGCAATCTCTTGGTCTTCAGGAGAAGTATATTTGTTTTTGATGCATACTTCTCTTATTCCCTCCTGAAGAGCATTATCATCCATCTTTCCATTTACGTCACTAGGGGATTCTTGTGATCTGAATGAGGGGATCATCGGATAAGCATCAAATTCCTCTTCAGCATATTTCTTCAGTATTTCCCACAAGTTCGTCCAGTTGAGCTCTATGTAATTAATGAAAGTTTGTGTGGGGGGACAATCAGAGTCTTGAAGTATTTCCCAGATGTAATACATCTCTATTAATTATTTCTTGGCTGTTTCCCACATAGGTACAACTTCATTTGGTATAAACTCCTCCACAAAATACAGCTCTTTTACTTCCCAGCTGAGTGATTGGGCAGTGTCTTTTTTGGTTCTCATCTTCTTTGCATGAGGGTCCTGATCATCAGCTGAGTTTTTTTGAGCTTTAGGAGCTTGTTCCTACTTCTGGATAGTGAATGACTGAAGGAAGGGCATTTATGGGAACAACAACTAGGGATTATTTCCATTTGCTTCTCATCTCTTCCCCATTTTTTCCAGCATCAATGAGTTGTGCCACCTATTCTTCCACCTTGGTCTTAAAATCTTGCATACCAAGTGGTAATATGATAGAGCTGGGAGCTGGGGAAGATTCCTTCTTGTTGAGCAAGGAATCCATTTTGCTATTTAATTCTAAACGATGTGGTTCGAATCTTGTGGCCAAAAGTTTTTCAACAGTTTCTTCAGCCATCTTCTTGATCAGTTCAGCTAGGTTCAGAGGTAACTGATCAACAGGTGCCTGATGTGAAATTTCAGTTTGGTCCTCCGAGGTAGCTGATTTTTCAGTATGGGAAACTTGTCTGATGAATGTTCCCCCCTGTTTGTCTGACTCTTTGTCAGCATTTGATTCAGCATTTGTCCTTCCTCCATCTTGATCAGGTCAACCCTGATCCTCATCATGCCCAGAGTCATCGTGATCATCTTTCTTTTCCTCCTCATCATTTTCTTCTTCTTCTTCAACTTTTTCATCTTTTTCTTTTTCTAATTCGTTAGATTTTTCTTTTTCAACTCAAAATTTTTATTTCTCAACCTCATCTTTCTCATCTTTTTCATCAAAGCGTTGCCTTGTGATACCCCTTCCATACTGTATAGAATAAATTGGTCCATATTTGATTCGAAGTTGTTTACGAACCAACTTTCATCTAATAACAGACACATTTCAGTTTCATTATAGAAAACTTGAATAAGCTGCTCAGTGGTCAGGGGGTAGTCCCAACCACTTCTATCAACCAATTCCTTGAGAGCATTGAAGTTAAGGGACTTCAACCTCTTCCAGACATTATAAGTAGAAACAATAGAAAGCTTATTGATGTGCTTTATTACCGTTTTAAGTTGTTCTTTGCTGAGATGGAATGGGTTGTTGTCCTTGAGATTGAATCTATAATGTATGTCAGCTTCCTCAAGGACTTGTCTTTTGCATCTTTAGCCTCTTTTGGAATGCTGGGGAGCTCAGGGAGTGGTGATTTTGGCATGAGATCTTTTTCTTGTTCTTCTACCAAGGCCAGCTCGGTTGACTGAGCTGCTGGTACTTTAGTGGGAGTATCAGCTGGAATGGACATCACAACAAGTATCTCAGCTAATGGGACCTCAGTTGTGTCTTCATTTGAGGACTCAGTTGAGTAGTCACCCAGTCCTTTGTATCTTTTAGCTAGAGATTTAGGTAATGTGACGATGGGGTCCCTTCCAAGAGACTTTCCCTTCTTGGAAAATTCAGCTAATGGAAGATTGTCACTATCTTCATCTTCTTCATGCTGATCAAGTACAAATGGTTGTTCTTCAGCTAACTTTTCAGGTGCATCTAACTTTTCAGCTAAGATGTTGGCTGCAGTAAGTTCATTTGGGGTCAGTTCAATTGGTGAAATCTCAGCTGCAGGTAAGGTGGGTGCAACTGATTCCACTTC
This sequence comes from Orobanche coerulescens, assembly GCA_033398695.1. Classification (NCBI taxonomy): domain Eukaryota; kingdom Viridiplantae; phylum Streptophyta; class Magnoliopsida; order Lamiales; family Orobanchaceae; genus Orobanche; species Orobanche coerulescens. The sequence continues at coordinate 54,445,325 of CM065808.1, read as the reverse complement.
TTCATCATCAGATTCATATGCCATTTTGTATGATGATGTGTCTGACTTCATATTTGCAAGCAGCTCTTCAGCTCGAGGTTGCTGAGTTGAGAATGCCTTCAATGCAGTTGGGTCCAAATGTCCAAGGTGTTGTTGCTACGAAAGTTTTCTGCTTTGCCTCTAGCCTTTTCCAAATGTTCCAGAATCTAGCTTATTTGAGTGCCAAGTTAACTTCTAGTCGAATTTCTTATTAGTGTTACCCCAACTGGCTTTGCTCTCTTCTCTTACTAATTTATTGAAGATATAATCAGGCCAGATAATTCTTTGACTTTGCATCATTGACCCCATCACAATGTATTTTAATGCGGACAAAGCTTCCAAACATGCCTATGACTATTTTGTTGGTCTTGTCCATCATGAATCTATACTCCTTCTGGATGTATGATTTTTTCTCGGTATTTTTCATCTTGCTAGGTTGTTCTGGCAATTTGATCCACTGCCGGATATCCAGCTGATTCTGTTTGAGAGTCTCCACCACTATTCCATGGTTCTTCAATCTGAAGGCGTCAACTATAGTTTGTTGATTGATGATGATGTGTTCCACAAATATGAAGCTTTCAATGCCACGTTCAGTTACTTTGGCTTCCTTGTAAAAACAGATAACTGCTTCTTTGTATAGCTTGGAGGGATTGATGCAGAGGTAATTATAGATACCATTTTTTTATCATCTTGAGTATTAGGTCCGCCATTTGGAGGGTTTTGTAGCACTCTAGAAGTTCGAGAAAATCCACAGGATGCTGAATATGATCCGCTCCTTCACAACTCTCAGATTGATATTTTTGAAGTAGGTTGTAGAATCCATTCCTGCAGTTAGAAAATGTTTTTAGTATAGAGAATAGTTCGGATTTTTCACTGTTGAAACACTAGGGTTCTTGCTTCAATATTTGAAGACGATAAGTTTTTGTCGATTGATTTCAATCACTTTAAATAGTCTTCAGGAGTCGGTTTAAAAAATAATTAATTCTAAAATGGCGGTTCGTCTTTTCAGGGGATGTGTGATAGTGATTTGAAGACATATGGTAGACTTGGTGTACATGTTGTATTTAGAATCATGCGGTATAATTCACGTGTAATTTTAAATAATAATGTTACTGGAATTAAAAACTTAGCTGGTTGACTGTTTGACTCCTGATCGATTTGTGTTTTGATCATGACTGAGTCTCTGAACAGTTGGGTTCTTCAATCCTGGCTGAGTTTCTGATTAGCTAGGTTCTTCAACCCTGTTTGAGTTTTGTATTAGCTAGGTTCTCCAATCCTTGCTGAGTTTTCCGATCAGTTAGGTTCTTCATTCCCAGTCTAATAGTCCAAGATCTCTGCTTAGTTCAAGAAATCTTTATTCTAGCAAAGGTTTGGTGAATATATCAACTATCTGATATTTAGTGCTGACTCTTTCCACTCGAACTCTTTTGTTGATCACATGGTCTCTGATAAAGTGATGCTTGACATCTATGTGCTTTGTTCTTGAGTGACGCATTAGGTTGCTTGTAATAGCAATTGCACTATTGTTGTCACACCATATTGGAACTTCATTTGCTATGATGTTGTAGTCTCTCGGCTGTTGTCTAATCCATAGAATTTGAGCACAGTAGCTGCCTGCAGCTAGGTAATCTGACTCAGTTGTCGATATTGAATTTGAGGTCTGCTTCTTGCTGAACCATGACATCAGCTTGGTTCGAAGAAAGTGACATGTTCCACTTGTGCTTTTCCTGTTGATTTTACATCCTACAAAATCAGCATCAAAATAGCGTGATAATTCAAAGTTGTCATCTTTAGGATACCATAATCCAACATTGATTGTGGATTTTAGATATCTAGTTATTCTTTTGGCTGCTTCATGTTGAGAATGCTTTGTCTTGGATTGAAATAATGCACATACTCCAACTGCATATGATATGTCTGGTCTGCTTGTAGTATGGTACAATAGTGACCCAATCAATCCTCTGTAGTGAGTTAGGTCCACTAAGATGCCTTTATCATCTTTCTCAATGTGCAAGGATGTGCTCATGGGAACTCTAAGGGGTTTGGCTGGCTCTATGCCAAATCTTTTGATCAGCTCCCTTGTATATTTGGGTTGGTAGATGAAGATTCCAGTTTCAACCTGCTTGAATTGTAAACCAAGAAAGAATTTTTGTTTATCCATCATGCTCATTTCAAATTCTCCCAACATAAGGTTTGAGATTTTTTCACATAATTCAGGGTGAGTTGATCCAAAAATAATATCATCCATATATATCTGAATGAGAGTGGTCTTCATGTTCAATCCTTAAGAGTGTCTTTTGTTGGGATTTGGAGCCTAAAACGAAGGCCCAGCGGAAGCGGTAAAATAAAAATTAATTCGATCCGAATCCCTACGAGGATCGATCGAGCTACGTATATACGAATATATAAACGAAAAGCAAGAGTTGTAAGAAACTAACCCTTGAAGTCCGCTGAATAAATGGTAACCTTCTCTTGAGCTATTCCCCAAGCTTGGATTGATCTCTACGAATCCAATCCTCTCCAAGATCTTGAACGATCCAACGCCGAAAGCACCACATCTCTACTTGCCACGCGCCGGAAAAAATGACCGGAATGATAACACTCGATTAACCTCTAACGTTACAGCTAGAATCAAGTGATGAAGCTTTTTATTATTACACTCTAAGTGTATAATATATACCTCTAAATCAATGTCTTGATCTTTCTCCAAGAGAATTCAAGAAAAATGAAGAAGAAGTAAATGACTTGGAAAAACTATTTTTCCTTCTCACTCTTTCTCAATCTCACGGATGGAAAAGCCTTTTTACAAGTGAAGTGAGAGTCTTCATTTTATCCTCCATAAAATCCTCCCAAATCAAGACCAAATAATTAAAATGAATTAATTAAAAGATCTTGTTCCCTTGACACTTCAAGTCATCCACCAATTTAGGTGGTGATAATGACCAAAGGAAATGGGAGGGAAAATGGGCGGCCATCTAGAAGGAGCCGGGACAAGTTCGGTCCATTTCGGACTCCCATGAGTCCAAACAGATAAACTCCTATTCCGTTCCAATTTATTTGTGTTGATTAATTAATCCAATCAATTAATCACATTAAATACATAATAACATAATTAATTTCTCCAAGAAATAATTATATGTATGAATTAAATTAATCACCCAGTAATTTATTTAATTCATTAGGCCGTAAATCAATTTATCCAATAAATCGATTTAAACATATAATGTCCCAAATTAGATATCCAATATCTAATATTCATAATGAGACAATAAGCTTGATACATTCTGTCGTCAATCCTTTTACGCGACTCGGTAGGTCCGTCTCAGTCAGCAATGGGAGGAACCAAAGAGTAGTAGCACCACCTAGCCAGCCTGACGACCTATACATTACCCCAACTGAGAACGAATGACGGGATCATTCAAGAACCATTCTGTCGTGAATACCAGTAAACGTATAAACCCTTCTTTCAAATGTCCCGATCAAGTTATAGGGTCACGGTCAGTCAAACCCTATCTGTCCTTGACGCTATGCATGCGTTAATGCAAATCGAGATCATCGAGCTCTCATGTATCCAATACAACTAGCTCCAATGCTTTGGCCAAAGACTTATGATCTCATATGCCAATAACAGCATAGGACATATAACCCGCTCACTAACGGGAGAAAGAATTCTATCTTGGTATTCAGTAAGACCTGCTACATGTCCGTCAAGATGCACGTCGAGGTTGACCCCCACCTTATAGTTTACAGGGTCGAACTACTCTAATGAAAATCTTGACGTCACAAGCACATCCCTAATGAATCCTCAAGTTGAAGGTTCATGAATACCTATCACAACCTTTCGATTCCGTCATTGACTGTCCCGGAGTGAAATCTGTGTGACGAATCAAGGGTGAGTCGGTTCGAGTATACTAATCCAATTAGCATACCTATAACGTGTGCTCCTACTAACCATTAGCGTTTGACATGCACTCTACAAGTCAAATAACACGTCATACAAGTCTTCACATAAACTTAACGCCCAGTCAAGTTTCATCTACTTGCGAATGTTTAAGTATTTGAGCTATAAACCTTTCCAGTCCCCCTTATCTAAATAAGGAGTGGAACGATTTTGCTCTCAAATACATGGACTAGTTTCTATATGTATATTTACGAGTTAAGAATGGCAGTAACTACCAGTAAATAAAGAAACATCCATTGCCTTATATTAGTGATTTACATAATAACAATTACAATGCCCTCACTCAACATCCTCTGAGTGGCATTCGAGGGCATACTCCTAACAATCTCCCACTTGCACTCAATGCCACACACTATGGTATCTAATACCCATGTTCTCCAGATGACGCTTCAAGCTAGTTTGAGAAAGTGGCTTGGTCAGTTGATCAGCGACGTTTTCGGCTGAGTCTACTCTATGCAGCACAATGTATCCCTTGTGAATAAATTCTCTTACGAGATGATACTTCCTCTCAAAATGTTTGGTGCTGTTGTGAAACCTCGGATCCTTGGCCTGTGCTACAGCTCCGTCATTGTCGCAGTACAGCGGAACAGGGAGCTCAGCACATGGTATCACTTGAAGTTCTCCAAGAAACTTCTTAATCCAGAACCCTTCCTTGGAAGCCTCCGAGGCCGCTTGATACTCAGCCTGACAGGTGGAATCAGTAGTCGCGCTTTGCTTAGCGCTACGCTAAGATACTGCTCCTCAATTAAGAGTAAATATGTAGCCATAAGTAGACATCGAGTCATCCTTCAGTCCTTGGAAGTCCGAATCAGTGAATCCCACAACATCCAATTCTCCACCGCCATACATCAGAACCATATCTCTAGTCCTTCTCAAGTACTTGAGAACGTTCTTTACGGCAGTCCAATGTTCCCTACCTGGGTTTGCCTGGAACCTACTCACCACGCTTACAGCATGCGCAATGTCAGGTCTCGTACACAACATAGCATATATAAGGCTACCCACGGCCGAAGCATATGGTATATTACTCATTTCCTTTCGTTGTTCGTCACTTTGAGGACACATCTTCAAGGAGAGTTTTATTCCATGTCGCATCGGTAGGAACCCTCTTTTAGAATCATCCATCTTAAATCGCTTTAAGATTTTATCTATATAGAGGGCTTGGGAAAGACCTATTGTTCTCTACGCTCTATCCCGGTAGAGTAGAATTCCAAGAATATAGGTTGCTTCTCCCAAGTCTTTCATGGAAAAATTTCTCGAAAGCCAAGCTTTCACAGAACTGAGCATTCCCACATCATTTCCTATTAGTAGAATGTCATCTACATATAGTACAAATAATGCGATCTCGCTCCCACTAACCCTCTTGTATACACAAGGTTCCTCTTCATTTTGCAAGAAGTCAAACTCTTTGACTGCCTCGTCAAAACAAAGGTTCCAACTACGCGATGCTTGCTTCAGTCCATAAATGGAACGTTGAATCTTGCACACTTTCTGAATATCGATGGACACAAAGCCTTTAGGCTGCTCCATATAGATTTCCTCCTCGAGGAATCCATTAAGGAAGTTGTCTTTACGTCTATTTGCCATATCTCATAATCGTGGTAGGCAGCTATAGCAATCATCATGCGAATAGACTTGATCATGGCTACGGGCGAGAAGGTATCGTGGTAATCGATCCCTTATTTCTGGGTATAACCCTTTGCCACAAGCCTGGCCTTATAGGCGTCAAACTTTCCATCACCATCAGTCTTTATCTTGTAGATCCACTTGTTCCCAATAGGTACTATGCCTTTGGGGCGGTCTACTAGAGTCCAGAACTGATTGACATGCATCGAGTCTATCTCAGCCTCCATAGCTTCACGCCATTTCGCGGAGTCTACATCCACCATCGCTTCATCATAGGTCGTTGGGTCAGTCTCTTGGCTATCACTTGGAACCTCATGGAGACCTAGTTCCTCCAAGTGCACAAGCCCATACCTCTCAGGTAAATGAGACACCCTACTAGACCTACGAGGTGGTTGTACTTGTGTTTCATAAGGTTCGGTTCCAATGTCTTGCACAGGTGTCTCCTCAGGAGTTTCATTGTATTCTTCCAAAGAAATACTTCTACCTGCTCCGCCTTCCTGGATGAACTCATCTTCCAGGAAGTGTGCTTGTAAAGCAACAAAGATCTTTCGATCTTCGAGCATGTAGAATAGATAGCCCAACATCCCAGACGGGAATCCAATGAAATGTCCCTTCGCGGACCTAGCTTCCAACTTTTCCACCTTAGTCTTCTTGACATAGGCGGGACATCCCCAAATCCTAATGTGATTAAGACTTGGTTTCCTGCCCTCCCACATCTCATGTGAAGTTCTAGAAATGGATTTGGAAGGACATTTGTTCAAGATATAAGCGGCATTCAGGAGTGCATACCCCCACAGGTAAATCGGTAAGTCAGTATAGCCCAGTGTGGAACGGACCATGTTCAACAGGGTCCGGTTCTTTCTTTCTGACACACTATTTAACTGAGGAGTACTTGGAGGTGTTAGTTGTGAAACTATTCCATGTTTCCTAAGGAACTTATCAAATGCCGTACTCATATACTTGCCACCTCGATCCGACCGAAGTGCTTTGATATGATTACTAGTTTGTTTCTCGACTAAGGCCTCGAATTCCTGGAATTTCTCAAAGTCCTCGGATTTATGTTTCATTAAGTATACATAACCATACCTAGTATGATCATCTGTAAACGTAATGAAATATTGATATCCGTCACGTGCTGCTTCCAAACCACCACATACGTCGTTATGGATTAATCCCAGTTTATCAGCGGCTCTTTCAAAAGTCCCTGTGAAGGGGGACTTAGTCATTTTGCCTTTAAGGCAAGATTCACAAGTAGGAAAGGGATCTGATCCCAATGGACCCATAAGTCCATCTTTTTCCATCTTGTAAACCTTGGTCTGACCAACATGACCAAGTCTTAGATGCCATCTCAAAACTTGATTGGTTTCATCCCTACCACATTTTCTAGTCATAGTATTCACAACTACTTTGTTGCTGAGATTTAGATGATACAATCCATTTAACAATGTAGCAGTACCCACTAGTTTATTTCTGAAATAAATTTTGCAGCAACCATCACCAATGAAAAATGAAAAGCTATTTCGGTCCATGACCGAAATGGATACAATGTTTTGTGCCCCTTGGGCAAAACAAGTACATCTTCTAAAGTCAAAACAAAGCCAGATTCTAAACCCAAAAGAAGTGATCATATGTCGGTCGCCTCGACACTATGCCCGCTTCCGACTGTGATCATAAATTCTCCAGCTCCAAGATTCCTACTTTGTTTCAGATCCTGATTCACAGTACAAATATAAGAACTAGCACCAGAATCCAGTATCCATGAAGTAGAAAATACAGTAGCAGAATAATTTGTTTCCAAAACTAAAAATTCTGTACCTGAAGCGCCATGAAGAATCGGACAGTCTCTCGCCCAGTGGCCCAGCTCACCGCACTTGAGACAAGCGTCCTTCTTCTTGCTCTTTGGAAACATCGGGCCCTTGCCCTTTCCCTTAAAGTCCTTGACATGTGGTCCAGTCTGCTTCTTGGTCTTTTTCTTCTTGTTCTTAGACCCCCGAGGTCCAGAAGAAATCACAAGGGCAGACTCCTTCATCCGCGGAGTCTTCATCTGAGACTGTGCGGTCACCAGTTTGTTCATTAGCCCAGCTAAATTACATGCAATGTCATTGCAGTTAAAGTTTATAACAAATTGTGAGAAGGGTTCAGGAAGAGACTGTAGGATAAGGTAGGTTTGGAGAGAAGTATCCTTTTTTAAATCATGAGCCTCCAATCTCTCGATCATGGATATCATTTTGAAGACGTGTTCCCCAACCTTCTCACCTTCCTTCATCCTTGCACCGAATAGTTGCTTGGATATCTCATATCTAGCAGTTCTGCTGTGCTCACCATAAAGCTCGGTTAAGTGAGATAGAATCTGCCTAGCAGAAATCATTTTCTCATGAGCTCTCTGAAGCTCATTTGACATAGAACCCATCATGTATGCACAGACTTTTACGTCATCCTTAACCCACTTTTCATGGTTTTCGATCTCTTCCTGATTGGCTCTGGTCCACACAGGAGGTGCCGGAATGTCCGCCTCCAGGATGTATCCCAGTGCCTCCATACTGAGGACAATCATCAGATTGCAGAGCCAGTCTACAAAGTTAGGTCCAATCAGGGTGTTGTTCTCGAGTAGAATTGCGAGTAGATTCATTGTCATATTGAGAGTTATGTCTGCATTAAGTATAACAGATTAATTAGTGACTCGTTCAATTATGATCTGAGTATAGAATTAAGCTTTTTTCTATTCTTGTTACCCAGCTCCCACTATTTTTATCGGAACAACACACTCCCAAGTGAAATCCGGAAGTATCGTCGCTCTACTTCATAGTGGTGATCGAGTTCTTTATAAATCTTAATAGAGGGAAACTGAACAGGTTTCTTGTCTATTAATTTTCATAAAGTGGTGTCCAACACCAACCCATCTAATGGATGATTCGATCTTCTTTTTCCCATTGTTCACTCCCCTCAACCTATACGGTTTCTATGGTTCGTGAATAAGTTAAGTTTATACCATCGACGCAAATCAGTTTCACAATTGAATCTTATCCTGCAACCTATCAGGTTTCTAGGGATAAAATTTGCTCCAACCGAAGGCATCCAATGCGCTCCCGGTAATTTATACATCCTCCTCGAACGACTACCCCGATAACTCGGAAGCATAGCACATCCGGTTTGGATTTCTATTTCCCGAAAGCTCGATGGAGGGAAGGAAAACCTTGAAACCTTATAAACTTAATAATTTGTTGTGGGAGAATTTTTACGATTAACGTTACACTTTGCACATTAATCATTTTAGTGAAGAGATAAATTTGCCACTAGAAGGGGGGTTGAATAGTGGTAATACGGAATATCGAACTTTCTTGCGAATAAATGAAAATAGTGCGGAAAATAAAAGACTCAAAGATTTATAGAGGTTCGGCAACTTGCCTACGTCCTCTCTACGACTTCTTTTTCTATTGGCTTAAGAACAACCACAAACTTGACTCGTCTTCGATCGGTCCGAGTACACAACCGTTACAACCGCTTGTCTTCTATTGGTCCAAGCTCAACCACTCTCAAAATAAACTTTGTTTATCTAGTGTTCTTTAGGAAATAGATAATCCTCACTATACGAATATTGGAGTATAATCCTAACAATGCCGAACCAAAAGATCCTAATAACACCGGATTAGTGACTCTTGATTTGTTTCTCTAAAGCTCTCATATGAGTGATGCAACACTCACAACCAAATGAAAGAATACAAAGTATAATAAATATTGCAAGGTGTTTTACTCTTTGTATCTTTCTTATCACAACTTAGAATATAGTAATAGATAGAGATTTGAGCTCAAGATTAGTTTGATTGCTTGTATGCTTATATGCTTGAAGTTGTGTATATGATACCCAAGTCCTATGGGTATTTATAGGTGTCAGCCATTCTTCAAATACTGATATTTGTATTATTAGCGTGCGCTAATAACACCTTCATAGCGTGCGCAATCGGTCTCTGACTTGGCCTTTCTAAACGGTCACAAAACTGTTCCAACGGTAAAATTATATGGCTAGCTTGCGCTAGTCATACCTTCTTAGCGTGCGCTAACGGTTGGTCAACAGGTCTTCAATCTTGACTTTGAAATGTGTTGGTTTGTCTCCCCAACGTCTCTTTTCCAATGGCTAAAATTGAACTTAGCATGCACTAGCAATTTACGCATAGCGTGCACTAGTATTATTTAATTTCAGCTTTTCAAGATTTCACGGATCTTCTTTGACTCCTGCGTTCCAATGGTAGAAAATCCAACGGTAATCTTTTGACTGATTTAGCGTGCGCTAAAGTGTATAGTGTAGCGTGCGCTATATGCTTTCCTCAGTAACGTATGTTACCCTGTGTAGCGTACGTAAATGCCTTATCATTTTGAGTCCAGTAGCTACTGGACTACTAAACTTGTTACCCGGTAGGGTGCGCAAGACATGAAATGTAACGTGCGCTAAGGCCTCATAGTAGCGTACGTAAATGAACGTCCGTAGCGTGCGCAAGTCCTTTTCCTTTTTCTTTCCAGACCTTACTGTCATCTGACTTGGGATGCGATAGCGTGCATTAATAATGAAATATAGCGTGCGCTAATGTTAGTATTTTAGCGTACGCAAATAATAAAGCTTTTGCGTGCGCTATCCATCAGGTAGGTTCCGACTAGACTGCAACTAAGTTGACTTCTCTGTATATATATGCCTCGATAGCGTGCGCTATGCTAAAACATGTAGCGTGCGCTAAGACCAGTTTACCTCAATATAACACCTCGATGGGATACGACTTGTTAAATGTTTTGAAAACGATCATCATCAAAATACTTTGAGTCAACAATCTCCCCCTTTTTGATGATGTCAAAACATTTAATTTATACCTGCAAAAACGTTTTAAAAATTTCGAATCAAGGTAACTTGTTCGATATATTAGTACGGTTTTTGGAGTATTTCTCCCCCTTTTTGACATAAACAAAAATAACTCCCCCTGTGCCATTGCCTATATAATACCAACAAATACCATGAACCAAAACGAAAGCATATAATCAACAAATGCCAAACGAAGAGAAAATGTAAATTTTATTGAAAAGTGGTTTAAGCATTACAAACATTCAAAGCATGAGACATCAAAACCATTTGAAAGATAAGTTGCTACATCAAGTATCAAATTCCTAGGATCTTAGAAGCTTGATTGGAAGAGGAGGATGGGAATGGGAATGATGGATGAGTGTATCGGATGAACTCAGAGATTAGCCCACGAACTTCTCGAACTTCCAAATGAAGAGACCGAACATCCTCACATATTTCCATTTGAGAGGTCTCGATGCTCCGCATCTGAGCAATAAGATCACTCTCTTCTTCTTCGGTGATGGAGTCTCTCATCGGTCGCTTGCCTTTTGTTTTCGGGTGACGAACAAACTTTCCGGTTTGCAATTCCCGAAGTGTATGAGGTCCTCGATGGAGCACACGTTCGGCCGGAGTTGGTGTTTGCGTCCCTTTCGGCACTTGGCCGTCTTCTCGAAGATACGGGAATAGCACCCAACCTCTATTAAACCTTTCAACATAGTGCATTGCCTTGAGGGTGAGATCGCTAATCTCGTGTCCTCGAGACACTGGAACTGATGCCTCGCTTGACAAGTCGACACGGAAATGACGGAAGATCACAGTGAGAATGGAACCGAATGGGAGCCCTGACTTCCGTGTTCTCGTCAAATAATGTTTCGAGCGAAAGGACTCTCCTTTTGCCTTCATTCAATCCAAAACAATTGCGGTGAAATCCACTTTATCGTCTTTCAGCACCCGGTACACCACGTGTTTGTCAACGCCGGCGAGCTTGTGTTGTGTGTTCACCTTTGGCATCAAACATTTAGTGAGTGCAGCCAAAAACAACCGGATATGAATACCAAAGTCGTTGTTTTCGAAAACATCATCGGTAACTTCGATGACAGCCTTCGAACACAAGAAGTTGGCAATATCTCTCTCGGATACGTCCGATTCTTCATCAATCGATTTCCCACTACAAGAAAAGCCGTCTTTTGACAATCCAAACAACTCGTGAAGGATTTCCGACGAAATTTTCACCACAGTCCCGTTCACCAGGCTATTGAGAACAAATCCACCAGAAGAACCATCACCGTCTCCCAAATGCAGATTAACATAAAATTCCCGAACACAAGAAGGGTAAATAATCTCCTTACATTCAACGAAACGAGCTATGCCTAGGGCTTCAAAAAATTCATGGATATTGACCTTTGCTCATTCGAGACTTCCGAAATTAAAGAAGTAACAATCGGTTAAGTGTTTTTGAGGTAGGATTTCAGAAAACACTTTGAAGGCGATAAAGGACACAAACCGAGATGTATCATACTCTGGTTCTCGGGTACGTTTAGTGATCTTGTAACCTTTTTCCATGAGTTTTCTACCCTTGCTCGACATGAATGAGATAGGAATTGTAAGATTTGAAGAATAAATTAGAAGTTGATGGTTCGGATTCGTCGGGTAGGGTTCGTTGCTGAAAAGGGGATTGGTGTTTGCTTACGTTATGATAGAATGAAAAGGTTTATGAGCCGTACAGAGTTTATATAGTGGACTGAGTCGTTTTAATTAGCATACGCTAGGAATGTATGATTACCGTACGTTAGGTGCAAATTGGAAGCTCACTGGACTGTCCAGTAGCAGATTCGGAATACGAAGAGTTTTAATTAGCGCACGCAAGATATAGAAGGTTAGCGTACGCTATCGAAGACGAAAGTTAGCGCGCGTTAAGAAAAATGAAGCTACCAAGAAACGGGTCGAGATAACAATTACAGATACGGATACCCGTAACTTTCAAGAAATTACAAAATGGCCCAAAACGACCGGAAATCACGATACGTGATCGAATAACCAAACCGAAGTTCACAACACGTCTAACAAAGTTAAACGGACTTGCGGGAAACTCAAAACAGCAGTTTCGGATGAGATTCGCAAGAATCGAACTCAAGTGCGGAAAAGTCGCTAAAAAGCACGGAACTCAGCAAAACAACACCGAAACGAACTCGGATGACAAAAAGTGTAGAATTAATCATTCTCAGAATGACGAAACGGTCATGAGCGAGTCGTCAAAACAGACTCCGGCCGAAAAAAGAAATTTACCGAAAATCGAAAATTGCGGATATTACATCTGCTTAATTTATTAATTAGTATGATTAGTTGCCATGGTAATTTTGAATTATTTTTGTTGATTTGATTTGTAATTGCAGGTTTAAACACCTGTTTAATTATTTTTATCTACATCTAATTTATTTGAATTATGGGGCTCGAATGTAGGACTTTTATTTACGTAGTTTGTAACAGATTTTCATTCGCTAAAATTGTCCAAAAAATTCAAAGATCCAGTGTATTCTGGAAATATTTTATCAATAGAAATTGAAATATATACATGGATACGCTTTTAATAAATTTTATTTATTGAAACATATGTGAAGGGATATTTATTGTTACTATCCAATCCTTGTTTATACAATATTTGGTTACAACTTGATTTTTTTTCCTACTCGTTTGTTATAATATTTTGGAAAGTGGAATAATTTCATACATTTTTGTTATTGCTCATTGTATATGAATTGGTTACCGTAGACATTAGAATACCTCTGCGATATCATAATGATACCAGAATATTTAATCTTAAATATTAATTAACAATATAAAGTGATCCTATTATTTAATCGCATGAAAATAATAATACCCAATAATGTGTGACCCCTATTTATTCATTTGTAAACACTTATCTCACTTAAATAAATTACATTAAAATACATTATTTGTAGTCACATGTGGGTAGCCAAATAAAATTAAGGAGCTATTCGCACCGATTCATGTATCCCTTTATAGTTCATCAAGTATCCAACACAATACCACTACTTTTACATATTGTATTAAAATTAAGGTAATTATTTGTATTAATTTATGTACTAGCTCATATTTCATTAAGTATCAAGCACAATACTCGTTCATAATTCATTGATTTATGTACTGTTCATAACTCATCAAGTATCCAATACATAACAACAATTAGAGATATAGCATATTATATACGTAATTAAGTAGGACCATATTGGTAAACCACGGTAATTATAAAAAATAAATACAGTAACAAACTATAATTAAAAAAACATCAATTATTTCTTAGGAACAAAATAAATGGACCACTGGTGCACAATGTAGTCTCCAAAATTTAATCTAAAAGTAGCACAATAATATATTGTATAAAAACTTCGAATAAACTTTAAATAAATGGCATTCACATGTTTCATCGAAAAACACCACAGAAGTCGCTTTTCCGTTTTATCTTCAATCGAAATCGTTACCAATGCAGTCATAACTTCTCAAATTCAAAAACTTCTTTGGACCTGAAAAATAAATATCAATTAGTTTTTGAATTATACTAAAAATCGAACACATGTTTTGTGATCCTCGCCGATCTAAAATAAAGCAACTACTTATATTGATTTAGGTATCCATTCATAATTCATTAAATATCCAACGAAATTTCACATGAACATCCTAGATATGTCAATATAAATCCCCAATAGTATTATCCAATAATTAAAAAATACTGATACTGGAGTATTTAGAATCGTCTGATCGAGTAGCAAAATATAGTGCAAACAAAACTCAAGTTAAAAAATAACGATTACAGAAACTCACTAAACAACAAAAAACGATATGTGCTCAAAATATAACCAGAATTGATATGAATCAAATAACAATAAAAGTATGTGAAAAATTCCATCAACTATCTAACAAAATCAAACCATCCACAATGAAAATGATACCCACTCGCAAAATATATGTATTGAGAATATATGAATGATTCTAAAAAGTTTTCTGTACAAAAAAATCAACAAAAAACATACTCATTGAAAATAAATCATCAACAAAGAAAGAAAAAATGAAAAAAAATACTTCAGTTTTTTTCCTTTTTAAATCGAATTTCTCCGATTATCACCATTGTTACTTACATCCTCCGTCGCCATTTTCATCGTGAATTCGTTATTTACTCTCCCCCACTGTTTAGATTTAAATCAAGAGAGAGAGAGGGAGAGTTTTCATAACACATAGTAAAAAAAATTGCAGAAATGTATCGAAGGTGATAGAGAAGATAACCTGATTTGTACCGAGAGACGGTGGGAGGAAGATGAAAACAAGCAAGGATAGGTTATGGGCAAAGTTGCGGGACAATAAGTTGTGACATATCTGAGGTATGAGAAAAAAAACCAAGATCGTGGTTGAAGGAGAGAGAGAGGGGAAGTTACCTTTTTTTTTAGAAACCTCCAGCACAATTTAAGGATCTCTAAAGATTTTTATTAATGTAAATAAATATCTAACATATGTTATTTGTGTAATTATTTTGTCTTTGTATTATTACTGTAATACTTCATTAAAATGTATTAGCGTATGTAATTTTCCCTTATAATAAAATCGATAACATAATATAACCACACCAGCAAAATACACTTAGCAATCAATCAAGTGGAAAAAATTATGAAACCCTTGAGCAGTCATTCACATCTTAATAAAAAAGAATTTAATCCTTCAAACCAAATCCAAAATAAAAAGTTCAACATACCTTTTCAATTGACGGATCGAAAATTAAAGAAATATTAATTAAAATACGAAACCTACCACAACGTTTTCTAAAAACACCATATAAGTGTACTCTTACATAGCGCTTCCTAATTAATCGATATATAAGTATTTTAAAAAAGGATTGTATTATTTTTTGTAATTTAAAATTTTGAAATTTTAATAATAAAATTTATAATGTGTATTTAGATTAAATAATTTAAATATATATAAGTTATAATTTATATTATATTATATATCAAACTTTGAAAATAAAACATATATCGTAATTTAAATTTTATTATATATATATATATATTGATAATATTTTAAACTTTAAAATTATAAAAAATATTTATAATTTTTAATTCCAATATTAAAATATGATAAGTATTTATATTAGATATAAATAATTTAAATCAAATTTATCATATGTTATATATCAAACTTTAAGAGTAAAAAATTATCAAAATTTAAATTTCATTTCATTGTGTTTGTTTTTGACAATAACTTGAAAAAATTATTAAAATTTAGATATAACGCAACACCATCACAGGTGTTGCACGTCGCGCAACATCATTTTTATCTTGCAACACCAAATGTATATCTAGTGCAATACTCTTTCAGTAGTGTTTCAAAAGATAAAAAAATCAGCAATCTATTGAAATACTTTGGTGGCAACACTAGCTAAAAACATTGCCTATGAGCACTTATGGAGTAGTGTAGCGAATGGAACGGTTCTATGATATTGATTTCTCGAGTAGAAAACTTATTTTAAAAATTGTCTAGATGTCCCATACCAAGTTGCAAACGAATGGAATTAAATGATTCTTCTGGAAGAGGTTTTGTAAAAATATCAGCAAGTTGGTCCTTCGTCCCGACAAAAATTAAACAAATATCTTTCTTTTGCACATGATCGCGCAGAAAGTGATGTTTAATGTCTATATGCTTATTTCTACTATGCAACACAGGATTTTTACTCAGATTAATCGCACTAGTATTATCACATAGAATAGGGGTATTTTCAAAATATATGCCGTAGTCGCGGAGTTGATTTTTAATCCATAATACCTGAGCACAGGCGCTCCCTGCAGCAACATATTCGGCCTCGGTTGTGGACAACGCCACACTGGTTTGCTTTTTACTTCCCCAAGATATTAATCATGATCCAATAAAATGACACGTACCACTAGTACTCTTTTTGTCAATTTTACATCCGCCGAAATCGGCGTCACTATATGCAATCAAGTTAAAATCCAAGCAAGAAGGATACCATAGATCTAGTCCGATAGTCCCTTTTAAGTAACGAAAAATGCGTTTACAAGCAATTAAATGTGATTCCTTGGGATTAGCTTGGAATCGAGCACATAAGCATGTAGCAAATATTATGTCTGGCCTAGAAGCAGTCAAATATAACAAAGATCCGATCATACCTCGATATAGTTTTTGATCTACGGATTTGCCATTTTCATCTTTTTCAAGCTTTAATGATGAAGACATTGGCGTTGAAATCACCTTGCTACTTTCCATTTTGAATTTCTTTAGGAGATCGTTTGAGTACTTTGTTTGATGGATAAAGATTCCATCTTCGCATTGCTTGATTTGAAGTCCGAGGAAGAATGTTAATTCTCCCATCATACTCATCTCGAACTCTCCTTTCATAAGATTTGAAAAATCTTGGCACAATGATTCGTTAGTAGCTCTAAATACAATGTCATCAACATAGATTTGGAAAACAAGTATATCATCATTCAATATTTTCACAAACAAGGTATTATCGACTTTGCCTCTTTTATAATCATTTGCAATTAGAAATTGACTTAAATGATCATACCATGCTCTGGGAGCTTGCTTCAACCCGTAGAGTGCCTTGTTGAGCTTGTAGCCATTCAAGAATGCACTTTTCACATCCATTTGAAATAGTTTGATCTTTATGTGGGCGGCAAATGCACATAACAAGCGGATGGCTTCGAGTCGAGCCACGGGAGCAAAACTTTCTTCGTAATCAAGACCTTCCTCTTGATTATACCCTTGAGCGACCAAACGAGATTTATTTCGAATTTGGTAACCGTCTTCGTCACTCTTAATTTTGTGCACCCATTTAGTTCTGTTAATTGTATTATCTTTAGGAGCGGGAACTAAATTCCATACATTATTGTGCATGAATTGTACAAGCTCCTCTTGCATTGCCATCACCCAACTTTCATCATCAAGGGCCACGGATATATTCTTAGGAACTATTTTGGATACGAAAGCACAATGAGCCATATATTTAGTGGTTCTCCTTCGGGTTTGAACACCGTCTTCAATATTTCCAATCACGAGATCCTTTGGAAGGTCTTTGATGTTCTTCCAATCTTTCGGTAAATCAACGATTGTGTTCGTTTGGATTTCTGAAGTTTTCTTCACTTCGGTTGAGGGATCCGGAAAAGTACCTGGATCATCAAAGTATTCTACCTTTCTCGGGGGTGAGATCATATCATTGAATTTAACATGAATGGAATATTCAACTTTATTCGTTCTAATGTTATAAACGCGATATGCTTTGCTATTTATACAATAACCAAGAAATATTCTGGAGTCGTATTTAGCATCAAACTTGCCCAAGTTATCCTTACCATTGTTTAAGATAAATACATTGCAACCAAAAGGATGAAAATAAGCTATATTTGGCTTTTTGCCCTTCCATAATTCATACGGGGTTTTAAGATGAGTTCTACGAACATGAACCCGGTTCATCACATAACATGCCGTAAAAATTGCTTCGGCCCAAAAATATCGTGGAAGAGAACATGCATTAAGCATAGTCCTTGAGATTTCTTCCAAAGATCGATTTTTCCTTTCAACAACCCCGTTTTGTTGAGGCGTTCTAGGAGCCGAAAAATTATGATTAATACCGTATTTGTCACATAAGAGTTCAAACGGGGTGCAATCAAATTCACCTCCGTGATCGGTACAGATAGAGATTAGGGAGAGATTTTTCTCATTTGATACCAAACGACACCATTTAGAGAACTCAGAAAATGCATCATCCTTATGAGCTAAAAATCTAACCCAAGTAAATCGAGAGAAATCATCAACAATAACCAAAGTGTAAAGCTTGCCATTTAAACTAACATGTCTAGATGGTCCAGTCAAATCCATATACACAAGTTCAAGAACGCGACTAGTGGAAACCTCGAATTTTAGTTTAAAATATTCTCGAGTATCACTACAAGAATTCAGGCGAACAGCCACGGACAGATTTTGTGGGTAAAAGGGCCAAATTCGTGGGTAACTGATGAATATCCACGGATTATCCATGAATCTGCTTTAGTGGGGAAAACCTTCGAGGGAAATTGACTAGCCACGACTTTTTGACATATGGGTACTGTTAACCAAGACATTATTTGTGGGCATTTTCATTCAATTCGTGGGTAAATGTTGCACGGGATTTTCCAAGCTACCACGAAAATACCCACAAATGTCATGTGGGTAATCTATGGGTATATTTAGCCAGCACATAATCCGTGGGTGTGCTCATTAAATCGGTGGTAAAATGTTTCACAGGATTTTTTACATTACCACAAAATTACACACAAATGTTTTGAGGGTAATTCAAGGGTACACATTCGTGTGTAAATATCCGATGGTAAAAATTTCCATTTTACCCATGATAATTTATGGGTACATTTAACCACAGATATTTAAGTGTGAAAAGCCAAGTGTAATATTAGAAGTTTGCCCACAATAATTGGTAGGAAAGCAAAGGGTAATATTAGAAGTTTACCCACAATAATTGGTGGGTAATATTCACCACGGAAAGTACCGGTAAAACTAGTGGGAATTTTTTCGAGAAACAATTTGATTGAAATTAATATGAAATACCTGGACAAATTTTGAAAAAGCTGTAAAATATAAATTAGGCAGACAATATAACAAACATAAACCAACTTTATTAAACTTAACATAAACATATAATATCCGAAAGGAACCAACAATTATTCAAAATAAAGTAAACAGCAACCTAAGATATGCAAACCAAAATAATCCTAAACCTAAAACACCAGACACACTGAAAATAAATTAACTCAGGTTTCTCGATGTCCTAAGGCTGTGATGATCATCTTATTAGACTTCATGCTCTTCGGAGTTGCTAGTGTTTGGGTTTTGAGTTCCCCCCAAAGTATCTGCTTCATTGTTGTCTTCAGTGTCACTCTCAGTACTTGGGACAGGAATATCAAGATGACCACACAAGAACTCAAGAATTTGTTGTTGCTTACTGATCTGGCGAGTCAACTTTCTCTCCATTTCCAGTTACTTGTTCTCCAAAGGTTCATGTGGCATATATGTTGCAGAAGTTCTAGTGGAGGGATTCGGATAATAAGCAAATGCTTGTGAGCCAACACCATACACATTTCTTTTCTTCATGCCTCCGACCGCCTCATAATAAAGTGCTGATTCATTCACCAATTGGGATGACTCGCCTTCTGCATGATTTGCCTCACGTGCTTCCCTCAATCGCAACACATTATTCTGTTATTATATAGATGTGAAAATGAGTGATTATATACTAAATGAAAATGGTATTCACTTTTTAGATCAGAACTTACATTGATTGTTTTTGCCTTCTTATCGATAAAGGTTGTCTCGTCATGATTTTTTGTATGAGTATACACAAAAAGTTCAAAAGGATTAGGTGGATGCTTTAGTGTCGTTTCCTGCACACAAAAATTGAAAAAAAATCAGAAACTAACAAAAACTTTCGAAATAGATTTACTTAAACAAACAATAACATATTTTAGTATCATAGAACTACAACCAAGTTTCTTAAGCTTACAAGTTTCTTCGCATATTCGCGATATGATATGGACCCTCCAGTATGAGTCGATGGACCATCACCCTTCAGACGATTCTGTGAATTTGTTTCTCATTTCCCCTTGTACTCGGGTGTATCCCAATAGCCTACAAAACCTGCCCATGCGTCTTCACTTATAAATATTGGTTTTATCATTTTACGCTTAATGTCTCTTAAGAAATCTGTATAACGTTCAGAAGCTTTTGATTCCCATGCTGTCCTCACTTGTGTTTCCGTTGCAGGCTCCCATACATAATGTTTCTACATTAATCCAAATCATTAATAACCACATATGTTATATGTACATATCAAATATTTTAAATATCAAATGGTATACCTTAAATTCTTCAAAATAGAAGTTTTTGGTGTCTTGTTGCACCTTTCTCCATGTGAAGGCTCCATCATCAATTCTTTCTTTGAAAATCCTTGTTATTACTCTTGAGCATTGACTTGAATTTTCAAGGCTCTTATAATATAACAAAGATGATAAAATCAGTGTAATCACATGAAAATGTGTAATCAACTATTGAAATAATAGACCTTATACTTACAATCCATTGACAAAAGTGAGTTGTTTTCTCCCTGCTGTGAGTGACTGATTTTGAGAGCTTTCAACATTTCATCGAGGGCCTGAATTTGTCACAATAACATTTTCACGAGATGTTTCATTGCCATTACCATTGAAAGTTGAATCACTAACAATCTCATCTGTTGTTCTTTCAGGAGCATATGAGAGACCTCCTTTCCTTGTGTTCCCAACATTTCCTCTCGTCATATCACCATTAGAAGTTGAATCATCAAGAATCTCATCCATTGTTCACTGAGGAGCACGCGAGACACCTACTCTTTTTGTGATCCCTCCCCTTCCTCTAGGCATTGCTCTATTCAAAGTTGGATCAGTTGTAGCCGCGGCCGCTGTTCTAGGACGAGCATATGAGAGAAGTGATCTGTTGGTGATTCCTCCCCTTCCTCTCGTCATATCTGCAGCTATTTAAAATACGAGATATTTATGAGATAGTAAACAAAAGTGTAGACTACACATTTACTGAATAATAAACAATTCAATGTTGCATAAATGATTATAAGTTACGGAATTACTTCGATGCTCTATAATGAATTATCTCTTAGGTCCTTACTGAACAAATAAAAGTACGTCTCACTTGAACAAAACTGACAAAAACTACCATCTTTGAAGCCACACATACTTGACAATATACACCAATTAAGTCATATGAGACCAAATCAACAGAAACATGGGATACCCATTGCCACAAACCATTTTGCAGACATGCAGTCCTACTGATGCAGTAACTCAGAACATATAACATTTTTGCAAACCATTTTGATTGAATCATTTTCCAAACCATATACCCATATACTCATAACATATCCATTTTGTTTGAATCATTTTGCAAACCCTATACCCATATACCCATTTTTGCAAACCATTTTGCAGACCCCTTAATCTACACATCATTTTCATTTAGATCAAAAAGTAACACTAGGACAAACATATAACACAATAACATATGGTCTTTAATGTTAACATACTGTAATCTTATTCCAAATATACTCTAACACTTTGTTTGAATCATTTATAGGCAAAACGAAATCATTAAAAAAACAAAACACTTGTTCAATAAAACTACAATTCAGAATTGGAAAAACTACTTTGGAACATATACGAGAAACATCAATAATGATTAAAATATCAAACAGAAATGAGAACAATCCAATTACAAAGAATGAAGCCTTTGATATATTCAAACTATATGCTAATATGAAGTTAGATTAGGCACATACCTTGTTGAAAGTTGTTAATCCTTGTGATATTGCTTCTACAATTCTCTGGTACCTCCTATATTCTCTGGCCGCTATTTATTCAACAACTGAGATCCGATTTTTATGCGATTGTTATCCTTAAGCTTCATCTTGATAAAAGGCGCCTTAATTTCCCGCTAAACCCTTATCATTTGCCGCTTAATTTTCAATCGCCTTCATTCAATTTGCCGCTTCACTTAGGTTTTCATTTGCCGCTTAAGAGTGAAAGGGTTATGTAATTGTGTGAGAAGCTGACGTCCGAAGAGTTAACAACAGTGTGAATGGACCAGAACCTGTTTAAAAAAAGAATGGGCCTGACCCTCTTACAGCATAAGGTTTTGGCTAATAAATATTTGATTTTTATTATCAATATATATGATTTTCTATCATATACTCCGTATTTCTTAGTACTCACATTTCATAGCTATTACATTATAAATAAATTTTTATTATTAGGTATGACAACATTAAGATTTTATTGCTATATGATTTTACCACCGCTGGGGGCTCTGCCCCCGGACCCCCGACATAATCGTACCGGCTTATAATTCGATCTTATACATGTGTGCACTCCGCATATACCCTAACATATATTAGAATACAAATTATAAGACCCCTTAGCTCACATATTAGTTCCAATTACACAAAATGAATGGTGACACTAAAATCACCAACAATATATGCTTTGTCAAGAGAAATTTTTCTAAATGTACCTTTATCATATTTTTTTACGAAAATAGCAGCCGCATTAGAATTTTACAAAATGGACTTTCAATATCATCTGTTGGATTATATTATCCAAAGGTAAAAAAATTAGGCGCAATTTAAAACTACATGACAACTGAGGAGTGTGCATTAAGGGTACTAATTATGGTGATATGTCAACTGATAATGATTAAGTTTATTTCAATGAGATTGAATTTATTTCGTCCTGTAATAAATTTCTTGCATGACTCATGTTTATTTTCATGTGGTTAGAGAGTGGGTCGTTTGACAATAACATTTTGAGTATAAAACTGTTCTTTTGCTTTTGAACCTTGAGCTGGATGGAGACCTTGATTATTTGGTTATTGCTTTGTTCGATGGTACAGCTCAGTTATTATATCTGTGACACTTGACGGTTTACCCGTTGTAGACATAGATGCATTGATTAATATTGAAGAAATTGCACTATCTTATAACTGTTCGATACATTTCCAGTTATAAACTCTCATCTTTTATCAGCTTTATTTAATACTCGCTGTCATGTGGCTATAAACTTTAAAGGTTGCAAAATCAGAAGGTAACAGGACTGGTATGGTTCTAGTGCAAGTCAAAGCAGATTCGGGTGGAAGGCTGGGAACACTTATTTAGGCGGTTGTAGGCAATAAAACTAAACGTTGGAAAACTTTTAAACCATACGACATATTGGAACCAGTATACCTATTTCCTTCACCTTGGCCTTGTTTTTTTGTTCACCCATTTGACATTTTAGAAATTAGACATTTACATATAGAACGGCTAGTTAAAATATGAGATTTTGCTTGCCAAAAATTAATCATGGGCATATTTTTACCCATAAATTACACGTACCAAATTACCCACGAGCATAAAGGATGAGTCTAATACATGTGTAATGTAAATTTAGCCACATAAATTACACTCGAGATGTTAAATACGAAACCGGGTTTGTGAAAAGCTACAAGTATAAATGTTACCCATAAATAACCCACAAATATTACCAACGAACACAAAATATGTGGGTAGTATGTGGGTAAAAAAATTTACCCACAAAATTAGCCATTACTTTACCCATGATAATTAAATTGTGTGTAATATGTGGGAAATATTTTGGCGTGAATCAGTTAGCCACAAACTACACACGATATATTATTTAATGGGTAAATTTATGGGTAAAACAATGGGAAAAGCAAGGGAAATTTAATCTAGACTTTGGATTTGCTAACTGTGGGTAACTAATGGGTAATATGAGGGAAAATACCCACATATCAATGTACGTGTCTAATTTCTGTGGGTAAAGCCCTATTTTTTTGTAGTGTATGTTTCCCTTTTATGCAAGATTCACACAAGTGTTTTCTATCAAACTTGATTTTGGGCAATCCACGAACAAGGTTGTGTCTTGATAAAATAGAAATGATAGGTAAAGATGTATGCCCCAATTTTCGATTCCATAAATATGCATTATCATCCAAAGTAATAAGACATTTTTCATTGAATGAACTTTTATCATTAAGATCAACAATATAAATGTTTCCACATCTCAAACCGATGAATGCAATTTTATTATTTCTAAATGCCGTGCAATGCGTTTGTTCAAAGAGAATTTTAAAACCTTCATCGCAAAGTTGTGAAACGCTAAGTAGATTATGATGCAAACCTTCAACAAACAATACTTTGTTGATAGAGGGAGAAGGTTCCTTACCGACTTTTCCGATTCCCTTAATTTTTCCATTTTGGTTGTCACCGAAGGTCACATGTCCTTGTTCTTGATATTCGATATCTTCAAACAAATCTTCGGAGCCGCACATGTGCCTTGAACATCTGCTATCAATGTACCACTTGCTTTTCTTTGGTGCCGGTACCTCGATATTGCTTTCGGAGTCGAGTGCCATGAATGCGAGATTCGCGTCTATAGATCTTTCAATCTCCTCCTCGTCATCACTCCAAGAAGCGATTAGGACCTCCTTCTTTTTGAATCTTTCCATTTTAGGCTTTGAAGAGGATCCTCGGCATTCTTTGGCATAGTGACCGGCTTGACCGCATTTCCAACAATTATTGTCGAACTTCTTTATAGGAGCATAGCCACTCTTCTTTTGATCCGGCTTGCTATCCCGACCAAGGAAACTTCGCCTTTTTTTAAATTAGACTTTTATATCTTCTAAAATTCTTGGCGTAGAGAGCAAGTTCCTCGTCATCTTCATCTTCGGGAAGATCTTCCTCAACATCACTATCAACATTGAATGCGACTACTTTTTCCCGAGGTTTTGGTTTAGTACCTCTATACTTGAGAACGATCTCATAGTTGATGAGTGACCCGATGAAGGCACTAAATTCAAGTTTGTTGAGATCCTTGGACTCCATGATTGTGGTAACCGTAGCATCCCATTCTCGTGGCAACGAGCGAAGAATTTTCTTGGCTTTTTCGCTACTCGATATAGGCTTTCCAAAAGATGCAAGTCCATTTGTTATAGCCGAAAATCGATCCAACATATTTCTGATCGTTTCCTTGTCTTTCATGGAGAAGAGTTCGTAGTCATGAAGTAGCATGTTGATTTTAGTCTCCTTGACTTGGGTGGTTCCCTCATGAGTTACTTCAAGAATTTCCAAAATTTCCTTTGCGCTTTTGTAGAAAGATATCCTATTAAGTTCTTCGGGATTAAGGGCGCAATAGAGAAGTTGAGTAGCATGTGAGTTGATGTGCGTGTTCCTCCAGTCCTCATCGTTGAATTCGTCGAACTTTTTCAATGATCCATCCTCTTTCTTTGCAAGCTTCGGACCAAGGGAAATAACTTTCCAAATTTCAATATCGTAGGCTTGAACGAAGATAGCCATTTTCTTTTTCCATGTCATGAAATTTGAACCGTCGAAGAAGGGAGGACGGTTGAGAGCATTTCTTTCGATTTGGCCAAGAAGTGCCATTTGCGGATCTTTTTTCCCTTAGGTGGTTAAACCTTTAAAAAGAGACCCGCTCCAACACCAAGTAAAGAGATAAATTTACCACTAGAAGGGGGGTTGAATAGTGGTAATGCGGAATATCGAACTTTCTTACGAATAAATGAAAATAGTGCGGAAAATAAAAGACTCAAAGATTTATAGAGGTTCGGAAACTTGCCTACGTCCTCTCTCCGACTTCTTTTTCTATTGGCTCAAGAACAACCACAAACTTGACTCGTCTTTGATCGATCCAAGTACATAACCGTTACAACCGATTGTCTTCTATTGGTCCAAGCTCAACCACTCTCAAAATAAACTTTGTTTCTCTAGTGTTCTATAGGAACTAGATAATCCTCACTATACGAATATTGGAGTATAATCCATACAATGCCGGATCAAAAGATCCTAATAACACCGGATTAGTAACTCTTGATTCGTTTCTCTAAAGCTCTCGTGTGAGTGATGGAACACTCACAACCAAATGAAAGAATACAAAGTATTAAAAAAATTACAAGGTGTTTCACTCTTTATATCTTTCTTCTCACAACTTAGAATATAGTAATAGATAGAGATTTGAGCTCAAGATTGCTTTGATTGCTTGTATGCTTGTATGCTTGAAGTTGTGTATATGATACCCAAGTCCTATGGGTATTTATAGGTGTCAGCCATTCTTCAAAGACTGATATTTGTATTATTAGCATGCGCTAATAACACCTTCATAGCGTGCGCAATCGGTCTCGGACTTGGCCTTTCTGAACGGTCACAAAACTGTTCCAACGGTAAAATTATATGGCTAGCGTGCGCTAGTCATACCTTCTTAGCGTGCGCTAACGGTTGGTCAACAGGTCTTCAATCTTGACTTTGAAATGTGTTGGTTTGTCTCCACAACATCTCTTTTCCAATGGCTAAAATTGAACTTAACGTGTGCTAGCAATTTATGCATAGCGTGCGCTAGTATTATTTAATTTCAGCTTTTCCAGATTTCACGGATCTTCTTTGACTCCTGCGTTCCAACGGTAGAAAATCCAACGGTAATCCTTTGACTGATTTAGCGTGCGCTAAAGTGTATAGTGTAGAGTGCGCTATATGCTTTCCTCGGTAACGTACGTTACCCTGTGTAGCGTACGTAAATGCCTTCTCATTTTGAGTGCAGTAGCTACTGGACTACTAAACTTGTTACCCGGTAGTGTGCGCAAGACATGAAATGTAACGTGCACTAAGGCCTCATAGTAGCGTACGGTAATGAACGTCCGTAGCGTGCGCAAGTCCTTTTCCTTTTTCTTTCCAGACCTTACTGTCCTCTGACTTGAGATGCGATAGCATGCGTTAATAATGAAATATAGCGTGCGCTAATGTTAGTATTTTAGCGTACGCAAATAATGAAGCTTTTGTGTGCACTATCCATCAGGTAGGTTCTGACTAGACTGCAGCTGAGTTGACTTGTCTGTATATATCCCTCGATAGCGTGTGCTACACTAAAACATGTAGCGTGTGCTAAGACCAGTTTTCTTCAATATAACACCTTGATGGGATACGACTTGTTAAATGTTTTGAAAACGATCATCATCAAAATACTTTGAGTCAACATTTAGCGCATTTGTTGCATTCATACAATATGAAACAACCATTCACAACCTAGTTTCTACCAACATGTGGTTCATGGACCGTTCCTAGAAAACAAAGACTCCGTAATCTAATTACAAGTCTTCGCCTTGAATCTTCATCTTCTAGAAACGGATCTTCCTCCGGTCTTTGTCATTACATATAAATTTTACATTGAAAATTGCATCCTAGATACAAATATTTCTAGTAAAATAAATAGGCTCAAAACGGCCTTTACAACCCAATCGAATAAAACGAATGATTCAAAAACTAAATTCACGAACCACATCCCCATTCAAAAGCATTCATCCAATAAATACTATATAAACGGAAGAGATACATTGATCTAATCAACAATTCGAATCGATCCAATCGATCCACACAACCG
Source organism: Orobanche coerulescens (assembly GCA_033398695.1). NCBI lineage: Eukaryota > Viridiplantae > Streptophyta > Magnoliopsida > Lamiales > Orobanchaceae > Orobanche > Orobanche coerulescens. Next base: position 54,417,835 of record CM065808.1, on the reverse strand, counting down.
GTAATATGAAAAATGTTCAAATAATTCGGTCGATCACAAGTATTCCAATAAATCAATTTTCCCTTATCAAATGAAATACCATATATCATTTTAATCATATTAAATTTAATTTAAAAAGTGGGAAATCAATTTTAGTAATACACGAAGAAAATAAGCCCAAAACGGGTCCGAAATGGGCTGAACTGCGCCCGAAAAACACCATAGGGCTGCAGTAGGGCTACCCAGCAGCCCTGGGCCGCGGCCCACAGTACAGAAACTTCACATCCGGGCTGAAACAGCCCTGGGCCGCGGCCCCCGAGCCCTGGGCTGCGCCCCCTGCTTCCGGACCACTCTCGGACCGTCCAACGACAATTCGGGGCTAGTTTTTCGACCGAATATCCAATATCTATATTTTTCAACATTCATATCATCAATATAAATCATATTTCCAAAAAAATAGAAGATTTATATTTAGACATAAACTTACGAAAAATACAACTATAACGAACGAAAAACATATACCACGATTATGACTAAAATGATTCCAAATCATTCACCATCTAATCGAGCATTCCAAATGCCAATATCGTATATACGATCGCAAGATCTATGCTACGATACTACTGTTGGGATTCGGTGCCTAAAACGAAGGCCCAACGGAAGCGGTAAAACAAAAATTTATTCGATCCGAATCCCTACGAGGATCGATCGAGCTACGTATATACGAATATATAAACGAAAAGCAAGAGTTGTAAGAAAATAACCCTTGAAGTCCGTTGATTAAATGGTAACCTTCTCTTGAGCTATTCCCCAAGCTTTGCTTGATCTCTACGAATCCAATCCTCTCCAAGCTCTTGAACGATCCAACGCCGAAAGCACCGCGTCTCTACTTGCCACGCGCCGGAAAAATGACCGAAATGACAACACTCGTTAACCTCCAAGGTTACGGCTAGAATCAAGTGATGAAGCTTTTTATTATTACACTCTAAGTGTATAATATATATCTCTCAATAAAGGTCTTGATCTTTCTCCAAGATAATTCAAGAAAAATGAAGAAGAAGTAAAAGACTTGGAAAAACTATTTTTCCTTCTCACTCTTTCTCAATCTCACGGATGGAAAAGCCTTTTTACAAGTGAAGTGAGAGTCTTCATTTTATCCTCCATAAAATCCTCCCAAATCAAGAACAAATAATTAAAATGAGTTAATTAAAAGATCTTGTTCCCTTGACACTTCCAGTCATCCACCAATTTAGGTGGTGACAATGACCAAAGGAAAGGGGAGGGAAAATGGGCGGCCATCTAGAAGGAGCCGGGATGAGTTCGGTCTGTTTCCGACTCCCGTGAGTCCAAACAGATAAACTCCTATTCCGTTCCGATGTATTTGTGTTGATTAATTAATCCAATCAATTAATCACATTAAATACATAATAACATAATTAATTTCTCCAAGAAATAATTATATGTAGAATTAAATTAATCACCCAGTAATTTATTTAATTCATTAGGCCGTAAATCAATTTATCCAATAAATCGATTTAAACATATAATGTCCCAAATTAGATATCCAATATCTAATATTCATAATGAGATAATAAGCTTGATACATTCCATCGTCAATCCTATTGCACGACTCGGTAGGTCCGTCTCAGTCAGCAATGGGAGGAACCAAAGAGTAGTAGCACCACCTAGCTAGCCTGACGGCCTATACTGTACCCCAAATGAGAATGAATGATGGGATCATTCAAGAACCATTCTGTCTTGAATCCCAGTAAATGTATAAACCCTTCTTTCAAATGTCCCGATCAAGTTATAGGGTCACAGTCAGTCAAACCCTATCTGTCCTTGACGCTATGCATGCGTTAATGCAAATCGAGATCATCGAGCTCTCGTGTATCCAATACAACTAGCTCCAATGCTTTGGCCAAATACTTATGATCTCATCTGCCAATAACCGCATAGGACATATAACCTGCTCACTAACTGGAGAAAGAATTCTATCTTAGTATTCTATAGGACCTGCTACTTGCCCGTCAAGATGAACGTCGGGGTTGACCCCCACCTTCTAGTTTACAGGGTTGAACTACTCTAACAAAAATCTTGACGTCAAAAGCACATCCCTACTAAATCCTCAAGTCGAAGATTCATGAATACCTATCACAACCTTTCGATTCCGTCATTGACTGTCCCGGAGTGAAATCCGTGTGACGAATCGAGGGTAAGTTGGTTCGAGTATACTAATCCAATTAGCATACCTATAACGTGTGCTCCCACTAACCATTAGCATTCGACAGGCACTCTATAAGTCAAAGAACACATCATACAAGTCTTTACATAAACTTAACGCCCAGTCAAGTTTCATCGACTTGCGAATGTTTAAGTATTTGAGCTATAAACCTTTCTAGTGCCGACCCCCTTATCTAAATAAGGACTGGAACGATTTTTCTCTCAAATACACGGACTAGTTTCTATATGTATATTAGTGATTTACATAATAACAAGTACAATGCCCTGACTCAACATCCTCTGAGTGGCATTCGAGGGCATACTCCTAACATCTTGTTCACCTTTCCTTTGCTGAATCTATTTCTCTCAAGAAATATGGATACTGTCTCATACCAGGCTCTTGTTTCCTGTTTGAGTCCATATAAGGCTTTCAGTAGCTTGTACACATTGTATCATTTGACAAATCCACGAGGTTGTTCAACATATACTTCCTCTTCTAGTATTCCGCTGAGAAGGAACGTCTTACTTCCATTTGGTACACCTGTATCTTCTTGAAGGCTGCATAGGCAAGAAATAGCCTAATTGCTTCCAATCTTGCTACTGGTGCATATGTTTCATCAAAATCTATTCCTGTATATTGAACATATCCTTTTGAAACCAATCTAACTCTATTCCTAACAACGGATTCATCTTCATCACATTTGTTCTTGTAGACCCACTTGGTGCCTATGCTTTCTTGTGGTATGGTCTGTTTATTAGTTCCCATACCTTATTCCTTTCCATCTGGTTTAGTTCCTCTTTCATTGCATTCACCCAAGTGTATTCATCTAGGGCTTGTTCTGTTGCTTTTGGTTACATCTGAGAAATAAAACACGAGAACATGGCCATTCTTGTTGGGTCTTTAGATTTTTTGGTTTTGACACCATCAGTTAGGTTGCCAATGATTTTTTGGATGGGATGGTCTTTTAACCATCTAGGAGTGTCATCCTCAAGTTCTGGTTTTGATTGAGGGTCACCATTGTTTATTCCCCCTGAAGAATTTGCCCGGAAGGTTTGATGTATCTATCTGTGCTTCAACTTCAGTTGAGACTGGTTTAGTTAGGTTTGAGTCAGTTGAGACTGGTTCAACTAGGTTTGAGTCAGATGAGACGGGTTCAGCTAAGTCTTGTGAACGTGACTGATCTGCAATCAAATCTTCTTTAGCTGAGTCAATCAATCTGTGTCTTTGACAATGATTTCTTCTAGAGTGGTGGCTTTGAGCTTTTTCTCAATTTGATTCACCTATTTTCTGTACTCAACAGTAGATTCATCATAGACAACATGATATATTTCTACCACAACTAATGTTCTTTTGTATGCTTTGCTTATTTGAGAGTATCCCATAAAGGGACCATCATCAGTTTTAGCATCAAAAGCATTTAGTTGTGTTTTGCCATTGTTGTGGATGAAACACTTACAACAAAAAATATGAAAATATGCAACAATTGGTAGTCTGCGATTCCAAACCTCATAGGGAGTTTTACAGTGTCTCCCTACAGTCATGATTCTGTTCTGAGTATGACAGGCTATGTTGACAGCTTCAGCCCATAACCTTTTGGGGATATTAGCTTCTACAATCATTGTCCTAGCTGCTTTTTTGAGAGTTCTGTTTCTTCTTTCAGCTACAACATTTTCTTGTGGTCTTCTTACAGTTGAAACTTCATGTTGGATCTCATTCTGATCACAGTATTTGGTTATGTCCTTGTTGAGAAATTCTCCTCGTTTGTCTGATCTGATCTTTATAATGGATATGGATTTCTCATTTTAATTTTCCTCAAAAGTTCAGGCAGCTTGGTTAGGGTTTCACTCTTCTTGTAGAGAAAACTATCCAAGTGTATCTTAAGTAGTCATTCACAACTACTAATGCATGCTTCCTTCCATTTAGAGTTATTGGCTTGATATGACCGAAGAGATCCATATGGAGTAGTTACAGTACCCTGTTGGTTAGAGTGGCAGGTTAAACAAATTTAAATGAGGATATGGCCTGCTTTCCTTTTTGTCATGAAACACAAAGAGTCTCCTTCTTAAATATTCCTTCTGGGAGACCCCTTACTAATTTTGAGAACTTATCTTGCTGAGAACTTTGAAATTCAGATGACTTAGTCTTTTGTTCCAGAGCCATCCATTTTCAGCTACTGTCTTTGATATGAAACAAGCATTTGGTGTGCCTGTTTTCTAGTCTATCACATAGATATATCTTCTTCTGTAGCCTTGTAGTTTTACTTCTCCAGTTTGGAGGTCAGTCACCTAACATCTCCATTTGGTGAAAACTACTAGATTGATTTCATCACAGAACTCGCTTATGCTTAGGATATTGTACTTGAGCCCTTTGATATACTGCACTTTTGTTATGACAATATTTCCTCTGTGTAGCTTCCTATGTCCTTTGATTTATCCACATGAGCTATCTCGAAAGGTTATATCTGGGCCTCTTTGTTTAGTGTATTCAGACAAAATTTTCTTATTTCCTGTCATATGTATTGAGCACCCAGAGTCCACAGACCATTCTTCACCTCCTACTGGTGATTTTGAGGTAACTTGATAGTAATCTTTCCATCTCTTGTGCAATCATTACAAAAGGATTTTGGTACCCAGATTTGAGTGGGTCCTCTAGTATTAGTGGTTTTCTTGGAGAAGTGATTTCTCTTGTGATTGTAAGAATCATTTTGATATGTAATTTTTTTCTATATTCTTTGTTTGGATTGTGCATATAGTAGGGTTGATAACATGTTTGGCGTGGTCTGTTATTGTATCTAGAATGATAATTCTGTTGTTTCCACATGTTTTGAGAGTTTGATACCTTGGTCTACCTCTCCAAGTATAGAAATTTTGGTAGAAAGGATTTTGTTGATAATGTTTCAGCCGTTGACTCTTATTTGTCCATTGCCTAATCTTTTGTCTCAGGTGAGTCCTAAACTACCTTGGCGGCCCCTAGACTGTCTTGGATAATTCATAAACTATCTTGGTTGGTGCCTAGATTGTCTAGAATGTTGCTGAGCCTTAAGACTTGGCTGATGCCCTTTTTGACTACTCAGTTCAACTGGCTGACACCTGCTTTTCTTTTTATAAATGTAGTTTTAAGAGTGGGAGCAGCATTTGGATCATATCCAAGACCTGATTTTAAGCATAATGGTCTTCCGTTAGTGAATAATTCTTCTAATAGTTTTGATGCATTAGGTGAGCTTATTTCTTAAGCTTGTGCATCATTTAATAGTTTGAGTTTTGAGAGCTCAGCCTCAAGATGAGTGAGTGCACCTGAATTTTCATGTTTAAAGCTGTGACTCTATTTATTTCAGCTATGACCATATTATTTCAGCTTCAGAGTGAGTGTCTTTGGAATTGATTGTACCCTGGATGGTTTTATAAAATCAATTTTCAGCTGATTTTTCTCATTTTTCAACTGGGTATACTCAACTATTACAGCCGTGTGTGATGTTTTAAGAATTTCAAAATCTTTTAACAACTGATTTAGTGATGTGTGTAAATCAAGATCCTCAGACATGTCTGAGCTAAAATATTTTGAAGTTTAGGGTTTAGATGGTACCTTTTGATTAACAATGTTGGCCAATAAGCAGCTGTAATCATCATCATCAATCAGATAGGAATCTACTGCTTGATTCCATAGTCTCTAGCATCTGATCCTCTCCAATCAGACATTTGCTCCTGTCTTCTCTTTTGTACATTTCCTTCTTTTCCTCATCTTTCTTGAGGTCAGGGCAGTCATATTGGATATGCCCTATCTTATGACAGTTAGAGCATTCCACCTTCAAGTTCCGAACTATTTGGTTTCTTATGGGATTCTCGTTGTAGTTCTTCTTGTACATTGATAATTCTTCCTAAAATTACTGAATCTTTGCATTATAAATGTCATTTCTTCCTCAAAATTTAGAGGACTTGGAGGGATGGCTTCAGCTAGGTTCTTTGCAGGTGACTCGGCTACAAAGGCGATCCCTTTTACTGCTGGTTCATTGGATGATGAGCAAATAAGTCGAAACTCAAATGACTTGAGGTTTGAGAATAACTCTTGGATCTTTATTTTGTTAATATTCTTGGATTCCCTCATGGCTACTGCCTCCATGCTCCATTCTAGATTAAGGGACTTCAAAACTTTCAGGGCCATCTCTCGGTTGCCATAGATCTTTCCAAGAAAGTTGATTTCATTGATGATTTCTGTGAACCTAGTATCCACATAATCAATTGTTTCTCCGTTCTTCATTTTGAAATTGTCAAACTTTTCAGTAGTAATTGACGATTTGTTTTCTTTGATTAGCTCAGTTCCCTCACACACTACTGCTAATGTGTCCCATATTTCTTTGGCATTTCTGCAGTTCTTGATTGTTACCATGGTGGCTTTATCAAGAGTTTGATATAGAATATATCTAGCCTGGTTTTCAAGTTTGGCCAGCTTCATTTCCTCAGTGGTCAGCTCTGGTCTGGTCTTGGGAGTCTACTTCGGTTTCCCAGCTGCGATTTCCTCATCAGATTTATCCTTCAAATAGATGGAAGGACCTTCTTCTATAATGCTCCACATGCCGTCATGGATGGATGATAAATGTGCTTGCATTCTTATCTTCCATAGATCATAATCATCAACATAGAAAACAGGAAATCTAGAGTACATATGTTCCATCTTAGTATGAGAAATTTATAAGATAGACGCAAGTGTATGGATCTGGTTCGGTGATTTTGAACCAACCTCTCTAATACCACTTGTAAGTCACAAGTACGTATGGTAAAATTCTAGGGGGAGGGGGGATGAATAGACTTCTAAAATCACTTTGCTTAATTGACTGGTTAAAGAAACTCACCTGTTATATATGCAGATAGGTGAACTTAGCTGATCTTGCTGAAATCTCAACAAGGTACAGCTCAGAAGTCAGCTGATAAATATTATGTCGAAGACGTAGCTGACTTTTAATGCAACAGTTACAGATGGATGCAGCAGTTAACTATGATACTTAAAACAGTAAACAACACAGCACTTATAGTGGTTTCAGAGGTGGGATAATCCTCTTCTATTCCACTTCTCTCTAATCATATTGGAGATGGATTATAACTTTCAAAGGCTACAATGAATCTAGTTACGACAACTTCTTACAGTGAAAACCCTTGTCCGTTGTAACTCTTTCCTTTTGGTTGCCTATCACCTCGTCATTGAAAACCCGTGGATACCTCAACAACTCTAAAGTTGTATCTCATCTTCCAATCAAGAACCCATGGATGCCTTACTACCTTTTACTTTCAAGAACCTCGTCCAAGAAAGTACCCCATACTCAAAACTTTAAGACACGAGTATTTGTCTTCTCCAACTTCTAAGAGCTTCTCAGTATTTGATTCTTATGATCTTTGCTCTTCACGATGCTATAGTTATAGCTTGTATTTCTTTTGATTGCTTTGATTACCTGTAAGTGTAAATCGCATTGTACTTCTACTCATCAGTTCTTGCGATATTTATAGTATGATCTTAAGCTTCTTCATAGCCGTTGCATCCTGAACAAATTTGTCCATTGGAGAGGGACTTTTTTTGTTTAGCATTTTATATCTTTGCACGGCTTATCGCTTTTTTCAGAGATGCCCATTTGAAGATATGCAGTTTTTGCACCGTTTGCTCTGATTTCTGTAATAGAAAGTCTTCAGAGCGCGAATCTCTAGGAATATTTTATTCCTTAACTTGCGGGAATCATTCATATTGTCTCCTTGGCTTTATTATTTCTACATGTGATTTACCGTCTTTGTTGACTTTTTGACATTTGCTTACGTGGACATAGATGATTAATATTTGCTGAATTTTGTCCAAATATTTTGACGTCCATACTTAGCTGATGTTCTGTTGTCATTCTGTCTTGATTGATCTCAGCTGATATTCTGATTTGTCGATACTTAGCTGATATGCAATACTCAGCTGATATGCCATACTTAGCTGATATGTGATACTAAGTTGATATGCGATACTTAGCTAATATGCAATACTCGGTTGATATGTGATACTTTAGTTGATATGCAATACTTATGTGGTATGGGATACTCAGCTGATATGTGATACTTAGATGATATGCGGTACTTAGCTGATATGCGATACTCAGCTAATATTCTGACTTAGCTTGTTCGACAATCCTTAGTCTAACTTTTAAAAGTCATAGAGAAGATACTCATTTGGTTCTTGTTTACATTGCCAAGTACTTAGAACATTACATTTGAATTAAACTTAGAATACAAGGTTAACATCATCAAAATCCTAAATGTATTCCTAACATGTTTGACATCAGCATTGATTTTAGCTTTACTATAAGGTAACGAGGGGTTTGCGGTATATAGCGACGCTTTGGGTTAGGGACTCAGGTGTGTGCTTATGCAGCATGATAAAATGATAGTCTTTGCATCTCGATAGTTGAAGCCTTCTGAGATGAATTATCCTACTTACGACTTCGAGTTAGCCACAGTCGTGTTTGCACTAAAGATTTAGCGATATTATTTGTATGGATCTTCATGTCACATCTATACTGATCGCAAGAATCTGAAATATTCAGTAAAATAGAGTTAAATATGAGACAACACCGTTGATTGGAATTGATAAATGATTACGACTTAGAAATTCCCACCATTCGGGAAAGGCCAACATCGTCGCAGATGCGTTGAGCCAAAAACTGGCATCACTTCAGATGCTCGAGGTCGTTACACCTCAAGCAAAGATTCGGCAAGAACTGATCGACCAGGGAATAGGACTTTGGCTTCAGAGAGTACAACAACAGTTGTTGTAATATCCGGGGGTATTTTTTTTCACTATTATGTTGTACGTATTCATTTAGAATTGTACAAGTGTTGTTGTATTTGACTGATACAATGTATATTGCATTGGGATATTTTGGAATCGAAATATTTATACTTGTCGTCGGTATTGTGTTGCCGATCAGATGTTGCTTGGTGTGTTTGGAGTTTGATTTTGGCTAAGTATATTGGTCCTAACGTACACTACATGCACAGCCTTACGTACGTTAAGTGTCGTAGGTTACATACGTTAACCATCTTGGTTACGTACGTAACACAGGGTATATGATCGCTTCTGACTTTCGGCGTGTGGGGCCGAATGTGATTGGATCATGTTGGCCTTTCGAGGCAACCAAGTCAACGAGCATTACATACGTAATGCTTATGCTAATAACATACGTAATGCATGGTTCGTTTTGAGGAAGTGAGTTCTGGCAAAACTCAACGTACGCTACGAGAAGGTGATAACGTACGTAATAGCTCTTACATACGTTAAGGAGGGAGGATAGCGGCCGTAATGAAATGTGCAGATTATAAAGACATGATTCGTCTTTCATTTTCTCACGATCCATTTTCGATTTCTTCCTCTAGAAATCATCCATTTGCATCCCTTAGTCTTTTCCAGCCTCTTCCAACATATTTTGGAGCTTCAAAACTTGGATTGAAGCTCAGGAACTTGGAGTTTGGAGTGTTTCTTGATGGTTTGAGGTTGTTCTTCACTTCTTCAAGAGGTATGTCATTAATCTGGTGTTGAACTCGAGATTATGATGTTATTATTGTTGGTTACTTCGTGTTTTGATGATCTTTTGGAGGGTAGTATGGTTCTTCATAGTTTTGATGAACTTATGATGAAGAAAGTGATGATATAGCTTGAGTTTGATTGTGTTCTTGATGTTTAAGAATACTTGGAGGTTATAATCATGTCGAGGAAGAGTTATGTTAAGATTTTTTAGATGATTAACATAGCCTTGAGATGATTATTGTTGTTGGTTGTATTCTTGAGAGATTATAACCATTTTAGTAAGGATTTATAACGAATTAGGAGGTGATTATCATAACTCTGAAATGGTTAAGTTCATCTTGTTGATTAATCCGAATTCATGATGAATTGGTGGTTTATTATTGTTTAGACATCATGTTAGTAGGGTTGATGTTCTTGAGATATTTATGAGGATATTGGTGATATTATCATTTTGAGATGATTGATTTGATGTTGTTCTTGATAAATCCTTGTTGAATTGTTTTTCACAAGTGTTAAGAACATAATGATCATGTTAATTGATCATTGAGGCGTTGGAGGATGTTAGAATTTATAGTTGAGAACTATGATAATCGTTTGTGGAGTTTAACCGATCCGTGACTGAATTGGGATTGTCTTTGGTGTTGTTTTCTATTAATTTTGTGTTATTGAATGAATTGTATTTCATTCAAGGTTGTTCGAATGCTTGTGATCGTCGGAGGATGCCGTTCGTCGTTCGCTGTAGGATTTCATCGCCTTCAGTTTGAGGCAAGTTTTATACATGTACTAGTCAATGAGATTAATATTATCATGTATATGTATGAATGTGTGTATTATTTCAAGACTTGGTCTCTTTATGATTTTGTTGATATCAGGGAATGTTTAACACGATATCCTTCGGCAAATTATGCCAAATGTTATTATTGTTCGGCAAAAGCCGTTCAAGGCATTGAGATACTCGTTGTTGATGTTGTTGTCGATAGCTGGTTCGCGGTATCGATGTATCGTGTAATGTCCGGATTTATTACAGTGTATTTCATCTGTATTCAAACCATGTATTATTCGGATTGGTGATTTTGATTATTGGAGTATGATATTTCGTGCATTGATATCATTATACATAAGTATAGAAACTTGCAAAATTGCTCAAGCAACCTCGTGATAGCGCACGCTAAGAATGTATCTTAACGCGCGCTATCGCGCCATTATTAGCGCACGCTATACAGGTAGGAGTAACGTGCGCTAAGGACTCAATTATTGAGCGGGACAGCTAGCACATGCGCCAGCCGGGACATGGGTCCGGATAAGATTCCCGCGGACGCACCCGGACAATTCTGAAGTCAACCATTATTAGCGCACGCTAAGGAATGCTTAGTAGCGTGCGCTAACTTGTTAATAATGCAGAATATTATAAATGGGACAACAACTGCTTTGGCTTTCATTTCTTTCGCCCATTCTTCATCCTTGAGAGTTCAGAGAGCTGTAATAATACTCCTATACACTTAGAACACATCTTGTTGGTGTTTGTATATTGGTTATCACTTGGGATTATTCATTGAAGTGGAATAGCACCTTGGAGTGGCATACAACCAATCGGAGTTGGATTCTACCTTACGGTTCAGTGATTTTCACCATATTAAGGTATGTTCAATCTATCTCAAGACTTAGAGTTGGATTCTAACGATTTGGATGATCATGTTAACAAGATATGGATTTTCATAGATGAATTATCCAAGTATATCATGTTTGGAATATTGAGATGAATAAGCCTTAAGTACCTTGATTATAATCATCATGATTCGAACCTTATTACACTGAATATGTGAAGAGAAGCTTCTATCATTGGTAAACCGAATCTAATAGATGATTCCATAGTAATCTTGGACTAGACGTTAACATCCTTATTGTTAGATAAATCTAAAGGTTTGATCATGGAAGGATTTATCTAGTATATATAGGACGTTTATCAACTTCAGTATGATAATATGGATTGATATAGAGGTGTTGATATCAACCGTTAAGCTTTTCGAATTGTCATATGAAGATTTGAAGTCAAAATGGAATATGGTTTATATGGTATGCATATCCTTGAATCCGAAGTTGTTGTTATCCATGAGATCATTCAGAATCGAATATACGTGATATTCATGGAGGTAACATGAAGTATCACGGAAGATTTCATTGTTTCGATCATGGCGAGGACAGTTTACTGCTCAGCAGTAAACTGCCATGCACAGATAGCGCACGCTATGCTTTGATTATTAACGTGCGCTATCGAGCACGAGTTAGCGTACGCTACGTTTGGTACGTAACGTACGCTAGGCCAACAGACGAGTCAGTCGACTGATCAGTGAAGTACTGACCATACATAGTTAGCGTGCGCTAGGCTTTGTTGTTTGCGTGCGCTATCGAGCAGACTTAACGCACGCTACACAGAGTACTTAGCGTGCGCTAAGCAGTTCAGGCAGATTACGTTTTATGAACTTTTGACCGTAAATCGAATTGTTAAACATTCGTACGATGTGAGATAAATCCTATATCATTTCTTTTGTTAAGGTTTGGTCTCGTTACGTGATTGATTGAGGAGGACGACCTTCGAGTGTTCATTTTCGTGGAAGTGTTGTTATTGTCTTCAAATCGAGGCAAGTACCTTAATTGTTTTATGTATTGTTGTTATACATATTGTCGTGCTTGTATGTCGTTATTGTATGTCCACCTCGTGTTGGTCCGATGGGATCATCGGGGGATCTATGCTAGCGTGCGCTGGATCATCGGACGGGTTTTTCCACCACGGGTTGGTCTGACGGGATCATCGTGGGTTCTAGGCAGTGAACGCTGGATCGACGGAATTACCATGTGTATGTTATGATATCATGTTGTGATTATCAGTTGTATATGTCATTTTTGAGTTTCTTGTAGGAGAAGACTCGTTGGTATTTTGTCGTTTATGTTATTATTCTTCGTGAGATATGAATAATATGTTGTGGTACTTGTACTAGCTTCGTTGTGCTAACCCCTTCGGGGGTGAACATTTTGTTTGTGTTCAGGATCCAGGAGAGCGGGGAAACAACCACTGGAACTGTATGACGACGAGGGTGCAGAGTGATGTCCCGACCGGGTTTATTTATCTGTTGTTTATTCGTTATTTCAATAAGTACTCGAGTACGAAGTCATTTGTGATGGATTTGAATTTGGTGATGTATTATTGAGTTCTGTTGAACAATTGTACTATTTCGTATTTGGTCGAATCTGTAATCTTGTAATTCCGTTATTTCCATTCGTTAGTACCTTTTTATGCTCGTTTCAATTTCTTGACCTTGTAAATCCTTATGTAAAGGATTTACGGCCAGAATATTCCCGAATATATCGGGGTGTTACGAATATGGTATCGGAGCAAGATTATGGATATCTTGGCCGTTGGGTTAAAATAGGGTCATTTATGTCTTTGGGGTAACCGGCCGTGAATGACATCACCGCACCGCCTACGTCTTCATGCGAACAGTGGTTGTAAGTTCCTAAACTCTATCTTGTGCTTTACATGTTGTGTCTCTTTATACTCGAATATTAGAACGATGTTGTTTTCGTATATTGAGTATTTATGCTTCTGATGTTGAGAGGCGGACGTGGACGTGGTCGCGGTCGTGGACGCGGACGGAGAAATGCCGAAAGGGAAGCGTCGCCTTCTAACCAGGCCAGTCATAGCTCAGGCGAGCCGCAACAATCTATTAATAATGAACCAGATCCTGCTGTACCAGAGATCCTTCGTCAAGTGGTGAACCAGATGACTCAGTTCGCCCAGGTCGTGGACCGAATGCAAGTGGCGGTGGGACTACAGCATGGAGAGAGACAGCAAGGGATCCCAGACATGGGAAATAGAGGTGACCTGTGGCTACAAGAGGTGGCGAAGATGCAACCACCCAAATTCGACGGTATTTCTGAGACTCCCACCTGGGATCATTGGTTGAAAGAACTGGAGAAAATCTTTGCCGGAATCAACTGCCCAGACGACCGGAGAGCCTCTATCGCTCAATATTTTCTGATAGGGGAAGCGTCCGAATGGTGGGAAGCCATCCGGCCGGTAGACCATGATGCCGATTGGACAGAGTTTAGATTGATGATGGAAGCTCAGTATTGCCCTCGTCCTGTGAGGGAAGCCAAAGTTCGGGAGTTTTTCTCCGCTCAGCCTTCTGATGTGCGATCCCAAAGTATCAAGACGTTTAACCAAAGAATCGGCATTTGTTCGACATCCGGTCGTAATGGATGCGTAAATGATGATCCATTTCGATATGAGGATGAAACCAAGTTCGTGAGGTACATGTCCGGATTCGAATGTACCACACTCCGCCAATACCAGGATAAGGCGTTGACATATGAGATCAAGGAAGCAGCCATGGAGAAATTTGCGGAAACCAAGAAACAGAAAGTCTCTGGTACTTTTACAGAGCACAAGAACAGCGGGGCCCGTAAGGCCCAGTCATCCTTTCACTCTTTCAAGAAACCTCCGCACCCAGCAAGGAGCGGAAAGAACTTCGGAGCGACATCAACTATTACTGATGTTACCAGGAAATGCTTTAACTGCGCCCAGACGGGGCACTATCGACGGAATTGCCCCCTTCCTGCCGTGACTTGTTTTGATTGTGGATGACAGGTGTAATATCCGCAATTTTCGATTTTTGGTGAATTTCTTTTTTCGGCCGGAGTCCGTTTTGACGGCTCGCTCATGACCGTTTCGTCATTCTGAGAATGATTAATTCTGCACTTTTTGTCATCCGAGTTTGTTTCGGTGTTGTTTTGTTGAGTTCTGTGCTTTTTAGCGACTTTTCCGCACTTGAGTTCGATTCTTGCGAATCTCGTCCGAAACTGCTGTTTCGAGTTTCCCGCAAGTCCGTTTAACTTTGTTAGACGTGTCGTGAACTTCGGTTTGATTATTCGTTGACGTATGGTGATTTTCGGGCATTTGGGCCATTTTCGTAATTTCCCAAAGTTTGGGGTAATTACCTTCCGTTGTCGAATTTCGAGCCTTCGGGTGGTCGGAATTGTGTGTCCTACTAGCTCTTAGATTCGTCTTTGTGAGTACTTCGTAACCGTATCTTCTGTCGTATTCAGGTTCGGGTTTCGGTGTCGTTTTGTTGAATTCAGGATTACTAAACGACTTTTCTAAGTATGAGTTCGTCTTTGTTAGATCACCATTAATTTTTGGGTAACTCCAAAAATTATAAATCTTTGCAATATTATAGAACATCGAGTTAGCGTTCCAATGGTTCAAACGGTGAGTCAATCGGAGTCCGGACGAGAGAGTTATGGTCGTTTCAGTTTTTGGCCGATCACTTCCAGGAGCCTTTCGGCCGATAGGGGGGGTCGATAGACTCTACTGCCGGCATTCCGTATGGGTATCGGTTGGGCCTATCGGCCGATAGGCCGGCCGATAGGTTCTGCTGTGTTTCACTATATTACACGGGATCTGAGGAAGATTTTTCATTTTCCTCTCCTCTCTTTTCTTCCTCTCGTCTTGGGCGATTCTGGAGCAACTTTTGGGCGATTTTAACATTTTCGGACTTGAAGAAATCATCCACTCCGAGTTTTGTTGTAGATTATCGATTTCTTCTTGAATCATTCATCCTAATCCAAGGTAATCTTCTAAGAACCCATTTTTGGGAGATTTGGGGGTTTTGGGTTTTTCTTCCGATTAGTTCCGTTTTGTTGGTGGATTCTTGATGAATACGATTAATATTGTTAGTATCTTTAGTTTCCTACGGATTCATGGATATTTTGTGGATTTTTACGGAATCGAGAGGGTTTGGTTGTGGTCCGCCCTCGTTGTTATTTTTGGTATGAATATACATGAATCGTAGGCGGGTTTTCGGTGTATTCCATTTCCGTATTCATTTAGAAATGGTTGTGATTGTATTCTTCGAATCGTTAGGTTCGGTCTCGTTGGTTCCTAGCGTCGGTGACTTTCCTTTCCGTCGTTGCGTCACAATAATTCAAGGCAAGTATTTTTGGAAACCTTTAAGCTTAACATGAAATGGTGATGTATATTACTTGTTTGTAACTCACCTTGTGTTGGCCCGACGGGTCAAGGAGGGAAATCTATGCCGCCGCCCGGATTTCACGAGTTTCGCATCGCTAGCCAACTCGTTAGGGTCCTTGCAAGGCCTCGAGTGAGAATGTATGCCGCCGCCTGTTCTCACGGCTTAGCGTGTGCGTGGTTTTGTTTTTCTCGTAATTGTAGCCAACTCGTTAGGGTCCCCGTGAGGCCCCGAGTGAGAATGTATGCCGCGCCCGTTCTCAAGGCTAATTGTTTGACTGCTTATTTCTAAAAGACATGTCTTGTTTTGGTTTTCAAATGATATTGGTGCATGTACTATGAAATGTGTAAGCGATTGGTTTGCCTTGATTACTTGTACTAGCGTAATTGCTAACCTCCTCTGGGACCCGTTGTCGGGAAATTCTTGTTATGGATTTCGTGTTATGTTCAGCCGCATTTGCACGAGCTGCCTGGGATGGTACGAGGATGTCGGCCAAGGTTGTTGACATGTGCAATCGAGTCTTGTTATTTCTTACTGCCTCTTTTGATGTGGATGTTTTCCAAATTGTAAACTTATAGATTGTACTCGCGAGTACTTAGGCTTTTCCTTCGATTGTGATTGGTATTCGTTGGAGTTCAGTATTTGTCGGTTGATGTTATTTATGCGGTTGTACCGGACGTGTTGTTTTATGTTCTTATTGTTAACAATTGTTTCCTTGCTAACCGAGGCGGTTAGTCGAGTGGTGTTTTCTTGTGTTAGCTGGTGGGTCCCATGTAGGGGTCCACGGCGCCTGTAATTCTCCTCGAATATCTTGGGGTGTTACGTAAAATGGTATCGGAGCTCTAGGTTTATGGATACCTAGGCTTGTTGGTTATTTGGGTCTAGTTGTGTTCTGTTTTGCACATTGTCACACCGCCGGCATCTCAAGACATCCAAAGGCTCGTAAGTTTTCCTTACTCGATTCTCTTGTTTTCTCGTATTGAAATTCCACTTCTTGAATCGTGATTGCCTCTCTCGTACTTATTGTCGAGTTGTTTTCGATCCATCCGGTTCGTACTTTTGATTCTAGTATTGCGCATCCTTTGTCTCTCTCGGAGTATGTGCGCTGCTCGGGCTTGACCGCTTGTCGCTTTATGAGCTTTCCATCGCTAAACTTCCTAGCGTTGGTGGGATCGTTTGTGATGGAAAGATCCGTGTTTTGCTCGGTTGTATATTGTTAGAGGGCTTGACTCTTTAGTCTTTTTCAGTGTGCTGGATTCTGTGTTTTGTAATTGCGATATACTAAATTTATGTTGAGCCGAATGTACCGATGAGTTGAGAAACTCACGTAGTGGTTTCGACATATGTCCAAATCGGTGATCTTTGGTTACGCTGTTAAACTTGGAGAGATAGTTTGACATATGCTTGGAATTAGTATTTCCGAGGCGCTTTTTGAACTGGTGATTTTTGAATGTCGTATATGAGTGTGTCCGGGAATTGTTGGTACTTGGCTAATTAGTATTATTTACAACCAATGTGTTTCTATTAATAATAATACATGCGGCGTGCATGCTTGAAAATTTCTTAGACTTGATCGTATTGTGGGTTTTTGAAAGTGACATGAATTTGGGCGAGCCTTGTATTTTCAAATAAAACCTTGTGTCGTATTTAAAGGTCATGTTTAAAAGTGTTTTAGGACATTTTATAAAATGCTACCATTGTTAAGCCCTTGTCGTGTTTAAAAGGGTCTTGAAAATGATTTTTAACTTACCGGTTTTATTTTCGAATGACTAGAGTATACGATTTTAAAATCGATTAGCCTCGGGAAACCTAGGTCATTAATCATGTTGTGTTTGTCGAGTTTTGTCTTAACGGATTTTTGTCCGACTTAGTCGCATCGCGACGCGCCGCTTGAGATCATTGGTCGTGATTAGTATCGAGGGGTGGTCGTCACTTACGTGCGACCTATGGATGTTAAACTCCCTTCCTTGTGTTGTGCCTCGTGTGACACGAGTTATTTGTATGATTAGTCGTTAAATGATGGAATCCTTCTCTGGATTTTGATTTCACGATATGTGTTTATTAGACTCTCGTATTTGGTTTATACGAGGAGTGTCACACTTCGATCTATTTTCGTACTGTATTTTATCCACGCGTGAGTTCTTTCAAACGGCTTTCGGTATTTTGCAAACTGAGTTTTATTTCGTAAAACCGATTCCTTGAATCAAGTTTTGGCATTTTGGTCTTGAATATTTCATGATGGTTTGACAAATGATTTTTGTGAGTTTTGGAAAATATTACCGTCATTGGTCTTTTTAGCATTTTTGAAATGACGTGGGAAATTGTGCTTAGCCTGGTAAACCTGTGTGAGAAAGGTTTACGGCATGCAATCTTTCTGATATGTTCTGTTGTTGTCTCTGTTGGTCATTAGCGCACGCTACGCTTTGCGGCTAGCGCGCGCAAGAGTGCGTTGGTAGCACGCTAAGGGGAGGATAGCGCAGGCTACCTGGTAGTTCGGGGCAGTCCAGGAGCTACTGGACTGGGTCTGAAGTTCTCGTTAGCGCACGCTAACACTTGGGGTTAGCGCACGCTAACAGTGTATTTTTTTTGGTCGGGAGTTTTGTTTGGTGCCATGATTAGCGCACGCTAATTGTGTCCAGTATAAATACCGGACACCAGTCTAGAAGTTGCATTTTTCTTCATTTTTCTTCTTCCTCCATGAGATTGAGACGTAGCGACTAGGTTTCGCATTGGGGCTGATTTTTTTTTCCATCCAAAGGTGTTTTGGAGTATCCTAGATGATTTTTAACATTATCTAATCCATTGTTCTTCGCCAAATCCAGGCAATTTTTCTTGAATCCCTAGAGTTGACTTTTTGGAGTTTTGTTCTTGCTGTCGTTTTCCATCCGGTTTTGATAAACCGATCGTTGTTTTAACGATGTTGTTAAGCATATCCTAGGGATTGTATATCACCTGTCTTGATTGTGAACGATTTAATGAGTGTGCTATGATGTGTTTAAGTGAATATTGACAAGTGTGAATTCGGGCATTTTGGCCTATTGTACTAAAAACCTTGAGTATCTTAGAAAATAAATTTGAGACGTACTTTTAAAATGAATTATTTTCTCGTAGTACATACAAGGTGCCACAACACGTTTCAAAATTCTTCTACCTCGAGGACCAAAATGCTTTGAAATATTTTCAATGTTTTAGAAACACTTTTATTTAGACCCGAGGGTCGAATATCCCGAAAGTTTTCACTAAGAGAAAGTGTCCTCATTTTTATCAAATGCGAAATGGTTCTCCAAAGTCTCGATAACGATGTTTCACGTTTGTACTTTTGAAAGGTGATACTCAAGATCAACCGTGTTCTTCTAAATTATTTTCAAAATCAGGTTTTCGCTTTTAAAACCTATCCATTCCCGCTTGAGGGATGGGTATATATGTATGATGTTCGCGTTGTCGTTATGATGTTTGCTCCCGAGTATGATCGATTGGTCGCATGAACGCCGAGGCGTTGCCACGCATTTGTTGTGAGAGGTGGGATGTTAGTGTCGAATGTTGCCGCCTCGTAGTGATTTCTACGTTGTCGCGCATGTGCGAGCCGTTAGAGCTTGGTTTGGTATGACAAAGGTGCATCGGTGATCGTTCCGTTATGTGTCGGTTGTTTAATGTCTTGTTACCTTGCTCCTGTTTTTGTGAATTTCGTGGATGAGGTCGGGATACTACCCATACTATTTTGACTTCGTATTTTCTCTTTCTTCAGTCTATCGATTCGCTCGTGTTCGTTGATACTGTCTGAACTTGATCTATACCTTGGTTTCATCATTCGAACGAGCTGTAATCTGGTTTTGAGTCGATCTGGTTATCGCTGTGACTTTTCCGAATTTGGTTCGACTATTGTGAATCCTGTTCGGAAGTAACATCTTTTGGTTCTAATAGTTCTTTTATTCAAAGGGGATCGGATTTTTAACTTCTGTATATTTTTTTTTAGCTCTATCAACTCGTTTATGCTCGTTAACATTTCTGAACTTTCCCTATCCCTTACTATTGTTGATCGAACGAGTGTGGTATTGTTTTGGAATAACTCGTTTGTCGCTGTGACTTTTCAATCGCTATTCCCTATCCTGTGGATCTTATGGGAATGCATTCCTTGTAGTTCTCACCAGATCATCCTGGGAGTTGTTGTTTGAGTTTTATTATCCTTCGTGTTTCGGACATGATTGTTCGATTTTTGTTGTCTCGATCGTTTGTTCGTTCGGTTTTTGTTCTCGTTTTGTGATCGTTGAGCATTCATGCTCCTTCCTAATTCCCTTAAGTTTGGGAAATTAGTCTCGTTTTCGATCTTCCAACCCTTGGGCGGTGGAATTCAGTATTAGTTCAGCGATTGGCTCGCGTTTCGATTGATGTACCGTTGGGTTGGTCGATCATACTGACTTTCGTTCGTTGTGTTTTGTGATTGTCGGATAATTGACTTGGCTATATTATCCGTTTGATGACGCTTGTCATTTGTTGGTTTTATTGTATCCCTAACGGCGACATTGTGTTGGTCGCCGTGGAGCGTGTTTTCACGCCGTATATTCCTTTGCGTTGTTTGTAACATTTCGCCGTTGGGCATTAGTCACGCATCCTTGTGTATCTTGTTGAGTTTTTCCTGGCGGAATATTGCTTCTCCCTACTTATTTTAAGTTTCGGGACGAAACTTCTTTTAAGGAGGGTAGAATGTAATATCCGCAATTTTCGATTTTTGGTGAATTTATTTTTTCGGCCGGAGTCCGTTTTGACGGCTCGCTCATGACCGTTTCGTCATTCTGAGAATGATTAATTCTGCACTTTTTGTCATCCGAGTTCGTTTCGGTGTTGTTTTGTTGAGTTCTGTGCTTTTTAGCGACTTTTCCGCACTTGAGTTCGATTCTTGCGAATCTCGTCCAAATCGCCGCTTTGAGTTTCCCGCAAGTCCGTTTAACTTTGTTAGACGTGTCGTGAACTTCGGTTTGATTATTCGTTGACGTATGGTGATTTTCGGGCATTTGGGCCATTTTCGTAATTTCCCAAAGTTTGGGGTAATTACCTTCCGTTGTCGAATTTCGAGCCTTCGGGTGGTCGGAATTGTGTGTCCTACTAGCTCTTAGATTCGTCTTTGTGAGTACTTCGTAACCGTATCTTCGGTTCGTATTCAGGTTCGGGTTTCGGTGTCGTTTTGTTGAATTCTGGATTACTAAACGACTTTTCTAAGTATGAGTTCGTCTTTGTTAGATCACCATTAATGTTTGGGTAACTCCAAAAATTATAAATCTTTGCAATATTATAGAACATCGAGTTAGCGTTCCAATGGTTCAAACGGTGAGTCAATCGGAGTCCGGACGAGAGAGTTATGGTCGTTTCAGTTTTTGGCCGATCACTTCCAGAGCCTTTCGGCCGATAGGGGTCGATAGACTCTACCGCCGGCATTCCGTATGGGTATCGGTTGGGCCTATCGGCCGATAGGCCCGCCGATAGGTTCTCACGTGTTTCACTATATTACACGGGATCTGAGGAAGATTTTTCATTTTCCTCTCCTCTCTTTTCTTCCTCTCGTCTTGGGCGATTCTGGAGCAACTTTTGGGCGATTTTAACATTTTCGGACTTGAAGAAATCATCCACTCCGAGTTTTGTTGTAGATTATCGATTTCTTCTTGAATCATTCATCCTAATCCAAGGTAATCTTCTAAGAACCCATTTTTGGGAGATTTGGGGGTTTTGGGTTTTTCTTCCGATTAGTTCCGTTTTGTTGGTGGATTCTTGATGAATACGATTAATATTGTTAGTATCTTTAGTTTCCTACGGATTCATGGATATTTTGTGGATTTTTACGGAATCGAGAGGGTTTGGTTGTGGTCCGCCCTCGTTGTTATTTTTGGTATGAATATACATGAATCGTAGGCGGGTTTTCGGGTGTATTCCATTTTCGTATTCATTTAGAAATGGTTGTGATTGTATTCTTCGAATCGTTAGGTTCGGTCTCGTTGGTTCCTAGCGTTCGTCGGTGACTTTCCTTTCCGTTCGTTGCGTCGTCAATAATTCAAGGCAAGTATTTTTGGAAACCTTTAAGCTTAACATGAAATGGTGATGTATATTACTTGTTTGTAACTCACCTTGTGTTGGCTGACGGGTCAAGGAGGGAAATCTATGCCGCGCCCGGATTTCACGAGTTTCGTACCGCTAGCCAACTCGTTAGGGTCCTTGCAAGGCCTCGAGTGAGAATGTATCTTGCCGCCTGTTCTCACGGCTTAGCGTGTGCGTGGTTTTGTTTTTCCGTAATTGTAGCCAACCTGTTAGGGTCCCCGTGAGGCCCCGAGTGAGAATGTATCCGCCGCCCGTTCTCAAGGCTAATTGTTTGACTGTTTATTTCCTAAAAGACATGTCTTGTTTTGGTTTTCGAAATGATATTGGTGCATGTACTATGAAATGTGTAAGCGATTGGTTTGCCTTGATTACTTGTACTAGCGTAATTGCTAACCCTCCTGGGACCCGTTGTCGGGAAATTCTTGTTATGGATTTCGTGTTATGTTCAAATGCATTTAGCGGCTGGATGGTACGAGGATGTCGCCAAGGTTGTTGACATGTGCAATCGAGTCTTGTTATTTCTTACTGTCTCTTTTGATGTGGATGTTTTCCAAATTGTAAACTTATAGATTGTACTCGCGAGTACTTAGGCTTTTCCTTTCGATTGTGATTGGTATTCGTTGAGTTCATTGTATTTGTCGGTTGATGTTATTTATGCGGTTGTACCGGACGTGTTGTTTTATGTTCTTATTGTTAACAATTGTTTCCTTGCTAACCGAGGCGGTTAGTCGAGTGGTGTTTTCTTGTGTTAGCTGGTGGGTCCCATGTAGGGGTCCACGGCGCTGTAATTCTCCTCGAATATCTTGGGGTGTTACGTAAAATGGTATCGGAGCTCTAGGTTTATGGATACCTAGGCTTGTTGGTTATTTGGGTCTAGTTGTGTTCTGCTTTGCACATTGTCACACCGCCGCATCTCAAGACATCCGGTGCTCGTAAGTTTTCCTTACTCGATTCTCTTGTTTTCTCGTATTGAAATTCCACTTCTTGAACTCGTGATTGCCTCTCTCGTACTTATTGTCGAGTTGTTTTCGATCCATCCGGTTCGTACTTTTGATTCTAGTATTGCGCACCCTTTGTCTCTCTCGGAGTATGTGCGCCGCTCGGGCTTGACCGCTTGTCGCTTTGCGAGCTTTCCATCGCTAAACTTCCTAGCGTTAGTGGGATCGTTGGTGATCGAAAGATCCGAGTTTTGCTCCGTGGTATATTGTGAGAGGGCTTGACTCTCTAGTCTTTTCTTTGTGTGATGGAATCGTGTTTGGTAATTGCGATATACTAAATGTATGTTGAGCCGAATGTACCGATGAGTTGAGAAACTCACGTAGTGGTTTCGACATATGTCCAAATCGGTGATCTTTGGTTACGTTGTTAAACTTGGAGAGATAGTTTGACATATGCTTGGAATTAGTATTTCCGAGTTGCGCTTTTGGGTGATTTTTGAATGTCGTATATGAGTGTGTCCGGAATTGTTGGTACTTGGCTAATTAGTATTATTTACAACCAATGTGTTTCTATTAATAATAATACATGCGGCGTGCATGCTTGAAAATTTCTTAGACTTGATCGTATTGTGGGTTTTGAAAGTGACATGAATTTGGGCGAGCCACCTTGTATTTTCAAATAAAACCTTGTGTCGTATTTAAAGGTCATGTTTAAAAGTGTTTTAGGACATTTTATAAAATGCTACCATTGTTAAGCCCTTGTCGTGTTTAAAAGGGTCTTGAAAACGATTTTTAACTTACCGGTTTTATTTTCGAATGACTAGAGTATACGATTTTAAAAATCAGATTAGCCTGGGGAAACCTAGGCTGTCGAATCATGTTGTGTTTGTCGAGTTTTGTCTTAACGGATTTTTGTCTGACTTAGTCGCATCGCGACGCGTCGTTTGAGATCATTGGTCGTGATTAGTATCGAGGGGTGGTCGTCACTTACGTGCGACCTATGGATGTTAAACTCCCTTCCTTGTGTTGTGCCTCGTGTGACACGAGTTATTTGTATGATTAGTCGTTAAATGATGGAATCCTTCTCTGGATTTTGATTTCACGATATGTGTTTATTAGACTCTCGTATTTGGTTTATACGAGGAGTGTCGTCACTGCTGATCTATTTTCGTACCGTATTTTATCCGCTGCGTGAGTTCTTTCAAACGGCTTTCGGTATTTTGCAAACTGAGTTTTATTTCGTAAAACCGATTCCTTGAATCAAGTTTTGGCATTTTGGTCTTGAATATTTCATGATGGTTTGACAAATGATTTTTGTGAGTTTTGGAAAATATTACCGTCATTGGTCTTTTTAGCATTTTTGAAATGACGTGGGAAATTGTGCTTAGCCTGGTAAACCTGTGTGAGAAAGGTTTACGGCATGCAATCTTTCTGATATGTTCTGTTGTTGTCTCTGTTGGTCATTAGCGCACGCTACGCTTTGCGGCTAGCGCGCGCAAGAGTGCGTTGGTAGCACGCTAAGGGGAGGATAGCGCAGGCTACCTGGTAGTTCGGCGATCCAGAGCTACCGGACTGGTGCAAGTTCTCGTTAGCGCACGCTAACACTTGGGGTTAGCGCACGCTAACAGTGTATTTTTTTTGGTCGGGAGTTTTGTTTGGTGCCATGATTAGCGCACGCTAATTGTGTCCAGTATAAATACCGGACACCAGTCTAGAAGTTGCATTTTTCTTCATTTTTCTTCTTCCTCCATGAGATTGAGACGTAGCGACTAGGTTTCGCATTGGGGCTGATTTTTTTTTCCATCCAAAGGTGTTTTGGAGTATCCTAGATGATTTTTAACATTATCTAATCCATTGTTCTTCGCCAAATCCAGGCAATTTTTCTTGAATCCCTAGAGTTGACTTTTTGGAGTTTTGTTCTTGCTGTCGTTTTCCATCCGGTTTTGATAAACCGATCGTTGTTTTAACGATGTTGTTAAGCATATCCTAGGGATTGTATATCACTGTCTTGATTGTGAACGATTTAATGAGTGTGCTATGATGTGTTTAAGTGAATATTGACAAGTGTGAATTCTGGGCATTTTGGCCTATTGTACTTCTGAAAACCTTGAGTATCTTAGAAAATAAATTTCGAGACGTACTTTTAAAATGAATTATTTTCTCGTAGTACATACAAGGTGCCACAACACGTTTCAAAATTCTTCTACCTCGAGGACCAAAATGCTTTGAAATATTTTCAATGTTTTAGAAACACTTTTATTTAGACCCGAGGGTCGAATATCCTGAAAGTTTTCACTAAGAGAAAGTGTCCTCATTTTTATCAAATGCGAAATGGTTCTCCAAAGTCTCGATAACGATGTTTCACGTTTGTACTTTTTGAAAGGTGATACTCAAGATCAACCGGTGTTCTTCTAAATTATTTTCAAAATGAGGTTTTCGTTTTAAAACCTATCCATTCCGTTTGAGGGATGGGTATATTTGTATGATGTTGGCGTTGTCGTTTTGTTGTTTGCTCCTAGTATGATCAGTTGGTGGCATGAACGTCGAGGCGTTGCCACGCATTTGTTGTGAGAGGTGGGATGTTAGTGTCGAATGTTGCCGCCTCGTAGTGATTTCTACGTTGTCGCGCATGTGCGAGCCGTTAGAGCTTGGTTTGGTATGACAGTGTGCATCGGTGATCGTTGCTATGTGTCGGTTGTTTAATGTCTTGTTACCTTGCTCTGTTTTTGTGAATTTCGTGGATGAGGTCGGGATACTACCCATACTATTTTGACTTGTATTTTCTCTTTCTTGATCTATCGATTCGCTCGTGTTCGTTGATACCGTATCGAACTTGATCTATACCTTGGTTTCATCATTCGAACGAGCAGTAATCTGGTTTTGAGTCGATCTGGTTATCGCGTGACTTTTCCGAATTTGGTTCGACTATTGTGAATCCTGCTCTAAGTAACATCTTTGGTTCTAATAGTTCTTTTATTCAAAGGGGATCGGATTTTTAACTTCGTATATTTTTTTAGCTCTATCAACTCGTTTATGCTCGTTAACATTTCAACTTTCCTATCCCTTACTATTGTTGATCGAACGAGTGTGGTATTGTTTTGGAATAACTCGTTTGTCATTTGTGACTTTTCAATCGCTATTCCCTATCCTGTGGATCTTATGGGAATGCATTCCTTGTAGTTCTCACCGGATCATCACGGGAGTTGTTGTTTGAGTTTTATTATCCTTCGTGTTTGGACATGATTGTTCGATTTTTGTTGTCTCGATCGCTTGTTCGCTCGGTTTTTGTTCTCGTTTTGTGATCGTTGAGCATTCATGCTCCTTCCTAATTCCCTTAAGTTTAGGAAATTAGTCTCGTTTCGATCTTCCAACCCTTGGGCGGTGGAATTCAAGATTAGTTCGATTGGCTCGCGTTTGATTGATGTACCGTTGGGTTGGTCGATCATACCGACTTTCGCTCGTTGTGTTTTGTGATTGTCGGATAATTGACTTGGCTATATTATCCGTTTGATGACGCTTGTCATTTGTTGGTTTTATTGTATCCCTAACGGCGACATTGTGTTGGTCGCCGTGGAGCGTGTTTTCACGCCGTATATTCCTTTGCGTTGTTTGTAACATTTCGCCGTTGGGCATTAGTCACGCATCCTTGTGTATCTTGTTGAGTTTTTCCTGGCGGAATATTGCTTCTCCCTACTTATTTTAAGTTTCGGGACGAAACTTCTTTTAAGGAGGGTAGAATGTAATATCCGCAATTTTCGATTTTTGGTGAATTTATTTTTTCGGCCGGAGTCCGTTTTGACGGCTCGCTCATGACCGTTTCGTCATTCTGAGAATGATTAATTCTGCACTTTTTGTCATCCGAGTTCGTTTCGGTGTTGTTTTGTTGAGTTCTGTGCTTTTAGCGACTTTTCGCACTTGAGTTCGATTCTTGCGAATCTCGTCCGAATCATTTGTTTGAGTTTCCCAAGTCCGGTTAACTTTGTTAGACGTGTCGTGAACTTCGGTTTGATTATTCGTTGACGTATGGTGATTTTCGGGCATTTGGGCCATTTTCGTAATTTCCCAAAGTTTGGGGTAATTACCTTCCGTTGTCGAATTTCGAGCCTTCGGGTGGTCGGAATTGTGTGTCCTACTAGCTCTTAGATTCGTCTTTGTGAGTACTTCGTAACCGTATCTTCGGTTCGTATTCAGGTTCGGGTTTCGGTGTCGTTTTGTTGAATTCAGGATTACTAAACGACTTTTCTAAGTATGAGTTCGTCTTTGTTAGATCACCATTAATGTTTGGGTAACTCCAAAAATTATAAATCTTTGCAATATTATAGAACATCGAGTTAGCGTTCCAATGGTTCAAACGGTGAGTCAATCGGAGTCCGGACGAGAGAGTTATGGTCGTTTCAGTTTTTGGCCGATCACTTCCAGGAGCCTTTCGGCCGATAGGGGGGTCGATAGACTCTACTGCCGGCATTCCGTATGGGTATCGGTTGGGCCTATCGGCCGATAGGCCGGCCGATAGGTTCTGCTGTGTTTCACTATATTACACGGGATCTGAGGAAGATTTTTCATTTTCCTCTCCTCTCTTTTCTTCCTCTCGTCTTGGGCGATTCAGGAGCAACTTTTGGGCGATTTTAACATTTTCGGACTTGAAGAAATCATCCACTCCGAGTTTTGTTGTAGATTATCGATTTCTTCTTGAATCATTCATCCTAATCCAAGGTAATCTTCTAAGAACCCATTTTTGGGAGATTTGGGGGTTTTGGGTTTTTCTTCCGATTAGTTCCGTTTTGTTGGTGGATTCTTGATGAATACGATTAATATTGTTAGTATCTTTAGTTTCCTACGGATTCATGGATATTTTGTGGATTTTTACGGAATCGAGAGGGTTTGGTTGTGGTCCGCCCTCGTTGTTATTTTTGGTATGAATATACATGAATCGTAGGCGGGTTTTCGGGTGTATTCCATTTCCGTATTCATTTAGAAATGGTTGTGATTGTATTCTTCGAATCGTTAGGTTCGGTCTCGTTGGTTCCTAGCGTTCGTCGGTGACTTTCCTTTCCGTTCGTTGCGTCGTCAATAATTCAAGGCAAGTATTTTTTGGAAACCTTTAAGCTTAACATGAAATGGTGATGTATATTACTTGTTTGTAACTCACCTTGTGTTGGCCCGACGGGGTCAAGGAGGGAAATCTATGCTGCCGCCCTGGATTTCACGAGTTTCGTACCGCTAGCCAACTCGTTAGGGTCCTTGCAAGGCCTCGAGTGAGAATGTATGCTGCCGCCCTGTTCTCACGGCTTAGCGTGTGCGTGGTTTTGTTTTTCTGTAATTGTAGCCAACTCGTTAGGGTCCCTGTGAGGCCCCGAGTGAGAATGTATGCTGCCGCCCTGTTCTCAAGGCTAATTGTTTGACTGTTTATTTCCGGAAAAGACATGTCTTGTTTTGGTTTTCGAAATGATATTGGTGCATGTACTATGAAATGTGTAAGCGATTGGTTTGCCTTGATTACTTGTACTAGCGTAATTGCTAACCCCTCTGGGACCCGTTGTCGGGAAATTCTTGTTATGGATTTCGTGTTATGTTCAAATGCATTTAGCTGCTACTGGATGGTACGAGGATGTCGGCCAAGGTTGTTGACATGTGCAATCGAGTCTTGTTATTTCTTACTGTCTCTTTTGATGTGGATGTTTTCCAAATTGTAAACTTATAGATTGTACTCGCGAGTACTTAGGCTTTTCCTTTCAGATTGTGATTGGTATTCGTTGGAGTTACTGTATTTGTCGGTTGATGTTATTTATGCCGGTTGTACCGGACGTGTTGTTTTATGTTCTTATTGTTAACAATTGTTTCCTTGCTAACCGAGGCGGTTAGTCGAGTGGTGTTTTCTTGTGTTAGCCTGGTGGGTCCCATGTAGGGGTCCACGGCGCTGTAATTCTCCTCGAATATCTTGGGGGTGTTACAAGAGGGACATCGGGCGGTGTTTTGTGAAGAGGCTGCAAAGTCTTTTAGAGCCCGTACACCACAGCCAGTCCAGAAGGAGGCCAGTATTCCACAGACGCAGCAAAGTGTTCAGATGCCTCAGAATTTTGGCCGCGGGCGAGGCAGAGGACAATGGGACCGAAAGGGGACATTGAGTGCCGGATCTGCTCCCCCACGTCTGTACGAGATGAGGAGGACAGATGATCAAGATGCTGCTGTCGCATCAGGTACTGTCCAGATCCTTTCCCAACCAGTTAGCGTTTTATTCGATACAGGAGCTACACATTCTTTCATATCTTTGTCTTGTGTAAATCGTTTGAATATTTCCGGTTTTCATGCTTGTGAACCTTATGTTGTTGGTTTACCGAGTGGAGAGAGGATTGTCGGAAATTTAGAAACTAGAAATTTCCCTGTATCATTTGGGGGCAGAGAGTGGCTCTCAAATCTGATCGTGATAGAAATGCAAGGAGATGACCTGATACTCGGAGACGATTGGCTTAATCGATATGGAGCAATTGTGAACTACCGAAGGAGGAATATCTCACTGATCGCTGACGATGGTTCCGAAATTCTATTTGAGGGATGGAAACCGAGAAGCTCAGGAAAATTGATCAAGGCGATGAAGGCTGTCAAATTGTTGAAACAGTATTGCACTGCATCGTGTTACGCAATGAAGAAAGAAGACGAAATTGTGGAACTTTCATCTATTCCTGTTGTGAACGAATTTCCAGATGTATTTCCTGACGAGTTACCTGGGCTACCTCCACGAAGGGATGTAGAATTTACTATTGAGCTGGAACTTGGAGCGACACCAATTTCTAAGGCGCCGTATCGTATGGCACCTACTGAGATGTGTGAACTGAAGATACAGCTAGAGGAGTTACTGGACAAGGGCTATATTCAGCCAAGCGTTTCACCCTGGGGAGCGCCAGTTCTTTTTGTCCGAAAGAAGGACGGATCGCTCCGACTGTGTATTGACTATCGAGAGCTGAACAAGATGACGATTAAGAACAAATATCCGTTACCACGGATTGATGATCTGTTTGACCAGCTGCAAGGGGCGACAGTATTTTCTAAAATCGATCTGAGATCAGGATATCATCAGCTGAGGATTAAGGAATCTGATGTTCCGAAGTCAGCATTCAGGACTCGCTACGGACATTATGAGTTTGTAGTGATGCTGTTTGGTCTCACTAACGCACCTGCTGTATTTATGCAATTGATGAACCGTGTGTTCATTTAATTTTTGGATAAATTTGTGGTCGTATTTATTGACGACATCCTGGTGTATTCTAAGAGTCCGGAAGAACATGCGCAGCATTTGCGGATTGTATTGGAACTTTTAAGAAACGAACAATTGTACACCAAACTTTCTAAGTGTGAATTCTGGCTAAAGGAAGTAATGTTCCTCGGCCATGTGGGGTCAGCTAAAGGAGTCCGAGTAGATCCTCAGAAGATTGAAGCAATATTGGATTGGAAGCCTCCAAAGAACGTGAAAGAAGTTCGAAGCTTCTTAGGACTTGCTGGATATTATCGTCGATTCGTGGAAGGGTTTTCTAAAATTTCCCGCCCACTTACTCGACTTCTGCAGAAAACTCAAAAGTTTGAGTGGAACGAGTCGTGCCAGATTAGTTTTGATGAGTTAAAGAAGAGATTGACGACAGCACCGATTCTATCACTCCCACAGGGAACTGGAGGTTTTATAGTTTACAGTGATGCTTCGAACCAAGGACTTGGGTGCGTATTGATGCAGAATGATAAGGTGATCGCTTATGTGTCACGACAGCTGAAACCTTATGAAGTGAATTACCCAACACATGATTTGGAGCTTGCAGCAGTAGTTTTTGCTTTGAAGATCTGGAGGCATTATCTGTACGGGACTCACTGTCAGATATTTACGGACCACAAGAGTCTCAAGTACATATTCAGTCAGAAAGAATTAAACATGCGGCAAAGAAGATGGTTGGAACTGATTAAGGACTATGACTTGGAGATTTTATATCATCCAGGCAAAGCGAATGTAGTGGCCGATGCACTTAGCCGCAAGCCTGTCTCTATTCAAATGCTGGAGACGCTGACCTCCCAACTTAGCCTTCAGCGAGAGATGATTCATGAAGGAATTGAGGTATGGTTACAAAGAGTCCAAGGACAACTGTGCGTGATGGAGATAACTTCATCTTTAACCGAAGAAATCAAATCTAGACAGCAGATGATCCTCCGATGATTCGGTTACAGGAGGACGTGATCAACGGAAAGGCCCCCGGATTCATAATTCATGACGAGGGAGTTTTGAGATTTCAGAACCGACTCTGCGTTCCCGATGTTGATGTTCTGAAACAGACGATTATGAAGGAAGCTCATAGTTCGCCCTATTCTATTCACCCGGCACCAAGAAATGTATAAGGACTTGAAGCGAATTCGTGGGGCAACATGAAGAAAGACGTAGCGGACTATGTTTCAAATGTTTGACTTGTCGCGAGTTAAGATCGAGCATCAACGGCTCATTGGAATGTTGAAGCCGCTCCCGATTCCTGAATGGAAGTGGGAGGACATATCGATGGACTTTATCACTAATATGCCGAAAACCAGGACAGGAATGAACATGATTTGGGTGATAATTGATCGTTTAACCAAATCGGCTCATTTTCTAGGCATTAAGGATACGTGGGGACCAGAGAGGTTGGCACGAGTATTTATTTTGGAGATAGTTCGATTGCATGGTACGTCGAAGACCATTGTTTCTGATCGAGACGGCCGTTTTGTGTCTCACTTTTGGAAAGCAGTTCATAAGGCCTTGGGGACCGAATTGAACTTCAGTACAGCTTACCACCCGCAGACTGACGGACAATCTGAGAGAACTATACAATCGGTGGAAGACATGCTAAGGGCCTGTGCCTTAGATTGGTCAAACGATTGGGAAGTTCATCTACCGTTGATTGAATTTACCTACAACAATAGTTGGCATGCTTCCATTAAGATGGCACCGTTTGAGGCATTATACGGAAGGAGATGCAGATCGCCCCTATGCTGGGACGATTCATCGGACTTGATCGGAACAGAACCAGAGTTGATCGAGAAGACTCGATAGAAGATAGCCTTGATTCGTGAAAGGCTGTTGACTGCCCAGAGTCGCCATAAATCCTATGCGGACGTACGCCGCCGCCCATTGGAGTTCAGTACTGGAGATCACGTACTTTTGAAGGTTTCTCCTACTCGGGGAATCTTTCGTTTCGGAAGGAAAGGAAAAGCTGAGTCCGAGATATATCGGACCATTTGAGATCCTCGAGAGAGTTGGGGAGTTGGCATACAGATTAGCATTACCGCCATCATTGTACCATGTTCATAACGTGTTCCACGTATCCCAGTTACGGAGGTATAGACCAGATCACAGTCATATCATTGATTTCGGCGAGATCGAAGTCGCGCAGGATGGGACGTTTGAAGAAAGACCAATCAAGATACTCGAGAGTCGAGTTAAGCAACTGAGGAACAAACCAATCGTTTTGGTCAAAGTTCAGTGGTCACGTCACGGAATGGAAGAAGCCACCTGGGAAACGGAAGCTGATAGGAAGTCTAGATATCCCGAGTTATTTTCGTCTTGAGTTTCAGGACGAAACTCCTTTTTAGTAGGAGAGTATGTAATGTCCGGATTTATTACAGTGTATTTCATCTGTATTCAAACCATGTATTATTCGGATTGGTGATTTTGATTATTGGAGTATGATATTTCGTGCATTGATATCATTATACATAAGTATAGAAACTTGCAAAATTGCTCAAGCAACCTCGTGATAGCGCACGCTAAGAATGTATCTTAACGCGCGCTATCGCGCCATTATTAGCGCACGCTATACAGGTAGGAGTAACGTGCGCTAAGGACTCAATTATTGAGCGGGACAGCTAGCACATGCGCCAGCCGGGACATGGGTCCGGATAAGATTCCCGCGGACGCACCCGGATAATTCTGAAGTCAACCATTATTAGCGCACGCTAAGGAATGCTTAGTAGCGTGCGCTAACTTGTTAATAATGCAGAATATTATAAATGGGACAACAACCGTTTTGGCTTTCATTTCTTTCGCCCATTTCATCCTTGAGAGTTCAGAGAGCTGTAATAATATTCCTATACACTTAGAACACATCTTGTTGGTGTTTGTATATTGGTTATCACTTGGGATTATTCATTGAAGTGGAATAGCACCTTGGAGTGGCATACAACCAATCGGAGTTGGATTCTACCTTACGGTTCAGTGATTTTCACCATATTAAGGTATGTTCAATCTATCTCAAGACTTAGAGTTGGATTCTAACGATTTGGATGATCATGTTAACAAGATATGGATTTTCATATATGAATTATCCAAGTATATCATGTTTGGAATATTGAGATGAATAAGCCTTAAGTACCTTGATTATAATCATCATGATTCGAACCATATTACACTGAATATGTGAAGAGAAGCTTCTATCAATGGTAAACCGAATCTAATAGATGATTCCATAGTAATCTTGGACTAGACGTTAACATCCTTATTGTTAGATAAATCTAAAGGTTTGATCATGGAAGGATTTATCTAGTATATATAGGACGTTTATCAAGTTCAGTATGATAATATGGATTGATATAGAGGTGTTGATATCAACCGTTAAGCTTTTCGAATTGTCGTATGAAGATTTGAAGTCGAAATGGAATATGGTTTATATGGTATGCATATCCTTGAATCCGTTGTTATCCATGAGATCATTCAGAATCGAATATATGTGATATTCATGGAGTTAACATGAAGTATCATGGAAGATTTCATTGTTTCGATCATGGCGAGGACAGTTTACTGCTCAGCAGTAAACTGCCATGCACAGATAGCGCACGCTATGCTTTGATTATTAACGTGCGCTATCGAGCACGAGTTAGCGTACGCTACGTTTGGTACGTAACGTACGTTAGGCCAACAGACGAGTCAGTCGACTGATCAGTGAAGTACTGACCATACATATTTAGCGTGCGCTAGGCTTTGTTGTTTGCGTGCGCTATCGAGCAGACTTAACGCACGCTACACAGAGTACTTAGCGTGCGCTAAGCAGTTCAGGCAGATTACGTTTTATGAACTTTTGACCGTAAATCGAATTGTTAAACATTCGTACGATGTGAGATAAATCCTATATCATTTCTTTTGTTAAGGTTTGGTCTCGTTACGTGATTGATTGAGGAGGACGACCTTCGAGTGTTCATTTTCGTGGAAGTGTTGTTATTGTCTTCAAATCGAGGCAAGTACCTTAATTGTTTTATGTATTGTTGTTATACATATTGTCGTGCATGTATGTCGTTATTGTATGTCCACCTCGTGTTGGTCCGATGGGATCATCGGGGGATCTATGCTAGCGTGCGCTGGATCATCGGACGGGTTTTTCCACCACGGGTTGGTCTGACGGGATCATCGTGGGTTCTAGGCAGTGAACGCTGGATCGACGGAATTACCATGTGTATGTTATGATATCATGTTGTGATTATCAGTTGTATATGTCATTTTTGAGTTTCTCGTAGGAGAAGACTCGTTGGTATTTTGTCGTTTATGTTATTATTCTTCGTGAGATATGAATAATATGTTGTGGTACTTGTACTAGCATCGTTGTGCTAACCCCTTCGGGGGTGAACATTTTGTTTGTGTTCAAGATCCGGAGAGCGGGAAACAACCACCGAACCGTATGACGACGAGGGTGCAGAGTGATGTCCCGACCGGGTTTATTTATCTCGTTGTTTATTCGTTATTTCAATAAGTACTGAGTACGAAGTCATTTGTGATGGATTTGAATTTGGTGATGTATTATTGAGTTGTTGAACAATTGTACTATTTCGTATTTGGTCGAATCATGTCTTGTAATTCCGTTATTTCCATTCGTTAGTACCTTTTTATGCCTGTTCAATTCTTCAGCCTTGTAAATCCTTATGTAAAGGATTTACGGCGCTGTAATATTCCCGAATATATCGGGGGTGTTACATATCGATTGTTGTTGGTATTGATGTTGATTTAAGACATTGTTGTGATCATTGTTATTGGTATTAGTGTTTTGCTATTGATGTTGTATTGGCCGATTGAAGGCGTTGACTTATTCGATTATCATCTCTATTTCTGGTGGTCAATTAAAGGGACCGGGACATCTATTCTAATTGTATCGTTGTTTATCTATTGACCATTCTAAGGTAATCGATGTATTGAATTGGGACTGTTGAGGACATTTCCCATCCATTGAGTCGTTATCGATTGACCATTCTAAGGTAATCGATGTATTGAATTGGGACTGTCGAGGACATTTCCCCATCCATTGAGTCTTTATCGATTAACCATTCTCAGGTAATCGATGTATTGAATTGGGACTATCTAGGACATTTCCCATCCGTTGAGTCGTTATCGATTGACCGTTCTAAGGTGATCGATGTATTGATTTGGGACTGTCGGGGAAATTTTCCCATCTGCTGAGTCGTGATCGATTGGCCATTCCAAGGCAGTCGAGGTAGTTGAATTGTGACCGCCGAGGACGGTGCCCATCCGTGAGTTATTATTGTCGTGTTGGCCGACTCAAGGCAGTACACTATTATTCTTGTGAAATCGGTAATCTTGGGATCATTGCCATTTGTGATTAATTGTGTTTCAGAGGCTAGTCTCGGCTACTGCTCATGGGTAAGCTTGGGGCTTGAACCTTCGCGGTTGGTTTCCCAACACCTACAGTTCAGTAGGTCACAGTCACTGGGTGATCTCATTGTGATACGACTTCGTGCTGTGGCTTCGGCCCTCATTGTGATACGGCTTCGTGCCGTGGCTTCGTCCCTCATTGTGATACGGCTTCGTGCCGTGGCTTCGGCCCTCATTGTGATACGACTTCATGCCGTGGCTTCGACCCTCATTGTGATACGGCTTTGTGCAGTGGCTTCGGCCCTCAGATGATACAGCTTCGGGCTGTTTCGCTTCGGGCCATTGTGATGATTAGCAGCTTCGGCTGAGTTGCTTTCAGGCCATTGTGATATTTTGGTAGCTTCGACTAGGTGGTTTTTAGGCCATTGTGATGTTTTGGGTATTTTTGTTGGAGCCTTCGGGCATTGTGATTCGTATTTACTTCAGCTCTGGTTTGGTTTACCTTCGGGTAGTTCATTGTTGTGTTCTATATTGATGACTCGCTATTGGGCACTTGTGTTCTAACCTGTTGAGCAGGCACCGATCGTATGTCGTGGGCATAGTGTTTCACGAATGCTCGATTCTTACTTTGGTTTGTGAGCATCTCGTATTACCATTATGGTACTGTCTATTATGCCATTGGATGCATATCATGTTGTACATGTATTTGATATTCATTATCTGGATGACTGACCCCGTGGGGACGGAACATGTTTTCATGTTTTAGGTGTTTCTGAGGGGAGAGTTGAGACACAGGGGCATAACAATGGCGACGAGGCATTTGAGCGGTACTAGTCCGAGTTATTTTGGTGTTTATGTCGGTCATACCGTTTGGAGTACTTCAGTTTCGTCAGTTGTTGTCATTTTGTATTATCCGTGCAAGGCTCGGGGATATTGTTGTATTTTATTTTGGCCATGTAGGCCCACCATTGTCGTTGAAATTCCACTTCGGAATATTGTGTCGGACATCATAGTAGGGACTGTGATTTTCCTTTTTGGTCAGATTGATGTATGTTAGTTGTGTTCGCCTATTAGATCTCCCGGCTTGGGGTCCACGGCACTGTAATAACCCAATGGGATTTTGGGGGTGTTACAGAAGATGGTATCAGAGAATGGGTTGTGAGATACCCTGATATGTCAGTTATGTGGCTCTACTTACGCGGTAGTAGTGGGGCTATCACGTTATGCAATTTGGACAGTCGGGTTCTGCGAGTCGTGATAGTTGGACGATTGTATGAGTCATTCTTTCAACGAGTCATCATCAGTGAAGACTAGTATCGCAAGACCTCGAAGCTTCGTATGACCTGTGTAAGGACTCGATTCTCTTTTATGTTCATACATTCATTATGTAATTGATTATACATGTTTTGTTGCAACCTGTATGTGACATTAACAGTACGATTGACTCATGATTATTTGTTTTGGAACGTATCACCTCTGTATTGGCTATGATTAGCATGATTGATGTGATTGTCTATCTGTTGAGTATGTATACTCGTGTTTGGCTATTGACTTAGCATTCTGGATTGGCCATTGAGTCGTATTTGAGCTATGATCATGATCGAACGTTATTCTTTCAGTATGGATAGAGGAAGCCGAGGACGTGACAGAGGGGGTAAGGGCTGCAGAACGAGCCAAAACCCAGAACCTCGTGTTTATACACGTGCGGATGCCGAGATGAGTTAGAGTTCGGCCGGAGGTGTTACTTACGCAGTTGATTTCCCTTCGGGACGTCATACTCGAAAAGACTGAGAGTGGACACGTCGACCCTTTCTTGCTTATGAGAGCCATGATGGCCCAGATGACTCAGATGATGCAGATAGCGGAGACCATGTAGGCCTCGATGATTCGTGGTCCACCACAGCAGGGATTCCAGGTGCCATTTCATGGGCAGACTGGGGGAGTGAGTCAGATTGTTGGCAATATCTCTCGTCAGAGGCTGCCTACTTTTGAGGGTTCGTCAGAACCAGCTGACATTGTTCATTGGTTTGAACATTTTGATAAACTCTTTGACATGGTTCATTGTCCGGAAGAGAGTAAGGTGGCAGTAACGAATTACTATTTGAGTAAGGGTGCTTACTCTTGGTGGCTTTCTGTGAAGCCCATCTATCGTGATTGTGTTTGGAACTAGTTCAAGAATCTCATGTTAGAGAGGTATTATCCGCCTCCACTTCGTGAAGCCAATTTGTCTCGTCGAGGACGAGGGTGTTATTGTCTGAAAAGTTCCAAGAACTTCTTCAGTTTGCTTCATCTGTTATCCGTACTGAAGCGGATAAGATCGAGTATTTTAGCAAGAGGCTAAACCCGCAGTTGAGGATGCAGTTGTTCAATCATAATTGTAACTCACTTGGCGAATTCATTGAGAAGGCTCTCGGAGAAGAGCTTTCGATCAAGGATCTTGATCGGAAGAACCCTTCAGTTTCTTCTGGTGAGAGGACTAGGATGTCAGTTCGTTCAAAGGGACATTGGGCTCTGGTGTCCAAGAGGTCGTTTTCTAGTCGTCTTCGTGCTGGGAAAGCATCTTCCTCTCAGACGACAAGTTCGACTGTTGTTTGCTTTAATTGTGATTCAGCAGGGCACGTTCGTACTTGGTGTATTGTGCCAGCTTTTGTTTGTCGTTCATGTGGGAGATAGGGACACCTACAGAAATACTGCATGATTTCTAGTGCTAGTAGGTCTCGAGAGAGCTCACGGGCCTCGAGAGATTTTGTTACTCCAGGCTTATGAAGCCAGAGGTAAGGACAGCCGAGGAGGAGCAGCGAGTTCAGATTTGGGTCTTCCTCGAGTCATTGAGATTGAGGATGTCGATGATCTGGAGGATATCGATGCTGGGTACACTTGAGATGTAGCCTTGATTTGTATTTTCCTTGTTTTCGGAGTGATGTTTGACTCAGTTTGTATTGTAGTATTGTGGTTGTGAACCATTTGTTGTTGATTTATCTTGTATTAATAGTAATTGAGAATCTTGATATTTGAGCCATTTGATGTGGTTTTCTTTCCTTTTGGTATTGTGCTCGAGATTTTGCGATAATCTGGGTAATTGTTCATTGTGACCCGAGAGGTCAAGTTGTAAGGAGTTTGGCGTGCGATTGATATGGTCCCATGGACTATATGTGCGTTGATATTTTCCTTTTGTAGCATGAGTCATTGATTGTATGGGCTTCCGATGTCGACGAGAATGGGGAAGTATACACCGATGATTGTAGACATGTACATTGGGCGGCTCCCGCGGGGTGTGTACGCCGGTATTACGAGTCATGCAGTTGGTATAACTTTCTGGATGGTCTCTAGCGGAGGAGTCATGATTCGACTGATCTCGCACTTGGTTGAGTCTGTTTATCACTTGGTTTTCGCCTTGTTCGGGCAGGGAGATGTGGGGACCCGAGGGGTTGGCCCATCTACTCAGGCAGAGTTGTTCGTATTGAGGAGTATTCCTGGAGATGATGTTTTCAGATCCTGATGGATAGCTCATATCCCGAGTTGTGTACCCTTAGTTTCGGGGACGAAACTCTTTTTAAGGGGGGAGTATGTAATATCCGGGGGTAATTATTTTTGTTTCACTGTTGGGTTGTACGTATTCATTTGGAATTGTACAAGTTTTGTTGTATTTGACTGATACAATGTATATTGTATTGGGATATTTTGGAATCGAAATATTTATACTTGTCGTCGGTATTGTGTTGCCGATCGGATGTTGCTTGGTGTGTTTGGAGTTTGATTTTGGCTAAGTATATTGGTCCTAACGTACGCCACATGCACAGCCTTACGTACATTAAGTGTCGTAGGTTACGTACGTTAAACCATCTTGGTTACGTACGTAACACAGGGTATCTGATCGCATCTGACTTTCGGCGTGTGGGGCCGAATGTGATTGGATCATGTTGGCCTTTCGAGGCAGCCAAGTCAACGAGCATTACATACGTAATGCTTATGCTAATAACATACGTAATGCACGGTTCGTTTTGAGGCAGTGAGTTCTGGCAGAACTTAACGTACGCTATGATAAGGTGATAACGTACGTAATAGCTCTTAGGTACATTAAGGAGGGAGGATAGCGGCCGTAATGAAATGTGCATATTATAAAGACATGATTCGTCTTTCATTTTCTCACGATCCATTTTTGATTTCTTTCTCTAGAAATCATCCCTTGGCATCCCTTAGTTTTTTCCAGCCTCTTCTGACCTATATTGGAGCTTCAAAACTTGGATTGAAGCTCAGGAACTTGGAGTTTGGGGTGTTTCTTGATGGTTTGACGTTGTTCTTCACTTCTTCAAGAGGTATGCCATTAATCTGGTGTTGAACTCGAGATTATGATGTTATTATTGTTGGTTACTTCGTGTTTTGATGATTTGGTGGAGGGTAGTATGGTTCTTCATAGTTTTGATGAACTTATGATGAAGAACATGATGATATAGCTTGAGTTTGATTGTGTTCTTGATGTTTAAGAATACTTGGAGGTTATAATCATGTCGAGGAAGAGTTATGTTAAGATTTTTTAGATGACTAACATAGCCTTGAGATGATTATTGTTGTTGGTTGTGTTCTTGAGAGATTATAACCATTTTAGTAAGGATTTATGATGAATTAGTAGGTGATTATAATAATTCTGAAATGGTTAAGTTCATCTTGTTGATTAATCCGAATTCATGATGAATTGGTGGCTGATTATTGTTTAGACATCATGTTAGTAGGGTTGATGATGTTCTTGAGATATTTATGAGGATATTGGTGATATTATCATTTTGAAATGATTGATTTGATGTTGTTCTTGATAAATCCTTGTTGAATTGTTTTTCACAAGTGTTAAGAACATAATGATCATGTTAATTGATCATTGAGGCGTTGGAGGATGTTAGAATTCATAGTTGAGAACTATGATATTCGTTTGTGGAGTTTAACCAATCCATGATTGAATTGGAGGATTTCATCGCCTTCTCTTTGAGGCAAGTTTTATATTTGTACTAGTCAATGAGATTAGTGTTATCATGTATATGTATGAATGTGTGTATCATTTCGAGACTTGGTCTCTTTATGATTTTGTTGATATCAGGGGATTGTTTGACACGATACCCTTCGGCAAATTATGCCAAATGTTATTGTTGTTCGGCAAAAGCCGTTCAAGGCATTGAGATACTCGTTGTTGATGTTATGGTTTACAGCCGGTTCGCGGTATCGATTTATGGATTGTTGTTGGTATTGATGTCGATTTAAGACATTGTTGTGATCATTGTTATTGATATTGGTGTTTTGCTATTGATGTTGTATTGGCCTATTGAAGGCGTTGACGTATTCGATTATCATCTCCATTTCTGGTGGTCAATTAAAGCAACCAGGACATTTATTCTAATTGTATCGTTGTTTATCGATTGATCGTGCTAAGGTAATCAATGTATTGAATTGGGACCGTCGAGGACATTTCCCATCCGTTGAGTCGTTATCAATTGACCATTCTTAGGTAATCGATGTATTGAATTGGTACTGTCGAGGACATTTCCCATCCGCTGAGTTGTTATCGATTGACCGTTCTCAGGTAATCGATATATTGAATTGGGACTATCGCGGACATTTTCCCATCTGTTGAGTCATTTTGATCGATTGGCCATTCCAAGGCAGTCGAGGTATTTGAATTGGGACCGTCGAGGACTGTGCCTATACGTGAGTTATTGTTGTCGTGTTGGCCGGCTCAAGGCATTACACTATTATTCTTGTGAATTCGGTAATCTTGGGATCGTTGTCGTTTGTGATTAATTGTGTTTCGGAGGCTAGTCTTGGCTAGTACTCGATGGGATAGCTTGGGGATTGAACCTTCACGGTTGGTTTCCCAACACCTACAGTTCAGTAGGTCACATTCACTGGGTGATCTCATTATGGGTATGTCTGGGGCTTGAACCTTCGCGGTTGGTTTCCCAGCAGGTCACAGTCATTGGATGATCTCACTGTGATACGACTTTGTGTCGTGGCTTCGGCCCTTATTGTGATACGGCTTCGTGCCCTGGATTCGGCCCTCATTGTGATACGGCTTCGTGCCGTGGCTTCGGCCCTCATTGTGATACGGCTTCATGATGTGGCTTCGACCCTCAGATGATATAGCTTCAGGCTGTTTGGCTTCGGGCCATTGTGATGATAGGAAGCTTCGGCTGAGTGGCTTTCAGGCCATTGTTATATTTTGGCAGCTTCGACTGGGTGGTTGTTAGGCCATTGTGATGTTTTGGGTATTTCCGTTGGAGCCTTCGGGCATTGTGATTCGTATTTATTTCAGCTCTGGTTTCGTTTATCTTCGGGTAGTTCATTGTTGTGTTCTATATTGATGATTTGCCGTTGGGCACTTATGTTCTAACCTGTTGAGCAGGTACCAATCGTATGCCGTGGGCATATTGTTTCACGAATGCTCAATTCTTACTTTGGTTTGTGATCATCTCATATTAACATTGTCGTACTGTTTATTCTGCCGTTGGATGCATATCATGTTGTACATGTATTTGATATTCATTATCTGTATGACTGACCCCTTGGGGGCGGAACATGTTTTCATGTTTTATGTGCTTGCGAGGATAGAGTTGAGACACACGGGCATGACAATGGCGACGAGGGATTTGAGCGATACTAGTCCGAGTTGTTTCGGTGTTCATGTCGGTCAGACCGTTTGGAGTACTCCGGTTTCGTTAGTTGTTGTCATTTTCTATTATCCGAGCAAGGCTCGGGGATGTTGTTGTATTTTATTTTGGCCATGTAGGCCCACCCTTGTCATTGAAATTCCACGTCGGAATATTGTGTCGGGCATCAAAGTAGGGACTGTGATTTTCCTTTTCGGTCAGATTGATGTATGTTAGTCGTGTTTGCCTGGTGGATCTCCGGGCGTGGGGTCCACGGCACTGTAATAACCCAATGAGATTTTGGGGGTGTTACAGTTGTGTACCGCAAAATTGCTTCGTCTTTGGTTGATTACATCAAAAGGAAGCAATGGACTGACCCTACAATTACTCAACTGAAAGAGGGCGTAATTAAATGAAACACCCCTGGTTTGATGGTTCATGAGGATAGTATTTTGAGATTTTAGAGTAGACTTTGTGTTCCGAATGATTTGGAGTTGAGAGAGAAGATACTTCGAGAAATCCATACAACGCTTACTCAAACCATCCAGGAATGAGTAGAATGTACAAAGATTTGAAGCAGAATTTTTGGTGGAATAATATGAAGAAGGATGTCAC
This sequence comes from Orobanche coerulescens, assembly GCA_033398695.1. Classification (NCBI taxonomy): domain Eukaryota; kingdom Viridiplantae; phylum Streptophyta; class Magnoliopsida; order Lamiales; family Orobanchaceae; genus Orobanche; species Orobanche coerulescens. The sequence continues at coordinate 54,375,194 of CM065808.1, read as the reverse complement.
ATAGTTTGTATTGCAATGTTTGACTTGTCAACAAGTCAAAATCGAACATCAACGACCAGTGGGGTTGTTGAAGCCCCTTTAGATTCCCTAGTGGAAGTAGGAGACATCTCCATAGATTTTATCACTGGGATGCCGAGGACTGAAACTGGAATGAATATGATTTGGGTGATCATCGATCGATTAACTAAGTCAGAACACTTCCTAAGGTATCAAGGATACCTAGGGACGAGAGAGGCTGGCTCAAATATTTAAAGCAGAGGTTGTGAGACTGCATAGTACACCTAAACTATTGTTTCTGATCGGGGCAGCCATTTTGTGCCAATTTCTCGTAGGAGGTCCATCAGGCCTTGGGTACCGTGTTGAGGTTGAGTCATCTTTTCACCCACAGTCAGATGGTAAGACAGAGCGGACGATTCAGACGTTAGAGGATATGTTGTGGGCTTGTGCCCTAGATTGCAGCAGTGATTGGGAACTACATTTTGTTGGGTTTTTCGTGTATCTAATACAATAAATATGACCAAAACGCAGCTGGATAAGTTAACGAAAAACTCAGATTAGGATCTTCATGCAGTAATTTAATTGATTTATAAAGAGTTCGTCGAATTACCTTAATTCGAAGAACATATCTGTAACCCGGACTAGAAGCTTTTAATGTCCTCTTCCTCTTTCGGTGATCTACACATGAACAACATGTACAAGTCGGATTGCTAGATCCTTATGAATAATGTTGATAAACAGTACAACAGATAATTCCTTACTAGAAGGATTTGTACTGTTGATCAAAATCAACTAAGGGAAGAAGACAGAGATGGCCCAAACGGACTTTCTGTACAGAATACAGTTCAGCCGATTGGAAGAGGGGAAGACTGATTTCTTTGTGTCCTAATTAGGGTTGTATGACTTTTATTATTGTAATACCCGAGATTTCTGTTATGTAATTGGAACTTGTGATATTGTAATGATTGTACTTTTGTATGAGTACTATTCTCTGTATTTCATTATCCGATGTTGTCGAGCATATAATTTCGTATATGTGATATAAAGATTGAAATTCTGTGCATCTAGCGCACGCTACAGGCTGAGGGTAGCGTACGCTAACCTGGTTTCATAACGCACGCTACCGAGTGTAATTAGCGCACGCTATGCGTGGTCAGATTGATTGAGACGTGCGGTAGGTGAGATCTGGCCGGGGGACCCCTGTCGGATCGTGTCGGATGTACCTGGACGGCTTTCAGGAAAAGCCGAGTCAACGCCTTAGCGCACGCTACAGGTCGATGCGTAGCGCACGCTAAGTGCCGAGTACGCTTAGATCGTGAGCCGTTAGCGCACGCTACGAACAGGTCTAGCGCGCGCTAATACCATTTATTATAAATAGAATGACATCCTATTCGTGAGTTCAGTTCCTTCTCCTCCCACAACCCGAACTTTGACACATAGAACATAACTACTTTCGTCCTAAACACTCCGTATCAACCTCCTCAACCACCTAGTTCGAGATTGAAGATCATATATCATTGGAGATTGGTGTTCAAGCCTTCGGTGTTGGATTGCTTCATTTCATCCGTGTTCTTCACTACTTCGAGGTAGGTGATTCTTCACCAATGATTAGTATGTTCATAAGGAAGATTTGAATCATGTTTGGATAGCAAGTATTTCGCTCATCACATGTTAGAAGGATACTTTTGACGATCGGTACTAGATGTCGAATGAACCTTTGAACCATCTTATTATAAGGACACCTAAGCATGTTTAAATCGATTTATGATCAAGTAATCGGATATTACCCTTGATACGTTGTATACGTTGGAATCATGTGTTTTGGAACGTAAGACGATGGAACTTAGATTATTTCTTGAAGATCGTAGAGGAATGGTGATATCGAGATAACTATCCGTATATTGGTATTTCATAATCATAAATCTTCCGTAAACCTTATTATCATGATATGCCCGAGGATAACTTTTAATATCACCATAGGATTCATGAGTTCTTCATCATTCAACCCAGTTCGGTTTGCGATTCTCACATGCAAGATTAGCGCACGCTAACATGTGAGTTAACGTGCGCTATCGAGGTTCGGTTTTTCGCACAAAACGACGTAGCGTACGTTATGAGACAAACAGTCGATCGCCGATTCGTGGCTAGCGCACGCTAGTCTTATACGATAGCGTACGCTATCAGCCCGGCTTAGCGCACGTTACGTAGAGTACGTAGCGCGCGCTAAGCAATCCAGGCAGATTGTTTAGTTTGAGCTTTTCGGCCGTAGGCCGAATTGTTAGGCCATTGTTCGACTCGAGATGATTTGTATATCGTTCCTTTTGTTAAGGTTCGAGCTTGTTACATTGATCGGAGGGGGCGGCCTTCGAGTGCGTCGAGAGCATTGAAGTATATCGTTCTTGCCATCTTCGAGGCAAGTATCGTGATATGTTAATGTCGGTATTTTTGGAGTATGCGTATGATTATGCATGTTGTTGAACATGATATTTACTTCGTTGATTTGTCATGATATTCGTTTATATGTTCATGTTGATGAACGTAATGATTTGGCATATGTGTATGCATGAGTTGTGTTTGTATACGTGTACGATCTATGCTGAGGGCGCTGGATCGGATGTCCACCTCGTGTTGGTCCGACGATCATCTTGGGATCTAGCCGAGGGCGCCGGATCATTGGACGGGTTATTTCCACCTCGTGTTGGTCCGACGGGATCATCTTGGGATCTATCTTTGAGGGCGCTGGATCATTGGAATACCAGTGTGTAATGGAATCTTGTAGATTCACATTGTCGGATTCCTAGCGGAAGTCCGTGTGATGTATCTTGTTGTGTATTGTTGATGCATATTCGAATTGTTTAAATATGATACTTGTACTAGCATCGTTTTTGCTAACCCCTTCGGGGTGGACATTTGTTTTGATGTTCTGTAGCTAAGGAGCGGGAAACAGCATGACCGACGTGACGACGAAGGGGTTCATGATGTTTATTGTTATTGGAGATTTGTGGTCTTGGTTTGGTTTCGTACTCGAGCACGCGTGTCCTTTTGATATTAATTCGATATGGTTGTATTAAATACCCGATGAACCAGATATACGTTTTCATAAACTTGAATTTTCGCAGTATTGATGTCTTGTATTTACTTTTCTTTTTTAATTAGCCTTGTAAATCCTTATTTAAAGGGTTTACGGCGCTGTAATTATTCCGAATATCTCGGGGTGTTACAGAATATGGTATCGGAGCTAAGATTTATGGATATCTTGGCAGTCGGGTTTTAATTGGGTCTGGTTACGTTATTTGATTTACGGGTCGTTGTAACATCACTGTTCAGCCGAAGTCGTCATGTGGACCGTGGTTGTAAGTCTCTTAATCTCTTATACTACCGTATTACTTAATTACTGTTTTGTGAGTATTGACGGACTTTATTTCAAAAATTTTGTTCTGTATATTGAGAAATTACGTTTACAGTATGCTGAGAGGAGGTCGTGGACGCGGACGCGGTCGTGGACGCGGACGCGGTCGTGGACGCGGACGTGGTAACATGAGACATGAGGATTCCGCAACTACCCCAGAAATATCGGCTAGTCGAACCGATTCCCATTCTGGAAGGCAGCGAGGATCAGCGAATGATGACGCAAACCCTAACATGCCAGGAGTGCTTCAACAGGTGGTGGCGCAAATAAATCGGGCCGCCAGTGTCGTTGATCGCATGCAGACGATGGGACAAGAAGACCACGAGGATAACCGGGAGACAGATGGCTTGCGGAAGTGGTTAAATTGCACCCGCCAAAATTTGACGGATCTGCCGAGACACTTACTTGGGATCACCGCTCAAGGAGTTGGAAAAGATATTCGCGGGTCTTAAGCGTCCCGAGGACCTAAGGTTCCTATTTCCCGATTTTCCGACCGGGAGGCCTTTGATTGGTGGGAGGCTATTCGACCCGAGAATCATAATGCGGATTGGACGGAATTCAAACAAATGATGGAAGCACAGTATTGTCCTCGTCCAGTTAGAGAGGCGAAGATCCGAGAGTTTTTCTCACCACAGAGTTCGGAGGCATCTGTGATAGATGTAATCAAAACTTTTAATCATCAGCTGACTTGTGTGCGACACTTGGTCAAAACGGAGGCAGAAAAGATTTTTCATTTTGATATGCGGATGAAGCCGGAGATTCAGCAGTACATGTCCGGATTCGAGTGTACTACGTTGCGACAGTATCAAGAGAAAGCGTTGGCCTACGACATGAAGGAGGCGGCGATGGAGAAATCAGTAGAGGCAAAGAAGTAGAAGGTGACCGGCAGCTTTGCAGAAAACAAGAGTGGTGGGGCCCGCAAGGGCCAGTCTTCCTTTTATTCAGCTAGGAAACCTCCACATCCTTCTAGAGGCGGAAAGAAGTTCCGGGCAACATCAGCAGTTTCGGACGCAGCAAAGAAATGCTATAATTGTGGTCGAGCCGGGCATATTCGACGTGATTGCCCCGCATCTTCTGTGACTTGTTACGATTGTGGGCAAGAAGGGCACCGTGCGGCCTTCTGTGGAGCCGCTGCTAGATCTTTTGGTACCCGCACCCCGGCACCAGTTCCTAAGGAGATAAGTGTGAACCAGACACAGCAGAGTGGATTTCAGCAGTAACGCCGGGAAGAGAGAGACATCCAAAGGCCGGGTCCGTTCCTCCGCGCCCGTACGAAATGAGGAGATCTCGACGACTGAACACCGCCGTTGCATCGTGCACGATTCGAGATCCTTTTGCAACCGATTAGTGTCTTGTTCGATTCGGGAGCTACGCATTCTTTTATATCTTTGAACCGTGTTAAACGTTTGAACATCTCGTACTTGTATAATTGTGAACCTTATGTTGTGGGATTACCGAGCGGAGAGAAAATTGTGGGAACACTAGAAGCTAGGGATTTCCCAAGTATCTATAGAAGGAAGAGATTGGCCATCGAATCTTATTGTAGTTGACATCTCGGTGACGATTTAATTCTCGGAGATGATTGGCTCAACTGCTATGGAGTCTTTGAATTACCGAGAGAGAGTCATTTCCATCATTGCCGATGACGGATCTCGAACACTTATTCCGAGGATGGAGACCGGAAGCTCGGGAAATTGATCAAAGCAATGAAAGCAAGAAATTATCAAACAGGATGTCATGGACTTTGGTGTTATGCCATGAGGAAAGAGGAAGGAGTAGAGCTCTCGTCTATTCCAGTTGTGAATGAGTTCTCAGATATATTTCCTGAAGAGCTACCAGGGTTACCTCCGCAAAGAGAAGTGGAATTCACCATCGAATTAGAGCCTGGAGCAACCCCTATTTCCAGGGCACCATACCGCATGGCGCCAACCGAGATGTATGAACTCAAGAAGCAACTGGAGGAATTGTTACAGAAGGGCTATATTCAACCGAGCGTTTCCCCTTGGGGAGCGCCCGTTCTCTTTGTCTGGAAGAAAGACGGATCCCTCCGACTGTGTATTGATTACAGGGAGCTTAACAAGATGGCGATCAAGAATAAGTATTCTATACCTCGGATCGACGACTTGTTTGACCAACTGCAAGGGGCAAGGGTATTCTCGAAGATTGACTTGCGATCAGGATACCATCAGTTGAGGATTAAGGAATCAGATATACCGAAATCGCTGCATCCCTATGACGGCATTATGAATTTGTAGTGATGCCATTTGGACTTACCAATGCTCCTGCGGTATTCATGCAATTGATGAATCGGGTATTCTTGGAGTACTTGGATAAATTTGTGGTCGTTTTCATTGACGACATTTTAATATATTCGAGGGACGCAGAGGATCATGCTAAACATCTACGTGTGGTTTTGAGCATCTTGAGAAAGGAACAGCTATATGCAAAATTTTCTAAATGCGAGTTCTGGCTTAAGGAAGTAACCTTCCTTGGGCATGTGATATCAGCCGATGGAGTTCAGGTGGACCCGAAAAAAGTCGAAGCAATCTTGGAATGGGAAGCTCCTAAGAATGTGAAGGAAGTCCGAAGCTTCTTAGGACTAGCTGGATTGTAGAGGGATTTTCCAAAATTGCTCGTCCGCTCACTCAGCTGTTACAGAAAACTCAAAAGTTCGCGTGGAATGAGAAGTGCCAGGCTGGTTTTGACGAACTTAAGAAGAGACTGACGACAGCACCTATATTAGCGCTGCCAGAAGGAACTGATGGATTTATGGTATACAGCGACGCTTCAAATCAGGGTTTGGGTTGCGTGTTGATGCAAAAGGATAAAGTCATTGCTTATGCTTCTCGGCAACTAAAATCGTACGAAGGTAATTATCCGACTCATGATCTGGAGCTAGCAGCTGTGGTCTTTGCCTTGAAAATTTGGCGACATTATCTGTACGGCACTCATTGTCAGATCTTTAAAAATCATAAGAGCCTCAAATACATTTTCAGTCAGAAAGAATTAAACATGAGGCAGAGAAGGTGGCTGGAATTGATCAAGGATTACGACTTGGAGATTCTCTATCATCCGGGGAAAGCAAATGTAGTAGCCGATGCTTTGAGCCGTAAACCTGTTTCTCTTCGAGTGTTGGAAGCTCTTACGCCTGCATCAAAGATTCAACAAGAACTGATCCGCAAAGGGATTGAAGTATGGGCACCAGGAATCCAAGGGCGACTTTATGTGATGGAACTGACTTCATCACTAGTCGAGAAGATCAAGTCCAAGCAGTTGGACGATTCTCTGATCCTTCGATTATGTGATGAAGTAAAGAAAGGAAAAGCCCGTGATTCGTGATACAAGACGATGGAGTTCTGAGATTTCGAGTCGACTTTGCGTTCCCGACGATGATGACTTGAGACGGACTATTCTCAAAGAAGCTCATAGCGCGCCCTATTCTATTCACCCGGGCGCAGTAAGATGTATAAGGATCTTAAACAAAGCTTCGGTGGGGGAATATGAAGAAGGACGTAGCAGTACGTTTCAAAGTGTTTGACTTGCCAAGCAGTCAAGATTGAGCATCGGCGACCACGGATGTTAAAGCCGCTTCCGATCCCTGAATGGAAGTGGGAGGACATTTCGATGGATTTCATCACCAGTATGCCAAGGACTAGAGCAGGAATGAACATGATTTGGGTTGTAGTTGATCGACTAACCAAGTCGGCTCATTTCCTAGGAATCAAACATACATGGGGACCCGAGAGATTGGCACGAGTATTTGTTGCGGAGATAGTCAGATTGCATGGGACGCCGAAGACCATTATTTCGGATCGAGATGGTCGTTTCGTGTCGCACTTCCGAAGGCGATCCATAAGGCTTTGGGGATCGAGCTCAACTTTAGCACACTTATCATCCCCAAATGACGGCCATCCAAAGGACTATTCAAACTGTAGAAGACATGCTTAGAGCTTGTGCGTTGGATTGGTCAACTGATTGGGAAGTTCACTTGCCCTTGATCGAATTCACTTACAATAATAGTTGGCATGCTTCTATTAGAATGGCACCATTTGAAGCTTTGTACGGGAGGAGATGCCGATCACCCCTGTGTTGGGATGATTCTTCGGATTTGATCGGGACGGAACCGGAATTGATTATTCAGACTCAAGAGAAGATAGCTTTGATTCGAGAGAGACTATTGACTGCCCAGAGTCAACAGAAGTCTTATGCCGATGTACGTCATCGTCCTCTAGAGTTCGACGTTGGGAATCATGTGCTATTGAAGGTGTCTCCTACACGAGGGATTTTCCGTTTTGGGAGGAGAGGAAAGCTCAGTCCGAGATATATCGGACCATTCGATATCCTCGAGAGAGTTGGAGAGTTAGCATACAGATTGGCCTTACCGCCGTCGCTGAGTCATGTTCACAATGTGTTTCATGTATCCCAACTGCGAAAGTATGTACCGGACCCCAGTCACGTCATTGATTTCGACGAGATCGAGATAGCTAATGATGGCACCTTCGAAGAGAGACCAATCAAGATACTTGAGAGCCGGATCAAACAATTGAGGAATAAACCAATACATTTGGTTAAAGTACAATGGTCACGACATGGAGTCGAAGAGGCCACTTGGGAAACGGAGGACGGTATGAAGGCTAAATATCCGGAGTTGTTTTCATCCTAAGTTTCGGGACGAAACTTCCTTTTAGGGAGGAAGGATGTAATACCCGAGATTTCTGTTATGTAATTGGAACTTGTGATATTGTAATGATTGTACTTTTGTATGAGTACTATTCTCTGTATTTCATTATCCGATGTTGTCGAGCATATAATTTCGTATATGTGATATAAAGATTGAAATTTCAGGCATGTAGCGCACGCTACAGCCGAGGGTAGCGACGTTAACTGGTTTCATAACGCACGCTACCGAGTGTAATTAGCGCACGCTATGCGTGGTCGATTGATTGAGACGCGGTAGGTGAGATCGGCCGGGACCCTGTCGGATCGTGTCGGATGTACCGACGGCTTTCGGGAAAAGCCGAGTCAACGCCTTAGCGCACGCCATGTGTCGATGCGTAGCGCACGCTAAGTGCCGAGTCTGATTTAGGCGTGAGCCGTTAGCGCACGCTACGAACAGTGGTCTAGCGCGCTATGACCATTTATTATAAATAGGATAGCATCCTATTCGTGATTTCAGTTCCTTCTCCTCCCACAACCCGAACTTTGACACATAGAACATAACTACTTTCGTCCTAAACACTCCGTATCAACCTCCTCAACCTCCTAGTTCGAGATTGAAGATCATACATCATTGGAGATTGGTGTTCAAGCCTTCGGTGTTGGATTGCTTCATTTCATCCGTGTTCTTCACTACTTCGAGGTAGGTGATTCTTCACCAATGATTAGTATGTTCATAAGGAAGATTTGAATCATGTTTGAATAGCAAGTATTTCGTTCATCACATGTTAGAAGGATACTTTTGACGTATCGGTACTAGATGTCGAATGAACCTTTGAACCATCTTATTATAAGGACACCTAAGCATGTTTAAATCGATTTATGATCAAGTAATCGGATATTACCCAGTTGATACGTTGTATACGTTGGAATCATGTGTTTTGGAACGTAAGACGATGGAACTTAGATTATTTCTTGAAGATCGTAGAGGAATGGTGATATCGAGATAACTATCCGTATATTGGTATTTCATAATCATAAATCTTCCAGAAACCTTATTATCATGATATGCCCGAGGATAACTTGTAATATCACCATAGGATACATGAGTTCTTCATCATTCAACCCAGTTCTCGGTTTGCAGTATTCTGCCATGCAAGATTAGCGCACGCTAACATGTGTGAGTTAACGTGCGCTATCGATGTTCGGTTTTCGCACAAAACGTACGTAGCGTACGTTATGAGACAGCCGAGTCAGACTGCCAGTTCGTGGCTAGCGCACGCTAGTCTTATACAATAGCGTACGCTAACAGTCCAGCTTAGCGCACGTTACGTAGAGTACGTAGCGCGCGCTAAGCAATCTAGGCAGATTGTTTAGTTTGAGCTTTTCGGCCGTAGGCCGAATTGTTAGGCCATTGTTCGACTCGAGATGATTTGTATATCGTTCCTTTTGTTAAGGTTCGAGCTTGTTACGTTGATCGGAGGGGGCGGCCTTCGAGTGCGTCGAGAGCATTGAAGTATATCGTTCTTGCCATCTTCGAGGCAAGTATCGTGATATGTTAATATCGGTATTTTTGGAGTATGCGTATGATTATGCATGTTGTTGAACATGATATTTACTTCGTTGATTTGTCATGATATTCGTTTATATGTTCATGTTGATGAACGTAATGATTTGGCATATGTGTATGCATGAGTTGTGTTTGTATACGTGTACGATCTATGCTGAGGGCGCTGGATCGGATGTCCACCTCGTGTTGGTCCGACGGGATCATCTTGGGATCTAGCCGAGGGCGCTGGATCATTGGACGGGTTATTTCCACCTCGTGTTGGTCCGACGGATCATCTTGGGATCTATGCCGAGGGCGCTGGATCATTGGAATACCAGTGTGTAATGGAATCTTGTAGATTCGCATTGTCGGATTCCTAGCGGAAGTCCGTGTGATGTATCTTGTTGTGTATTGTTGATGCATATTCGAATTGTTTAAATATGATACTTGTACTAGCATCGTTTTTGCTAACCTTCGGGGTGGACATTTGTTTTGATGTTCGGGTAGCTAAGGAGCAGGGAACAACACAGCGATCTGACGTGACGAAGGGGTTCAGTGATGTTTATTGTTATTGGAGATTTGTGGTCTTGGTTTGGTTTCTGTACTCGAGTACGCGTGTCCTTTTGATATTAATTCGATATGGTTGTATTAATTACCCGTTGAACCAGTTATACGTTTTCATAAACTTGAATTTTCGCAGTATTGATGTCTTGTATTTACTTTTCTTTTTTAATTAGCCTTGTAAATCCTTATTTAAAGGGTTTACGGCGCTGTAATTATTCCGAATATCTCGGGGTGTTACAATTATGACAACTCCTTGTCCAAGACCCTTTATTTATACTAAGTAAACCCTAGAGTCAAACTCCAGTATTTGCTTAGTTGCCCCTCAACTTATTAAATAATACAATACATATAATATCTTATATTATATATTATTTATTATTTAATCCACTAATAAATATAATATTTAATATTATATTTATCTTTACCAGGTGATATAATTAAAAAATATAATATATATAATATCTTATATTATATATTACTCATTATTTAATTTTTTTAATAAATATAATGTCCAATAATATATCTATTAATTATTCTTGCTTGTCTTTGGTTGTCGTATGTGTGACCCAAAAGGCTTATATTATGTTGGTAATTATTTAATACCTTATTAAATAATAAGTCATAAGTGTTCTCTAGCAAGACATTTGACTGCCCAAATAATATAAGTTTATAGTCCATTAAACCATTTAACGTGTCAAATCCCTTTATCTCGCCATATCGTATTTGAACTAAGTCATGGATATTGTCATACTTATTATGTTCAAATGCTTTCTCAATCTTAAGTAGACTCGTTGAATCAAATGACTCTTTATTTGAGCATGACCATGCATTTCTTTCCGTCCTACTTATCGAGGGGCCCAACAGATATCTCTCTCCCTAAAGAGAGGGATGTTTGCTATATTTTTAACTATCCACAAGTGTACGGAGTAAATGTAGGAAGTGGCGAGCAAGGTCGTATTCCATAGAGACTAATTATTCCAATTGTATTAATTTCTATATTATAGTGATCCCAATTTTATCTAGACGTTCATTAAGTGGATGAATGGTTAACTAAATAAAATAAAAATAATAAAACTAATTCAAATAATTGTAATATCCGAATCAAAGATAATTTTAAGAGTTTCGAAAGATAGATTCCAAGGCTAGGTTTCCGTTGATTACTAAGTTTAGTCGGGATTGACTTCAAAGAGTTCTATGTGCGTTCACAAATGATAATCACAACAATGTCTTAAAGTCCCTCTCGAGATGTATTACAACGTAGATTGAACAACCTATAACAGCATCTCCGTCTATTATAAGTTATCTAACTCCAAATGTTTATAATATTAAAGATCATCATAGTTTATCACAGATTTCTCAATCTCGTAATTAACTATGTCAAATACTTGAAACCTATTAATGCCTTATTCTCTCGAATTATGAGCAATTAAGTTAACATGTAAAAACATTGATCAAGTGTTCTAATATGAATCAAAACCAAGTATTTGAAAAAGAAATCACAATATATATATATATATATACTCATCAATCCTTCAAAACCAGAGTGAATCAACGTACACCCATGGTCAGAATCTAACAAGTTTAGCCAGACATGGTAATAAAAGAAAGATCAATAATCACCATGTTCATCATGTTCAAGATAAATAAAACAACAAAATGAGTAAAATATAGGAAGAAGATAAAACTCGGGTGCTGCCTTGAGTGGTCTCGATTCAAGCCTTGAAGTGTTCTTGATGTGTTCTTCCTTATGCTTTGCCAAAATCTCCTTCTCTTGATGAGTTTTTCTCTCAATCTTGTGTTTTTCGACCCTCCCCAACTATCCAAATCTGAATATCTCCAACCCCTGGTCCAAGTCCTCTTAAAACCTCAAAATCTGTCGAAGTCTTTGATTTTTGTTGTCCAAAACGTGTTAAAAACGTCAATCAAGGGAACTTGCACCGAAAAGTGACTCGGCCATGTCAAATGACACGACCCATGTTGTACTATCTCAGAAAGTGCAGAAACATCTGGCGGTGTAACTCGGTTGAGTTCTTGGCCGTGTCATTCCTCGCGACGCACGATCTGCTGCTCGTGCGTCTCTGTTGTTCTCTGTTCTCAATATTGCACACGAGCAACAGGCACGAGCAGCCATGCTCATGCTCTTGCGACTCATATCAACATGGTATTTTACAATTTCTTCTTCTTATGCTCAGTCTGATCGTGTGGCTTCAGTTTGGTACTATTTTACCTCGAGTTTAAAGTGCTGAAAACATGCAGAAAGAGTAAAGTGTAATAGAATCTAATAATAATAATAACCAACATATTAGCGCATGATTCTTACACGAAAACTCTCTAACATGCCATAATATAGTGCTCAAAATTACTGCAAAATCACTTGCGAACAGGGGACAAATCTCCAACTTGATTATTCAATGCCCTCTACATGACTCTCACTAATCCCGATCGCTAACCTCTATAATCACCATGTTTTAGATGATGTTGGATTACGTCAAGGCACATCAGTTATCATGTTGGACTCTATGATAATCTCAGGTTCAAGGATTTATTAACATACTGCTATATTGAAATGCATTTATGACGTTTTCATGCAGTGATCTCAATACGGGTCTATCCAGTATTGCCCTCTCCAACCAATACATAAGTTTGATCCATACCATATGCATAATCATCCGATGATTATCAATCAAACTTATACTAGTATATTAATCACTTGAGTCTTCACTCTAGGTGATTGGACCAGGAACATTTGAATAATCTTATTATTTGTGAATAACTATTATTCTATTACAATATAAAAACATAGACATATTATAATAATCAATGAAAATAAATGACATCAAATAACTAAATTTAAATGTGACAATTACAAATCTAGGCACATCGTATGTCCTAGGTCACTATTCCCAACAGTCTCCCACTTGCACTAGGACCATTCATTCATGACTTTTAGTCCTATCGATCCAGCATGCTCAACATGCTTTCCTTGTGAGAGAGTCTTGATAAGTGGACCAACAACATTCTCTTTCGTTGCTACTTTGCATATTTTAATATCTCCTCGTCTGACAATCTCTCTGACTAGGTGATAATTTTTGAGTATATGTTTGGAATTATGATGGGACCTAGGATCTTTAGCTTGTGCAATAGCACCGTTATTGTGGATGGTGCCCTGGATGGTCGGTACCACTCCTAGTTCAGTAACGAACTTCTTGATCCATACGGCTTCCTTTGCTGCATCCGATGCTCCCAGGTACTCAGCTTCTATTATAGAATCAGCAACCTTGCTTTACTTGGAACTCTTCCAACTCACAGCACCTCAATTCAATACAAACACATAACCAGTTTGCGATTTAAAATCGTCTCTATCGTTTTCGAAACTTACATCAGCATAACCACTTATAGCCAGCTCATTTCCCACACTTTCGGCCACTGAAAACCTTTGTTCCTCTTCGTACACGAACACTAATACGAACCCAAGGACTATTATTCTATATATCAAATCATAATGCCAGTGATATACAATAAATATAGAAATAATAAATGCCTTGTTTAATTTAATATTCATAATTACAATACAATGCTCTCACTATTTAATATTCACTATTACAATACAATCTCCCACTTGCACTCAATGCCACAAACTATAGTACCTAATAGCCATACTCTTCAGATGTCTCTCTAAGACCTTCTGAGATAGTGTCTTAGTCAGCGGATCAGCAACGTTATTTGCTGTGTTTATGCTCTGCAGTGTAATGATCCATTTCTGAACCATTTCTCTAACAAAATGATACTTTCTCTCAATATGTTAGGTGTTGTGGTAAACCGTAGGCTCCCTGGCCTGTGCAATAGTTTCGTCGTTGTCACAAAACAGCGCCACGGGCCGATCTAAGTTAGGAACCACTTGAAGTTCCTTAGTGAACTTCTTAATCCAAAATGCTTCTTTAACAGCCTCCGTGGCTGCCTGATGTTCGGCTTGACATACGGAAATTGCAGTCGCACTTTGCTTTACACTTCTCCAAGATACTGCTCCACCATTTAGGGTAAAGATATAGCCTGATGTGGACACCTTCGCATCCATAATCTAAGTCCATACAACTCATTATTGTAAGTTCTACAACTGTCATATGTATGAACCAATTCCTTAGTCATCTTAAGGTGCTTAAGAATGTTCTTTACAGCAGTCCAATGTTCTTGCCCTTGATTTGACTAAAACCGACTAACTAAAACTCACAACATAAGCAATGTCTGGTCTAGTGCAATCATATCATCCATGAGCCTACCCACTGCCAAATAATAGGGTACCTTGCTCATTTTCTTTCTGTCTTCCTCACTTTGAGGACACATCTCTAAGGAAAGTTTTACACCATGTTGCATAGGTAAGAACCCTCTTTTAGAATTTTACATCTTAAATCGCTTCAGGATCTTTTCTATATAGAGGACTTGGAAAAGACCTATCATTCTCTTCGCTTTATCCCGGTAGAGATGAATACCTAGAATATTTGTGGCTTCTACCAAGTCCTTCATTGAGAACTTATTAGAAAGCCAATCTTTCACAGAACTGAGCTTCCTATGCTGTTTCCTGTAAGTAGAATGTCATCCACATATAGTATTAAGAACGTAATTTTGCTCGCACTAACCTTATTGTAAATACATGGCTCCTCTTTATTTTTGACAAAATCAAACTCTGACTCTCTCATCAAAATAATGATTCCAACTTTGCGAAGCTTGCTTCCGTCCATAGATGGCACGCTGAAGCTTGCATATTTTATGAATATTAGCCTCATATATGAATACCTTAGGTTGTTCCATATAGATCTCCTTATCGAGGTATCCACTTAGAAACGCCGTTTTCACATCCATTTGCCGTATTTCATAATTAAAATGGGCCCCATGGCAAGCATCATGAGAATAGACTTTGTCATGGATACAGGCGAAAAGGTCTCGAATGGACCTGCCCCACTAGATTCAGAGCATCCATATAGTAGTTGATTCCCTCTCTTTGGGAATAACCCTTCGCCACAAGCCTGTCCTTATAGGTATCAATCTTGCCATCTCCATCAGTCTTTATCTTGTAGATCCATTTATTCCCAATAGTCACTATGCCCTTAGGAGGATCCACTAGAGTCCATGCCTGATTAGGATGTGTAAATTCTATCTCAGCTTCTATAGCCTCTTCCCACTTTGCGGAGTCCACCTCTACCATCACCTTATCATAAGTAGAGGGATCATTCTCTTGGATACTTTCTGTCATCTCATGAGGATCCGGTTCCTCTTGATGTAGATAACCATACCTATTATGTAAATAAGAAGCTCTACTGGACTTGAGAGGTTGTGTTTGTATTTTAGAAGGTTTTGTTCCAATATCATGTACTTGTGTGTCATTGGGTGTTTCTTGTGATTCTTCTAAAGAAATATTTCTACCTGTGCTCCTTCCTGAATAAACACATCTTCAAGGAAGTGTGCTTGTAAAGGAACGATGATCCTATGGTCTTCAGGAATGTGGAATAAATATCCCATGGAATCCCCTGGATATCCTATGAAACGACCCTTCACAGACTTAGCTTCCAGTTTCTCTACTTTACTCTTCTTAACATAAGCAGTACATCCCCAAATCCTAATTAGATTAAGACTTAGTTTCTTACCTTTCCACATTTTATGTGTAGTCTTAGGAACGAATTTAGAAGGACATCTATTTAAGATATGTGCAGCAGTGAGGAGTGCATAACCCTGTAGGTAAATCGGTAGATCAGTATAGTTAAGCATGGAGCCAACCATGTCCAACAAGGTTCGGTTCCTTCTTTCTAACATGCCATTTCATTATGGAGTAGCTGGAGGAGTGAATTGTGACACTATTCCCACTTCTGTAAAGAACTCATAAAACTCGATGCTCATGTACTCGACACCTCGGTTCGACCTAAGTGCTTTGATATGATAACCCATTTGATTTTCAACTCGGGCCTAAATTCCTTGAATTTTTCTAAGGCTTTAGATTTATATTTCATTAAGTACACGAATCCATACCTACTATGGTCATAAATGATGAAATACTAAAATCCATCTCGTGCCACTTCAAAAGTCCACACACGTCAGTATGGATTAATCCAAGTTTTTCAGCAGCTCTTTCAAAAGTCCCTATGAATGGTGACTTAGTCATTTTGCCTTTAAGGCAAGATTCAAAAGAATGGGCCTATATGTCCATCTTTCGCCATTTTATGATTTTTGGCCTGGCCAACATGACCAATTCTAAGATGGCACTTAAGTGCTTGGTTTGTTTCATCCCTACCACTCTTCCTAGTTATAGTGTTCATAGTGGTTTTATTCTTTAGATTCAAATGGTATAAACCATTTAGTAATGTAGCTGTACAAACTAATTTATTTGTAAAATAAATATGACATGATCCATCTCTAATAGAGAAATGATATTCTTTATGGTCCATGATCGTAATTGATACAATGTTATTATGCCCCTTGGGCAAAACAAGTACATCATCTAAAATAATGATAAAAACCCGATTCTAAATCCAACATAAGTGATCCGATGTAAGTAGTCTCAATACTATACCCACCGCCTATTGTCACCATCGTTTCTCCAGCTCCAAGCTTCCTACTTAGTTCCAAATCCTGATTCATTGTACATATGTGAGAACTTGCATCAGAACCAAATATCCAATAAGTGGAATAAACAGTTACAGAACAATTCATTTCCAAAACTAGTAGTTTCGCACCTAAAGCTGCGTCATGGTCGAGCTTTGGACAGTGCCTCCTACAGTGTCCTAGCACACCACAGTTGAGGCAAGAATCTATTTTCTTGTCCCCTTACTCTTTGGAGCCATTGGGGACTTGCCCTTTTCTTTTTGTACCCTTTCTTTAGAGGCTTGAACTGCTTCTTGCCCTTTTTCTTGTTGTTTTTGGAACTCCGAGGCCCAGAAGAAATTGCAGGTGCACTACTTAGACTTAATCTTCATTTGAGACTGTGACGTGCTCAGTTTCTTCATTATCTCAGCTAAGTTACAAGCAATCTCATTGCAGTTGAAGTTCATAACAAACTGGGAGAAGGAGTCAGGAAGTGACTGAAGGATAAGGTCGGTCTGGAGAGAAGCATGCATTCTAAAATTAAGAGTCTCCAATCTCTCGATCATAGATATTATTTTGAGGACATGGTCCCCAACTTTATAACCTTCCTTCATTCGATCACCAAACAACTGCTTTGATATGTCATACTGGGTAGTTCGGCTATGCTCCCCATAGAGCTCAGTAAGATGTGCCAGAATTGCCCTTGTAGAGGTTATATTTTCATGGGTCCTTTGAAGCTCGTTCTTCATTGAGGCCATCATGAAATCTCGAACCTTGACATCATCTCAAACCCTTTCTCATGGGCTTCAACATCTTCCTGACTAGCCCTGGTTCATGCAGGAGCTGGTCGAATGTCCGCCTCTAAGACGTATCCCAGCATCTCCATACCGAGGACTATCTTCAGAAGCGGAGCCAGTTCACAGAGTTGGGTCCAGTAAGAGTGTTCTTTTTAAGTAGAATTATGAGTGGGTTCATTGTCATTTTTGAGAGATTTTTCGTTTGTTAACTGCATAGAATAATTTGAGATTCATTAGTGATTGTTTAATTATGATTCGAATAAAGAATTTACGAACTTTTTTATTCAAAACTCGGCTCCCACTATTTTTACGGCATTTCACACTCCCATGTAGAATCTGGAAGTCATGCATGACTTCATAGTAGTGATTGATTTCTTTACAAAGTTTAATAGAGGACAACCCATATGGTTTATATTCTATTATTATTTATAAAGTGGTATCTAACACCAACCCATCTAATGGATGACTTGATCTTCTTTTACCCCTAGTTCACTTGCCCTCAACCCATACGGTATCTATGGCTCGCTGAACTATCTAAGTTTAAACCATAACTCCTCTTAGTATGACAATTAAATCTCACCTGGCAACCCATACGACTTCCAGGGGTTTGATTTGTCACAGCCAAAGGCATCTAATGCACTCTAGGAGTTTATCAACCCTCCTAAAAATATTACCCCAATATACGCGGAAGAATAATATTACAGTTTAGATTTTAATTTTCTTGGGTTGGTACCGCCACTTGAAGGGGGTTGGATAGTGCGGTTAAGAATATAGAATTCTTTTGCGATTGCAGAAGTGATAAAGTGGGGAATGTAAAAGACACAGTGATATATAGAGGTTCAGCAATGTGCCTACGTCCTCTCTCCTTATCTTTTTCTATAGGCTTAACATAAACCTTTTCGCCTTGTGTTTATCAATCCAAGGTAAACCATTACAATGTTGTCTTTTATTGGTCTACGATAAACCTTTACAATCTTGACTTTATGTCAGTCCAAGATAAATCATTTTTCTTTTCTATTGAATAAGGAATCAACCTTTCCAGTTTACTATCGGTACTAAAAAAAACCTCTCTTGGATGTAGATTATGATTCTAATAATGCTGGATCCACGATCCTAATAATACCAAATTAAATCTACAATCCTTTCTTTTCTCTCGTGTATGGTTGAGTGAATATAACATTCGAACTCTTATCATTTAAGCTCGATTAAAACAATAATAATGTTTATAATGTATATCAGATGCATAGTAGTCTGCTTCAAGAAATTGTACTAAATAATACCAAGTGCATTGGTATTTATAGGTTTGAGAGCCAAACTAGCCGTTGCTCCCTGTTCTTCTTTAGCGTACGTTACGCTTCCTCTATAGAGTACATAATGCTCTTAGCGTACGTATCTTTTCCTGTTACGTACATTATCTGCTATTCATTTCAGTCGAGTAGCTACTGTATTTTCCTTAGCGTACGTTAATTATGTTGTTTGCGTACGTTTTGCAACCTCATATAGCCGTTGAAATAATGACATACTCCATGACGTCGCTCGCTCATCAAGGGTCCAATATTTGAATTCTGATTCAAAGGCTTTAGCATACGTCATCTTATACATGTTGCGTATGTTATGTCACGTACTTAGCGTAAGTTAACTTTTCCTCATTGCATCCGTTAACATTGCTCTTACTCGACAGACTTCAGCTGGGTCTTTGTTGCGTACATTAGCTATGAGGCCTAGCATACGTTTGCTGTGTTTTATGCTTCAGTTCAATGTATTTCTGTCCAGCTCGTGCTTCTTCAACTGTTGTTGATTAATGAATGCGTGGAATAAAATGTTCCAGCAATTTCCCCCTTTTTGATGATAACAAAACAACAATCTTTGATGGGATTTATACCTGCAAAAAATACAATAAACAATATACAGATCAAAGTTTTGGCTTTGTCTATTTTGTTAGTTTTCTCCTCCCCATCATACCTTCTTCTTCTTCTTCTTCTTCTTCTTCTTCTTCTCCCCATTTATTATTTCTCCCATTACATCTTCTCATTTTTCTGCCCTTTTTTGATATTAGCAAAAAGTACATTTAATCGATGAAAAATTATTATATAAAAAATGGGTAAAACTCCCCCTGAATATATTAACTGCCCCTGAGTTAAATATCAATTTGTTTGAATAACTAATTTTGAATTTTGGGGATCCAATCGACTCTTGGTCGTTTTTTATTTGGTAAATAGACGATATTTGGTATTATGGTTCCTTTTTGAATCCATATTTTCTTTATTTTTTATCGTTTGTCTTGTTCTTTTATAATTCGAAATATGATGCACGATTTTCAAACATTTACTACATTGGAGTATTTTAAAATTTAAGAATTTGTTTTTATTACTTTGTTTGAATCCCAATCCTTGTTTATTTAACAAAATTTTTTGAATAAAGAGTAATTTTTCAAGTTTGTCATTTCCATAGGAAAATTTGTTCGTTAAATCTTTAAGTTCGTTTTAAACTTTTAATAAATTATTTTTCAATTTATTCTCCTTTTTCTAAGCATAGAGAGTGGTCATTTTTAACAAATTTCTCTTTTTCTTGTAATTTGGAGATTTCATCTTCCAGTATTTTGTTATTCATTTTAAGGAATTTATTATCTTTCAGTGAATTTTGAAAATCAGTATGTAATTATTTGAAAGCATTAAAAAGTTCGTCGTGAGACGAGGTACTTAACTGGCTTTTGTTGTCGCTATTGTCAAACGAGCTCTTTACCTCGAGTGCGAGATTATTTTGAATATTTTCATATTCATCTTTTTCGTCACTCCAGGTGGATATTAGCACTTCCTTCTTAGAAGTCGAGCCATGACAATTCTTCGCAAAGTGGCTGAGTTTTCCATAGTTTCGACAGCTACTGTCGAGCCGATTTGACTCGTCCTGGACTTGCGAGTTGAAGTCTTTTCTTCTTCAGTTTAATAAGTTTTGATTTTTATTGATGTTTTTGACATAAAATACCGATTCTTCATCATTATCATCAACCGGGATTTCTTCTTCAGTTTAGATCTTTAGATTCCATGATAGTCGTAACCATCCCGTCCGATTCACAAGGTAGTGATCGTAATATCTTCTTCACGTTTTCACTACTTGATAATGGTTTTCCAAAACAAGCTAGTCCATTTGGGATGACAGAAAATCAGTTGATCATGTTTGTTATGGACTCGTCATTCCTCATCATAAATAATTTATAGTCGTGGAGAAGCATATTCATCTTTGTCTTCTTGACTTGATTCGTTCCTTCGTGAGTTACCTCTAGCATTTTCCAAATTTCTTTGGCACTACCACACGAGGAAATACAATTGTGTTCTTCATGATTTAACGCATAATAAAGCAATTGATTTGCTTTGCAATTATAATGATTGATTCTCCAATATTCATCATTGTAATCATCGAAGCTTTTGAGAGAGCCATCGGATTTCGTAGGTGTAATACCCGTAATTTCGATTTCCAGTAATTTCTTTTTTTTTGCGTAAGTCCGTTTTGACGACTCGCTCATGACCGTTTCATCATTCTGAGAATGATTAGTTCTACATTTTTTGACATCCGATTTCGTTTCGGTGTCATTTTCTTGAGTTCTGTTCTTTTCAGCGACTTTTCCGCACTTGAGTTCGATTCTTGCGAATCTCGTTCGAAACTGCTGTTTCGAGTTTTCCATAAGTCCGTTTAACTTTGTTAGACATGTTGTGAACTTCGTTTTGGTTATTCGATCACGTATCGTGATTTTCAGGCGTTTTGGGCCATTTTGTAATTTACCCAAAGTTATGGGTATTCGTATCTGTATTTGTTGTCTCGACCCTTTTCTTGGCCGCGTATGATTAATTATTGCATTATGTTTTCATTTCGGGTCGATGATGTTGTCCGCGAGCTTTTCGTCGTGTTCGTTCCATACGTTTTTGGAAATCGAGTCGTCGGATCATGACGGCCGAAAGCACAGACGGAGTGCGCAGCACGGTCGGGAGTCTTGGGCAGCCGGCCGGCAGTACGGCAGGCGCCGCCGTAGCACACGCTATGGCCGGAAGGCTTCGCGCGCTAACCGGCAGGTGTAGTGCACGCTATCGGCCGGCCCAGCATACGCTATCGGGCTGGGCAGAGGGGTTACTGGAATACTGGACTCGGGGAGGATCGCCAGGTAGTGCATGCTACTATCGGGGACTACGCACGCTACGACCGGCAGGTAGCGCACGCTACGGCCGGAAGGCTGCACACGCTACCTGGCCGAGTCAGTAGGGCAGTGGGGTTCTGGATTGCGGCCCGGGCCGATAGCGCATGCTAGCTCGGCAGCCTAGCGCACGCTAGGCTGCACCAGTATAAATGTGGCAGAGCAGTCACATTTTCACTCATTTTTCATTTCCCTTCTTCGCAATACGCGGCTGGAGCTTCGGAGGAGGCGAAGCCATGTTGTTGAACAACAAATCCATGAAGTTCTTGAGTTAATATCATTGATTGATCATCCTATATCATCCTTTGATCTAGCTAATCAAGGTAATCACTTCTTAGAACCCTAGTTTGTTGATTTTTGGGGTTTTTGCATTTTTGTCCGATTCGTTCCATATTATTGATTAATCCATGATGGGTATTATTAATCTTAGTGGTATTCTTGTGTTTAACATCATTTAATCCATTGTTCTTCGTCGAATCAAAGTATATTTCTTGATTTCCTTCGAATCGACTTTTTGGGGGATTTGTTCTTGATCTCGTTTTCCATCCATTTTTTATAGATCGATTGTTGTTAAATGATGTTGTTAAACATATCCTATAAATTTTATATCCATATTTAGATTTGGAATTCCGTTTTCGTGTTTTGACGGGATGAATCGTGTTCTTGGCCGTTTTGGGGAAAACACTTGAACTTTCGTCATTTGTTCTTTGAATTCAACGGCTTTAAGTCGTACTATGGAATTCATTTTATTGTCGTTATTTTCCTTCGTAGTTTATTATCACGAGTTGGCTTTTGGTGGAGTCGGTGGGTTCGTAGTCGGTTCGTGCCAACTACTTCGGTCGATTCTCCGCGTTGTTCTTATTCGAGGCAAGTACCTTGTCCATACTATTCTTGTTTTGTGTATATGATAATTGGTGATCATCTTGGTGTATTTGTCTGTTTGTTTGAAATGAGTTTTCAAAAGATTCAGCTAACCTCGTTAAAGGCTCACTTTCAAAACGCGTGTGTTTTGTAAATTGTGTGGATTGTAAGTGACTACGTGAATCCTTTGGATATGTTTGGTGTCGATGTTGCGCATGGTAATGCGTGTTTCCACATATTATCTCTTTTCGGTGCGTTACGGTTTGACGTGGTGTTTTGCTAAGTGTTGATGCCTCTTGACGAATTGTTTGGATATCCTTGGTGTGATATGATATTTGTGCATGATTATTTCGCTCACCTCGGGAGGGTCCGATGGGATCACAGAGGGAGTCCAATGGTATAGCCCTGGATTCACGAGTGCGGTTGCTTATGTTTTGTGAATGTGTTTGCTCACCTCGGGAGGGTTCGACGGGGCCACGGAGGGAGTCCAATGGTATAGCCCTGGATTCACGAGTGAAACTTCACCGCTACGTGTGTTTATTTTGTGATTGTATTTCGCTCACCTCAGAAGGGTCTGACGGGATCACGGAGGGAGTCCAATGGTATAGACCTGGATTCACGAGTGCGGTTGCTTATGTTTTGTGAATGTGTTTGCTCACCTCGGGATGGTTCGACGGGGCCATGGAGGGAGTCCAATGGTTTTGCCCTGGATTCACGAGTTAAACTTCACGGGTGCGTGTGTATTTTATGTCCGTCGAGGACGTGTGACGTGGGTTTTAACCTTGTGTATTGTTGTGGGTTTCAATTGTGAAAACAAACCTTTGGGCTGTGACCCCTGTTGATTTTGGAAAGATAAGGATTCGGTAATCCTAAATTATTTTCTATTAAAACTCTCGATGGCATTTTAAACCGTTTTATAAATTGTTTTCCCTTGAATTGCGACCTTTGGATTTTAGAATGTTTTACCAAACTCTTGCCTCGGGAAGTACTTTTCGTTACGTTTGGATCTTTAGGGATTCCTGGTTATTATTGTTCTTGGAACTTGTATTGTATGGCTCGTATTTTTGCACTTTGTATTTGCACTAGCAAAACAATGGAGTTTTGCTAACCCCCGAGTATTCGGGGGGTGGATGTCTGTTTTTGCTTTCAGATTTGAGAGCATAACACAGGGTCGGCACGAAGGATGATGAAAGATGAACGATACTAATCACACGAGGATCCATATGATGTCTTTGGTTTAGATGTATTTTTATTTCCGCTACAGTATCCTTTCCCGTTGTACGGGAGTGTGTTGTATTCGACCCCCTACGTGGGCATGTAATGTGTTTGAGTTGTATGTACTTATTGAAAGACCAAATCGGTCTACTGGGTCATTTTAGCCTTGAAGGTATTGTTGAGATGTTCGATGTTATTACCAGCCTGATAGATCCTTGAGGAGAGGGTCTACGACATGTAATATTCATGAGCGGATTGGGGGTGTTACATAAATGGTATCGGAGCTTAGGTTGTGGAAACCTAGGCTGTCGGGTTTAGTCGTGTCTGTTGAGTTTTTGTCTCGTCAGAATTTGTCTGATTGAGTCGTGTCGCGACGCGTCGTCTGAGTTTGTTGGTCGTGATTAGTATCGTGGGGCGATCATCATATTCGTGCGACCTGTGGCTGTAAGTCTCCCTTCTTTGTGTTTGTGCCTCGTCTGATGTGAGTTACAAGTCTGATTATGAGTTAATTGACGGAATCCTCTTATGGATTTTTATTTCGTGATATGTGGTTATTTGACTCTCATATTTCGTTCATATGATGAGTAGTGTTGCTAGATTGTGCATGTTGGACTGTATTTCTTTTATCCGCTGCGTGAGTTCTTTTGTAATGGCTTTCGGTATTTTACCGACTGAGTTTTATTTCGAAAACCGATTCCCTTAATCGAGTTTTTGGCATTATGGCCTTGATCGTTTTGGCGAAATTCTTAAGACGGTATTTAGCTTGTTGTAAATGGCTTTTGTGAGGTTTTGAAACATTACCGTCATCGGCCTTTTTGGAATTTTTGTAAATGGTTTTTAGTCTGGTAGGTTCTGGCGTGGGACCCACGACGCTATAATGTTCCGTGTAATTACCTGAAATTTTTGGGCATTCTATCCCATTGAATTATCTTTGAAAACCTTGAGAATCTTAGAAAATAAATTTCGAGACGTAGTTTTAAAATGAATTATTTTCTCGTGGTACATCCAAGGTGCCACAATATGTTTCAAAATTCTTCTACCTCGAGGACCAAAATGTTTTGAGATATTTTCAATGTTTTAGAAACACTTTTACTTACACCCGAGGGTCGAATATTCTGAAAGTTTTTCACTAAGAGAAAGTGTCCTCATTTTTTTTTATCAAATGCGAAATGGTTCTTCAAAGTCTCGATAACAATGTTTCACGTTTGTACTTTTTTGAAAGGTGATCCTCAAGATCAATCGGTGTTTCCAAATTATTTTCAAAAGGTGGCTTTCATTTTTTTTTAAAAAACCTATCAATTCCCATTTGCGGTTTGGGAATGTATGTATGATGTTTGCTTTTTCGTTATAATATTAACTTCCGAATATGATCGAATTGGTGGCATGAACGTTGAGGCGTTGCCACGTATTTGCAGTACTAGCCCTCTATGAGAGGTGTGAACTGGTATTTACTATTTGTCGTCTCGTGGTGATTTGCGTGTTGTCGCACGAGTGTGAGCTGTAGAAGCTTGGGTTTGTACGTTTGTGTACATGTGTGATTGTTTCATGATGGTTGTAATTATGTGCTGGTTATCTTTCGGGTCGTTGAGGTCGCCGAACGATACCGTCGTTGCTGTAGTGTTGTGTGTGTATTACTTTACAATGGTAATCGTTGTATATGATATGTGTTATGATTCCTTGTTGTGCTGAGTTGGCATCTCTACTATGTTGTTTTGCGACGTTATGCCCCATTGTATTTAGCATTTGTACATTCAGTATGCCGAGCCGGGGTGTCTCAACCGTGGTGTGCCGTGGGCATGCATGTACTAATTGTCCTTTTCGTCAGTAACGCATTTCAAGTGTGGACCTTGGAGTAATTGTTTGACCGTTGTCATTCAATCATTATTGTTCGATCGTTGTTACTCGATCATCGTTTTTCGATCGTTGTTGTTCAATCGTTGTTGTTCGATCAGGGTTATCCGACTGTTGTTGCCTGATATTGTACCGCGAAGAATCATCGTTCACCATTAGTTTGTTGTTTCGGGTGTGGCCTGATGGGTCATCGAGCCGTGCAATGCGAGACGGTAACTGAGAGATTTGGGGGATCGAGGTTGCGTCCCTGCTCCGAAAGGACACGTAGATGCCTATCGTGGTTTTGAGGATTTCGGGGTAGTCCGAATTGTTTGTGATTGTCCTTGTGGATCGTTTGTGTGTTTATTTCTATTTTCTTGACTGCGCGTGTTTCCTTATAATAGGTGCTTAGTGTTTCGTAGTTGTTCGGATAATTGACTTGATTATATCATCTGTTTGATGACGCTTGTTTCGCCGTCGGGCGCGAGTTTTCGGTTTTTGGATATCTCGTCGAGTTTTCCTGGCGGGGATATTGCTTCTCCCTACTTGTTTTAAGTTTCGGGATGAAACTTCTTTTAAGGAGAGTAGAATGTAATACCCGTAATTTCGATTTCCGGTAATTTCTTTTTTTTGGCAGAAGTCCATTTTGACGACTCGCTCATGACCGTTTCATCATTCTGAGAATGATTAATTATACACTTTTTGACATCCGAGTTCGTTTCGGTGTCGTTTTGTTGAGTTCTGTGCTTTTTAGCGACTTTTCCGCATTTGAGTTCGATTCTTGCGAATCTCATTCGAAACTGCTGCTTCGAGTTTCCCGTAAGTCCGTTTAACTTTGTTAGACGTATTGTGAACTTCGGTTTGGTTATTCGATCACGTATCGTGATTTTCGGGCGTTTTGGGCCATTTTGTAATTTACCCAAAGTTATGGGTATCTGTATCTGTATTTGTTGTCTCGACCCTTTTCTTGGTCACGTATGATTAATTATTGCATTATGTTTTCATTTCGGGTCGATGATCTTGTCCGCGAGCTTTTCGTAGTGTTCGTTCCGTACGTTTTCGGAAATCGAGTCGTGGGATCATGGGTGAGCACCGGCTCGGACAGTGCGGCGAGCACGGTCGGGAGTCTTGAGCCGGCAGGGCGCACGCGAGAACCGGCATAGCGCACGCTATGGCCGAATGGATGAGCGCGCTAACCGGCAGGTGTAGCTCAAGCGATCGGTCGGCCCAGTGTATCTTTGTCGGGCAGGCGGAGGGTTCTTGAGTCTTGGACTCGGGAGGATCGGCAGGTAGCGCACGCTACTGTCGAGCACTACGCACGCTACGACCGGCAGGTAGCGTGCGCTACGGCCGGAAGGCTGCGCACGCTACCTGGCCGAGTCAGTAGGGCAGTGGGGTTGGATTGCGGCCCGGGCCGATAGCGCACGGTAGCTCGGCCTAGCGCACGCTAGGCTGCACCAGTATAAATGTGGCAGAGCAGTCACATTTTCACTCGTTTTTCATTTCCCTTCTTTGCGATCCGCAGCTGGAGCTTCGGGGAGGCGAAGCCATGTTGTTGAACAACAAATCCATGAAGTTCTTGTGTTCATATCATTGATTGATCATCCTATATCATCCTTTGATCCAGCGAATCAAGGTAATCTCTTCTTAGAACCGTAGTTTGTTGAATTTTGGTATTTTTTGCATTTTTGTCTGATTCGTTCCGTATTATTGATTAATCCATGATGGGTATGATTAATCTTAGTGGTATTCTTGTGTTTAACATCATTTAATCCATTGTTCTTCGTCGACTCAAAGTATATTTGTTGATTTCCTTCGAATCGACTTTTTGGGTGATTTGTTCTTGATCTCGTTTTCCATCTGTTTTTGATGGATCGATTGTTGTTAAATGATGTTGTTAAACATATCATATGGATTGTATATCTATATTTCGATTTGGAATTCTGTTTTCGTGTTTTAACGGGACGAATCTTGTTCTTGGCCGTTTTGGGGAAAACACTTGAACTTTCGTCATTTGTTCTTTGAATTCAACGGATTTAAGTCGTGCTATGGAGTTCATTTCATTGTTGTTATTTTCCTTCGTAGTTTATTATCGCAAGTTGGCTTTCGGTGAAGTCGGCGGGTTCGTAGTCGGTTCGTGCCAACTACTTCGGTCGATTCTCCGCGTTGTTCTTATTCGAGGCAAGTACCTTGTCCATATTATTCTTGTTTTGTGGATATGATAATTGGTGATCGTCTTGGTGTGTTTGTTTGTTTGTTTGAAATGAGTTTTCAAAAGATTCGGATAGCCTCGTTAAAGGCTCACTTTCAAAACGCGTGTGTTTTGTAAATTGTGTGGGTTGTAAGTGACTACGTGAATCCTTTGGATATGTTTGGTGTTGATGTTGCGCTTGGTAATGCGTGTGTACACATATTATCTCTTTTTGGTGCGTTACGGTTTGATGTGGTGTTTTGCTAAGTGTTTAATGCCTCTTGACGAATTGTTTGGATATCCTTGGTGTGATATGATATTTGTGCATGATTATTTTGCTCACCTCGGGAGGGTCCGACGGGATCACGGAGGGAGTCCAATGGTATAGCCCTGGATTCACGAGTGCGGTTGCTTATGTTTTGTGAATGTGTTTGCTCACCTCGGGAGGGTTCGACGGGGCCACGGAGGGAGTCCAATGGTATAGCCCTGGATTCACGAGTGAAACTTCACCGCTACGTGTGTATATTTTATGATTGTATTTCGCTCACCTCGGGAGGGTCCGACGGGATCACGGAGGAAGTCCAATGGTATAGCCCTGGATTCACAAGTGAGGTTTGTTGTGTCGAGAATTGTACACCTCGACCGGCGATCGCCTCAGAGACCAGGCGACCTATCCATAGCCGAGCAACCAAGACAGATCGGCCGGCCGACGGTCCCAGGACAAGTCCCGGCGCCGAGCGATCGACATCTGAAGGCTATCGTCTCTCGGTACTTGGCGATCAACTCCTGGCGACCGACCAAGTGGCGACCTCCTCATGCCACGCGAAGCTATCGATCGTCCGGTCGGCAAGGGCCGATGTGCGAAGCCATCAATCGCCCAGTCAGCAAGGGCCGATGCGCGAAGCCAATGATCATCCAGTCGGCAAAGGCCGAAGCTCGGAGCAAGACCCACATGCAGATCCGGAAAAGGCGCTAATGCACATGGTCCATTGACCACAGCCTATCGGCATCCTTCCACCAACCGACAGGCCTGCCGAAAGGTGTCAGTGGGACCGCCCGTGACAGCAACTCAGGATGCATGCCGGCTCCTCATTGGACCGCACAGCTGGCTGCCAGCAGCAGCCGCAAGCTTTAGGCAGACAACCCATGTGACTTAAATACGATCGCCCCATTATTATATTGGACGAAAGGCGATCGCCCGCCAGAAAACAAGGCATCTCAGCCCCTATAAATAGAAGGCTGCCTGCACTTGGAAAACTCTCCAACTCCTCTCGGATTCTCGGCCAACACTCTGAACTCTCGGAACTCTCCAACTCCCTTCGGATTTTTGCCACAACTTGGCTTTCTCACTCTTGGCAACAGCTATCTCTCGGTTCTTTCTTCTCTCTCAGCCTCTCTCACACAGAAGACGATCGGCAGAGAGCAAGAACACCAAAGCTTCACTCAAGAGCTAGATAAATAGGATCTTTTACACTCATTGTAATCGCATTCTTACATTAATACTTGTATCCACGAATATTCGTATTAATAACATCTCGCGAGAGCATTCAAGCCCGGTCCTAACAAACCCGACACATCTTGTGTTATTCGCACCCCCTCGGAAGTGCTCCCGCAACCTTGTTTGTTATCCGTCCATTCCAGCAATATCTATCTTTGGATAATATTTCGGGCAACAACACGGTTGCTTAAGTTTTGTGAATGTGTTTGCTCACCTCGGGAGGGTTCGACGGGGCCATGGAGGGAGTCCAATGGTTTTGCCCTGGATTCACGAGTGAAACTTCATGGGTGCGTGTGTACTTTATATCCGTCGAGGACGCGTGACGTGGGTTTTAACCTTGTGTATTGTTGTGGGTTTCAATTGTGAAAACAAACCTTTGGGCTGTGACCCCTGTTGATTTTGGAAAGATAAGGATTCGGTAATCCTAAATTATTTTCTATTAAAACTCTCGATGGCATTTTAAACCGTTTTATAAATTGTTTTCCCTTGAATTGCGACCTTTCGGTTTTAGAATGTTTTACCAAACTCTTGCCTCATGTAATATCCGCATTTATTACGGTGTATTTCATCTGTATTTCAAACCCTGTATTATTCGGATTTGTGGTTTTGATTATTGGAGTATGATGTTTCTTGCATTGATATCTTTGTACATAAGTATAGAAACATGCAAAATTTCTCATGCAAACGCGTGATAGCGCACGCTAAGAATGTAGCTTAACGCGCGCTATCGGGCTATTACTAGCGCACGCTATGCAGGAAGGAGTTGCGTGCGCTAAGAACTCAATTATTGAGCGGGACGGCTAGCACATGCGCCAGCCGGGACATGGATTAGGATAAGATTCCCGCGGACGAACCTGGACAGTTCTGAAGTCAACTATTATTAGCGCACGCTAAGGAAAGCTTAGTAGCGTGCGCTAACTTGTTAAAATGCAGAATATTATAAATGGGACAACAACCCATTTTGGCTTACATTTTACTCGTCCATTCTGCATTCTTGAGAGGCCAAAGAGCTGAAATAATCCTCCTACACACTTAGAACTCATCTTGTTGGTGTTTATATATTGGTTATCACTTGGGAGTAATCATTGAAGCGGAATAGCACCTTGGAGTGGGATACAACCAACCGGAGTCGGATTCTACCTTACCGTTCAGTGATTTTCATCATATTAAGGTATGTTCAATCTATCTCCAGACTTAGAGTTGGATTCTAAAGAATTGGATGATCATAGTAACGAGATATTGATTTTCATAAGTGAATTATCTAAACTACATCATGTTTGGAATATTGAGATGAATAAGCCTTAAGTACCTTGATTATGATCATCATGATTCAAATCTTATTACATTGAATATGTAAAGGAAGCTTCTATCATTGGTAATCTGAATCTAGTAGATGACTTCATAGCAATCTTGGACTTGACTTTAACATCATTATTGTTAGATAAATCTAAAGGATTGATCATGGAAGGATTTATCTAGTATAGATGGAACGTTTAACAACTTCAACATGATAATATTGATTGATATAGAGGTGTTGATATCAACCGCGTTTTCAATTGTCGTATGAAGATTTGTAGTCGAAATGGAATATGGTTTTATAATGGTATGCATATCCTCGAATCCGAAGTTGTTGCTATCCGTAAGATCATTCATAATCGTATGAACATGATATTCATGGAGGTAACATGAATTATCACGGAAGATTTCATTGTTTTGATCATGATGAGAATAGCCATCGCACAAAGAAGAACCGCCATGCATAGATAGCGCACGCTAAGCTATGAAGATTAACGGCGCTTATCGAGCAGCACGAGTTAGCGACGCTACGCTTGGTTCGTAACGCACGCTAAGACATCGACGAAGTCACCGATCGATCGGTGAAGTAATCGACCATGCATAGTTAGCGACGCTAGGCTTTGTTGTTTGCGTGCGCTATCGAGCGGACTTAACGCACGCTAGACAGAGTACTTAGCGTGCGCTAAGCGGTCAGAAGAATTACATTTTATGAACTTTTGGCCGTAAATCGAATTGTTAAACATTCGCATTTGACGTGAGATAAATCCTATATCATTTCTTTTGTTAAGGTTTGATCTTGTTGCGTGATTGATTGAGGAGGACGACCTTCGAGTGTTCGTTTTCGTGGAAGTATTGTTCTTGTCTTCAAATCGAGGCAAGTACCTTAATTGTTTTATGTATTGTTGTTATACATATTGTCGTGCATGTATGTCGTTATTGTATGTCCACCTCGTGTTGGTCCGACGGGATCATCGGGGATCTATGCTAGCGCATACCGGATCATCGGACGGGTTTTTCCACCACGGGTTGGTCTGACGGGATCATCGTGGGTTCTAGGCAGTGAACGCTGGATCGACGGAATTACCATGTGTATGTTATGATATCATGTTGTGATTATCAATTGTGTATGTCATTTATGAGTTTCTCGTAGGAGAAGACTCGTTGGTATTTTGTCGTTTACATTATTATTCTTCGTGAGATATGAATAATATGTTGTGGTACTTGTACTAGCATCGTTGTGCTAACCCCTTCGGGGGTGAACATTTTGTTTATGTTCAGGATCCAGGAGAGCGGGAAAACAACCACTGGAGCTGCATGACGACGAGGGTGCAGAGTGATGTTTTGGCCGGGTTCATTTGTCTGTTGTTTATTGGTTATTTCAATAAGTACTCGAGTACGAAGTCATTTATGCTGAATTTAAATTTGGTGATGTATTATTAAGTTCTCTTGAACAACCGTACTTCGAGATTTGTTCAGAACCGTTGTATCTTAATTCCGTTATTTCCATCCGTTAGTACCTTTTAATGTCTGTTCAATTCTTCAGCCTTGTAAATCCTTATGTAAAGGATTTATGGCGCTGTAATATTCCTGAATATATCGGGGGTGTTACAGAATATGGTATCAGAGCTAAGATTATGGATATCTTGGCCGTTGGGTTAAAATAGGGGTCATTTATGTCTTTTGAGGTAACCGACCGTGAATGACATCACTGCACTGCCTACGTCTTCATGCGAACGATGGTTGTAAGTCCCTAAACTCTATCTCGTTCTTTACATGCTGTGTCTCTTTATACTCGAATATTAGAACGATGTTGTTTCCTGTATATTGAGTATTTATGCTTACACTATGTTGAGAGGCGGACGTGGACGTGGTCGCGGTCGTGGACGCGGACGAAGAAATGCTGAAAGGGAAGCGTCGCCTTCTAATCGTGGCCATAGCTCAAAGTAGCCGCAACAATCTATTAATAACGAACCATATCCTGCTGTACCAGAGATCCTTCGTCAAGTGGTGAACCAGATGACTCAGTTCGCCCAAGTCGTGGACCGAATGCAAGTAGCGTTGGGACTACAGCAGGGAGAGAGACAACAAGGGATCCCAGACATGGGAAATCGAGGTGACCGGTGGCTGTAAGAGGTGGCGAAGATGCAACCACCCAAATTAGACGGTATTTCTGAGACTCCCACCTGGGATCATTGGTTGAAAAAACTGGAGAAAATCTTTGCCGTAATTAACTGCCCAGACGACCGGAGAGCCTCTATCGCTCAATATTTTCTGATAAGGGAAGCGTCCGAATGGTGGGAAGCCATCCGGCCTGTAGACCATGGTGCCGATTGGACAGAGTTTAGATTGATGATGGAAGCTCAGTATTGCCCTCGTCCTGTGAGGGAAGCCAAAATTCGGGAGTTTTTCTCCGCTCAGCCTTCTGATGTGCCAGTATCCCAGGCAATTAAGAGGTTTAACCAGCAGCTGGCATTTGTTCGACATTTGGTCAAAACAGATGCAGAAATGATGATCCATTTCGATATGAGGATGAAACCAGAAATTCAGAGGTACATGTCTGTATTTGAATGTACCACACTCCGTCAATACCAGGATAAGGCGTTGGCGTATGAGATCAAGGAAGCAGCTATGGAGAAATTTTCGGAATCCAAGAAACAGAAAGTCTCTGGTACTTTTAAAGAGCACAAGAACAGTGGGCCCCATAAGGCCCAGTCATCCTTTCAGTCTTTCAAGAAACCTCCGCACCCAGTTAGGAGCGGAAAGAACTTCGGAGCGACATCAACTATTACTGATGTTACCAGGAAATGCTTTAACTGCGCCCAGACGGGGCACTATCGACGGAATTGCCCCCTTCCTGCCGTGACTTGTTTTGATTGTGGACGAGAGGGACATCGGGCAGTGTTTTGTGAAGAGGCTGCAAAGTCTTTTAGAGCCCGTACACCACAGCCAGTCCAGAAGGAATCCAGTATCCAACAGACGCAGCAAAGTGTTCAGATGCCTCAGAATTTTGGCCGCGGACGAGGCAGAGGACAATGGGACCGAAAGGGGACATTGAGTGCCGGATCTGCTCCCCCACATATGTACGAGATGAGGAGGACAGACGATCGTGATGTCTTTGCCGCATCGTGCAATCGGCCCGCATCCTTTCCCAGCCAGTTAGCGTTTTATTCGATACAGGAGCTACACATTCTTTTATATCTTTGTCTTGTGTAAATCGTTTGAATATTTCCGGTTTTCATACTTGTGAACCTTATGTTGTTGGTTTACCGAGTGGAGAGAGGATTGCCGGAAACTTAGAAACTAGAAATTTCCCTATATCATTTGGAGGCAGAGAGTGGCTCTCAAATCTGATCGTGATAGAAATGCAAGGAGACGACCTGATACTCGGAGACGATTGGCTTAATCGATATGGATCAATTGTGAACTACCGAAGGAGGAATATCTCGATCACGACGATGGTTCCAAATATTGTTCGAGGTGGAAACCGAAGCTCGGGAAAATTGATCAAAGCGATGAAAGTTGTCCGATTGTTGAAACAGTGTCAGACGGTAATCGTGTTATGCAATGAAGAAAGAAGACGAAATTGTGGAACTTTCATCCATTCCTGTTGTGAACGAATTTCCAGATGTATTTCCTGACGAGTTACCTGGACTACCTCCACGAAGGGATGTGGAATTTACAATTGAGCTAGAACCCGGAGCTACACCAATTTCTAAGGCGCCGTATTGTATGGCACCT
The DNA here is from genome assembly GCA_033398695.1 of Orobanche coerulescens. Taxonomy (NCBI): domain Eukaryota; kingdom Viridiplantae; phylum Streptophyta; class Magnoliopsida; order Lamiales; family Orobanchaceae; genus Orobanche; species Orobanche coerulescens. The sequence continues at coordinate 54,340,840 of CM065808.1, read as the reverse complement.
ACTGAGATGTACGAACTGAAGAAGCAGCTGGAGGAGTTACTGGACAAGGGTTATATTCAGCCAAGCGTTTCACCCTGGGGAGCGCCAGTTCTTTTTGTCCGAAAGAAGGATGGGTAGCTCCGACTGTGTATTGACTATCAAGAGCTGAACAAGATGACGATTAAGAACAAGTATCCGTTGCCACAGATTGATGATCTGTTTGACTAGCTGCAAGGGGCAACAGTATTTTCTAAAATCGATCTGAGATCAGGATATCATCAGCTGAGGATTAAGGAATCTGATGTTCCGAAATCAGCGTTCAGAACTCGCTACGGACATTATGAGTTTGTAGTAATGCCGTTTGGTCTCACTAACGCACCTGCTGTATTTATGCAATTGATGAACCGTGTGTTCATTGAATTTTTGGATAAATTTGTGGTCGTGTTCATTGATGACATTCTGGTGTATTCTAAGAGCCCGGAAGAACATGCGCAGCATTTGCGGATTGCATTGGAACTTTTGAGAAACGAGCAATTGTACGCCAAACTTTCTAAGTGTGAATTATGGCTAAAGGAAGTAATGTTCCTCGGCCATGTGGTGTCAGCTAAAGGAGTCCGAGTAGATCCTCAGAAGATCGAAGCAATTATGGATTGGAAGCCTCCCAAGAACGTGAAAGAAGTCCGAAGCTTCTTGGGACTCGCTGGATATTATCGACGATTCGTGGAAGGATTTTCTAAAATTTCCCGCCCACTTACTCGACTCCTGTAAAAAACTCAAAAGTTTGAGTGGAATGAGTTGTGTTAGGTCAGCTTTGATGAATTAAAGAAGAGATTGACGACGGCACCGATTCTATCACTTCCACAGGGAACTGGAGGATTTATAGTTTACAGTGATGCTTCGAACCAAGGACTTGGGTGCGTATTGATGCAGAATGATAAGGTGATCGCTTATGCGTCACGATAGCTGAAACCTTATGAAGTAAATTACCCAACACATGATTTGGAGCTAGCAGCAGTGGTTTTTGCTTTGAAGATCTGGAGGCATTATCTGTATGGGACTCACTGTCAGATCTTTACGGATCACAAGAGTCTCAAGTACATATTCAGTCAGAAAGAATTAAACATGCGGCAAAGAAGATGGTTAGAACTGATTAAGGACTATGACTTGGAGATTTTATATCATCCAGGCAAAGCGAATGTAGTGGTCGATGCACTTAGCCGCAAGCCTGTTTCTATTCAGATGCTGGAGACGCTGACCTCCAAACTTAGCCTTCAACGAGAGATGATTCGTGAATAAATTGAAGTGTGGTTACAAAGAGTCCAAGGACAACTGTGCGTGATGGAGATAACTTCATCATTAACCGAAGGAATCAAATCTAAACAGGCAGATGATCCTCTGATGATTCGGTTACGTGATGAAGTGATCAAAGGAAAGGCCCCCGGATTCATAATTCATGTTGATGGAGTTTTGAGATTTCAGAACCGACTCTGCGTTCCCGATGTTGATGTTCTGAAACAGACGATTATGAAGGAAGCTCACAGTTCGCCCTATTCTATCCACCCGGGCACCAAGAAATGTATAAGGACTTGAAGCGAGATTTACGGTGGGGCAACATGAAGAAAGACGTAGCGGACTATGTTTCGAAATGCTTGACTTGTCAGCAGGTTAAGATCGAGCATCAACGGCCTGCCGGAATGTTGAAGCCGCTCCCAATTCCTGAATGGAAGTGAGAGGACATATCGATGGACTTTATCACTAATATGCCGAGAACCAAGACGGGAATGAACATGATTTGGGTGATAGTTGATCGTTTAACCAAATCAGCTCATTTCCTAGGCATTAAGGACACATGGGGACCATAGAAATTGGCGCGAGTATTTATTTCGGAGATAGTTCGATTGCATGGTACGCCGAAAACCATTGTTTCTGATCGAGACGGCCGTTTTGTGTCTCACTTTTGGAAGGCAGTTCATAAGGCCTTGGGGACCGAATTAAACTTCAGTACAGCTTATCACCCGTAGACTGACGGACAATCCGAGAGGACCATTCAAATGGTGGAAGATATGCTGAGGGCTTGTGCCTTAGATTGGTCAAACGATTGGGAAGTTCATCTGCCGTTGATTGAATTTACCTACAACAATAGTTGGCATGCTTCCATTAAGATGGCACCGTTTGAGGAATTATACGGAAGGAGATGCATATCGCCCCTATGCTGGGACGATTCATTGGACCTGATCGGAACAGAACAAGAGTTGATCGTACAGACTCGAGAGAAGATAGCCTTGATTCGTAAAAGGCTGTTGACTGCCCAGAGTCGCCAGAAATCCTACGCGGACGTACGTCGTCGCCCGTTGAAGTTCAATACTGGAGACCATGTACTTTTGAAGGTTTCTCCTACTCGGGGAATCTTTCGTTTCAGAAGGAAAGGAAAGCTGAGTCCGAGATATATCGGACCATTTGAGATCCTCGAGAGAGTTGGGGAGTTGGCATACAGATTGGCATTGCCGACGTCATTGTGCCATGTTCATAACGTGTTCCACGTATCCCAGTTACGGAGGTATATACCAGATCCCAGTCATATCATTGATTTCGGCGAGATCGAAGTCGAGCAGGATGGGACGTTTGAAGAAAGACCGGTCAAGATACTCGAGAGTCGAGTTAAACAGCTGAGGAACAAACCAATCGTTTTGGTCAAAGTTCAATGGTCACGTCACGGAATGGAAGAAGCCACCTGGGAAACGGAAGCTGATATGAAGTCTATATATCCCGAATTATTTTCATCTTGAGTTTCGGGACGAAACTCCTTTTTAGTAGGAGAGTATGTAATATCCGGATTTATTACGGTGTATTTCATCTGTATTTCAAACCCTGTATTATTCGGATTTGTGGTTTTGATTATTGGAGTATGATGTTTCTTGCATTGATATCTTTGTACATAAGTATAGAAACATGCAAAATTTCTCATGCAAACTCGTGATAGCGCACGCTAAGAATGTAGCTTAACGCGCGCTATCGGGCTATTACTAGCGCACGCTATGCAGGAAGGAGTTGCATGCGCTAAGAACTCAATTATTGAGCGGGACGGCTAGCACATGCGCCAGCCGGGACATGGGTCCGGATAAGATTCCCGCGGACGAACCTGGACAGTTCTGAAGTCAACTATTATTAGAGCACGCTAAGGAAAGCTTAGTAGCGTACGCTAACTTCTTAAAATGCAGAATATTATAAATGGGACAACAACCCGTTTTGGCTTACATTTTACTCGTCCATTCTGCATTCTTGAGAGGCCAGAGAGCTGAAATAATCCTCCTACACACTTAGAACTCATCTTGTTGGTGTTTATATATTGGTTATCACTTGGGAGTAATCATTGAAGAGGAATAGCACCTTGGAGTGGCATACAACCAACCAGAGTCGGATTCTACCTTACGGTTCAGTGATTTTCATCATATTAAGGTATGTTCAATCTATCTCCAGACTTAGAGTTGGATTCTAAAGAATTGGATGATCATAGTAACGAGATATTGATTTTCATAAGTGAATTATCTAAAGTACATCATGTTTGGAATATTGAGATGAATAAGCCTTAAGTACCTTGATTATGATCATCATGATTCGAATCTTATTACATTGAATATGTAAAGGAAGCTTCTATCATTGGTAATCCGAATCTAGTAGATGACTTCATAGCAATCTTGGACTTGACTTTAACATCATTATTGTTAGATAAATCTAAAGGATTGATCATGGAAGGATTTATCTAGTATAGATGGAACGTTTAACAACTTCAGCATGATAATATTGATTGATATAGAGGTGTTGATATCAACCGTTAAGCCTTTCGAATTGTCGTATGAATATTTGTAGTCGAAATGGAATATGGTTTTATAATGGTATGCATATCCTCGAATCCGAAGTTGTTTCTATCCGTAAGATCATTCATAATCGTATGAACATGATATTCATGGAGGGAACATGAATTATCACGGAAGATTTCATTGTTTTGATCATGATGAGAATAGCATCGCCCAAAGAAGAAAGCGCCATGCATAGATAGCGACGCTAAGCTATGAAGATTAACGTGCGCTATCGAGCACGAGTTAGCGTCGCTACGTTTGGTACGTAACGACGCTAAGACATCGACGAAGTCGATCGATCGGTGAAGTACTTGACCATGCATAGTTAGCGTCGCTAGCTTTGTTGTTTGCGTGCGCTATCGAAAGCGGACTTAACGCACGCTAGACGAGTACTTAGCGTGCGCTAAGCGATTCAGAAGAATTACATTTTATGAACTTTTGGCCGTAAATCGAATTGTTAAACATTCGCATTTACGTGAGATAAATCCTATATCATTTCTTTTGTTAAGGTTTGATCTTGTTGCGTGATTGATTGAGGAGGACGACCTTCGAGTGTTCGTTTTCGTGGAAGTATTGTTCTTGTCTTCAAATCGAGGCAAGTACCTTAATTGTTTTATGTATTGTTGTTATACATATTGTCGTGCATGTATGTCGTTATTGTATGTCCACCTCGTGTTGGTCCGACGGGATCATCGGGGGATCTATGCTAGCGTGCGCTGGATCATCGGACGGGTTTTTCCACCATGGGTTGGTCTGACGGGATCATCGTGGGTTCTCGGCAGTGAACGCTGGATCGACGGAATTACCATGTGTATGTTATGATATCATGTTGTGATTATCAGTTGTGTATGTCATTTATGAGTTTCTCGTAGGAGAAGACTCGTTGGTATTTTGTCGTTTACGTTATTATTCTTCGTGAGATATGAATAATATGTTGTGGTACTTGTACTAGCATCGTTGTGCTAACCCCTTCGGGGGTGAACATTTTGTTTATGTTTAGGATCCAGGAGAGCGGGAAAACAACCACTGGAGCTGCATGACGACGAGGGTGCAGAGTGATGTTTTGGCCGGGTTCATTTTTCTGTTGTTTATTGGTTATTTCAATAAGTACTCGAGTACGAAGTCATTTATGCTGAATTTAAATTTGGTGATGTATTATTAAGTTCCTGCTAAACAACTGTACTTTCAGTATTTGGTCAGAACCGTTGTATCTTAATTCCGTTATTTCCATTCGTTAGTACCTTTTAATGTCTGTTCAATTCTTCAGCCTTGTAAATCCTTATGTAAAGGATTTACGGTGCTGTAATATTCCTGAATATATCGGGGGTGTTACAGAATATGGTATCAGAGCTAAGATTATGGATATCTTGACCGTTGGGTTAAAATAGGGGTCATTTATGTCTTTTGAGGTAACCGGCCGTGAATGACATCACTGCACTGCCTACGTCTTCATGCGAACGGTGGTTGTAAGTCCCTAACCTCTATCTCGTTCTTTACATGCTGTGTCTCTTTATACTCGAATATTAGAACGATGTTGTTTCCTATATATTGAGTATTTATGCTTACAGTATGTTGAGAGGCGGACGTGGACGTGGTCGCGGTCGTGGACGCGGACGAAGAAATGCTGAAAGGGAAGCGTCGCCTTCTAATCAGGCCAGTCATAGCTCAGGCGAGCCGCAACAATCTATTAATAACGAACCAGATCCTGTTGTACCAGAGATCCTTCGTCAAGTGGTGAACCAGATGACTCAGTTCGCCCAAGTCGTGGACCGAATGCAAGTAGCGTTGGGACTACAGCAGGGAGAGAGACAGCAAGGGATCCCAGACATGGGAAATCGAGGTGACCGGTGGCTGCAAGAGGTGGCGAAGATGCAACCACCCAAATTCGACGGTATTTCTGAGACTCCCACCTGGGATCATTCGTTGAAAGAACTGGAGAATATCTTTGACGGAATTAAGCGCCTGCAATGGGAGAGCCTCTATCGCTCAATATTTTACGATCTGGAAGCGTCCGAATGGTGGGAAGCCATCCGGCCTGTAGACCATGGTGCCGATTGGACAGAGTTTAGATTGATGATGGAAGCTCAGTATTGCCCTCGTCCTGTGAGGGAAGCCAAAATTCGGGAGTTTTTCTTCGCTCAACCTTCTGATGTGCCAGTATCCCAGGCAATTAAGACGTTTAACCAGCAGCTGGCATTTGTTCGACATTTGGTCAGAATAGATGCAGAAATGATGATCCATTTCGATATGAGGATGAAACCACAAATCCAGAGGTACATGTCCGTATTTGAATGTACCACACTCCGTCAATACCAGGATAAGGCGTTGGCGTATGAGATTAAGGAAGCAGCTATGGAGAAATTTTCGGAATCCAAGAAACAGAAAGTCTCTGGTACTTTTACAAAGCACAAGAACAGTGGGCCCCGTAAGGCCCAGTCATCCTTTCACTCTTTCAAGAAACCTCCGCACCAAGTTAGGAGCGAAAAGAACTTCGGAGCGACATCAACTATTACTGATGTTACCAGGAAATGCTTTAACTGCGCCCAGACGGGGCACTATCGACGGAATTGCCCCCTTCCTGTCGTGACTTGTTTTGATTGTGGACGAGAGGGACATCGGGCAGTGTTTTGTGAAGAGGCTGCAAAGTTTTTTAGAGCCCGTACACCACAAATACCCGTAAGGAAGCCAAGATTCAATCAGACGCAGCAAAGTGTTCGATGCCTCAATTTTGGCCGCGGACGAGGGAGAGGACAATGGGACCGAAAGGGGACATCGAGTGTCGGATCTGCTCCCCACGTCTCATGCGAGATGAGGAGGACAGACGATCGTGATGTCTTTGCCGCATCGTGCACTTGTCCCGATCCTTTCCCGGCCGCTAGCGTTTTATTCGATACAAGAGCTACACATTCTTTTATATCTTTGTCTTGTGTAAATCGTTTGAATATTTCCGGTTTTCATACTTGTGAACCTTATGTTGTTGGTTTACCGAGTGGAGAGAGGATTGTCGGAAACTTAGAAACTAGAAATTTCCCTATATCATTTGGAGGAAGAGAGTGGCTCTCAAATCTGATCGTGATAGAAATGCAAGGAGACGACCTGATACTCGGAGACGATTGGCTTAATCGATATGGAGCAATTGTGAACTACCGAAGGAGGAATATCTCGCTGATCGCTGACGATGGTTCCGAAATATTGTTCGAGGGGTGGAAACCGGGAAGCTCAGGAAAATTGATCAAAGCGATGAAAGCTGTCAGATTGTTGAAACAGTGTCAGATCGGTAATCGTGTTATGCAATGAAGAAAGAAGACGAAATTGTGGAACTTCCATCCATTCCTGTTGTGAACGAATTTCCAGATGTATTTCCTGACGAGTTACCTGGACTATCTCCACGAAGGGATGTGGAATTTACTATTGAGCTAGAACCCGGAGCTACACCAATTTCTAAGGCGCCGTATCGTATGGCACCTACTGAGATGTACGAACTGAAGAAGCAGCTGGAGGAGTTACTGGACAAGGGCTATATTCAGCCAAGCGTTTCACCCTGGGGAGCGCCAGTTCTTTTTGTCCGAAAGAAGGATGGGTCGCTCCGACTGTGTATTGACTATCGAGAGCTGAACAAGATGACGATTAAGAAAAAGTATCCGTTGCCACGGATTGATGATCTGTTTGACCAGCTGCAAGGGGCAACAATATTTTCTAAAATCGATTTGAGATCAGGATATCATCAGCTGAGGATTAAGGAATCTGATGTTCCGAAATCAGCGTTCAGAACTCGCTATGGATATTATAAGTTTGTAGTAATGCCGTTTGGTCTCACTAACGCACCTGCTGTATTTATGCAATTGATGAACCGTGTGTTCATTGAATTTTTGGTTAAATTTGTGGTCGTGTTCATTGATGACATTCTGGTGTATTCTAAGAGCCCGGAAGAACATGCGCAGCATTTGCGGATTGTGTTGGAACTATTGAGAAACGAGCAATTGTACGCCAAACTTTCTAAGTGTGAATTCTGGCTAAAGGAAGTAATGTTCCTCGGCCATGTGGTGTCAGCTAAAGGAGTCCGAGTAGATCCTCAGAAGATCGAAGCAATTATGTATTGGAATCCTCCCAAGAACGTGAAAGAAGTCCGAAGCTTCTTGGGACTCGCTGGATATTATCGACGATTCGTGGAAGGATTTTCTAAAATTTCCCGCCCACTTACTCGACTCCTGCAAAAAACTCAAAAGTTTGAGTGGAATGAGTTGTGTTAGGTCAGCTTTGATGAATTAAAGAAGAGATTGATGACGGCACCGATTCTATCACTTCCACAGGGAACTGGAGGATTTATAGTTTACAGTGATGCTTCGAACCAAGGACTTGGGTGCGTATTGATGCAGAATGATAAGGTGATCGCTTATGCGTCACGATAGCTGAAACCTTATGAAGTAAATTACCCAACACATGATTTGGAGCTAGCAGCAGTGGTTTTTGCTTTGAAGATCTGGAGGCATTATCTGTATGGGACTCACTGTCAGATCTTTACGGATCACAAGAGTCTCAAGTACATATTCATCGGAAAAGAATTAAACATGCGGCAAAGAAGATGGTTAGAACCGATTAAGGACTATGACTTGGAGATTTTATATCATCCAGCAAAGCGAATGTAGTGGCCGATGCACTTAGCCGCAAGCCTGTTTCTATTCGAGATCTTGAGACGCCGACCTCCAAACTTAGCCTTCAACGAGAGATGATTCGTGAAGAAATTGAAGTGTGGTTACAAAGAGTCCAAGGACAACGTGCGTGATGGAGATAACTTCATCATTAACCGAAGGAATCAAATCTAAACAGATGATCCTCTCGATGATTCGGTTACGTGATGAAGTGATCAAAGGAAAGGCCCCGGATTCATAATTCATGATGATGGAGTTTTAAGATTTCGTAACCAACTCTGCTCCCGATGTTGATGTTCAAACAGACGATTATGAAGGAAGCTCAGTTCGCCCTATTCTATCCAAATGCACCAAGAAATGTATAAGGACTTGAAGCAGAATTTCTGGTGGGGCAACATGAAGAAAGACTTAGCGGACTATGTTTCGAAATGCTTGACTTGTCAACAGGTTAAGATCGAGCATCAACGGCCTGCCGGAATGTTGAAGCCGCTCCCAATTCCTGAATGGAAGTGGGAGGACATATCGATGGACTTTATCACTAATATGCCGAGAACCAAGACGGGAATGAACATGATTTGGGTGATAGTTGATCGTTTAACCAAATCATCTCATTTCCTAGGCATTAAGGACACATGGGGACCAGAGAAATTGGCGCGAGTATTTATTTCGGAGATAGTTCGATTGCATGGTACGCCGAAAACCATTGTTTCTGATCGAGATGGCCGTTTTGTGTCTCAATTTTGGAAGGCAGTTCATAAGGCCTTGGGGACCGAATTGAACTTCAGTACAGCTTATCACCCGCAGACTGACGGACAATCCGAGAGGACCATTCAAACGGTGGAAGATATGCTGAGGGCTTGTGCCTTAGATTGGTCAAACGATTGGGAAGTTCATCTACCGTTGATTGAATTTACCTACAACAATAGTTGGCATGCTTCCATTAAGATGGCACCGTTTGAGGCATTATACGGAAGGAGATGCAGATCGCCCCTAGGCTGGGACGATTCATCGGACCTGATCGGAACATAACCAGAGTTGGTCGTGCAGACTCGAGAGAAGATAGCCTTGATTCGTAAAAGGCTGTTGACCGCCCAGAGTCGCCAGAAATCCTACGCGGACGTACGCCGTCGCCCGTTGGAGTTCAATACTGGAGACCATGTACTTTTGAAGGTTTCTCCTACTCGGGGAATCTTTCGTTTCGGAAGGAAAGGAAAGCTGAGTCCGAGATATATCGGACCATTTGAGATCCTCGAGAGAGTTGGGGAGTTGGCATACAGATTGGCATTGCCGCCGTCATTGTACCATGTTCATAACGTGTTCCACGTATCCCAGTTACGGAGGTATATACCAGATCCCAGTCATATCATTGATTTCGGCGAGATCGAAGTCGAGCAGTATGGGACGTTTGAAGAAAGACCGGTCAAGATACTCGAGAGTCGAGTTAAACAGCTGAGGAACAAACCAATCATTTTGGTCAAAGTTCAATGGTCACGTCACGGAATGGAAGAAGCGACCTGGGAAACGGAAGCTGATATGAAGTCTAGATATCCCGAATTATTTTCATCTTGAGTTTCGGGACGAAACTCCTTTTTAGTAGGAGAGTATGTAATATCCAGATTTATTACGGTGTATTTCATCTGTATTTCAAACCCTGTATTATTCGGATTTGTGGTTTTGATTATTGGAGTATGATGTTTCTTGCATTGATATCTTTGTACATAAGTATAGAAACATGCAAAATTTCTCATGCAAACTCGTGATAGCGCACGCTAAGAATGTAGCTTAACGCGCGCTATCGGGCTATTACTAGCGCACGCTATGCAGGAAGGAGTTGCGTGCGCTAAGAACTCAATTATTGAGCGGGATGGCTAGCACATGCACCAGCCGGGACATGGGTCCGGATAAGATTCCCGCGGACGAACCTGGACAGTTCTGAAGTCAACTATTATTAGCGCACGCTAAGGAAAGCTTAGTAGCGTGCGCTAACTTGTTAAAATGCAGAATATTATAAATGGGACAACAACCCATTTTGCCTTACATTTTACTCGTCCATTCTGCATTCTTGAGAGGCCAGAGAACTGAAATAATCCTCCTACACACTTAGAACTCATCTTGTTGGTGTTTATATATTGGTTATCACTTGGGAGTAATCATTGAAGCGGAATAGCACCTTGGAGTGGCATACAACCAACCGTAGTCGGATACTACCTTACGGTTCAGTGATTTTCATCATATTAAGGTATGTTCAATCTATCTCCAGACTTAGAGTTGGATTCTAAAGAATTGGATATCATAGTAACGAGATATTGATTTTCATAAGTGAATTATCTAAAGTAAATCATGTTTGGAATATTGAGATGAATAAGCCTTAAGTACCTTGATTATGATCATCATGATTCGAATCTTATTACATTGAATATGTAAAGGAAGCTTCTATCATTGGTAATCCGAATCTAGTAGATGACTTCATAGCAATCTTGGACTTGACTTTAACATCATTATTGTTAGATAAATCTAAAGGATTGATCATGGAAGGATTTATCTAGTATAGATGGAACGTTTAGCAACTTCAGCATTTTAATATTGATTGATATAGAGGTGTTGATATCAACCGTTAAGCCTTTCGAATTGTCGTATGAAGATTTGTAGTCGAAATGGAATATGGTTTTATAATGGTATGCATATCCTCAAATCCGAAGTTGTTGCTATCCGTAAGATCATTCATAATCGTATGAACATGATATTCATGGAGGTAACATGAATTATCACGGAAGATTTCATTGTTTTGATCATGATGAGAACAGTTTACTGCCCAGCAGTAAACTACCATGCATAGATAGCGCATGCTAAGCTATGAAGATTAACGTGCGCTATCGAGCACGAGTTAGCGTACGCTAGGTTTGGTACGTAACGTACGCTAAGACATCAGACGATCAGTCGACTGATCAGTGAAGTACTGACCATGCATAGTTAGCGTACGCTAGGCTTTGTTGTTTGCGTGCGCTATCGAGCAGACTTAACACACGCTACACAGAGTACTTAGCGTGCGCTAAGCAGTTCAGGAAGAATTACATTTTATGAACTTTTGGCCGTAAATCGAATTGTTAAACATTCGTACGACGTGAGATAAATCCTATATCATTTCTTTTGTTAAGGTTTGATCTTGTTGCATGATTGATTGAGGAGGACGACCTTCGAGTGTTCGTTTTCGTGGAAGTATTGTTCTTGTCTTCAAATCGAGGCAAGTACCTTAATTGTTTTATGTATTGTTGTTATACATATTGTCGTGCATGTATGTCGTTATTATATGTCCACCTCGTGTTGGTCCGACGGGATCATCGGGGGATCTATGCTAGCATGCGCTCGATCATCGGACAGGTTTTTCCACCAAGGGTTGGTCTGACGGGATCATCGTGGGTTCTAGGCAGTGAACGCTGGATCGACGGAATTACCATGTGTATGTTATGATATCATGTTGTGATTATCAGTTGTGTATGTCATTTATGAGTTTCTCGTAGGAGAAGACTAGTTGGTATTTTGTCGTTTACGTTATTATTCTTCGTGAGATATGAATAATATGTTGTGGTACTTGTACTAGCATCGTTGTGCTAACCCCTTCGGGGGTGAACATTTTGTTTATGTTCAGGATCCAGGAGAGCGGGAAAACAACCACTGGAGCTGCATGACGACGAGGGTGCAGAGTGATGTTTTGGCCGGGTTCATTTGTTTGTTGTTTATTGGTTATTTCAATAAGTACTCGAGTACGAAGTCATTTATGCTGAATTTAAATTTGGTGATGTATTATTAAGTTCCTGCTGAACAACTGTACTTTCAGTATTTGGTCAGAACCGTTGTATCTTAATTCCGTTATTTCCATTCGTTAGTACCTTTTAATGTCTGTTCAATTCTTCAGCCTTGTAAATCCTTATGTAAAGGATTTACGGCGCTGTAATATTCCTGAATATATCGGGGGTGTTACACCTCGGGAAGTACTTTTCGTTACGTTTGGATCTTTGAGGATTCCTGGTTATTATTGTTCTTGGAACTTGTATTGTATGGCTCGTATTTTTGCACTTTGTATTTACACTAGCAAAACAATGGAGTTTTGCTAACCCCCGAGTATTCGGGGGGTGGATGTCTGTTTTTGCATTCAGGTTTGGGAGCATAACACAGGTTCGGCACGAAGGATGATGAAATATGAACGATACTAATCACACGAGGATCCGTATGATGTCTTTGGTTTAGTTGTATTTTTATTTCCGTTGCAGTATCCTTTCCTGTTGTACGGGAGTGTGTTGTATTCGACCCCCTGCATGGGCATGTAATGTGTTTGAGTTGTATGTATTTATTGAAAGACCAAATCGGTCTACTGGGTCATTTTATCCTTAAAGGCAGTGTTGAGATGTTCGATGTTGTTACCAGCCTGGTAGATCCTTGAGGAGAGGGTCTACGGCATGTAATATCCCTGAGCGGATTGAGGGTGTTACAGTAGGAATTTACCTTCCAAAGGTCGATATCATAGGCTCGAATCAAGATTGGCATCTTTTTCTTCCATATCATGAAGTTAGATCCATCAAAAAATGGACGACGGTTTAAGGCGAGGCCTTCGACCAAGGCAAAATGAAGTGCCATTGGATCTTTTTCTCCTCGGATGTTAATCCGGCTATTAGAGATACCCGAACCGATACCAATTGTTGGCTAGTACCACCACTTGAAGGGGGGCTGGATAGTGCGGTTAAGAATATAGAATTCTTGTGCGGTTGCGTAAGCAATAAAGTGCAAAATGTAAAAGACACAATCGGAAATGTGCCTACGTCCTCTCTCCGTATCTTTTTCTATAGGCTTAAGATAAACCTTTCCGCCTTGTATTCTATCGATCCGAGTGAAACCGTTATAATCTTGTCTTCTAATGGCCAAGATAAACTATTACAAACTTGTCTTTATGTCGGTCCAAGATAAATTGATTTTCCTTTGCTATTGGATAATGAATCAACCTCTCTAGTTTTCTATCAGTACTAGAAAAACCTCTCTTGATTTAGATTATGATTCTAGTAATGCAGGATCAACAATCCTAATAATACTGAAACAAATCTACAGTCCTTTCTTTTCTCTCGTATATGGTTGAGTGAATATAACACTCGAACTCTTATCAGTTAAGCTCGATTACAACAACAATATTGTTTATAATGTATATCAGATGTATAGAAATTTGCTTGAAGTTGTTGTACAAATAATACCAAGTGCATTGGTATTTATAAGCTTGATAGCCAAACTAGCCGTTGCTCCCTGTTCTTCTTTAGCTTACGTTAGGCTTCCTCTATTGAGTACGTAATGCTCTTAGCATACGTAATCTATTCCTGTTACATACATTATCTACTATTCATTTCAGTCCAGTAGCTACTGTCTCTTTCTTAACGTACGTTAATGATGTTGTTCGCGTACGTTATATGCAACCTCAGATAGCCGTTGAAATGGAAACATACTCAATGACTTCACTCGCTCATTAACGGTCTAATATTTGAATTCTGATTTAAATGCTTTAGCGTATGTTATCTTATACATGTTGCGTATGTTATGTCACGTACTTAACGTACGTTAACTTGTCCTCATTGCGTGTGTTAACATTGCTCTTACTCGGAAGACTTCAGCTGGGTCATTGTTGCGTACGTTAGCTATAATGCTTAGCGTACGTTAGCTGTGTTTTATGCTTCAGTTTAATGTACTTCTGTCCAGCTCGTGTGTAACATCCCCAAAACCATATGGGAATATTACACGCCGTAGACCCTTTCCACAAGGATCTACCAGGCTAAACATCCATAAACAACCAAATGCTTGCCCGACCAGGGTCAAACAATAAAATGATACAGACTGATATGGTCACTTACACGTGAATACACAGACCGATGAGGTCACACAACCCAATCGATAAAACTGACTTAAATAACATTACCCACACAGGGGTCGAAATACAATACAAATAAGACCCAAATCAACTCGACAACACAACAAAAATCAAAATAACCCTCGACTCATGATTAGTATCGCAGCTCGTCATCCTCTTGTGCCAATCCTGTGACTGCTCCCCTAAATCTGCATGTACCTGGACGCAAAACAGACATCCACCCCCCAATTACTCGGGGGTTAGTAAAACTCCACTGTTTTACTAGTGCAAGTATCAAATCATACAAAATATAACAAGCAAGTAATAATCGTGAATCAAATATGACAATCAAGTATCAAAATATCCCTGGGAGTTTTTCACAAGGAAAGATAAGCTATGAAGCATTTGAAAATAAGATTATCACCTCGGGAATTTTAGAATTTCAAAACCTTTCGAAAATATTAGGGTCTTAACCCAAATCTCAAAATTGTATTTCAACAATTTACAGTACGAAAACATTTCCATAAATCTCATGGGGCTCGGCCCAACATTCTTTTCTTAAAACTTTCTTACAAAAAGTTTGATTTACAAAACATGGTTCGTGACACCGTGATCCCCTGTCACGTGTCTCCGTAGGTTCAACAACCCGCACGGACTTAACCAATCACAACAATCAATCATGCTCATGACTCCGTGATCGCTTGCCACGAGTCTCCGTAGGTTCAACAACCCATACGGATTGAGCAAACACAACAATCACAACAATCAATCATGCTCATGACTCTGTGATCGCTTGCCACGAGTCTCCGTAGGTTCAACAACCCACACGGATTGAGCAAACACAACAATCACAACAAACAGTCCCGACCCCGTGAACCTGTGTCACGTGTCACCGTAGGTTCCGTCGAACCCGCACGGTTGGACGTACTGTGTCCAGATTCAATGGACCTGTGCCATGAATCATCGGAGGCCTCGTCAGACCCGCACGATTGGACCTCAGCACCACACACTAAGTTCTGATCCCATGGACCTGTGCCATGAATCCTCGACTAACCATCTCGGTTAGCAAGAAATAATTATTAACAACAAGAACATAAAACAACACGTCCGGCACAACCGGCATAATAAACATCAACCGACAAATACAGTAACTCCAACAAAGACCAATCACAATCTGAGAGGAAAAGCCTAAGTACTCGCGAGTACAATCTATAAGTTTACAATTTGGAAAACATCCACATCAAAAGAGACAGTAGGAAATAACAAGACTCAATTGCACATGTCAACAACCTTGGCCGACATCCTCGTACCATCCCAGCGCCCGCTCGTCTGACTGAACATAACCTGAAATCCATAACAAGAATTTCCCCGACAACGGGTCCCCAAAGGGGTTAGCAATTACGCTAGTACAAGTATTCAAGGCAAACCAATCGCTTACACATTTCATAGTACATGCACCAATATCATTTCAAAACCAAAACTAGACATGTCTTTTCCGGAAATAAACAGTCAAACAATTTTGCCTTGGGAACAGAGTCATATCATAAATTCCCGCACGAGGCCTCTAAGGACCCTCCCGCACTGGCTATATTATAAAACAAAACACGCACATGCATCGCCTTGGGAACAGAGTCATATCATAAATTCCCGCACAAGGCCTCTAAGGACCCTCCCACACTGGCTAGCTAAACAAACTCATGAATCCGGGACGCAAACCTTTGGATTCCCTCCTTGATACCGTTGGACTAACACGAGGTGAGCAAATCACACACAAAATACATTACCATTCCACGTTAAGCATAAAGGTTTCCAAAAATACTTGCCTTGAATTATTGACGACGCAACGAACGGAAAGGAAAGTCACCGACGAACGCTAGGAACCAATGAAACCGAACCTAACGATTCGAAGAATACAATCACAACCATTTCTAAATGAATACGGAATTGGAATACACCCGAAAACCCGCCTACGATTCATGTATATTCGTATATAAACAACAACGAGGGCGGACCACAACCAAACCCTCTCGATTCCGTAAAAATCACGAAATATACCATGAATCCATAGGGAAACTAAGAATACCAACAAGATTAATCGTATTCATCATGAATTAATCGACAAAACGGAACGAATCGGACAAAAACGCGAAAATCCCCAAATCTACCCAAAAGTAGGGTTCTAAAGATCTAACCTTGATTCGCTGGATCGAAGGATGTTATAGGACGATTGATCGGTGATATAAACTCGAAACTTCATGGATTTGTTGTTCAACAACATGGTTTCGTCTCCTCCAAACCTCACCATGACCAAGAGAAATGAAATGAAAAATGACGGAGAAAGTCGCAGTCTGTCATTTATATATCGGGCCGGAACTAGCGTGCGCTAGCCTTCCTACTAGCATGCGCTATCGGCCAAGACGGCCGAGCACACTCGGCCATGGCCCGCACGACCCGGCACCACCGACCAATTCCGCCGACCATGACTCGACCGCCGACTCCGCTAGCGTGCGCTACGGCCGCGCGCTAGCCGACTGGCCCAAAGAGCCACCGGACTAACAACTCATCCCGATAACATACGCTAGTCGGCCGCGCGTCGCTACCCTGCCCGGTTAGCGCGCTCACGACCGACATGGCGTGCGCTACCGCCGATCCCGACCGAGTCCGTAACCTCGAATACCTCCGCCCAAGCCCGAGCACAGACGTCTGGCCGACTCGGCAGCGGCGCTTACACTGCTGAAGAAGCGCTGCAGCTGCCCCGCCATAGCGTGCGCTATGCCGGTTCTGCCGGCTGCTCGGCGGCTCAAAGACTTCCGACAGTGCCGCACCGGTCCGGCCAGCAGCTCAGCCGCCACGACCCGATGCCTCGATTTCCGAAAACGCACGGAACGAACACGACAAAAAGTTCGCGGACGACATCAACGACTCGATATGAAAACGTAATGCAATAATTAATCATACGCGACCAAGAAACGGGTCAAGACGACATATACAGATATGTATACCCGTAACTTTCAAGAAATTACAAAATGGCCCAAAACGCCCGGAAATCACGATACGTGATCGAATAACCAAACCGAAGTTCACAACACGTCTAACAAAGTTAAACGGACTTGCGGGAAACTCGAAACAGTAGTTTCGGACGAGATTCGCAAGAATCGAACTCAAGTGCGGAAAAGTCGCTAAAAAGCACAGATCTCAACAAAACAACACCGAAACGAACTCGGATGACAAAAAGTGTAGAATTAATCATTCTCAGAATGACGAAACGGTCATGAGAGAGCCGTCAAAACGGACTCCGGCCGAAAAAAGAAATTTACTGAAAATCGAAAATTGCGGATATTACATTCTACCCTCCTTAAAAGAAGTTTCGTCCCGAAACTTAAAATAAGTAGGGAGAAGCAATATCCCCTGCCAGGAAAACTCGACGCGATACACAAAAACCGAAGACTTGCGCCCGATGGCGAAACGCTGCAAGAAACGCAAAGAGACATACGGCGTGAAAATACGCTCTAGGGCGACTAACACAACGTCACCGGTAGAGACATAATAAAATAAACGAGTGACAAGCGTCATCAAATAGACAATACAATCGAGTCGATTATCCGAACAATCACAAAACTCAACGAATGAAAATCAATACGATTGACCAACCCAACGGTTCATCAACCAAAACGCGAGTCAACGCTGAACAAATACGGAATTCCACCGCCCAAGGGTTAGAAGATCAAAAACGAGACTAATTTCCCGAACTTAAGGGAATTACGAAGGAGCCTGAACGCTCAACAATCACGAAACGAGAACAAAAACCGAACAAACAAACGATTGAGACAACAAAAATCAAACAATCATGTCCGAAACACGTAGGATAATAAAATTCAAACAACAACTCCCAGAATGACCTGGTGAGAACAGCAAGACGTGCATTCCCATAAGATCCACAGGAAAGGGAATAGCTATTGACAAGCCACAACAACAGACGAGTTATTCCGAAACAATACCACCCTCGTTCGATCAACAAAAGCAAGGGATAGGGAAAGTTCAGAAATGTTAACGAGCATAAACGAGTTGATAGAGCCAAAAATATAGAAGTTTAAAACCCGATCCACTTGAATAAAAGAACTATTAGAACCAAAAGATGTTACTTCCGAACAAGGTTCACAAGAATCGAACCGAATTCGGAAAAGTCACAGCGATAACCAGATCGACTCAAAATCAGATTACAGCTCGTTCGAACGATGAAACCAAGATACAGAACAAGTTCAGAAGGTATCAATGAACACGAGCGAATCGATAGACTGGAGAAAGAGAAGATATAGAAGTCAAAATAGTACGGGTATTACCTTTGACCTCGCTCCCGAAACTCACAACAACGGAACCAAGGTAGCAATATAACAAGCAATCGACACAACGCGGAACAATCACCGATGCACACAATCATACCAACCCGATCTCTAACAGCTCGCATATATGCGATAACGCATAAACCGCTACGAGGCAACAACATCCAATACCAATATCACACCCCTCGCAGAGGCTACCACGACAACTGTGTGGCGAACGACTCAACGCTCACACCACCAATTCAACAACAACTCGGGGGTTAACACCATAACGAGAGCACGAACATCACACATATCTTCCCGGACCACAATTAGGAATGATAGGTTTTGAAAACAAAAACCATCTTTTGAAAATAATTTGCAGGCACCAGTTGATCTTGAGTATCATATATCAAAAAGTAGTACAAACATCGTCATCGAGACTTAAAAAAAAATCATCTTGCGTTTGATAAAAATGAAGACACCTTTCGTTAAATTAAAACTTTTCAGTTATATTCGACCTTCGGGTCTAAGCGAATACGTTTCTAAATCATTAGAAATATCTCAAAATATTTTGATCCTCAAAGTAGAATAATTTTGAAACATAGCGTGGCACTAGTAGGCATCTTGAGAGCACTGTGAGAAAATAATTTATTTTAAAAGTACGTCTCGAGGCTTATTTTCTAAGATACTCGAGGTTTTTCAGAAGTACAATAGGCCAAAATGCCCAAAATTCGCACGTATCAACACTTACTTAAACACATCATGTCACACGCATCAAATCGCTCAAAATCACGACAGTGATATACAATCCTCAGGATATGTTTAACAACATCGTTAAAACAACAATCGGTTTATCAAAACTGGATGGAAAACGATATCAAGAACAAAACTCCAAAAAGTCAACTCTAGGGATTCAAGAAAATACCCAGATTAGGCGAAGAACAATGGATTAGATGATGTTAAAAATCATCTAGGATACTCCAAAACACCTTTGGATGGAAGAAAAATCAGCCCAGATGCGAAACCGAGTCGCTACGTCTCAAAATCATGGAGGAAGAAGAAGAAATGAAGAAAATGCAACTTAGATCGGTGTCCGGTATTTATATGCCACAATTAGCGTGCGCTAATCATTAAGGTTAGCGTGCGCTATCACGGCACCAAACAAACTCGACCAAAAATACACTGTTAGCGTGCGCTAACCCCAAGTGTTAGCGTGCGCTAACGAGAACTTGCACCACCCGGAGCTCTGGATCGCCTGAACTACCAGGTAGCGTGCGCTATCCTCCCCTTAGCGTGCTACCCACGCACTCTTGCGCGCGCTAGCCGCAGAGCGTAGCGTGCGCTAATGACCAACAGAGACAACAACAGAACATATCAGAAAAAAAAAATTACATGCCGTAAACCTTTCTCACACGGGTTTACCAGGCTAAGAACAATTTCCCACGTCATTTCGAAAATGCTAAAAAGACCACTGACGGTAATATTTTCCAAAACTCACAAACTCATTTGTCAAACCGTCATAAAATGCTCAAGGCCAAAATGCCAAAACTTAATTCAGGGAATCGGTTTTACGAAATAAAACTCAGTTTGCAAAATGCCGAAAGCCGTTTTGAAAGAACTCACACAGCGGATAAAATGCGGTTCGAAAATACATCAGCAGTGACGACACTCATCATATAAACCAAATACGAGAGTCTAATAAACACATATCGTGAAATCAAAATCCACAGAAGGATTCCATCATTCAACGACTAATCATACAAATAACTCGTGTCACGCGAGGCACAACACAAGGAAGGGAGTTTTACATCCATAGGTCGCACATAAGTGACGACCGCCCCTCGATACTAATCACAACCAATGATCCCAAACAACGCGTCGCGATACGACTAAGTCAGACAAAATCCGACGAGACAAAACTCAACAAACACAACTTGACTCGACAGCCTAGGTTTCCCCAGGCTAATCTGATTTTAAAATCGTATACTCTAGTTATTCGAAAATAAAACCGATAAGTTAAAAATCGTTTTCAAGACCCTTTCAAACACGACAAGGGATTAACAACGGTAGCATTTTATAAAATGTCCTAAAACACTTTTATACACGACCTTTAAATACGACACAAGGTTTTATTTGAAAATACAAGGCTGGCTCGCCCAAATTCATGTCACTTTTCAAAAACCCACAATACGATCAAGTCTCAGAGATTTTCAAGCATGCACGCCGCATGTATTATTATTAATAGAAACACATTGGTTGCAAATAACAATAATTAGCCAAGTACCAACAATTCCCGGACACACTCATATACGACATTCAAAAATCACCAGTTCAAAAAGCGCAACTCGGAAATACCAATTCCAAGCATATGTCAAACTATCTCTTCAAGTTTAACAACGTAACCAAAGATCACCGATTTGGACGTATGTCGAAACCAGCTATGTGAGTTTCTCAACAAACTCTGCCATCAATACCTATACAGGAACATATCAATGTTCAAAACTTCTACATCATACTGCACCCTTCGGTGTCCAACTCATCGGTACATTCGGCTCAACATACATTTAGTATATCGCAATTACCAAACACAGATTCCATCATACAACAAAAGACTAGAGAGTCAAGCCCTCTCACAATATACCACGGAGCAAAACTCGGATCTTTCGATCACCAACGATCCCACCAATGCTAGGAAGTTTAGCGATGGAAGGCTCGCAAAACGACAAACGGTCAAGCCCAGAACGGCGCACATACTCCAGAGAGACAAAGGACGGCGCAATACTAGAATCAAAAGTACACAAACCGGATGGATCGAGAAACAACTCGACGATAAGTACGAGAGAGGCAATCACAGTTCAAGAAGTGGAATTTCAATACGAGAA
Organism: Orobanche coerulescens; assembly: GCA_033398695.1. Lineage (NCBI taxonomy): Eukaryota > Viridiplantae > Streptophyta > Magnoliopsida > Lamiales > Orobanchaceae > Orobanche > Orobanche coerulescens. Next base: position 54,319,270 of record CM065808.1, on the reverse strand, counting down.
AACAAGAGAATCGAGTAAGGAGAACTTACGAGCACTGGATGTACTGAGATGCCGGCAGCGGTGTGACAATGTGCAAAACAAAACACAACTAGACCCAAATAACCAACAAGCCTAGGTATCCATAAACCTAGAGCTCTGATACCATTTTCTGTAACACCCCCAAGATATTCGAGGTGTATTACAGCGCCGTGGACCCCTACATGGGACCCACCGGGCTAACACAAGAAAACACCACTCGACTAACCATCTCGGTTAGCAAGGAAATAATTATTAACAACAAGAACATAAAACAACACGTCCGGCACAACCGGAATAATAAACATCAACCGACAAATACAGTAACTCCAGCAAAGGCCAATCACAATCTGAGAGGAAAAGCCTAAGTACTCGCGAGTACAATCTATAGTTTACAATTTGGAAAACATCCACATCAAAAGAGACAGTAGGAAATAACAAGACTCAATTGCACATGTCAACAACCTTGGCCGACATCCTCGTACCATCCCAGTGCCCGCTCGTCTGACTGAACATAACCTGAAATCCATAACAAGAATTTCCCCGACAACGGGTCCCCAAAGGGGTTAGCAATTACGCTAGTACAAGTATTCAAGGCAAACCAATCGCTTACACATTTCATAGTACATGCACCAATATCATTTCAAAACCAAAACTAGACATGTCTTTTCCGGAAATAAACAGTCAAACAATTTTGCCTTGGGAACAGAGTCATATCATAAATTCCCGCACGAGGCCTCTAAGGACCCTCCCGCACTGGCTATATTATAAAACAAAACACGGACATGCATCGCCTTGGGAACAGAGTCATATCATAAATTCCCGCACAAGGCCTCTAAGGACCCTCCCGCATTGGCTAGCTAAACAAACTCATGAATCCGGGACGCAAACCTTTGGATTCCCTCCTTGATCCCGTCGGACCAACACGAGGTGAGCAAATCACACACAAAATACATTACCATTCCACGTTAAGCATAAAGGTTTCCAAAAATACTTGCCTTGAATTATTGACGACGCAACGAACGGAAAGGAAAGTCACCGACGAACGCTAGGAACCAATGAAACCGAACCTAACGATTCGAAGAATACAATCACAACCATTTCTAAATGAATACGGAATTGAAATACACCCGAAAACCCGCCTACGATTCATGTATATTCGTATATAAACAACAACGAGGGCGGACCACAACCAAACCCTCTCGATTCCATAAAAATCACGAAATATACCATGAATCCGTAGGGAAACTAAGAATACCAACAAGATTAATCATATTCATCATGAATTAATCGACAAAACGGAACGAATCGGACAAAAACGCGAAAATCCCCAAATCTACCCAAAAGTAGGGTTCTAAAGATCTAACCTTGATTATTTGGATCGAAGGATGTTATAGACGATTGATCGGTGATATAAACTCAGAAACTTCATGGATTTGTTGTTCAACAACATGGTTTCGTCTCCTCCGAAACCCGACCACGATCCGAAGAGAAATGAAATGAAAATGACGGAGAAAGTCGCCGGTCTCAGTAATTTATATATCGGGCGGAACTAGCGTCGCTAGCCTTCCCGCCTAGCGTGCGCTTATCGGCCAAGATCGCCGAGCACACTCGCCATGGCCCGCACGACCCGGCACCACCGACCACCCCGCCGACCATGACTCGACCGCCCGACTCCCGCTAGCGTGCGCTACGGCCGAAGATCGCGCGCTAGCCGAATTGGCCCAAAGAGCCACCGGACTAACAACTCCTCCCTAACGCACGCTAGTCGGGCCGGCAGCCGGCGCTACCCGCCGGTTAGCGCGCGCTACCCGCCGATCCCGACCGAGTCCATAACCTCGTAATACCTCCGCCTGTGCCCGAGCAGCGCACTGGCCGACTCGGCAGCGTGCGATACACTGCCGAGCTAGCGCTGCAGGCCCCGCCATAGCGTGCGCTATGCCGGTTCTGCCGGCCTCGCCTGCGGCTCAGACTTCCGACAAAGGCCGCACTGATCCGGCCCAGACTCAGCCGCCACGACCCGATGCCTCGATTTCCGAAAACGCACGGAACGAACACGACGAAAAGTTCGCGGACGACATCAACGACTCGAGATGAAAACGTAATGCAATAATTAATCATACGCGACCAAGAAACGGGTCAAGACGACAAATACAGATATGTATACCCGTAACTTTCAAGAAATTACAAAATGGCCCAAAACGCCCGGAAATCATGATACGTGATCGAATAACCAAACCGAAGTTCACAACACGTCTAACAAAGTTAAACGGACTTGCGGGAAACTCGAAACAGCAGTTTCGGACGAGATTCGCAAGAATCGAACTCAAGTGCGGAAAAGTCGCTAAAAAGCACAGATCTCAACAAAACAACACCGAAACGAACTCGGATGACAAAAAGTGTAGAATTAATCATTCTCAGAATGACGAAACGGTCATGAGCGAGCCGTCAAAACGGACTCCGGCCGAAAAAAGAAATTTACTGAAAATCGAAAATTGCGGATATTACAGATGCTAGTACAAATACCACAACATATTATTCAACAACTCACGAAGAATAACAATAATGAAATGACAAAAGAACCAACGAGTCTTCTCCTGCGAGAAACTCAATAATAACATACACACATGATATCACAACATACACATGGTAATTCCAATGATCCAGCGTTCACTGCCTAGATCCCAAGATGATCCCGTCGGACCAACAGGTGGTGGAAAACCCCATCCAATAATCCAGCTCACGCTAGCATAGATTCCAAGATGATCCCGTCGGACCATCACGTGGTGGACATACAACAACGACATATATGCAAGATAATATATATATAACATCAAGATATAAAACAATTAAGATACTTGCCTTCGAAGAGAAGAATACTACCTCCACGAAAAACGAAACACTCGAAGGTCTCCCCTTCGATCAATCATGTAGCAAGCTCGAACCTTAACAAAAGAAATAATATAGAATTCTTTTCAAGTCGGACAAACATCTAACAATCCAAAAATATGGTCAGAAGTTCTTAAAATGAAATCTGTCTGGCATACTTAACGCACGCTACGCATCCTATGTAGCGTACGTTAAGGCTATTCGTTAGCGCACGCTATTACACACAGCCTAGCGTATGCTAACCATGCACGGTCAGTACTTCTTTGATCAGTCGATTAACTCTTCTGATGGTATAACGTATGTTACGTACCAAACATAGCGTATGTTAACTTATGCCCGATAGCGCACGTTAATCTACAAAGCTTAGCATGCGCTAATCGTGCATGGCAGTTTCACTACTAGGCAGCAGGTTGTTCTAACGATGATAAAATTAATGAACACCTCAGTGATTAACGTATGTTGTTTGACTACATGTCATGTTCATAAACTTATGAATGATCTTACGGATTCAATAATCTTTGAATTCAAGGAAATGAATATCATCACAACTATTATATTCAACTCGATTACTATTCTTATGTGAAGTTCGTGATCTCCAAGTTGATGCACACTAGAACAAAAAGTGGATTTGGCTACACCAAAAAAGTGTGATGATATACATATAGTCACACATGCGTTTTCGAATGTGTGTGACAAAAGGTCGCACGACCGTAGGGTGTTTATGGTCACATTATTGAGTTAGTGTCCGTATCCATTAAAAAACAGTGACCAAAAGTGTTAATAAGTGTGACCGTAAACACTGTACAAGCACACAAAACATGTTTTTTTTTGTATATTTAGTCACATACAATTTAGCATAAAGTGGCCAAAAGTGTTAATAAGTGTGACCATACGCTGGTTAAAGTGGAGAAATGTGTATTTTGTGTGACTATTGATCATCCAATGACCACATTAATTTTATGTTTGTGTGGCCTTTTGTAATATTTAGTCACACAAAGCATGTTTGTTTTGGGTATTTAGTCACATACAGTTAAGCATAAAGTGGCCGAAAGTGTTAATAAGTGTAACCATATGTTGTTTAAAGTAAATAAATGTGTATTTTGTGTGACTATTGATCATCCAATGGATACATGAATTTTATGTTTGTGTGGCCTTTTGTAATATTTAGTCACACAAAGCATGTTTGTTTTGGGTATTTAGTCACATACAATTAAGCATTAAGTGGCCGAAAGTGTTAATAAGTGTGACCATATACTGTTTAAAGTGAATAAATATGTATTTTGTGTGACTATTGATCATCCAATGGATACATGAATTATATGTTTGTGTGGCCTTTTGTACTTTGGTGGGCCTTAGCAAAGAAGGGTGTATCGCGGAAATATATTGACATTATAAAGGACATGTATGAGGGAGCTAGTACAAGTGTACGTACTAATGTTGGGAGGACAGAAGAATTCCCTATTACGATTGGGGTGCATCAAGGATCTGCTCTTAGTCCTTTTCTCTTTGCCATAGTCATGGACGAATTGACAAGAGAAATTCAAAATGACGTTCTGTGGTGTATGATGTTCGCAGATGATATTGTGTTGATTGATGAAACGAAGGTTGGAGTGCAACAGAAATTGGAACTTTGGAGGGATATTTTGGAAGCTCGATGCTTTAGGCTGAGCAGAAGTAAGACTGAATATATGGAGTGTAGGTTTAGCGAAAACAGTGATAGAGAGGCGGGGATGATCACATTTGATGGGAAAGTTGTTCATGGATCCACTTTCTTTTGGTATCTTGGATCTATTATCCAAAAGGATGGAGAGCTAGATGGCGATGTGGCTCACAGAATAAAGGCAGGGTGGTTGAAGTGGAAGAGTGCCACATGGTTTTTATGTGATCTTGGCATGCCTCATAGATTAAAGGGTAAATTTTACCGCACGGCAATTAGGCCTGCGCTGTTATATGGCACCGAGTGTTGGGCTGTAAAACAGTGTCACGTTCAAAATATGAATGTGGCAGAGATGCGTATGCTACGATGGATTTGTGGTCATACAAAAAAGGATCGGCTCAGAAATGAGGTGATCAGAGAGAAGGTAAGAGTTGCGTCTATAGAAGACAAGATGATGGAGAATCGATTACGATGGTTTGGTCATGTGAGAAGAAGACCGATTGATGCCCCGGTGAGGAGGCTAGAAAGTTGGGGAACAAGTAATATTGTGAAAGGTAGAGAAGACCCAAGAAAACTTGGATAAAGATGATTGAAAATGATATGCGGTTTCTTGGAATTGGAGAAAGTATGGCGATGGAGAGGCAAATGTGGCGGGAAAGAATACGGATTGTGGATGGAGTCTGATTTTTTTTTTAATTCCTATTTTCTTTTATTTCATGTTATCTTTTTTTTTTTTTTTTTTTTTTTACATTCATTCTCTTTTTTTATTTGCTTTTTTCTCTGCTTTTTCCCTCTTTTTTCCTTTTATGTTATTTATGTAACGATTATTGACGGTTTCAAAGTTTGATTCATGTTAGCCGACCCCAAATCATTTTGGGATTAAGGCTTAGATGTTGTTGTTGTTGTTGTGGCCTTTTGTAATATTTAGTCACACAAAGCATGTTGGTTTTGGGTATTTAGTCACATACAATTAAGCATAAAGTGGCCAAAAGTGTTAATAAGTGTGACCATATGATGTTTAAAGGGAAGAAATATGTATTTTTTGTGACTATTGTTCATCCAATGGACACATGAATTTTATATTTGTGTGGCCTTTTGTAATATTTAGTCACACAAGGCATGTTTGTTTTAGGTATTTAGCCACATACAATTAAGCATAAAGTGGCCGAAAGTGTTAAGAAGTGTGACCATATGCTGTTTAAAGTGAATAAATGTGTATTTTGTGTGACTATTGATCATCCAATGGCCATATTAAGTTTATGTTTGTGTGACCTTTTGTAATATTTAGTCACACAAAGCATGTTTGTTTTGGGTATTTAGTCACATACAATTAAGCATAAAGTGGCCAAAAGTGTTAATAAGTGTGACCATATGGTTTTTAAAGTGAATAGATGTGTATTTTGTGTGACCATTGTTCATCCAATGGCCACATGAATTTTATGTTTGTGTGGCCTTTTGTAATATTTAGTCACACAAAGCATGTTTGTTTTAGGTATTTAGTCACATACAATTAAGCATAAAGTGGCCAAAAGTGTTAATAAGTGTGACCATATGCTGTTTAAAGGGAAGAAATGTGTATTTTGTGTGACTATTGTTCATCCAATGGCCACATGAATTTTATGTTTGTGTGGCCTTTTGTAATATTTAGTCACACAAGGCATGTTTGTTTTAGGTATTTAGCCACATACAATTAAGCATAAAGTGGTCAAAAGTGTTAATAAGTGTGACCATATGCTGTTTAAAATGAATAAATGTGTATTTTGTGTGACTATTGATCATCCAATAGATACATGAAGTTTATGTTTGTGTGGCCTTTTGTAATATTTAGTCACACAAATCATGTTTGTTTTGGGTATTTAGTCACATACAATTAAGCATAAAGTGGCCAAAAGTGTTAATATGTGTGACCATATGCCGTTTAATGGGAAGAAATGTGTATTTTGTGTGACTATTGTTCATCCAATGGCCACATGAATTTTATGTTTGTGTGGACTTTTGTAATATTTAGTCACACAAAGCATGTTTGTTTTAGATATTTAGTCACATATAATTTAGCATAAAGTGGCCAAAAGTGTTGATAAGTGTGACCATACGCTGTTTAAAGTGAAGAAATGTGTATTTTGTGCGACTATTGATCATCCAATGGCCACATGAATTTTATGTTTGTGTGGCCTTTTGTAATATTTAGTCACACAAAGCATGTTTGTTTTGGGTATTTAGTCACATACAATTAAGAATAAAGTGGCCGAAAGTGTTAATAAGTGTGACCAAATGTTGTTTAAAGTGAGTAAATGTGTATTTTGTGTGACTATTGATCATCCAATGGATACATGAATTTTATGTTTGTGTGGCCTTTTGTAATATTTAGTCACACAAAGCATGTTTGTTTTGGGTATTTAGTCACATATAATTAAGCATAAAGTGGCCGAAAGTGTTAATAAGTGTGACCATATGCTGTTTAAAGGGAAGAAATGTGTATTTTGTGTGACTATTGTTCATCCAATGGCCACATGAATTTTATGTTTGTGCGGCCTTTTGTAATATTTAGTCACATAAAGCATGTTTGTTTTAGGTATTTAGCCACATACAATTAAGCATAAAGTGGCCGAAAGTGTTAATAAGTGTGACCATATGCTGTTTAAAGTGAAGAAATGTGTATTTTGTGGGACTATTGTTCATCCAATGGCCACATGAATTTTATATTTGTGTGGCCTTTTGTAATATTTAGTCACACGAAGAATTAATCAAACAGTAACCAAAAGTGTGAATAAGTGTGACTATATGCATCTTTTAGTCACATTTAAGAAATCAATATATATCAAAACAAATTCAAATACAATAAAACTGGAATGTATATAACTGAACCAAATATAAAATTGTAATGTCGTACATAATAAAATTCTCAATAATTTAAGGACTTCTGAAGACTCTTCTTCTTAGCTTGTCTTTGAATTGCATCACTAGATATGTAAACGTTTTTGCGCTTCGTATGTAATTGAGGTGCAGTTTTGTTCTCAACATTATGGTACTTGGAGGTGTTGCCTGTAGGAAACAAAATCCGCGTGTATCAAACACTGAATTAAATATGAAGAATTATACATATGTAGGTTGATAAAACGCAGGTATGTGCCTTTGGATCGAAAACCACTTGATCCTTTGGCCATGCAAAAAAACCACCTACTACATCCTTAACTGTTTTGAAACCGTTATTTCCTACATCCGGTATGCATGTTGCATCCACTAAAGATGTATTAATTGACACTTTGTAGCAATCCTTTGGGAGTTCTTTGTTATGAAGCATTTGTTTTCCATCAGTCTTGTATACGGTACCCAAAGCAATAATAGTTGATTTCTTTAAGTGCCACAGTTTGCACTTAATTGCCTACAAAATGATTTGTTACAGGTATGTATAAGAAATTAATTAAACAAAAGAATATATGAACATGTTGAAATACATACTTGTGGTAGTACTAGTAGTGGAGACGCATTTTCTCGTGATTGAGAATCTTGACGTGAAGAATCCTTCCGTATTGATCTAGTCATTTTCTTAGATCCGACAGATTTTACAGTTTCCTATATATATTTATAAAACACGATAAATAAGACATGTATGTAGAATTCAAAAATCACAGGGGGATGTTTTATTACTTATCCTTGTTTCCATTTCCTTTTCCAAAGTTGCAAGTCCATTAGACTTCTGAATGCTCGTGTCATTCTCACATCCAACAACAGTTGTTCCGCCCTCCTCATCAGCGCTGCTATTTATAGGATTAATGTCCACCGGAGACACCTGCAATATATTGTAGTGGAGTAGATAGTGCATAGCATCAGTCCAGATTGTAGCTTGCGGAATAATTAGTAGTTGAACTATTTACAATGATTCTTAAACTGATTTCATAGATACGGGGGTAATTAGTACCAGATTTATTCGTTTAGTAAGTGAACCTGTTTCTTACCGATTTAAATTTTAATTTATTATTTGCATTAGAATATCATTAAAATTCTAAATAATTATTTAAACATAAACAAGAAAATTATAAGAAATTGCATGTTTGAAGTTAATGCTGCTAGTTAACAACATAAAAAATGTCTTACATTTGGTGGTGTCAATTGAGTTGACATTGACTGCAACTGCCCCCCTTGTGCAGCCAACTGATTCTTCAGTTGAGTAACCATTCCCTCTGTTTGTGACATCTTTTTGGACAAATTCTGGATTAATAGTTCTTTTTCTTGACGTTCGCATCTCTCATTATCAAGTTGACTTTGAAGTAACAAAATTCTATCATCCGATGCTTGTTTGATCCGAGGAAGATCAAAATACCTCTTGTATGTAACTCCACTTCCCACTCCTCTTTCATAACCTCCTTTTTCCTTACCTAATACAACTGTCATTGTAACACCCCAAACTAGGCGGATATTACAGTGCCGTGAATCCCCGACTGGGACCCACCAGGCAAATGAAAATGATGAATTAAATAATATAATTGTAGTACCGAACCACATTATATTACCAAACACTCCGATGAGGAGTTTAAATACAACACACCAGGACAATACCGAATACTAGTGTATTTTATATGAAGATAAAATACACCACCCTGAATAAATAAACATTACAACCGGAATTTGCAGCGGAAAATACAAATGACAGAAATAACTGAAATGACTGAGAATGACTGAACAAACGGAATGACTGGGGCCCCCTACTAGTATCATTGGGACTCGTCGCCGTCAACATGCTCTTCCCGTGCCTTTGCCTTGCCGTGACCTGAAAACAAAATCCCCCAACGGCCGCCATTCTACGTAACAACAATCCTCAAGGGTTGAAAATACACAAACATGATTTAACTGAAGTTATGAAATATCCTTAGTTATGAATTACGCTGAGGAGGAGCATCATAGTACGCCCGTAGTGTTCTGTGCAAGTGTACAAGACGGATGACCGGACACACCCGTCCTTGTACCTAATTAGTCTCACGGAGGTAATCGTTACCGTGTGCACAGTCCAATGTATCACTCCCAATACATGGCCATCACGTGCCCGACTAAAAATTCCACACATCCGCACCCGGCCACGCAATATGAACCCAGAAGGTCATATGAACAAGGATGACCATAATGAATATCAATGAATAATAATAATCCGACAAAGTCAAGAATGACTCACCGATACGAAAGTGATAATGAAGTGATTGATAGTTTTCAATGGAATGATTGGAACCGCCGTTCCTCGCTAATGAAATGATTATCCGACAATTACAAGTCTCAAAATGATTAATACAATGATGAATGAGTTATGATTATGAATGATCAACAACAAAAGGAATGAATATCCTTTTAACCGAGTAAGAATCAACTTACTCAACAACGATGAAGAATGTCCATCCACGAACAACGTCCTAATTGAGATATCGGTCGCTCGAACAACCTTAAATAATACAATTACCAACAATCCGTTCAATATACGAATCAAACACGAATATAACGAACTCAAAACGTCGATACGACTAAACCAAGTCCAAAGAGGCATTAAATCAAACACGTAGTATCCAAACTCCGATTGTTTACAATCAAACCTCGATATACCAATATCAAATCCCCCAAGAAGTGTTTCAAACCAACAAAACAACTCCAATACGATCAATAATCCGTTATGAATATCCAAAAATGTGATTAAAACAACAATTAGTCGAAAATCCCCAATTCCAACTCGATATTCAAGGTGTTCTTGAATAATCCCTCAATAATCCAATGAATCCTTATACAAACTCATAATCATATACATATCCCTTCATATAACATGATTATAACGTCCAAAACATCATATCTCAACACAAAATCGAAGTCCAAAGTGTTGAAGGAATTACCTCTTGAAGATTCAAGTACTAAAATCCGAAGAACACGCGTTAGATTGATTTTCCGGGCTTCACGATCGAAAGGAAATGAAGAAAATCAACACTCAAATGATAATTGATGAAGAAAACTCTCCCTCAAGCTTCTCTCTCGTAAAAGGTGGAAAAAACTGGAAAGAATGAGCTGAAATGCTCAAAAATGAATTTATAGGGTTGACTACCTGCCGGACACGGCGTGCCGATCGGCACGGCCGTGTCGCACTGATTGGCCGGCGGTGGCGGCAGGACTCGACCGTGTCTCCCGCTTGACACGGTCGCGGCGCGAGGGCCTCCCGACAAAGGACCGTCCGGCGGCTTCGGCATGACTCGACCGTGCCAGACGACACGGTCGGGCGTGCTGGGCAGACGATCCTGGCTTATCCGGAAGGGTTCGACTCGGCCGTGCCAGACGACACGGTCGGGTCCTGAGGCAGACACTTCGGCACTTTCCGGACGAGTACGGCACGGGCCGTGTCGGACGACACGACCGAGTCCGGTCGGCAGTGATCGGCCAAAAGCTGAAAAATGAGCGGGTGAGCTAAAACGACCATAACTCTCTCGTCCGGACTCCGATTGACTCACCGTTTGAACCATTGGAAAGCTATCTCGATGCTCTATAATATTGCAAAGATTTAGAATTTTTGGAGTTACCAGAAATTAATGGTGATCTAACAAAGTCGAACTCATATGAGGAAAGTTGAAACAATGAACAATAACGATACACAACTCGAAGTTTTTCCGAACGGTGAACACGGTGAAAGAACATGATTGATGAATGATTATAATTGAGTGAAAATACACTGAATGACAATTACTGAATGATAAATACTGAATGATAATTACTGAATTATAACCGGGTATTACATACACCCCCCCTTAAAAGAGTTTCGTCCCCGAAACTAAGGGTCAAACAACTCGGGATAACTCTCCCGCATACTGTCCTCGGTTTCCCAAGTAGCCTCTTCGACTCCGTGTCTAGACCACTGAATTTTAACCAAAGGAATCATCTTATTCCTCAACTGTTTGATTCGTCGTTCTAAAACTCGCATAGGACGCTCCTCATATGAATGATCGTCGGCGATCTCGATTTAAATCAAGTATGTGACTCGGGTCGGCAACATACTTCCGCAACTGAGAGATATGAAACACATTATGAATTCGGCTCAACGCCGGAGGTAAAGCCAATCGATAAGCTAACTCGCCCACTCGATCCAAAATCTCGAACGGTCCAATGAATCTCGGACTTAACTTTCCCCTCTTCCCAAAACGGAAGATACCACGACTCGGGGATACCTTGACCAACACATGGTCACCAGCCTCGAACTCTAATGGTCGACGACGGTTATACGCATATGATTTACGCCGACTCGGCGGTCAACAAACGACTCCTGATCAAAGCTACCTTCTCACGGGCGGCTATAAGCATATCGGGCTCGGTGCCGATTGATTCTGATAAGTCGTCCCAACACAACGGAGATCGACAACGACGACCATACAAGGCCTCGTAAGGTGCCATCTTGATCGAAGCATGACAACTATTATTATACGTGAACTCGATCAATGGTAGTTGGGCTTCCCAATCATCTTTCCAATCGAGGACGCATGCCCTCAACATGTCCTCTAATGTCTGAATGGTCCTCTCTGATTGTCCGTCGGACTGAGGATGAAAAGCGGTACTGAGATTAAGCTGGGTTCCCATAGCACGATGAACTGATTTCCAAAAATGAGACACAAACCGTCCGTCACGATCGGAAACGATACTTTTAGGAGTACCGTGAAGTCTCACTATCTCTTTGATGAAAAGCTGGGCAATTCTCTCGGGACCCCATGTATCCTTGATCTCAAGGAAATGAGCTGATTTAGTTAAGCGGTCCACGATCACCCAGATCGTATTCATGCCACGACGACTCGTCGGCAAACTCGTGATGAAATCCATAGAAATGTCTTCCTACTTCCATTCGGGAATAGGAAGAGGTTTCAGCATACCCGATCGGCCGATGTTCAATCTTAACTTGTTGTGAGTTAAGCATCTCGAAACAAATTCTGCGACTTCTCGCTCATATTACTCCACCGGTAATTTTGTTTCAAGTCCTTGTACATCTTGCTAGACCCGGATGCAGAATAAGGGGTAGCATGAGCTTCTTTCAAAATCGAGTTTTCAACTCGTCATTCGCCCAGTACACACAACCGATTCTTAAACCTCAAAAGTCCATCCTCGTGGACCACAAATAAAGGGGCTTTCAACTGAGCCACATCCTCACGGATGCGTAACAATGATGGGTCCGAAGCCTGATTCTCTCGAATTGTCTCCTCTAGTGACGATGAAATCTCTAACATACAAAGCTGCCCCTGAACTCGCTGAAGCCAGACCTCGATCTCGGGTCTAAGGAATTCCTGCTGAAGCTCCTTCTGAACTGTTAAACGGGCAAGCATCTGCTCCTGAACGGACTTACGACTCAAGGCGTCGGCGACGACGTTCGCCTTGCCCGGGTGATAGAGGATCTCGATATCATAATCTTTGATTAATTCCAACCACCGTCTCTGACGCATATTTAACTCCTTCTGAGTAAATATATACTTTAAACTCTTATGATCGGTGAATATCTGACAGGTGACGCCATAAAGGTAATGACGCCAAATCTTCAAAGCGAACACCACGGCTGCTAGCTCCAGGTCGTGGGTCGGATAATTAACCTCGTAAGGTCTCAATTGCCGTGAAGCATAGGCAATAACCTTCCCGTTCTGCATGAGTACACATCCGAGACCCTGTCCGGACGCATCACTATAAACCACAAATCCTTCCGTCCCCTGCGGCAAGGAAAGTACAGGTGCTGACATTAACCGGCTCTTGAGTTCATCAAAACTCCGTTGACACGCGTCGGGCCACGTGTATTTCTTATCCTTCCGCAAAAGGTTCGTCAATGGTTGAGCAATTTTGGAAAATCCTTCCACAAACCTCCGATAATAACCGGCTAATCCGAGGAAGCTTCGGATTTCCTTAACATTCTTCGGAGGTAACCAATCCTGAATAGCCTCCGTCTTTTGAGGATCAACACGCACTCCATCTGATGAAATTACATGTCCGAGAAACGTCACTTCGGACATCCAGAACTCACATTTGAAAAACTTTCCATAAAGTTGCTCTCGTCTCAGCACGTCGAGAACCTGATGAAGATGAATCTCATGTTCCTCTCGGTTACGAGAATAAATCAAAATGTCATCGATGAAGACAACAACAAATCGATCCAAAAAGTCGATGAAGACCCGATTCATTAGTTCCATGAATACCGCAGGTGCATTAGTTAGACCGAACGGCATAACTACGAACTCAAAATGACCATAGCGTGTTCGAAACGCCGTCCTCGCGATATCCGACTCTCGAATCCGTAGCTGATGATATCCAGATCTTAAGTCGATCTTGGAAAATACTAAAGCTCCCTGAAGTTGATCCAAAAGGTCATCGATACGGGGTAAAGGATACTTATTCTTGATTGTCACCCTATTCAACTCCCGATAATCGATACACAAGCGAAAAGAACCATCCTTCTTTTTGACAAACAGCACTGGTGCTCCCCACGGGGACGCACTCGGTCGGATATAACCTTTCTCGAACAATTCCTCAAGTTGATTCTTCAACTCTCGCATTTCAGTCGGGGCCATTCGGTACGGTGCCTTCGATATCGGGGACGTACCAGGCTCCAACTCAATCGTGAATTCCACATCCCTCTGTGGAGGCAAACCAGGTAACTCGTCTGGAAAAACATCGGCATAATCCCTCACCACCGGAATATCCGTTAACATTACTGATGATTTCTCGGTTTTGGTCATATAGCACCAATAACCGACACATCCCTGACTGAGTAATCGCACTGCTTTCATCAAATTAATGACCTTACCAGAACAGCCGGGATTACCTCCCTGAAATACACATTCAACCCCATCGTCTGAAATGATAGTAATCATACGCTTACGGACACTAATGATGGCATCATGACGATCCATCCAATCAATACCCAAGATGACGTCGTCTCTCGGCAAATCTACCACGATAAGGTCCGCTGGCCATACACGACCGTGAAGCTGAATCGGACAATTCTGAATCTCACAACTTCCGACAATTCGTCTACCATCAGGTAGGCCAATGACATAAGGCTCACAACTAGTAGCACTACCCAGACGTAGTCTACTCAAACATGACTCGGAAATGAATGAATGCGATGCACCAGTATCAAAAAGGGTACACACAGGTTGAGATAGAATATCGAGTGTACCTGAGATCATTCGGGCCTCTGGATCATCGGTCTTCTTCATCTCATAAATCCGGGGCTTGCTAGTCCCGGCACCGACGCTCCGTCGATGGCTAAAAGCTCCACCTTTAGTCGCTCCGTCGTTTTAAGCAGCCCGATTGAGTGGCTTTGATTACGAGCAGATCGCTTAGGTGCCTGAGATGACGTATGAGTAGGTTTGGAGTTCCTACGGCAAAAACGGGCCTTATGTCCCACAATTCCACAGTTATGACACGTGACAGTGTGTCTCGGACACTTGGTGCTGACATGACCAAGATCCCCACAGTTGTAACAGGTGATGGCGGCCGCTCGTGGATCGAGATTCCGGGTTTAGACGACACCGGAGGTCGCTCGAAAGCGAGCCCGCACGGGGTTTCTTGAAGGTTGTCGACCGCCTTCGGTGATTACTATTCTTCGATTACTTGCTAGCGAGGCGAAGGTTCTTGCTTAGCAATTTCCTTAGCGATAGCTCATAAGTGAGAGCTTTCTCAATGAATTCGGCCAACGTGGTGCAATTATGATTAAGTAACTGAAGTCTCATACGGGGTTTCAGCCTCTTGCTGAAATATTTGATCTTGTCCGCTTCGGAATGAATGATAGATGAGGCGAACGGAAGAAGTTCCTGAAATTTCTCGGCAATGGCGAGAACATCCTCTTCTGTTGAGGGGTCGGGGGTGAGCAATTCCGACAGCTTGGCCTCTCTGAGTGGGGCCGGATAATACCTCTCCATCATGAGAGTCTTGAACTGATCCCAAGTACAAGATCCTTCGGTGGGCTTCAACGATAACCACCAAGAATGTGCGCTCTTACCCAGGTAGTAAGCCGCAACAGAAACTTTGTGTCCTTCGGGACACTCTACCATAGCAAACAATTTCTCGAAATGCTCTAGCCAATGAATGATATCTGCCGGCTCAGACGAGCCCTCAAAAGTAGGTGGCCTCTGGCGAGAGATATCGCCGATGATATTACTCACATTCCTCTCTTGCCTCTGAGGTGGCGGCGGAGGAGCCTGCTGATTCTGATTGACGGAGTTATGCATCGTCTCCATCAACTGAGCCATCTAGGTCATTTGGGCCATCATGCCCTGCATAAAAGCGAGTGGGTCAACCCGGACACCCTCTGACTGAGCCGTGTCCCGGGTACGACTCCCCGATAGTGAATGATCGCTTCCATGTGAATGAGTGGCAGCGTCGCTGCTCGATGAATTAGCATTATTCCTGGCATTTGCACGTGTATTCACACGAGCTCTCGGGATTCGGCCCGCTCCACGGCCTCGTCCTCCACGTCCTCTTCTTGCCCTCTCCATACTGAAGTAGGAAAGTCATATGATGATTATATATCTCGCATGAGTATCACATTATGATTATATTATGAAATGATGAAAATGAGCATACGAGCTCAAAT
The DNA here is from genome assembly GCA_033398695.1 of Orobanche coerulescens. Lineage (NCBI taxonomy): Eukaryota > Viridiplantae > Streptophyta > Magnoliopsida > Lamiales > Orobanchaceae > Orobanche > Orobanche coerulescens. The sequence continues at coordinate 54,303,128 of CM065808.1, read as the reverse complement.
ACAGCGATTACATGAATGATTAATTGACGTGACATGATTATCTGATGGAATTATTGAAATGATTATCTTGAATGAGTTAACAAGATTAATGATTCGATCTTCCTGATCAACAACTGAACAATGAAATGAATTGACTGATTAATGAGTTAACCTGACCGTCCCGGTCAAAATGACAATGATGATTGAGGATCATTAACTGATGAATTACGAATGAATGATTAATGCCAGAAATTATACCATGGCATTAGAAATCTTACAGTTCTTGGTCTGATTGGCTCGGCATTTGCACAGGTCACACGTGACGCGAAAGTCCAATGATACTAGTCCAATGACGATGATTTCAAATGAGACATGACTTGGAGGGTAGTATTCAAAACCTGTCTCTGATACCAACTCTGTAACACCCCAAACTAGGCGGATATTACAGTGCCGTGAATCCCCGACTGGGACCCACCAAGCAAATGAAAATGATGAATTAAATAATATAATTGTAGTACCGAACCACATTATATTACCAAACACTCCGATGAGGAGTTTAAATACAACACACCAGGACAATACCGAATACTAGTGTATTTTATATGAAGATAAAATACACCACCCTGAATAAATAAACATTACAACCGGAATTTGCAGCGGAAAATACAAATGACAGAAATAACTTAAATGACTGAGAATGACTGAACAAACGGAATGACTGGGGCCCCCTACTAGTATCATTGGGACTCGTCGCCGTCAACATGCTCTTCCCGTGCCTTTGCCTTGCCGTGACCTGAAAACAAAATCCCCCAACGGGTCGATTACGTAACAACAATCCTCAAGGGTTGAAAATACACAAACATGATTTAACTGAAGTTATCAAATATCCTTAGTTATGAATTACGCTGAGGAGGAGCATCATAGTACGCCCGTAGTGTTCTGTGCAAGTGTACAAGACTGATGACCGGACACACCCGTCCTTGTACCTAATTAGTCTCACGGAGGTAATCGTTACCGTGTGCACAGTCCAATGTATCACTCCCTATACATGGCCATCACGTGCCCGACTAAAAATTCCACAAATCCGCACCCGGCCACGCAATATGAACCCAGAAGGTCATATGAACAAGGATGACCATAATGAATATCAATGAATAATAATAATCCGACAAAGTCAAGAATGACTCACCGATACGAAAGTGATAATGAAGTGATTGCTAGTTTTCAATGGAATGATTGGAACCGCCGTTCCTCGCTAATGAAATGATTATACGACAATTACAAGTCTCAAAATGATTAATACAATGATGAATGAGTTATGATTATGAATGATCAACAACAAAAGGAATGAATATCCTTTTAACCGAGTAAGAATCAACTTACTCAACAACGATGAAGAATGTCCGTCAACGAACAACGTCCTAATTGAGATATCGGTCGCTCGAACAACCTTAAATAATACAATTACCAACAATCCGTTCAATATACGAATCAAACACGAATATAACGAACTCAAAACGTCGATACGACTAAACCAAGTCCAAAGAGGCATTAAATCAAACACGTAGTATCCAAACTCCGATTGTTTACAATCAAACCTCGATATACCAATATCAAATCCCCCAAGAAGTGTTTCAAACCAACAAAACAACTCCAATACGATCAATAATCCGTTATGAATATCCAAAAATGTGATTAAAACAACAATTAGTCGAAAATCCCCAATTCCAACTCGATATTCAAGGTGTTCTTGAATAATCCCTCAATAATCCAATGAATCCTTATACAAACTCATAATCATATACATATCCCTTCATATAACATGATTATAACGTCCAAAACATCATATCTCAACACAAAATCGAAGTCCAAAGTGTTGAAGGAATTACCTCTTGAAGATTCAAGTACTAAAATCCGAAGAACACGCGTTAGATTGATTTTCCGGGCTTCACGATCGAAAGGAAATGAAGAAAATCAAACACTCAAATGATAATTGATAAAGAAAACTCTCCCTCAAGCTTCTCTCTCTCGTAAAAGGTGGAAAAAACTGGAAAGAATGAGCTCAAATGCTCAAAAAATGAATTTATAGGGGTGGACTACCCTGCCGGACACGGCCCGTGCCGATCGGCACGGTCGTGTCGCATGATTGGCCGACAGTGGCGGCGAGGACTCGGCCGTGTCACCGCTTGACACGGTCGTGGCGCGGAGGGCCTCCCGATGATGACGTCCGTCAAGCGGCGACTTCGGCATGACTCGGCCGTGCGGGCGACACGGTCGGGCGTCTTTGGCGACGATCTGGCTTATCCGGAAGGGTTCGACTCGGCCGTGCAGCGACACGGTCGGGTCTGGCGAACACCCGGCACTTTCCGGACGAGTACGGCACGGGCTGTGTCGGACGACACGACCGAGACCGGTCGGCAGTGATCGGCCAAAAGTTGAAAAATGAGCGGGTGAGCTAAAACGACCATAACTCTCTCGTCCGGACTCCGATTGACTCACCGTTTGAACCATTGGAAAGCTATATCGATGCTCTATAATATTGCAAAGATTTAGAATTTTTGGAGTTACCAGAAATTAATGGTGATCTAACAAAGTCGAACTCATATGAGGAAAGTTGAAACAATGAACAATAACGATACACAACTCGAAGTTTTTCCGAACGGTGAACACGGTGAAAGAACATGATTGATGAATGATTATAATTGAGTGAAAATACACTGAGTGACAATTACTGAATGATAAATACTGAATGATAATTACTGAATTATAACCGGGTATTACAGTCATGGCATCAGTGCCATGATCAACCTTCAAGGTTCCTTCTTTGATCTTGTCCTCAGTTTCTTTCTGCACATACAATATGGCAAATAGGTTATTATACGAAAATGAACATAATAATGAAATTTGCAGTCAAACTTACAAGTTTATCTCCCACTGATCTAATCTCATCATCTGAATATTTTCCGTCTTTGTTTACCCTTCCTTTCAACCACAGTGTACCACACGGCGGTTCTTCATCTGGTTCAATTTCTTTTTTTTCGATCTTATAAACATCAAATACATACACATGTAAGTTAAACCAATATAAGCGAAAGTGTGATGCCATTCAATGCAAATGTGCAAATGTGTAACCTTACCATTTTCTCTTTCACATGTGCGTATCCACCTCGTCCCATTGTATGCTGATAAACAGACTTGGAACGCGCCATTTTAGCTGCAGCTGATTTCACCTTGCAACAGAAAATCATAAGGTGCTTAGATGTAGTATAGAACCTTGCTGCTAGTATAGAACTAATATATATGGACACAAAATTCTGAAAGATATATGGACTTAAATAAAAATGACTAATTAAAACCGTGTAATCCTCTGTGGCCGTGTACTTGACAAAATTGACCCATTCTTCGGCTTTTAAAATTGCACTATACTTTGCCGGGACTTCATTTAGTTTAGAAAGTGTATTTTGGTTGGGCAATATGTATGTTTGTCTCAATTTCCTTCTGAAATTCTTTAGAAGTTGACCAAGACGGCTCATTACAAGCTTTCTAACTGTCAAGTCAACATCAAAATATCTCTGCAAAGATTAACACAATGTTGTTAATTAGTTGCACATAATGTAAATGCACAGATAAACTTATGTAGTACTGGTTTAAAATATAGTATATGTGTACCGTGATTTCATCCCATAGTCTATCTCTTGCTTCTGAATCCACCTTCTTCCAGGATAGAATCTTCAAACCTATATGCTCACGAACCATATCTCCTAAAAAACTCGAAAACAATGCTCTGTGTTTTCCTGATATCCTATTCAACGCATCGAAGGTTACACTGAGCTTTATTCCATCGGGTTTTCCATATTCCCTGCGAAACTTATATAACCTGGTTATGCCCCTCTTAACTACATTCCCATTTGAATGGTTGTTTTCATCCTTCTCGTGCGCCTCATCAAAATACTCCTCCGATTGATATTCTAAATCATCATTTTCATTATCATTATCATAATTAACCAACTGATCTTGATCATCAATGGATTGAGTTACCATGATTCTTCAGCAGCGATGTGTAAAAGAAAATAAGTAAAATTGGTAATTAATGGTGTAAAATGAGATTTTGTTGTTCTGGGTGCAGCCGCAGATTATTGGATATGAAATAGGTTTTTTTTGGTGAAGTCGATGAAACAGGGTTTGTGATAAAATGGAGAAGTAAGTGTTTTTTAAACTAAAAATTTGGCTCTAAAGTGATAAGTAACAATTTTAAAAATTTTGAAAAATTTGGACTAAAAATTTGGCTCCAAAGTAATAAGTAACAATTCTAAAAATTTTGACTAAAAATTTGGCTCCAAAATGATAAGTAAAATTGACGAAATTAGTCAATTTTACCATAGTCTCCCTCTAAAATTCAGAATTTTCACTAAGTTATCAATCCACCGCCAGGGATTCTGCCCCTTAGACCCCGCTAGGGGCGCTGTCCCTAGACCCCCGATATTTTGTCAATGGGTATAAATTCCAAACTAGTGAGCATGGTTCAGGGAGGTCAAGCTTTAATAGTGTAGTGTGCATTAAGGGTAGTAATTGTGGTGACAAGTCAACTGATTTTTATGGCGTTTTATCGGAGATTGTAGAATTAGAGTACTCCGCTCTCCCAATTAAAAGAGTTGTATTGTGTAGGTGTGATTGGTTTGATACAACCCCGAATGTTGGGATGAAGATTCATAAAGATTAGAAGCTAGTCGATATCAACTATAAAAGAAGGCTTAGGAATTATGAACCTTTTGTTTTGGCTAGTCAATCATCACAAGTTTATTATTCACCTTATCCGAGCTTGCGCCGTGACAAAGTTGATTGGTAAATGCATGATATATGGTTATACTAAACAGTTAAAATTGTGGCTATTGGTTACCTTATGGTCACGCAAGTTAACCAAAATTGCGAACATAAACTACTTATGACCACTACTTAAAAATGTGGCAATTAGCTACCTTGTAGTAACACGAAAATAAGTTCAAATTTGGACCGACTAAGTTCAATTTCAATTTGAACCGACTAAGTTCAATTTCAATTTGAACTGACTAAGTTCAAATTTCAAATCGATTAAGTTCAATTTCAATTTGAACCGATTAAGTTCAAATCTCAAATTGATTAAGTTCAATTTCAATTTGATCAAGTTCGGTTTGAACCGATCAAGTTCAATTTGAATCGATTAAGTTCAAATTTCAAATCGATTAACTTCAAATTCAATTTGAACCGACTAAGTTCAAATTTCAAATCGATTAAGTTCAATTTCAATTTAAACCGATTAAATTCAAATCTCAAATTGATTAAGTTCAATTTCAATTTGATCAAGTTCGATTTGAACCGATCAAGTTCAATTTGAACTGATTAAGTTCAAATTTCAAATCGATTTACTTCAAATTCAATTTGAACCGACTAGGTTCAAATTTCAAATCGATTAAGTTCAATTTCAATTTGAACCGATTAAGTTTAAATCTCAATTTGAACCGATTAAGTTCAATTTTCAAATTGATCAAGTTCGGTTTGAACCTATCAATTTCAATCCGAACCGATTAAGTTCAAATTTCAAATCGATTAACTTCAAATTCAATTTGAATCAATTAACTTCAAATTCAATTTGAACCGACTAAGTTCAAATTTGAAATCGATTAAGTTCAATTTCAATTTGAACAGATTAAGTTCAAACTGAAATTGACGCAATTAGGTTGAAAAAAAGGTGCTTAAGTAATTATGGACAATCCACATTTTTTATTAGAACGGGATTGGCGCAATTGGTCTAGGGTTCAATTCGCACCAGGCTCGAAGCAATATTTTTTTCCCCATTTTTCTGTTTTTATGACATATAAATTAATTGTTTTGGTAGATTTAACGCGGATGCCACTACCGGACAGGTGGCAAGGGCTCTATCAAATTTCCCTGAGGTACATGGTTCGACTCTCGCCAGAGGCGGAGCATTTTTTTTTTTCAATTTTTTGGTTTTTATTACATATATAAATGAATTGTTTTTGCTTGATTTAACGCGGATGCCACTACCGGACAAGGTGGCAAGTGCTCTATCAAATTTCCTTGAGGTGCATGGTTCGACTCTCGCCAGGCGCGGAGCATTTTTTTTTCCAGTTTTTCGGTTTTTATTACATATATAAATGAATTGTTTTTACTTGATTTAACGCGGATGCCACAACCGGACAAGGTGGCAAGGGATCTATCAAATTTCCCTGTGGTACATGGTTCGACTCTAGCCAGGCGCGGAGCATTTTTTTTTTTCCAGTTTTTCGGTTTTCATTACATATAAATGAATTGTTTTTGCATGATATAATGCGGATGCCACTACCGGACAAGGTGGCAAGGGATCTATCAAATTTCCCTGAGGTACATGGTTCGACTCTCGCCAGGGGCGGAGCATTTTTTTTCCAGTTTTTCGGTTTTTATTACATATATACATGAATTGTTTTTGCTTGATTTAACGCGGATGCCACTACCGGACAAGGTGGCAAGGGATCTATCAAATTTCCCTGAGGTACATGGTTCGACTCTCGCCAGGCGCGGAGCATTTTTTTTTCCAGTTTTTCGGTTTTTATTTCATATATAAATGAATTGTTTTGGGTGGATTTAATGCGGATGCCACTACCGGACAAGGTGGCAAGGGCTCTATCAAATTTCCCTGAGGTACATGGTTCGACTTTCGCGCGGAGCATTTTTTTTTCCAGTTTTTATGTTTTCATTACATATAAATGAATTGTTTTTGCATGATTTAACGCGGATGCCACTACCAGACAAGGTGGCTAAGGGATCTATCAAATTTCCCTGAGGTACATGGCTCGACTCTCGCCAGGCGTGGAGCATTTTTTTTTTCCAGTTTTTCGGTTTTCATTACATATAAATGAATTGTTTTTGCATGATATAATGCGGATGCCACTACCGGACAAGGTGGCAAGGGATCTATCAAATTTCCCTGAGGTACATGGTTCGACTCTCGCCAGGGGCGGAGCATTTTTTTTTTCCAATTTTTCGGTTTTTATTACATATATAAATGAATTGTTTTTGCTTGATTTAATGCGGATGCCACTACCGGACAAGGTGGCAAGGGATCTATCAAATTTCCCTGAGGTACATGGTTCGACTCTCGCCAGGCGCGGAGCATTTTTTTTTCCAGTTTTTCGGTTTTTATTTCATATATAAATGAATTGCATTGGGTGGATTTAATGCGGATGCCACTACCGGACAAGGTGGCAAGGGCTCTATCAAATTTCCCTGAGGTACATGGTTCGACTCTCGCGCGGAGCATTTTTTTTCCAGTTTTTATGTTTTCATTACATATAAATGAATTGTTTTTGCATGATTTAACGCGGATGCCACTACCGGACAAGGTGGCCAAGGGATCTATCAAATTTCCCTGAGGTACATGGTTCGACTCTCGCCAGGGGCGGAGCATTTTTTTCCAGTTTTTCGGTTTTTATTACATATATAAATGAATTGTTTTTGCTTGATTTAACGCGGATGCCACTACCGGACAAGGTGGCAAGGGATCTATCAAATTTCCCTGAGGTACATGGTTCGACTCTCGCCAAGCGTGGAGCATTTTTTTTTTCAGTTTTTCGGTTTTTATTACATATATAAATGAATTGTTTTGGGTGGATTTAACGCGGATGCCACTACCGGACAAGGTGTCAAGGCCTCTATCAAATTTCCCTGAGCTACATGGTTCGACTCTCGCGCGCAGCATTTTTTTTTCTAGTTTTTATGTTTTCATTACATATAAATGAATTGTTTTTGCATGATTTAACGCGGATGCCACTACCGGACAAGGTGGCAAGGGATCTATCAAATTTCCCTGAGGTACATGGTTCGACTCTCGCCACGGGCGGAGCATTTTTTTATCCAGTTTTTTGGTTTTTATTACATATATAAATGAATTGTTTTTGCTTGATTTAACGCGGATGCCACTACCGGACAATGTGGCAAGTGCTCTATAAAATTTCCCTGAGGTACATGGTTCGACTCTCGCCAGGCGCGGAGCATTTTTTTTTCAGTTTTTCGGTTTTCATTACATATAAATGAATTGTTTTTGTATAATTTAACGCGGATGCCACTACCGGACAAGGTGGCAAGGGATCTATCACACCTCCCTGAGGTACATGGTTCGATTCTTCCTCAAAACAATTAGCTTTTTTTTATTGCACACTTTTTTTATCAATTTTTTTTATTTGGAATCAAAAACCTACCTGCTCCGTAGCCTCCGCTACTCGAAAATTCCCATTCCATTCTCTCTCACCAGCCGGTTGTTCCGCCTCCTTTTTTCGTCACACAAACAAAGCAATCACACAAACAACTCCTCCTATCACCTCCACAACTCCCTCTCATCACGTCACTCTATGGTCTCTGTCACTCTCCCGTCATAGACCCACCACTACCGTCTACACTAGTAAGTATTGTTATGTTCCTTTTGTACACATCGTTCTAAAAAATTCGTGTTTATGATTCTTTAATTGAAAATGTCTTGATTATGCTGTAATTTAACATTTGTTTTGCGATTCCTTCTTGTAAATTATGTCAATTTTTTGGTTAAATTAGCTAGTTGGTTTATATTGAGTTTATATTGGTTTTTGTTGCCAAATTGGTTTTTGTTGCCAAATTGAGGTATACTTACCATTTCTTAATTGATTTCAAGTATATTATATCACATTGTTTGAGTTGTGGTAAAGCCCCCTACTTGAATCCTCCATAACGCCTCACTGGACCCTTAACTAACGATCGGGTGACCTCCATGGTTGTGTATGAAAAGAAAGTTTATCATGCTTTCGGTATTAATATCAGGATACCCGGGAAATGATATCGATGTTTTTTTAGAACCGTTGGTTGATGATCTACATTCCTTATTCGAGACAGGGGTTGATACATATGATGCTTACACGAAAGATAACTTTAATCTACGTGTCATTGTGTTATGGACAATAAATGATTATCCTGCACTTGGTACATTATGTGGCTGCTCGTACAGTGGATTCAAAAGTTGTGTAGTATGTGGGAAAGATACAAACTGTGTTAGACTTTCTGCCTCATCCAAGCAAAGTTATGTTGGTCACACACGATATCTACCATATAACCATCCGTTCAGAAAGCAAAAGAAGGCATTTAATGGACAACAAGAATTTCTCCCGGCTCCAATTCCAATGACCGGGGAACAAATATACAATGAGGTACAATATATTGAAAATAAGTGGGGAAAAGGAAAACCAACAAACAATAAGGCATCAGAAAACCAAGAAGATACGAGAGGCGGAGGTGGGAAGATTCGAAAGCAGAAAAGAAACACAACAGAAGAAGAGGGTAGTTCAAGGCAAATAAACGAACAAAACGGTGCGTATTGGAAGAAATTCAACATTTGGTATCGAAAACTTAGGTATTGGAGGCATAATTCTGTTCCATATTGTATTGATTTTATGAATGTAGAAAAGAATGTTGCTGAGAGTCTAGTCGTAACTTTGCTACATGTTCCGGGAAAGACGAAAGATGGAGTGAATGCTCGATTGGATCTGGCTGAGTTGGGGGTAAAACCAGAGTTGTTTGCTGTAATATCCGACTGTAACTTTTCATTTTTACCCATCATTGTATTATTCGGATAATCTGATTATCATGAATCGTTGCATTTAGTATTATGTTGAGGTATTATAGATTTGAATTTCATATCGTTGTTATGTCATTTCATATGTGATGATTCGATGTTAATTAGAGAGTTGCATTTTCGAATTTTTCTGTTGATGTAGCGTACGCTACATAGTACGATTAACATACGCTAATCATGTGCCTTAGCGTGCGTAATGTTTCCTCTGTTGCGTACGCTAAGAGGGAATCTGGCATCAGTTGACTTCAGCACGTGAACTCCTTAGCCGTTGGCATGCATATGAGTAAGGTCTGAGTTGTCATGTCGGCCAGATTCAACTTTTATTAGCGTGCGTAACCCATTTTTCATTAGCGTGGGCTAACGACCTGCGAATTCAAGACAGTAGCCACTGTAAGCCGCTTACGTACGTAAAATCGACCGGTTAGCATACGTAAGTGTATTAGTGTACGCTAAACTGTTCCGATAGCGTGCGCTAAGTATGTACAGTCTATTTATAGGACCAGCCTGTTTTTCATTTCTTCACAATTCTAAACCGATTCTCTCTCCACATATCGTCCCTCTGCACTCCCAAACCGATATCAACCTCCCCCAACTTGCTTCTAAGCCTTAAATCTTGGAGTGGAGCTCATTTCCTTGGAGATTGGGAGGTGTTCTTGAGCTTGGAGTATATTTTCTCATAGCATTGAAGTTGTTCTTCATTTTTGGAGGTGTACCTTTCTCTCTGCATTATTTTCATATGTTGATGTTAATAATGAATTATACTTCACCTAGAGTAGATTAATCAAGTAAAACATAGTTTTAATCCAACCTTTTTAACACTTTTGATGAATATGATAAATGAGGGTTTGATATGGATGTGTTCTTGATGATATAGTGATTCTAACCACGTTGTAACTATCATGCTCATCTTGTTGGACGAATTTAGCTCAGTAAAATACCTTTGAATCAGTTAACTTCACCATATTTGGATTTAACTAATAGAGTTGTTATCATAAAGTGATTAAACACCATGTTAAGTTTTCACTTACCTTGGGAAGAACTTGGCCATGTTAGTAGTAGAAGGATGTCTTCTTACTCAGATTTCTAAAGAATCATATTCTCCTTATGTTTAGCTCAGCAAGATTTTGAATGGTTAAGGAAAATTGTGAAACCAACACAACAACTTTTCATTAATCTAATGTGTTGGGAACTTAGTTTGTTTTGATCATCATACTAAATAGATGGTGAATTCATCATGATGTTAATGAATCTTCCAGCCTTGTAAACAAAGATTTTGATAACCCTCATGGATATGGTGTAATCTCAGAACTAATAAACTTGTTGTAAGCTTAATAGTCAATTTAGATGAGAGGAGAATGATCATAAATGTGCAGATTTTACCTTTCAACGTTTTAATGTTTTGGAAAGTTTAATCATCATAAGATGATCTTAACATCATAATTGGTTATTCAACATACCCTTGATAGAACTCTTGTTTATGATGAACCATGCGAACATTCGGTAAGTATTGTAAACCGATTTTTATGGTTGTAATGATGTTAAAAGAACTCCTGACATAAGGCTTCGATAATTGGAGATAGCAAACTATTCTAAAGAATTGTAGGATGACGTCTTGTTAATCCTATATTGATAATTATACGAATATGTTATTGAGTAAAATGTATTTCGTTTAAGGTTGATTGTTCGAGTAAACAATATTAGTCGAGGACCGTTCGTTCGTTCCGACAAGAAGAGGACTATTCTCGTCTCTGTATTGAGGCAAGTTATCTTGCTTGGTTATAATGATGATTAGATTCTTGTGATGGTTATATATTTCATGTGTCTGAAATGTTTATGAAATGCTTGTCGTGATTTGACATTGTCCTTGACGTTGTTCCGTTTCATCATGGGTGTTGCATTCCCAAACACGTCACTTTGAATCGTTGATCTCGTTGATCTTTATTTTCACTTCGGTGAGTTTCCTTGATCCTTAATCGGATATGTATTTCGTTGAACTTCGTTGTCATGTTGTATCGTGACATTTCCAGAATCATATCTGCGTGCCGATTGGATATTGTGTAGGATTTTTAGCCGGGCAATTGTATAGTCATATGTGGATGTTTTCGTATTGGACTGTGCACACGAGATGTAGTTCGTGAGGCTAATTAGGTACATTTTCACACGTATATTCTGGATTCCGTATACGGGGTGTACATGTACACGGACACATTTCCGGATCAGGCGTACTGTGATGTCCATCTTGAGCTATATTGTTAATCGTTCATAGTCCATGTATGATTGGATGTGTTCGATGGTTTGTGACTGATTGTTTCATACGCCCGAGGGGTATGATTAATAGTCGGAATGATTTTCTTGAGATCTATATATGTGAATTGTATAATGTCGGAAGAATTGATTATCATGTATATCTGACCCTGTGTTATGGGCGAAATACTTGTATTGTATTTTAGGTCGAGGCAAAGGCAAGGCACGGGAAGAGCATGTTGATGGCGAAGGGTTCGAAGGATACTAGTTCGGGGCCCCACATCTTTTGTTGTCCGGTTATGTTAAACCGTGTTATGTTATTTTATTTCCTGCTTCATTTAGATTGCTATCTGGTTGTATTGACACTTGAAGTATTTTCCATCTCCATATGGTTTATACTTGTTTTTCAGATCTTGTGTATTATAAGGCCGTTGGCCATATTTGTGATAAACTCCTAATCGGAGTAATGACTATTCATTGTGGTTCGGTATCACAAATAATATTTATTTAATCTGTTTTGGATATCGCCTGGTGGGTCCCAGTGTGGGGTCCACGACACTGTAATAGCCGCATTTTGGGGTGTTACAGAAGATCGTATCGGAGATGTTGTTTCCTTTTTTTTATGAGTCATTGAGAAATGAACTAGTATCAAGAGACCTTCGTGTCACGTGTGACCTGTGCAAGCGCCTGACCCTACGAGCCAAATATGGTATGTACTTTATGAGCCATGATTTAATTACTGGCATGATATTGATATCAGTATGGGTCTCCTTGTTGATCATGTTATTTCGAGAAATTGTGACAGGATTTATCTGATTGATAATCCAAGGTAAATGCTGAATTGATTATATAATTGAAATTGTTCGACTTGACACCGATATAATATTCGGTGCGACATTTGTGGTATCGATAACCGTTTTCCTTGAATATGTGATTCCTTGTTGCTATTAACTTAGCATGAATTTTAATATCTTGAACTGTACTTATGGTTATCACTATGATTGATTCTTTCAGTATGGAAAGAAACCTGAGAGGTCGTGGCAGAGGGGGACGAGGCCGCGGAAGGGGCCGAATCCCGATACCTCGAGCCAACAGACGCGCGAATGCGGATCAGAGTTCCGCAGACAGTGGTTCACCTTCTAGGGAACAATCGCACCACAGTGGGCGCGGGGATGCGCGTGTTGATCCTTACGTCGTAATACAGGGCATGATGACACAGATAACCCAGATGGTTCAACTAATGGAAGCTATGCATAGGGCCGCTACTGGCCAGCAACAGGGGGCTCATCCTCCTCCCGTGATTGGCGGACCCGTGAGTCGGATTATCAGGACATCTCTCGCCAGCGACCACCGACTTTTGAAGGCTCCTCTGAGCCTGCTGACATTGTGCATTGGATCGAGCATTTTGAGAAACTTTTCCAGATGGTGGACTGCCCGGAAGAGAATCGCGTTTTGGTAGCCGCGTATTATCTTAGCAAAGGCGCTCATACTTGGTGGCTTTCTGTAAGGCCAGCTGATGGTGTTTACACTTGGGAGGAATTTAAAAACCTCATGCTAGACCGTTACTATCCAGGGCCACTCCGTGAGGCCAAACTGTCGGAACCCCGACCCGTCTGAAGACGATGATGTATTATCTGTTGCTGAGAAATTCCAAGCACTCCTTTCTTTCGCCACGACAATTATCCGAACAGAGGCCGATAAGATCAAATACTTTCTTAAGAGGCTTAAACCCCGAATGAGAATGCAGCTGTTGAATCACCACTGTACTACCTTACCAGAGTTCATCGAGAAAGATCTGGAGTACGAACTCACCGCGAAGGAGATTTCCAAGAAACAACCGCAGTCCAACAACAAAAGGTCGGGGGCAGGCCCGGAGAGTAACCGGGGGACATTCAGGAAGCCCCAGTCATTGTCAAACCCTTCTGATCGACCACCCATGGCATCGAAGCCAGCTGGATCGCACTCTCGAGCGGTCCCCTCATCTGTTGTGTGCTATAACTGTGGAGACCAGGGGCATTTCAGCTCCAAATTCCCGAAGCCTGCCGTCACATGCCATACTTGTGGCAAGATTGGTCACCATGCTCGTTGTTGCAGGGGTGGGCCCGGACCTGAACCAGTAGCGTCTCATGCCCCAGTTCAGTCCTCTGTCCAGAACCGGACGCCTCCATCTGCTTCCTATCAGACCACCGGAGCGAATATGGGAATGGGCCGTGGGAATCAGAGTGGTACACCTGGTGCCGGAACTGCGAAACCCAGGATTTACGAGATGAAGAAAGCTGACGATCCCGAGGCCATCATGATTTCAGGTATACTCGAGATCCACTCCCAGCCTGTGTGTGTTCTTTTTGATACCAGTGCTTCACACTCCTTTATATCTTCTTCTTGTTTAAGTCGTTTGCCTCTAGACCATGTTATCAATTGTGAGCCCTACGTGATTGGTCTACCTGATGGTAGAAGAATTATTGGAAATCGTGAAGTCCAGGACTGTCCGATTCGTTTGAACGACCGTGAGTGGTTGTCAAATCTGATTGTAGTCGATTTACCTAAGGATGATATAATCTTGGGTATCGATTGGATGGATCGTCATGATGCAATAATCAGTGTCCGCAAGAGAACGGTAACCGTCATTTCCGATGATGGTTTCGAGTGTATTTTCCGAGGTGATAATCCCAGTCGTTCTGGGAGAGTCATCAGCGCTATGAAAGCAGTGAAACTGCTTAATCAAGGGTGTATTGGTTATTGGTGCTACATGACCAAAACAGCAGATCGACCAGTTGAATTGGCCGACATTCTGGTAGTCCGAGACTACCCAGATGTATTTCCAGATGAGTTGCCAGGCTTACCTCCTCATCGTGACGCGGAGTTTATTATTGAGTTAGAACCAGGTACGTCCCCGCTCTCAAAAGCACCGTACCGTATGGCTCCGACTGAGATGCAAGAATTATATAACCAGCTTGAGGAGTTGACTAACAAGGGCTATATTCGACCTAGTGCGTCCCCTTGGGGAGCACCAGTGTTATTTGTACGGAGGAAAGATGGATCTCTGCGCTTATGTATTGATTACCGTGAGCTGAACAGGGTAACCATCAAGAACAAGTATCCCTTGCCTCGTATTGATGATTTATTGGACCAACTTCAGGGAGCTGCCGTGTTTTCTAAGATCGAGTTGAGATCTGGTTATCATCAGTTGAGGATTCGAGAGTCTGACATTTTGAAGACATCATTCCGTACTCGCTATGGGCATTATGAGTTTGTGGTGATGCCATTTGGACTGACTAATGCACCGGCGGTATTCATGGAGTTGATGAATCGAGTTTTTATTAACTATCTGGATTGCTTTGTAGTCGTTTTTATTGACGACATTCTTATGTACTCTCGTGACCACGAAGAGCACGAGCGTCACCTCCGCCAAGTTCTCGATACATTGAGGCGGGAACAGCTTTATGGGAAATTTTCTATGTGTGAATTTTGGATGCCTGAGGTTATCTTTCTCGGGCATGTGATATCAGCCGAAGGGGTGTGGGTGGACCCACAAAAGACGGAAGCCATTCGATATTGGCTACCGCCGAAGAACGTGAAGGAAGTTCGTAGTTTCCTCGGCCTAGCAGGTTACTACCGACGGTTCGTAGAAGGATTTTCTAAAATTGCGCAACCGATGACTAACTTACTACGAAAGGACAAGAAGTATTGGTGGTCAGAAACATGTCAGCAAAGTTTTGATGAGCTCAAGAGTCGATTGATTTCGGCACCTGTTTTGGTCTTACCAAAAGGAACGGAAGGATTTGTGGTGTATAGTGACGCATCGAGACAGGGTCTGGGATGTGTACTAATGCAGGAAGGGAAAGTGATTGCCTATGCATCGAGATAATTGCGACCCTATGAAGTTAACTATCCAACCCATGAGTTGGAGTTAGCAGTCGTGGTGTTTGCTTTGAAAATCTGGCGTCACTATCTTTATGGAGTTACCTGCCAGATCTTTAAAGACCACAAGAGCCTAAAGTACATTTTTACTCAGAAGGAGTTGAACATGAGACAGAGAAGGTGGCTAGAGTTAATCAAGGACTATGATATTGAGATCCTTTATCATTGTAACACCCCAAACTAGGCGGATATTACAGTGCCGTAGATCCCCAACTGGGACCCACCAGGCAATGAAAACGAATGAATTACACAGGATAAATGTAGTACCGAACTACATTACAACAATAATTACTCCGATGAGGAGTTTAGTTACAACACACCAGGACAATACTGAATACTAGTGTATTTTATATGAAGATAAAATACACAACACTGAATGAAACGGAGTATTCAAATGAAAGTCTGCAGCGGAAAATAAAGGATAATAACATGAATAACTGAAAGATCGGGGCCCCCTACTAGTATCACTAGGACTCCTCGACATCAACATGCTATTCCCGTGCGTTTGCCTTGCCATGACCTGAAAAACAAAATCCCCAAACGGGGTCAGTTACAAAGAACAACAATCCTCAAGGGTTGAAAATACACAATCATGATTATATCTGAAGTTATGAAATATCTTGTCGAAACATACGCAATCAAACATGCTATATGAATCAACTAACAGTACGGCTCAAAGGGTGGCGCCACACTACGCCCGGGATGGAAATGTGTCCGTGCACAAGCCACCAACGAGTATCGATCAAATACACGTGTGGTCTTGTACCTAATCAGTCTCACGAGACAATATGACCTGTGTGCACAGTCCAATGTATCACTCCCAATACATGACCATCACGTGACCGACATGAAAATCCAACACATACTAACCGGCACGCCAGTATGACCCGGAATGCCACGATATAACAAAAGTGACATCGAAAATGAATAATGACTCACCGAGGTGGAATGGTAATGAAATAAATGACAGCTCAATGAAAAGATTGGAACCGTCGTTCCTTATGGTCAAGTAATTAATTGACAACAACAAGTTTTGATACGGTTAATATAATGATGAATGAGTTATGATTATGAATGAACAACAACAAAAGGTATGAATATCCTTTTAACCGAGTAAGAATTAACTTACAAAATACCGATGAAGAAAGTCCTTCCACGAACAAATGTCCTAAATGAAGTGTCGGTCGCACGAACAACCTTAATTCAATACAATTATCGACAATCCGATCAATATACGAATTAAACACGAATATAACGAACTCAAAACGTCGATACGATTAAACTAAGTTCATTGGGGCATTATATCGAATACGTTGTGGCCAAACTCCGATTGTTTACAACTAAACCTCAACAATACCAACCTCAAATCCCCAAGAAGTGTTTCAAACCAATAAAACATCTCCAATACGATCAATAATCCGATATGAATATCCAAAAACGTGATTATAACAACAATTAGTCGAAAATCCCCAATTCCAACTCGATATTCAAGGTGTTCTTGAATAATTCCTCAATAATCCAATGAATCCTTATACAAACTCATAATCATATACATATCCCTTCATATAACATGATTATAACGTCCAAAACATCATATCTCAAGACAAAATCAAAGTCCAAAGTGTTGAAGGAATTACCTCTTGAAGATTCAAGTACTTTAATCCGAAGAACACGCGTTAGATTGATTATCCGGGCTTCACGATCGAAAGGAAATGAAGAAAATCAACACTCAAATGATAATTGATGAAGAAGCTGGCCGACAGTTGGCCGACAGGGACTCGACCGTGTCCTGCTCGACACGGTCGCGGTGCGGAGGGCCTTCCGATAGTGACCCATCCGACAGCGACTCGGCATGACTCGACCGTGTCCTGGGACACGGTCGGGCGTGCTGGGCAGTCGGTTCTGGCTTATCCGGAAGAGTCCGACTCGGCCGTGCCAGACGACACGGTCGGGTCCTGAGGCAGAGACTTCGGCATTTTCCGGACGAGTACGGCACGGGCTGTGTCGGACGACACGGCCGAGTTCGTTCGGCAGTGATCGGTCAATACTGAAAAAATGAGCGGTTGAGCTAAAACGACCATAACTCTCGTCCGGACTCCGATTGACTCACCGTTTGAACCATTGGAAAGCTAACTCGATGCTCTATAATATTGCAAAGATTTAGAATTTTTGGAGTTACCAAAAATTAATGGTGATCTAACAAAGTCGAACTCATATGAGGAAAGTTGAAATAATGAACAATAACGATACACAACTCGAAGTTTTTCCGAACGGTGAACACGGTGAATGAACATGATTGATGAATGATTATACTTGAGTGAAAATCCACTGAGTGACAATCACCGAATGAAATTACTGAATGATAATGACTGAATTACAACCGGGTATTACATACACCCCCCCTTAAAAGAGTTTCGTCCCCGAAACTAAGGGTCAAACAACTCGGAATAACTCTCCCGCATACTATCCTTGGTTTCCCAAGTATCCTCTTCGACTCCGAGTCTGGACCACTGAATCTTGACCAAAGGAATCGACTTATTTCTCAACTGTTTGATTCGCCGCTCCAACACTCGTATAGGACGCTCCTCGTACGAATGATCATCCGCGATCTCGATTTCGTCGAACTGAAGTATGTGACTCGGGTCGGTAACATACTTCTGCAACTGAGAGACGTGAAACACATTATGAATTCGGCTCAAAGCCGGAGGTAAAGCCAATCGATAAGCTAACTCGCCTACTCGATCCAAAATTTCAAACGGTCCAATGAATCTCGGACTCAACTTCCCCCGTTTTCCGAAACGGAAAATACCTCGACTCGGGGATACCTTGACCAAAACATGGTCACCCGTCTCGAACTCTAGTGGTCGACGACGATTATCTGCATATGATTTCTGTCGACTCTGAGCTGTCAACATACGACTCTTGATCAAAGCTACCTTCTCCCGGGCGGCTATAAGCATATCGGGCTCGGTGCCGATTGATCCTGATAAGTCATCCCAACACAAAGGAGATCGACAACGACGACCGTGCAAGGCCTCGTAAGGTGCCATCTTAATGGAGGCATGCCAACTATTATTATACGTGAACTCGATCAGTGGTAGTTGTGCTTCCCAATCGTCCCTCCAATCAAGGACGCATGCCCTCAACATGTCCTCTAATGTCTGAATAGTTCTCTCTGATTGTCCGTCGGACTGAGGATGAAAGGCAGTACTGAGATTAAGCTGAGTTCCCATAGCACGATGAACTGATTTCCATAAATGTGACACAAACCGTCCGTCACGATCGGAAACGATACTTTTAGGAGTACCGTGCAGTCTCACTATCTCTTTGATGAATAACTGGGCAAGTCTCTCGGGACCCCAAGTATCCTGAATCTCAAGAAAATGAGTTGATTTAGTTAAGTGGTCCACAATCACCCAGATTGTATTCATTCCACGACGACTCGTCGGCAAACTCGTGACGAAATCCATAGAAATGTCTTCCCACTTCCATTCTGGAATAGGGAGAGGTTTCAGCATACCCGCCGGTCGCTGATGTTCAATCTTGACTTGTTGGCAAGTTAAGCATCTCGAAACAAATTCCGCGACTTCTCGCTTCATATTACTCCACCAGTAATTTTGTTTCAAGTCCTTGTACATCTTGCTGGACCCCGGATGAACAGAATAAGGGGTAGCATGAGCTTCTCTCAAAATAGAGTTTTTCAACTCGTCATTCGCCGGTACACAACCGGTTCTTAAACTTCAAAAGTCCATCCTCGTGGACCACGAATCCAGGGGCTTTCCCCTGAGCCACATCTTCACGGATGCGCAACAATGAAGGGTCTGAACTCTGATTCTCTCTGATTACCTCCTCAAGTGACGATAAAATCTCTAACATACAAAGATGTCCCTGAACTCGCAGAAGCCATACCTCGATCTCGGGTCTAAGGAATTCCTGCTGAAGCTCCTTCTGAAGTGTTAAACGAGCAAGCATCTGCTCCTGAATGGACTTACGACTCAAGGCGTCGGCGACAACGTTCGCCTTGCCCAGGTGGTAAAGGATCTCGATATCAAAATCTTTGATTAGTTCCAACCACCGCCTCTGTCGCATATTTAACTCTTTGTGAGTAAATAT
Source organism: Orobanche coerulescens (assembly GCA_033398695.1). Classification (NCBI taxonomy): domain Eukaryota; kingdom Viridiplantae; phylum Streptophyta; class Magnoliopsida; order Lamiales; family Orobanchaceae; genus Orobanche; species Orobanche coerulescens. The sequence goes on along the minus strand of CM065808.1, from coordinate 54,283,240 downwards.
ATCCTTCAACTCTTGTGATTGGTGAATAACTGAAAGGTGACGCCATAAAGGTAACGGCGCCAAATCCCCAACGCGAAAATCACGGCTGCTAGCTCCAGGTCGTGGGTTGGATAATTGACCAACTAATCCGAGGAAACATCGGATTTACTTAATATCTTTCGGAGGTTGCCAATCTCGGATAGTCTCCGTCTCCTGAGGGTCGACACGAACTCTGTCAGATGAAATTACATGCCCGAGAAAATCACTTCGGACCTCCAGAACTCACATTTGGAAAACTTTCAAATAAAGTTGCTCTCGTCTCAACACGTCGAGAACCTGATGAAGATGAACCTCATGTTCCTCCTGGCTATGAGAATAAATCAAAATGTCGTCGATGAAGATAACAACAAACTGATCCAAAAAGTCGATGAAAACCCGATTCATTAACTCCATGAATACCGCAGGTGCAATAGTTAGCCCGAACGGCATAACTAGGAACTCATAATGACCATAGCGTGTACAAAACGCTGTCCTCGCGATATCCGACTCTCGAATCCGCAATTGGTGATATCCAGATCTTAAGTCGATCCTGGAAAATACTGAGGCTCCCTGAAGTTGCTCTAAAAGATCATTAATACGGGGTAAGGGATACTACTCTTGATCATCACCCTGTTCAACTCCCGGTAATCAATACACAAACGGAACGAACCATCCTTCTCCTTGACAGATCACACTGGTGCTCCTCACGGGGACGCAATCGGTCGAAGATAACCTTCCTCGAACTATTCCTCAAGTTGAATCTTCAACTCCTGCATTCTGGTCGGGGCTATCCGATACGGTGCCTTCGATAAAGGGGACGTACCAGCTCCAACTCACTCCTGAATTCCCCTACTCTATGTGAAGGCAACCAGATAACTCGTCTGGAAATACATCGTCAATCGATGACAATGATACCACGAATGATTGAACATTTCGATTGCCCTAGAATGGTCAATCGATAAAAAGAGATACCAATAATGATTGAACAACTCGATTGCCTTAGAAAGGCCAATCGATGAAGATGATACAATGAATGTTTGAATAACTCGATTGCCCTAGAAAAGCCAATCGATGAGAATGATACAATGAATGATTGAATAGTTCGATTGCGGAATTTCTCTGCTTCCGCCATAATAAAATTTCTACTGGAACAACGGGGATTACTTCCCTGAAGCACACATTCGACAACCAACGACGGAAAGATAGCGACCAAACACTAACAAACACTGAGGATAGTATCAAGACGGTTAAGCCAACTAATACCGAAAATTACATCGTCCTAAGATAAGTTCACCACGATTAGATCCATCCACCAATCGCGGTCATTAAGCTTAATTCGGTATGATTCCGAAAATTCTTCCATCGTCAGGTAGACCGATGGTATGAGGTCCACAAGCAATAGGATTATCCCGAAATAAGTCTATTCAAGCATGATTCGAAAATGAATGAATGTGGTGTACCAGAATCAAAAGGTACACACAAGTTGAAATAAAATTACGAGTATACTTGAAATCATTCGGGCCACCGGATCATCGATCCTCTTTATCATATAAATCTGGGACTTGCCGGCCCCCGAACCGGACGCTCCCGTCTGATAAATACGAGCTCCAACTCTATTTTCTTCCAGTGTCTTAAACGACGTTGACAAAGCAGTCGGCTCCAGCGCCTTATGCCCGAAATTACCACAATTATAGCACGTGATAGACGGTTTCAGACACTCAGTGCTGAAATGACCCGGCGTTCCACAATTGAAACAGGTGATGGCCGAACTGGCCGCTCGGGAATGAGATCCCGCACGATTTTGCACCGTAGGAGGTCGCTCAGAAACGATAGGACTCGCACGAGGCTTCTTGAAGGTTTACTGACCGCCTTCGGATAAATTACGCTTCGTTGATTTCCTGTTGACATATGCAGGTTGCTGCTCAGCAATTTCCTTAGCAGCTGGCTCGTACGGGAGAGTTCTCTCGATTAATCCAGTCAGAGTGGCGCAATGATGATTGAGCAACTGCACAAGGGTCATCATGGCCTGCATAAAAGTGAGTGGATCAACCCGAACATCTTCTAATCGAGCCGAGTCCTAGGCACAATTTCCCGGCAGCGAGTGATTATTTCTCGGGTTTCGGTCCGCACCGCGGCCTCTTCTCGTGCATCCCCTGACAGCTCTCTCCATACGGAAGTAGGAAGGTCGCATAATGATTATATTTCCCGCATGATTAGCACGTTATGATTATGTCATGAGATGATAAAAATGAGTATACATGCTCTAACTTAGTGATTATATGAATGATTTACTGAAGTTACATGATTATCTGATGAAATTCTTAAAATGATTATCTTGAATAACTTAACAAGATTGATAATATGATCATCAGTTGACAATCGAGTAATGAAATGAATTGAGTAATTAATGAGTTAACAGGATCGTCCTGATTATTAGCTGAGTATTGAAATGAATTAAGTGATTAATGAGTTAATATGATCGTCCTGATCATTAACTGAGTATTGAAATGAATTAAGTGATTAATGAGTTAATATGATCGTCCTGATCATTAACTGAGTATTGAAATGAATTAAGTGATTAATGAGTTAATATGATCGTCGATCATAATGAATGATGATGTTTGAGGATTGTTAAATGATGAATGATGAATGAATGACTATTGCGAGAAATTATACCATGGCGTTAGAAATCTTACAGTTCTTATTCGATTGGCTCGGCATTTGCACAGTCACACGTGACGCGAAAGTCCAATGATACTAGTCGATGACGATGATTTCAAATGAGACATGACTCGGAAGGTAGTATTCAAAACCACTCTCCGATACCAACTCTGTAACACCCCAAACTAGGCGGATATTACAGTGCCGTAGATCCCCAACTGGGACCCACCAGGCAATGAAAACGAATGAATTACACAGGATAAATGTAGTACCGAACTACATTACAACAATAATTACTCCGATGAGGAGTTTAGTTACAACACACCATGACAATACCGAATACTAGTGTATTTTATATGAAGATAAAATACACAACACTGAATGAAACGGAGTATTCAAATGAAAGTCTGCAGCGGAAAATAAAGGACAATAACATGAATAACTGAAAGATCGGGGGCCCCTACTAGTATCACTAGGACTCCTCGACATCAACATGCTATTCCCGTGCGTTTGCCTTGCCATGACCTGAAAAACAAAATCCCCAAACGGGGTCAGTTACAAAGAACAACAATCCTCAAGGGTTGAAAATACACAATCATGATTATATCTGAAGTTATGAAATATCTTGTCAAAACATACGCAATCAAACATGCTATATGAATCAACTAACAGTACGACTCAAAGGGTGGCGCCACACTACGCCCGGGATGGAAATGTGTCCGTGCACAAGCCACCAACGAGTATCGATCAAATACACGTGTGGTCTTGTACCTAATCAGTCTCACGAGACAATATGACCCGTGTGCACAGTCCAATGTATCACTCCCAATACATGACCATCACGTGCCCGACATGAAAATCCAACACATACCAACCGGCACGCCAGTATGACCCGGAATGCCACGATATAACAAAAGTGACATCGAAAATGAATAATGACTCACCTAGGTGGAATGGTAATGAAATAAATGACAGCTCAATGAAAAGATTGGAACCGTCGTTCCTTATGACTGAAGTAATTAATTGACAACAACAAGTTTTGATACGGTTAATATAATGATGAATGAGTTATGATTATGAATGAACAACAACAGAAGGTATGAATATCCTTTTTAACCGAGTAAGAATTAACTTACAAAATACCGATGAAGAAAGTCCTTCCACGAACAAATGTCCTAAATGAAGTGTCGGTCGCACGAACAACCTTAATTCAATACGATTACTGACAATCCGATCAATATACGAATTAAACACGAATATAACGAACTCAAAACGTCGATACGATTAAACTAAGTTCACTGGGGCATTATATCGAATACGTTGTGGCCAAACTCCGATTGTTTACAACTAAACCTCAACAATACCAACCTCAAATCCCCAAGAAGTGTTTCAAACCAATAAAACATCTCCAATACGATCAATAATCCGATATGAATATCCAAAAACGTGATTATAACAACAATTAGTCGAAAATCCCCAATTCCAACTCGATATTCAAGGTGTTCTTGAATAATTCCTCAATAATCCAATGAATCCTTATACAAACTCACAATCATATACATATCCCTTCATATAACATGATTATAACGTCCAAAACATCATATCTCAACACAAAATCGAAGTCCAAAGTGTTGAAGGAATTACCTCTTGAAGATTCAAGTACTTTAATCCGAAGAGCACGCGTTAGATTGATTATCCGGGCTTCACGATCGAAAGGAGATGAAGAAAATCAAACACCCAAATGATTTTTAAAGTAAAAACCCTCCCTCAAGCTTGCTCTCTCGGTTGAAGGTGAAGAAATGGGAGAGAAATGGCTGAAATGCTGAAAAAAATGAATTTAAAGGGGTTGACTACCCTGCCGGACACGGCCCGTGCCGATCGGCACGGTCGTGTCGCATGTGGCCGGCGATTGGCGGCAGGACTCGACCGTGTCCTCGCCGACACGGTCGCGGCGCGAGGGCCTTCCGATAGTGACCCATCCGACGGCGACTCGGCATGACTCGGCCGTGTCACGGGACACGGTCGGGCGTCTTCGGGCGATCGGTTACAGCTTATCGGAAGAGTCCGACTCGGCCGTGCTGCAGGCTGCAGTCGGGTCCTGAGGCAGAGACTTCGGCATTTTCCGGACGAGTACGGCACGGGCCGTGTCGGACGACACGGCCGAGTTCGTTCGGCAGTGATCGGCCAATACTGAAAAAATGAGCAGTTGAGCTAAAACGACCATAACTCTCTCGTCCGGACTCCGATTGACTCACCGTTTGAACCATTGGAAAGCTAACTCGATGATCTATAATATTGCAAAGATTTAGAATTTTTGGAGTTACCAAAAATTAATGGTGATCTAACAAAGTCGAACTCATATGAGGAAAGTTGAAATAATGAACAATAACGATACACAACTCGAAGTTTTTCCGAACGGTGAACACGGTGAATGAACATGATTGATGAATGATTATACTTGAGTGAAAATCCACTGAGTGACAATCACCGAATGAAATTACTGAATGATAATGACTGAATTACAACCGGGTATTACAATCATCTGGGTAAAGCAAATGCGGTCGCCGACGCTTTGAGCCGTAAAACAGTGCAGGAGCAGATGCTGAGCCGTTTGACAGCACAGAGAGAGTTGCAGTTGGACCTTATGAGGTCAGAAATTGAAGTTTGGTTACAGCGTGTTCAGGGACAACTTTGCACCCTCGAGATTTCTTCGTCTCTTGATGATATGATCAAATCGAAGCAAATTACGGACCCATTCTTATCTCGAGTTCCATATGAAGTAACCCAAGGGAAAGCCCCTGGATTCGTGATCCACGAGGATGGATTGATACGTTTTAGAAATCGAGTTTGTGTACCCGCTGACGAAGAGTTGAGAAACTCTATCATGAGAGAAGCCCATGCTACCCCGTACTCTATTCACCCGGGATCTAGCAAGATGTATAAGGATTTGAAGCAGAATTATTGGTGGGGGAATATGAAACGTGAGGTTGCCGAATTTGTTTCGAGATGTTTAACCTATCAGCAGGTTAAGATTGAGCACCAGCGACCCGCAGGAATGCTGAAACCGCTCCCGATTCCCGAGTGGAAATGGGAGGACATATCTATGGATTTTATTACTAGATTGCCGACGATTCGTCGAGGAATGAATACGATTTGGGTGATTATGGACCGTCTGACCAAATCAGCCCACTTCTTGGAAATTAAGGACACGTGGGGTCCCGAGAGATTGGCCCAGCTGTTTATTAAGGAAATTGTGAGATTACATGGTACCCCCAAGAGTATTGTATCAGACCGTGACGGGCGATTCGTGTCACACTTCTGGAAGGCAGTTCATCGTGCGATGGGCACGCAGTTGAATTTCAGTACGGCTTTTCATCCACAGACCGATGGTCAGTCTGAGAGAACTATCCAGACTCTAGAGGACATGTTGAGAGCATCTGCTCTTGATTTGAAGGACGATTGGGAAGCCCAACTGCCTTTGGTTGAATTCACTTATAATAATAGTTGGCACGCTTCGATTCAGATGGCACCGTATGAAGCATTGTATGGCCGTCACTGTAGGTCCCCTTTGTGTTGGGACGAATTCTCAGAATGTCTGGGTACGGAACCCGATATGTTATTAGCAGCTCGGGAGAAGATCACTTTGATTAGGAGTCGGTTGTTAACGGCTCAAAGTCGACAGAAGTCTTATGCTGACCACCGTCGACGACCACTTGAGTTCGAGGTTGTTGACCATATGTTAATGAAGCTGTCTCCTACCCGAGGTGTTTTTCATTTCGGGAAGAGGGGCAAGCTGAGCCCGAGGTACATTGGGCCATTTGAGGTTTTGGAGCGTGTAGGTGATCTGGCCTATCGACTAGTTTTACCGCCGACTTTGAGTAAGATTCACAACGTGTTTCATGTCTCCCAGTTGAGAAAATATGTTGCTGATCCGAGCCATGTACTTCAGTTCGAAGAGATTTAATTAGTAGAGGATCATTCGTACGAGGGGCGCCCTGTGCGGATACTCGAAAGGAGGATCAAGCAGTTACGGAACAAGATGATTCGCCTACTGAAGGTTCAGTGGTCACGACACGGAGTCGAGGAGGCTACGTGGGAGACCGAGGATAGTATGCGAGCGAGATACCCCAAGTTATTTACCCCTTAGTTTTGAGGACGAAACTCTTTTTAAGGGGGAGAGTATGTAATATCCGACTGTAACTTTTCATTTTTACCCGTCATTGTATTATTCGGATAATCTGATTATCAGGAATCGTTGCATTTAGTATTATGTTGAGGTATTATAGATTTGAATTTCATATCGTTGTTATTTCATTTCATATGTCATGATTCGATGTTAATTAGAGAGTTGCATTTTTGAATTTTTCTGTTGATGTAGCGTACGCTACATAGTACGATTAACGTACGCTAATCCTGTGCCTTAGCGTGCGTAATGTTCCCTCTGTTGCGTACGCTAAGAGGGAATCTGGCATCAGTTGACTTCAGCACGTGAACTCCTTAGCCGTTGGCATGCATGTGAGTAAGGTCTGAGTTGTCATGTCGGCCAGAGTCAACTTTTATTAGCGTGCGTAACCCATTTTTCATTAGCGTGCGCTAACGACCTGCGAATTCAATACAGTAGCCACTGTAAGCCGCTTACGTACGTAAAATCGACCGGTTAGCGTATGTAAGTGTATTAGCATACGCTAAACTGTTCCGATAGCGTGCGCTAAGTATGTACAGTCTATTTATAGGACCAGCCTGTTTTTCATTTCTTCACAATTCTAAACCGATTCTTTCTCCACATATCATCCCTCTGTACTCCCAAATCAATATCAACCTCCCCCAACTTGCTTCTAAGCCTTAAATCTTGGAGTGGAGCTCATTTCCTTGGAGATTAGGAGGTGTTCTTGAGCTTGGAGTATATTTTCTCATAGCATTGAAGTTGTTCTTCATTTTTGGAGGTAGGTGTACCTTCCTCTCTGCATTATTTTCATATGTTGATGTTAATAACGAATCATACTTCACCTAGAGTAGATTAATCAAGTAAAACATAGTTTTAATCCAACCTTTTTAACACTTTTGATGAATATGATAAATGAAGGTTTGAGATGGATGTGTTCTTGATGATATAGTGATTCTAACCACGTTGTAACTATCATGCTCATCTTGTTGGATGAATTTAGCTCAGTAAAATACCTTTGAATCAGTTAACTTCACCATATTTGGATTTAATTAATAGAGTTGTTATCAAAAAGTGATTAAACACCATTTTAAGTTTTCACTTACCTTGGGAAGAACTTGGCCATGTTAGTAGTAGAAGGATGTCTTCTTACTCAGATTTCTTAAGAATCATATTCTCCTTATGTTTAGCTCAACAAGATTTTGAATGGTTAAGGATAATTGTGAAACCAACACAACAACTTTTCATTAATCTAATGTGTTGGGAACTTAGTTTGTTTTGATCATCATACTAAATAGATGGTGAATTCATCATGATGTTAATGAATCTTCCGGCCTTGTAAACAAAGATTTTGATAACCCTCATGGATATGGTGTAATCTCAGAACTAATAAACTTGTTGTAAGCTTAATAGTCAATTTAGATGAGAGGAGAATGATCATAAATGTGCATATTTTACCTTTCAACGTTTTAATGTTTTGGAAAGTTTAATTATCATAAGATGATCTTAACATCATAATTGGTTATTCAACATACCCTTGATAGAACTCTTGTTTATGATGAACCATGCGAACATTCGGTAAGTATTGTAAACCGATTTTTATGGTTGTAATGATGTTAAAAGAAATCCTGACATAAGGCTTCGATAATTGGAGATAGCAAACTATTCTAAAGGATTGTAGGATGACGTCTTGTTAATCCTATATTGATAATTATACGAATATGTTATTGAGTAACATGTATTTCGTTTAAGGTTGATTGTTCGAGTAAACAATATTAGTCGAGGACCGTTCGTTCGTTCCGACAAGAAAAGGACTATTCTCGTCTCCGTATTGAGGCAAGTTATCTTGCTTGGTTATAATGATGATTAGATTCTTGTGATGGTTATATATTTCATGTGTCTGAAATGTTTATGAAATGCTTGTCGTGATTTGACATTGTCCTTGACGTTGTTCCATTTCATCATGGGTGTTGCATTCCCAAACACGTCACTTTGAATCGTTGATCTCGTTGATCTTTATTTTCACTTCGGTGAGTTTCCTTGATCCCTAATCGGATATGTATTTCGTTGAACTTCGTTGTCATGTAGTATCGTGACATTTCCGAAATCATATCTGCGTGCGGATTGGATATTGTGTAGGATTTTTAGCCGGGCACTTGTATAGTCATACGTGGATGTTTACGTATTGGACTGTGCACACGAGATGTAGTTCGTGAGGCTAATTAGGTACATTGTCACACGTATATTTTGGATTCCGTATACGGGGTGGACATGTACATGGACACATTTCCGGATCGGGCGTACTGTGATGTCCATCTTGAGCTATATTGTTAATCGTTCATAGTCCATGTATGATTGGATGTGTTCGATGGTTTGTGACTGATTGTTTCATACGCCCGAGGGGTATGATTAATAGTCGGAATGATTTTCTTGAGATCTATATATGTGAATTGTATAATGTCGGAAGAATTGATTATCATGTATATCTTACCCTGTGTTATGGGCGAAATACTTGTATTGTATTTTAGGTCGAGGCAAAGGCAAGGCACGGGAAGAGCATGTTGATGGCGAAGGGTTCGAAGGCTACTAGTTCGGGGCCCCACATCTTTTGTCGTCCGGTTATGTTAAACCGTGTTATGTTATTTATTTCCTGCTTCATTTAGATTGCTATCTGGTTGTATTGACATTTGAAGTATTTTCCATCTCCATATGGTTTATACTTGTTTTTCGGATCCTGTGTATTATAAGGCCGTTGGCCATATTTTTGATAAACTCCTAATCGGAGTAATGACTATTCATTGTGGTTCGGTATCACAAATAATATTTATTTAATCTGTTTTGGATATCGCCTGGTGGGTCCCAGTGTGGGGTCCACGGCACTGTAATAGCCGTCTTTTGGGGTGTTACATTTGCAATGCAGGAAGAAGACAAAACAACACTACCTCCAGCAGGTTGCACATTAACGAATGCTGAAAAAGAGACCTTTTGTGAAACGTTACACAACATCAGGGTACCACAAGGCTATTGTTCAAATTTCTCTAGTTTGGTCAACCTAAAGGATAGGAAGCTCATTGGTCTTAAATCGCATGACTATTACATGCTAATGCAAGAGTTTTTGCCCATTGCAATACGTTCAATCATGCACCCACCCACACGATATGCTATTATCAGGTTTTGCTTTTTCTTTAAATCGATATGTAGCAAAGAAATCATATTGCAAGAACTAGATCAGATCCAAGCAGAACTGGTAGTGACACTCTGCCTACTCGAGAAGTTCTTTCCTCCGGCATTTTTTGATATTATGATATATTTGACTGTGCACCTAACTAGGGAGGTAAAATTATGTGGTCCCATATGCTTTCGGTGGATGTATCCCTTAGAAAGATGTATGAAGGTTATTAAAGGACATGTGCGAAACAGAAATAGACCAGAGGGATGCATTGCTGAGGAGACTATTGCGGAAGAAATAATAGAGTTTTTAAGCGAATATCATAAATCCATGCAAACTATTGGTATCCCACCTGATAAACATGAAACTGATGAAAATGAGGAAGGAAAGCCTTTGTCGACCGGCAAATCAAGTGAAGTTTCTGTGGAACTCTTTCAGAAAGTACATTTGTATGTAATAAAGAATACAGATGAAATTGTACCATATATCGAGTAAGTATTACTAACACATGTCTATTTCGTTACTTAAAATGTTATATCAAATATAATAATCAAAGACATTGTTTCAGGAGACACAAGCAAGTTTTGAAAATAAAAAACCCGGGTAAACGAATAACATTTCTGGAGAATGAGCACAGTAAATCTTTTGCTAAGTGGTTACGCAAAGAGGTAACTAATCGTATGTTATTTATAACTGTTTGTTTGTTGTTCCTTCAATTTGAAGCTAATATATACTTGTAGTGAAATTCAGGTTGAGAGAGAGTTAGCGATCTCTAAAGAAAGTGTATCAGAAACTGTAAGGTGGATATCATATGGACCACGCGCCACCATAGTGAAATACGATGCATATAACATCAATGGATATACCTTTCGTACGAAATGTCATGATGGCAAAGTTTATCAGAACAGTGGGGTTAGTGTTGAGGCAATAGATCTGCACATATCTAAAGAAGTTGAAACCACAAGACAAACATTTTATTATGGGATTTTACAAGAGATATGGGTACTAGATCACCGTTTCAGGCAAATTCCTGTTTTCAAATGTGATTGGATTAATCACAGAGCTGGTGGTGTGAAACGCGATACTTTTGGGTATACATTGGTTGACCTGAATAATTTAGGCCACAAGGTTGATCCATTCATATTAGCCTCACAAGCACGACAAGTTTTATATGTGAAAGACCAGATAAATAAAAAATTATCTATTGTCTTTAAGACACCTCCCAAGAATTACAAAGATACGTATGACGAAGTCGACGAGGAATTTAGTACCGTCATTCACCAGTGCAATGATAACATATTGCCACATGTAAATCAATGTGACTTGGGTAATGAATCATGAGATGACTACTATCGAACCGACTGTGGAGGTGTTGTTATACATGCTCAAGTTGTCACACTCTACCATTATCATTTTTCACACGTTCTTTTAAAGCATAGAGACATTCGATTTTTTTTACTTGTTTAAGGATTTATGTTTGTACTGTGCAGAACCTTTTTAAGCTTTTGTTTTGCTGCAAATACTCTTATGACGGATTTGATTTTATCTATTAATTTTTCACTTCCTGTTTGGTTTATATGTTTGTATACGAGGCTTTCAAACCCGGGCGATGCCCCGTATGAGTCATGAAGTTGCTTGTTGGGATTTGAAGTTATCTTAATGTTGGAATTCTTGCTTTCGATTGAAGTTACTGCTGCTCTGCTAGACTAGTGCTGCTCAAGAAGTTCAAGGAAAATATGCCAGATAGTTAGTGCTGCTAGTATAAATGTTAATGCTGCTAGTGGAAGTTAATGCTGCTCAGACAGTTGAACTAAAACACTAATTGTCAAAAAGCACTGTACCATTAACAAATTGTGTACTTGGGCTTGCAAATGCTAAAACCTGGGATGCTATTAAAGGCAAGACCTTTGGGGTGAAGATTGTAACACCCCGAGATATTCGGAATAATTACAGCGCCGTAAACCCTTTAAGTAAGGATTTACAAGGCTAATTTAGTAGAAAGGTAAATATAAGACATCATCATCGTTGGGAAATTCAAGTTTACAAACCGAACAACTGGTTCAACGAGTAATTTATACAACCATATCTAAATGAATATTAATACGACACGCGTACTCGAGTACTGAAATCAAAACAAGAAAACAATTCACTAGCAACAACAAACATCACTGAACCCCTTCGTCGTCACGTCGGTACTGTGGCTGTTTCCCTGCTCCTCGGCTACCTGAACATCAAAACAATATGTCCACCCCCGAAGGGGTTAGCAAAACGATGCTAGTACAAGTATCATATTAAACAATCCGAATATGCATCAACAATACATAACAAGATACACCACACGGACTTCCGCTACCGGAATCCGACAATGCGAATCCACAAGATTCCATTAATACAGCAAGGGTATTCCAATGATCCAGCACCCTCAGCATAGATCCCAAGATGATCCCGTCGGACCAGCACGAGGTGGAAATAACCCGTCCAATGATCCAGCGCCCTCAGCCTAGATCCCAAGATGATCCCGTCGGACCAACACGAGGTGGACATCCGATCCAGCGCCCTCAGCATAGATCGTACAACGTACACAAACACAACTCATGCATACACATACGCCAAATCATTATGTTCATCAACATGAACATACAAACACTAGATAACGAATATCATGACAATTCAACGAATTAAATCTCATGTTCAACAACATGAATAATCATACGCATGTTCAAAATACCAATATTAACATGTTACGATACTTGCCTCGAAGATGGCAAGAACGAAATACTTCAATGATCTCAACACACTCGAAGGCCGCCTCCTTCGATCAACATAGCAAGCTCGAACCTTAACAAAATGAATGATATAAAAATCATCTCAAGTCGAACGATGGCCTAACAATTCGGTCTACGGCCCAAAAGCTCAATTTAAACAATTCTGCCTGGACTGCTTAGCGTGCGCTACGTACTCTACGTAACGTGCGCTAAGCCTGCCTGTTAGCGTACGCTATCATATAAGCCTAGCGTACGCTAGCCACGGACTGACAGTTTGACTCGGCTGATCTCATAACGTACGTTACGTACGTATCGTGCGTTAACTTAACCCCGATAGCGCACGTTAACTTACATATGTTAGCGTGCGCTAATCTTGCATGGCAGAATACTGCTAACAGAAAACTGGGTTGAATGGTGATGAACTCATGAATTCTATGGTGATAATACAAGTCATCCTCGAGCATATCAGGTTAATAAGGTTTGTGGCAGTTCTATGATTATGAGATACAAATATACGGATAATCATCTCAACATCACAATTCATCTTAGATCTTCAAGAAATATTCTAAGTTCCGTTCGTCCTGCGTTCCAAAACGAATGATTCCAACGTATAAAACGTAACAATCTAGGTAATATCCGATTACTGATCATAAATCGATTTGAAAATGTTTAGGAGTCCATATACTAAGATGGTTTAAAGGTTCATACGATAAATAGTGCCGATACGTCAAAAGTATCCTTCTAACATGTGATGATCGATTATAAACGAAATAACTGGCTATCAAAACATGATCAAACGTCCTTAAGAACATTACTAATATCAGTGAAGAATCACCTACCTCAAAGTAGTGAAGAACACGGAGGAAATCGAAGAAATCTAACACCGAAGGCTTGAACACCAAATCTCCAATGATATACGATCCTCAATCACGAGCTAGGATGTTGATATGAAGTGTTTAGGATGAAGGAAGTTATGCTCTAAGTGTAAGAATTCGGGTTATGGGAGAAAAAGGAACTGAAATCACGAATAGGATGCTGTCCTATTTATAAGAAATGACTATTAGCGCGCGCTAGTCCCTGCTCGTAGCGTGCGCTAACGGCTCACTGACTTAACTATATTCAGCACTTAGCGTGTGCTACGCATATACCTGTAGCGTGCGCTAAGGCGTTGACTTGGATTTTCCCGAAAGCCGTCCAGGTTCATCCCGACACGATCCGATAGGGGTCCCCCGGCCAGATCTCACCTACCGCACGTCTCTATCAAATTGACCACGCATAGCGTGCGCTAATAATTATTTGTAGCGCACGCTATTGAGTCCACGCTAGCGTACGCTACACATAGCCGATAGCGTGCGCTACATGCGCAGAATTACAATTTCTAAATCACATACACGAAATCATACGCTCGACAACATCGGATTATGAAATACGGAGAATAATACTCAGATAAAAGTACTATAATTACAATATCACAAGTTCCAAATACAAGTCAGAAATCTCGGGTATTACATCCTTCCTCCCTAAAAAGAAGTTTCGTCCCGAAACTTAAGATGAAAACAACTCTGGATATCTAGCCTTCATACTGTCCTCCGTTTCCCAAGTGGCCTCTTCGACTCCGTGTCGTGACCATTGTACTTTAACCAAGTGTATTGGTTTATTCCTCAATTGTTTGATCCGACTCTCAAGTATCTTGATTGGTCTCTCTTCGAAGGTGCCATCATTAGCTATTTCGATCTCGTCGAAATCAATGACGTGACTGGGGTCCGGTACGTACTTCCGCAATTGGGATATGTGAAACACATTGTGAACGTGACTCAGCGATGGCGGTAAGGCCAACCTGTATGCTAAATCTCCAACCCTCTCGAGGATCTCGAATGGTCCGATATATCTAGGACTAAGCTTGCCTCTCCTCCCAAAACGGAAAATCCCTCGAGTAGGAGACACCTTCAATAGCACATGGTCCCCAGCGTCGAACTCTAGAGGACGACGACGCACGTCTGCGTAAGACTTTTGTCGACTCTGGGCAGTCAACAGTCTTGCTCGAATCAAAGCTATCTTCTCTTGTGTCTGAATAATCAATTCTGGTTCCATCCCGATCAAATCCGAAGAGTCATCCCAACACAAGGGTGATCGACATCTTCTCCCGTACAAAGCTTCAAATGGTGCCATTTTGGTAGAAGCATGCCAACTATTATTATAGGTGAACTCGATCAAAGGCAAGTGAACTTCCCAATCAGTTGACCAATCTAATGCACAAGCTCTAAGCATGTCCTCTACGGTTTGAATAGTTCTTTCGGACTGACCGTCCGTTTGGGGATGATAAGCCGTGCTAAAGTTGAGCTCAGTCCCCAAAGCCCTGTGAACTGCTTTCCAGAAGTGCGAAACGAAACGACCATCTCGATCCGAAATAATGGTCTTCGGCGTCCCATGCAATCTGACTATCTCCGCAATAAATACTCGCGCCAATCTCTCGGGTCCCCATGTATCTCTAATTCCTAGGAAATGAGCCGACTCAGTTAGTCGATCAACTACAACCCAAATCATGTTCATTCCTGTTCTAGTCCTTGGCATACTGGTGATGAAATCCATCGAGATGTCCTCCCACTTCCATTCAGGGATTGAAAGCGGCTTTAACATTCCGGCAGGTCGCTGATGCTCAATCTTAACCTGCTGACAAGTCAAGCACCTCGAAACATACTCTGCTACGTCCTTCTTCATATTCCCCCACCAGAAGTTTTCTTTTAAATCCTTATACATCTTACTGCTTCCCGGGTGAATAGAATAGGGCGCGTTGTGAACTTCCTTCAGAATAGTCCGCCTCAGATCATCATCATCGGGAACGCAAAGTCGACTCTGAAATCTCAGAACTCCATCGTCTTGTAACACGAATCCTGGGGCTTTTCCTTTCTTTACTTCGTCACATAATCGAAGGATCAGAGAATCGTTCAACTGCTTAGACTTGATCTCCTCGACTATAAATAAACACTAGATTTGCCGGGTTTGTTAGGCCCGGGCTTGAATGCTCTCGCGAGATGTTATTAATACAAATATTCGTGGAAATAAGTATTAATGAGAGAAATCTAAATACAATGAGTGTAAAAAGACTCTGTTAATCCGGCTCTTGAGCGAAGCTTGGTGTTCTTCGTCCCTGCCGATCGTCTTCTTGATGAGAGAGGCCGAGAGAAGAAGTACCGAATGATAGCTGTTGCCAAGAGTTGGAGATAACAATCCAAAATGAAGTACAGTCCATAACTAATACCAAACCACCATCCCGATTTCAACATCGACACGATAACTAACCTAGATATCCAACTTCTCATGTAATAGACCAAATTATAATTCACGTTCCCATTTCCACTAGACATCTTTAAAATCATATACATTATGATTTATCTTAGTCCAAAAATACCATACATACCACCATTCCGACAATTGATATATTCCATAATACCATTGCTATATGAATCATAAATGAAATGAAAACGAAATTATTTATTAACATTATGAACTGAGCAAGCATAACTTGCCTTGATACCAATTCGACGAAGCCGCTATCAATCCCGCCGTCTTCGTCTACAAGCTCCGCAGCATAACGGTTAACTTCAACGATCACTAAACGCAACCAAATGCAATAATCGATTAACGATACGTTCAATAACAATCAACAACCGAAATGACCAACTAATCAAACTCGATGGTTCAACGATATCTCGATCATCCGAAACCAACCCATATCAACTCTTAACAATACGAACACAAGCCGAAATTCGGTGTTCAATAATCCTAACAATGTCTTCAACATATAGTTCATATAACCGCAAGAATCGTAACAACAAAACCATAATCATCTTCATACGAATCCTTCTTCAACGATAACATCAAAATCCGAATTCAATGAGAGGATTATCGAACATACCTCTTGAAGGTGAAATACACAAGTAATCACTTGTTTTGAATAGCACGGTGCGAAGAAATCGACAAAGGGGGAGGGTACCGATTCAACTTCCTTCAAAAGTTCATTCCTAAATCACAATAATATCAATTCAATCACCATTCATGCGAAAATGTATAGAATTTCCCAAGTTCTACTCATTGAGGCATTTCATCGAACACTTTGAAGGCATAGTCCAATTCAATCGATTATTCAAAGAAATACTCGAATTTGTTCCACAAAACTTCAAGAGTATTGAATGATTACGAGTATACAATCAAGTTCTACCAATAATCTGAATCAAAATGGAGCAAATCGGCAAAAACACCAAGAAACCTCAAGAACATCCAAAAACCAAAAGTTCATGTGTTCTTACCTTCGATCCGGGTGGAGGATGATGTTAATCCATGATTCCAACTTCCAAAACATGTTGTTATAAGTTGATTCTACTCAAAACCATCATATTTCCTGAAGAAATCGCGGAAGGAACGAAGAAAAACGAAGAAATGAGCAGATGACTCGGTCCAGGCCTTATATAGGCCGAGACACGGCCGCCACGTACGTAACCGGCGGGTCCTTACGCACGAGCCGGCCGCGCCTAACCTTCTGTCCAGCTTGTTCGGCACTTACGTACGAATCGGCGGCTCCCTTACGTACGTGTCGCCATTACGGCCGTAATCGCCACCGCCTACGTACGTAATCGCCGCCCTAGCCTCCGGCGAGTCACCGCCACCATGCTCGGCCATCCCAACGAGTCACGTCCGCCATGATCGCCATCCAGTCATCTCGCCACGACTCGCCGGCCGCTTCATAACGTCGTAACACTTGTTCCGCTATGCACGTAATACGACGTTGACTTGCTACAAGATTATACTCAGACACGTCGTAATACACCCCGTATAACGTCGTAACTCCATCCGTTGACTCACTGTCCACATCCGCGCCAAAGCCGCCGACACCGCCCAACTGCTCGATTCTCTTATTACGACGTAATACCTTACGCTAACGTCGTAACATGTACCACTTTGCGACGTTATCTCAAAGTCTTAACGTCGCAATGATCCATACTTAGCCGTTTCCAAGAATTCCCGCCCAACGTCTCGACATAAAAATATGAACATACGACATACCGAACACATATACGAAATCCCAAAGTATTCTCATACGGTACGTCGATGCACGATATCCTCAATTACAACTGTCGACCAAGTACGGAAATCAAACAAATACTCATACGGTATATCCGACATCGAAAACACAACAAGCATGTAATATCCTAGAATCAAAATACCCTCGATAGACATACTGGCACGACTGTCATGGTTTCCAAAATTATCCACTCATATCGTGTCGGTCCCACTGCATAAAGACATCCCAGATAAAATAATGCAAAAAAATTCATAGTGAAATTCTAGGATATTACATATACACCCACTTAAATAAGTTTCGTCCTCGAAACTCAACACTTGTCATAATCAGTATATCAATCCCGAAATATCTCAAAATCACGACACCATACTCATATAATCATCATCAAAACTGAAATAACTGAAAGAACATACTTAGAGGTCCGTGAAGTCGATGATCTTCCGTGATACCAGCATACGACTCCCATACAAAGTCTCAACACACTAACAACACACCGGCATCGCAATTACAGCAATTTGAAAATATTTCAAAAATTTTGAAACCTCCAAAATCGGTTTGACTCAAAAGTCAGAAAATCATTTTCAAAAGTCACGCTACTACCGCACCGGTAGAGCCACATAACACACATGCCCGGGTTTTACGAAACCCAAGCTCTGATACCATTTTCTGTAACACCCCCAAAACCGACCGGGAATATTACAGCGCCGTGGGTGTAACGCCCCCGATATATTCAGGAATATTACAGCGTCGTAAATCCTTTACATAAGAATTTACAAGGCTGATTAAAAGAAAAGACAATAACAGATACCGCTTTATGAAATTGCTGAAGTAAAAATACAACCGTCTGGTTCAAAACCGAAATACAAATATCCAATGAAGAGTTATTATTACATCACTAAAATCCAAACATTATAAACGGACGACGTACTCGAGTACTTATTGAAATAACCAACAAAACAACAGACAGTAAACCCGGCCGAAACATCACTCTGCACCCTCGTCATCATGCATCTCCAGTGGTTGTTTCCCCGCTCTCCTGGACCCTGAACATACACAAATGTTCACCCCCGAAGGGGTTAGCACATCGATGCTAGTACAAGTACAATAATCATACAACAGTGATATAATCAACAATTATATCATAACAAGTTTCCCCAACGAGAATATCCACAACACATATCATATCATAACAGTTTCAACATACTGATGGTATTCCAACGATCCAGCTCACACAGCTATATATTCCCATGATGATCCCGTCGGACCAACACATGGTGGAACTACCTGTCCAACGATCCAATAGACACACTATAGATTCCCATGATGATTCCCGTCGGATCAACGCATGGTGGACATATATTCACAACATATTTACACGATACAATCACATCATAATTGTCATAATATAAACAATTCTAATTAGAGTACTTGCCTCGATTAGAAGACAACAATACTTCCACGAAACGAGACACTCAAGGTCGCCTCTCGATCAATCACGTAGCAAAGTTCGAACCTTAAATAAGAGAAATAACATGGAATTCATCTTAGGTCGAACAGACATCTAACCATCCAAATTACGGTTGAAAGTCTACAAAACGAAAATCGCTCGATTTACATAACGTCGTTACATGTCCTCTGTAACGACGTTAGACTTACTCGTTAGCGTCGATACTATGAAGTCTAGCGACGTTAACCATATAATGACAGCCTTCTCGATCGATTGACTCGCCGATAGTGTAACGTGCGTTACGCACTGCATTTAGCGTACGTTACCAACATAATATAACGTACGTTAATTGCCAATCTTAACGTACGTTAAACATGTATATCAGTTTCTCACTGGGCAGCTGACTGCCTCGATTAGTGACGGAGTATTACGAAATCCTTAGTGAGTAACCTAATATACCTTCAAATATATATCATACTCATGAATGATCTACGGATTAATATCGTCAATTCCAAGGATACGAATATCATCGTAATACTATTCTCAATCTTGATTGTAATACCCATGCAAGAATCGGTTGGTCTAAGGTTGATATATCAGGTCTAATATCGTCATTAAATCCAGGCTTATATTGAAAGTGAACTACTTATTCCATCTATGCAAGTAAGATTACAACTATGATGATTCTTTCCAAAATCCATTTAGTAAAAGTGGAAAACGGCACTAAACCTATGATCAAAATGACGATAACATTTGATACGGTTTACAATCCACTATTCTCATCTTTGTCACAACAAGGTTCAACTTCGGTGTCCTAAACCATAATAATTCGATCATCATAGTTTAAATATGAAACTAGGTCGCATATATCGTCAAAGTGATCTACTATCCTTGGTAGTGTGATCATATCGTCTTTAACAACATAACTTCAAAGTTGGAAGTAGTATAACATACCTTTAAGAGGAAGAAAATACTGAGACTATAAGTAAAATCCAACTCCGGTTGCTTCAACGCCGACTCGTGATGATGTCTACTCCAAAGTCCAATATAAGTTGTCTTCAATGATCAAGTAGTGTCATACAATCTCAATGATTCAGTAACAAATGATCTAAAGGTGTTAAAAGGGGCTGGAAATCTTCTGGGGACGAATATGGTGAAGTTTAGGGGCAAAAGAACGAGCTGAAATGAAATGGGGTGCTGCTCCTTATATAACTTTCTGAGTGTTACGTAAGCTAGGACTTCTTCATAACGTACGTTATCGTTCAAAATAGTTCACTGTCTTGTTTCTGGACTTCATTACGTACGCTACACTAATTGTGTTACGTACGTAACCCATATAATTTACGTACGCTACCTAATGCCCATAAAGTACGTTAAAGTCCGTTGACTTAAAAAGTGTCCATGTTCATGCCGTGCGAATCTGGCGGGTATCTTGGTCGAGCCCACCACCATGTACCCCATGTGCTATCCGGCCTACCCAATAATTGACTGTATTACGTACACTACACTTCATCCATAGCGTACGTTATCATTAACAGGTTACGTACGTTAAGTTACATTCTTAACGTACGTTACCACGTATATGCATGGAGAAAAATTTATATGTTGCTACACCCATGTATAAAGATACAAATACGATAATGATCATACTCCATTATCAATATCATTGTTCCAAAAATAATACAGGGTTCAATGTACAGATGAAATACTTCCATAAAAATTAGGATATTACATACTCTCATACTAAAAAGGAGTTTCGTCCCAAAACTCAAGACGAGAATAATTCTGGATATCTGGATTTCATACTATTTTCCGTTTCCCATGTGGCTTCTTCCACTCCATGACGTGACCACTAAACTTTGACCAAAACGATGGGTTTGTTCCTCAACTGTTTAACTCGACTCTCGAGTATCTTGACCGGTCTTTCTTCAAACATACCATCTTGAGCGACTTCGATTTCCCCAAAATCAATGACATGACTAGGGTCTGGTATATATCTCCGTAACTGGGATACGTGGAATACGTTATGAACATGGCTCAACGACGGTGGCAATGCCAATCTGTATGCCAACTCTCCAACTCTCTCAAGGATCTCAAATGGTCTGATATATCTCGGACTCAGCTTTCCTTTCCTTCCGAAATGAAAGATTCCCCGAGTAGGAGAAACCTTTAAAAGTACGTGGTCTCCCGTACTGAACTCCAAAGGGCGACGGTGTACATCTGCATAAGATTTCTGGCGACTCTGGGCGGTCAACAGTCTATCACGAATTAGAGCTATCTTCTCTCGAGTCTGCACGATCAACTCTGGTTCTGTTCCGATCAAGTCTGATGAATCGTCCCAGCATAGGGGCGATCTGCATCTTCTCCCGTATAATGCCTCAAATGGTGCCATCTTGATGGAAGCATGCCAACTATTGTTGTAGGTAAATTCAATCAATGGTAGATGAACTTCCCAATCGTTTGACCAATCTAAGGCACTGGCCCTTAGCATGTCTTCCACAGTTTGTATAGTCCTCTCGGATTGTCCGTCAGTCTGCGGGTGATAAGCTGTACTGAAGTTCAATTTGGTTCCCAAGGCCTTATGAACTGCTTTCCAAAAGTGAGACACAAAACGGCCGTTTCGATCAGAAATAATGGTCTTTGGCGTACCATGCAATCGAACTATCTCCGAAATAAATACTCGTGCCAACCTCTCTGGTCTCCACGTGTCCTTAATGCCTAGGAAATGAGCTGATTTGGTTAAACGATCAATTATCACCCAAATCATGTTCATTCCTGTCCTGGTTCTCGGCATATTAGTGATAAAGTCCATCGATATGTCCTCTCACTTCCATTCAGGAATTGGGAGCGGCTTCAACATTCCGGCAAGCCGTTGATGCTCGATCTTAACCTGCTGACACGTCAAGCATTTCGAAACATAGTCCGCTACATCTTTCTTCATGTTGCCCCACCAGAAATTCTGCTTCAGGTCCTTATACATTTTACTGGTGCCCGGGTGGATAGAATAGGGCGAACTGTGAGCTTCCTTCATAATCGTATGTTTCAGAACATCATCATTGGGAACGCAGAGTCGGTTCTGAAATTTCAAAACTCCATCATCATGAATTATGAATCTTGGGGCCTTTCCTTTGATCACTTCATCACGTAACCGAATCATCAGAGGATCATCTGTCTGTCTAGATTTGATTCCTTCGGTTAATGATGAAGTTATCTCCATCACGCACAGCTATCCTTGGACTTTTTGTAACCACACATCAATTCCTTCACGAATCATCTCTCGTTGAAGGCTAAGTTGGGAGGTCAGCGTCTCCAGCATCTGAATAGAAACAGGTTTGCGGCTAAGTGCATCGGCCACCACATTTGCTTTGCCTGGAGGATACAAAATCTCCAAGTCATAGTCCTTGATCAGTTCTAACCATCTTCTTTGCCGCATGTTCAACTCTTTCTGACTGAAGATGTATTTGAGACTCTTGTGATCTGTAAAGATCTGGCAGTGAGTCCCGTACAGATAATGCCTCCAGATCTTCAAAGCAAAAACCACTGCTGCTAGCTCCAAATCATGTGTTGGGTAATTCACTTCATAAGGTTTCAGCTGTCGTGATGCATAAGCGATCACCTTATAATTCTGCATCAATACGCACCCAAGCCCTTGGTTCGAAGCATCACTGTAAACTATGAATCCTCCAGTCCCCTGTGGAAGTGATAGAATCGGTGCCGTCGTCAATCTCTTCTTCAATTCATCAAAACTAGTCTGACATGACTCGTTCCACTCAAACTTTTGAGTTTTTTGCAGGAGTCGAGTAAGTGGGCGGGAAATTTTGGAAAACCCTTCTACGAACCGACGATAATACCCAGCGAGTCCTAAGAAACTTTGGACTTCTTTCACATTCTTTGGAGGCTTCCAATCCATAATTGCTTCGATCTTCTGAAGATCTACTCGGACCCCTTCAGCTGACACCACATGGCCGAGGAACATTACTTCTTTTAGCCAGAATTCACACTTAGAAAGTTTGGCGTACAATTGCTCGCTTCTCAAAAGTTCCAATACAATCCGCAAATGTTGCGCATGTTCTTCAGGGTTCTTAGAATATACCAGAATATCATCAATGAACATGACCATAAATTAATCCAAATATTCGATGAACACTCGATTCATCAACTGCATGAATACCGCCGGTGCATTAGCGAGACCAAACGGCATCACTACAAATTCATAGTGTCCATAGCGAGTTCTGAACGCTGATTTCGGAACATCAGATTCCTTAATCCTCAGCTGATGATACCCTGATCTCAGATCGATTTTAGAAAATACTGTTGCCCCTTGCAACTGATCAAACAGATCATCAATCCGTGGCAACGGATACTTGTTCTTAATCGTCATCTTGTTCAACTCTTGGTAGTCAATACACAGTCGAAGCGATCCATCCTTCTTTTGAACAAAAAGAACTGGCGCTCCCCAGGGTGAAACGCTTGGCTGAATATAGCCCTTGTCCAGTAACTCCTCCAGTTGCTTCTTCAGTTCGTACATCTCCGTAGGTGCCATACGATACGGCACCTTAGAAATTGGTGTAGCTCCGGGTTCCAGCTCAATAGTGAATTCTACGTCCCGTCGTGGAGGTAGTCCAGGTAACTCGTCAGGAAATACATCTGGAAATTCGTTCACAATAGGAATGGATGAGAGTTCCACAATTTCATATTCTTTCTTCATTGCATAGCACCAGTATCCGGTACAGCCCTATTTCAACAATTTGACAGCTTTCATCGTCTTGATCAATTTTCCTGAGCTTCCCGGTTTCCATCCCTCAAATAGAATTTCGGAACCATCGTCAGCGATCAGCGAGATATTCCTCCTTCGGTAGTTTACAATTGCTCCATATCGCTTAAGCCAATCATCTCCGAGTATCAGGTCATCTCCTTGCATTTCTATTACAATCAAATTCGAGAGCCACTCTCTGCCTCCAAATGATACAGGGAAATTTCTGGTTTCTATGTTCCCGACAATCCTCTCTCCACTCGGTAAACCAACAACATAAGGTTCACAAGCATGAAAACCGGAAATATTCAAACGATTTACACAAGATAAAGATATAAAAGAATGCGTAGCTCCTGTATCGAATAAAACGCTAACTGGCTGGGAAAGGAGTTGGGACGATGCACGATGCGGCAAGACATCCACGATCGTATGTTTTCCTCATCTCGTACAGACGTGGGGGAACTGATCCGGCACTCGATGTCCCCTTTCGGTCCCATTGTCCTCTGCCTCGTCCGCGGCCAAAGTTTTGAGGCATCTGAACACTTTGCTGCGTCTGTTGGATACTAGCTTCCTTCTGAACTGGCTTTGATGAACGGATCCCATTGTATTTCGTGGCGTCCTTGCAAAACGCCGCACAGTGCCCTTCCTGTCCGCAGTCAAAACATGTAACTGGGGTGCGCAAACAATCGCGCCAAAGGTGGCCTGGGCGACCACAATTAAAGCACTTCCTAGCTGTATCCGTCGTGGTTGACACTGTTCCGTAATTCTTTCCGCTTTTAGATGGGCGCGGAGGTTTCTTGAAAGAAAAAGAAGACTGGGCCTTGCGGGGCCCACTGCTCTTGTGCTCTGTAAAAGTACCAGAGACTTTCTGTTTCTTCGACTCCATAAACTTCTCCATTGTTGCTTCTTTTATTTCGTACGCCAACGCCTTATCCTGGTATTGGCGGAGAGTGGTACATTCAAAACCGGACATGTACCTCTGGATTTCTGGTTTCATTCTCATTTCGAAATGAATCATCATCTCCGCATCTGTTCTGACCAGATGTCGAACAAATGCTAATTGTTGGTTAAACGTCTTAATCGTCTCGGATACGGGTTCATCTGATGGCTGAACGGAGAAAAATTCTCGAATTTTGGCTTCCCTCACAGGACGAGGGCAATACTGAGCTTCCATCGTCATTTTAAATTCCGTCCAATCGGCATAATGATTTGCAGGTCGGATAGCTTCCCACCACTCGAATGCTTCCCCTATCGTAGTCTTGGGCAATAGGAGCTCTCCGTCATCCGGCAATTAATTCCAGCAAAAATTTTCTCCAGTTCCTTCAACCAATGGTCCCAAGTGGGAGTCTCGGAAAAGCCGTCAAATTTGGGTGGTTGCATCTTTGCCACCTCTTGTAACCATCGGTCACCTCGATTTCCCATTTCTGGAATCCTTTGTTGTCCATCTCCCTGCTGAATTCCTGCCGCCACTTGCATTCGGTCCACGACCTCAGCGAACTGAGTCATCTGATTCACAACTTGACGAAGGATTTCTGGTACACCAGGTTCCGGTTCGTTATTGATGGATTGCTGCGGCTCGCCTGAGCTATGACTAGCCTGATTAGAAGGCGACACCTCCCTTTCAGCATTCCTTCGTCCGCGTCCACGACCGCGACCATGTCCACGTCCGCCTCTCAACATACTGTAAGCACAAGTACTTAATATACAAGAAACAACATTGTTCCAATGTTCAAGTATAAAAAGTACAACATGTAAAGAACGAGATAGAGTTTAGGAACTTACAACCACCGTTCGCATGAAGACGTAGGCAGTACAGTGATGACATTCATGGCTGGTTACCTCGAAAGACATAAATGACCCCTATTTTAACCCAACGTCCAAGATATCCACAATCTTAGCTCTGATACCATATTCTGTAACACCCCCGATATATTCAGGAATACTACAGCGCCGTAAATCCTTTACATAAGAATTTACAAGGCTGATTAAAAGAAAAGACAATAACAGATACCGCTTTATGAAATTGCTGAAGTAAAAATACAACCGTCTGGTTCAAAACCGAAATACAAATATCCAATGAAGAGTTATTATTACATCACTAAAATCCAAACATTATAAACGGACGACGTACTCGAGTACTTATTGAAATACCCAACAAAACAACAGACAGTAAACCCGTCCAGAACATCACTCTGCACCCTCGTCGTCATGCATCTCCAGTGGTTGTTTCCCCGCTCTCCTGGACCCTGAACATACACAAATGTTCACCCCCGAAGGGGTTAGCACATCGATGCTAGTACAAGTACAATAATCATACAACAGTGATATAATCAATAATTATATCATAACAAGTTTCCCCAACGAGAATATCCACAACACATATCATATCATAACAGTTTCAACATACTGATGGTATTCCAACGATCCAGCGCACACAGCTATAGATTCCCATGATGATCCCGTCGGACCAACACATGGTGGAACTACCTGTCCAACGATCCAGCGCACACAGCTATAGATTCCCATGATGATTCCCGTCGGATCAACGCATGGTGGACATATATTCACAACATATTTACACGATACAATCACATCATAATTGTCATAATATAAACAATTCTAATTAGAGTACTTGCCTCGATTAGAAGACAGAACAATACTTCCACGAAAACGGGACACTCAAAGGTCGCCCCTCTCGATCAATCACATAGCAAAGTTCGAACCTTAAATAAGAGAAATAACATGGAATTCATCTTAGGTCGAACGAACATCTAACCATCAAAATTACGGTTGAAAGTCTACAAAATGAAAACTGTCTGACTTACATAACATACGTTACATGTCCTCTGTAACGTACGTTAGACTTACTCGTTAGCGTACGTAGACTATAAAGTCTAGCGTACGTTAACCATATAATGACAGTTCCTCTCTGATCAGTCGACTTGACTCGCCTGATAGTGTAACGTATGTTACGTACCAGACGTAGCGTACGTTAACAACGTAATATAACGTACGTTAATTGCCAATCTTAACGTACGTTAAACATGTATATCAGTTTCTCACTGGGCAGCTGACTGCCTCGATTAGTGATGGAGTATTACGAAATCCTTAGTGAGTAACCTAATATACCTTCAAATATATATCATACTCATGAATGATCTACGGATTAATATCTTCAATTCCAAGGATACGAATATCATCGTAATACTATTCTCAATCTTGATTGTAATACCCATGCAAGAATCGGTTGGTCTAAGGTTGATATATCAGGTCTAATATCGTCATTAAATCCAGGCTTATATTGAAAGTGAACTACTTATTCCATCTATGCAAGTAAGATTACAACTATGATGATTCTTTCCAAAATCCATTTAGTAAAAGTGGAAAACGGCACTAAACCTACGATCAAAATGACGATAACATTTGATACGGTTTACAATCCACTATTCTCATCTTTGTCACAACAAGGTTCAACTTCGGTGTCTTAAACCATAATAATTCGATCATCATAGTTTAAATATGATACTAGGTCGCATATATCGTCAAAGTGATCTACTATCCTTGGTAGTGTGATCATATCGTCTTTAACAACATAACTTCAAAGTTGGAAGTAGTATAACATACCTTTAAGAGGAAGAAAATACTGAGACTATAAGTAAAATCCAACTCCGGTTGCTTCAACGCCGACTCGTGATGATTTCTACTCCAAAGTCCAATATAAGTTGTCTTCAATGATCAAGTAGTGTCATACAATCTCAATGATTCAGTAACAAATGATCTAAAGGTGTTAAAAGGCCGGAAATCTTAAGGGACGAATATGGTGAAGTTTAGGGGCAAAAGAACGAGTGAAATGAAATGGGGTGCTGCTCCTTATATAACTTTCGAGTGTTACGACGCTAGGACTTCTTCATAACGTCGTTATCGCTCAAAATAGTTCACCGCCTTGTTTCTGGACTTCATTACGTACGCTACACTAATTGTGTTACGTACGTAACCCATATAATTTACGTACGCTACCTAATGCCCATAACGTACGTTAAAGTCCGTTGACTTAAAAAGTGTCCAGGTTCATGCCGTGCGAATCTGGCGGGTATCTTGGTCGAGCCCACCACCATGTACCCCATGTGGTAGCCGGCCTACCCAATAATTGACTGCATTACGTACGCTACACTTCATCCATAGCGTACGTTATCATTAACAGGTTACGTACGTTAAGTTACATTCTTAACGTACGTTACCACGTATATGCATGGAGAAAAATTTATATGTTGCTACACCCATGTATAAAGATACAAATACGATAATGATCATACTCCATTATCAATATCATCGTTCCAAAAATAATACAGGGTTCAATGTACAGATGAAATACTTCCATAAAAATTAGGATATTACAGTGGGCCCCATATTGGAACCCACAAGGCTAAAATCATTTTCGCACACGTTTAAAAATGTCAAAAAGCCCTTTGAAAGTACACACACACGCAGCGGATAAAAACACAGTTCAAAGAATACTGAAAGCCAATTTAAATATACACACGCAGCGGATAAAAACACAATTAATTACATTTGCAGCGAAATTAGAAAACCAGAAAAGAATACATAATCCCAACAATCACGCCATAGCCAGTATCACCGAAAGCTCATCCCTTCACGACCGCTACTAGCTCGAACTCCGAGTACCTAAAAGATAAAGCCCACGAGTCACCATAATACTCAACAATGATAACGATCACATCACAAAAACAATTACATATCAATGTAATCTACAGAGTAAGAACATTCCCCATGTATTTTACCGAAGTAACCTTACCAACCTGTCACAACCATAACAATCAATTCTTACCATATCCCACGCCTCGTGTCCTTAAGTAATGAACGAATTCAAATGTAATCACCTGTACTGTATCCGAAACACTACCAAGATTTCCAATAATAAACATATCTCGAGTATAGAATAATCTGGCCAAGTTCAACTCTGCTAGCTGGGTCGCACAATTGGATCCCAATACTGATAGGAACTGATATCACACGATATATCTGCAAATCAACTGTCCCGAAACAATGGCAAGTCCCGAATATCAATACAAGCATGAATGCTCACACAATCAATAATGATAAACAATCAATGCATCACAACGGAAGTATCAATGACATGATATTTCCGCACAAGATCGACAAAGGATCAACCACGAACGAGAATACCATTATGTGGTTACTCCAACAAGATCAATGAAGAATCAATAACCGAGAATACCGACGACATGGTAAGGATCAAGGAAGAATCAATAACCGAGAATACCGACGACACGGTAAGGATCAATGAAGAATCAATAACCGAGAATACCGACGACACGGTAAACTCTAACAAGGTCAATAAGAGTCGACAACCAGAAATACCAACGGTACGATAAACTCAAATAAGATCAATAAAGGGTCAACAACCGAGAATACGGCGACACGAGAAACTCTAGCAAGATCAATAAGGACCAACAACTGGGAATACCAACGATACGGTAAACTCCAACAAGAGCAATAAGGAATCGACAAACGAGAATACCGACGACACGGTAAACTCCAACAAGAGCAATAAGGAATCGACAAACGAGAATACCGACGACACAGTAAACTCCAATAACATCAATCAAGGACTAATAACCAAGAATACCAACGGTGAGACAACTCCCAAATGGAATCAATAAGGATCAATAACGAACGAGATTACCAATGACAGGGTGAATTCCAAATGAGATTTATAAAGGATCGATATCAATGAGTTGACCATCGATAAGGTAACTCCAAACAAGATCAGAAAAGGATCAACGGGGACAGATACACGAGAGAATAAAATCGTCAACCATATACAAATCATATATATACGGGATTTCAAGGACAACCCGAATATTGAACAAATCCAATTATACATGGACTGTGAATGACCAATCAATAAGACTCAAGATAGACGTCACGATACAACATGACAACAAATCTCGAAGAAACGCATATCCATCAAGGATCAAAAGACTTCCCAAAAGAGCAACAGTAACTCGATCATGGAAGACCGACACGACCACAATGTCGTATTTCCATCAGACAACAGTCCACATCATGCTCAACAATGCATATAATATTAACACATAAACCCCAAGGCAGCAGCCAAGGGTCACGGAAGCATCTCACAGGAATACCCCGGAACATAGGTGCTATATAGGTCTTATCCCCTAACACAGTTCATGCAATCACAAAATACCCCAAGGTCGCAACCAAGGGTCACGAAAGTATCCACACAGGAATACCCCGGAACATAGGTGCCATATAGGTCTTATCCTCTAACACATCGGCCCAACAGATCACAGCTCAAAGGAAGAGCACATTACAAAACGTAACAAACAATGGTGCACACTCACCGCATGAAATATCAACACACACATGCAATAATGCAACATGATGATTATCATAATCTAACAATATTAATTTACCTCAAGCTGGAGACGCCAACTTTTCCACGACCAACCGCCCTGAACGAATACACGGTTTATCCGACAATCCAAAATGAAGTACAGTCCATAACTAATACAAAACCACCATCCCGATTTCAACATCGACACGATAACTAACCTTGATATCCAACTTCTCATGCAATAGACCAAATTATAATTCACGTTCCCATTTCCACTAGACATCTTTAAAATCATATACATTATGATTTATCTTAGTCCAAAAATACCATACATACCACCATTCCGACAATTGATATATTCCATAATACCATTGCTATATGAATCATAAATGAAATGAAAACGAAATCATTTATTAACATTATGACCTGAGCAAGCATAACTTGCCTTGATACCAATTCGACGAAGCCGCTATCAATCCCGCCGTCTTCGTCTACAAGCTCCGCAGCACAACGGTTAACTTCAACGATCACTAAACGCAACCTAATGCAATAATCGATTAACGATACGTTCAATAACAATCAACAACCGAAATGACCAACTAATCAAACTCGATGGTTCAACGATATCTCGATCATACGAAACCAACCCATATCAACTCTTAACAATACGAACACAAGCCGAAATTCGGTGATCAATAATCCTAACAATGTCTTCAACATATAGTTCATATAACCGCAAGAATCGTAACAACAAAACCATAATCATCTTCATACGAATCCTTCTTCAACGATAACATCAAAATCCGAATTCAATGAGAGGATTATCGAACATACCTCTTGAAGATGAAATACACAAGTAATCACTTGTTTTGAATAGCACGGTGCGAAGAAATCGACAAAGGGGAAGGGTACCGATTCAACTTCCTTCAAAAGTTCATTCCTAAATCACAATAATATCAATTCAATCACCATTCATGCGAAAATGTATAGAATTTCCCAAGTTCTACTCATTGAGACATTTCATCGAACACTTTGAAGGCATAGTCCAATTCATACGATTATTCAAAGAAATACTCGAATTTGTTCCACAAAACTTCAAGAGTATTGAATGATTACGAGTATACAATCAAGTTCTACCAATAATCTGAATCAAAATGGAGCAAATCGGCAAAAACACCAAAAAACCTCAAGAACATCCAAAAACCAAAAGTTCATGTGTTCTTACCTTCGATCCGGGTGGAGGATGATGTTAATCCATGATTCCAACTTCCAAAACATGTTGTTATAAGTTGATTCTACTCAAAACCATCATATTTCCTGAATAAATCGCGGAAGGAACGAAGAAAAACGAAGAAATGAGCAGATGACTCGGTCTGTGCCTTATATAGGCGAGACTCGCCGGCTGCTACATGCACGTAATCGGGCGGGTCCTTACGCACGTAGCCGGCCGCGCCTAACCTTCGTCGCTTTGTTCGGCACTTACGCACGTGAATCTCCCTTACGTACGTAATCGGCCATTACGGCCGTAACCGGCCACTGCCTATGTACGTAATCGGCCAGTCCTAGCCTCCAGCGAGTCACTTCCGACCATGCTCGGCCATCCCAACGAGTCACGTCCGGCCATGCTCGGCCATCCAGGTCATCTCGGCCACGACTCGGCCAGTCGCCCCGTAACGTACGTAACACTTGTTCCGTTGCGTACGTAATACGTACGTTGACTTGCTACAGTACTATACTCGTATTACGTCCGTAATACACCCTGTATAACATACGTAACTCCATCCATTGACTCACCTGTCCACATCCGCGCCGAAAGCTGCCGACACCGGGCCTAACTGTCTGATTCCTCTTGTTACATACGTAATACCTTACGCTTAACGTACGTAACACGTACCACTTAGCGTATGTTATCTCAAAGTCTTAACGTACGTTAACAGATCCATACTTAGCCGTTTCCAGCAATTCCTGTCCAACGTCTCGACATAACAAATATGAACATACGACATACTGAACACATATACGAAATCCCGAAAGTATTCTCATACGGTACGTCTGATGCACGATATCCTCAATTACAACTGTCGACCAAGTACGGAAATCAAACAAATACTCATACGGTATATCCGACATCGAAAACACAACAAGCATGTAATATCCTATAATCAAAATACCCTCGATAGAGCACGACTGTCATGGTTTCCAAAATTATCCACTCATATCGTGTCAGTCCCACTCTGTACAGTACATCCCAGATAAAATAATGCAAAAAAATTCATAGTGAAATTCTAGGATATTACAATTGCGGTCGAGGTTGAAGAATTCATAGATTGCTTTTGGTCGGGGATGAGGAGCTCGTAGATGAAGGCAATGGATTTGGTAACGGCTTCGTGGTATCGGTATCGAAGCAAGTTTATAGTTGTCCAGTTATAATATTTAATGAATGATTTCACTTTCATTTCATTTACAGTTCATATAGCAATGATATTGTAAGTGTAAATTGTCGGGATGATGGTTTGTTCGTGGAAAGGATATTGTCTTCGACTTTGAGGCAATTTAAGCATTTTTTAGTTATGAGGATAATTAGTATGTTGAGTTGTTGTATATGTCGAGGTTTCGTATAATGAGATTCGTGTTGGTTGTTCGATGAGGGATGTTGATCCCAGGACGGTAGTGTTGAGATTGTTGTTCGCATTGGTCATTCTTTGGGGATTGTGATCCCAGGATGTTTTTTTTGGATAATGTCGGTCGTGACGATCTTTCATTATCCGTGAGTCATTGTTCACTTCAGTGAGTTTTTTTTATCCTTATTAGATATGTGATTCTTTGAGTTTCGTTGTCATGTTGCATCGTGACATATCTGGAATCATATCTGCGTTCCGATTGGTCATTGTGTAGGATTTTTAGCTGGGCACAGTATGGTTATGTGTTGATATTTCCACATTGACCCATGCACACGAGACGTAGTTCGTGAGGCTAATTAGGTACATTATCCCACATATATTCTGGATTCCGTAAATGGGGTGGACATGTGCACTGACACATTTCCGGATCAGGCGTACTGTGATGTCCATCTTTGAGCCATATTGATTGATCGTTCATCCTCCATTTATGTTTGGGTCTGTTCGACGGTTTGGGACTGGTTGATCATACACCTGAGGGGTATGCTCGACAGCCGGGGTTATTTCTCTGAGATCCATTATTGTTGATCGTTTGGAGTTTACCTTGTTGAGGGTATTCTCAGTTATTGTTGATCCTTTGTTGATCGTGTTTGGAGTTTACCATGTGGAGGGTATTCTCGGTTATTGTTGATCATTTGTTGATCGTGTTGGAGTTTACCATGTTGAGGGTATTCTCGATTATTGTTGATCCTTTGTTGATCGTATCGGAGTTTGTCATGTTGATGGTATTCTCGGTTATCTTCAATCCTTTGTTTGTCGTATTAGAGTTTATCATGTCTATGATATTCTAGGTTGATGTATTGGTTGATCATTGGTATTGATCGTATGAGCATTCGGATTGTACGTCGATGTTTCGGGATTTGTTATCACTGTTTGGTGGTAGTTGATCTACAAATATATTGTGTGTTATTGGTTTCTATTCCAGATTGAGATTTGACGATGCAATCCGACGGACAGGATTTGGCACAGATGGTTCATTCCACACTTATGAGTTATGATGATATTTTGATGATTTTTGATATTGTTGTGATACAGTACCGATGGTTGTAGTTGAGTTCATTTCGTCATTTGAGAATGCGAAATGTGGAATATGTTAAGGATTTATTTGGTATGGATTGTTATGGGTTGGTAAGGTTATGACGGTAAGATTACATTGATAGTATTCTTACTTTGTTATTACATTGGTATGTAATTATTTATGATGATGTGATCGATATCATTGTTGAGTATTGTGTCTCACCCCATTGTGGGCTTTATTTTTAGGTATTCGTAGATCGAGCTAGTAGCGGTCGTGGAGGGATGAGCTTCCCGGGTGATACTGGCTATGGCATTATTTTGGGAATCGAGTATTTGACTGGTTGTTTTATTCCGCTGTAAATGTATATTTTGACTGGTTGTTTTATTCCGCTGCGTGTGTATTTTAAAATGGCTTTCCGGTATTTTCACCAACTCGTGTATAAATTTAAAATGGCCCTTTGGTATTTTGCGAACTTGGGTTATTTCGTTAAACCCTTTTTCCTAAACTATTTTGTCGGTATGTTTAAGTGGTGGCTTAGCGTACATTTTGAAACTATCGAGATTTGGCATTTCGCCTTGTATTCTCAAATAGCATTTGATGATGGTATTTGATGATAGGCACAATCATGTTTTACTTGATCAATTCAACACTGTGTGCAGTATCCCTTATCACTATCATCATTACTACGAAATATAGTGTAGGGTCGTACAACATACCTCAAGAAATGAAGAACAAAACACCACAACTACAAGAATGCACTCCAACTTCCTAACAACACGCTCCAATCTAAGATGCAAAGCTCAAAGATAAGATGGAAGAGGGTAGTATGGGTCTATGGAGGCAGAGGAGTGATCTCTTGAAGAAAATATCATGCTTGGATCGTGCATAATGAAAAGACAAGAGCTGTCTTTTTATAAACTGCACAACAATTACGTACATCATCGCATAAAGCTCACGTACATTAGTCTCTTTACGTACGCTACACAAAAGTTGTTACGTAGGTAATCAGCCTCCAAAGGCTACTGCCTCAAAACACCTATCACATTACGTACGTCATAGAATGAGCATTACATACGTAATGTAGGTCAACTTGCGTGTCTCGAAAGGCACAATTATCCGAATCCTGCATGGCCCCCCATGCTGAAAGTTGAGATCGGATCATATTCTCTGCATTACGTACGTAATATATTCTCCATTACTTATGTAAGGTCAAGGTTATAGCGTACGTTAAACTGAACCCCTAGCGTACGTTAAACACAAAAAACCTAGCCAAAAAAATTTAACAATCTACACAACGTCTAGAAGTCAACCACAATGTGAATGACAATTATAATTAATTCTATTTTGATGTATCCCAACATTAATAATCATTAAACTAAATATAACATGATTACAACGATACTCAAATTATCTGAATAATACAACAATAGATAAGAAATTAGTGTCGGATATTACATACTCCTCCCCTTAGAAGGAATTTCGTCCTCGAAACTAAAGGCTAAACAACTCGGGGTATCTCTCTCGCATGCTATCCTCGGTCTCCCACGTAGCCTCCTCGACTCCGTGTCGTGACCACTGAACTTTCAGTAGGGGAATCGTTTTGTTCCTCAATTGTTTGGTCCTCTTTTCGAGTATCTGCACAGTACGTTACTCGTAAGAATGATCATAGGCTATCTCGACCTCTTCGAACTGAATAATATGGCTCGGATCAGCAACATACTTCTTCAACTACGAAATATGAAACACGTTGTGAATCCGACTCAAAGCTGGTGGTAATGCCAGATGATAGGCTAGATTGCCTACACGTTCCAAAACCTCAAACGGCCCGATATATCTCTCTTCCCAAAACGAAAGACATCTCGAGTAGGGGACACCTTCATTAGCACATGGTCACCAACCTCGAACTCAAGCAGTCGTCGACGGTTGTCTGCATAAGATTTCTGCCGGATCTGAGCCGTTAACAAATGACTCCTAATTAGGGCAATCTTCTCACAAGATGCTAAAAATATATGAGGCTCCGTACCCAGAGATTCAGACAGATCATCCCAACATAAAGGGGACCTACAACGATGGCCATACAATGCTTCATAAGGTGCCATCTGAATCGAAGCATGCCAACTATTATTATAAGTGAATTCCACCAAAGGTAGTTGGGCTTCCGAATCGTCCTTCCAATCGAGAGCACACGCCCTCAACATATCTTCTAGAGTTTGGATAGTCCTCTCCGACTGGCCATCGATCTGAGGATGAAATGCAGTACTGAAGTTCAACTGCATACCCATCGCACGATGAACTACTTTCCATAAATATGACACGAACCACCCGTCATGGTCCAATACGATACTCTTAGGGGTACCATGTAACCTTACAATTTCTTTAATGAACAGCTGGGCCAATCTCTCGGGACCACACATGTCTTTAATCTCCAAAAAGTGGGCTGATTTGGTCAGACGATGCACAATCACCCAAATCGTATTCATAACTCGACGTCTCGTCAGCAAGCTAGTGATAAAATCCATCGATATGTCCTCCTATTTCCATTCAGTAATCGGGAGTGGTTTCTGATTACCTGCTGGTCGCTGATGCTCAATCTTAACCTGGTGACAGGTCAAACATCTCGAAATGAATTCTATAACTTCTCATTTCATATTACCCCACCAATAACATTGCTTCAAATCTTTAAACATCTTGCTAGACCCCAGGTGAATAGAGTATGGGGTAGCATGAGCTTCTCTCAGAATAGAGTTAATCAACTCTTCGTCTGTCGGTACACATACTCGATTCCTGAAGCGTATCATTCCATCCTTATCCAGAGGCTTTCCCTTGAGTTACTTCATTCATAACCTGAGATAAGAATGGGTCCGTAACCTGCTTCGATCTGATTATATCATCAAGGGACGACGAAATCTCAAGTGTGCAAAGTTGTCCCAGAACACGCTGTAACCAGACTTCAATTTCTAGTCTCATAAGATCTAACTTCAATTCTCTTTGAACTGTCAAGTGGCTAAGCATGTGCTCTTGTATCGTCTTACGACTTAAGGCATCGACAACCACATTTGCCTTCCCCAAATGATATAAGATTTCAATGTAATAATATTTAATCAGCTCTAGCCACCTCCCCTGTCTCATGTTTAGATCCTTCTTAGTAAAAATATACTTCAGACTCTTTTGATCAGTAAAAATCTGACAGGTGACTCCGTATAAGTAGTGGCACCAAATTTTCAAAGCAAACACCACAGCTGCTAACTCCAAGTAATGGGTCAGGTAATTGACTTCATAAGGTCGCAATTGTCTTGATGCATAGGCAATCACTTTCCCATTCTGCATCAATACACATCCAAGGCCCTGTCTTGACGCATCACTATATACCACGAATGCTTCGGTCCCTTGAGATAGGATCAAAACGGGTGCTGAAATTAATCGACTTTTGAGTTCTTCAAAGCTTTGTTGACATGCATTTGACCATGTATACTTCTTATCCTTTCTCAATAGATTAGTCAGTAGTTGAGAAATCTTGGAAAAGCCTTCCACAAAGCGTCTGTAATAACCTACCAAACTGAGGAAACTACGAACTTCCTTCACATTCTTCGGAGGTAACCAATCCCGGATAGCCTCTATTTTTTGTGGGTCCACACTATCCCCATAAACTGATATCACATGACCAAGAAAAGTAACTTTAGACATATAAAACTCGCATTTGGAAAATCTTCCATAGAGTTGTTCTCATCTCAACGCACCGAGAATCTGGCGGAGGTGATACTCGTGTTCTTTGCGGTCACGGGAGTAAATTAAAATGTCGTCGATGAAAACACCACAAAAAGATCCAGAAAGTCAATGAAAACTCGATTAATCAATTTCATGAACATCGCCGGTGCGTTACTTAGTCCAAACGGCATCACCACGAATTCATAATGCCCATAACGAGTACGAAAGGTTGTCTTAGAAATATCGAACTCTCGAATCCTCAGCTGATGATAATGGAATCTTAAGTCGATCTTGGAAAATACAGCAGTGCCTTGGAGTTGATCCAACAAATCATCAATATGAGGCAATGGATATTTATTCTTGATTGTTACCCTGTTCAACTCTCGATAATCAATACATAAATGCAAGGATCCGTCTTTCTTTCGCACGAGTAATTCTAGCACTCCCCAAGGGGGCACACTAAGTCGAACATAACTCTTCTCAGTCAAATTCTTGAAGTGACTCTTCAACTCCTACGTCTCGGTTGGAGCCATGCGATACGGTGCCTTTGAAAGTGGGGACGTACCTGGCTCTAATTCAATGGTAAACTCTACCTCACGATGTGGAGGCAAGCCTGGAAACTCATCTGGAAAGACATATGGGTAGTCTCGGACCACCGGAATATCAGCCAACTCAGCTGGTCGATCCAATGTCTTGGTCATGTAGCACTAATAACCAATACACCCCTGATTAAGCAGTTTCACTGCTTTCATTACGCTGATAACCCTCCCGGAGCGGCTGGGATTATCACCCTGAAAAGTGTACTCGAAACCATCGTTAGAAGTGACGGTCACCATCCACTTGCGGATGCTAAGTATGGCATCATGACGATCCATCCAATCGATACCCAAGATCACATCATCCTTAGGTAAATCGACCACAATCAAATCTGACAACCACTAATGGTCGTTCATATGAATCGGACAGTTCTGTAGTTCATTATTTCCCATAATTCTTCTACCATTGAGTAGACCAATCACATAAGGTTCACATCGATAACATGATCTAATTGCTTATGACTTAAACAAGAGCAGATATAAAGGAGTGTGAAGCACCAGCATCAAAAGGAACACATACAGGCTGAGAGTGAATCTCGAGTGTACCTGCGATCATGATAGATTCAGGATCGTCAGACTTCTTCATCTCGTAGATTCTTGGTTTTGCAGGTCCGGTATGAGCTGCACTAGCTTGACCTTCACGGCTCTTCTCTCTGTTTGCCCTGGTAGTCTGATGGGAGGCAGATGGAGGTGCCCGATCATGAACTGAAGACTGAACTGGAGCATGAGAGGCTACTGGTGTATGTCTCGGCCCACCTCTGCAAAATCGAGCAAGACATCTAGTAATCCCACAAGTATGACATGCAACGGACGGCTTTGGACACTTGGAGCTGATGTGACCCTGATCTCCATAGTTAAAACACACAATAGATGAGCTGGCCGCTTCAGAATGTGAACCTGCTGGTTTTGGCGCCATAGGTGACCGCTCAGAAAAAGTTGGTACAGATTGGGGTTTCTTGAACTGTAGGTCCCTTTACTTAAGTATACTCGATACAGCTTGGGAAATGTTTAAGCAATAGGCTGTATGGTTTTCGAATCTGAGTGCGTAGCGGAAGTCTTTAATATAGTAAGTTGCCGTCGATACAGAAACTCAGTCTATTCTCGTGTTAGCTTGGTGCGTACAGGGTTTTGCAGTGTATACTTGTATAAATCATAGTTATGAAAACACTAACGGCGAAAGGTAAATAACACAGTATTTAAGTGGTTCGAGGTAAACCCCTCTACGTCCACTGGTCCTCCACACAGGAGTAAAACGTTTATTATAAATACTGCGTACACAACTATGTATTTATAATCAAACCTATCCTTGTATCGTTCACACAGATAGATACAAAGACTGTCGCTTTCAACCATTCACACAGATTGGTTAAAGCTTCCTTCTTGACTAGCTTCTTCACACACAGTTCCAAAGCTTTATCCTCTTATTCGTCCCACACAGGTCAGAATAACTTTGTTGAGTTCACACAGAGCTCGGTTTTTACACAAGGTAAAAGGTAGGTAACCGGGTAAGAACAACAGTTTTGAGTATGAAGTTCTTGAGCTGATGATGGCTGTTCTTGATGTTGAGCATTGTATATCTCTCTAGATCTGATTTGCAGAAAGCTTCTGGAGATATGTTTTGCTCTGATGTATATATTAATAGCTTTTTCACTTGGTAACTTCAGTGTATATCTGTGTATGTTCTTCAACGCTCTTGAGAGATATAAATAGTCTTCTGCATAATATATCCGTTGAGATAGATCCGTTGGGCAAGATTCTTGAATAGACCGAGATCCGGATATTGCGGGATTTGAAGATCTCTGACAGCTTCAGTATTTAAATACTTTATCCTTTCAGTATTTAAATACTTCTTTTTCAAACGGTACTTGACTTTTTAGTGAATGCTAAAGATTCCTTTCCAAGCGGTCTTCAGTCCTGTTTCGATGTGAATGCTGTATCCACTAGTACTGTAGCCATATTGGAATAGTCAGGCGCTGTATGGAAGGGTGCTGTATTGAGGTTTCGAGGCAACTTCCATACTTGGTGCTTACTTAGACTTTGTTGCTGTATGCTGGCGCTGTGATAAGGTCTTCGATACAGGATTGCAACTTCAACCGGCTTTCGATACAGGGCTTGCTGTATCAAGCTTTTGTTGTTTGGCAATTATCAAAACAATATTATTTTCCCAACAATTTCCCCCTTTTTGATAATTTCCAAAACTTCTTGATGATTCCAAAACTTCTTGATCATGCCAAGTTCTTGATATCAAAAACCTCTTCAAGCTAAAACAATTTCCCTCTTCGATAACCACTTGTTGGCAACTTCGATACAGAGATGATTTTCCAACAGCTTCTCTCTTTTTGATAATTTCTTGAGCAGCTTCTTGATCTTCTGGCGGATGATCTGGTCTTCAGCACTTGATCTAAAAGAAATGTGAACTGCTCGCAGGCAATTTCTGACATGACAGGAAAGTTTGTTACATCTTAAACTAATGATTGGCGCGCAGGCACAATCTTACATTTGTGATCTAGTTGAGTACAACTGAACCTATGAACTGTTCGTAGACGAGTTATTACAGCAATAATAAGCTAAAATTTATTAGTCATAATTGGTGTCATGTGGTGAAAGTACTGTATCCGCGAATAATATGGTGTTCCCCCTTAAAAGGTACTTATAGGTTTCAATTAATGTTCGGATTAACACTGTATTCATGGGTCGTACTGTATTCCCCCTATATTAATGCACACGTCAGCTGTAGGAAGGTTTCATGCCTTATTAGTCCTACAGTGCTGTCTTGACTGTTCTGAGTGTACAGTTAATTAATGGCAGATACTGTATTCATGGGTCTTACAGCATTCCCCCTCACTTAATGAGTAAAAGCATAAAAACTTACAGGGATTTCTGGCTGTAGTGTTTCCCGATAGTACCTTTCGGTACCCAAATTTGCCGGGCAACAATTTGTTTGTTGTAGGCTACTTTTGGTCCATTAGATCGATATCTACGTGGGGCAGGCACGTAGTCGTTGTAATCATGATAATTATGATGCATGAAAAATCGAGAATTATAGTTGTTATTCCA
Source organism: Orobanche coerulescens (assembly GCA_033398695.1). Lineage (NCBI taxonomy): Eukaryota > Viridiplantae > Streptophyta > Magnoliopsida > Lamiales > Orobanchaceae > Orobanche > Orobanche coerulescens. Next base: position 54,241,731 of record CM065808.1, on the reverse strand, counting down.
GTACAATTGTCGTCTCGGAGGTGGAGCCATTTTCTTTGGCCTAACATCTTGCCTTCTGGGTCTCCAGTTGGATTCCCAATGATGTTGTTGATACTGCGCAGACACCTGCTTTCTCGAGGGATAACGGGGCTCTTGTATCCAAGGCAAGACGCTACTGCATCGAGAGTATTGTCAGACGGGCCTTTGTTGGTTGAATCTGACCTTCTTCCCGAATGATCACGGCGTTTATGATATGCTTGTGGAGCATGCTGTTGAGTACGCCTTCTGAGTGGCTGTTGGTTCCACTGTCTCGAATGGTAGAGTTGCGGGGGTGGAATGGCAGCTTTTGCTATTCTCGGTGCAACGGGTTCCTTCACAGGGGTCGGAACTTCTTTCGATACAGGAATGGATTCCTCACTCCTGACGAATACTGTACTAGATTTTTCTTTGTTGGAGAACGAGTTGTACCCTAAGCCACGTTTATCATGAGCATGTTGCCGAGTGCTTAGGATCTTTTCCATTCTTTTAGAGGATTTCTCGAAAGATTTCAAGATTGTCTCTAATTCTCCTTCACATTTCTCGAGAGATTTTACTTTGGCTTCGAGTAGAGCCAAATCATTTGTCTTGCTTTCAAGATGAGACTTAGTCTCATTTAGATTATGAGCAAGTTGATGATTGCTCTCCATGAGTTTTTCTAAATTGACTTTGCAGTTTTCGCAATCAGCTGATATATTTTCGTAATTATTCTTCAGCAAGTCATTTTCTTCTTTCAGCTCTAAGTTAGAAATTTCAAGCTGTATGTTTTCTCCTTTCAATATCTCATGGGCCGTTTGAATGTTATTAAATTCATTCAGCATATTTTCAAAGGTATGAGATGCATTTATGGGAATAGTTGAGGTGGAGCTTACCTCATCATCGCCGTCTTCATTTTCCTCTTTAACTTCGGCCATAGAGCACACATAGGCTCTATCTTTTACCTCATCATCTGACAAGTCACTATCACTGACCACCTGAAGACATTCTTCGGTCTTTGTTGATGCGAGCGGAGCTTTTGTTTCTCCAATGAAGGCCTTGAGTTTGTTCTTCATCCTGTTTCTCCAGTCATCAAACTCGTTAATGTGAAACATAGATATCTTATTAGACATAAAGGTATCCATATTAGAAGATGGGAATTACAAAGACTGTTTTCGAAAATAAGTATTTTTAAGGATCTGATTCAGTTAAAAATGCGACTGATTCTTTTTAGAATCAACCTTGCTCCGATACCAATTGTTGGTCCCTAGAATGATGAAGACTATCCCCACTGTACCAACACGAGTCTTTTCTAGCGCGCTTTGTCCTCACTCACGCGTACCTGAGAAACTTCCCAGGGGGTCACCCATCCCATAACTACTCCAGGCCAAGCACGCTTAACTTTGGAGTTTTTATAAGATGGATACCAGAAAAGAAGATACATCTTGTTGGTATGAGTAGTCCAAATCAATTCATTTAACCACTTTCTAGTGCAGATCTCACAGGTCGAATCGCAAGCCGCACCTCGCGCATTTTTAAGCTAATGCAGGCAGGATGCTGACCGAAGCCCAACATGAACTTTCCCCGATTGCTATCAGCCTGAGTCTGGTTCCTGGATCTCTTATTGTTGGACTGTGGATGCTTTTTGGAAATCTCATTCACAGTAAGTTCATATTCCAGAGCTTTCTCGATGAACTCTGGTAGAGTCGTGCAGTGGTGATTAAGTAGTTGCATCCTCATCCGGGGTTTAAGCCTTTTGAGAAAATACTTGATCTTATCCGCTTCCGTCCGAACAATCATCGTAGCAAATGGAAGTAGTGCCTGAAATCTTTCAGTAATTGATAATACGTCATCCTCCTCAGACGGGTCTGGGTTCAGAAATTCTGACAGCTTGGCCTCACGAAGTGGACCTGGATAATAACGATCCAGCATGTGGTTCTTGAATTCGTTCCAAGTGCATGCACCATCAGCTGGTCTCACCAAAGGTCACCATGTGTGGGCGCTCTTACTAAGGTATTAAGCCGCCACAAAAACACGATTCTCTTACACACATTCTACCATGTCGAATAACTTCTCGAAGTGCTCGATCCAGTGTACAATATCTGCAGGTTCAGAGGAGCCTTCAAAAGTCGGATGCCGCAGACGAGAGATTGCTAATGATCCGAATCACGGGTCCGTCGTGCAGAGGAGGTGGTGGATGAGGTCCCTGTTGCTGTCCAGTAGTAGTAGCTCTTTGCATAGCTTCCATCAATTGACCCATCTGGGTCATTTGGGTCATCATGCCCTACATAAAAACATACGGGTTACGCGCGCATCCTCATGTCGTTCAGTGTTGTGTGACTGGTTCTCAATAGGCGAATCACTACCTGCTGAGCTCTGCTCCACATTCGAACGCCTATTGGCTCGTGGCCTCGGGATTCGGCCCCTTCCGCGGCCTCGACCCCCTCTGCCACAACCTCTAAAATTTCTATCCATACTGAAAGAATCAAACAATAATCATAAGCACATTTCCTGACCACCTCTATGGCAATCACAATTTTCACGCTAAGTTAATAGCAACAATGTAACTACAATTTCAAGAAAATAGTTCATCACGAATTATCGGCATCACAAGTTCTATACAAAATATCACGTCGACATCAAGTCGAAACAAATTCAATCACATAATCAATCCAAAATTTCCATCGAAATATCGATAAGATAAATCCCGCCACAAAACATCTTGCCAGAATTCAAATCATAGCACAAAAGTAACATACCGTATTTGGCTCGTAGGGTCAGGCGCTTGCACAGGTCACACATGACGCGAAGGTTTTTTTATACTAGTTCAATCCACAACGACTCTTAAAGAGAAAAGACTCTCTGATACCATCTTCTGTAACACCCTAATATGGTGGCCATTACAGTGCCGTGGACCCCACACTAGGACCCATCAGGCGATACCAAAACACAATTCAAACATAACATTATTGTGATACCGAATCACTATACAATAATCATTACTCCGATTAGGAGTCTACGAATAGTACGGCTATTAGCCTCAGAATACACAGGATCCAAATACTACTACAAACCATATGAAGATGGAATACACTTAAAATAATAGTACAAATGACAATAGTTCAAATGAAACGGAAAGTAACGTTACACGGTTTAAGCATAACCGGACAACAAAAGACTTGGCCCCCCCGAACTAGTATCCTTCAAACCCTTTGCCGTCATCGTGCTCTTACCGTAACTTGCTTTTGCCTCGACCTAAAATACAATACAAGTATTTCGCCCGAACCACAGGGTCATATATACATGATAATAATTCTCAAGACATCATACAATTCATATATAGAATCTCAAGAAAACAACCCGACTATTGAACATACCCCTCGGGCATATGAACAACTAGTCTCACATCGTCGGACATACCCAATCATACATGGAATATGAACGACCAATCAACATGGCTCAAGACGGACATCACAGTACGCCCGATCAGGAAATGTGGCCGTGCACATGTCCACCCCGTATACGGAATCCAGAATATACGTGAGACAATGTACCTAATTAGCCTCATGAACTACATCTCGTGTGCACAGTCCAATACGGAAACATCAACATATGACCATATGTGCCTGGCTAAAAAGCCTACACATAACCAATCGGCACGCAAATATGATTCCAGATATGGCACGATACAACATGACAACGAAACTCAATAAATTACACATTCCATCAAGAACCGAGAAACTCACCGAAGTGACAAAATGATCAACGAGACTAATGATACAAAGGTGATGAACTTGGGAATACAATCCCACAACGAAACGGTACTACGATCAAGAACAATATCACGGTACGAATCATAGATTCATAAGACATTTTATATATATGAAACGTATAACGTTCATAAGAATTCAATCATCATTATAACCAAGCAATATAACTTGCCTTAATTCCATAAACGGAAAAAAGTCCACCTCCAAATGATCGAACGGACGGTATCCTCGACTAAATACTCACTCGAACAAGCAACCTTGAATGAAATGTAATTCATTCAACAATACGTTCACACAATACTGATATCAATTCGTAGGAAACGACACCCAAAACCTACCCGAATAACTCATTCTATCCCAATCAAAATTCTACCGACTATCGATGAATTTCAATACATCTAATTCGTCTTCCACAATCAGTTTATTATATCAAAATGTCCTTTTAAATACTCTTGTTATCACTATGAACAAGTTTATGCATTAAACATCTTCAATTCACCATTAATAATCGGATTAACCAAGTTCTTAAGGTTCTTCAACATCTACTTCATCTATTACATAAGGATTTATCATCAATAATCGCTGAAATATCCCTAAGAACATTATCAGCCTATGAATATGGTGATTAATACATTATTAAGTCATCAAAGCATCTGATTAACTTGAATATATACAGGTTACATTTGTGTTCTTCATAATCCATTATTATCTCTTAAAGAATTTGTTAAGCCATGTCAAAAATATGGTTATTACATTTAGGGTGTCTGAATCATAAGAACATCATCCTCATCTTCATCATTCATCAATTCATTCCCAAGATATTGGTTAAAACCTAACATGATGTTCTAACACATCATATGTTATAAATCCATCAGTTTTAACTCAACTATATCGAAACTTATGATAATCATCTGACAATAATCTTAATCAATCCAGCAAGCCGAGTATGATTCTTATAAACATGATTATTATCATATAAACATCAAGAACATCTTCATTATAATCCTTTAATCATTATATTCTTCAATAAGTGTTTAACATCTTAACCAAAATCATGTTTTACTTGATCAGTTCAACACTATGGGCATTATTCCTTTTCAATATCATCATTACTACGAAATATAGAGTAGGGTTGTACAACATACCTCAAGAAATAAAGAACAAACCACAACTACAAGAATGCACTCCAACTTCCAAACAACAATCTCCAATCCAAGATGCAAGGCTCAAAGGTAAGATGGAAGAGGGTAGTATCGGTCGAGGGAGGCAGAGGAGTGATCTCTTGAAGAAAATATCAAACTTGGATCGTGCAAAATGAAAAGACAAGAGCTGTCTTTATATAAACTGCACAACTATTACGTACGTTATCGCATAAAGCCAACGTACGTTAGTCTCTTTACGTACGCTACACACAAGTTGTTACGTACGTAATCAGCCTCCAAAGGCTACTGCCTAAAAACACCTATCACATTACGTACGTTATAGAATGAGCATTACGTATGTAATGTAGGTCAACTTGGCTGTCTCGAATGGCCCAATTATCCGAATCCTGAATGGCCCCCCATGCCGAAAGTTAAGATCGGATCAGATTCTCTGCATTACGTACGTAATATATCCTCCATTACGTACGTAAGGCCAAGATTATAGCGTACGTTAAATTGAACCCCTAGCGTTCGTTAAAAACAGAAAACCTAGCCAAGAAAATGTAACAATCTACACAACGTCTAGAAATCAGCCACAATGCGAAAAGCAATTATAATTAATTCTATTCTAATGTATCCCAGCATTGATAATCATTAAACTAAATGTAACATGATTACAACAATACTGAAATATCTAAATAATACAAAAGTAGATAAGAAATTAGTGTCGGATATTACAAATACCACGGACCATAGGCAACTCATATCCTCGTCTTTACCATAATGTATCCTCGATACCCAAGTATACTAATAACAAATGTAAATCATAGACATTATGATTTAATTCTCAAAATCAGAAAACAACGTACAATCCCAAATCTCCAGAGTTCAAAACTATAGTCATTGCTATACGAATTATAAATGAATGAAACAGAAACCATTCATTAAATATTATAAACTGAGCAAGTAATAACTTACCTCGATACCGATACGATGATAATGAAGCCGTTAACAATTTCCTTGCCTTCGTCTACAAGCTCCTCGGACCTGACCATAGTAATTCACGAACATCCTCGAAATCGACCACAACATATTATTCTAATCAACGATCAATCCTCGCAACCAATTGTAATAATCGATAAACAACAAGTTTGATAACAATCAATAATCAATATAACCAATACACAAACTCAACGGTTCCACAATATCTCGGTTAAACACAGTCTACACAATCCAACTCAAACACTTATGAATTCATAACCACAATACGATTTACGTACGTTGTCTGCTGACTTAGCGTACGCTAGTCACACTACATAGCGTGCACTAATAGTCACTGACTTGTATCTTACCCAGAACATAGTTTATGTATGTAATAACTCAATATTTACGTACGCCAAACATTCCAATTAGCGTGCGTTAACATCATGCAGTTGCATGCATTACAGGTACCAATAAACACCTTGTGATTACGAATACAAATGTATAGGAAATCATACTCCAAGATCAATCATACCCTTTCCAAATTTAACCTCATGTCATGATCCTTATATTATCAAGAACATATGAAATCGACCACTAAAATCAACATAATATTGGTTTTAATTATCAAATCCATGTTTATATCCAAAACCATTTATATCTTATCACATATTATTGTTTAATGTGATATATACCAAGAACACCAAAAAACACCATGATTGCATAATCATGTTCATAACCAACATAATCCAATATGTTCTAACATCTAAACCATCGTCTAACTCATAATCCAAGACATATATATCGATATATCATCTTCTTCCTCAATCTAAACACCATGAAGCACCAAGAATCGCAATCGTTTCCATATTCTGTGTAATACGAAGTAAATAACAACAACAACAACAACATGAAAACCCAAAAGCAAAATATCTCTTGAAGGTAAACAACACAATTCAAAACCACAAAAATCATATCAATATCCATACATCAACAACAACATCATCATAATTGGGTAATTCATCTCATAATCATACTCATCAACTCGTTTATATACTAATTATCAACTCAAGAACACCAATATTCAATCCAAAACGAAATCCAAAATGAATATTAATTACCTCTTCGAAGAAATGGTTTGATTCTCAGTGTTGATTCCGTTTCCAATCACTCCCAAGTTCATTATTGTTAAAGACGATCAACTCCATGATACTTAAGTCATTTGGAACCTCAAAATCTTCTTCAAGAAAACTCTATCGGACGAAGGGAAGAAATGGCCGAAATGAACAACAATCCCCAACGGCACATATATATACTGCACATTATTAACGTGCGCTACTCTTACTAGAGAGCGTGCGCTGCTTTTCATAGCATGCGCTAACTGACTTTGTTAGCGTGTGCTATCGTAGTCCAGAGGCTACTTCCTTACTTCGCACAATGATTTACGTACGCAAAACCCATGCCGTAGCATATGTAATATCGACGTTGACTTGCTACAGTAAAATACTCATTAGCATACGCTATTCTCCACAGGTAGCATGCGATACTCATAGTTGTCTCGATAATCTGCACCTACTTTGGAGATGCTTGTGTCCCACTTGCCGAAAGCACCCACGATTGTCGGGATTCCCTTGACCGATCTACATTTAGCGTGTGCTAATCCTTATGTTCAGCGTGCGCTAAATGCCATTGACGCATGAAAATCGAAAGCTGTCGACAACCTTACCTACCACTCGGATTACTTCTGACATGGCCTTGCGCGCGCTAATCTATACCTTTAGTGTGCGCTAAGCTTGCACAATAGTGTGCGCTATGATTGAATATTAGCGTGTGCTAATCAGGTTACACTTAGCCAATTCCAACTATTCATGTCCGTTGTCTCGACATATTGGATACGTATACATGACATACTAAATACATATACTCCTTCCAATAATATTATCACACAACACACCTGACACAATATCTTCAAATGCAATTATTGGCCAAGTACGATAATTATTCTAATACAGATGTCTCAGTCCTTCAATTATTTTATCCATACTGTATAGATTCCACAGTGTACAATAAAACTCGGATAAATAACATTAAACAACCATAGTAGAAATTCAGGATAAATAAAACTCGGATAAATAACATTATTTTATCCATACTGTACAGATTCCACAGTGTACAATAAAACTCGGATAAATAACATTAAACTCGGATAAATAACATTAAACAACCATATTACAATTATCGCCTATTTGTATTAGCATACGCTAATATGCCCTTTAGCATGCGCTATATGCTTCCGTCAATTATGACAGTTGTGTTGACAAATTCTTCTAACGGTAATAATTAGAACTTTAGCATGTGTTACTGCACCCTTTAGCGTGCGTTAATGAGTCCACACTAGATTTCGAGATCTTTGATGTATTTGCATGATTTTCGATGGTCATCTGATCAACGGTAGTATTTTGACTTTAGCGTGCGCTATTTATATCAGTTAACGTGCGCTTACTATATAGTTGAAAATCTGTTGAATCTTCATTTAGCATGTGCTAGTCTCCTGCCTTAGCGTCCGTTGTCTGACAGTTCTTTAAAGTATTCTGCCTTTTACATGAGCATGCGCTAGTGAACATACTAGCGTTTGTTATCTGCTTCGATGAGAAAATGCAGATCACATTGTCTTGATTACTATCATCTGCTAGTATACATGTTAGCGTGCGTTAACTGTGTTTATTTTCTGGCAGCTCTTGCACCTTCGACTCTTGTTATCTTAATTGTCGTTTTACACTAGTGGGAAAATACCATTTTACATTGCACTTTCTAGTTCGGTTGTAGTATAGCCGATTTAAAAGTGATTAGGTTTCATTTTACATCGGTTATTAGGAAAAACCAATGTAATATATCACTTTTTTAAATCGGTTAATGGGGAACCGATTTAAAATTTTAGTTTTTTACATCAGTTCGGGAATCGATTTAGTATATATATGTTTCACATCGGTTAATAAATAACCGATCTCATATAACAACACATTAAATGGCCCCCCACTGTCCAATTTAGGTCAGTACCTTCTCCCCCGTTTATTTCCTTTCTCCTTCACTGCGATTCATCTCCTCCCCTTTCGAGAACAGAAATATTGTGCCTGTTAGCAGGATTTTCGAGTGCTAATGACTCCAGAATTGAGTGGTGCGTGAGGAGATGGATTGTGTCATTGACGGGCAGAGGGGGCGAGAACTAGGCCGGCCTGTTGTAGAAATTTTCATCTAGTTCCTGTAGCTAGTCGTAGATGCTCCTGCCTAGCTTCCTTCCAATGATTAGAGGTCGATGCAATTGAGAGAAATAACTCGATACTAAGCTTGCTTAGAAAGTGCCTAGCCCTCGTCCGGTAAAGCTGCTTCAATATCGGTATGTTTCATATCATTCTGGATTTTGTTTTTTCCATTTTTCTTGCCATGATATTAGGTTTGAGATTTACTATACACTCACAAAAAATCAGTAGGTAATTTTAATTCTGAAGGTACATTAGTTTCCATCTTGATTCTCATTTGTATATTTTATTATTATTATATAATAGGTGCTCTACTACTGAATTAATTTGGTCTAGGGTATAATCTTCATGTGTTCTGAGTTCCGACAAGAGCAGACATTGAAAAAAAAAAGAAAGGAAAAAAAACATTGAAGTTTAAATAAGAAAAAAAATGCCCCTGAGGTTACATTTTGCACCTGGCATTAATGGAGTTTACGAAAACTGCTCACATCATCAAATATTCTTACGTTTACATCCGTGGATTTTTCTAAATATCATGGATACTTATAATAGCCAAACGAAAAAATTGAAGCTACTTATGATATCTTGAGAAGTTGAGCGGTGTAATTGTAATATATTTGATGAAGCCAGCAAATATCATTACTTCAAAAATAGTTGGTCCAAATAATCAAACCTCATGGGTGATTTTCATAATTTTTGAAGTTTCTATTTTGGTAAATATCCCAAACTTCAGGGGTATGTTTTACAATTATCCCATCGATTTACAACTTATGAAGGAAAATAACCAACAAAGAATGCCAGAAAATAACCCATTGATATTAATGTGTACAAGAGAAATATTATTAAGATTAGCCTAAATATAAAGTTCATATATCTTGAAAGCCTCATCAAAAATTCAGAACGCTAAATATCTTGTTGGATATTGTAGAGTTTTATCAGTGAGATTGTTGGATATTTCTTACCTTGAACCCTCTCATAAACTAATGTCGTGTGAACTCTATTCTCAATTAGGTAATTATGGATCGTAGTTGGATAAATGTTACACGAACAAGTAATGAATATGAGAATGGTGTGGAAGAATTTTTGGAGTTTGCTAGGAGACATGTCCTAAACAATAACGGGAGGTTTTACTGTTCGTGTCTCAACTGTTTGAATGATAGACTATTATGTGTTGAAGAAATGAGAGAACACGTCCTCTGTGATGGTTTCAACAGGAGTTACACACGATGGATATGGCATGGTGAATTTGAAATGCCAAGTGTATCCCGAAATGAAGAAGTTGATGAGAATATGTATGATCGACTAGAAGACATGATCAATGATGTTGGCGCGGAGGCCTTTGAGCATGCACATGCATACAAGACATGTGAGACCTTGTCCGCTGATGCAGATAAGCCTTTGTACAACAATTGTACAAAGTTTTCACGGTTGTCTGTTGTATTGAAATTGTTCACCTTGAAGGCATCTCATGGATGGAGTGACAAGTTTCACAGAGTTACTTTGTTTGTTAAAACATATGCTTCCGGAGGATAATGAATTACCAGATTCTAAGTATAAGGCAAGGAAAATCTTGTGCCCATTGGGCATGGGGTATAATAAGATTGACGCATGTCCTAATGATTGTATTTTGTACCGAAATGAGTACAAAAGTTTTCATGCTTGTCCAGTATGCGGGACTTCACGTTTCAAATACGACGGTGAAATTGGGCCTGTTATAAAATTTCTAGAAATTGGGTCTATTTTGTAATATATATAAAATTGGTTTGTTCTGTAATTTCTATAAAATGGTGCTGTTTTGAAGGTTCTAAAAAATGCAGCTGTTCTGTAATTTCTATAAAATGGGCGTGTTTTATAATTTCTATAAAATTGGGCTCTTTTGAAGTTTCTGAAAATGGAGCTGTTCTGTAATTTCTACAAAATGGGGTTGTTTGGTAATTTCTATAAAATTAGGCTGTTTTGAAGTTTCTAAAAAAATGGAGATGTTCTGTAATTTCTACAAAATGGGGCTGTTTTGTAATTTCTATAAAATTGGGCTCTTTTGAAGTTTCTCTCTCACTGCAGACAAAGAGCCACCTTTTTTACTCAGCTGCAGGTCGTGAATGAGGCGAACGCATTCTTTGAGATCTGAATCTTTATATCCTGAATTGCATTGTAGAGACAAATTCTGTAGAAAACAAATCCTTCACTTAGCTAAAAGAAAGAAAAAGAAGGGTCGATCCTTCACTTAAATTGTTATAGCATATTCATGGTGGATAATAGTGTTCCCCGAAGTTAAATCTGGAACTGTATATCAAACTTTTACTTGATTTCAGTTTTCTATTTCTAATTTTTCTTGCTTCATTTATATATGTAGGGTATTTCTTTAGCAAAACAAGTGGATCCAAAACCCTTATGTGGATATTGAGTCCGAGATAATTGGTGAGAGAAGGGAGTTGTTTATTTATCAACAAGATATCATGGAGTTGTTGCAAAATCAAAAACTTTGCATGTATATCTTGCAATTCTACAATAAGTATGTTATTTATCTTTCAACATATAACGCACTCTTAAATATAATAATGTATATATTTACTTCTTCAAATGTTTGTCCTGTAGCGAACTTTTTAAAGTGACAAAGATTAAATATTATTGTAGGGGAAATAGATCATATGAAAACTAATTACCTTGTGAAATTTAGAAACTTTTGTAGGCCATTGATATTAGTGATCTAACGGCTGTAGATGAGTAGAATTATATGCATTTATATATTTTTTATTGCATTATTTGTTGCATATACTAGCGACAACTTGATACAACAAATAATAACAAATATGCAATGAAATTACTTAATAATGCAATTGATTTCTAGATTTCACCATTAAGGGTGTTTCCGCCATAGTCAATCCCTTATTGTAGGTATCTCCACAACATGTTGAAATTATTGGGTAGAGACGAAAAATATGGATCGATGTGCCCACTCACCATTCAAAGCACATATAATAATAAGCAAGACATAGCAGCGTACGTTAGGATAAGAATTACAGCAGGAGATTTTGATTGTTTCCTTGCACCGTACTTTGCCGAGTAAGTAGCACTAGTTTAAGTGAAATAGAAAAACTTCATTTGAAGTTCTTCTCAAAAGATTCATTATGTTTATTTTGTATTATTTTTAATAAAAAAGTAGTTCATAAGTTCAAGTCTATGGGCCTTAGAAAGCATAGATCTAGGTTTTGAGTTTGAAACCAGCCTGTTGGGAAAAACATTGTTGTTTTGATAATTACCACATAGAAAGCCCCATACAGCAAGTGGTTCCTAACAGCAAGCCATCATACAACAAGTAGATGATTACGAAGCTGTTTATATTGCTATACAATTTATCCTGCATTCTGCCTTGCCTCATCATATAGCAAAAGGATAATTGCCTATCATACAGCTAGAAGCTCAAAGCGATATGACACCAAGTATGGAAGCTGTCCTAAATCATTCATACAACATCATTCCATATAGCGTTAGTCAATCAACTTATTGGACACTGCGATCCAGCTGTAAAGTGTAAAGATATTCAAACACTTATCCAATAGGACTGAAGACTGTTGAAACGGAATCTGCCTTATTCACTAAAGTCAAAGACCCGTTTGAAAAGAAGTATTTAAATACTGAAGGGATAAAGTACTTAAATACCATGAGACAGAGATTTTCAATCAAGGAGCAAAAACCAGATCTTGTCCATCAACAAGTTGGAACAGACTATTGGCTCAACGGATCTATTCCCAACGGATCTTTTTAGAAAGCTATTTATACCCCAGAGTTTGAAGATCAGAAAACAAGAATACATACAAGCTTACAAGCGATATTCAAACGATCAAAAGACTGAATATTTATTATCATCAGATCAAGCTTACAAGAGCAAAGTATATTTCTTCTAAGTATCATTCACATCTGAGAAGAAGAAATATACTCAGTCACCAAGAACAGCCATCACTAGCTCAAAAACTTCATATTCAAGCTACTGTTCTTACCTGGTTACCTTACTTTTATCTTTGAGTAAAAACCTAGTTCTGTGTGAACTAAAGAAGTTATTCCGACCTGCGTGGGACGAATAAGATGAAGCTTTGGAACTGTGTATGAAAAAGAAAGTCAAGAGTTAGCTTTGACCAATCTGTGTGAACGGTTGAAAGCGATGATCCTTGTATCAATATGTGTGAACGATATTAAGGATAGGTTTGATTATGGACACATAGTTGTGTACGCAGTCTTTATAATAAAATGTTTTAGTCCTGTGTGGAGGAGCAGTAGACGTAGAGGGGTTTACCTCGAACCACTTTAAATCTTGTGTTATTTACCTTCTGCAATTTATTGTTTTCATTACTATGATTACTTTTAAGTATACACTGCAAACTATCTTTAACAAGACTTCCGCTACGCACTCTAATTTGTAAAATGCACAGCTTGTTGCTTAAACACTCTCCAAGCTGTATTCTGTATACTAAGTGGACAACAAGTGGTATCGGAGCAGTTGATTCTAAAAAGAATCAGTCGTATCTTTAACCGAATCAGATCCTTAAAATCACTTTACTTTTGAAAACTTCGTTATCTTTCTTAGACATGGATACCTCACTGATTAACAAGGTACCAATGTTTTCTATTAACGAATTTGATGAATAAAGAATCAGGATGGAAGCTCATCTTTCTGCCATGCATGAAGAGATGATTTATATCATCCAAGAAGGCCCCATAAAGATCATGAAGGTAAATCCAGCCGCTGGAATTGAAGGCCAGGCTCATGCCGAGATGCTAGAGAAAGAGCGCGAATAATGGACCACAGATGATCGAAAACGCGCCAACCTAGACAATGTTGCTAAGAATGCCCTATTTGTCACTCTTGACAAAGGCACGTTCTCGAAGGTAAAGAGCTGAAAGACAACCAAAGAAATCTGGAAAAAACTCAAGATGATTTGCGAGGGTACTGAGCTCTCAAGAAAAACAAAATTTCAAAATTAACTCAGTAATTCGAATCCTTTGAAATAAAACCAACTGAAACTCTTGAGGAACTTGACCTCAGATTCACTGGCATTGTCGGTGAACTTGAAGCGTTGGCCAAAATTTACACATAAAAGGAGAAGAATTTAAAAAAAATTCGATCTCTCCCTGCCTGATGGGACACTAAAACAACAGCTATGCGTGTGTCATGTAATCTTAGTGACATATCTACTTTTGACCTCTTTTCTGACCTCAAAGCATTTGAGTATGATATAGACTGGAGAGACAAAGCAGAAGAATCACCTGCAAGGACTACAGCGTTAGCCGCTGTATCCAACAGAAGGAATAGCATTCCCAGCTCATCAAAGCCTACCCACAAAAGTGCTGACAGCGACAATGACATCCTGTCATAAAATGAAATGGCGCTCCTCATGCATAAGTTCAAGAAGTTCATCAAGCAGTCGGGAAAGACTCCATTCAGGCCCAAGCTTGTTCACAAGGTAAGTACCGAGTCTTCCTCTGGTGATGCTAACCTATGTTATAATTGCAGGAAACCAGGACATTATGCCAATAAATGTCCTCATCCTAAAGTTCAAAGGTTGCTGGAAGCCGAGCAACAGGAAAAAGATGAAAGAAGACGTGCTTGGAAAAACAATCTTAAGGCTCTGATTGGCGAATCCGAAGCCTCCCCCGCACCAACAAAGTCCGAAGAATGTCTACAGGCAGTCACTGACAGTGACTCATCAGATGATGAATTTGAAGATAAAGCATATATATGCTTCATGGCCAAAGACATACCGGAAGATGAAGATAGCGATGATGAGGTAAGCTCAACCTCAATTACTCCTGCAAATGCATCTCACACCTTTGAAAACATGATGAATGAATTCAAAAACATTCAAAAGTCCCATGAGACTTTGATAAATGAAAACATACAGCTCCAAATTTCTAACATAGTGTTGTGCGGCGATTAATACGCCTCGAAGGCGATCGGCATAAGGGCCGAGCGACCAAAGCTAGCATCAAATAGACCAAGGCATACCTGCCAACCGAAGATGCCAGATCATGTTCAAGTGCTTAGCGGTCGACGTCCAGGGCGATCGTTTCTTGGCACCTGGCGACCGCCTCTAGTACCCGACTGAGGACGACCGTCATATGCCATGTGTAAAACCAACATCCATCAAAGTCTGCGAAGACCGAATCTCAAGATGAAGGCCCACGTGCAGATCCGCAAAAGGTGCCGCATGAACAGGCTTGACTCCAGCCCATCAGCAGTTGTCAGTGACAAGGACAGCCTCACCTACCTACAGACCCGCCGAATGGTCCTAGGTGGGACCTTCCAAGACTGCGATGTGAGGCACATGTCGCCTTCTCATTAGTTTGCACGTCTGGCTGCCAGCAGCTGCTGCGAACTTTAAGGAAATAGTCCCACGTGTTGAGACGATCGCCCGCTTAATTTAATGCAGGAACGGAGATCGCCCGTTTGGGACAGAGACATCCCAACAACCTCCTCTTCTATAAATAGGAGACTTCCAGCATTGGGAAACACACGATTACACACAGTAAACAATACAGAGAACACTTCATCTTTGTAACAAGAACTCACAGAGCTTTAACTCTGGTTCTTCCGGCAATAATCGGCACTCAAGAGCTAGATAACTAGGGTCATTACACTCATTATAATTATACTCTAACATTAATATTTGTACTCCAAAGCAGTATTCATATTAATAATATCTCGAGAGAGCATTCAAGCCCGGGACTAACAACCCCGACAAATCTTGTGTTATTTACATTTCTTCTTTCGTGCTCTCGCATTTTGTTTGTTACTCACCATAGCCATATCTAGCAAACCATTATGTATAATATTTTTGGTAACAATAATTGGCGCTAGAAGAAGGGGGTTTACCCTCATTTTCATTCCAACCGCTTCGAAGTACACCCACTGTTCTCTGGAACATATACTTGAAGAGACATACTGTTCTTCAAAGAAAAACCTTCAAAATAATGACGTCTGCCACCACCTAGAAAAAAGCCACTTTACAATCCCCCGGACATCTTGTTCCGGCCCAAACCGAGTCCCACCCCACGGCGGAAGGCAGCCGCGGTGATGCTAGGCTCTCGCTCCCGCCCCCGAGGGACGGCCCCAGCCTCTCACTCGATCAATTCCAAACCGCAGAACAGATCGAGGAGGCTATGGCCATCCTAAGGGAGCGACGGAGAGCATGCGACACGCCCACTATAACTCCATCAACCATCCGCCGTGCGGGCAAGCGAAAGCTCAAAGGGTTATATGTCCAGAAATCATTAGAAAGCCCCGAGCCATAAGAGAAGGCGCTCGCAAGGCGGGACCGTTCCGTCTTCAGCCGCCTAGGAAGTGATCCTTCATGGAGACCAGGGCATTCTGGCCCCAGCCATGAGACGTCGGAGTCCGAATCCGTCACTAGGAGTTCGGCATACCCGACTCCCAGAAAACAGGCCAGCCATTTGGCTCCCACTTGCCAAAGAATTGAGCTCGGCGGCAGAGACCTCGTCGCCTACAATGGATCCAGGAGATCGGTACATGACCGCCTCGGCTCCCGCTCCGAGAGCCAGACCACGAGCAGCCAGGCTACGACAATGGCCGCCATGCAGCGCCATCTCGACGATATGAAGGCGCTCATTGAAACTGGGGCAGGCGCCAAGAGAAAGGTCGTCGGACCAAGTGAGCCGCTCGAAATCCAGATCGAGCTTGCCCCCGTACAACCAAAGATCGCTCCTCCTCAAACAACTTTGTATGAGGGGAGATTGGACCCCGAGACTCACTTAAGCAAGTTCCGGATCTACATGACCGGATGCGGGGCGTCGGACGCGACAAAATGATGAATGTTCCCATTAACATTGGGCAATCTTTCCCATAGGTGGTATATCTCATTGCCACCGCGCTCAATCAACTGTTTTGAGAAGCAGGCGAACGACTTCACGTCATACTTCGCCGCCAAGGTCGCTCGGCCGGAAGGTCCCCACCGCATGATGAAAATCAGGCAGGGGAAGGACGAGTCCGATGAAGATTATATTGAACGGGTGGATGAAATAGTCCTCACCGGCGAGCCCATCAGCGACGAGCTCGTCCTCTACTCGGTCTTGGGGTGATTCGATGGCCATTCGCCTATGTTCAGGCACCTCACAAAGGACATCCCCCAGACCTACTCGATCTTCTGCGCCAAGGCCACCGACTTTCTGGCCATGAAAAGGTTGCTCACCTTTCGCCTAGGCGAGGGGGCAATTGGAGAAAGGAAGGCGCCATCTCCCATCCCGAAGTAGGCGATTGCCAAGCCCAGAAAGGCGGTCGCAAAGCAACCCGGTGAGTTCAAGGCCTTCGGGGATGTGGAAGTCCACCTCCTCCACAACCTCAATCTATCTCCAGCTCATATCTTTAATGCCATCAAGGGGCGTGAATGGCTAAGAAAGCCAAAGACAATAAGGGACAATGGTCATCTGGACCGCAGTAAATTTTGTGCCTACCACAAAAGTCCCGGCCACAACACCAGCCAATGCCGCGACCTCCTCAGACAACTCTGGAGATTGTTCGAGAAAGGCAAGCTGGACAATTTGGTGACCAAGCCGGAGCCCAGGGCTGAAAGTACCGGGGGCCGCGACCGTTAACCTCCCAATTCGGTCGCCAGGATTGAGCAAAACAAGCCGGAGTACTCAGACGAGTCAATCTCTCCGATCAACCCCGGTGGTCGGGTCAATATGCTTCAATCGGGAGGTGAAAACCTCTGAGGTCTTTCCCCAGTTTCCACCATATCAAATAGAAAGCGGAAGGCCGAACTGAGGGCGTTCACCGTAGTCCATGTCATGGTTCCCCCAGAGCCAACCATCTCCAGAGATGCGCTCATCTCCTTCTCCAACAAGGATAGGGAGGGAGTGCAGTAACCTAAATAGGATGCATTGGTGATCTCTGCATGTATCCTTGGGAAAATGGTCGACCGCGTGCTGGTTGACAATAGGAGCTTTTGCTACATCATATTCAAATCTGCTCTGGACCAGCTCGGCAACCTGACCATGTTCATCAAGCCATTCGAAACCGTGCTTCAAGGGTTCGGCGACAACACGGTCAAAGCCTATGGAAGGATCAAGCTCTCCGTCGAGCTAGTCTACTGTTACGATCCCAAGGTTAAGATCACTAGGAACCTCAATTTGGTAATCATAGACAGGCCCAACATCTATAATGGGTTCTTAGGTCGCCCCTTTCTATAAACCTTTGAGGCGGTCGCCTCTTCTTTCTTTTACTGTATCAAGTTCCCCACTACTGATGGGACAGTCGGTACTGTAAAAGGAGACCAGCTAATGACAAAGAAATGTTTGAATTACTCATGTGTCATAACTTTTCCTTGTACTTTTTGTAACACTGGGACGATCGACAATCAACCGATGGAGATCGACGAGCCAAGCACCTCATACCAGCCCGACTCAGAGGGCGGACTCTCACATCGATCGTCGGACGACATCGAACCGAGGATCGGCTTCGAGCCAAGCCTCTATGTTGTTCCAAGGATCGAGTCCGACGATCGTTTCAAACGAGAAGTGAACGTCCCCATCGAAGAATTGGAAAGTATAGCAATCGATCCGACTCGCCTGGAGCGGGAAGTGCAGATCGGATCAAGCATCGATCCCGAATTAAAAGATGATCTGATCAGTTTACTATGAAAGAACATCTGAGTCTTTGCTTGGTCGCATCAAGATATGGTCGGCATCAGTCTTGAACATGCTTGCCACTATCTAAATATCAACCCGACAAGGAAGCCTGTTCATCAGAAATGTAGGAAATTCGGTCCAGAGAAATATGTTGCGCTCGACGCAGAAGTCAAAAAGCTGCTCGACAAAAAACTGATCGGGGTAGCTACCGACGAGCCACAGTGGGTAGCCAACGCGGTGCTCGTCAAAAAGGCGAGCAACTCCTGGAGATTATGCATCGATATCACCGACCTCAATGCGGCGTGTCTGAAAGATCACTTACCAATGCCTCATATTGACCACTTGGTCGATAGCACGGCAGGTTGCGAAATGATGTTGTTTATGGATGCCTTTGTCGGGTGCCATCAGATCCCAATAGCGGAGAAAGACGTAAAACACACATCATTCCACATGGAAAAAGACGTGTACTTTTGGGTCCGAATGCCGTTCGGTCTGAAAAATACGGGGGCGACCTACCAACGACTAGTCAACAGGATGTTCGCCGATCAGATCGGCAAGACCATGGAGGTTTACATTGACGACATCGTGGTGAAGAGCCTCAAAAAGGAAAATCACCTCAAATACCTTGTCGAGACGTTCGCCATCCTCGAGAGGTTCAACATGAAGCTGAACCCCAAGAAATGCCATCCTCTACTAGTATCACTGAGACTCCTCGCCGTCAACGTGCTCTTCCCGTGATTTTGCCTTGCCATGACCTGAAAAACAATATCCCCCAACGAGGTCAGTTACACAGAACAACAATCCTCAAGAGTTGAATAATCACAATCCTGTTGAAAACATACGCAATCAAACATGCTATATGAATCAACTGACAATACGACTCAAGGAATGGCGCCACACTATGCCCGGGATGGAAATGTGCCCGTGCACAAGCCACCAACGAGTATCGATCGAATACACGTGTGGTCTTGTACCTAATGAGTCTCACGAAGTGATCGTCTCGTGTGCACAGTCCAATGTGAGGCCAACAACCAACACACGACTTTATATGTGCCCGACATGAAAATCCTACACATACCAACCGGCACGCCAGTATGACCAGGAATGCCACGATATAACAAAAGTGACATCGAAAATCAATAATGACTCACCAAGATGAAATGATGGTGAAATGAATGACAGCTCAATGAAATGATTGGAACCGTCGTTCCTCGTGAGTGAAGTGATTAAGTGACAATTACAAGTCTCAATACGGTTACTACTTTATGAATGAATTATGACTATGAATGAACAACAACGAAAGGAGTGAATATCCTTTTAACTGAGTAAGAATTTACTTAGACAACACCGATGAAGAATGTCCGTCCACGAACAACGTCCTAAATGAGATGTCGGGCGCTCGAATAACCTTGAATGACAATTACCAACAAACGCTCAATATACGTATCAACCACGATTATAACCAACTCAAACGTTGATACAACAATGTCCGAACTCAAAGATGCGCTCTAATGAATACGTAGTAAACATCCTACCCGTGGGTTACACCCAACCCCAAATTATCGAAACCAACTCCAAAATGAGTATTTCAAACCATCAAAACACTTCAATGATATCATTAATCCCATAGGAATCCAAAATTCAAGATTACAACAACCTCAATCGGAAAATCCCCAAATTAATCGAAGTCAACCCCAAGGGTTTTTGAAAATAATTCCCCAAATAGCCATTAAATCCTAGATATACATCGAATAACCCATAGGGATACGCGTATACAAGGTAGATAGACCATATCTCACATATTCCAACAACAATCTAAGTTCATACGAAGAAATCGGAAGGAAAACCCCAAATATCCGAAATTCTAGGTTCAAGAAATCATTACCTTTGATTTGATGTAATGGAGATGATGAAGTGATGATTAATCCAACTCAAAGACTTGAAGATGATGATTGATGATTACACCTCGATGAACACTCTCCAAAACCCGGAATCGCCCGAAACCACCGAAGAAACGAAGAGAGATGGTAAAATGACGTTAAAGGACTGGACTGTCCTATATATAGCAAATCCCAGTTAGCGTGCGCTAGCTCCTGTGCGTAGCGTGCGCTAACGGGTGTACTGGGTAGTCCAGTACCCTCTGATCGCGATGGTAGCGTGCGCTACGTACCTCTTGTAGCATGCGCTACCCCCTGTAATTAACGTGCGTTAACACCAATGGTTAGCGTGCGCTAACAAATTATCTGATGCCCAGTACTGGAGTCCAGAACCTCCTGTTCTCTGATCTGATCTCGGTAGCGCGCGCTACACACAATATTTAGCGTGCGCTACTACACCGTTTGCGTACGCTAAAACCATTCATAGTGTGCGCTAAGCATTTATTCAAAGCAGTCCAGTAGCCACTGGACTCTGCCTGATCCGTCCTTAGCGCGCGCTATACCGGCTGCATAGCGTGCGCTACTCCAGCCTACTAGCGCGCGTTACTTACCATTCATAGCGTGCACTACTTATGACTCAACTGCAGTCCAGTGCCTTCTGGACTGCCTGCTTGAACATACTAGCGTGCGCTAGTGTTGAGAGGTAGTGTGCGCTACCCGTACTCAATTAGCGCACGCTAAAGAGAGTATGTAGCGTGCACTATTACTCATACACAGCACACTATGAAAATGACAACGATGATAAACACCACACGATTCTCCAACTAGGTTGATGATGAATGAGGATACAATTACTCTGAACGATGAATACAATGATTAAATATGAGTGACAAATGATTATTAATGAGTGAAAAATACTGAGTGACAATTACTGAATGATAATGACTGAATTACAATTGGGTATTACATACATACCCCCTTAAAAGAGTTTTGTCCCCGAAACTAAGGGTCAAACAACTCGGGATCACTCTCCCGTATACTATCTTCAGTTTCCCAAGTAGCCTCTTCGACTCCGTGTCTAGACCACTGAATTTTAACCAAAGGAATTGTCTTGTTCCTCAACTGTTTGATTCGTTGCTCTAAAACTCGTATAGGACGCTCCTTGTATGAATGATCATCGGCGATCTCGATTTCGTCGAACTGAAGTCTGTGACTCGGGTTGGCAACATACTTCCGTAACTGAGAGACGTGAAACATATTATGAATTCGGCTCAACGCCGGAGGTAAGGCCAATCGATAAGCTAGCTCGCCTACTCGATCCAAAATCTCAAACGGTCTAATGAATCTCGGACTCAACTTTCCCCTCTTCCCAAAATGGAAGATACCACGACTCGGGGATACCTTGACCAAAACATGGTCACCCATTTCGAACTCTGATGGTCGACGACGATTATCTGCATATGATTTCTGCCGACTCTGAGCGGTCAACAAACAACTCCTGATCAAAGCTACCTTCTCACGGGCGGCTATAAGCATATCGGGCTCGGTGCCGATTGGTTCTGATAAGTCATCCCAACATAAAGGAGATCGACAACGACGACCGTACAAGGCCTCGTAAGGTGCCATCTTAATCGAAGAATGCCAACTATTATTGTACGTGAACTCGATCAACGGTAGTTGGGCTTCCCAATAATCTTTCCAATCGAGGACACATGCCCTCAACATGTCCTCCAAAGTCTGAATAGTCCTCTCTGATTGTCCGTCGGACTGAGGATGAAAAGCTGTACTGAGATTAAGCTGAGTTCCCATAGCACGATGACTGATTTCCAAAAAATGAGACACGAATCGTCCGTCACGATCGGAAACGATACTTTTAGGAGTACCGTGCAATCTCACTATCTCTTTGATAAACAACTGGACAAGTCTCTCGGGACCCCACATATCCTTAATCTCAAGAAAATGAGCTGATTTAGTTAAGCGATCTACAATTACCCAGATTGTATTCAAGCCACAACGACTCATCGGCAAACAATTACCCGCCGGTCGCTGATGTTCTATCTTGACTTGCTGACAGGTCAAACATCTCGAAACAAATTCCGCGACTTCTCGCTTCATATTACTCCACCAGTAATTTTGTTTCAAGTCTTTGTACATCTTGCTAGACCCCGGATTAACGGAATAAGGGATAGCATGAGCTTCTCTCAAAATCGAGTTTTTCAACTCGTCATTTGTTGGTACGCACAACCGATTCTTAAATTGCAAAAGTCCATCCTCATGGATCACAAATCCAGGGGCTTTCCCCTGAGTCACATCATCTCGAATGCGTAACAAAAATGGGTCCAAACCCTGATTTTCCCTGATCACCTCCTCAAGTGGCGATGAAATCTCCAACGTACAAATTTGCCCTTGTACTCGCTGCAACCAGACCTCGATCTCAGGTCTCAAAAATTCCTGCTGAAGTTCCTTCTGAACTGTTAATCGAGCAAGCATCTGCTCCTGAACGGACTTACGAGTCAAGGCATCGGCGACAACATTCGCCTTGCCCGGGTGGTAAAGGATCTCGATATCATAATCTTTGATTAGCTCCAACCACCGTCTATGTCGCATATTTAACTCCTTATGAGTAAATATATACTTTAAACTCTTATGATCGGTGAATATCTGACAGGTAACGCCATAAAGATAATGACGCCAAATCTTCAATGCAAATACCACGGCTGCTAACTAGGTCGTGGGTCGGATAATTAACCTCGTAAGGTATCAGTTTCTGTGAAGCATAAGCAATAACTTTCCCGTTCTGCATGAGTACACATCCGAGACCCTGTCCGGACGCATCACTATAAACCACGAATCCTTCTGTCCCTTGCGGTAAAGAAAGGACAGGTGCTGAAGTTAACCGGATCTTGAGTTCCTCAAAACTCTGTTGACACGCGTCGTACCACATGTATTTCTTATCTTTCCGTAAAAGATTCGTCATGGGTTGAGCGATTTTAGAAAATCCTTCAAAAAACCGCCAATAATAGCCGGCTAATCCGAGAAAGCTTCAGATCTCCTTAACATTCTTCGGAGGTAGACAATCTCGGATAGCCTCCGTCTTCTGAGGGTCGACACGAACTCCATCTGATGAAATTACATGTCCGAGAAATGTCACTTCGGACATCCAGAACTCACACTTGGAAAACTTCCCATAAAGTTGTTCTCATTTCAACACGTCGAGCACCTGATGAAGATGAAACTCGTGCTCCTCCCGGTCACGAGAATAAATTAAAATGTCATCAATAAAGACAACCACGAATTGATCCAAATAGTCGATGAAAACCCGATTCATTAACTCCATAAATACCGCAAGTGCATTAGTTAATCCAAACGGCATAACCACAAACTCATAATGACCATAGCGTGTTCGGAATGCCGCCCTTGCGATATCCGACTCTCGAATTCGCAACTGATGATACCTAGATCTTAAGGCGATTTTGGGAAATACTGAAGCTCCCTGAAGTTGATCCAAAAGATCATAGATATGGGGTAGAGGATACTTATTCTTGATCGTCACCCTGTTCAACTCCCGATAATCAATACACAAGCGAAACGAACCATCCTTCTTCTTGACAAACAACATTGGTGCTCCCCACGGGGACGCACTCGGTCGGATATAACCTTTCTCGAACAACTCCTCAAGTTGGTTCTTTAATTCCTGCATTTCGGTCGGGGCAATCCGGTACGGTGCCTTCGATATCGGGGACATACCGGGCTCCAACTCAATCGTGAATTCCACATCTCTCTGTGGAGGCAAACCAGGTAACTCGTCTGGAAAAAAATCGGCATATTCCCTCACTACCGGAATATCCGTCAACATTACTGGTGATTTCTCGGTTTTGGTCATATAGCACCAATAACCAACACACCCCTGACTGAGTAATTTCACTGCTTTCATAAAGTTAATGACCTTACCAGAACAGCCGGGATTACCTCCCTGAAAAACACATTCAACCCCATCGTCTGAAATGATAGTGACCATACGCTTACGGACACTAATGATGGCATCGTGCCGATCCATCCAATCAATACCCAAAATGACGTCGTCTCTCGGTAGATCTACCATGATTAGGTCTGCTAGCCATACATGGCAATGAATCTGAATCTGACAATTCTGAATCTCGCGATTTCCGATAATTCTTCTACCTTCAGGTAGACCAATGACATAAGGCTCACAACTAGTAGTACTACCCAGACGTAGTCTACTCAAACATGACTCGGAAATGAATGAATGCGATGCAACAGTATCAAAAAGGGTACACACAGGTTGAGATAAAATATCAAGTGTACCTGAGATCATTCGGGCATCTGGATCGTCGGTCTTCTTCATCTCATAAATTCGGGGCTTGCCAGCCCCCGAGCCGGATGCTCCCATCTGATAGCTCTTGGCTCCGCCTTTAT
This sequence comes from Orobanche coerulescens, assembly GCA_033398695.1. Lineage (NCBI taxonomy): Eukaryota > Viridiplantae > Streptophyta > Magnoliopsida > Lamiales > Orobanchaceae > Orobanche > Orobanche coerulescens. The sequence goes on along the minus strand of CM065808.1, from coordinate 54,216,637 downwards.
TAGCTCCTGTCGTCTTGAACGACGCTGACTGAGTGGCCTGATTCTGCACCGATGAATGTCCTAGGGCCTGAGATGATGCTGGAGTAGGTTTAGAGTCACTTCGGCAAAAACGGGCCCTATGCCCAGCAATCCCACAGTTGTGGCACGTGACAGTCTGCCTCGAACACTTGGTGCTGAAATGACCCTGTTCTTCACAGTTGAAACAGGTGATGGCCGAACTGGCCGCTTGTGACTGAGATTCCGCGGGTTTAGGCACCATAGGAGGTTGCTCAGAAAAGGTAGAGCCCGCACGTGGTTTCTTGAAAGTGGCCTAACTGCCGTCGGACTAATTACGATTCTTAGACTTCTTGCCAGCAGATGAAGGTTGTTGCTTAGCAGTCTCCTTAGCAGTAAGCTCATAAGTAAGAGATTTCTCGATGAATTCGGCTAGAGTGGTGCAATTATGATTAAGCAACTATAGCCGCATACGAGGTTTCATCCTCTTGTTGAAATACTTGATCTTGTACGCCTCGGAGTGAATGATAGATGAGGCAAACGGAAGAAGTTCTTGAAATTTTTCGGCGATGGCGAGAACATCATCGTCCGCTGAGAGGTCGGGAGTGAGTAATTCCGAAAACTTAGCCTCCCTGAGTGGGGCTGGATAATACCTCTCCATCATTAAAGTTTTGAACTGATCCCAAGTACATGATCCGTCGGTGGGCTTCAACGATAACCACCATGAATAAGCGCTCTTACCAAGAAATTAGGCCGCAACTGAAACTTTATGCCCTTCAGGGCAATCCACCATAGCAAATAACTTCTCGAAATGCTCAAGCCAATGAACAATATCTGCCGGTTTAGATGAGCCCTCGAAGATAGGTGGTCGCTGGCGAGAGATATCGCCAATGATACTGCTTACACCCCTCTCTTGCCTCTGAGGTGGCGGTGGAGGAGCCTGTTGATTTTGAGTAGTTGAGTTATGCATTGTCTCCATTAGTTGAGCCATATGAGTCATTTGGGCCATCATGCCCTGCATAAAAGCGAGTGGGTCAACCAGAACACCTTCTGACTAAGCTGTGTCCCGGGTACGACTCCCCGATAGTGAATGATCACGCCCAGGTGAATGAGTGGCAGCGTCACTGCTCGATGAGTTAGCATTATTCCTAGCATTCTCACGTGTATTCACACGAGCTCTCGGGTTTCGGCCTGCACCACGGCCTCTTCCCCCACATCCTCTGCCAGCTCTTTCCATACTGAAGTGGGAAGTCATATGATAATTATATATCTCGCATGAATATCACATTATGATTATATTATGAAATAATGAAAATAAGCATACGCGCTCAAATACAATGATTACATAAATGATCAACTGAATTGACGTGATTATCTGATGAAATTCTTGAAATGATTATTTTGAACAAGTTAACACGATTAATGATATGATCCTCAAGATCAACAACTGAGTGATGAAATGAATTGAGTGATTAATGAGTTAACATGATCAACATGATTAAAATGAAAATGATGTTTGAGGATTGTTAACTGATGACTTATGAATGAATGATTCTCATTGCCAGAAATTATACCATGGCGTTAGAAGTCTTACAGTTCTTTCGGTCTGATGGGCTCGGCAATTGCACAGGTCACACGTGACGCGAAAGTCCAATGATACTAGTCCGATGACGATGATTTCAAATGAGACATGACTCGGAAGGTAGTATTCAAAACCACGCTCCGATACCAACTCTGTAACACCCCAAACTAGGTGGATATTACAGTGCCGTGGACCCCCGACTGGGACCCAACAGGCGAATGAAAGCTAATGAATTAAATAATATAATCGTAGTACCGAACCACATTATATTACCAAATACTCCGATGAGGAGTTTAAGTACACTACACCAGGACAATACTGAATACTAGCATATTTTATATGAAGATAAAATACACCACCCTAAATAAATAAACATCCCAAACGGAATTCTGCAGCGGAATTACAAATGAAGGAAAAACAAGAATGACTGAAGAGACTGGGGCCCTCTACTAGTATCACTGAGACTCCTCGCCGTCAACGTGCTCTTCCCGTGCTTTTGCCTTGCCATGACCTGAAAAACAATATCCCCCAACGGGGTCAGTTACACAGAACAACAATCCTCAAGAGTTGAATAATCACAATCATGTTGAAAACATACGCAATCAAACATGCTATATGAATCAACTGACAATACGACTCAAGGAATGGCGCCACACTATGCCCGGGATAGAAATGTGTCCGTGCACAAGCCACCAACGATTATCGATCGAATACACGTGTGGTCTTGTACCTAATCAGTCTCACGAAGTGATCATCTCGTGTGGACAGTCCAATATGAGGCCAACAACCAACACACGACTTTATATGTGCCCGACATGAAAATCCTACACATACCAACCGGCACGCCAGTATGACCCGGAATGCCACGATATAACAAAAGTGACATCGAAAATCAATAATGACTCACCAAGATGAAATGATGGTGAAATGAATGACAGCTCAATGAAATGATTGGAACTGTCATTCCTCGTGAGTGAAGTGATTAAGTGACAATTACAAGTCTCAATACGGTTAGTACTTTATGAATGAATTATGACTATGAATGAACAACAACGAAAAGAGTGAATATCCTTTTAACTGAGTAAGAATTTACTTACACAACACCGATGAAGAATGTCCGTCCACGAACAACGTCCTAAATGAGATGTTGGTCGCTCGAACAACCTTGAATGACAATTACCAACAAACGCTCAATATACGTATCAACCACGATTATAACCAACTCAAACGTTGATACAACAATGTCCGAACTCAAAGATGCGCTCTAATGAATATGTAGTAAACATCCTACCCGTGGGTTACAACCAACCCCAAATTATCGAAACCAACTCCAAAATGAGTATTTCAAACCATCAAAATACTTCAATGATATCAATAATGCCATAGGAATCCACAATTCAAGATTATAACAACATCAATCGGAAAATCCCCAAATTAACCGAAGTCAACCCCAAGGGTTTTTGAAAATAATTCCCCAAATAGCCATTAAATCCGAGATATACATCGAATAACCCATAGGGATACGCGTATACAAGGTAGATAGACCATATCTCACATATTACAACAACAATCTAAGTTCATACGAAGAAATCGGAAGGAAAACCCCAAATATCCGAAATTCTAGGTTCAATAAATCATTACCTTTGATTTGATGTAATGGAGATGATGAAGTGATGATTAATCCAACTCAAAGACTTGAAGATGATGATTGATGATTACACCTCGAAGAACACTCGCCAAAACGCCCGGAATCGCCTGAAACCGCCGAAGAAACGAAGAGAGATGGTAAAATGATGTTAAAGGACTGGACTGTCCTATATATAGCAAATCCCAGTTAGCGTGCGCTAGCTCCTGTGCGTAGCGTGCGCTAACTGGTGTACTGGGTAGTCCAGTACCCTCTGATCGCGATGGTAGCGTGCGCTACGTACCTCTTGTAGCATGCGCTACCCCCTGTAATTAACGTGCGTTAACACCAATGGTTAGCGTGCGCTAATGAATTATCTGATGCCCAGTACTGGAGTCCAGAACCTCCTGTTTTCTGATCTGATCTCGGTAGCGCGCGCTACACACAATATTTAGCGTGCGCTACTACACCGTTTGCGTACGCTAAAAGCATTCATAGCTTGTGCTAGGCATTTATTCAAAGCAGTCCAGTAGCCACTGGACTCTGCCTGATCCGTCCTTAGCGCGCGCTATACCGACTACATAGCGTGCGCTACTCAAGCCTACTAGCGCGGGCTACTTACCATTTGTAGTGTGCGCTACTTATGACTCAACTGCAGTCCAGTGCCTTCTGGACTGCTAACATACTAGCGTGCGCTAGTGTTGAGAGGTAGCGTGCGCTACCCGTACTCAATTAGCGCACGCTAAAGAGAGTACGTAGCGTGCGCTACTCCTTACACACAACACACTATGAAAATGACAACGATGATAAACACCACACGATTCTCCAACTAGATTGATGATGAATGACGATACAATTACTCTGAACGATGAATACAATGATTGAATATGAGTGACAAATGATCATTAATGAGTGAAAAATACTGAGTGACAATTACTGAATGATAAATACTGAATGATAATGACTGAATTATAACTGGGTATTACAGTAATTATAATAAAACATTTTTCTCCTGTGTGGAGGACCAGTGGACGTAGAGGGGTTTACCTCGGACCACTTTAAATCTTGTGTTGTTTACCTTGTGCAATTTATTGTTTTCATTACTGTGATTACTTTTAAGTATACACTGCAAACTATCTTTAACAAGACTTCCGCTACGCACTCTAATTTGTAAAACGCACAGCTTGTTGCTTACACACTTTCCAAGTTGTATTCTGTATACTTAGTGGCCAACATAGCCCTTTGCTCCATATAATGCAAATATTCTCTAATTCTTAGATCATGAAACTATTAGAGAGATGATCGGTAATTGCTTCATCTCTCTCCACAGGTCCAAGTGTCTTCTACCTTGTCGGTTCATGGTTTTGCCCTCATTAATTTTCTAAAAGACATGTTGTCTTCGACTAGAAAAGTGGTTTTAAAGCTCGTCATTCTTCAATTCATCAACAAGATAAGGGGAGCAAAGATTGTGCATGACTCTTTTTTTTGTACAACTGTCTGTCATTTATTTTTTATGAAACTGAATCATAAATGAGCACTAATCGAGATATGTTTAGTGTTTGCACCTTTACTTTCTCCCTTGCTAAACTCTACTTTCTATTTTTATTTCCATGACTTGCGAAGTACTTGAAATATTGGTCAAGTTCGTTGTATTTGTATTAGATTTAGGAACTTATCACATATCGAAACAAACAACTAGACAATTATGGTTAGTTTCGACAATATCATCCAACAAGATTTTGTTTGAATAATTATGTGGATTTATTGCGGGGATCATTGGCAAATAATTGTTCTTTGCCCGAAACAGAATGTCGTCGCCTGGTTCTGCTCCGTAGGGAGAAAGCCCATGAAGGACTTGATCAACAATATTGAGACGTATGAGTTGAATAAAAAAATCTTTTTATAGTGTTGTGTGCCTGTTTTGAAATAATTTTTTTATTTATTATGTCATAGAGCGTTTGATGCATATCAAGTTATTAAGGGCAAGCACACTTACATATTAAAGAAGCCCACATGGGTTTTTCCAAAGGTAAACTTTCAAACATGTTTACATTCAATACTTATTTAAGTTAAGGCATTAAATGTTTATAATCATAATTGTTCATTTTACTTTTTTTTTCCAAGTGTCACAAGCAAATTGGAGGTGGTGCATGTGGGTACTTTGTTATGAGGTATATGCTGGAGATAATCACATTAGACATCGTCGACTCATTCGAAAAGGTACTTTATTGTGTACAACCCACTGTTTTTATTTTGGTGTATAAAAATAGAACCACCCACCCTACTTCTTTTCTGTGTTTTTACCATAAAAATAGTTGTTGACAATAAAAGAAGGGAAAATGGCAAAATATCAGTTGTTCAAAATTAAAGACATTAAAAATATTTATGGATATTTGATCAAATGGTGGCCTCTTGTTAGTTTGCAGACATTTGATATGGAAGAGCCTTATTCGAAGGAGGATATTGATGACGTACGAAGACGTTGGACTCAATATTTTCTGGATTTTACATCTTTATTGAAGTAAGAGAGGAATATGGGAACCGGGTACGTAGGGATTTGCTGCGTATGGATCATTCATCGTTTTGTGGTTGTACTTTTTTTTGCAAGATTTTTAAATCTGTTGTAATAACTGTTGTTGTACATTTTTTGCAAGATGTAAACAGGAATTTGTAATAGAATAGTGTAAACTTGATAATTTTGGTAGAATATATGGTGTCTTGTTGGAGATTTTATTGTTCATGTTATGTTTTATAGGAGGGATTCAGTCGTGATCTAAAAATTGCCACTTTTGTAAACATGGCTTTTCTAAATCTGCCATTTTTTTAACCAGAATATCAATTTTTCTAAATCAGTTAAAGCAATACCCGATTTAGAATGTGTAAACTTTCTAAATCGGTTAAAGAAGCACCTGATTTAGAATGTCTGACATTCTAAATCGGTTAAAGCAATATCCGATTTAGAATGTGTAAACTTTCTAAACCGGTTAAAGAAGTACCTGATTTAGAATGCCTGACATTCTAAATCGGTTACTGCTTTAACCGATTTAGAATGTCAGGCATTCTAAACCGGGTTTCTGAATATCTGATCTGGAATGTGAGATTCGAAATCGGTTATATGTACTTACTAAATCGGTTAAATAACCGATGTTAAAAGTATTTTCTACATCGGCTAAATAACCGATGTTATATGCTTTAATTTTCTACATCGACGGTAACGGTTCGAGACCCGATTTAAAAGACTTATTTTAACCGATTTAAAAGGTATTTTTTCTAATAGTGTTAACTTAATTATTAACACATAATCAAAATCCTTTAATATATTTATATGGAATAAAATATTCCAATAGTTTTCATCCAAAACTTGAACTTATCTGGAGAGATTGTCTTGAACTGATCACAATAGAAAAAATTGCACGTGTCGACCTACGTCATTCGAATCTGAAAGTCAACTAACTTGCCCACATAAAGGAGAATTGTACTTGATAAAATGGTGAAATCCAATCTTGCTAGTGTGTAGCACCTTAAATTTACTATTAACGTGCTTACCAATGATCAGGAGGATCAAGCTACTGGCACATAATCCAAGATGCACCGGCTGTACTGAGAAACAGCCATGTCAGCTGCCCACAAGGCATACTTTTTTCCACCTTCCCGATAAGCATTTTCGTAGAATTAGGGTCGAGAATCGGGACATCCCGAGCTCCTGGTCTCGAGTCTCGATTGTCCCGGTCCCGAAAATTACCAATTTGGTAGTTCCGGTCCCGATTCCGGTCCCGTTCGTGACTTTGGGAGTCTCGATTCCCGAAATGGGATAAATGTAAATTTAATAGTCGATAAATTAATAACCTCGATAAAATTAATAATTTGTCCGATTCCAACTTGGGCCAATCGATAAAATAATAAAATAATAATTTTTTTTAAATCCCAATGTAAATATATTGGTCCCAGCGAAACTAAAAATTAATAATTACTAAAATATTTCAAAATTCTAGAATTGTCTAGTAAAAAATGAATCTATAATCACTTGTTTTTTTGTGAACTTCAAATCTATATTGAGTTCATCTTTAAATCTCCCAATTGCACTTAAGAGTTGAGGCACTGTATTCTCGTATTGCAACAAAAAATTATGAAGAGTTGTTGCCGCTTGCATTGCTTCTTTCCGAGTGACCGGTTCCAAAGGTACTGAATCATCATCAACTTCATCATCAACCAAATTTTGAACGGTATCCGCGATAATTTCTTCAATGCATTAATTTGAGAGTTGCTCACGAATATAAGCCAACTCTTTAAATTGATAATTTATTAATTTATCGATATAATAATATCTCGCTAAATTAATAAAATATCTTGGTCCCAACATTATTAATTTAAAGAGATTTTACTGAATTTCATTCTTGGATCTTATCAAGTAAAACTTCCTAATCTATTTGCGTCTTGTGTTTTCTGCCTTTAGATTTTCTATTGAATATCAAAGTAGTCTAATTATTGAATAGGTGAGAGTAGCTCTTCGATGCATGGTTCTACAAAACGCTAGGCGCTAGGTTTTCAGATTGCTAATATCAGGCGTTTAGAGGATTATTTGGGGATTAATTGGGGATTATTCGGAATATGCAGATTTAATTTTTATTATTATTTAATCATTTATATATATAAAAAATTATATATATATATATATATATATGTGTGTGTGTGTGTGTGTGTAAAATAATTAAAATTTAACCACTTAAATAGACATATAGTCAATTATATATTAAATTTGAAATATTGATAAGATATTAAGGAGTCCATAATATCCATAGTATCTCAGTTTAGGAACTTATAGTACTATTAGAACAAAATAAAAAAAATAAAAAAGTATAACCGTCTAGGCTTCCGCCTAGTCACACACGTAGCTAGGAAATATGAAATATTGATATAGGTATAAAGTAGTTCATAATATCTATAGTATCTTAGTTTGCCTTCATGGGCCCCCGCCCAGCCAGCCTAGACGACCGATTAATCACCCAAACGCCAAGTACTAGCGCCTAGACTGTAACACCCCAAACTAGGCGGATATTACAGTGCCGTGAATCCCCGACTGGGACCCGCCAGGCGAATGAAAATGATGAATTAAATAATATAATTGTAGTACCGAACCACATTATATTACCAATTACTCCGATAAGGAGTTTAAGTACAACACACCAGGACAATACCGAATACTAGTATATTTTATATGAAGATAAAATACACCACCCTGAATAAATAAACATCTCAAACGGAATTTGCAGCGGAAAATACAAATGACGGAATAACTAAAATGACTGAAGATGACTGAACAAACGGAATGACTGGGGCCCCCTACTAGTATCACTGGGACTCGCCGCCAACATGCTCTTCCCGTGCCTTTGCCTTGCCGTGACTGAAAACAAAATCCCCCAACGGGTCGATACGTAACAACAATCCTCAAGAGTTGAAATTACACAATCATGAATTAACTGAAGTTATGAAATATTCTTAATTATGAATTACGCTGAAGAGGGGTATCATAGTACGCCCGTAATGTTCTGTGCAAGTGTACAAGACGAATGACCGGACACACCCGTCCTTGTACCTAATTAGTCTCACGGAGGTAAGCATTACCGTGTGCACGGTCCGATGTATCGGTGAACCCAATACATGACCATCGTGTGCCCGACTAAAAATTCCACATAGCCACACCCGGCCACGCAATATGAACCCGGAAGGTCACATGAACGAGAATGACCATGATGAATATCAATGAATAATAATTAGACAAGGCCAAGATGACTCACCGATATGAAAGTAATAGTGACGTAATTGATAACCCAATGAAATGATTTGGAACCGTCGTTCCTCGTGAATGAAATGATTATTCGACAATTACAAGTCTCAAAATGATTAATATTATGATGAATGAATTATGATTATGAACAATCAACAACAAAAGGAATGAGTATCCCTTTAACTGAGTAAGATTTAACTTACACAATACCGATGAAGAATATCCGTCCACGAACAACGTCCTAAGGGAAACACCGGTCGCTCGAACAACCTTGAATAACAATAATTACCAACAATCGTTCAATACACGTATCAAGCAACAAAACACGACTAACCCAAAGGTCGAAACAACGATAATCAAACTCATAGGGGCATTCTAACGAATACATAACCAACCACACAACTTCGGAAATATCCAATTCCGAATATGTCGAAACCCACACCAAAATGAGTATTTCGAACTAACAAAACACTTCAATGATATCAATAATCCATTAGGAATCCATAAATCATGATTACAACAACCTCAATCGGAAAATCCCCAATTAACCGAAGTCAACCCCAAGGGTTCTTGAAATAATTCCGAAAAATAACCATTAAATCCGTAGGAATATATTTATCCAAGGTAGATAATCCATATCTAACATATTCCAATGATAATCCAAGCTTACACGAAGAAATCGGAAGGAAAACCCAAAAATCCGAAATTCTAGATCCAAGAAATTAATACTTTTGATTCGACGTTTAGAGATGATGAAGTGATGATTAATCCAACTCAAAGACTTGAAGATGATGATTGATGATTACACCTTGAAGGATACTCTCAAAATCGCCCAAATCGCCAAGAACCGACGAGAGGAAGAGGTTAGAATGATAAATGACGAACTCTGACTAAACTGTCCAATTTATAGTCAGTCCAGGTTAGCGTGCGCTAGCCCTGATGCGTAGCGCGCGCTAACGGGAAATTTGGGTATTCCAGTACCCACTGTCCGAAAACGGTAGCGCGCGCTACGTACCTTTTTGTAGCGTGCGCTACGGCCATACTACTAGCGTACATTAATACTCTTAGTTAGCGTGCACTAACGAATAAATTGATGCCCAGTACTGGAGTCCAGAAACTGCCTGTTCTCTGATCTGACCTCGATAGCGTGCGCTACAACCATTATTTAGCGTGCGCTATACAATCGGTTGCGTACGCTAAAAACAACACATAGCGTACGCTATGAATTAATCCGATGCAGTCCAGTAGCCACTGGACTCAACCTGATCTGTCCTTAGCGCGCGCTACACCACATATTAGCGTGCGCTACTACAACCCACTAGCGCGCGCTACTTACCATTCGTAGCGTGCGCTACTTATAACTCACCTGCAGTCCAGTACCTTCTGGACTGCAGCCAGGGTAACCTTAGCGTGCGCTAAAGCTGAGTGGTAGCGTGCGCTACCTATACCCAATTAGCGTACGCTAAAAGGAGTACGTAGCGTGCGCTACTCCTCACGCACAGCTCGCAACGAAAATAACAATGATGATAAACACGGCACGAAACTCCAATCAGATTAATGATGAATGACGATTGATACACGATACAATTACTCTGAATGATGAATACCATGACTGAATCTGAGTGACAAATGATCAATAATGAGTGAAATTACTGAATGATAAATACCGAATGATAATTACTGAGTGATAATTACTGAATTACAACTGGGTATTACATACACCCCCCCTTAAAAGAGTTTCGTCCCCAAAACTAAGGGTCAAACAACTCGGGATAACTCTCCCGCATACTATCCTCGATTTCCCAAGTAGCCTCTTCGACTCCGTGTCTAGACCACTAAATTTTAACCAAAGGAATCGTCTTATTCCTCAACTGTTTGATTCGTCGTTCTAAAACTCGCATAGGACGCTCCTCATATGAATGATCGTCGGCGATCTCGATTAAATCGGGCGAAGTATGTGACTCGGGTCGGCAACATACTTCCGCAACTGAGAGACGTGAAACACATTATGAATTCGGCTCAACGCCGGAGGTAAAGCCAATCGATAAGCTAACTCGCCTACTCGATCCAAAATCGCAAACGGTCCAATGAATCTCGGACTCAACTTTCCCCTCTTCCCAAAGCGGAAGATACCACGACTCGGGGATACCTTGACCAACACATGGTCACCAGCCTCGAACTCTAATGGTCGACGACGGTTATCTGCGTATGATTTCTGTCGACTCTGAGCGGTCAACAAACGACTCCTGATCAAAGCTACCTTCTCACGGGCGGTTATAAGCATATCGGGCTCGGTGCCGATTGATTCTGATAAGTCGTCCCAACACAACGGAGATCGACAACGACGACCATACAAGGCCTCGTAAGGTGCCATCTTGATCGAAGCATGCCAACTATTATTATACGTGAACTCGATCAGTGGTAGTTAGGCTTCCCAATCGTCTTTCCAATCGAGGACGCATGCCCTCAACATGTCCTCTAATGTCTGAATGGTCCTCTCTGATTGTCCGTCGGACTGAGGATGAAAGGTGGTACTGAGATTAAGCTGGGTCCCCATAGCACGATGAACTGATTTCCAAAAATAGGACACAAACCGTCCGTCACGATCGGAAATGATACTTTTAGGAGTACCGTGAAGTCTCACTATCTCTTTGATGAACAGTTGAGCAAGTCTCTCGGGACCCCACGTCTCTTTGATCTCAATAAAATGAGCTGATTTAGTTAAGCGGTCCACGATCACCCAGATCGTATTCATGCCACGACGACTCGTCGGCAAACTCGTGATGAAATCCATAGAAATGTCTTCCCACTTCCATTCGGGAATAGGAAGAGGTTTCAGCATACCCGCCGATCGCTGATGTTCAATCTTAACTTGTTGACAGGTTAATCATCTCGAAACAAATTCGGTGACTTCTCGCTTCATATTACTCCACCAGTAATTTTGTTTCAAGTCCTTGTACATCCTGCTAGACCCCGGATGAACGGAATAAGGGGTAGCATGAGCTTCTTTCAAGATCGAGTTTTTCAACTCGTCATTCGCGGTACGCACAACCGATTCTTAAACCTCAAAAGTCCATCCTCGTGGACCACAAATCCAGGGGCTTTCCCCTGAGCCACATCCTCTCGGATGCGCAACAAAGATGGGTCCGGACCCTGATTCTCTCGGATTGCCTCCTCGAGTGACGATGAAATCTCTAACATACAAAGCTGCCCCTGAACTCGCTGAAGCCAGACCTCGATCTCGGGTCTAAGGAATTCCTGCTGAAGCTCCTTCTGAACTGTTAAACGGGCAAGCATCTGCTCCTTAACGGACTTACGACTCAAGGCGTCGGCGACAACGTTCGCCTTGCCCGGGTGGTAGAGGATCTCAATATCATAATCTTTAATTAATTCCAACCACCGTCTCTGACGCATATTTAACTCCTTCTGAGTAAATATATACTTCAAACTCTTATGATCGGTGAATATCTGACAGGTGACGCCATAAAGGTAATGACGCCAAATCTTCAAAGCGAACACCACGGCTGCTAACTCCAGGTCGTGGGTCGGATAATTAACCTCGTAAGGTCTCAATTGCCGTGAAGCATAGGGCAATAACCTTCCCGTTCTGCATGAGTACACATCCGAGACCCTGTCCGGACGCGTCACTATAGACCACAAATCCTTCCGTCCCCTGCGGCAAGGAAAGTACAGGTGCTGACATTAACCGGCTCTTGAGTTCCTCAAAACTCCGTTGACATGCGTCGGACCACGTGTATTTCTTATCCTTCCGCAATAGGTTCGTTAAGGGTTGAGCGATTCTAGAAAATCCCTCTACAAATCGCCGATAATAACCCGCTAATCCGAGGAAGCTTCGGATTTCCTTAACGTTCTTCGGAGGTAACCAATCTCGGATAGCCTCTGTCTTCTGAGGATCGACACGAACTCCGTCTGATGAAATTACATGTCCGAGAAAAGTCACTTAGGACATCCAGAACTCACATTTGGAAAACTTCCCGTAAAGTTGTTCTCGTCTCAACACGTCGAGCACTTGATGAAGGTGAAACTCGTGTTCCTCCCGGTCACGAGAATAAATCAAAATGTCATCGATGAAGACAACAACAAACTGATCCAAAAAGTCGATGAAAACCCGATTCATTAACTCCATGAACACCGCAGGTGCATTAGTCAATCCGAACGGCATAACCACAAACTCATAATGACCATAGCGTGTTCGAAACGCCGTCCTCGCGATGTACGATTCTCGGATCAGCAACTGATGATATCCAGACCTTATGTCGATCTTGGAAAATACTGAAGCTCCCTGAAGTTGATCTAAGAGATCATCAATACGGGGTAAGGGATACTTATTCTTGATCGTCACCCTGTTCAACTCCCGATAATCAATACATAAGCGGAATGAACCATCCTTCTTCTTGACAAACAACACTGGTGCTCCCCACGGGGACGCACTCGGTCGGATATAACCCTTCTCGAACAACTCCTCCAGTTGGTTCTTTAATTCCTGCATTTCGGTCGGGGCCATCCGGTACGGTGCCTTCGATATCGGGGACGTACCAGGCTCCAACTCAATCGTGAATTCCACATCCCTCTGTGGAGGCAAACCAGGTAACTCGTCTGGAAAAACATCGGCATATTCCCTCACCACCCGAATATCCGTTAACATTACTGATGACTTTTCGGTTTTGGCCATATATCACCAATAACCGACACATCCCTGATTGAGTAACCTCACTGCTTTCATCAAATTAATGACCTTACCAGAACAGCCGGGATTACCTCCCTGAAACACACATTCAACCCCATCGTCTGAAATGATAGTGACCATACGCTTACGGACACTAATGATGGCATCATGACGATCCATCCAATCAATACCCAAGATGATGTCGTCCCTCGGCAAATCTACCACGATTAGGTCCGCTGGCCATACACGACCATGAAACTGAATCGGACAATCCTGAATCTCACGGTTACCGATAATTCGTCTACCATCAGGTAGGCCAATGACATAAGGCTCACAACTAGTAGCACTACCCAGACGTAGTCTACTCAAACATGACTCGGAAATGAATGAATGCGATGCACCAGTATCGAAAAGGGTACACATAGGTTGAGATAGAATCTCGAGTGTACCTGAGATCATTCGGGCCTCTGGATCATCGGTCTTCTTCATCTCATAAATCCGGGGCTTGCTAGTCCCGGCACCGGACGCTCCCGTCTGATGGCTAAAAGCTCCACCTTTAGTCGCTCCTGTCATTTTAAACGAGCCGATTGAGTGGCACGATTACGAGCAGTGTTGCTTAGGTGCACGAGATGATGTCGAGTAGGTTTGGAGTCCTACGGCAAAAGCGGGCCTTATGCCCGGCAATTCCACAATTATGACATGTGATGATACGCCTCGGACACTTGGTACCGAGGTGACCAAGTTCCCACAGTTATAACGGTGATGGCGAGGCGCGCTCGAGACCGAGATTCCGCGGGTTTAGACGACACAGAGGTCGCTCGGAAAAAGCGAGGCACGCACGGGGTTTCTTGAAAGTTGTCGACCGCCTTGATCGATTACGATTCTTCGATTTCTTGCTAGCAGACGAAGGTTCTTTGCTTAGCAATTTCCTTAGCGATAGCTCGTAGGTGAGAGCTTTCTCGATGAATTTAGCCAACGTGGTGCAATTATGATTAAATGGCGAAGTCTCATACGGGGTTTCACCTCTTCTTTGAAATACTTGATCTTATCCGCCTCTGAATGAATGATGGATGAAGCGAAAGGAAGAAGTTCCTGAAATTTCTCGGCAATGGCGAGAACATCCTCGTCTGATGAGGGGTCGGGGGTGAGCAATTCTGACAGCTTGGCCTATCTGAGTGGGGCCGGATAATACCTCTCCATCATGAGAGTCTTGAACTGATCCCAAGTACAAGATCCTTCGGTGGGCTTCAACGACAACCACCAAGAATGTGCGCTCTTACCCAGATAGTAAGCCGCAACCGAAACTTTGTGTCCCTCGGGACATTCTACCATAGCAAACAACTTCTCGAAATGCTCGAGCCAATGAATGATATCTGCCGGCTCAGACGAGCCCTCAAAAGTAGGTGGCCTCTGGCGAGAGATATCGCCGATGATATTACTCACATTCCTCTCTTGCCTCTGAGGTGGCGGCGCAAGAGCCTGCTGATTTTGATTGACGGAGTTATGCATCGTCTCCATCAACTGAGCCATCTGGGTCATTTGGGCCATCATGCCCTGCATAAAAGCGAGTGGGTCAACCCGAACACCCTATGACTGAGCCGTGTCCCGGGTACGACTCCCCGATAGTGAATGATCACGTCCAGGTGAATGAGTGGCAGCGTCGCTGCTCGATGAATTAGCATTGTTCCTCGCGTTTGCACGTGTATTCACACGAGCTCTCGGGATTCGGCCCGCTCCACGGCCTCGTCCTCCACGTCCTCTGCCAGCCCTTTCCATACTGAAGTGGAAAGTCATATGATGATTATATATCTCGCATGAGTATCACATTATGATTATATTATGAAATGATGAAAATGAGCATACGCGCTCAAATACAGCGATTACATGAATGATTAATTGACGTGACATGATTATCTAATGAAGTTACTGAAATGATTATCTTGAATGAGTTAACAAGATTAATGATTTGATCTTCCTGATCAACAATTGAATAATGAAATGAATTGAGCGATTAATGAGTTAACCTGACCGTCCTGGTCAAAATGACAATGATGATTGAGGATTGTTAACTGATGAATTATGAATGAATGATTAATGCCAGAAATTATACCATGGCATTAGAAATCTTACAGTTCTTGGTCTGATTGGCTCGGCATTTGCACAGGTCACACGTGACGCGAAAGTCCAATGATACTAGTCCGATGACGATGATTTCAAATGAGACATGACTTGGAGGGTAGTATTCAAAACCACACTCCGATACCAACTCTGTAACACCCCAAACTAGGCGGATATTACAGTGCCGTGAATCCCCGACTGGGACCCACCAGGCGAATAAAAATGATGAATTAAATAATATAATTGTAGTACCGAACCACATTATATTACCAATTACTCCGATGAGGAGTTTAAGTACAACACACCAGGACAATACCGAATACTAGTATATTTTATATGAAGATAAAATACACCACCCTGAATAAATAAACATCTCAAACGGAATTTGCAGCGGAAAATACAAATGACGGAATAACTAAAATGATCAAGAGGACCGAACAACGGAATGACTGGGCCCCTACTAGTATCACCGGGACTCGCCGTCAACATGCTCTTCCCGTGCCTTTGCCTTGCCGTGACACGAAAACAAAATCCCCAACGGGCCGCCATACGTAACAACAATCCTCAAGAGTTGAAATTACACAATCATGAATTAACTGAAGTTATGAAATATTCTTAATTATGAATTACGCTGAAGAGGGGTATCATAGTACGCCCGTAATGTTCTGTGCAAGTGTACAAGACGAATGACCGGACACACCCGTCCTTGTACCTAATTAGTCTCACGGAGGTAAGCGTTACCGTGTGCACGGTTCGATGTATCGGTGAACCCAATACATGACCATCGTGTGCCCGACTAAAAATTCCACACAGCCACACCCGGCCACGCAATATGAACCCGGAAGGTCACATGAACGAGAATGACAATGATGAATATCAATGAATAATAATTAGACAAGGCCAAGATGACTCACCGATATGAAAGTAATAGTGACGTAATTGATAACCCAATGAAATGATTTGGAACCGTCGTTCCTCGTGAATGAAATGATTATTCGACAATTACAAGTCTCAAAATGATTAATATTATGATGAATGAATTATGATTATGAGCAATCAACAACAAAAGGAATGAGTATCCCTTTAACCGAGTAAGATTTAACTTACACAATACCGATGAAGAATATCCGTCCACGAACAACGTCCTAAGGGAAACACCGGTCGCTCGAACAACCTTGAATAACAATAATTACCAACAATCGTTCAATACACGTATCAAGCAACAAAACATGACTAACCCAAAGGTCGAAACAACGATAATCAAACTCATAGGGGCATTCTAACGAATACATAACCAACCACACAACTTCGGAAATATCCAATTCCGAATATGTCGAAACCCACACCAAAATGAGTATTTCGAACTAACAAAACACTTCAATGATATCAATAATCCATTAGGAATCCATAAATCATGATTACAACAACCTCAATCGGAAAATCCCCAATTAACCGAAGTCAACCCCAAGGGTTCTTGAATAATTCCGAAAAATAACCATTAAATCCGTAGGAATATATTTATCCAAGGTAGATAATCCATATCTAACATATTCCAATGATAATCCAAGCTTACACGAAGAAATCGGAAGGAAAACCCAAAAATCCGAAATTCTAGATCCAAGAAATTAATACCTTTGATTCGACGTTTGGAGATGATGAAGTGATGATTAATCCAACTCAAAGACTTGAAGATGATGATTGATGATTACACCTTGAAGGATACTCTAAAATCGCCCAAATCGCCAAGAACCGAAGAGGAAGAGGTTAGAATGATAAATGACGAACTCGACTAAACTGCCCAATTTATAGTCGATCCGTGTTAGCGTCGCTAGCTCCCGATGCGTAGCGTGCGCTAACGGAAATTTGGGTATTCCAGGTACCATTGTCCGAAAACGGTAGCGCGCTACGTACCTTTTTGTAGCGTGCGCTTTGACCATACTAGTAGCGTACGTTAATTCTCTTAGTTAGCGTGCGCTAACGAATAAATTGATGCCCGATCGAGTCCGAACCGCCTGCTTTCTCTCGATTCGACTCGATAGCGTGCGCTACAACCATTATTTAGCGTGCGCTATACAATCGGTTGCGTACGCTAAAAACAACACATAGTGTGCGCTATGAATTAATCCGATGCAGTCCAGTAGCCACTGGACTCAACCTGATCTGTCCTTAGCGCGCGCTACACCACATATTAGCGTGCGCTACTACAACCCACTAGCGCGCGCTACTTACCATTCGTAGCGTGCGCTACTTATAACTCACCTGCAGTCCAGTACCTTCTGGACTGCAGCCAGGGTAACCTTAGCGTGCGCTAAAGCTGAGTGGTAGCGTGCGCTACCTATACCCAATTAGCGTACCCCTAAAGGAGTACGTAGCGTGTGCTACTCCTCACGCACAGCTCGCAACGAAAATAACAATGATGATAAACACGACACGAAACTCCAATCAGATTAATGATGAATGACGATTGATACACGATACAATTACTCTGAATGATGAATACCATGACTGAATCTGAGTGACAAATGATCAATAATGAGTGAAATTACTGAATGATAAATACCGAATGATAATTACTGAGTGATAATTACTGAATTACAACTGGGTATTACATAGACCATAATCGAAACGATTGAGAACCTTCTAGGATTAATCGTAGGATTAATCGACCTAGGCGGGGATTTTTAGAACACTGCTTCCACGAGGAGAATAACATTATTTTGAAGGAAAGTCTTAGGTAGTACCATAGGCGGATCCAGCATCCGAAAACTACTGGTGCACCACAAAAAAATAACGAACGACCGAAATTTTTTTTTTAATTTTTTCACTTTTTAATAATAACTACCAAAACGACGCTGCTTTAAAAATGCGTCAAACGACGTCGTTTTGCTAAAACGCCGCTGCTTTGTATTTTTTTTTTTGGTGGTGCACATGCACCACAGTGCCCTCATATGCGACCGCCTATCCGTAGTACTAGTAGAAATAATAGTAATGAGTATATCTAAACCTTCTGAAAAACAAGGAGTTTGAGTCATGTGGGACACAAATTAAAGGGCAAAGACATACTTGCCCCGTGATAAAATTATAGGACCTCCCTATGAAGCAAAAAGCTTTTCTTTCTTCATCATGTCCATAATGTACGTCATGAACTTACTTCTTCATGTGATTCTAGGATTCAAGCATTAATCCAAATACAAGTCAAACCCTTGGAATATTAAAAAAGATTATTATTTGAAGTGAAACTTTCCGCAGGTAGCAGAAGATATACATTGCATTGCTGTTCTTTTAGCAACTCAAACTGTGTCAGCAATACAATAAGAAGGGTAAATAAGTGCTTTTACCTAGATCAGCAAGTGATACCAATGGAAGCATATCTAGGTCCGACCATGATCTTCTGTGTAGTCCTTCCGCTCCAACCGTGCCAGCACTCGAAAAATCTCTAATACAAAAATAAAAAATTGAATAAAAGCTACTAGGTTGAAATAAATTGGAAAATAATACTGTACTGGAAAAACAAATGTAATTAAGAACATGATAACCGTTCAAAAGTAAAATTTCCAAAATAAAATCAACAACAAAATATTTGATATAAGAATCAAGTGCGGGACATCTAATTTTAAAATTAATTTTGTTATGATTTGGCCCAAACCGGCCCAAATATATATCTCCTTTAAGTTTGGCCCGTACCATTTAATGAGTCGGCCCGGCCCTTTTGGCAGCCCTTCATCTTGAACCGTCCGATTGAGATTTTATCCTCCTGCTTATCTCAACCGTTGGTTCTTCTCCTTATAACCCCTAACCCTAACCGTCTCCCTCATTTCTCACCGCCTCCACTCTCACTCTCGTCGCCCCCTTCTTTTTCCTCTCCTCTCTCCCGTGAGTTCTCCCTTCTCGGTCAACTTCCGATTCTGCTCCCGATTCTCCCGACGTCTTCTCCCCCGTGAGCTTTTGAATATCACTATGGAATCCCGTGACTGATTCCATCCTTGTGGGTATAAAAAGCTCCGTTGAGGACTGGAGTTAGACTATCGAGAAAAAGCGATTTGAACCTTCTGAGAATCTGAGTGAAATCTTGAGATATCTTTGTTGTGATATCTGTGAGTGAGATCGAGAACAGTTTCTGAGGTTTCTGGGTTAAGAATGAAGGAGCTACCGGGCTTAGTGGCCGACCGGCGGTGGTTCGGGCATTCCTATGTGGAAAATGATTGTATTGGTGTCAATTGCTGGGGTTTCGGAAGATCTGGGCCTATTTATCTCGTTCCTAAAAAAGGAGGTGATGGGAAAACAAGAACCCTGTATCGAAACAGCCGGGATACTCAATCCCTATATCGAATAGTATTTGATAAGAGGTTTTGACATATATGCCAATCCGCATACAGTAAAGGAAACTGTATCGAAGTGTTGAGGCATCAACCTGTATTGAAGACCTGTCTCGAATCCAACATATAGTGGAACCCTTCAGTACAACAAAGAAGTCTTATAAAGACCAAGTATGGAAACTGTCTCGAATCACCAATACAGTTATCTTCCATACAGCTTTCAACAAGACAAGAAGGAATCTTCAGAAGTCAAGTCCCATTGAATAAAGAAGTATTTAAATACTCAAGGATAAAGTATTTAAATACTGTCAGTCAACAGATCTTCAAATCCCGCTAAATCCGGATCGTGCTTTTAATCCCGTTGGAACGGAATCTTGCTCAACGGAAACATCTCAACGGATATATATTTCAGAGACTATATATATCACTTCAAGATGCTGAAGATCAGTCACCCAAGCTATCGAAATTATCAAGCTATCAAAGTTATCATCAGAGCAAAATATATCTCCAAGCTCACTGCAACTCAGATAATAGAGATATACACTGCTCATCCTCTTGAACAACACTTCATCAGCTACAAGCTCTTAAAGTCAAAGTTGTTGTTCATCCTCTGTTCTATACTTTGAACAAACCCAGATCAGCCCTGTGTGTACTGAGTAATCGTTGCTTTCCAGAACTGTGTGTGAAGGAATTGCATCGAAGAAGACGAAGCTTCAGAACTGTGTGTGAAGAAGCAAGTCAAAGCATTAGCTCAAAACCAATCTGTGTGAACGGTTGAAGCTAAGATCTTTATATCAATCTGTGTGAACGATATATTGATAGTGTGTTGTTATAATTACGTAGTTGTGTACGTAGTAATTATAATAAACTTTTTACTCCTGTGTGGAGGACCAGTGAACGTAGAGGGTTTACCTCGAACCACTTTAAATACTGTGTTATTTACCTTCAGTTTTTACTGTTTTATTTACTGTGATTATTTAAGTATACACTGTACACCTAGTTGCTGTATCCACAAGAATCTTATCATATCTAAGACTTCCGCTACGCACTCAGATTTAAAATCAGTACAATTTGTTGTTTAAACTACTTCCCAAACTGTATCCAGTATACTTAGTGGCCAACAAGTGGTATCGGAGCGGTTGATTCTAAAAAGAATCAGTCGTATTTTTAACCGAATCAGATCCAAAATCACTTACTCTTTAAAAACAGTCTCTTTCATTTCTTTATTTTCACATGGATACTTCTATGATCAACAAAGTGCCTATGTTCTCTATTAACGAATTTGATGATTGGAGAATTAGGATGGAGGCTCATCTTGCAGCAATGCACGAACAGATGATCTTTGTTATACAGGATGGCCCTATCAAGATTATGAAGGTAAACACGGCCGCAAGGATTGAAGGCCAACCGCATGCTGAGATGCTCGAGAAGGATCGCGAGCAATGGACCACAGATGAAAGAAAGCGAGCCAACCTCGACAATGTGGCTAAGAACGCGTTATTTGTCACTCTTGACACAGGCACGTTCTCGAAGGTAAAGAGTCAGAATCACCAAGGAAATCTGGGATAAACTCAAGATGATTTGTGAGGGAACTGAGCTCTCAAAAGAAAACAAAATTTCTAAACTGACTCAGCAATTTGAATCTTTCGAAATGAAACCAACTGAGACGCTTGAGGAACTTGACCTCAGATTCACTGGTATTGTTGGTGAACTTGAAGCGTTGGGCAAAATTTATACCCAAAAGGAGAAGAATTTAAAAATTTTCAGATCTCTCCCAGCCCGATGGGATATTAAGACCACAGCTATGCGTGTATCTTGCAATCTTAATGAAATATCTACTTTTGATCTCTTCTCTGACCTCAAAGCCTTTGAGTATGATATTGACAGAAGAGAGAAAGCTGAAGAATCTCCTTCAAAGGTCACAGCACTATCCGTTGTATCAACTCATCAACACAGCATGCCCAGCTCGTCGAAGCTTAGTCACAAGAATGCTGACAGTGACGACGACATCCTGTCTCAAGATGAAATGGCGCTTCTCATGCACAAATTCAAAAAATTCATCAAACAGTCTGGAAAGACTCCCTACAGGCCCAAACCTGTCCACAAGGTAAGTACCGAAACATCATCTGGTGATGCTAACCTGTGCTATAGTTGCAGGAAACTAGGGCATTATGCAAATAAATGTCCTCATCCCAAAGTCCAAAGGTTGCCGGAGGCCGAGCAACAAGAGAAAGATGAAATAAGACGTGCTTGGAAAAACAAGCTCAAGGCCCTGATTGGAGAATCAGAAGCCTCCCCCACACCGTCCAAATCAGAAGAATGCCTTCAGGTGGTCACTGAAAGTGATTCATCTGATGATGAGTTCGATGATAAAGCATATATGTGCTTTATGGCCAAAGACATTCCTGAAGGTGAAGATAGCGATGATGAGGTAAGTTCAACCTCAGCTATTCCATCAAATGCATCTCATACTTTTGAAAACATGATGAATGAGTTTAAAAACATTCAAAAGGCCCATGAGACATTTAAAAACGAGAATATACAGCTCCAACTATCTAACCTAGAGCTGAAAGATGAAAACGATTTGCTAAAGATAAATTACGAAAATATGTCTCTTGACTGTGAAACCAGCAAAGTCGATTTTGAAAAACTCATGGAGAGCAATCATCAACTTGCTCATGAACTAAGTGAGGTTAAAACTCACAACGAGAGAAAGACAAATGATTTGGTTCTACTTCAAGCCAAAGTCACAACTCTCGAAAAACGAGAAATTGAACTTGAGACCACTCTGAAATCGTTCGAGAAATCATCCAAAAGAATGGAAGAAATTCTGAGCACTGGGCAACATGCTCATGATAAAAGTGGCTTAGGATACAGCTCATGTTCAAACAAAGGGGAAACTAGTACAGTGTTCGTCAAGAGTGTGGAACACATTCCTGTATCGAATGAAACTCCAAGTCCCGAGAAAGAACCCTCTGTACCACGAAAACCGAAGGCTGCCATTCCGCCCCCGCAATCCTATTGCAGACAGCGGAGGCGCACTCAACAGCATGCTCCCAGAGCATATCAACAGCGCCAACACTGCTCGAAGGAAGGTCAGATCCAACTACCAAAGGCAAGATTACCAAGATAAAGACGCCGAGGTATTGGATACAGGAGCCTCGTTACCCCTCGAGACAGCAAGTGCTCGTTTAGTATCAACAAAAGCATTGGGAATCCAACTGGAGACCCAGAAGGCAAGCTGTTAGGCCAAAGAAAATGGCTCCACCTCCAAGACAAAGACTGCATCGATTAATAATAATAACTCTGAATTTTACATACATAATAATTATCATGGTTATAGCGACTGCGGATATGCCCCTCGTAGATATCGCAACACTGTACCGAGTATGACCTACAGTAAACCAATTGCTGCCAGGAAAACTTGGGTACCTAGAGAAACTAACATACATGGACCCAAAAATCAAATGGGACCTAAATCTACTTAATTTCTTTGTAACAGGACATTATAGAGGAGGATACCTGGTACTTTGATAGTGGATACTCTCGGCACATGACCGGAGATAGGAGCAAGATATCAGACTTTGTATAAGGTCGCAGTCCAAAAGTTCGTTTCGGTGATAAATCTAAAGGTAGAACAAGAGGGAAAGGAAACCTACTTGTCAGAAAATTCAAAGTCACTGATGTTGCATATGTTGAAGGCTTACAGTACAATCTACTTAGTATTAGCCAGTTCTGTGAGAAACAGTTCTCGGTGAAATTCTATATAGATCGCTGTAGAGTCAAGAACATCCAAACCAAGGAAGTTGTGCTTACAGGAAGCAGATCAGGTAACATGTATATTGCTGACTGGAAGCCTATAAGCTCCTCAATTCCATGCTTTGTTGCCAAAGGCACTGCAGATCTTAGCTGGTTATGGCACAAAAGGATGTCTCACGTCAACTTCAAGACGATCAACAAGCTCTCAAGACAGGGAATGGTTAGAGGTTTGCCAAATGTGTCATTTAAGAAGGACAACGTCTGCGGACCGTGTCAGAAAGGCAAGCAAATCAAGTCAACCCTGAAGAGCAAATCCTACCTTTCAACCCAAAGAGTGTTGGAAATGCTACATATGGATCTCTATGGTCCTGTAGACCCAGTAAGTTTGGGAGGTAAGAAATACTGCATGGTTGTTGTTGATGATTATCCCAGGTATGCTTGGATAATATTCCTTAGCAAGAAGAAGGAAACAACATCAAAGCTGCCCGAGCTCCTGAGAAAGTTGCAAAATGAAAAGGCATTAAGTATCGTGTCTATTCGTTCCGACAGAGGTACAGAATTTACTAACCACTTTATAGAGCAATACTGTTCGGAAAATGGGATACAACGCGAATACTCAGCTTCCCGTACACCTCAACAAAATGGTGCTGCTGAGCGAAAGAATAGGGCGTTGAAAGAAGCAACAAGGACAATGATCGCCGCAAGCAAGTTGCCACAGCGTTTCTGGGGTGAAGCAACAAATACGGCATGCTACACTCAAAACCGCTGTATCGTCAACAAGCACCACAACAAAACAGCATATGAGGTATGGAACAACAAAACTCCGTTAGTTTCATATTTTCATATTTTTGGATGCAGGTGTTATGTATTGAATAATGGGAAGGACCAACTTAGAACCTTTGATGAGAAATCAGATGAAGGAATATTTGTAGGATACTCCTCCGTCAGCAAAGCTTTCAGAATCTTTAACAAAAGGAAGCTGACGATCGAGGAATCAGTTCATGTAGTGTTCGACGAACCACACCATAACTCTACAGGAGTAGAAGATGTTACCCAGAACATTCAACATCTATCTATCTTGGATCCTCCAACTCCCATAGAACCTGTCGTTGATCTTGAAATCAACCCCACAGTTGTAAGAATCGACGTGGATGAAGCCGACGCTGTACAAGCTGAAGCTGTATCCACAGAAACTCTCGATACAGTACGGGATCCTGAATTAGAACTTGACCGAAGATGGTTGAGAGATCACCTGCAAGAGCTGATCATTGGAAACATAAATGCTGGTGTTTCTACTCGTAGGAGAATACAGAGTACACAAGGAAATGTACTTTGTGCACAAGAAGAACCTGACACTGAGATATTACAGTTCCCTGAATGGAAATCTCAATCCGAGCTCAGAAGACTTAATATGTGCACTATTGCTGTATTCTTAGCCTAGTCCGAACCTGTTTTGACCATAGACGCTCTCAATAATTCTCATTGGATAACATCTATGGAAAAAGAGCTTAACGGTTTCGAAAGAAACAATATATGGTATCTTGTACCCAGACCTACACATCAATCGGTTATAGGAACTAAATGGGTATTTCGCAATAAAAAGGATCAAAATGGACTTATTATAAAGAATAAATCCAGACTAGTGGCACAAGGCTATAGTCAGGAAGAAGGCATAGACTATGATGAAACCTTCACCCCTGTAGCGAGACTAGAAGCCATTAGGATATTTTTAGCCTTTGCCGCCCATAAGAGCTTTATTGTCTACCAAATGGACATCAAGAGTGCATTCCTGAATGAAGAACTTGCCGAAGAAGTTTATGTTGAACAACCAACAGGGTTTGCCAACACAGACGGTATCGATTTAGTATACAGGCTAAGGAAAGCGCTGTATGGACTTAAACAAGCCCCTAGAGCCTGATATGAAACCTTGTCCCAGTATCTAACTTACAATGGATTTGAGAAAGGTGCTGTGGACAAGACCTTGTTCAAAATACAGGAAGGTGATGACCTTCTTATGGTGCAAATCTATGTGGATGACATAATTTTTGGTTCAACTAACCTTGCTCTGTGTCAAAGGTTCTCTCATCTCATGCAAAGTAAATTTGAAATGAGTATGATGGGGGAACTTAGTTATTTCCTAGGTTTGCAGGTAAAGGAGTTGCCTACAGGTATTTTCATCAACCAGGAAAAATACAGCAAGGAGCTTCTCAACAAA
Source organism: Orobanche coerulescens (assembly GCA_033398695.1). Classification (NCBI taxonomy): domain Eukaryota; kingdom Viridiplantae; phylum Streptophyta; class Magnoliopsida; order Lamiales; family Orobanchaceae; genus Orobanche; species Orobanche coerulescens. The sequence goes on along the minus strand of CM065808.1, from coordinate 54,190,557 downwards.
TTTGGAATGAACAATTCCAAATCATCGTCAACCCCCGTGAGCACTTCCGTGCAAATTAGTGCAGATGAAGCCGGAAAGCCGTTTGACCAATCACTCTACAGGAAGCTCATTGGTTCGCTCCTGTACCTAACGGCTAGCAGGCCCGATATCCAGTTTGCTGTTGGAGTGTGTGCGAGGTATCAAGTAGCACCAAAGTAATCACACTTCAATACAGCTAAACGAATCCTGAAGTACATTAAAGGAACAGTCGATGTAGGACTATGGTATCCTAAGGAAGGCGGATTCGATTTAGTTGGATACAGCGACTCGGATCTCAGAGGCTGCAAGCTAGATAGGAAGAGTACAAGTGGAACTTGTCACTTTCTCGGACCTAGACTCATTTATTGGTTCAGTAAGAAGCCATTGGCTAACTCTCTTTCCACGGCTGAATCTGAATACTATGCTGCTGGTAGCTGCTGTATGCAGATCCTTTGGATGCAGAAACAGTTGTCAGGCTATGGAATTAAAGCCAGAGAGACTCCAATCATGTGTGATAGCACGAGTGCAATTGCAATAACGCATAATCCTGTCCTGCACTCACGCACTAAGCATATCAACATGAAGCATCATTTTATAAGGAATCACGTCGAGAACAAGGATGTTCGCCTTGAAAAGGTTCATACAGACATTCAGTTGGCCGACATCTTCACCAAGCCGCTCGACACAGCCAGATTCAACATGCTCAGACAAGAATTGGGAATGCTACAGCCAGACTCCCTGTAAGTAAATTTACTGTATTTACTCAACAAATTGAGGGGGAATGCTGTAAGACCCATGAATACAGTATCCAACGTTAATTATCTGTACACTCCAAACCGTCAATACAGCACTATAGTAAGCAAAGACATATGAATCCTACAGCTGACGTGTGCAATAATTAAGGGGGAATACTGTAGGACCCATGAATACAGCATTAATCCACAAGTTGCTGTATGGAATTTAAAACCTATATGTACCTTTTTAAGGGGGAACAGTGTATCGACGTGGATACAGCACATACTATAGGATTTCGATTCAGTATATATATTATATTATATCATTTCTTTTTAAAATGAGTTTTGTCCACGTGCCCTGTTTTTATGTCAAACATCATGTACATTAAATGCCTTACACGACATCTGGACAACTGAATCTCAAAAGCCGCGATGTTTTAAATTGTTTATTGTTTTAAAACCGCTGTTTCAGGCATTTAGGGTGACACAAATGTCAGAAGTGGGACCCGATTATATTTTAAACATTTTAATGGATTAGTGTACCAGTTACACTTAGTTCATCCTGATCGTTGATTTCAAAAACCGGTTCCCATCCCTTAAAATCTGACAATTCGTACTCTGCAAAACCCTATTTCGCCGCCCAACTATAAAAGGACTGATACTACCATTAGAGACTCTTTACGCTTTCTGCAAATTAAAGAGTTCTCAAGCAAAAACAGCCTACATACTTTTCTGCATTTTACTCCATATTACGTGTTTTCTTCTTCACTTTTTCTTGTAAAATCATCAAATGGCTGGACAAACTTCTTCTCCCGCTCTCAAGAAAACCGCTAACATCTTCGATGGACGGATCTTTTCAAGATCTGTTGTCATTGAACGTCTTCTCGCTGAAACCAATGATGTCGAACCCATGGAGTACATCATCACTCGTCTTCGTCAACAAGGCCTCTATCGCCTTAGAAGTCAAACTGCTGACAAATATGATGTTCATCTGGTTGAGGAATTTTACCTCAGCGCCGCCGTACGCTTTCTGTCGCTGGCCCAAGGAGGTCACGTTGCTGACATAACCGCTACCATCCAAGGAGTTGAGATCTGTGTTGATAGCGATCTGCTCCAGAATATCTACAGGCTACCTGCTGATGGCCTGAAAATGGATCAACTTGAGACATTTGGCTCTCAAGAGCTAATAACCAAGTTTTATGGGCTGTTCACCGGCTCAACTGTTGTTGACATGGTTCAAACCACCTGTCACAAAAAGAATTTTTTTCTGCCTTATGTATATTTGCATGATTTCTGCTGCAGGATAATTGAGAATCGAACTGGTGCGTTCGAAATGTGTACTAATCTGAGGTTCAGGATGATGGTGGCAATTCTAACCTGTGAAAAGGTCAAATGGTGCCAGATAATCCTGAAGCGCTTGCAAGAGGAGGTATGCAAGCCTGCCTCCCAGAAGAAATCATTTGGTTTAATGTTAAACCATATCTTGACGAAATGCGGACTGTCGCAATTCGCTGATGCAAAGAAGAACAGCTCCAGGATATAACTAGGAGGCGTCAAGCCTACTGCATATAACCAGAGCACCTTGGTCTGCAACCACCCGAAAACCAAACATATACCAGTTTCTGCAGATCCAAGAGATGAGTCTTTGAAGTCCCAGGAAGTGGAATCTTCAAAGAAGAGAAAAAGATCTCACAAAGAAGAAACCCATTCTTTGGTGAGAAGCCAAAGAAGAAACTAAGGAGGCTTTCTAAAGTCAAATTTGCCAAGCCCTCCGAAGCAGTTTCTACCGTGGCGCAACCCACTGAAGAACAACCCCAGGGCCCAACCCCTGTGGAAGAGGTGTCCACTACTGTATCAACAGTAGATCCCGAGCCTTTGGCGGCTAGGACGGATGATGGGACATTTGCCAATGAGACAGACTCTAGCGAGTCGGCTGCCCCTATGGAGCCAAACGCTACCTCTTCTATGCGGGATTCCACACCCGTACAGGATCAATCTTCCTTCGGGGCACCATCCCCTGTAAGGAATCCCACTTCCCTACAGGATCCCACACCTGTAGAGGAACCCGTCGCTACAGCGGACCCAACGGTTGTACGCAGTCCCTCCCCTGACTCCATTATTCACAAAACCCTTCTCGTTGTTCAGATAGACCATGCTTACGAAAGATTTCTGAAATGGAAAGGCTACAGGCTAGCTCCGTATGAAACATTGTACAACTGGAGCGATTGGAGCCAAGAAGAAATCTTTGTATCAGAAGTGACGGACTCGATGGAAATTGAGGCCCTGATCCGATGGGACAACCCTTTCTGCAAAGAACTGATTGAAAGCCATCTTCTACAGAAATCTGACGCAAGGAGGAAAGGTAAGGATAAGTCAGAGGACTCTCCCCCAAATCCAAAATACGACGATGACAATGACTCAGACGACGACGATGATGCTTTACAAGCTGGTCTGAGAATGAGTCGTGAAGAGGCTCAAGATAGGGACGCCTCTCCACCAAAGGATGACGAAGGGCCGTCAACTCAAAGCACCTCCATTCAATACAAACACATAACCAGTTTGCGATTTGAATCGTCTCTGTCGGTTTCAAAACTTGCATCGGCGTAACCTCTTACAGCCAGCTCGTTTCCCACCCCTCCATAAACTAGGAAATCATCCTTAGTTCTTCTCAAGTACTTTAGGATGGTTTTCACTGCTGTCCAGTGACTTTCACCTGGATTCGATTGGTATCGACTTGTCATACAAAGAGCAAACGATTCATCTGGTCGAGTATAAATCATGGCATACATGATCGATCCAATAGCTGAAGCGTATGGTATCTTGCTCATGCGGGCTCGCTCATCAGGAGTCTTAGGACTCTGAGTCTCACTCAGATGAATGCCATGTGACATTGGCAAGAGTCCTCTCTTGGAGTCTTGCATATTGAACCTCTTCAATATTTTATTAATGTATGTACTTTGACTTAGACCAATCAATCTCTTTGATCTATCTCTATAGATCTTTATCCCAAGAATGTAAGCAGCTTCTCCTAAGTCTTTCATTGAGAAACAACTTCCCAACCAAGTCTTGGTATGCGCAAGGTGGGAATGTCATTTCCAATGAGTAATATGTCATCTACATATAAGACTAAGAAAACAACTATTCTCCCACTAACCTTCTTATACACACAAGGTTCATCTTCATTTTGAATGAACCCAAACTCTTTGACAGTGTCATCAAAACAAAGATTCCAGCTCCGAGAAGCCTGCTTCAACCCATAAATGGATCTTTGAAGCTTGCAAACCTTTTTAGAATTTTCTAGATGAACAAAACCTTCAGGTTGTGTCATGTACACATCCTCGAGTAAGTTTCCATTAAGGAATGCTGTTTTGACATCCATTTGCCATATTTCATAATCATAGTATACGGCAATGGCAAATAAAATTCTAATTGATTTAAGCATGACTACTGGAGAAAAGGTCTCATCATAGTCAACACCATGAATCTGACTATAACCTTTTGCCACTAGTCTAGCTTTATAGGCTTGCATATTATCATCCATGTCTTTCTTCTTTTTATAGACCCATTTGCACCCAATGGTTTTAACACCCTCAGGTGGATCTATCAAGTGCCAAACTTGATTGTCATACATGGATTGCATCTCAGACTTCATGGCTTCTAGCCATTCCTCGGACTCGGTCACAGGCGGCTCAGATAGGTACTAGGCTCATCATCTATGAGCGATGCATCATCATCCTCTGTTACGAGATAACCATATCTCTCAGGTTCATATCGCATCCTATCAGATCTGCGTGGGACTTGTGTACTTTGAACGGGCTCTTCAACTGATTGTTGAGCTTGTTCGGTTTCCATCGGTGAAGCGATGTCTTCTTGTGGTTTTCGAGTTTCCTTGAAAATTACTCTTCTCCCACTGTCTCTTTTGGAAATAAATTCCCTTTCTAAGAATACAACATTTCGAGCAACAAACACTTTGTTCTCTGCGGGCTTGTAAAAGTAATTCAAACTCGGATTTGGAAATGTTATAGTATGTAAGAATGGTTTGATGATCTTGCATGGTTAACTTGTTGGTTGTTAACGGTGATGATGATGCGTAGAGGCATGACGATTTTGATAACGCCGGTTACACAGAAATATTATTTTGGCAAATGATTTCAAATGAAATGGTTAGAGTATGTTGTTTACAAAGCCCTCTTCGCCACATCAAGAAAACATCCCCGACGACGAGGAATCAGTCCCTCAAGTCGAGGAGGAAGGAACAGTTCTGGAACAGGCACCCGAGCCTTCTGCTACTGAAGAAGAAGTTGCCTGCACCGTCCAGCAGGAGGAATCAGTCCCTCTGCCGGAACAGGCGGAAGCTGAGAGACAACAGGAGGAATCAGTCCCTCCTGTATCCATGTCTACAGACGAAACTTCGCAACAGGAGGACACACAACCGCCTGCCGCCGAACCAGAACAAGCTGCTCCCGCCCCTTCAACCGTGGAATCCGAGGACGGTAATACACCTGAGGATGTCCAACTCAATTTACGCCCAACCGTAAATCTGAGTAGGTTGAACTGCTCTAAAGATTTTGCTCAACCAAATTCTCCGATTTCTGCCGCTAGTAAAGAGCGCCTGCGTGCTCTTGGTCTTCAAACAGTATTCATTCAGGATGTAGTGAATGCTCTGTCTTCAGTTGAAAAAGCCTTGAATTGGATGCATACTTCTGCCGTGGAAGTGATGACCACCTTACAGCATGAAGTTTCTCGAGTAGTCGAGGCCTTCATTATTTTGCCAGAAGTATTCAAGAAAGCTCTGAAAATCATGGAAGACAAGCAAGAGCAACTCCTGAAGGAAGAGGCAACCAAAACTCGAATCGCTGAAGCCAAGACCGCATGTGCTATGATCGAAAATAGTTCTCAATTGCGAGCCAACGACAAATGTATCCAGGACATGTCGCAGGCACTCTCCTCCCTTGTAGAAAGAGTGACTAACATCGAGACGAAACAAGATGCTGCATTAGAGATCCTAGGACGTCTTGATGACGCCAAAAAGGGGGAAGAAGCAAGAGAAGCTGCAAGAAGAATCAGGTTACAACATGAAAGGGAATTTGAGGCTGCTCAAGACAGCATCACTGCTGAGTTAAACAAGCTAGCCCCTCCCTCTCATAGTTTTAAGATTTCAGGCTCCATACTAGAATTTCATGATCCAAATGTTCCATGGCAAAATCTAATCCAAAGACCTTCTGAGATTCATTTGCCGACCAACCGCCATCCTACTGCCGATGAAGTGAAGCAATGGAGGAAGAACGAACTGATGAGATACTTTGTAAAACTCATAAGGGAATCCGCCATCTTCAAGAGCTATAAAACCTTAGCGGAGGCCGCAGACAAATTTACGAAGATGCTAGAAGATGGAAAACTCCCTCTCCAAATCGAGATGAAATCCAAACACAGAAGAGGAGATCGGATCACCCATCCAGAAGACTGGATTCTTGCCTTTGATAGATCCTATGAAGGAAGAGCTACATACCAGGATCGAGGCAATGATTCCCTACAGAACTGGTGGCGTGGTACCAAGAATGATCCAGGGAGAAAGCCATGGAGGCATGCGGACTACAGATAGGAGTTGAAATCCTTGTATATTATTTTTGTTTTGTAATTTCTCTTCAAAACAGCAAACCATGTACTCAATTTATTTTGAATATCAATAAAAGTGTTTGTTTGTCTTGAAAGATTACAACTCGTAATCTGCTGTGTTGATGTACGATTACTTAATTTGTTTGATAACAATCTCAAGTATAGAAACTTGATTGAAAATTAAGTTGTACGAACTAGTCTACGAATAGTTCATGATTTCTGTTGTAAGCTTAGAATCCTTAGCTGTATCGAACTCGCCTGCGAGCAGTTTATTAAATAGACTAAGTTGCTGAAAGACAGACCTTTTGACGAAAGACCAAGAAATCTGCCAGAAGTCATCAAAGAAGATTACTTCATGAAGAAGGTTTTGGCATCATCAAGAAGACTTGAAAGTTAGAAAGTTAAAGTCTTGGCAAATTGTCAAAAAGGGGGAAATTATTGGGAAAACAAGAACCCTGTATCGAAACAGCCGGGATACTCAATCCCTGTATCGAATAGTATTTGATAAGAGGTTTTGACATATATGTCAATCCGCATACAGTAAAGGAAACTGTATCGAAGTGTTGAGGCATCAACCTGTATCGAAGACCTCTCTCGAATCCAGCATATAGTGGAACCCTTCAGTACAGCAAAGAAGTCTTATAAAGACCAAGTATGGAAACTGTCTCGAATCAACAATACAGTTATCTTCCATACAGCTTTCAACAGGACAAGAAGGAATCTTCAGAAGTCAAGTCCCGTTGAATAAAGAAGTTTTTAAATACTCAAGGATAAAGTATTTAAATACTATCAGTCAACAGATCTACAAATCCCGCTAAATCAGGATCGTGCTTTTAATCCCGTTGGAACGGAATCTTGCTCAACGGAAACATATCAACGGATATATATTTCAGAGACTATATATAACACTTCAAGATGCTGAAGATCAGTCACCCAAGCTATCGAAATTATCAAGCTATCAAAGTTATCATCAGAGCAAAATATATCTCCAAGCTCACTGCAACTCAGATAATAGAGATATACAGTGCTCATCCTCTTGAACAACACTTCATCAGCTACAAGCTCTTAAAGTCAAAGTTGTTGTTCATCCTCTGTTCTACACTTTGAACAAACCCAGATCAGCCCTGTGTGGACTGAGTAATCGTTGCTTTCCAAAATTGTGTGTGAAGGAATTGCATCGAAGAAGACGAAGCTTCAGAACTGTGTGTGAAGAAGCAAGTCAAAGCATTAGCTCAAAACCAATATGTGTGAACGGTTGAAGCTAAGATCTTTATATCAATCTGTGTGAACGATATATTGATAGTGTGTTGTTATAATTACGTAGTTGTGTACGTAGTAATTATAATAAACTTTTTACTCCTGTGTGGAGGACCAGTGGACGTAGAGGGGTTTACCTCGAACCACTTTAAATATTGTGTTATTTACCTCCAGTTTTTACTGTTTTATTTACTGTGATTATTTAAGTATACACTGTACACCTAGTTGCTGTATCCACAACAACTTACTGTATCTAAGACTTCCGCTACGCACTCAGATTTAAAATCAGTACAGTTTGTTGTTTAAACTACTTCCCAAACTGTATCCAGTATACTTAGTGGCCAACATGGGGGTTTTCCAATTCTTATTTAATTGCTGTTCTTGGCGATTTTGTGCAATTAATTAGTACGATATATAGATTTGTTATATATATATATATATATATATTCTGGTATTTATCTATATATATTATATATATATATATAAATATATATATACATATATATCAGCAATGGTATCGGAGCCCGTTTTGTCGGTGTCGGGTCCTGTGGCATCTTGGTGATACGGAATAACCTATCCGGGTTTCCGCTCAGCTATCTCGTCTTGATCCTCTCTCTTTACGTTACTGTTGGTCTCTGTTCAATTGTCATATCTGTTGTTTGATTGGATTGCTTGTTGTGTTACTTACTGTTTCGCTTGCCGCGGACCATTTTGTTGCTTTAACTGGTTGGATTCATTTCGGGTGTACTCTTGTTTTCTTTTATTAAAATCCAAACAAATTAAAACCTTAAAGTCCAAAAGCACTAAGTCTTGCGCTTCCAGGACCGGAAGTGTCCCTCGGATCTTTATCAATAGCTTGCGAATTCCAGTTTTAGCTTAAACGGGTTTTAATCTCAAAATTCAAATCAAGTCCCTGAATTTGATTCTCATCAGCTACGTGCTCTCTCTTGATCTTTGTGATTTTTGGGTTTCTTTGTGATTATCATATATTGTGTTTTACAATGGGTTCTTTCTCAGTTTTTAATATTGCATCTTTTGATGGTAAAGGTGATTTCCAAATTTGTCAACAAAAGATGAAGGGCATTTTAATACAACAAAAAGTTTTTAAAGCTATTGATCAATCCTTTTCTGATAATACTGCTGCAGATAAAAAGGTTGAGGCAGATGAATTTAGGTATTCATCAATTATTCTAAATATGTCCGATTCTGTAATACGGAAAATTGGTAAACATGATACAGCTAAGGCACTATGGGAAAAATCATAAGAGACTTACACTGAAACTTCCCTGCCTAACAAACTATTTTTACTTGAAAAAATTTTCTGGTACAAATTTGATATTTCAAAGGATATAAATGATAACCTGGATACTTTTACAAAATTAATCCAGGATATCAAACTGACCGGTGATAAAAATATTGATGAATACACCCCGATTGTTCTTTTAAATGCCATCCCTGACTCATACAGTGATGTTAAATCTGCTATCAAGTACGGTAGAGATAAAGTAACTCTTGATATTGTAATAAATGGTTTGAAAAGTAAAGAATTGGATTTGAAAAATAATAAGGGGAATAAATCTCTGGGTGAGGTTAATTTTGTGAGGGGAAGGCCTCAAAATCGCTTTCAAAAACAGAAACCTTCCTCAAGCCAAAACCAACAGAGTAATTTTTCTGACAAGAAAAAGGGCAAATGGAAGAGTAGGTCAAAGTCTCGATCTAAGAACCGTAAGTGCTATAATTGTGGTGAATCTGGTCATTACATTCATGAGTGCACTAAAGCGAAGAAATATCATCAAAACGATAACGCCAACTTGGTATCTGAAAATGCCCATGTTGATGATGTTTTCATGGTGTCTGAAATATGCGAACAAGCTAATACTGTTCCTACTCTTACTTTGTATGAAAATGAGTGGCTTGTAGATTCAGCTTTTACGTTTCATATGTCACCTTTTAAAAGGCTGTTTTCTGAGTATAGAGAAGTGACCAACTGGTCTGTCTCTATGGCAAATGTGAAAAGGTGTCAAGTGTCTGTTATAGGAGATATCAAGATAAAATGTGACACCGGTTATTTGTTAACCTTAAAGAATGTGAGGCATGTTCTTGATTTGTGTAACAACCTTATTTCTTGTGGTACCCTTGATGATGAGGGTTATGAAGGCAAGTGGGGCAATGGCGTTATAAAAATCTTAAAAGAAAACTTGTGTGTTTTCAATGCTATAAAATGGAATAACCTATATGTGAAAATTGCAAAATATGATTCTTTTGTGAATACTGTCCATGTTGACCTAGCTGATTTGAGGCATAAATGTCTAGGTCATTTAAGTAATAAGGGATTAGATATTTTGCAAAAACAGGGCTGTTTTGGGAAAGATCAATTATCTTGTGTACTGTTTTGTGACTCCTGTGTGGTAGGAAAACAACATCGTGTTGAGTTTCCTAATCCTCATTCCCCTAGATCTCCTACTTGTTATGATACTATGCATTATCTGCATGCTGATGTGTGGGGGCTATCTAGTGAACCCACACACGGTGGAAATCGATATTTTTTATCTATGATTGATGATTACTCTAGAAAGGTCTTTGTGTTCCTTCTGAAAAACAAATCAAATGTTTTTGAGAAATTTAAAAATTGGAAAACCTTGATTGAAAACCAAACTGGAATGTAAATTAAAATCTTAAGGACTGACAATGGCCTTGAGTTTTGCCATCAATTGTTTAAAGAGCTTTGTGCTCAATCTGGTACTCAGAAACATAAGTCTATTCCTTATACGCCCCAACAGAATGGGGTGGCTGAACGGATGAATAGAACTTTGTTCGAAAGGGTCAGAAGCATGTTGGCTATGTATGGCCTTTCAAAAAGGTTCTGGAGTGTGGCTTTACTAACTGGTGCTTATTTGATAAATAGATCTCCTTCTATGCCGTTGAATGGTAATTATCCTGAGTGCGTTTGGTGTGTCGATCCATTGATTTTTCAAATTTTCGTGTATTTGGCTACTCTGCTTATGTGCATCAAAGAAATGATAAGCTCGAGCCTCGTTTAGTGAGATGTGTGTGCTTGGGATACCCGGAAGGGGTAAAAGGCTATAGGGTTTGGTTAAAAGGCCAACCCGGTTTCAAAACAATTATTAGTCGAGATACTATTTTCAACGAAAATGAATTTCCTTGCCTTTTACTAGATCCGGAAAACCCCCTGCACCAAATGAGGTGGAGCTACACATTTCTTTAAATAATACGTATAATGTGCAAACAGAAACTGATCTTGATAATCATGATAATGCTGATGTGTATGATGAAACAGAAGAGGTACTTGAAGAAAATTTGCATGATTATCAACTTGCTAGGGATAGGCCTAGGAGAGAAGTTATAAGGCCATCTCACTTCAATGACTATCATATGACTTCGTATGCTTTCAATATATTTGAATCCATAGATAACAGTGAACCTAAATCATACAATGAAGCTTTGAAATCTGAGAACTCAGAACAGTGGCCTAACACAATGAATGAAAAAATGACTTCATTACACTCAAATGAAACATGGGCTCTTGTGCCCAAACCTGCTCACTATTCTGTTGTTGATTGTAAATGGATTTTCAATGTAAAGGAAGAAAATGATTTAGTCAGATTCAAAGCTAGACTCATTGCTAACGGTTTCACCCAGAAGGAAGGTATTGACTATACTGAAATTCACTTTGCTCCTGTTGTTAAATTCACTATTGTGCGAATAATGCTTGCTCTAGTTGCTCAATTTGATTGGGAATTAAAACAATTAGATGTTAAAACTGCTTTCCTGCATGGTGAACTTGAGGAAAAGATTTTCATGAGTCAGCTTGAAGGTTTTGTTGATTCTAAGCACCCTAATCATGTTTGTCTGCTTAAGAAATTACTCTATGGTTTAAAACAATCACCTAGACAATAAAATAAGAAGTTTGATGAATACATGCTCTCTCTTAAATTTACTAGGAGTAATTATGATCATTGCATGTATTTCAAAAATGATTCCAAAAATCCTATTTTCTTGCTCATCTATGTTGATGATATGATCTTAATTAGTCCGTGTGTGAAAACAGTAGATCATGTCATTAAATGCTTGAGTGCTAAAATTGACATGAAACATCTAGGAGATGCCAAACAAATTCTCGGAATGAATATCCATCGTGATAGAAAGAATTCCACTATTGTTTTAAATCAAGAAACACGCATGCAGAAAATTTTATCTAAATTTTCAATTGGTGATTCTAAACCAACAAATGTACCTTTAGCTGGTCATTTCCTGCTTAGTAAAGACCAATCCCATAAGACAGATGATGATGTTAAGTATATGAAAAAAGTGCCTTGTTATAATGCAATTGGCTCTGTAATTGTAACACCCCGAGATATTCGGAATAATTACAGCGCCGTAAACCCTTTAGATAAGGATTTACAAGGCTAATTTTAAAAGAAGTGTGAAAATAATTCAATCGAACAACTGAAGTTCAAATACAGGATTGATTCAACCGATCAAATGAGTTAACTTATACAACCATATCGAAATGACCTTATTAAAACAGACGTACTCGAGTACTAAACGAACCAAGAAGACAATTTCACAATAACAATAACATTAACCACATCACTGAGCCATTTCATCGTCCTGTCGGTACTGTGGTTGCCTCCCCGCTCCTCGGCTACCTGAACATCAAAACAATGTCCACCCCCGAAGGGGTTAGCAAAACAATGCTAGTACAAGTATCATCATATAATAAATCATCAATGCATCATAAAACATGCAAAACGGACTTCCGCCACCGGAATCCAACGATGCGAATCCTCACGATTCCATCAACACAATACAGGGTAATCCAGCGATCCAGCGCCCTTGGTATAGATCCCCATGATGATCCCGTCGGACCAACGCATGGTGGAAAGCCCGTCCAACGATCCAGCGCCCTCAGCATAGATCCCCATGATGATCCCGTCGGACCAACGCATGGTGGACACTCGATCTAGCGCCCTCAGCATAGATCCTCATGATCCCCTCGGATCATTTATACCATAAATCAATCAACTATGCATACACATATGCATTTCAATATGTTCATCAATACGAACAAATAACAACGAATATCACGAGAATTTTCAGAAATACATCTCATATTCAACAATATGAACAAAACCAAAAGCATGATCAACGTTTCAATATAAATCGAACTCGACATATGATACTTGCCTCGAAAATGGCAAGGACGAAACACTTCAATGATCTCGACACACTCGAAGGCCGCCTCCTTCGATCAACGTAACAAGCTCGAACCTTAACAAAAGGAATGATATACAAATCATCTCAAGTCGAACGATGGCCTAACAATTCGGTCTACGGCCGAAAAACTCAAAATAAACAATCTGCCTGGACTGCTTAGCGTGCGCCACGTACTCTCCGTAACGTGCGCTAAGCCGGCCTGTTAGCGTACGCTATCGTGGAAGACTAGCGTGCGCTAGCCACGAACTGACAGTTTGAATCGGCTGATACATAACGTACGCTATGTACGTATTGTGCGTTAACTGAACCCCGATAGCGCACGTTAACTCACAATATGTTAGCGTGCGCTAATCTTGCATGGCAGAATACTACTAACGGAAAAAACTGGGTTGAAAGGTGGTGAATTTCATGAACTCTATGGTGATAATACAAATTACCCTCGGGCATATCATGCTAATAAGGTTTGTGGAAGTTCTATGATTATGAGATACAAATATACGGATAATTATCTCAGCATCATAACTCATCCAAGATCTTCAAGAAATATTCTAAGTTCCGATTATTCCATGTCCCAAAACATATGATTCCTTACGTAAAACATACGAACTAGGCAATCTTCATATACTGGTCGATTGGTTTTGAAGATACATAACATGCTCAGGAATCCACATACTAAAAGGTTCAATGGATCATACGATGAATAAGTGTTGAAACGTCGAAAATATCCTTCTAACACATGATGTACGACTAATAACGAATCTAACTGACTAGATGAACACGATCAACATCCTATAGAACACTACTAGTATTGGTGAAGAATCACCTACCTCAAGGTAGTGAAGAACACGGAGGAAATTGAAGCAATCCAACACCGAAGGCTTGAACACCAATTTCCAATGATATACGATCTTCAATCACGAACTAGGATGTTGATATAAAGTGTTCATGATGAAGGAAGTTATGTTCTAAGTGTAAGAATTCGGGTAATGGGAGAAGAAAGAACTGAAATCACGAATAGGATGCTGTCCTATTTATAAGAAATGGCTATTAGCACGCGCTAGACCCTGCTCGTAGCGTGCGCTAACGGCTCACTGACTTAACTGTACTCAGCACTTAGCGTGCGCTACGCATATACCTGTAGCGTGCGCTAAGGCGTTGACTCGGCTTTTCCCGAAAGCCGTCCAGGTACATCCCGACACGATCCGACAGGGGTCCCCCAACCAGATCTCACCTACCGCACGTCTCAAACAAATTGACCACACATAGCGTGCGCTAATGACCCTCAGTAGCGTGCGCTATGAATCCACGTTATCGCACGCTAAACATAGCCGATAGCGTGCGCTACATGCGCAGAATTACAATCTTTAAATCACAAACACGAAATTAAACGCTCGACAACATTGGATTATGAAATACGGAGAATAGTACTCAGACAAAAGTACAATCATTACAATATCACAAGTTCCAATTACATAACAGAAATCTCGGGTATTACAGTAATTTACTTAATGGTGAGTATGAGAACAGACATAGCTTATGCTGTAAGTTGTCTTAGCCGGTACATGGCTAATCCAGGGGTCTATCATTGGCAAGCCATTAAATGGCTACTCAGGTATTTGAATGGTTCTGCTAGGTATGGTTTGAAATTCTCCAAACACCCTCAAGGTATTAAATTGGTAGGTTATGTGGACTCTAATTATGCTACAAACCGTGATAATCGTATGTCAACTACTTCATATGTGTTTACTTTGTATAGCGCACCCATTAGTTGGAAATCTCAGTTGCAACCTATTATCGCATTATCTACTACCGAATCTGAGTATGTTGCCATAATAGAAGCATTAAAAGAGGAAATCTGGTTAAAAGGACTTTTATCAGAAATTGGTTTTCTAAAAGATAAAGTCGAGGTTTTTTCGGACAGTCAATCCGGTATTCAACTTTGTAAAAACCCTGTTTTTCATGATATAACAAAACATATCGATGTTCGTTTCCACTTTATTCGTGATATTGTCGCTAAACGTATTATCTATCTTGAAAAAATACCATCTCAATTCAATCCTTAGGATATGGGTACTAAGTGTTTGGCCGTTGAAAAATTTAAATCCTGTTTGAAAAGACTGAATTTCGATTCAGTCGAATAAATTTGAACTTTGTGTTTTTTAGGGGATCTCTTTGTGAGTTAGTCTTCTTTGTGAATACTTAACCTTATTTACTGTGCGTAAGTGCAGGTAACCCCGGAGCTAGGCGATGATGAGTTTTCTCCGAAACCCGAATATGCAATTTGACTGGTTGGACCAAAAGGTGGAGAAATGTTATGATTTGGCCCAAACCGGCCCAAATATATATCTCCTTTAAGTTTGGCCCATACCATTTAATGAGTCGGCCTGGCCCTTTTGGTAGCCCTTCATCTTGACGTCCGATTGAGATTTATATCCTCCTGCTTATCTCGACCGTTGGTTCTTCTCCTTATAACCCTTAACCTTATTTTAATATCCATAATTTCGATTTTCGGTAAATTTATTTATTTTGGCAGGAGTCCATTTTAATGACTCGTTTGTGACCATTTCGTCATTCTAAGAATGATTAATTCTGTACTTTTTGACATCCGAGTTTGTTTCGGTGTCGTTTTGCTGAGTTCCGTGCTTTTTGGCGACTTTTCCGCATTTGATTTCGATTCTTACAAATCTCGTTCGAAACTGTTGTTTCGTGTTCCCCGTAAGTCCTTTTAACTTTGTTAGACGTGTTGTGAGCTTTGGTTTGGTTATTCGATCATGTATCGTGATTTTCGGCCATTTTGGGCCATTTTGTAATTTCCCAAAGTTGTGGGTATCCGCCTTCATATTTATTGTTTCGACTCTTTTCATGGTCGCGTGTGAGTTTGGTCAGAGCTCAAGCTCTTAGTATGATCATATTCTGGAGCTTTCCATGTGTATCTTGAACTTGAAGATTCGGTCGGAGAAATCCATCGTCGTACCCATTTTTGAGGGTACTGTTCCTGTTATTTCTGAGTCGTTAGCGCACGCTACATCCTGGTGGTTAGCGCGCGCTAAGGTGCAGTAGTTAGCGCACGCTACGGGTTTGGTAGCGCACGCTAACTGGTAGTTCGAGGCAGTCCAGGAGCTACCGGACTGGGACTGGAGTCTTGTTAGCGCATGCTACAGTTAGTGGATAGCACGCGCTATCGTCTGCTTAGTGCACGCTATCTGTCCTTTCTAGCGCATGCTACCTGGTAGGTGCAGATCTGTCCAGGAGCCACTGGACTGGATTCTTGGCTCGTTAGCGCACGCTACGCGTATTGTCTACCGCGCGCTAATAGTGTTGCGGGCAGAATGTCTGGGGCGCTGACCCCGTTAGCGCGCGCTAATGCGGTGTGTTTAGCGCACGCTAATAACTGTCCAGTATAAATACTGGAAAACACCCTTTATTCCATTATTTCTCTCCCTCTTCATCTCTTTTCATCGGGAGCAAGTTCTTGGGGAGATTTTCGGCGCTCTTCATCGTCAAGTGTCATCTTAGGATGGATTTGTGTGTGTTTAACATAATTTAATCCATTATTCTTCGCCGGATTAAGGTACTTTTTCTTGTTTCTCTAGAGTTGACTTTTTGGGAGTTTTGTTCTTGATTCCAAATCCAATCCGGTTTAGACTAATCGATTGGTGTTAGATGTTGTCGTTAAACATGTTTTATGGATTGTATATCCATATCTTCGGTTCGTTTCAACCCGAAGGGTGATTTCGGTGTTCTTGAGGTGTAGTGAACATTTAATGTTCGATTAAATGTTCGAATGAGTTTTCCTTCAATAACTTGTTGTGAACTCCATTTCTTTTTTGTCTTGATCCTCGTCGTAATCGTGTTTTTGTTGTTTCTTCCGAAGGATTATAGGTGCTCGAGGATTCCGAGTTGATCTCCGTTTTGTGTCGGTGATTCGTGTGGTGTTATTCTCGTAGTGTCCGCAATGCTATTGTATTCTTGATTATGTTCAGAAGTTCGGGGCTGCCCGACCGCTTCTCGTTCATCGTCTCGTTTCGATCGTGTTTTCGAGGCAAGTATTTTATTATCCGATTTCTGTCCTCCAAATAGAGTTTACATCTTGGATTTACGATGGTTGGTCTACCCTCATGAATATGATTCGTGTGAATTGATTATGATTTGATTATTTTTAACGTTGAGGCTTTAAGGATACCACTGCTTGTTTAATGTTATGGAATCGTGTATTCCGTGTTAATTGTGTTGTTGTGTTGAGATTGATTGTTCATGATGGAGGTATTGTGATGAGTATGGTAATGGTGTTGGATAAGTGGCCATCTCTAGTAAGTATTCTTAATGAACTTACATTCTTAGCATATTAGTATTGCATGAGTGGCGTGTGTGTATGCTCACTACGGGTTAGATCCGAAGGGGTCTCGGCAGAGGTCCACAGAGGCATGGATCCTCTAGCTTTGCTTTTAACCACTACGGATTAGATCCGATAGGGTCTCGGTAGGGGTCCACAGAGGCGTGGGTCCGCAGTTAATTGTGGTGCATTTTTATAAATGTGTTTTGGGTTATGGCATTTCCGGAAATGAGTGTTTTGAATGGTGATTTCATGATTGCATGAATTGACTAAATGTGTAAGAGGTAAGTTGTTCATTTGGCCTACTTGGCTAGGTGGCACTAGAGTATTTTGTCGTATGTGTTTAGTCATTTAGTTGTGAGGTTTTGATGTTGGAAAACGGACCTTGCTATTGTTCTCGTGTACTGT
The DNA here is from genome assembly GCA_033398695.1 of Orobanche coerulescens. NCBI lineage: Eukaryota > Viridiplantae > Streptophyta > Magnoliopsida > Lamiales > Orobanchaceae > Orobanche > Orobanche coerulescens. The sequence continues at coordinate 54,172,953 of CM065808.1, read as the reverse complement.
GATTTGATGAGATTTGGGATGATATCCCAACGGTTTTGTAAAGGTCGTTTTACGGAAAGTGAATTTTGGGCCGAGTCCCATTTATTTTGAAATGGTTATTTTTCAACTAAGGACTTGCGGTCCAACAAGGTTTCTACTTTTAAAATCCCCGAGATGAGGAATTTATTTTCAAACACTTCATTGATTGCTTTCTAATTAATAAAACCTCTCAGGAAGGCTTTGATAGTTAATTGTCGTACCCAATTCGTGATTTCTATTTGTTTGTTACAATTCGTATGATTATGTACTTGCACTAGCAAAATAGTGGGATTTTGCTAATCCCCGAGGAATCAGGGGGTGGATGTCTGTTTTTCATTCAGGTTTTGGGGAGCCTAACACAGTTTCGGCATGAAGGATGATGAAAGATGATCGATAATAATCACATGACAATCCATACGATGTCGTATTTGTTTGGTTGTACTTTATTTCCGCTGCAGTATTTTCCTCGTTCTACGGGAGTGTGTTGTATTTTGAGCCCTGCGTGGGTATGTATTGAGATTGAGTTGTATGTATTAATTGAAAGACCCAATCAGTCTACTGAGTCATTTTAGCCTTAAAGGCGATGTTGAGATGTTTGATGGTGTTACCAGTCTGGTAGATCCTTGAGAGAAGGTTTTACTGCGTGTAAAATCCCTAAGTGGATTGGGGGTGTTACATAAATGGTATCGGAGCATAGGTTGTGGAAACCTAGGCTGTGGGGTCAAGTTGTGTTTGTTGAGTTTTGTCTCATCAGATTTTATGTGACTGAGTCGTGTCGCGACGCGTTGTCTGAGTTTATTGGTCGTGATTCATATCGTGGGGCGATCATCATCTTCGTGCGACCTGTGGATGTAAGTATCTCTTCTTTGTGTTGTGCCTCGTGTGACATGAGCTACTTGTATGATTATTTGTTAAGTGATGGAATCCTTCTGTGGATTTTGATTTCGTGAAATGTGGTTATTCGACTCTCATATTTTGTTTATATGAGGAGTGGTGTCACTGCTAATGTATTTTTGACTGTTGGTTTCGTCCGCTGCGTGTGTATTTCAAAATGATTTGCTCGTTTTGCGATTATTCTTGTGAAACCTTTCTGCTTAATATGGAATGGGAATATATATGTGTTTGATTTGCTCACTCCGGGAGGGTCCGACGAGGCCACGGGGGAATCCGTGACTTCACTCCAGATTCACGAGTTTGTTCGCTTGCCAGTTCGGGAGGGTCCTTAGAGGCCTCGAATGGGATCAGTGGTTTCGCCCTGATCCTAGGCGGTTTTTCGACCGTGATATTTGACTGTTTGTTTTCCGGTAAAAGACATTTATTGCTTTGATTTTGAAAGATGTTGATACGTGTGAGTTTTGGGGCATTTTGGCCTATTGGATTTCTGAAAACCTTGAGTATCTTAGAAAACAAATTTCGAGATGTACCTTTAAAATGGATTATTTTCTCGCGGTTTAATTAAATGAAAGGTGTTCTCATTTTTATCAAACGCAAGATGGTTTTTCAATGTCTCGATAACGATGTTTCATGTTTCTATTACTTTTTTCGAAATATGATACTCAAGATCAACTGATGTTCCCAAATTTTTTTTCAAAAAGGTGGTTTTCATTTTTAAAACCTATCGTTCCTGTTTGCGGTTCGGGAATGTATGTATGATGTTCGCATTTTCGTTAGGGTGTTAGCCCCCGAGTTGTAATTGAGTTTGTGGTGTGAGCGTTGAGTCGTTCGCCACGCAATTATTGTGTTAGCCCTCTGTGAGAGGTGTGATGTTAGTCTTTAATGTTGTCGTTTCGTGGTGATTTGCGTGTTACCGCACCTGTGCGAGTTGTTAGAGCTTGGGTTTATATGATTGGGTACATCTGTAATTATTTCATGATGTTCCGTAATTGTGTGTTGGTTATCGGTCGGACCGTTGAAATCGCTGAATGTATGCCACCGTTGGTGTGATTTGGTGTATGTGGGTTGCCTTACGTGGATATGTTGTGCTGAGTTGGCATCTCCGGTATGTTGTTTTGCGATGTTATATTCCATTGTACCTAGCAGTTGTATCTTCGGTATGCCGAGGTGCTTCAACTGTAACGTGCCGGAGCATGTACGTGCAAATTGTCCTTCCCCGCCAGCAGCAGATTACAAGTGTAGACTCGAGGAACACAAGATCTAGTTTTGCGAGTTGGTTACCGAGTCTTCCTGTAACACTCCCAAATCCCATTGGTTATTACAGTGTCGTGGACCCCACACCCGGAGATCCACCAGGCGAATATGACTAAAATACATTAAATTAACCAACAAGGAAGATCACCGTCCCTACCATGATATCCGACACAATATTCCGATATGGAATTTCAATGACAACGATGGGCCTACAAGGCCAAAATAAAAATACAACAACATCCACGAGCATCTGCTCGGGTAATACATAATGACAATGACTGACAACCTGGAGAACACTCCAACTGACTGACTAACATGAATAACTCGGACTAGTATCGCTCGAATGCCTCGTCGCCATCATCATGCCCCTGTGTCTCAACTCTCTCCTCGCAAGCACCTAAAACATGAAAACATGTTCCGCCCCCACGGGGTCAGTCATCCAGATAATGAATATCAAATACATGTATAACATGATATGCATCCAAAGGCAGAACGAAACGGTACAATGATAATAATAATACTAAATGCTCACAAACCAAGGTAAGAACCGATCATTCGTGAAACACTATGCCCAAGACATACTATTATTACATGTTCAACAAGTAAAACATAAATGCCCAACGGCGAATCATAATTATAGAATACCACAATGAATTACACGAACATGAACCAAACCAGAACTGAATTAAATATGAATCACAATGCCCGAACGCTCTAACGAAAATACCAATACATCACAAAGGACTGAAAGCCACTCATCCGAAGCTGTCAAATATCACAATCACCTGAAGCCAAAACAGACCGAAGCTGTATCAATGAGGGCCGAAGCCACGGCACGAAGCCGTACCACAATAAGACCATCCAATGGTCGTGACCTACTAAACTGTAGGTGTTGGGAAACCCACCGCGAAGGTTCAAGCCTCAAACTTACCCATAATGAGATCATTAACATGACCGTGACCTACTGAGCTGTAGGTGTTGGGAAACCAACCGCGAAGGTTCAAGCCCCAAGCTTACCCATAATAAGATTACCCAGTGACCGTGACCTACTGAATTGCAGGTGCTGGGAAACTAACCGCAAAGGTTCAAGCCCCAGACTTACCCATAATGAGATCATCAACATGACCGTGGCCTACTGAGCTGTAGGTGTTGGGAAACCAACCGCGAAGGTTCAACCCCCAAGCTTACCCATAATGAGCACTAGCCGAGACTAGCTTCCAAAACACAATTAATCACAAACGGCAACGATCCAAAGATTACCGAATTCACAAGAATGATAGTGTACTGCCTTGAGTCGGCCCGCACGACGACAGTAATTCACGGATGGGCACTGTCCTCGACAGTCCCAATTCAATACCTCGACTACCTTAGAATGGCCAACCGATAACAATGATGCAGCGGATGATTCAATACCTCAATTGCCTTAGAACGGCCAATCGATAACAATGATACAATGAATGATTGAACACCTGGATTTCCTTAGAATGGACAATCGATAACAATGATACAATGAATGCCTCAGCACCTTTAATCGGTTACCGACGATGAAGATGAGAACGAATACGCCAATGCCGTCAATCGGCCAATACAACATGAATGACAGGACGACAACATTAATAACTATGATTACAACAATGTCTTAGATCAACATCAATATTAACAACAACAATCGATACATCGATACCGCGAACCGGTTATCGACAATGACATTAAGAACGAGTGCAATAATAACCATTTGGCATAATTGCCGAAGAGTATCGTATCGAACGATCCCTTAATATCAATGAATGTTGTGGGAAAATCCCTCACAATATGCCGCAAGTGCACGGTGTCAACAAATAATAAAGTGATAAGTAAAGTATCGTTCCCTCGAGGACTGATTTCACTAAGTACCAAAATATAGTCAACTCACAATTTTATTTGAAGAACAATTATATGGAATTTATACCTAAACTAATAAATAATAATACTAATAATAATAATAATACTAATAAGGGCGTAGGATTATGATTTTCACCTCAAACAATCAGGAATGATATTTATTCAATTCAATTCACTTTTATTCAATTGATTGTAAGCCAGGAATTCCTAAATTATTCTAAAGCCTTTCCCAAGGTCGATAGAAAATACTACGAATTATTAACTCGATATATCCCTATTCGAATTAGATAATTAAAAGCTAAAACAGTTCAAGAATTCCCACAATAATAGGCTTCACAATTCGCATGAGTATATCCCTATCTCACGAAAATTATGATTCGTCTCACAAGAACTATGCCTAAATTTCATCTCCCGAATCCATAAAGATATTCAAAACAAATTAACTGTTGGCCAGACAATTAAAAAGCATTAAGAACAGTAAGAAGAATCTAATTCAATAGAATAACGAGTAAATCGAAATAATAATAAATACTCAAACCATCATGAAATTGGCTACAATCAAAATCCTACTCGAATAGATTTAGGAACTAAGATGCAGAAAAACCGTAGGGATCCGTGGTCTTGTCGTTGCCCACAAATCTCCTCCTTGTGTTCTTCGCCCTCGCTCTAATCCACCTCCGAATTCCATCTGATTGATCCCCCTTTTCTTCAGCCCTACCATGCTTATTTATATCAGTCCTAAGCCTCCAAAATGCGTCCGTGTGATTAGGTCGAGAACAGGCTCCAAAACGGCCCAAACCCGCGCGGAGTACACCAACACCGCCCCGTGTGCCGCGGCTCACTTTATCTGTGCCGCGGCTCACGGGGCACAAATTAAAACCTGGGCACTGTTTTTCCTTCATGTGCCGCGGCTCAGATTGTCTGTGCCGCGGCTCAGATTGTCTGTGCCGCGGCTCAGAGTACAGTTTGCCTGGGCGCTTTCAGGCCATCTTCCTGTGCCGCGGCTCACATGGTTTGTGCCACGGCTCATGACCAAAAACTGCTGTTTTCGCCCGTTTTTCATCGTTTCGGCTTCCGGACTCCGATTTTATGCAAAACATATAAGAATAGTGCATTAACAGCTCATTTATGCTGAATTAGGCTCAAGATGGATATAAAATAATTATATAAAAGCGCATAAAAATACGCCTAACAAATACCCCCAAACTTGAGCCTTTGCCTGTCCTCAAGCAAAAAATTATCAATCTTAAACAAAATGGGTCGTGAATATTCATGCAAGTCCATAGTGCTCAACTTAATCAATACTACCCTGAAAATCTCAAAGAATAGTACAAGTATTGTAATAGTGAGTCACATCCAGGACACTGATTCCACTAAGTAACCAATTTCAGTCCTAATCAATCGTTAATGAAGAAAAATACGCTCAAAGATTAACAAGCGTGAATTTAACCGACCGTCAATATGAAGGGTTAGATTAAACAAGCCAATTCGCCCAGTCCCACAGTCTAGAGTCAAAATTCAAGAGTTTCATTATTAAAATTACTCCTAGGACAGCATTCCCTTATGTATGATCAATAAAATGATTCGAGTTAACCACTAGGTTCGGATCTCGGGATGTTTCATCGGGATAATCCTAGGGTGGAATTCCATTCTCATGCATTGGGGAACCTTTTGACGTAAAAGACACTCATGGGGCAGATGGATGCTTCTAGTTACTAAGTTCCCCTCTACAGCGGAGAAAAAACTCGAATAGCAATTCCCGCATGTCAAGGTTGCTGTTTTACGCGAGAGTAAACTACGGGTCACGTGAATACCCCCGGTTACTAGGCTTCCCATCATCGGTAATGCGATATTTCTAAATTATTAATCTATTCAGGGTCGTCGTGTTACGCGAGAGTAAACAACGGGTCACGCGAATACCCCCGGTTACTAGACTTCCCATCATAGAGCAACTAATATCTTGACTTTAAGGAAAAACTGTCCGACCCTAAACTCAATCCAAGTGCCAACAAGACTCATATTACTGGACGACTAGCTACGCGAAAAGTTTAATCAAACGTATAAATAGTGATTTGAAAACACGTATGTCTCCTTTCTTATCTGCTAGGATTTCTACAAAAACGATAAAATTTCGGACCTAATTGAATACTCAACGGAAACAGAAATCGCTGACTACAACTCGACTAAACTCAACCATTTCTTCCAAGAGAAATCAGTATTGTAACATCAGTTGTACATACGGGAGCACGAAAAATTCACGTTTTTAGCAAAAACCATCAACAGCATGCGCGGACAATAAAGCAATCGCAATTATACCCAAGAACAATTAAGAAAATTATCGCATGCTTCAATTTATTCCACTACACATAGCATCATCAATAATAAAACTCATGTGAAAAATAAAGAGATAAGGAAAAGTGAAACTTATTCCAAATATCTTCTTGAACGCCAGCACATGTCTGAGTGGAAACCTCGATCAATCCATACTTCAAATAACGCTCAGCATCATGAGGGACCCCCAAACTTAGTCTCTAGTCATGAAATAACAATAGACATTAAATCAAGCAAGACTAGAATATGAAGAACAATAACTCATTGGGGTTATAAAAAGATTAGAGAAATAAGGGCTACAAGAATACACGAATCCAAACGCAATACAAAACGACGAAAAGAGAATTATTAACGAAAAAACAAATAAAAAAACTAACTAGAAAGCAAGTAAAATGATGGGTTGCCTCCCATCAAGCGCTCTATTTTACGTCTTGAGCACGACGTGGCAAACAAAAATTCAATGTGGCTTCTTTCTAGGGAGATTGCCAAATACCACCTTCTTACAATCTATAAGCCTCTTATTCCATAAGGGAGGCTTTGGTTCATGCCCGGTTGCCAAAAATAATGAGTAAGAATAATTGTGCAAACAACCAAAAAATGATGGTAGAATATAATAATGATAAGGCATGAAAAAATAAGCAGAGTTCGAATGGGTAAATAATAAAGACTTATCATGAACAACCTCATTAGAACTCAAGGAATTAGCCTCAACAAAATCAGAAGTAATGGGGTCAATCTCTCCCATTATGGATTTAGGAAAGATTATGCGTGGCACCGTTAATAAAATTTTTGGCACAAAAGTGTTCACCTTATTAGTCAAAGTTTGATGACAATTTAATGAAATTTCTTTGGAAATATCATCAATGGTAACTTCTTCTACAGGCTCATCACACTTTATGTAATTATCGGGTGCTGGGGGATCGAACCTAAAACTCAACATGTCTTTCTTCTCAACCTCCCCCTCCACTTCACTACTAAATATATGAGCTGGAATATAACCATAGTGAATCTCAAGACCACGACGTGCACATTCTAGCTCAAAAAGGGTACTATCAGGATTTTTGAGAACGTCTACACATTGTTCAAGCATGGTCTTTTGTTTTTGGGGAGGGGGCTGACTGACCCTATTCGGCAAATTATTGAGAACATTGAAATTTATGAAATGCCAAGGGACACGATACTCAAAGGAAAACATAATAAAAATAAAGAGACTAAAAAAAACTTCAAATTAAAATTAGAGTCGCTTGGTATTGATATTAGCGAAAAATCAGTCCCCGGCAACGGCGGCAAAAACTTGTTGTGGGAAAATCCCTCACAATATGCTGCAAGTGCACGGTGTCAACAAGTAATAAAGTGATAAGTAAAGTATCGTTCCCTCGATGACTGATTTCACTAAGTACCAAAATATAGTCAACTCATAATTTTATTTGAAGAACAATTATATGGAATTTATACCTAAACTAATAAATAATAATACTAATAATAATAATACTAATAAGGGCGTAGGATTATGATTTTCACCTCAAACAATCAGGAATGATATTTATTCAATTCAATTCACTTTTATTCAATTGATTGTAAGTCAGGAATTCCTAAATTATTCTAAAGCCTTCCCCAAGGTCGATAGAAAATACTACGAATTATTAACTCGATATATCCCTATTCGAATTAGATAATTACTAGCTAAAACAGTTCAAGAATTCCCGCAATAATAGGCTTCACAATTCGCATGAGTATATCCCTATCTCACGAAAATTATGATTCGTCTCACAAGAACTATGCCTAAATTTCATCTCCCGAATCCATAAAGACATTCAAAACAAATTAACTGTTGGCCAGACAATTAAAAAGCATTAAGAACAGTAAGAAGAATCCAATTCAATAGAATAACGAGTAAATCAAAATAATAATAAATACTCAAACCGTCATGAAATTAGCTACAATCAAAATCCTAGTCGAATAGATTTAGGAACTAAGATGCAGAAAAACCGTAGGGATCCATGGTCTTGTCGTTGCCCACAAATCTCTTCCTTGTGTTCTTCGCCCTCGCTCTAATCCACCTCCGAATTCCTTCTGATCGATCCACCTTTTCTTCAGCCCTACCATGCTTATTTATATCAGTCCTAAGCCTCCAAAACGCGTCCGTGTGATTAGGTCGAGAACAGGCTCCAAAACGGCCCAAACCTGCGCGGAGTACACCAACACCGCCCCGTGTGCTGTGGCTCACTTTATCTGTACCGCGGCTCACGGGGCACAGATTAAAACCTGGGCGCTGTTTTTCCTTCCTGTGCCGCGGCTTAGATTGTCTGTGCCGCGGCTCAGAGTACAGTTTGCCTGGGTGCTTTCAGGCCATCTTCCTGTGCCCCGGCTCACATGGTTTGTGCCGCGGCTCATGACCAAAAACTGCTGTTTTCGCCCGTTTTTCATCGTTTCGGCTTCCGGACTCCGATTTCCTGCAAAACATATAAGAATAGTGCATTAACAGCTCATTTATGCTGAATTAGGCTCAAGATGGATATAAAATAATGATATAAAAGCGCATAAAAATACGCCTAACAATGAACTCATGAAGAGACTAAGTCTCGGAATGATACAACACATTCATACACATATATAATAACATTAATCTCATTGACTAGCACAAGTATAAAACCTGCCTCAAACCGAAGGCGAGAAAGTCCTTCCACGATCAACGTCCTTAATGGAAATACCGGCCGCTCGAACAACCTTGAATAACACAAGTACCAACAATTTGCTTAATATACAAATCAAGCATGATCACAACCAACTCAAAATTCGATACAACACTACCCAAAACTCATTGGGGCATTTAAACAAACATGTTGTAAACAATCTCCCATTGTTTACAACTAATCCCAATTATACCGAAAACCAACCTCCAATGAGTGATTCAATCCAACAAAACATCATTAGTACCATCAATAATCCAATAGGAATACTCCATTCGAGATTACGACAACATCTAGTCGAAACCCCCAAAATTCTAAAGTCAACACCCAAGGTGTTCTTGAACAATTCCCCAATTATTCAAAAATTCCGAAAATTACATCAATGAATCCGTAATAATACAAGTATCTAAGGTAGATAATCCATATTTAACATATTCCAACATGATAGCAAGCTAACTCGATGAGATTGGGAAGAAAATCCTCAAATCCCGAAATTCAAGATTCAATGAAAAGTTACCTTGATTTGGAGTGATGAAGCGGATTACATGCTGATTAATCTGAACTAGGAGCTTGAAGATGATGCTAGATGATTGCAGCTCGGAAAGATCTACACGAATCGCCCAAAATCGCCCGGAATGGTTGAGAAATAAAGTAATGACGGAATGAAGAGTGAAGTGTCCTATTTATACAAATCCCAGCTTAGCGCGCGTTATCTCCTGTGATCAGCGTGTGCTAGTGGGTTCACCGGGTAGTCCAGTACCCACTGCCTGCATCGTTAGCATACGCTACATACTCGGTACCGTGCGCTATTGCCTCCTCTGTAGCATACGTTAACCCTTCCTTAGCGTGCGCTACCTGATAGTTGATGTCCAGTATATTAGAGTCCAGAACCCACTGTCCTCTTCCCTGCTCGCGATAGCGTGCGCTACACCTGTAACTTAGCGTGCGCTACCAGTACAATTAACGTACGCTATTATCCACTTGTAGCATGCGCTATGAATTTCCAATTTCAGTCAAGTACCTACTGGACTATCTGCCTCAATCGCGCTAGCGTGCGCTACTTATACTCCATCAGCGCGCGCTAACAGGAGTACGTAGCGTGCGCTACCTCACACACAGACTACCAACATATGATGATGATGATGATGAAAATATTCTCGTCTCGATCTCAAACAGTGATGAATGATGAATAACAACTGATACATGATTCTAAAGTACGTCAAACGGTGAATACAATTGAATGAATATGAATGGTGAATGATTATTACTGAGTCAAAAATTTCTGAGTGACAATTACTGAATGATAATCAATGAATTCACAACCGGGTATTACATACTCCCCCCCTTAAAAAGAGTTTACTCCCTGAAACTAAGGGTACATAGCTCGGGATATGAACTATCCACCAGGATCTGAAAACAACATCTCCAAGAATACTCTTCAACGCGAAACGCTCTTCCGGAGTCTAGCCAGAAAGTCGTACCAACCGCATGATTCGAAACACCAGCGTACACATCCCGAGGGAGCCTCTCATTGTACATGTCTACAATCTATTGGTGTACACTTCCCCATTATCATCGGCGCCGGACGCCCATGCAAGCACTGACTCGCGCCTCAAAAGAAAAGCAACAATGCACATATAGTCCTCGGAACCATAACACTCGTACGTAAAAGTCCTCATGACTTGACATCTCGAATCACAATGAACAATTACTCAGATTATCATGAAGTCTCGGGTACAACACCAGAGGGAAGAAATCCCAACCAATGACCCAAATCTCAAGATTCTCAAATAATATAGTTACAAGATGAATCGACAACAGATGGTTCACAACCATAATACTACGATGCAGATTAAATTAAACAGTAATCCAGAAAACAAGGCTACATCTCAAATGTACCCAACATCAATATCCTCCAGATCATCGATCCCCTTGATCTCGTTGATTCAAGGAAGACCTAAATCTGAACTCACCGCTTAATATGATCACGAAAGGTCACAAAAATGAGAGTGACTACGATTAATGATAAATGACTAGAAATCCGACAAGGATCAAGAATGACTCACCGAGGTGAATTAATAACGTAATGAGTTATAGCTCAAATGAAATGATTGGAACTGTTGTTCCTCGTGAATTGGATGATCAGTTTGATAACCACACCTCTCAACATGATTGATGTATGATGAATGAATTATATGATTGAATGAACGACAATGAAATGAATGATTATACTATCACCGAGCAAGAATTAACTTGTTCAAAACCGGTGATGAATGTCCTTACCTCTAGCTCTCAAAGCCTGATAGGACCCCTTGGATGAAGCACGGGTTGGAGTAACAAAATCTCTCGAGGCCCTTGAGCTCTCTTGAGATCTACCGGCACTAAAACTCCTGCAGTATTTCTGAAGGTGTCCCTGCCTCGCACACAAAAAACAAACAACGGCATGCATCGAGCACTGGGTACTGCGATGTCCTATTGTATCACAGTTAAAGCAAACAACAGTTGAACTCGCTGTCTGAGATAAAGATGCTTTCTAAACATGAAGACGACTAGAAAACGACCTCTTGGACGTCGGAGCCTGATGTCCCTCAGAACAAATTGGCATCCTAGTCCTCCCATCGGAAGAAACTTATGGGTGCTTCCGAGCAAGCTCCCTAATCAAAAGCTCTGCTCCAAGAGCCTTCTCGATGAACTCACTAAGTGAATTACAATTGTGATTGAACAAATGCATCCTCAACTTCGAATTTACCCTTTTGCTAAAATACTTGATCTTTTCTGCCTCAGTATGGATAACAGACGAAGCAAAGTGAAGAAGTCCCTGAAACTTCTCAGCAATGACAATAACACCCTCGTCCTCGATGGGTTCGGGGTTTAAAATCTCTGATAACTTGGCTTCACGAAGTGGAGCCGGATAATACCTCTCTAACATGAGAGTCTTGAACTCGCTCCAAACACAATCACGATCGGTGGGTTTCACAGAAAGCCACCAAGAATAAGCACCCTTACTCAAGTAGTAAGCCGCTATTGCCACTTTACTCTCTTCCGGACACTGAACCATGTCGAAGAGTTTATCAAAATGCTCAAGCCAATAAACAATGTCAGCTGGTTCTGACGAACCCTCAAAGGTAGGCGGTCTCTGACGAGAGATATCGCCTATAATCTGACTCACTCTTCTAGTCTGTCCATGAAACAGCACCTGGAATCCCTGCTATGGTGGACCACGAACCATCGAGGTCTGCATAATCTCCATCAGACGCGTCATCTGAGTCGTTTAGGCCATCATGCCCTACATGCATATGAATGGGTCCACTCGAACACCTGACAGTGAATGAGTAGCATAGCTAACTGATGAATACATGTTATCTGTTGGCCACTAAGTATACAGGATACAGCTTGGAAAGTGTTTTAAACAACAAGCTATACGGCTTTAAAATCTGAGTGCGTAGCGGAAGTCTTGTCAAAGATAAGTGTTTGTGAATACAACAACTAGATATGAAGTGTATACTTAAAGATAATCACAAATATTAAAACAGTAAATGCAGAAGGTAAAAGACACAGTAATTAAAGTGGTTCGAGGTAAACCCCTCTACGTCCACTGGTCCTCCACACAGGAGTGAAAATATTTATTATAAATACTACGTACACAACTACGTATTTATAATCAAACCTAATCAACATATCGTTCACACATATTGATATAATGATCTTAGCCTTCAACCGTTCACACAAATTGGTTTGAGCTTTCACTTGACTCGCTTCTTCACACACAGTTCCGAAGCTTTGTCTCTTCAATGCAAGTCCGTCACACACAGTTTGGGAATAGCAAGGTTTCTCAGTCTACACAGGGCTGATGGGTTTGTTCAAGGGTTAGAACAATATTTGAACAACAGCTTTGACTTTCTGAGCTTTTAGCTGATGATGTGTTGTTCATAGTTTTGAGCACTGTATATCTCTTTTTTCAGAATAGCAGAATGCCTTGGGAGATATGTTCGCTCAGATGTATATGATGATAACTTTGTTGTTTCAAGCGTATATCATTTATTCGTTCGTTCGTTTCGCATGCTTCGATCTTCAAAGACTGGGGATATATAGCTTTCTGAAATATATCCGTTGATATAAATCCGTTGAGCAAGATTCCGTTCCAATGGGATGATGTGTTTAATAAAACACGATCCGGATTTTGCGCTAGATTGAAGATCTCGGATGACTTGATATTTAAATAATTTATCCTTTAGTATTTAAATATATCTTCTCAAACGGGACTTTGACTTTAGTGAATAACAAAGATTCCTTCTTGTTCTGTTTGGATGCTGTATGGAATGATAGCTGTATTGTCGATTCGAGACAGCTTCCATACTTAGTCTTATGAGACTCTTTTGCTGTATGATTGATTTTGTATGCTGGGGCTACGAGAAGTCTTCGATACAGGTGGATATCTTTTTTATCAGCTTTTCGATACAGCTGCTTGCTGCATACTGGATTGGCATATAGTCAAAACATTCTGTCATGATCTTTTCGATATAGGGTTTGTTTGTCCTGACAATCTCAATACAGGGATTGTTATCCCAACAATTTCCCCCTTTTTGATAATTTGCCAAGTCCTTCCAAGTATTCCTTTTAAAACCTTATGATGTTATCCAAACATCCTTGATGATGCCAAAACATTGACACTTAGCATTTTGAAGGAGGACAAACTTCTTGGTCTTCTGTTCGAATGTTCTGGCCTTCAGCAATTAACTTAATACTAAGAACTGCTCGCAGGCAATTTTAGCTTTTATCAAAAGAGTGTTACATGATTAAACTTATGATTGGCGCGCAGGCATAATCTTACATAGTATTCTAGATACATACAACTTAAACTATGAACTGTTCACGGACAAGTTCTTACAGCTTATGTATTAAAATAAGTTTCATACTTGAATACAGCAAGGATAAATTTAAGTGTTTGTAACATACAATAACACAATAGATTACGACTTGTAATCTTTCAAGACAGGCAAATATTTTATTGATATTGAAACGAAGAGTATAAAAGTTTGTTGTTCCGAAAATAAGATTACAAAAATAATACAAGGAAATTTAACTCATGTAGTCTGCGTGCCTCCATGGCCTTTTAGGGTCATTCTTGGTACCCTTACACCAGTTCTGATGTGCGTCCATGTCTCGATTCAGATATAATGCTCGTCCATCATATAACTTATCGAAGACTATGATCCAATCTTCTGGATGGGTAACCAAGTCACCTTGTCTATGCCTTGACTTCATCTGCTGTTGTAGAGGGAGTGTTCCTTCTTCCAGCTTTTTCTTAAACTCCTCTGCGGCTTCCTCTACCGTCCTGCATCTGTTGAATAATGAGGATTCCCTGATAAGAACAACAAAGTGTCTTAGGAGTTCATTTCTCATCCAGTTCTTGATCTCTTCAGCAGTAGGCTGTCGGTCGGCTGGGAGGATCATAGCTTGCGGCTTTTGGACTAGGCTCTTCCACGGATACTCAGAATCTTAGAATTCTGGTCGATATCCCTGTATCCTAGCATTTGGAGATGTGATACGGGCTATATCACCAGTGATGGAGTCTTCAAAATGAGCTAACATTTCCTTCTCTTGCTCCAGCCTTGTTCTCCTAGCAGCTTCCCTCGATTCTTCCCACTTTTTGGCGTCATCAAGGTATGACACCTTCTCATCAAGGCGTTCCAGGATTTGCAAAGCAGCATCCTATTTCGTCTCAATATTTGTCATTTTCTCAACAAGGGAGGAGAGCACCTGCAACATATCTTGAATTTTCTTGTCGTGGGCTCGAAGCTGGGAACCAGATTCGATCAAAGCAGATGATGTCTTGGCCTCAGACACGCATAGCTTTGACTGCTATTCTCTCAGGATCTGCTCCTTTTTTTCTTGCAATTGGCTCAGTGCCTGCTTGAAGACGTGTGGCAAGACCGTGAAGGCTTCTACCACTCGGGAGACTTCGTGCTTCAATCCTGTCATCTCTTCAACGGCAGATGTGTGTAGCCAATCAAGAGCTTTTTCCACAGAATACAGGGCATTGACTGCGTCCTGGATGAAAATAGCTTGGAGGCCAAGAGCATGTAATCGCTCTTTTCTTGTGGCAGTCCTAGGAGAATCTGGTTGGGCGAAATCCCCAGCTCCATTCAACCGTCTCAAATTCACATTGGGATGCGAATTGAGTTGGACATCCTCAGGTATTATACCATCGTCGTATTCCAAGGCGGTTGAGGGTGCGGGAATATCAAATTCGGGCTCGGCGACAGGGGGTGCTGCATCCTCCTGTGCTGAAGTGGTTTCTGAAGACATGGATACAGGAGGGACTGATTCCTCCTGCTGTCTCTCAGCTTCCGCCTGCTCCGGTAGAGGGACTGATTCCTCGTGCGGGATGGCGCTGGATTCTTCTTCTACTTGGGCGGAGACAGTCTCGGGTGCCTGTTGCGAAACATATTGTTCCTCCGCAATATGAGGGACTGAGTCCTCGTTGTCGGGAACAGCGTCTTGTTGATGGGGAGGTGATTGATGTTGACTGGAAGTTCCTGCACCCATCTGAAATTCAGACTCCTCGCGACTCTTTCTTAGACCAGCTTGTAGGTCATCATCATCATCGTCCGAGTCGGGATCTAATTTTGGACTTTTGGGAGATTCCACGGACTTAGCTTTTCCTTTCTTTCGTGCTTCGGCTTTTTCAAACAGATGGCTCTCAATAAGCTCTTTAACGCATAGGTTGTCCCATTGGATTAGGACAGCAACATCTTCAGCGTCCATCACTTCCAGAATAAATCTTTCTTCATTACTCCATTCACTCCAGTTGTACAGGGCTTCATACGGAGCAAGTAGGTAACTCTTCCATTGGACAAACCGTTCGTAAGCCTGTTCGATTTGCATAGAAAGTAGGGCTTTGTTAATAATTATGTCCGGTGAGGGGCTGCGTACAACGCCTAAGTCCGTTGTAGGCATGGGTTCCTCTACAGGTGTGGAATCCTGTATCGGAGAGGGATCCCTTACAGGGGTTGGTACCCTGATGGGAGATGGATCCTTAACGGGTGTGGAATCCCGTATAGGAGAAGTAGCTTTTGGCTCCAAAGTGGCAGCCGACTCGCTAGAGTCTTGTATGTTGGCAGATGTCTGAGCATCCGTCATAGCTGCCAAAGGCTCGGGATCTACTGTATCGATAGTAGCAGGCATCTCTTCCACAGGGGTTGGGCCCTGGGGGAGTTGTTCAGTTGGTTGAGCCACGGAAGAAGCATCCTTGGGGGTTTCTGTAGTCTTAATTTTTGATAGCCTCCTTAGCTTCCTTTTCGAATTCTCAACAGCAACTGGAGTTTTGTTGTGAGATCTTTTTCTCTTCCTTGAAGCCTCCTTGCTCTGAGACTTCGAAGATACGTCCCTTGGGTCGGCAGAAAGGGGCAATTTGCGAACGTAAGGCCTGTTTGCAATGAGGGGTCCTTTCCTGAAGACGGTGGGTTTGATGCTTCCCATATAAATGCGAGAAGTGATCTTCTTGGCTTTATCATCTTGAGGAACATCACATTTCATCAAGATGTAGTTCAAAAGCATACCAAAGGATTTCTTCTGTGAGGCAGGCTTAGAAACTTCTTCCTACAGCCGTTTGAGGATGATTTGACACCAGTTGACCTTCTCACAGGTCATAATTGTAACCATCATCCTAAACCTAAGATTGGTGCACATCTCAAAAGCACCTATTCTGTTCTCAATAATACGACAACTGAAATCATGTAAATAGACAAAAGGTAAACAAAAATTTTTCTTATGGCAAGAGGTGTGGACCGTTTCAACTAAGGGTGAACCGATGAACATGCCATAGTAAGCGGTTAACAGTTCCTGGGACCTAAAGGTCTCAAGATCTTCCATTGACAGGCCATCAGCAGGAAGCCTGTAGATATTCTAGAGTAACTCTTGGTCAACGCGGATCTCGACTCCGCGTACGACGGCTGTGATGTCAGCAACATGTCTTCCCTGGTCTAGTGAAAGGAAACGAACAGCAGCATTGAGGTATAACTCCTCAACCAGATGAACATCCAATCGTTCAGCAGAGTGGTTGCCAAGGCGATATAGGCCTTGTTGATGAATCCTAGTGATGACGTACTCCATCGATTCGACATCATCCACTTCGGCATGGACACGTTCAAGCAGAACAGATCTGGAGAAGATTCGTCCGTCGATGATGTTGGATGTTTTCTTGAGAGAGATGGAAGAGGTCTGAGAAGATGCCATTGTTGATTCTCGAAGAAAATTTAAAAAGGATTCAAGGACGGTACAACTTATCCATCTAATTTAAAATAGGAGCGGGTACCACTTCTGACTTTTCAAATTACCGTTATTGCCCGAAATGGCGGTGTACAATTAATAAAAAAATTTGAAACATCGTGGCTTTGAAGATACGAATGTCCAGATGTTGTGTAAAGAATTTAATGCAAACGACTTGTAATAATAACAGGGCACGTGGACATAAAATATTATTTTAAAATAAATAACATGATAATTGATTTTCCATTATAGGTGCTGTATCCGCAAAAATACAGCGTTCCCCCTTAAAAGCTACATACGGGTTTCAATTCGATACAGTAGCTTTCGGATTAATGCTGTATTCTTGGGTCGTACTGTATTCCCCCTTAATTATTGCACATGTCAGCTGTAGGATAATTTATATTGCTTGGTTCCTACAGTGCTGTTCTGATAGACTGAGTGTACAGATAACTAACGATGGATACTGTATTCTTGGGTCTTACAGCATTCCCCCTCAATTTACTGAAAAAAGTATTAAAAACTTACAGGGAGTTAGGCTGTAGCAATCCCAATTCACGTCGAAGCATGCAGAATCTTGTTGTGTCGAGAGGTTTGGTGAAGATGTCGGCTAACTGGATATCTGCATGAACTTTTTCCAGTCGAACATCCTTGTTTTCAACATGATTCCGAATGAAGTGATGCTTCATGTGAATATGCTTGGTGCGAGAGTGCAAGACAGGGTTGTGAGTGATAGCAATTGCACTCGTGCTATCGCACATAATCGGCGTTTCTTTGGCTTCAATTCCATAATCTCAGAGCTGTTGTTGCATCGAAAGGATCTGCATACAGCAACTACCAGCAGCATAGTATTCTGATTCAGCCGTGGAAAGCGAGTTTGCAAATTGTTTCTTGCTAAACCAAGACACAAGTCTAGGTCCAAGAAAGTGACAAGTACCGCTTGTACTCTTCCTATCTAGCTTGCAAACTCCGAGATCCGAGTCGCTGTAGCCAACTTAATCGAATCCGCCTTCTTTAGGATACCACAGTCCTACATCGAGTGTTCCTTTGATATATTTCAGGATTCGTTTAGCTGTTGCGAAGTGTGATTCTTTAGGTGATACTTGATATCGCGCACACACTCCCACATCAAACTGGATATCAGGCCTGCTAGCCATTAGCTACAGGAGTGGGCCAATAAGCTTCCTGTAGAGTGATTGATCAACCTGCTTTCCAGCTTCATCAGCACTAATTTGCACGGAAGTGCTCATGGGGATTGACGATGATTTAGAAGTATTCATTCCAAATTTGTTGAGAAGCTCCTTGCTGTATTTTTCCTGGTTGATGAAAATCCCTGTAGGCAACTGCTTTACCTACAAACCTAGGAAATAACTAAGTTCTCCCATCATACTCATTTCAAATTTACTTTGCGTGAGATGAGAGAACCTTTGACATAAAGCAAGGTTAGTCGAACCAAATATTATATAATCTACATAGATTTGAACCATTAGAAGGTCATCACCTTCCTGTATTTTGAACAAGGTCTTGTCCACAGCACCTTTCTCGAATCCATTATTGGTTAGATACTGGGACAGGGTCTCATACCATGCTCTAGGGGCTTGCTTAAGTCCATACAGTGCTTTCCTTAGCCTGTATACTAGGTCTTCGCCTTCTGGATTGACAAACCCTGGTGGTTGTTCAACATATACTTCTCCAGTAAGGTCTCCATTCAGGAATGCACTTTTGACGTCCATTTGGTATACAATGAAGCTCTTATGGGCGGCAAAGGCTAAAAATATCCTAATGGCTTCTAGTCTGGATACAGGGGCAAATGTATCATCGTAGTCTATGCCTTCTTCCCGTCTGTAGCCTTGGGCGACTAGTCGGGATTTATTCCTGATAATGAGTCTATTTCTATCCTTCTTATTTCTAAATACCCATTTGGTTCCATTTAGTGATTGATGCGTAGGTCTAGGTACGAGATACCATACGTTGTTTCTTTCGAAACCGTTAAGCTCTTCTTCCATAGATGAGATCCAATGAGAGTTGTTGAGAGATTCTTTGGTAGAAACAGGTTCGAATTGGGCTAAGAATACAGAAATAGTGCAGATATTAAGTCTTCTAAGCTCGGATTGAGATTTCCATTCAGAAAATGGTGATGTCTCAGACTCAGGTTCTTCTTGCGCACATAGTACATTTTCTTGTGTACTCTGTATTCTCCTACGGGTAGAAACACCAGCATCAATGTTTCCAATGATCAGCTCTTGCGGGTGATCTCTCAACCATCTTCTGTCGGGTTCTAATTCGGGATCCCGTACTGTATCGTGAGTTGTTGTAGTTTTAGCTTCATCTTGTACAACATAGGCTTCATCTACGTCAGTTCTTACAGCTGCGGGATTGATTTCTAGGTCAACAACAGGTTCAATAGGAGTTGGTGGATCTAGGATGTTCTGAGAATGGTCTTCTACTCTTGTAGGATAATGGTGAGGTTCATCGAATACTACATGAAATGATTCCTCAATTGTTATCTTCCTTTTATTGAAGATCCTGTATGCTTTGCTAACAAAGGAATATCCTACAAATATCCCTTCATCCGATTTCTCATCGAAGGTTCTAAGCTGATCCTTACCAATGTTCAAAACGTAACATCTTCATCCAAATATGTGAAAGTATGAAACTAACGGAGTTTTGTTGTTCCATACCTCGTATGCTGTTTTGTTGTGATGCTTGTTGACGATACAGTAGTTTTGTGTGTAGCACGCTGTATTGGTGGCTTCGCCCCAGAAACGCTCTGGCAACTTGCTTGCGGAAATCATTGTCCTTGTTGCTTCCTTCAGCGTCCTGTTCTTTTGCTCGGCAACACCATTTTGTTGAGGTGTACGGGCAGCTGAGTATTCGCGTTGTATCCCATTTTCTGAACAGTATTGCTCTATAAAGCGGTAAGTGAATTCTATACCTCTGTCGGAACGAATGGACACGATACTCGACTCTTTTTCATTTTGAAGCTTTCTCAGGCGATGGGGATCTTTGATGTTGTTTCCTTCTTCTTACTTAGGAAAATTGTCCAAGCATACCTCGAATAATCATCAACAATAACGAGACAATATTTCTTACCTCCCAAACTTACCGGGTCTACAGGACCATAGAGATCCATATGTAGCATTTCCAACAGTCTATGGTTTTAAAGGTAGGATTTGCTTTTCAGGGTGGTCTTGATTTGCTTGCCTTTCTGATAGGGTCCACAGACGCTGTCTTTCTGGAATGAAACGTTTGGCAATCCTCTAACCATTCCCTGTCTGGAGAGTTTGTTGATAGTCTTGAAGTTGATGTGTGACATCCTTTTGTGCCATAGCCAGCTTAGATCTGCAGTGCCTTTGGCAACAAAACAAGGAATTGTGGAGCTTGTAGGCATCCAGTCAGCAATATACATATTACCTGATCTGCTTCCTGTGAGAACAACTTCTTTGGTTAGGATGTTCTTGACTCTACAGTGATCTATATAGAACTTCACCGAGAACTGTTTGTCACAGAACTAGCTAATACTAAGTAGACTGTACTGTATGCCTTCAACATAAGCTACATCGGTGACTTTGAATTTTCCGACAAGTAGGGTTCCCTTCCCTCTTGTTCTTCCTCTAGATTTATCACTGAAGCGCACTTTTGGACGGCGACCTTCTATGAAATCTGAAAACTTGCTTTTATCTCCTGTCATGTGTTGGGAACATCCGCTGTCGAAGTACCATATGTTCTTCTCCAGAATGTCCTGTAGCAAAAAAATTAGGTAGATTTAGGTCCCCTTTGATTGTTGGGTCGATGGATGTTAGTGCCTTTAGGTACCCAGATTTTCCTGACAGCAATAAATTTACTGTAGGATGGTTTAGGTCCGTAATTGTGATTTCTACATGGGGCATATACGTAGTTTCTATAACCATGATAATTATTATGCATGTAAAATTCAGGGTTATTATTAGTCCAGTACGAATGCCGTCTTGGAGGTGGAGCCATTTTCTTCGGCCTAACAACTTGTCTTCTAGGTCTCCAGTTAGATTCCCAACACTGTTGTTGATACTGTGCGGAAATTTGCTGTCGCAAGAAATGACGGGGCTCATGTATCCAATACCTAGGTGTGCTGTACTGAAAGTACTGTCGTGCGGGCCTTTGGTATTTGGATACAGCCTTCCTTCTGAACGGTTGTTGGCGCTGCTGATATGCTCGGGGAGCATGCTGTTGGATACGCCTTACAGGTCTAAATGGCTGGTGATTCCGATATCTGGAATATGACCGCAGTGACGGAATGGTAGCTTTTGCTGTTCGCGGTGCAACGGGTTCCTTCACATGACTTAGAACTTCTTCCGATACAGGAATGGGTTCCACACCCCTGACGAACACGGTACTAGTTTTCCTTTTATTGGAAAATGAGATGTATCCTAAGCCACTTTTATCATGAGCATGTTGCCCAGTGCTTAGAATTTCTTCCATTCTTTTGGATGATTTCTCGAAAGATTTCAGAATTGTCTCAAGTTCGCCTTCTCGTTTTTCAAGAGTTTTTACTTTGGCTTGAAGCGGAACAAAATCATTTGTATTGCTTTCACCTTGAGATTTTGTCTCACTTAGTACATGAGCAAGTTGATGATTGCTCTCCATGAGTTTTTCAAATTCAACTTTGCTGTTTTCACAATCAATAGAAATATTTTCATAATTTACTTTCAGCAAGTCGTTTTCTTCTTTCAGCTCTAAGTTAGAAAATTGGAGCTGCATATTTTCATTTTTCAATGTCTCATGGGCCATTTGAATGGTCTTAAAATAATTCATCATGTTTGCAAAAGTATAAGATGCATTGGAGGGAATAGATGAGGTTGAGATTACCTCATCATCGCTATCTTCATCTTCCGGAATGTCCTTGGCCATAAAGCACATATAGGCTTTATCTTCGAAATCATCATCAGATGAATCACTGTCAGTGACTACCTGAAGGCATTCTTCGGATTTTGATGGTACGGGGGAGTCTTCTGATTCACCAATCAGGGTCTTGAGCTTGTTTTTCCATGCACTTCTTATTTCATCCTTTTCTTGTTGCTCGGCTTCCGGCAACCTTTGAATTTTGGGATGAGGACATTTATTTGCATAATGCCCTAGTTTCCTGCAGTTGTAACACAGGTTAGCATCACCAGAGGAAGTTTCAGTACTTACCTTATGTACATGCTTGGGCCTGTAGGGAGTTTTTCCAGAGTGCTTGATGAACTTCTTGAACTTATGCATGAGGAGCGCCATTTCGTCTTGCGACATGATATAGTCGTCGCTGTCAGCATTCTTATGAATGGGCTTTGATGAGCTCGGCATGCTGTGTCTTCGGTGGGATACAGTGGCTAAGGCTGTAGTCCTGGCGGGAGATTCTTCAGCTTTTTCTCTCCTGTCTATATCGTACTCAAATGCTTTAAGGTCAAAAAAGAGATCAAAAGTAGATATTTCACTGAGATTGCACGACACACGCATAGCTGTTGTCTTAATGTCCCATCGGGCAGGGAGAGATCTGAAAATCTTTAGGTTTTTCTCCCTTTGAGTATAAACCTTGCATAATGCTTCAAGTTCACCAACAATGCTAGTGAATCTGAGGTCAAGTTCCTCAAGTGTTTCAGTTGGTTTCATTTCAAAAGATTTGAATTGCTGAGTTAATTTTGAAATTTTGTTTTCTTTTGAGAGCTCAGTTGCCTCACAAATTAACTTGAATTTATCCCAGATATCCTTGGCTGATTTACAGCTCTTTACCTTAGAGAACGTGCCTTTGTAAAGAGTGACAAATAGTGCATTCTTCGCGACATTGTCGAGGTTGGCGCGTCAGAAGTCCATTGTTTGCGCTCTTTCTCGAGCATCTCTGCATGAGCCTTGGCTTCAATCCTTAGGGCCGGATTTACTTTCATGATCTTTATGGGGCCATCTTGTATGACAAAAATCATCTCTTCGTGCATTGCTGCAAGATGAGCCTCCATTCTAATTCTCCAATCATCAAATTCGTTAATAGAAAATATAGGAGCTTTATTAATCAATGATGAATCCATGTGAGAGTAAGTAAGAATAAGACTGTTTTACAAAAATAAGTCATTTAAGGATATGATTCAATCAAAAATAAATATGACTGATTCTTTTTAGAATCAACCGCTCCGATACCACTTGTTGGCCACTAAGTATACAGGATACAGCTTGGAAAGTGTTTTAAACAACAAGCTGTACGGTTTTCAAATCTGAGTGCGTAGCGGAAGTCTTGTCAAAGATAAGTTGATGTGAATACAGCAACTAGATATGAAGTCTATACTTAAAGATAATCACAAATATTAAAACAGTAAAAGCATAAGGTAGAAGACACGGTAATTAAAGTGGTTCGAGGTAAACCCCTCTACGTCCACTGGTCCTCCACACAGGAGTGAAAATATTTATTATAAATACTATGTACACAACTATGTATTTATAATCAAACCTAATCAATATATCGTTCACACGGATTGATATAATGATCTTAGCCTTCAACCGTTCACACGTCACTTGACTGGATTCTTCACACACAGTTCCGAAGCTTCATCTCTTCAATGCAGGTCTGTCATACGCAGTTCGAGAATAGCAAGGTTTCTCAGTCTACACAGGGCTGATGGGTTTGTTCAAGGGTTAGAACAATATTTGAACAACAACTTTGACTTTCTGAGCTTTTAGCTGATGATGTGTTGTTCACAGTTTTGAGCACAGTATATCTCTTCTTTCAGAATAGCAGAATGCCTTGGGAGATATGTTTGCTCAGATATATATGATGATAACTTTGTTGTTTCAAGCATATATCAGTTATTCGTTCGTTCGTTTCGCGTGCGTCAATCTTCAAAGACTGGGGATATATATAACTTTCTGAAATATATCCGTTGATATACATCCGTTGAGCAAGATTCCATTCCAACGGGATGATGTGTTTGAATAAAACACGATCCGGATTTTGCGCTAGATTGAAGATCTTTGACGACTTGATATTTAAATACTTTATCCTTTAGTATTTAAATATATCTTCTCAAACGGGACTTTGACTTTAGTGAATAACAAAGATTCCTTCTTGTCCTGTTTGGATGCTGTATGGAATGATAGTTGTATTGTCGATTCGAGACAACTTCCATACTTGGTCTTTATGAGACTCCTTTGCTGTATGATTAATTCTGTATGCTGGGGCTACCAGAAGTCTTCGATACAGGTTGATATCTTTTTTATCAGCTTTTTGATACAGCTGCTTGCTATATGCTGGATTAGCATATTTTCAAAACATTCTGTCATGAACTTTTCGATACAGGGTTTGTTTGTCCTGACAATCTCGATACAGGGATTGTTATCCCAACATTATCCCTCGCATCCGCGCGGGTATTCACATGAGATCCTGGGTTTCGGCCCGCACCGCGGCCTCTTCCCCTACGTCCTCTGACAGCTCTATCCATACTGAAGCAGGAAGGCCACATGAGATCCCGCATGAATATCGCATTATGATTATGTTACGGAATGATAATAATGAGCATACATGCTCTAACACAATGAACGCATTAATAATGCAATAAACATGATCGTCCACATGACTCCGGAATATGATAAGATTGCATGAAAGATCAAGTGAGGTGACATGATTATCTGATGAAATTCCTAAAATGATTATCTTGAACAAGTTAACAAGGTTGGTAATTCGATCCACAAGATCACAACTGAGCAATGATATTGACTGAGTGATTAATGAATTAACATGATCGACAAGGTCAAAAATGATGATTGAGAATTGTTGACTGATGAATGAGTTGATCCTTATCGCTTGCACAGGTCACACGTGCTCCAAAACAATTAGTCATGAATCAATCGTAACACTAATGTCACATATAGGTTTCAACAAAGCATGTATAATTAATGACATGATGAATGTATGAACATAAAGAGAATCGAGTCCTTACACAGGTCACATGAAGCTTCGAGGTCTTGCGATACTAGTCTTCACTGACGATGACTCGATGAATGAATGACTCGTGCAGTCGTACAAATTTCATGACTCACAAAACCCGACTGTCCCGATTGTCATAACCTGATAGTCCCACTACTACCGCGTCGGTGGAGCCACATAACTCACATCTCAGGGTATCTCACAACCCAAATCTTTGATACCATCTTCTGTAACACCCCCAAATCCCATTGGGTTATTACAGTGCCGTGGACCCCACACCCGGAGATCCACCAGTCGAATATCACTAAAATACATTAAATTAACCAACAAGGGAGATCACCGTCCCTACCATAATATCCGACACAATATTTCGATAAGGAATTTCAACGATAGCGATGGGCCTACATGGCTAAAATAAAAATACAACAACATCCACGAGCATCTGCTTGGGTAATACATAATGACAATGACTGACAACCTGGAGAACACTCCAACTGATTGACCAACATGAACAACTCGGACTAGTATCGCTCGAATGCCTCGTCACCGTCATCATGCCCCTGTGTCTCAACTCTCTCCTCGCAAGCACCTAAAACATGAAAACATGTTCCGCCCCCACGGGGTCAGTCATCCAGATAATGAATATCAAATACATGTATAACATGATATATATCCAAAGGCAGAATGAAACGGTACAATGATAATAATAATACGAGATGCTCACAAACCAAGGTAAGAACCGAGCATTCATGAAACACTATGCCCACGGCATACTATTAATACCTGTTCAACAGGTAGAACATAAATGTCCAACAGCAAATCATAATTACAGAATACCATAATGAATTACACGAACATGAACCAAACCAGAATTGAATTAAATATGAATCACAATGCCCGAAGGCTCCAACGAAAATACCAAGACATCACAAAGGCCTGAAATCCACTCAGCTGGAGCTGTCAAATATCACAATCACCTGAAGCCAAAATAGCCTGAAGCTGTATCAATGAGGTCCGAATCCACGGCACGATGCCGTACCACAATAAGACCATCGAATGGTCGTGACCTACTGAACTGTAGGTGTTGGGAAACCAACAGTGAAGGTTCAAGCCCCAAACTTACCCAGAATGAGATCTTGAACATGACCGTGACCTACTGAGCTGTAGGTGTTGGGTAACCAACCGCGAAGGTTCAAGCCCCAAGCTTACACATAATAAGATCACCCAGTGACCTTGACCTGCTGAATTGCAGGTGCTGGGAAACCAACCGCAAAGGTCCAAGCGCCAGACTTACCCATAATGAGATCATCAACATGACCGTGACCTACTGAGCTGTAGGTGTTGGGAAATCAACCGCGAAGGTTCAAGCTCCAAGCTTACCCATAATGAGCACTAGCCGAGACTAGCTTCCAAAACACAATTAATCACAAACAGCAACGATCCAAAGATTACCGAATTCACAAGAATGATAGTGTGCTGCCTTGAGTCGGACCACACGACGAGAGTAATTCACGGATGGGCACTGTCCTCGACAGTCCGAATTCAATACCTCGATTGTCTTAGAATGGCCAACTGATAACAATGATGCAGCGATTGATTCAATACCTCGATTGCCTTAGAACGGCCAATCGATAACAATGATACAACGAATGATTGAGCACCTCGATTGCCTTAGAACGGCCAACCGATAACAATGATACAATGAATGATTTAACACCTCGATTTCCTTAGAACAGCCAATTGATAACAATGATACAATGAATGCCTCGGCACCTTTAATCGGTTACTGACAACGAAGATGAGAATGAATACGCCAATGCCTTCAATTGGCCAATACAACATGAATGACAGGACGCCAACATTAATAACAATGATTACAACAATGTCTTAGATCGACATCAATATTACCAACAACAATCTATACATCGATACTGTGAACCGGCTATCGACAATGACATTAAGAACGAGTAACCAAATGCCTTGAACCGGACATTAATAAGCAATAATAACCATTTGGCATAATTGCTGAAGAGTATCGTATCGAACGATCCCTTAATATAAATGAACTCATGAAGAGACTAAGTCTCGGAATGATACAACACATTCATACACATATATAATAACATTAATTTCATTGACTAGTACAAGTAAAAAACTTGCCTCAAACCAAAGGCGAAAAAGTCCTTCCACGATCAACGTCCTTAATGGAAATATCGGCCACTCGAACAACCTTGAATAACACAAGTACCAATAATTCGCTTAATATACGAATCAAGCATGATCACAACCAACTCAAAAGTCGACACAACACTACCCAAAACTCATTGGGGCATTTAAACAAACACGTTGTAAACAATCTCCCATTGTTTACAACTAATCCCAATTATACCGAAGAAAGACCTCCAATGAGTGATTCAATCCAACAAAACATCATTAGAAATCAATAATCCAATGGGAATACTCCATTCGAGATTATGGCAACATCTAGTCGAAACCTCCAAAATTTTAAAGTCAACACCCAAGGTCTTCTTGAACAATTCCCTAATTGTTCAAAAATTCCGAAAATTACATCAATGAATCCATAAGAATACAAGTATCTAAGGTAGATAATCCATATTCAACATATTCCAACATGATAGCAAGCTAAATCGAAGAGATCGGGAAGAAAACCCTCAAATCCCGAAATTCAAGATTCAATGAAAAGTTACCTTGATTTAGAGTGATGAAGCGGATTAAATGTTGATTAATCTGAACTAGGATCTTGAAGATGATGCTAGATGATTGCATCTCAGAAAGATCTACACGAATTGCCCAAAATCGCCCGGAATGATTGAGAAATGAAGGAATGACGGAATGAAGAGTGAAGTATCCTATTTATACAAATCTCAGCTTAGCGCGCGCTATCTCCTGTGATTAGCGTGCGCTAGCGGGTTCACAGGGTAGTCCAGTACCAACTGCCTGCATCGTTAGCGTGCGCTACATACTCAGTAGCGTGCGCTAATGCCTCCTCTGTAGCATACGTTAACCCTTCCTTAGCGTGCGCTACCTGATAGTTGATGTCGAGTATATTGGAGTCCAGAACCCACTGTCCTTTGCCCTGCTCGTGATAGCGTGCGCTATATCTATAACTTAGCATGCGCTACCAGTACAATTAGCATATGCTATTATCCACTTGTAGCGTGCGCTACGAATTTCCAATTTCAATCCAGTACCTACTGGACTGTCTGTCTCAATCGTGCTAGTGTGCACAAATGCTGATGCATAGCGTGCGCTATCTCACACACAGACTACCAACATATGATGATGAAAATATTCTTGTCTCGATCTCAAACAGTGATGAATGATGAATAACAACTGATACACGATTCGAAAGTATGCCGAACGGTGAACACAATTGAATGAATATGAATGGTGAATGATTATTACTGAGTGAAAAATTTCTGAGTGACAATTACTGAATTAAATCAATGAATTCACAACCGGGTATTACACTTCCGGGGTACGAACCTCAGCACAGTTAATAGGATCGGCTTTGAGAGGCCTTTGAAATATGTTTCTGTCAGTTGCTTGTTGTGTTGTCACCTTGCTTTCGTTGTTGTGAGTTTATAGGATGTAATACCCATATTATTTTTGACTTCTACACTTTCTCTTTCTCAATTTTATCGACTCACTCGTGTTCGTCGATACTTTCTGAACTTGTTCGGTATCTCAGTTGTCATCGTTCGAACGGGTTGTGACCTTGTTTTGGATCAATCTGTTTATTGTTGTGACTTTTTTGAGTTCGGTTCGATTCTTGTGAACCTTGTTAGAAATTAACGTCTTTTAGTTTCTACAAGTTCTTTTAATATCTTGAGTTGAAGTGTGAACTTCGGGGTCGTTGTTCGACTGTTGTTGTTCGATCATTATTGGTCGATCGTTGGAGTTCGATCGTTGTTATTAGACCGTTTTTGTTCGATCATTGTATTCGATCGTGTTGTTCGGTCATTGAGATTCAATCGTGGTTGTCCGATTGTTGAATGCCTGATCCCGTTCAGTGAAGAATTGTCGTTCACTATTAGTCAGCTGTTTCGATTGCGGTCAATTGGGACACTGAGCCGTGTATTGCGAGATGGTAGCTGAGAGGTTCAGAGATCGAGTTTAGTCTCAGCTCCGAAGGGACACGGAGATGCTTAGTGAGGTTTTCGAGAATTTCGGAGTGGTCAGAGTTCTTCGTGGTCATCCTTGCGGATCGTTTTGTGTTTATGTTCTATTTTCTTGTTAGTGCGTGTTTCCTAGTAATATGTACTTTTGTTTTCTGATTGTTGTTAAGAGTATGCCCTCGAATGCCACTCGGAGGTTGTTGAGTGAGGGCATTGTACTTGTTATTATCTATATCATTTATATAAGGCAATGGATGTTTCTTTATTTACTGAGAGTTACTGGCGTTCCTGACTCGTAAATATTTATATAGAAACTAGTCCGTGTATTTGAGAGCAAAACGTTCCACTCCTTATTGGATAAGTGGGTCGGCACTAGAAAGGTTTATAGCTCAAATACTTAATCGTTCGCAAGTCGATGAAACTTGACTGGGCGTTATGTTTATGTGAAGACTTGTATGACGTGTTCTTTGACATGGAGAGTGTCCGTCGAACACTAATGGTTAGTGGGAGCACATGTTATAGGTATACTAATTGAATTAGTATACTCGAACTGACTCACCCTCGATTCGTCACATGGATTTCACTCCGGGACAGTCAATGACAGAATCGAAAGGTTGTGATAGGTACTCGTGAACCTTCGACTTGAGGATTTAGTAGGGATGTGCTTGTGACGGCAAGATTTTCATTAGAGTAGTTTGACCCTGTAAACCGAAAGGCGGGGGTCAACCTCGACGTGCATCTTGATGGGCAAGTAGCAGGTCCTACTGAATACCAAGATAAAATTCTTTCTCCCGTTAGTGAGCGAGTTATATGTCCTATGCGGTTATTGGCAGATGAGATCATAAGTATTTGGCCAAAGCATTGGAGCTAGTTGTATTGGATACACGAGAGCTCGATGATCTCGATTTGCATTAACGCATGCATAGCGTCAAGTACAGATAGGGTTTGACTGACCGTGACCCTATATCTTGATCGGGACATTTGAAAGAAGGGTTTATACGTATACTGGTATTCACGACAGAATGGTTCTTGAATGATCCCAATCATTCGTTCCCAGTTGGGTTACAGTGTAGGCCGCCAGGCTGGCTAGGTGGTGCTACTACTCTTTGGTTCCGCCCATTGCTGACTGAGACGGACCTACTGAGTCGCGCAATAGGATTGACGACGGAATGAATCAAGCTTATTATCTCATTATGAATATTAGATATTGGATATCTAAATTTGGGACATTGGATGTCTAAATTGATTTATTGGATAAATTAATATAATATAATTATTTCTTGGAGAAATTAATTATGTCATTATGTATTTGATATGATTAATTAATTGGATTAATTAATCGATATAAATATATCGGAACGGAATACGAGTTTATCTGTTTGGACTCACGGGAGTCCAAAACGGATCGAACTCGTCCGATTCCTTCTATAGGCCGCCCCACCCACCTACCTCCCTTTGTCTTGGTCTTTTGTCTCCACCTTAAGTGGTGGAAGACCAATGACTTATTGAGGGGACATATATCTCTTTTATTATGATAAAGGTGATTTGGTCTTTGGGGATAAGAAGTAAGAGGATGACTCCCACTCACATCACAATGGACCAACCATGGGTTTGAGAGAGAGAGAGAGAGAAGGAAAAATAGTTTTTCCAAGTCTTCTTCTTCTTCTTCATTCATCTTGAATTTTCTTGGAGAAATATCAATACATTAATTGAGAGAAAAAGATTAAAATACTTAGAGTGTAATAATCTTAATATACAAGCTTCTACAAACTTGCTCTAGCCGTATCCTTGGAGGATAGCAAGGCGTAGTCATTCCGGTCGTCATCCGGCGCGTGGCAAATAGAGACGCGGTCCTTTCTGCGTTAGATCATCCAAGAGCTTGGAGCGGAATGGATTCGTAGAGATCAAGCAAAGCTCAGGGAATAGCTCAAGAGAAGGATACCATTTAATCAACGGACTACAAGGGTATGTTTTCTCGTATCTCTTGTGTTTCGTATTATATTCGTATATACGTAACTCGATCGATCCTCGTAGGGATTCGGATCGAATTAATTTTCATTTTACCGTTTCCGCTGGGCCTTCGTTTTAGGCACCGAATCCCAACAATGGTATCGGAGCGTAGGTCTTGCGATCGTATATACGATATTGGCATTTGGAATGCTCGATTAGATGGTGAATGATTTAGAATCATTTTAGTCATAATCGTGGTATATGTTTTTCATTCGTAATAATTGTATTTTTCATAAGTTTATGTCTATATATAAATCTTAAATTTCTGGGAAATATGATTTATATTGGAGATATGAAAGTCGGAAAATATTGATATTGGATATCTGGTCAAAAATCTAGGCCCGAATCATCGTCGGACGACTTTTTGGTCAAAAGATGCATTCTTGCCGAGAGTGACTCGACCCTGTCCTGGGTGACTCGGCCGTGTCCGGTAGTCTGCATAGTCACTGCCAGGCAGACCCGACCGTGTCAGGCGACACGGGCCAAGTCTGGCCGGCAGGATTCCGGAAGTGACTCGACCGTGTCAGGCGACACGACCATGTCTGGCAGAATATGCAGGACATCGCTGCACGACGACCGACCGTGTCGAGCGACACGGGCCGTGTCTGGTCGGCGAGTGACGCGATTTTCACCGGGCCACCTCGATTTTTCCGTATTTTCTTGAAAATTAATCTCCCGCATGTTAAATTAGATTTAATATGATTAAAATGATTTATGGTATTTCATTTTACAAGGGAAATTTGATTAATTGGAATT
The DNA here is from genome assembly GCA_033398695.1 of Orobanche coerulescens. Lineage (NCBI taxonomy): Eukaryota > Viridiplantae > Streptophyta > Magnoliopsida > Lamiales > Orobanchaceae > Orobanche > Orobanche coerulescens. Next base: position 54,140,788 of record CM065808.1, on the reverse strand, counting down.
TTAATGGGCGACCGAATTATTTGAATATTTTTCATATTACCGGTTGTGTGAATCGATTGGATCGGTTCGTATTGTTGATTGGATCAATGTATCTCTACGCTTTTTGTTTATATAGTATTTATTAGATGAATGCTTTTGAATGGGGATGTGGTTCGTGGACTTAATTTTGAATCGTTCGTTTTATTCGATTGGGTTGTAAAGGCCGTTTTGAGCCTATTTATTTTACTAGAAATATTTGTATCTAGGATGCAATTTTCAATATATAATTTATTTATAATGACGAAGACCGGAGGAAGATCCATTTCGAGAAGACAAAGATTCAAGACGAAGACTTGTAATTAAATTACGAAGTTTTTATTTTCTAGGAACGGTCCATGAACCACATGTTGGTAGCAACTAGGTTGTGAATGGTTGTTTTATATTGTATGAATGCCACAAACGCGCTTAAATGAATTAATGTGCAAAGTGTAACATTAATCGCGAAAATTCTCCCACAACAAATTAATAAGTTTATAAGGTTTCAAGGTTTTCCTTCCCTCCATCGAGCTTTCAGGAAATTGAAATCCAAACCGGATGTGCTATGCTTCCGAGTTATCAGGGTAGTCGTTCGGGGAGGATGGATAAATTACCGGGAGCGCATCGGATGCCTTAGGTTGGAGCAAATTTTATCCCTAGAAACGTGATAGGTTGCCGGCTAAGATTCAACTGTGAAACTGATTTGCGTCGATGGTGTAAACTTAACTTGTTCACGAACCATAGAAACCATATAGGTTGAGGGGAGTGAACAAGGGGAAAAAAGATCGAATCATCCATTAGATGGGTTGGTGTTGGACACCACTTTATGAAAATTAATAGACTAGAAACTTGTTCGGTTGCCCTCTATTAAGATTTATAAAGAACTCGATCACCACTATGAAGTAGAGCGACGATACTTCCGAATTTCACAAGGGAGTGTGTTGTTCCGATAAAAATAGTGGGAGCTGGGTAACAAGAATAGAAAAGACCTTAATTCTATACTCAGAACATAATTAAACGAGTCACTAATTAATCTATCATACTTAATGCAGACATAACTCTTAATATGACAATGAACCCACTCGCAATTCTACTCAAAAAGAACACCATGATCGGACCTAACTTTGTGGATTGGCTCCGCAACCTGATGATAGTCCTTAGTATAGAGGCACTGGGATACGTCTTAGAGACGGACATTCCGGTGCCTCCTGTGCGGACCAGAGCCAATCAGGAACAGATTGAAAACCACAAAAAGTGGGTTACGGATGACGTAAAAGTCTGTGCTTACATGATGGCTTCTATGTCTAATGAGCTTCAGAGAGCTCATGAGAAAATGACTTCTGCTAGGCAGATTCTATCTCACTTAACCGAGCTTTATGGTAAGCACAGCAGAACTGCTAGATATGAGATATCTAAGCAACTGTTCGGTGCAAGAATGAAGGAAGGTGAGAAGGTTGGGGAACACGTCCTCAAAATGATATCCATGATCGAGATATTGGAGGCTCTTAATTTTAAAATGGATACTTCTCTCCAAACCGACCTTATCCTTCAGTCTCTCCCTGATTCCTTCTCACAGTTTGTTATGAACTTCAACTGCAATGAAATTGCATGTAACTGAGCTGGGCTAATGAACAAACTGGTGACCGCTCAGTCGCAGATGAAGACACCGCGGATGAAGGAGTCTGCTCTTGTGATTTCTTCTGGACCTCGAAGGTCTAAGAATAAGAAGAAAAAGACCAAGAAGCAGACTGGACCACAAGTTAAGGACCTTAAGGGTAAGGGCAAGGCCCCAATGGTTCCGAAGAACCAGAAGAAAAAGGACGCATGTCTCAAGTGCGGTGAGCTGGGCCACTGGGAAAGAGACTGTCCGATTCTTCATGGCACTTTAGGTACAGAACTTTTAGTTTTGGAAACAAATTGTTCTGCTACTGTATTTTCTACTTCCTGGATACTGGATTCTGGTGCTAGTTCTCATATTTGTACCGTGAATCAGGATCTGGAACAAAGTAGGAAGCTTGAAGCTGGAGAAGTTATGATCACAGTCGGAAGTGGGCATAGTGTCGAGGCGACCGACATAGGATCACTTCTTTTGGGTTTGGAATCCGGTTTTGTTTTGACTTTAGAAGATGTACTTGTTTTGCCTAAGTGGCACAAAAACATTGTATTAATTCCGGTCAAGGACCGAAAAGGCTTCTCATTTTTCATTGGTGATGGTTCGTGCAAAATTTATTTCAGAAATAAACAAGTGGGCACTGCTACATTGTTAAATAGATTGTATCATCTAAATCTCAGGAACAAAGTAGTTGTGAATACTATGACTAGAAAACGTGTTAGGGATGAAACAATCAAGTTTTGAAATGGCATCTTAGACTTGGTCATGTTGGTTAGACCAAGGTTTACAAGATGGAAAAAGATGGACTTATGGGTCCATTGGGATCAGATCTCTTTCCTACTTGTGAATCTTGCCTTAAAGGCAAAATGACTAAGTCCCCCTTCATAGGGACTTTTGAAAGAGCCACTGATAAATTGGAATTAATCCATACCGACGTATGTGGTGCTTTGGAAGCGGACGTGATTTAATATCAATATTTCATTACGTTTACAGATGATCATACTATGTATGGTTATGTATACTTAATGAAACATAAATCCGAGGCCTTTGAGAAATTCCAGGAATTCAAGGCCCTAGTCGAGAAACAAACTGGTAATCATATCAAAGCACTTCGATCGGACCGAGGTGGTGAGTATATGAGTACGGAGTTTGACGAGTTCCTTAAGGAACAAAGAATAGTTTCACAACTAACACCTCCAAGGACTCCTCAGTTAAATGGTGTGTTAGAAAGAAGGAACCGGATCTTGTTGAACATGGTCCATTCCATGCTTGGCTATACTGACTTATTGATTTACCTGTGGGGTATACACTTCTGACTGCTGCATATATCTTGAACAGATGTCCTTTCGAATCCATTCCTAAAACTCCACATGAGATGTGGGAGGGCAGGAAACCAAGTCTTAATCATATTAGAATTTGGGGATGTCCCGCCTATGTCAAGAAGACTAAGGTGGAGAAGTTGGAAGCTAGGTCCGTGAAGGGACATTTCATTAGATTCCCATCTGGGACGATGGGATATCTATTCTACATGTCCGAAGATCGAAAGATCGTTTTGCTTTACAAGCACACTTCCTGGAAGAAGAGATTCATTCAGGAAGGCGGAGCAGGTAGAAATATTTCTTTGGAAGAATACAATGAAACTCCTCAGGAGACACCTGTGCAAGAAAATGGAACCAAACCTTCTGAAACACAAGTACAACCACCTCGTTGGTCTAGTAGGGTGTCTCATTTACCTGAGAGGCATAGTTTTATGCACTTGGCGGAACTGGGTTTCCACGAGGTTCCAGGTGATAAACAAGAGACCGACCCGCGACTAATAACCTAGCAATGGTGGATGTAGACTCCATGAAATGGACTGTAGCAGTCTTCATGTAGTTGGGACCTTCGTTTTTACGATACGGTCAAAGAGTTTGACTTCATGCAAAATGAAGAGGAACCTTGTGTATACAAGACGGTTAGTTGGAGCAAGATCGCATTCTTAGTACTATATGTAGATGAGATTATACTAATAGGAAATGACGTGGGAATGCTCAGTTCTTTGAAAGCTTGGCTTTCGAGTAATTTATCCATGAAAGACTTGGGAGAAGAACCCTATATTATTAAGATTCAACTCTATTGGGATAGATCGAAGAGAATGATAAGTTTTTCCCAAGCCCTCTATATAGATTATATCTTAAAGAGGGTTTCTTCCAATGCAACCTGGAATAAAACTCACCTTGAAGATGTGTCCTCATAGTGAGGAACAATGAAAGGAAATGAGTTATATACCATATGCTTCGGCAGTGGGTAGCCTTACATATACTTTATTATGTACAAGACCTGACATTGCGCATGCTGGAAGCGTGGTAAGTAGGTTTCGGGCTTACCCACTCAGGGAACATTAGACCGCCGTAAAGAATGTTCTCAAGTACTTTAGAAGTACTAAGAAATATTATTCTTATATATGGTGGTGGAGAACATAATGTGGTGGGATTCACTGTATTGGACTTCCAAAGACAGAAAGACGATTATATGTCTACTTCTGGCTACATTTACTCTTAATAGAAGAGCAGTATCTTGGCATAGTGCCAAGTATAGCGCGGCTGCCGATTCCACCAGTTAGGCTGAGTATAAAGCGGCATTGGAGGCCTCCAAAGGAAGGGTTAAGAAGTTACTAGGTAAACTTCTCACGACACCTTGTGTTGTGCTGCCAGAGCGGTAGCACAGGCCCAGGAGCTGAGGTTTCACAACAGTACCAAACATATTGAGAGCGTATCATCTCGTAAGAGTATTTGTTCGCAAAGAGATACATTGTGCTGCATAGAGTAGAGTCAGCCGACTACGTAACTGATCCATTGACCAAGCCACTTTCTCAGATTAGCTTAGAGCGGCATCTGGAGAACATGGGTATTAGATACCATAGTCTGTGGCATTGAGTGCAAGTGGGAGATTGTTAGGAGTATGCCCTCGAATGCCACTCAGAGGATGTTGAGTGAGGGCATTGTACTTGTTATTATGTATATCATTTATATAAGGCAATGGATGTTTCTTTATTTACTAAGAGTTACTGGCGTTCCTGACTCGTAAATATTTATATAGAAACTAGTCCGTGTATTTGAGAGCAAAATGTTCCACTCCTTATTGGATAAGGGGGTCGGCACTGGAAAGGTTTATAGCTCAAATACTTAATCGTTCGCAAGTCGATGAAACTTGACTGGGCGTTAAGTTTATGTGAAGACTTGTATGACGTGTTGTTTGACATGGAGAGTGCCCATCGAACACTAATGGTTAGTGGGAACACATGTTATAGGTATGCTAATTGGATTAGTATACTCAAACCGACTCACCCTCGATTCGTCACATGGATTTCATTCTGGGACAATCAATGACAGAATCGAAAGGTTGTGATAGGTACTCGTGAACCTTCGACTTGAGGATTTAGTAGGGATGTTCTTGTGACGTCAAGATTTTCTTTAGAGTAGTTCGACCCTGTAAACCGGAAGGCGGGGGCCAACCTCGACGTGCATCTTGATGGGCAAGTAGCAGGTCCTACTGAATAACAAGATAGAATTCTTTCTCCCGTTAGTGAACGGGTTATATGTCATATGCGGTTACTGGCAGATGAGATCATAAGTCTTTGGCCAAAGCATTGGAGCTAGTTGTATTGGATACATGAGAGCTCGATGATCTCGATTTGCATTAACGCATGCATAGCGTCAAGTACAGATATGGTTTGACTGACCGTGACCCTATATCTTGATCGGGACATTTGAAAGAAGGGTTTATACGTATACTCGTATTCACGACAGAATGGTTCTTGAATGATCCCAATCATTCGTTCTCAGTTGGGTTACAGTGTAGGCCGCCAGGCTGGTTAGGTGGTGCTACTACTCTTTGGTTCCTCCCATTGTTGACTGAGACGGACCTACCATGTCGCGCAATAAGATTGACGACGGAATGAATCAAGCTTATTCTCTCATTATGAATATTAGATATTGGATATCTAAATTTGGGACATTGGATGTCTAAATTGATTTATTGGATAAATTAATATACGGCCTAATAAATTAAATAAATTACCGGGTGATTAATTTAATTCATGAATATAATTATTTCTTGGAGAAATTAATTATGTCATCATGTATTTGATATGATTAATTAATTGGATTAATTAATCGATATAAATATATCGGAACGGAATACGAGTTTATCTGTTTGGACTCACGGGAGTCCAAAAAGGATCGAACTCGTCCGATTCCTTCTAGAGGTCGCCCCACCCACCTACCTCCCTTTGTCTTGGTCTTTTGTCTCCACCTTAAGTGGTGGAAGACTAATGACTTATTGAAGGGACATATATCTCTTTTATTATGATAAAGGTGATTTGGTCTTTGGGGATAAGGAATAAGAGGAAGACTCCCACTCACATCACAATGGACCAACCGTGAGTTTGAGAGAGAGAAGGAAAAATAGTTTTTCCAAGTCTTCTACTTCTTCTTCATTCATCTTGAATTTTCTTGGAGAAATATCAAGACATTAATTGAGAGAAAAAGATTAAAACACTTAGAGTGTAATAATCTTAATATACAAGCTTCTACAAACTTGCTCTAGCCGTATCCTTGGAGGATAGCAAGGCGTAGTCATTCCGGTCGTCATCCGGCGCGTGGCAAGTAGAGACGCGATCCTTTCGGCGTTGGATCATCCAAGAGCTTGGAGCGGAATGGATTCGTAGAGATCAAGCAAAGCTCGGGGAATATAAATCAAGAGAAGGATACCATTTAATCAACGGACTACAAGGGTATTGTAACACCCCAAACTAGGCGACTATTACAGTGCCGTGGACCCCCGACTGGGACCCACTAGGCGAATGAAAATTAATGACTTAGATAACATAATCGCAGTACCGAACCACATTATATCAACCATTACTCTGATAAGGAGTTTCAAGTACAACACACCCAAGATAATACAGAATACATGTATATTTTATATGATGATAAAATATACAACACTAAATGAAACAGAGTATCCGAATGGAAATCTGCAGCGGAAAATAAATGACGACAACATGAATGACTGAAAGAATTGGGCCCGCTACTAGTATCATTGGGACTCCTCGCCGTCAATGTTCTCTTCTCGTGCTTTAGCCTTGCCATGAGCTGAAAACAATATCCCCCAACGGGGTCAGTTACCAGAACAACAATCCTCAAGGGTTGAATATACACAATCATGATATATCTCAATTATGAAATTAAGCTGAAGAGGGGCATCGTAGTATGCCCGTAATGGTATGTGCATGTGCGCAAGACGAGTGACCGGACACACCCGTCCTTGTACCTAATTAGTCTCACGGAGGTACGTCACCGTGTGCACAGTCCATTGTGTCGGTGAACCCGAACTCATGACCATCATGTGCCCGACTAAAAATCACACACATCACCACCCGGCCACGCAATACGAACCCAGAAGGTCATATGAACGAGAATGACCATGATGAATATTAATGAATAATAATCCGACAAAGTCAAGAATGACTCACCGAGATGAAATAATAGTGAAGTGAATGATAGCTCAATGAAATGATTGGAACCGTCGTTCCTCGTGAATGAATTGATTATTCGACAATTACAAGTCTCAATACGGTTAATACATTATGAATGAGTTATGATTATGAATGAACAACAACGAAAGGAATGAATATCCTTTTAACCGAGTAAGAATTAACTTACTCAATACCGGTGAAAATGTCCTTCCACGAACAAACGTCCTAAATGAGATGTCGGTTACTCAAACAACCTTGAATAACATAATTACCAACAATCCGTTCAACATACGAATCAAACACGATTATAACTACTCAAAACGTCGATACGACTAAACCAAGTTCATTAGGGCATTATATCAAACACGTTGTAACCAATCTTTGATTGTTTACAAGCAATCCTTAACTATACCAATATCAAATCCCCAAGGAGTGTTCCAAACCAACAAAACATCTTCAATACAATCAATAATCTAATATGAATATCCAATTTCGTGATTACAACAACAACTAATCGAAAACCCCCAAATCCAACTCAATATTCAAAATGTTCTTGAATAACCCTTCAATAATCCCATGAATATTCATACGCACTCATAATCGTACGTATATCTCTTCATACAACATGATTATAACGTCCAAAACATCATATCTCAATACAAAATCGAAATCCAAGATGTTGAAGAATATTACCTTGAAGATCTAAATACTTTGATCCGGTGAAATCGTGTTAAATCGACTATCCAAGCTTCACAAACGAATGAAGATGATGAAAACCGAACACCCAAGTGATTGATGATGAAAAATCTCTCCCTCAAGCTCTCTCTCTCGTAACAAGGTGAAGAAATGATAGAAATGAGCTCAAAGTCTCATCTAAGTCCTTTAAATACAGCTATGGTTACGGCCGTAACTCGGCCTACTTACGGCCGTAACATCCCAAGTCAATGGCCTTACGGCCGTAACCAGCCACCTCATACGGGCGTAACTCGCCCTCGTCCAAACACCTGCCGACAGTCATACGGCCGTTCCCGCACATGCCTTACGGGCGTAACTCGACTGATACGGCCGTACTCGGCAAAACTTACGGGCGTATGAAGCCTTCGTCGAAACTGCCAGGCACCCTGCTCGAATCATACGGCCGTAACCGGCCAAGCCTTACGGCCGTACCTGCCTCATCTTACGGCCGTATGCCGCAACCCTTACGGCTGTAAGCCTTCTTCGTCCGACATTACGTGAAAATCACGAACACCTCTTACGGTCGTAGCCTGCCTACCTTACGGCCGTACCTCGTCTTCAGCCAAAACAACCTTGAGCCAACGAATGCATGTTACGGCCGTAATGCATGATTAGTTACGGCCGTAACTAATTGTTGGAAGTGACGAAAATGTGACAACTCTCTCTACTCGCTACAAACGGTGAATGATCCGACGTACAATACTTGTATGAATGTAATTAAGTCCAATAACACGTGATAGATGATACTTCCAACACAAGAATACCATTCACGATTATTATGATAATACTCTCGCCTCGATTCTCAATCGGAGATGAATGACGATCGGTAACTGATACACGGTTACAAAATGCCAACGATGAATACAAATGAATGAATCATGAATGATGAGTGATTATTAATGAGTGAGAATTACTGAGTGACCATTATTGAGTGATAATTACTGAATGATAATGAATGAATTACAACCGGGTATTACATACTCCCCCCTTAAAAAGAGTTTCGTCCCCGAAACTAAGGGTCAAACAACTCGGGAGAACTCTCCCGCATACTATCCTTGGTTTCCCAAGTAGCCTCTTCAACTCTGTGTCTAGACCACTGAATCTTGACCAAAGGAATCGTCTTGTTCCTCAATTGTTTGATTCGCCGCTCTAAAACTCGTATAGGACGCTCCTCATACGAATGATCATCCGCGATCTCGATTTCGTCGAACGGAAGTATGTGACTCGAGTCGGCAACATACTTCCGCAATTGAGAGGTTTGAAACACATTATGAATTCAGCTCAACGCCGGAGGTAAAGCCAATCGATAAGCCAGACTGCCCACTCGATCCAAAATCTCAAATGGTCCGATGAATCTCGGACTCAACTTCCCCCGTTTTCCGAATCGGAAAATACCTCGACTCGGGGATACCTTGACCAGCACATGGTCACCTGTCTCGAACTCTAGTGGTCGACGACGATTATCTGCATATGATTTATGTCGACTCTGAGCGGTCAACAAACGACTCCTGATCAAAGCTACCTTCTCACGGGCGGCAATAAGCATATCGGGATCGGTCCCGATTGATTCTGATAAGTCATCCCAACACAAAAGAGATCGACAACGACGACCATACAAGGCCTCGTAAGGTGCCATCTTAATCTAAGCATGCCAACTATTATTGTACGTGAACTCAATCAACGGTAGTTGGGCTTCCCAATCGCCTTTCCAATCGAGGACGCATGCCCTCAACATGTCCTCCAATGTCTGAATAGTCATCTCTAATTGTTCGTCGGACTGAGGATGAAAACCGGTGCTGCGATTAAGCTGAGTTCCCATAGTACGATGAACTGATTTCCAAAAATGTGACATGAATCGTCCATCACGATCGGAAACGATACTCTTAGGAGTACCATGCAATCTCACTATATCTTTGATGAACAACTGGGGAAGTATCTCGGGACCCCACGTATCCTTAATCTCGAGGAAATGAGCTGACTTAGTTAAACGGTCCACAACTACCCAAATTGTATTCATGCCACGACGACTCGTCGGCAAACTCGTGATTAAGTCCATAGAAATATCTTCCCACTTCCACTCTGGAATAGGGAGCGGCTTCAGCATACCTGTCGGTCGCTGATGTTCTATCTCGACTTGCTTATAGGTTAAACATCTCGAAACAAATTCTACGACTTCACGCTTCATATTACTCCACCAGTAATTTTGCTTCAAGTCCTTGTACATCTTTCTAGACCCCGGATGAATGGAGTAATGGAAAGCATGAGCTTCTCTCAAAATCGAGTTTTTCAACTCGTCATTTGCCAGTACGTATAACCAATTCTTAAATCGCAAAAGTCCATCCTCGTGGACCACAAATCCAGGGGCTTTCCCCTGAACCACATCCTCACGGATGCGCAACAATGATGTGTCGGAACCCTGATTCACTCTGATTGCCTCCTCAAGTGGCGATGAAATATCTAACATGCAAAGTTGCCATTGCACTCGCTGGAGCCAGACCTCGATCTCGGGTCTAAGAAATTCCTGTTGAAGCTCCTTCTGAACTGTTAAACGAGCAAGCATTTGCTCCTGAACGCACTTACGACTCAAGGCATCGGCAACCACGTTTACCTTACCCGGGTGGTACAGGATCTCGATATCATAATCTTTGATTAGTTCCAACCACCGCCTCTGTCACATATTTAACTCCTTCTGAGTAAATATATACTTCAAACTCTTATGATCGGTGAATATCTGACAGGTGACGCGATAAAGGTAATGACGCCAAATCTTCAACGCGAAAACCACGGATGCTAGCTCCAGGTCATGGGTCGGATAATTAACCTCGTAAGGTCTCAATTGCCGTGAAGCATATGCAATAACCTTCCCATTCTGCATTAATACACATCCTAGACCGTGTCCGGACGTGTCACTATAAACCACAAATCCTTCCGTGCCTTGTGGCAAGGAAATGACAGGTTCTGAAATTAACCGGATCTTGAGTTCCTCAAAACTCTGCTGACATGCGTCGGACCACGTGTATTTCTTATCCTTTCGTAAAAGGTTCGTCATTGGTTGAGCGATTTTAGAAAATCCTTCCACAACCTCCGATAATAACCGGCTAATCCGAGAAAACTTCGGATTTCCTTAACATTCTTCGGAGGTAACCAATCTATGATAGCCTCCGTCTTCTGAGGATCAACACGCACACCGTCTGATGAAATTACATGTCCGAGAAACGTCATTTTGGACATCCAAAACTCACATTTGGAAAACTTTCCATAAAGTTGCTCTCGTCTCAACACGTCGAGCACCTGATGAAGGTGAAACTCGTGCTCCTCCCGGTCATGAGAATAAATTAAAATGTCATCAATGAAGACAACCACAAACTGATCCAAAAAGTTAATGAAAACCCGATTCATTAACTCCATGAATACCGCAGGTGCATTAGTTAACCCAAACGGCATTACCACGAACTCATAATGACCATAGCGTGTTCGAAATACCGTCCTCGCGATATCCGACTCTCGAATTCGCAACTGATGATATCCAGATCTTAAGCCGATCTTGAAAAATACTGAAGCTCCCTGAAGTTGATCTAAGAGATCATCAATACGGGGTAGAGGATACTTATTATTGATCGTCACTCTATTCAACTCCTGATAATCAATACACAATAGAAATGAACCATCCTTTTTCTTTACAAATAACACAGGTGCTCCCCACGGGGACTCACTCGGTCGGATATAACCCTTCTCGGTCAAATCCTCCAATTGATTCTTCAGTTCCTACATTTCGGTTAGGGGCATCCGATACGGTGCCTTAGATAATGGGGACGTACCAGGCTCCAACTCAATCGTGAATTTCACATCTCTGTGGTGGCAAACCAGGTAATTCATCTGGAAATACGTCGGCATATTCTCTCACTACTGGAATATCTGCCAACATTATTGATGATTTCTCGGTCTTGGTCATATAACACCAATAACCAACACACCCCTGACTGAGTAATTTCACTGCTTTCATCAGGTTGATGACTCTCCCAGAATAATCGGGATTACTTTCTTGAAAAACACATTCAACCCCATCGTCTGAAATGATAGTGACCATACGTTTACGGACACTAATGATGGCATCGTGACGATCCATCCAATCAATACCCAAGATGACGTCGTCTCTCGGTAAATCTACCACGATTAGGTCTGCTAACCAATCACGGCCATGATGTTGAATCGGACAATTCTTAATCTCACGATTTCCAATAATTCGTCTACCATCAGGTAGACTAATGACATACGGCTCACAACTAGTAGCACTACCCAAACGTAGTCTACTCAAACATGATTCGGAAATGAATGAATGCGATGCACCAGTATCAAAAAGGGTACACACAGGTTGAGATACAATATCCAGTGTACTGAGATCATCCGGGCCTCCGAATCATCGGTCTTATTCATCTCATAAATTCGGGGCTTGCCGGCCCCCGAACCGGACGCTCCCGTCTGATAGCTCTTGGCTCCGCCTTTGTTTTCTCACGTCGTATTGAACGACGAAGACTGAGTGGCCTGATTATGAACAGCTGGCTGCTTCGGGGCCTGAGATGACGCCGGAGTAGGTTTGGAGTCCCTTCGGAAAAAACGGGCCTTATGAGCGCTCTTACCTAGATAGTAAGCCACAACTGAAACTTTGTGTCCTTCGTGACATTCTACCATAGCAAATAACTTCTCGAAATGCTCGAGCCAATGAACAATATCCGCCGGCTCAGATGAGCCCTCAAAAGTAGGTGGCCTTTGGCGAGAGATGTCGCCAATAATATTGCTTACACCCCTCTCTTGCCCCTGAGGTGGCGGCGGAGGAGCCTGCTAATTCTGAGCTGTTGAGTTCTGCATCGTCTCCATGAGGCATGCCATCTGTGTCATCTGGGCCATCATGCCCTGCATAAAAGCGAGTGGATCAACCCCAACACCTTCTGACTGAGCTGTGTCCCGGGTACGACTCCCTGACAGTTGTAACACCCCGAGATATTCGGAATAATTACAGCGCCGTAAACCCTTTAGATAAGGATTTACAAGGCTAATTTTAAAAGAAGTGTAAAAACAATACAATCGAACAACTGAAGTTCAAATACAGATTTGATTCAACCGATCAAATGAGTTAACTTATACAACCATGTCGAATTGACCTTATTAAAACAGACGTACTCGAGTACTAAACGAACCAAGAAGACAAATCGCAATAACAATAACATCAATCACATCACTGAGCCATTTCATCGTCCTGTCGGTACTGTGGTTGCCTCCCCGCTCCTCGGCTACCTGAACATCAAAACAATGTCCACCCCCGAAGGGGTTAGCAAAACAATGCTAGTACAAGTATCATCATACAAGAAATCATCAATGCATCATAAAACATGCAAAACGGACTTCCGCCACCGGAATCCAACGATGCGAATCCTCACGATTCCATCAACACAATACAGGGTAATACAGCGATCCAGCGCCCTCAGCATAGATCCCCATGATGATCCCGTCGAACCAACGCATGGTGGAAAACCCGTCCAACGATCCAGCGCCCTCAGCATAGATCCCCATGATGATCCCGTCGGACCAACGCATGGTGGACATTCGATCCAGCGCCCTCAGCATAGATCCTCATGATCCCCTCGGATCATTTATACCATAAATCAATCAACTATGCATACACATATGCATTTCAATATGTTCATCAATACGAACAAATAACCACGAATATCACGAGAATTATCAGAAATACATCTCATATTCAACAATATGAATAAAACCACAAGCATGATAAATCGAACTTGACATATGATACTTGCCTCGAAAATGGCAAGGACGAAACACTTCAACGATCTCGACACACTCGAAGGCCGCCTCCTTCGATCAACGTAACAAGCTCGAACCTTAACAAAAGGAATGATATACAAATCATCTCAAGTCGAATGATGGCCTAACAATTCGGTCTACGGCCGAAAAATTCAAAACAAACAATCACTGGGATCAAGGCGTGCGCTACGTACTCTACGTAACGTGCGCTAAGCCGTCCTGTTAGCGTACGCTATCGTGTAAGACTAGCGTGCGCTAGCTACGAACTGACAGTTCGAATCGGCTGATACATACGTACGCTACGTACGTATTGTGCGTTAACTGAACCCCGATAGCGCACGTTAACTCACATATGTTAGCGTGCGCTAACCTTGCATGGCAGAATACTGCTACCGGAAAACTGGGTTGAAAGGTGGTGAATTCACGAATTCTATGTTGATACAACATGTCATCCTCAAGCATGTCATGCTAAAAAGGTTTTGTGGAAGTTCCATGATCATGAGGTACAACTTATACGGATAATCATCTCAACATCATATCTTTTCTAAGATCTTCAAGAAATATACCAAGTTCCGATTATTCCAAGTCTCAAAACATATGATTCCTTACGTAAAACATACGAACTAGGTAATATCATATACTGGTCGATTGGTTTTGAAGATACATAACATGCTCAGGAATCCACATACTAAAAAGGTTCAACGGATCATACGATGAATAAGTGTCGAAACGTCGAAAATATCCTTCTAACACATGATGAACGACTAATAACGAATCTAACTGACTAGACGAACATGATCAACATCCTTTAGAACACAACTAGTATTGGTGAAGAATCACCTACCTCAAGGTAGTGAAGAACACGGAGGAAATTGAAGCAATCTAACACCGCAAGCTTGAACGCCAATCTCCAACGATGTACGATCTTCAATCACGAGCTAGAGTGTTGATATGAAGTGTTTAGGATGAAGGAAATTATGTTCTAAGTGTAAGAATTCGGGTAATGGGAGAAGAGAGAACTGAAATCACGAATAGGATGTTGTCCTATTTATAAGAAATGGCTATTAGCGCGCGCTAGACCCTACTCGTAGCGTGCGCTAACGGCTCACTGACTTTACTGTACTCAGCACTTAGCGTGCGCTACGCATATACTTGTAGCGTGCGCTAAGGCGTTGACTCGGCTTTTCCCGAAAGCCGTCCAGGTACATCCGACACGATCCGACAGGGGTCCCCCGGCCAGATCTCACCTACCGCACGTCTCAATCAAATTGACCATGCATAGCGTGCGCTAATGACCCTCAGTAGCGTGCGCTATGAATCCATGTTAGCGTACGCTAAATATAGCCGATAGCGTGCGCTACATGCGCAGATTAACAATCTTTAAGTCACAACCACGAAATTAAACGCTCGACAACATCGGATTATGAAATACGGAGAATAGTACTCAGACAAAAGTACAATCATTACAATATCACAAGTTCCAATTACATATCAGAAATCTCGGGTATTACATCCTTCCTCCCTAAAAAGAAGTTTCGTCCCGAAACTTAAGATGAAAACAACTCCGGATATCTAGTCATCATACTGTCCTCCGTTTCCCAAGTGGCCTCTTCGACTCCGTGTCGTGACCATTGCACTTTAACCAAGTGTATTGGTTTATTCCTCAATTGTTTGATCCGGCTCTCAAGTATCTTGATTGGTCTCTCTTCGAAGGTGCCATCATTAGCTATCTCGATCTCGTCAAAATCAATGACGTGACTGGGGTCCGGTACATACTTCCGCAATTGGGATACGTGAAACACATTGTGAACGTGACTCAGCGATGGCGGTAAGGCCAACCGGTATGCTAAATCTCCAACTCTCTCGAGGATCTCGAATGGTCCGATATATCTCGGACTAAGCTTGCCTCTCCTCCCAAAACGGAAAATCCCTCGTGTAGGAGACACCTTCAATAGTACATGGTCCCCAACGTCGAACTCTAGAGGGCGACGATGGACATCTGCATAAGACTTCTGTCGACTCTGGGCAGTCAATAGTCTCTCTCAAATCAAAGCTATCTTCTCTTGAGTCTGAATAATCAATTCTGGTTCCGTCCCGATCAAATCCGAAGAATCATCCAAACACAGGGGTGATCGGCATCTTCTCCCGTACAAAGCTTCAAATGGTGCCATCTTAATAGAAGTATGCCAACTGTTATTATAGGTGAACTCGATCAAGGGCAAGTGAACTTCCCAATCAGTTGACCAATCTAATGCACAAGCTCTAAGCATGTCCTCTACTGTCTGTATAGTCCTTTCAGACTGACCGTCCGTTTGGGGATGATAAGCCGTGCTAAAGTTGAGCTCAGTCCCCAAATCCTTGTGAACTTATTTCCAGAAGTGCGACACGAAGCGACCATCTCGATCCGAAATAATGGTCCTCGACGTCCCATGCAATCTGACTATCTCCGCAATAAATACTCGTGCCAACCTCTCGGGTCCCCATGTATCTGTAATTCCTAGGAAATGAGCCGACTTGGTTAGTCGATCAACTATAACCCAAATCATGTTCATTCCCGTTCTAGTCCTTGGCATACTGGTGATGAAATCCATCGAGATGTCCTCCCACTTCCATTCCGGGATCGGAAGCGGCTTTAACATTCCGGCAGGTCACTGATGTTCAATCTTAACCTGCTGACAAGTCAAACACTTCGAAACGTACTCCGCTACGTCCTTCTTCATATTCCCCCACCAGAAGTTTTGCTTTAAATCCTTATACATCTTACTACTGCCTGGGTGAATAGAATAAGGCGCGCTATGAGCTTCCTTCAAAATTGTCCGTCTCAAATCATCATCCTCGGGAACGCAAAGTCGACTCTGAAATCTCAGAACTCCATCGTCTTGTACCACGAATCCTGGGGATTTTCCCTTCTTTACTTCATCATATAATCGAAGGATCAGAGAATCGTTCAATTGTTTAGACTTGATCGCCTCGACTAGTGATGAAGTCAGTTCCATCACATAAAGTTGCCTTTGGATTCCTGGTGCCCATACTTCAATCCCTTCGCGGATCAGTTCTCGTTGAATGCTGGTTTGGGACGTAAGTGCTTCCAACACTCGAAGAGAAACAGGTTTTCGGCTCAAGGCATCGGCTACTACGTTTGCTTTCCCCGGATGATAAAGAATCTCCAAGTCGTAATCCTTGATCAATTCCAGCCACCTTCTCTGCCTCATGTTTAATTCTTTCTGACTGAAAATGTATTTGAGGCTCTTATGATCGGTAAAGATCTGACAATGAGTGCCGTACAAATAATGTCTCCAAATTTTCAGTGCAAAGACTACAGCTGCTAACTTCAGATCATGAGTCGGGTAATTAACCTCATACGGTTTCAATTGCCGAGAAGCATAAGCAATCACTTTATCCTTCTGCATCAATACACAACCTGCACTCGATTTGAAGCGTCAGATACCATGAATCCATCAGTCCCCTCTGGCAGCGCTAATATGGGTGCCGTCGTCAGTCTCCTCTTAAGTTCGTCAAAACCAGCCTGGCACTTCTCATTCCACGTGAACTTTTGAGTTGTCTGTAACAGCTGAGTGAGTGGACGAGCAATTTTGGAAAATCCCTCTACAAAGCGGCGATAATATCCAGCAAGTCCTAAGAAGCTTTGGACTTCTTTCACGTTTTTAGGAGCTTCCCATTCCAAGATTGCTTCGACTTTCTTCGGGTCCACCTGAACTCCGTCGGCTGATATCACATGTCCAAGGAAGGTTACTTCCTTAAGCCAGAACTCGCATTTCGAAAGTTTTGCATACAGTTGTTCCTTCCTCAAGGTGTTCAAAACCACATGTAAATGTTCAGCATGCTCCCCTGCGTCCTTCGAATATATCAAACTGTCATCAATGAAGACGACCACAAATTTATCCAAGTATTCCAAGAATACCCGATTCATCAGTTGCATGAATACCGCAGGAGCATTGGTAAGTTCAAATGGCATTACTATGAATTCATAATGCCCGTACCAGGATCTGAAAGCAGATTTCGGTATATCCGATTCCTTAATCCTCAACTGGTGGTATCCTGATCGCAAGTCAATCTTCGAGAATACCCTTGCCCCTTGCAGTTGATCAAACAAGTCGTCGATACGAGGTATAAGATACTTATTCTTGATTGTCATCTTGTTGAGCTCCCTGTAATCAATACACAATCGGAGGGATCCGTCTTTCTTCCGAACAAAGAGAACGGGCGCTCCCCAAGGAGAAACGCTAGGTTGGATATAGCCCTTCTGTAACAATTCCTCCAGTTGCTTCTTGAGTTCATACATCTCGGTTGGCGCCATGCGGTATGGTGCTCTGGAAATAGGAGCTGCTCCAGGCTCTAATTCGATAGTGAATTCCACTGCTCTCTGCGGAGGTAATCCAGGTAGTTCGTCAGGAAATACATCTGAGAACTCATTCACAACTGAAATAGACGAGAGCTCTACTCCTTCCTCTTTCCTCATGGCATAGCACCAAAGTCCCTGACATCCCTATTTCAGTAATTTCACGGCTTTCATTGTCTTGATCAATTTTCCCAAGCTTCCCGGTCTCCATCCTCGGAATAAGTGTTCAGATCCGTCATCAGCAATGATGGAAATGACTCTCTCGGTAATTAATGTACCTCCATAACGGTTGAGCCAATCGTCTCCGAGAATTAAATCGTCACCGTAGATGTCAACTACAATGAGATTCGATGGACACTCTCTTCCTTCTATAGATACTGGGAAATCCCTAGCTTCTAGGGTTCCCACAATTTTCTCTCCGCTCGGTAATCCCACAACATAAGGTTCACAATTATACAAGCACGAGATTTTCAAACGATTAACACAGTTCAAAGATATAAAAGAATGCGTAGCTCCCGAATCGAACAAGACACTAATCGGTTGCAAAAGGATCTCGAATCGTGCACTGATGCAACAGGTGTTCGATCATCGATTTCCTCATTTCGCAAAGCGGAGGAACGGACCCAAAGACTGGATGTCTCTCTCTTCCCAACGCTCGCTGAAATCCACTGCTGCGTCTGGTTCACACTCGTCTCCTTCGAATCGAGCCGGAGTGCGAGTACCAAAAGATCGGGTCGCATTCCCACAAAATGTTGCGCGATGTCCTTCCCGCCCACACTCAAACAGTCACGCTGGCGCGAAACAATCACGCCGAACATGTCCCGCTTTGCCACGCTTATAACACTTTTTCCCTACGTCAAACAGCTTGGTGCCGCCTAACTTCTTTCCACCTCGAGAAGGATGCGGAGGTCTCCTGGATGAACGAAAAGAGGACTGACCCCT
The DNA here is from genome assembly GCA_033398695.1 of Orobanche coerulescens. Classification (NCBI taxonomy): domain Eukaryota; kingdom Viridiplantae; phylum Streptophyta; class Magnoliopsida; order Lamiales; family Orobanchaceae; genus Orobanche; species Orobanche coerulescens. Next base: position 54,121,783 of record CM065808.1, on the reverse strand, counting down.
GCAAGGCCCGCTACTCTTATCCTCCGTGAAGTTGCCAGACACCTTCTGTTTCTTTGCTTCCGTCGATTTCTCTACTGCTGCCTCCTTCATATCATAGGCTAACGCCTTGTCCTGATACTGTCGCAAGGTGGTACATTCAAATCCGGACATATACTGCTGAATTTCCGGCTTCATTCGCATGTCAAAATGAAAAATTTTCTCCGCCTCGGTCCTGACCAAGTGGCGCACATAAGTCAGCTGGTGATTAAAAGTCTTAATCACGTCCGTCACAAATGCTTCCGAATTTTGTGGTGAGAAAAAATCCCGAACTCGGGCTTCTCTAACTGGGCGAGGACAATACTGCGCCTCCATCATCAATTTGAATTCCGTCCAGTCAACATTGTGCTCCTCCGGTCGAATGGCCTCCCACCAGTCGAAAGCCTCCCCGGTCAAAAGATACTGGGCGACCGGAACCTTCCTATCATTGGGACAGTTAATCCCCGCAAAAATCTTTTCTAATTCCTTTAGCCAATGATCCCACGAAAGCGTCTCAGCGGAACCGTCAAATTTTGGAGGATGCAATTTGACCACCTCGGTAAGCCATTTATCTCCCCGATTATCCGCGTTATGCTGCTGTCCCATCACCGTCTGCATGCGATCCACAACTTGAGCAAACTGGTTTATCTGGGCAACCACTGCCAAGCACTCCCGCACGTTAGGATCTCGCATTATTATTTGCCGATCTCGCCGTCCCCTAATGTGAATCCGTTCGACTAGCGGCTATCTCTCGGGGTAGATACCGACTCTTCTTGCCTCGCATTTCCACGTCCCGCGTCCACGACCGCGTCCGCGTCCACGACCTCCTCTCAACATACCGTAAACATAAATACTCAATATCCGGACAAACTTTCTCAAAGTACATCCATCAATGTTTACAAGACATGAATTAAATAAAGCAGAGTATTCGAGATTAGGAAACTTACAACCACAGTCCACTGACGATCTTTGGCTCAAGTGATGATGTTACGAACGAACAATAATCAAATAACGTAAACAGACCCAACTAACCCGACTGCCAAGATATCCATAATCTTAGCTCCGATACCATATTCTGTAACACCCCGAGATATTCGGAATAATTACAGCGCCGTAAACCCTTTAGATAAGGATTTACAAGGCTAATTTTAAAAGAAGTGTAAAAACAATACAATCGAACAACTGAAGTTCAAATACAGATTTGATTCAACCGATCAAATGAGTTAACTTATACAACCATATCGAATTGACCTTATTAAAACAGACGTACTCGAGTACTAAACGAACCAAGAAGACAAATTGCAATAACAATAACATCAATCACATCACTGAGCCATTTCATCGTCCTGTCGGTACTGTGGTTGCCTCCCCGCTCCTCGGCTACCTGAACATCAAAACAATGTCCACCCCCGAAGGGGTTAGCAAAACAATGCTAGTACAAGTATCATCATACAAGAAATCATCAATGCATCATAAAACATGCAAAACGGACTTCCGCCACCGGAATCCAATGATGCGAATCCTCACGATTCCATCAACACAATACAGGGTAATCCAGCGATCCAGCGCCCTCAGCATAGATCCCCATGATGATCCCGTCGAACCAACGCATGGTGGAAAACCCGTCCAACGATCCAACGTCCTCAGCATAGATCCCCATGATGATCCCGTCGGACCAACGCATGGTGGACATTTGATCCAGCGCCCTCAGCATAGATCCTCATGATCCCCTCGGATCATTTATACCATAAATCAATCAACTATGCATACACATATGCATTTCAATATGTTCATCAATACGAACAAATAACCACGAATATCACGAGAATTATCAGAAATACATATCATATTCAACAATATGAACAAAACCACAAGCATGATAAATCGAACTCGACATATGATACTTGCCTCGAAAATGGCAAGGACGAAACACTTCAATGATCTCGACACACTCGAAGGCCACCTCCTTCGATCAACGTAACAAGCTCGAACCTTAACAAAAGGAATGATATACAAATCATCTCAAGTCGAACGATGGCCTAACAATTCGGTCTATGGCCGAAAAATTCAAAACAAACAATCTGCCTGGACTGCTTAGCGTGCGCTACGTACTCTACGTAACGTGCGCTAAGCCGTCCTGTTAGCGTACGCTATCGTGTAAGACTAGCGTGCGCTAGCTACGAACTGACAGTTCGAATCGGCTGATACATACGTACGCTACGTACGTATTGTGCGTTAACTGAACCCCGATAGCGCACGTTAACTCACATATGTTAGCGTGCGCTAACCTTGCATGGCAGAATACTGCTACCGGAAAACTGGGTTGAAAGGTGGTGAATTCACGAATTCTATGTTGATACAACATGTCATCCTCAAGCATGTCATGCTAAAAAGGTTTTGTGGAAGTTCCATGATCATGAGGTACAACTTATACGGATAATCATCTCAACATCATATCTTTTCTAAGATCTTCAAGAAATATACCAAGTTCCGATTATTCCAAGTCTCAAAACATATGATTCCTTACGTAAAACATACGAACTAGGTAATATCATAAACTGGTCGATTGGTTTTGAAGATACATAACATGCTCAGGAATCCACATACTAAAAAGGTTCAACGGATCATACGATGAATAAGTGTTGAAACGTCGAAAATATCCTTCTAACATATGATGAACGACTAATAACGAATCTAACTGACTAGACGAACATGATCAACATCCTTTAGAACACAACTAGTATTGGTGAAGAATCACCTACCTCAAGGTAGTGAAGAACACGGAGGAAATTGAAGCAATCCAACACCGAAAGCTTGAACGCCAATCTCCAACGATGTACAATCTTCAATAACGAGCTAGAGTGTTGATATGAAGTGTTTAGGATGAAGGAAATTATGTTCTAAGTGTAAGAATTCGGGTAATGGGAGAAGAGAGAACTGAAATCACGAATAGGATGCTGTTCTATTTATAAGAAATGGCTATTAGCGCGCGCTAGACCCTACTCGTAGCGTGCGCTAACGGCTCACTGACTTAACTGTACTCAGCACTTAGCGTGCGCTACGCATATACCTGTAGCGTGCGCTAAGGCGTTGACTCAGCTTTTCTCGAAAGCCGTCCAGGTACATCCGACACGATCCGACACGATCCGACAGGGGTCCCCCGGCCAGATCTCACCTACCGCACGTCTCAATCAAATTGACCACGCATATCGTGCGCTAATGACCCTCAGTAGCGTGCGCTATGAATCCATGTTAGCGTACGCTAAATATAGCGGATAGCGTGCGCTACATGCGCAGATTAACAATCTTTAAGTCACAACCACGAAATTAAACGCTCGACAACATCGGATTATGAAATACGGAGAATAGTACTCAGACAAAAGTACAATCATTACAATATCACAAGTTCCAATTACATAACAGAAATCTCGGGTATTACAACAGTGAATGATCATTTCTGGGTGAATGAGTGGCAGCGTCGCTGCTCGATGAATTAGCATTATTCCGCGCGTTCGCGTGTGTATTCACACGAGCTCTCGGGTTTCGGCCCGCACCGCGGCCTCGTCCCCCGCGTCCTCTGCCTGCTCTCTCCATACTGAAGTAGGAAAGTCACATGATAATTATAGCTCTCGTATGAATATCACATTATGATTACGTCATGAAATGATGAAAATGAGCATACACGCTCTAACACAGTAATTACATGAATGATTAACTGAGGTGACATGATTATCTGATGATATTCTTGAAATGATTATCTTGAACAAGTTAACAAGATTAATGATATGATCCTCAAGATCAACAACTGAACAGTGAAATGAACTGAGTGATTAATGAGTTAACATGATCGACATGATCAAAATGAATGACGATGAGGATTGTTGACTGTTGAATGATGAATGAGTGATTCTTATGTCCAGAAATTACCATGGCATTAGAAATCTTACAGTTCTTTCTGTCTGAGGGGCTCGACATTTGCACAGGTCACACGTGACTCGAAAGTCCAATGATACTAGTCCGATGATGATGATTTCAAATGAGACATGACTCAGAAGGTAGTATTCAAAACCACGCTCCGATACCAACTCTGTAACACCCCAAACTAGGCGACTATTACAGTGTCGTGGACCCCCGACTGGGACCCACCGGGCAAATGAAAATTAATGACTTAGATAACATAATCGCATTAATGAACCACATTATATCATCCATTACTCTGATAAGGAGTTTCAAGTACAACACACCCAAGATAATACAGAATACATGTATATTTTATATGAAGATAAAATATACAACACTGAATGAAACAGAGTATCCGAATGGAAATCTGCAGCGGAAAATAAATGACGACAACATGAATGACTGAAAGGATTGGGGCCCTCTACTAGTATCATTAGGACTCCTCGCTGTCAACATTCTCTTCCCGTGCTTTAGCCTTGCCATGACCTGAAAACAATATCCCCCAACGGGGTCAGTTACACAGAACAAGAATCCTCAAGGGTTGAATATACACAATCATGATATATCTCAATTATGAAATTAAGCTTAAGAGGGGCATCGTAGTACGCCTGTAATGGTATGTGCATGTGCACTAGGCGAGTGACCGGACACACCCGTCCTAGTACCTAATTAGTCTCACGGAGGTACGTTACCCTGTGCACAGTCCATTGTGTCGGTGAACCCGAACACATGACCATCATGTGCCCGACTAAAAATACCATACATCACCACCCGCCCACGCAATACGAACCCAGAAGGTCATATGAACGAGAATGACCATGATGAATATTAATGAATAATAATCCGACAAAGTCAAGAATGACTCACCGAGATGAAATAATAGTGAAGTGAATGATAGCTCAATGAAATGATTGGAACCGTCGTTCCTCGTGAATGAAGTGATTATTCGACAATTACAAGTCTCAATACGGTTAATACATTATGAATGAGTTATGATTATGAATGAACAACAACGAAAGGAATGAATATCCTTTTAACCGAGTAAGAATTAACTTACTCAATACTAGTGAAAATGTCCTTCCACGAACAAATGTCCTAAATGAGATGTTGGTCGCTCGAACAACCTTGAATAACATAATCACCAACAATCCGTTCAGCATACGAATCAAACACGATTATAACTACTTAAAACGTCGATATGACTAAACCAAGTTCATTGGGGCATTATATCAAACACGTTGTAACCAATCCTCGATTGTTTACAACCAATCCTTAACTATAACAATATCAAATCCCCAAGGAGTGTTCCAAACCAACAAAACATCTTCAATACAATCAATAATCCAATATGAATATCCAAATTCTTGATTACAACAACAACTAATCGAAAACCCCCAAATCCAACTCAATATTCAAAGTGTTCTTGAATAACCCTTCAATAATCCCATGAATATTCATACACACTCATAATAGTACGTATATTTCTTCATACAACATGATTATAACGTCCAAAACATCATATCTCAATACAAAATCGAAATCCATGATGTTGAAGAATATTACCTTGAAGATCCAAATACTTTGATCCGGTGAAATCGTGTTAAATCGACTATGCAAGCTTCACAAACGAATGAAGATGATGAAAACCGATCACCCAAGTGATTGATCATGAAAAATCTCTCCCTCAAGCTCTCTCTCTCTCTCTCTCTCTCTCTATCTCTCTCTCGTAACAAGGTGAAGAAATGATAGAAATGAGCTCAAAGTCCCGTCTAAGTCCTTTAAATACAGCCATGGTTATGGCTGTAACATCCCAAGTCAACGGTCTTACGGCCGTAACCAGCCACCTCATACGGGCGTAACTCGCCCTCGTCCAAACACCTGCCGACAGTCATACGGCCGTACCCGCACATGCCTTACGGGCGTAACTCGACTGATACGGCCGTACTCGGCAAAACTTACGGGCGTATGAAGCCTTCGTCAAAAATGCCAGGAGCCCTGCTCGAATCGTACGGTCGTAACCGGTAAAGCCTTACGGCCGTACCTGCCTCATCTTACGGCCGTATGCCGCAACCCTTACGGCCGTAAGCCCTCTTCGTCCGATATTACCTAAAAATCACAAACACCTCTTACTGCCATAGCCTGCCTACCTTATTGCCGTACCTCGTCTTCGGCCAAAACAACCTTGAGCCTATAATATCCGCAATTTTCGAATTTCGGTAAATTTCTTTTTTCGGCCGGAGTCCATTTTGACGGCTCGCTCAGGACCGTTTCGTCATTCTGAGAATGATTAATTCTACACTTTTTGTCATCCGAGTTTGTTTCGGTGTTGTTTTGTTGAGTTCCGTGCTTTTTAGCGACTTTTCCGCACTTGAGTTCGATTCTTGTGAATCTCGTCCGAAACTACTGTTTCGAGTTTCCCGAAAGTCCGTTTAACTTTGTTAGACGTGTTGTGAACTTCAGTTTGGTTATTCGATCATGTATCGTGATTTCCGGGCGTTTTGGGCCATTTTGTAATTTCTTGAAAGTTACGGGTATCCGTATCTGTAATTGTTGTCTCGACCCTTTTCTTGGTCGCGTATGATTAATTATGGTATTACGTTTTCATTTCGAGTCGTTGATGTCGTCCGCGAACTTTTTGTCGTGTTCGTTCCGTGCGTTTTCGGAAATCGAGGCGTCGGGTCGTGGCGGCCGAAAGTACCGGACCGGTGCGGCATCGTCGGAAGTCTTGAGCACCGCCGAGCAGCACGACAGAACCGCGTAGCGCACGCCACGGCCGGGACGCTGCGCGCTTAGCTCGGCATGTAGCGCACGCTGTCGAGTCGGCCAGACGCCATTCGGGCCCGGGCGAGGGATTCGAGGTTCTCGACTCGGTCGATCGGCGTAGCGCACGCCATCACGGCCGTGGGCGCACGCTAACCGGGCAGGTAGCGCACGCCGTCGGCCGACTAGCGTACGCACGGGATGAGTTTGTTAGTCCGGTGGCTACTCGGACAGCCGCTAGCGCAGGCTTCCGGCCGTAGCGCACGCTAGCGGGAGTCGGGCGGTCGAGTCATGGTCGGCAGAATTGGTCGGTGGTGCCGGGTCATGCGGGCCATGGCCGAGAGTGCTCGTCCGATACTGGCCGATAGCGCACGCTAGTCCGGGAAGGCTAGCACACGCTAGTTCCGGCCCAGTATATAAATGACAGACCAACGACTTTTTCCGTCATTTTTCATTTCATTTCTCTTCGGTCCGCGGCTGGGGTTTTGGAGAGGACGAAACCATGTTGTTGGACAACAAATCCATGAAGTTCTTGAGGTTATATCGTTGATCAATCATCCTATAACATCCTTCGATCCAGCGAATCAAGGTTAGATCTTTAGAACCCTACTTTTGCGGAGATTTGGGGGTTTCGCATTTTTGTCCGATTCGTTCCGTTTTATCGATTAATTCATGATGAATATGATTAATCTTGTTGGTATTCTTAGTTTCCCTACGGATTCATGGTATATTTCGTGATTTTTACGGAATCGAGAGGGTTTGGTTGTGGTCCGCCCTCGTTGTTGTTTATATACGAATATACATGAATCGTAGGTGGGTTTTCGGGTGTATTCCAATTCCGTATTCATTTAGAAATGGTGGTGATTGTATTCTTCGAATCGTTAGGTTCGGTTTCATTGGTTTCTAGCGTTCGTCGGTGACTCTCTTTTCCATTCATCGCGTCGTCAATAATTCAAGGCAAGTAGCCTGGTTACGGCCGGGGGAAGTGCCATGAAGGTCGAGAAGAACCCAACTTTGTTCTTTCCTCCTTCTAACCTTCTTTCGTTGGAACAAGCGTTGGAGCAGGTCAATCTTAATAGGCAGATCCTTAAAAGATTACTTTAATGGGCGGAAAATCAAAGCTATTCTGCAAAATTCCACTACCGGAACTCAAACTCAGCTCGCTCAGAATAAGAACAACCACCCAGCCAGAGACTTTCCTCCTTACCGGGCCTCGTTCTGCGTGTACAGCCTTCTGCGGAAAGCTCCCGTTCTGGTCAAGTTTCCTTGCGCTTCCACCTAGTGGGAGTATGCCGTTTTGCATGATGCTTACACTCCGGGATACGAGTCCTTGTGAATGGGCAAAGCCAGGTGCTCTTATTTTTGGGAACCTTTATGCTTAACGTGGAATGGTAATGTATTTTGTGTGTGATTTGCTCACCTCGTGTTGGTCCGACGGGATCAAGGAGGGAATCCAAAGGTTTGCGTCCCGGATTCATGAGTTTGTTTAGCTAGCCAGTGCGGGAGGGTCCTTAGAGGCCTCGTGCGGGAATTTATGATATGACTATGTTCCCAAGGCGATGCATGTGCGTGTTTTGTTTTATAATATAGCCAGTGCGGGAGGGTCCTTAGAGGCCTCGTGCGGGAATTTATGATATGACTCTGTTCCCAAGGCAAATTGTTTGACTGTTTATTTCCGGAAAAGACATGTCTGGTTTTGGCTTTTGAAAATGGTATTGGTGCTGTACTATGAAATGTGTAAGCGATTGGTTTGCCTTGAATACTTGTACTAGCGTAATTGCTAACCCCTTTGGGGACCCGTTGTCGGGGAAATTCTTGTTATGGATTTCAGGTTATGTTCAGCCAGACGAGCGGGCGCTGGGATGGTACGAGGATGTCGGCCAAGGTTGTTGACATGTGTAATTGAGTCTTGCTATTTCCTACTGTCTCTTTTGATGTGGATGTTTTCCAAATTGTAAACTTATAGATTGTACTCGCGAGTACTTAGGCTTTTCCTTTCGGATTGTGTTTGGACTTCGTTGGAGTTACTGTACTTGTCGGTTGATGTTTATTATGCCGGTTGTACCGGACGTGTTGTTTTATGTTCTTGTTGTTAACAATTGTTTCCTTGCTAACCGAGACGGTTAGTCGAGAGGTGTTTTCTTCTGTTAGCCTGGTGGATCCCATGTAGGGGTCCACGGCGCTGTAATACACCTCGAATATCTTGGGGGTGTTACAGAGCCAACGAATGCATGTTGCGGTCGTAATGCATGATTATTTACGGCCGTAACTCATTGCTGGAAGTGACAAAAATGTGACAACTCCGTCTACTCGCTATAAACGGTGAATGATCCGACGTACAATACTTGTGTGAATGTAATTAAGTCCAATAACACGTGATAGATGATACTTCCAACACAAGACTACCATTCACGATGATTATGATAATACTCTCACCTCGATTCTCAATCAGAGATGAATGACGATTGGTAACTGATACACGGTTACAAAATGCCAACAATGAATACAAATGAATGAATCATGAATGATGAGTGATTATTAATGAGTGAAAATTACTGAGTGACCATTACTGACTGATAATTACTGAATGATAATGAATGAATTACAACCGGGTATTACAAGTATGTTTTCTCATATCTCTTGTGTTTCGTATTATATTCGTATATACATAGCTCGATCGATCCTCGTAGGGATTCGGATCGAATTAATTTTCATTTTACCGCTTCTGCTGGGCCTTCGTTTTAGGCACCAAATCCCAACAATTGTTCGGATAATTGACTTGATTGCGTTATCTGTTTGGGGATGCTTGTCACTTGTTGATTGCGTTATGCCCCTGCTTGTGGCATTGTGATGGCTGTTGTTGAGCGTGTTTCCACACCGTATGTTCCTTTGCGTTCTTGTAACGTCTTGCCGATGGGCGTAAGCTATGCATTCTCGTGTATCTTGTTGAGATGTTCCTGGCGGGATATTGTTCCTCCCTGCTTATTTTTAAGTTTCATGACGAAACTTCTTTTAAGGAGGGTAGTATGTGATATCCGTAATTTCGATTTTTGGTAAATTTCTTTTTTTGGCAGGAGTCCGTTTTAACGGCAGGCTTGTGACCGTTCGTCATTCTAAGAATGATTAATTCTGCACTTTTTGACATCCGAGTTCGTTTCGGTGTCGTTTTGCCGAGTTTCGTGCTTTTTGGCGACTTTTTCGCATTTGAGTTCGATTCTTGCGAATCTCATTCGAAACTGTTGTTTCATGTTCCCCGTAACTCTGTTTAACTTTGTTAGACATGTTGTGAGCTTTGGTTTGGTTATTCGATCACGTATCATGATTTTCGGGCATTTTGGGCCATTTTGTAATTTCCCAAAGTTATGGGTATCCACCTACGTATTTATTGTTTCAACTCGTTTCATGGTCGTGTGTGAGTTTGGTCAGAGCTCAAGATCTTAGTATGATCATATTCTGGAGCTTTTCGTGTGTATCTGGAACTTGAAGATTCGGTCGGAGAAATCCGTCATCGTACCCATTTTTGAGGGTACTTTTCCTGTTATTTCTGAGTCGTTAGCGCACGCTACATCCTGGTGGTTAGCGCGCGCTAAGGTGCAGTAGTTAGCCCACACTACGGGTTTGGTAGCGCACGCTAACTGGTAGTTCGAGGCAGTCCAATAGCTACTGGACTGGGACTGGAGTCTCGTTAGTGCACGCTACAGTTGGTGGATAGCGCGCACTATCGTCTGCTTAGTACGCTATATGTTCTGCTTAGTACGCTATATGTCCTTTCTAGCGCACACTACCTGGTAGGTGCAGATCTGTCCAGGAGCTAATGGACTGGATTCTTGGCTCGTTAGCGCACGCTACGCGTATTTTCTAGCGCACACTTACTGTGTTGCAGGCGGAATGTCTGGGGCGCTGACCCCGTTAGCGTGTGCTAATGCGGTGTGTTTAGCGCACGCTATTAACTGTCCAGTATAAATACTGGACAACACCCTTTATTCCGTCATTTCTCTCCCTCTTCGTCTCTTTTCGTCGGGAGCAAGTTCTTGGGGTGATTTTGGGCGCTCTTCATCATCAAGTTTCATCTTGGGATGAATTTGTGTGTGTTTGACATCATTTAATCCATTGTTCTTCGCCGGATCAAGGTATTTTTTCTTATTTCCCTAGAGTTGGCTTTTTGGGAGTTTTGTTCTTGATTCCAAATCCAATCCAGTTTATACGAATTGATTGGTGTTAGATGTTGTTGTTAAACATGTTTATTGATTGTATATCCATATCCTTGGTTCGTTTCAACCCGAAGGGTGATTTTGGTGTTCTTGAAGTGTAATGAACATTTAATGTTCGATTAAATGTCCGAATCAGTTTTCCTTCGATAGCTTGTTGTGATCTCTGTTGTTTTTGGTCTTGATCCTCGTCGTAATGGTGTCGGCTAAATACTAAGTCATGTAAAACAACGACTTCCAAAGTATTATCTCGACAAAGTCTCAATGAAATAAATAATCCAAAACATAAGTCTGAAATGAAATAAAACTTCAAAATACTAAGTCTTAAAATACCCCATAAATGGGAATCTAAACATGGGTAGGTCCTCTAGCTCCTACTCTCATCACTCATGTCCAGCATCCCGCTTATTACCTACCGCAGAGAAAAGAAAATGTGTCTGAGCTAACGCTCAGTGAACAGATATAAATAATGAAAGGTAATAAGCATAAACGAAAGAATAAGTGAATGAATCCAAGCACTACTACAAATCATCGCAAAGGAACCAATAATAAGAAATCACTTTTTTCAGAGAAGGGGTCTCTTATTAAAAGAAACCTTTTTCCCAAATAAGGGGTCTCTTATACATGTATATAAAAAAACTCTTCTAAAGAAAAGTGGTTTCTTATTTATTTCTATAAATTTATTAAGATCTAAGGAACCACTTTTTATGAAGAGAGGTTACTTATATTTTTTAATTAATAAACCAAAATTACCAAATAAGAATGCTAATTTAAGTTAAATTAATAATTACTAAATTACAACTATAATAAAAAAAGGCAGAAGATAAAAAAAAAGGAAAAAACACACAAAAGAAGCGGGTAGAATTTCTTCCACCGCCAATTACTTTCTTCCCCCACACCCCGCGCTATTATCCCGCACAATCTAAATCGACCCTTCAGAAAAAAAAAACCACCGTGCAAGCTGCAATCCGCCGCAAACCGCCGCATACCTTCGCAATCCGCCGCAATCCTCCGCCATACTGACGGTATTGATTATTTCCATCTCTTTTAATTTCAATTTAATTGAATTAACCTAATTGCATTGATCATGTCTCCTAAAAATTTAGAAGATTTAGAAGCTTAAAATGAGATATTGATGAGATTGTGAAGCAAGCTATAGTCTGGATTAGTATGAGATTCTTCCAAAAAAAAAACTTGCAAAATTAATTTCTATTTAGCATAGGTTGCTTCGGTTGGTGTGTTTTTGTTTCTGTTCGGCGGATAGTTTTTGTACAGGATTCTGTTTTTGATTTCTGCATTAATTTCTGCATTTGTGTGCTGGTACGTGTGTGTGGGACTGTGTGTGTTGGTGCCTATCTCTCTCTCTCTCTGTGTGTGTTTGTGAATGTGTGCTGGTGCCTGTGTGTATCTGTGAATGTGTGTGCTGGTGCCTGCTTGTGTGTGTGTGTGTATGTGTGTGTGTGTGTGTGTGTGTGTGTGTGTGTGTGTGTGTGTGTGAATATGTGTGCTGGTGCATGTGTTTGTGTGTGTCATGTGTGTTGGTGTGTGTGTGTGTGTGAACGTGAATTTGAAGAAGAAGAAGAAACCTAGTAATTGGATATTTGAGGTTAGGATCTCTTTTAGAAATTTGATAAAGAACATAATTAAGAACATGAAATACAATAACTTAGACGATGTGTTCATAAGTACCAAAATTCAGCACTTTGCACATTGATTCATAAACACCAAAATACAATGTTCAGAAGTTTCACATATACGAAATTAAATAAGGTTCATAAACCCTAGCTTTCAACTGAATCTACACTTTATTGTCACTAAGGTTTTCAAGATGACCATGAGAGCCGATTGTACAAGTGGTTGTAGATTGAAGTGACCACAGGCATCTCAAACTTGGTAATAGGTTTATTCTTGCAAGTTGTTCTTATATGCTCTTGACCACCACATATGTTGCAATGCACTTTCCTACCAGGACTGTACTTGATCTCAGTAATTTGAGATCCACCCTGGCTGCCTCTTCCTCCTTCCCACACTTTTCTCCTCCTCAACTTTTCTCATCCACCTCAAAATTATTGTAAAGGTCTACAAAGTCGTCTTCTTAAATCCCGAGAATTAAATTTGTTCTTTAGAAGACAGCATGAATATCGATCTATTGTTTTGGCACAAGTTACACTTTGTTGTAGAAAATATTAGCTTTGCCAGTCATCTACACCTTAAGAGAAATGCATTACAACACTTGAAGAAGTTCGGGGCAAAGCTAACAACTTTTGGCAAAATTTTACAATCGTGTCTTCATCACCACTTATTGCTCTGATAGAGATTTCTCTCAAAAGTATGGCTCACTCTAGTATAAACTCCAGAAACTATAATTCATCTACACGAGCATGAGAATTTTCTATCTTAACAATCTCAAGGTATTCAAATATAGATTGTGCTTGCAGTTCTTCTCTGTGATTTAATGTCTTAGGTATCTTAAATCCCTTGCGCTGCATGAGAAGAAGAGAACCTGGTGAGGGGGGGTGATATCAAAGGTTTTACATGATACATGTAAAACAACTTTCACACAGTGAAAAATTTTGAGAATAGAAGAATAAAAGAGATACAAGCTTTTTGAAGTACTTTAACCTACGCCAAACAAATACTTGAATGGACAGCATTGCCTTAAGTACATTTGTGATTTCAGATATAGATGCTATATCATCTGTAATATCCGCAATTTTCGATTTTCGGTAAATTTCTTTTTTTTCGGTCGGAGTCCGTTTTGACGACTCGCTCATGACCGTTTCGTCATTCTGAGAATGATTAATTCTACACTTTTTGACATCCGAGTTCGTTTCGGTGTTGTTTCGTTGAGTTCTGTGCTTTTTAGCGACATTTCCGCACTTGAGTTCGATTCTTGCGAATCTCATCCGAAACTGTTGTTTCGAGTTTCCCGCAAGTCCGTTTATCTTTGTTGGACGTGTTGTGAACTTCGGTTTGGTTATTCGATCACGTATCGTGATTTTCGGGCCTTTGGGCCATTTTCGTAATTTCCCAAAGTTTGGGGTAATTACCTTCCGTTGTCGAATTTCGAGCCTTCGGGTGGTCGGAATCGTGTGTCCTACTAGCTCTTAGATTCGTCTTTGTGAGTACTTCGTAACCGTATCTTCGGTTCGTATTCAGGTTCGGGTTTCGGTGTCGTTTTGTTGACTTCTGGATTTCTAAACGACTTTTCTAAGTATGAGTTCGTCTTTGTTAGATCACCATTAATTTTTGGTAACTCCAAAAATTATAAATCTTTGCAATATTATAGAACATCGAGTTAGCTTTCCAATGGTTCAAACGGTGAGTCAATCGGAGTCCGGACGAGAGAGTTATGGTCGTTTCGATTTTGACCGAGCACTTCCAGAGCCTTTCGGCCGATAGGGGGGGCCGATAGACTCTACTGCCGGCATCCCGTAGGGGTATCGGTTGGGCCTATCGGCCGATAGGCCGGCCGATAGGTTCTGCTGTGTTGCACTATAAATGTGGTTTTGAGCGTGAACAGCTCATTCTTTCCCATTTTTCCACCGAGTCGCGAGAGAGAGAGTTAGAGAGGGAGAGAGTTCTTCATCAGGTCGATTTTCATCATTTCTTTTCGGTTGTGAGGCTCGAATAATCAATCTAACGCGCGTTCTACGGATCTTAGTACTCGAATCTTCCAAGGTAATGCTCTAAAACCCTATTTCGATCAATTTGGGGGTTTTGGGTTTTTCTTCCGATTCGTTCCGTTTCGTTGGTGGATTCATGGTGTATACGATTGATATTGTTAGTATCTTTAGTTTTCCTACGGATTCATGGATATTTTGTGGATTTTTATGGAATCGAGAGGGTTTGGTTGTGGTCCGCCCTCGTTGTTATTTTTGTATGAATATACATGAATCGTAGGCGGTGTTCCGGGTGTATGCCTTTTCCGTAATCGTTTAGAAGTGGTTGTGATTGTGCTATTCGAATCGTTAGGTTCATTTTCGCCGATTCCTCGTGGTCGTGCTTGATTCTTCCGTTCCGCTCGTCGTATTCCTTTTCGTTAGCATCGGGCGTTCGAAGCTTCCCGTTGAGCCGTATCCGTTCGTGGTTCCGTGCTCGTGGTATCGAGGCAAGTACCTTGCCCATACTTTTCTTATTTTGTGGATATGATGATCGGTGATCGTATTAGTGTGTTGTTTGGTTATTTGAAATGAAGTTTCAAAAGGATTTCGATTTGGCCTCGTTAAAGGCTTTCTTTCAAAACGCGTGAGTTTTGTGAACGGTGTTTTGAGAATTGATTATGATTTGATTATTTTGAGCGTTGAAGGATTTTATGAGGATACTCCTCTTGTTTAAAGTTATGGAATCGTGTATTCCGTATTTAAGCTTGTTATTGTATTTTTGAAGAGTTTGGTAATGGTGTCGAGTTAATGGCCATCTCTAGTGGGTATTCTTAATGAACTTACATTCTTAGCATGTTAGTATTGCATGAGTAACGTGTATTGTGTGTAATTTACTCACCTTGTGTTGATTCGACGGTCAAGAAGGGAAATCTATGCCGCGCCCGGATTTCACGAGTTTCGTGCATCGCTAGCCAACTCGTTAGGGTCCTTGCAAGGCCTCGAGTGAGAATGTATCTGCCGCGCCTGTTCTCACGGCTTAGCGTGTGCGTGGTTTTGTTTTTTTTTTTTTAATTGTAGCCAACTCGGTAGGGTCCCTATGAGGCCTCGAGCGAGAATGTATGCTGCCGCCCTGTTCTCGAGGCTAATTGTGGACTGTTCATTTCCGGAAATGAGTGCTTTCGAACGGTTTTCATGATTGCATGCATTGACTAAGTGTGTAAGAGGTAAGTGTTCGTTTGGCTTACTTGGCTAGGATGGCACTTCAGTATTTTGTTGTTTGTTTTAAATCCTTTATTTGTGGACTTTGATGTTGGGATACGAACCTCCTGGTCGTTCTTGTGTACCGTGAGTTGATGAGATTTGGGGCTAAAATCCCAATGGTTTTGTAAAAGTCGTTTTACGGATTTGGGGCTAAAATCCCAACGGTTGGTTAATGTCATTTTTCAGAAAGTAAACCTTTGGGGCGGTGACCCCTTTTGTCTATTGGTTTTCGAAAAGTAGGATTTGATAATCCTAAATTGTTTTCTATTAAAACTCTCGATGGCATTCTAAACTGTTTTATAAATTACTTCCATTGATTTATGATATTTCGTTTTTGAAATGTTTTCTCAAACCCTTGCCTCGGGAAGTACTTTTCGTTTCGTTTGGATCGTTGAGGATCCTCGGTTATTGTTATTCGTGGAATGTGAATTGTATGGCTCGTATTTGCACTTTGTATTTGCACTAGCAAAACAGTGGAGTTTTGCTAACCCCCGAGTATTCGGGGGGTGGATGTCTGTTTTTGCATTCAGGTTTTGGAGCATAACACAGGGTCGGCATGAAGGATGATGAAAGATGATCGATACTAATCACATGAGGAACCGTACATCGTGTGATGGTTCAGTTGTACTTTATTTTCATTCTTTGTATTGTTCGTTATGCGGTGTAGTTGTATTTTGTCCCTGCGTGGGCATGAGTTGTATTTGAGTTGTATGTATTTGTGGAAAGACCAAATCGGTCTCTTGAGTCATTGTAGCCTCGAAGGCATTGTCGAGATGTTAAATGTCGTTACCAGCCTGGTAGATCCTTGAGGAAAGGTTCTACGGCGTGTAATATCCCTGAGCGGATTGGGGGTGTTACATAAATGGTATCGGAGCTTAGGTTGAGGGAACCTAGGCTGTCGGGTCAAGTCGTGTTGTTTGAGTCTTGTTTCGTTGGATTTTTATCTGACTGAGTCGTGTCGCGACGCGTCGTTTGAGTTTGTTGGTCGTGATTAGTATCGTGGGGCGATCATCATCTTCGTGCGACCTGTGGAAGTAAGTCTCCCTTCTTTGTGTTGTGCCTCGTGTGACACGAGCTATTTTTATGATTATTTGTTAAGTGGTGGAATTTTATGTGAATTTTGATTTCACGATATGTATTTAGTCGACTCTCGTATTTGATTTATACGAGGAGTGTCGTCGTTGTGATGTCTTTTTATTGTTGTTTTTCTCCGTTGTTGATGATTTTCGAATCGATTTGCACGTTTTACAAGTCTCTTGTGGAAGCTTTGTGCTTATACACGTTCGACTTGTTCACTAGCCAGTGCGGGAGGGTATTTTATCAGCGGTTTTGTTCTGAATGTGGTATTTTATCGTTTATTTTCGTTTAAAGACATGTATTGTCTTGATTTTAAACGTTTTGATGCGTGTGCTAGGAGTTGTTTCATTGAACGTCGGTATGTGTGAGTTTTGGGCATTCTGGCCTATTGGATTTTTGAAAACCTTGAGTATCTTAGAAAAATAAATTTCGAGACATACTTTTCAAATGAGTTATTTTCTTGTGGTACATCCTAGATGCCACAATGTATTTCAAAAATTTTCTACCTCGAGGACCAAAAGGTTTTGAGATATTTTCAACACTTTTATTTAGACCCGAGGGTCGAATAATTTGAAAGTTTTCACTAAGAGAAAGTGTCTTCATTTTTATCAAATGCGAAATGGTTCTCCAATGTCTCGATAACGATGTTTCACGTTTGTACTTTTTTTGAAAGATGATACTCAAGATCAATCGGTGTTCTTCTAAATTATTTTCAAAATGAAGTTTTCGTTTTTAAAACCTATCCATTCCCGTTTGAGGGCTGGGTATGTATGTGTGATGTTCGCGTTGTCCTTTTGATACTTTCTCCCGAGTATGATCGAATTGGCGGTGTGAGCGTTGAGACGCTTTCCACACATTGGTTGTGCTAGCCCCTGTGAAAGGCGGAGTGTTGGTATTGAATGTTGTCGCCTCATGGCAATTTCTGCGTTGTCGCGCATGTGCGAGCTGTTAGAGCTTGGTTTGGTATGACCGTGTGCATCGGTGATGGTTCCGTTATGCGTCGATTGTTTAATGTCTTGTTACCTTGCTCCCGTTTTTGTGAATTTCGTGGACGAGGTCGGGGGTAATGCCCGTACTATTTTGACTTCTGTATTTTCTCTTCCTCCAGTCTATCGATTCGCTCATGTTCGTTGGCACTTTATGAACTTGTTCTGTATTTCGATTTCATCGTCCGAACGAGCTGTGGTCTTGTTGTGGGTCGATCTGGTTATCGATGTTACTTTTTCGGGTTCAGTTCGATTCTTGTGAACCTTGTTTGGGAGTGACATCATCTGGTTCTACTAGTTCTTTTATTCGAAGTGGATCGGATTTGGAACTCTTATGTTTTCGACTCTGTCGACTCATTTATGTTTGTTGACATTTCTGAGATTGTCCGCCCCTTGTTTTTGTTTATCGAACGAGTGTGGTATCGTTTCGGAATAACTCGTTCGTCGTTGTGACTTTTCAATTGCTATTCCCTTTCCTGTGGATCTTATGTGAATGCACATCCTGTTGTTTTCACCGGATCATATATTGTCTCGAGTCGAGATGTGAACCTTGGAGTTGTTGTTTGAATTTTATTATCCTTCGTGTTTCGGACATGATTGTTCGATTTTTGTTGTCTCGATCGTTTGTTTGTTCGGTTTTTGTTCTCGTTTCGTGATTATTGAGCATTCAGACTCCTTCGTAATTCCCTTCAGTTCGGGAAATTAGTTTCGTTTTCGATCTTCCATCCCTTAGGCGGTGGGATTCCGTGTTTGTTCGGGTTGGCTCGCGTTTTGATTGATGTGCCGTTGGGTTGGTCAATCATATTGATTTTCGTTCGTTGTGTTTTGCGATTGTCGGATAATTGACTTGGCTATATTATCCGTTTGATGACGCTTGTCATTTGTTGGTTTTATTATATCCCTAACAGCGACGTTGTGTTGGTCGCCGTGGAGCGTGTTTTCACGCCGTATGTTCCTTTGCGTTGTTTGTAACATTTCGCCGTTGGGCGTTAGTTATGCATTCTTGTGTATCTCGTTGAGTTTTCCTGGCGGAATATTTCTTCCCCTACTTGTTTTAAGTTTCGGGACGAAACTTCTTTTAAGGAGGGTAGAATGTAATATCCGCAATTTTCGATTTTCGGTAAATTTCTTTTTTTTCGGTCGAGTCCGTTTTGACGACTCGCTCATGACCGTTTCGTCATTCGAGAATGATTAATTCTACACTTTTGACATCCGAGTTCGTTTCGGTGTTGTTTCGTTGAGTTCTGTGCTTTTTAGCGACATTTCCGCACTTGAGTTCGATTCTTGCGAATCTCATCCGAAACTGTTGTTTCGAGTTTCCCGCAAGTCCGTTTATCTTTGTTGGACGTGTTGTGAACTTCGGTTTGGTTATTCGATCACGTATCGTGATTTTCGGGCCTTTGGGCCATTTTCGTAATTTCCCAAAGTTTGGGGTAATTACCTTCCGTTGTCGAATTTCGAGCCTTCGGGTGGTCGGAATCATGTGTCCTACTAGCTCTTAGATTCGTCTTTGTGAGTACTTCGTAACCGTATCTTCGGTTCGTATTCGAGTTCGGGTTTCGGTGTCGTTTTGTTGAATTCGGGATTTCTAAACGACTTTTCTAAGTATGAGTTCGTCTTTGTTAGATCACCATTAATTTTTGGTAACTCCAAAAATTATAAATCTTTGCAATATTATATAACATCGACTTAGCTTTCCAATGGTTCAAGCGGTGAGTCAATCGAGTCCGGACGAGAGAGTTATGGTCGTTTCGATTTTGGCCGAGCACTTCCAGAGCCTTTCGGCCGATAGGGGGCCGATAGACTCTCTTGCCGGCATCCCGTAGGGTATCGGTTAGCCTATCGGCCGATAGGCCGGCCGATAGGTTCTGTGTGTTGCACTATAAATGTGGTTTTGAGCGTGAATGGCTCATTCTTTCCCATTTTTCCACCGAGTCGCGAGAGAGAGAGTTAGAGAGGAGAGAGTTCTTCATCCGGGGTCGATTTTCATCATTTCTTTTCGGTTGTGAGGCTCGGATAATCAATCTAACGCGCGTTCTACGGATCTTAGTACTCGAATCTTCCAAGGTAATGCTCTAAAACCTATTTCGATCAATTTGGGGGTTTTGGGTTTTCTTCCGATTCGTTCCGTTTCGTTGGTGGATTCATGGTGTATACGATTGATATTGTTAGTATCTTTAGTTTTCCTACGGATTCATGGATATTTTGTGGATTTTTATGGAATCGAGAGGGTTTGGTTGTGGTCCGCCCTCGTTGTTATTTTTGTATGAATATACATGAATCGTAGGCGGGTTTCCGGGTGTATTCCTTTTCCGTAATCGTTTAGAAGTGGTTGTGATTGTGCTATTCGAATCGTTAGGTTCATTTTCGTCGATTCCTCGTGGTCGTGCTTGATTCTTCCGTTCCGTTCGTTGTCGTATTCCTTTTCGTTAGCATCGGGCGTTCCGAAGCTTCCCGGTTGAGCCGTATCCGTTCGTGGTTCCGTGCTCGTGGTATCGAGGCAAGTACCTTGCCCATACTTTTCTTATTTTGTGGATATGATGATCGGTGATCGTATTAGTGTGTTGTTTGGGTATTTGAAATGAAGTTTCAAAAGGATTTCGATTTGGCCTCGTTAAAGGCTTTCTTTCAAAACGCGTGAGTTTTGTGAACGGTGTTTTGAGAATTGATTATGATTTGATTATTTTGAACGTTGAAGGATTTTATGAGGATACTCCTCTTGTTTAAAGTTATGGAATCGTGTATTCCGTATTTAAGCTTGTTATTGTATTTTTGAAGAGTTTGGTAATGGTGTCGAGTTAATGGCCATCTCTAGTGGGTATTCTTAATGAACTTACATTCTTAGCATGTTAGTATTGCATGAGTAACGTGTATTGTGTGTAATTTACTCACCTTGTGTTGGCCCGACGGGGTCAAGGAGGGAAATCTATGCTGCCGCCCTGGATTTCACGAGTTTCGTACCGCTAGCCAACTCGTTAGGGTCCTTGCAAGGCCTCGAGTGAGAATGTTTTCTGCAGCCCTGTTCTCACGGCTTAGCGTGTGCGTGGTTTTGTTTTTTTGTAATTGTAGCCAACTCGGTAGGGTCCCTATGAGGCCTCGAGCGAGAATGTATGCTGCCGCCCTGTTCTCGAGGCTAATTGTGGACTGTTCATTTCCGGAAATGAGTGCTTTCGAACGGTTTTCATGATTGCATGCATTGACTAAGTGTGTAAGAGGTAAGTGTTCGTTTGGCTTACTTGGCTAGGATGGCACTGGAGTATTTTGTTGTTTGTTTTAAATCCTTTATTTGTGGACTTTGATGTTGGGATACGAACCTCCTGGTCGTTCTTGTGTACCGTGAGTTGATGAGATTTGGGGCTAAAATCCCAATGGTTTTGTAAAAGTCGTTTGACGGATTTGGGGCTAAAATCCCAACGGTTGGTTAATGTCATTTTTCAGAAAGTAAACCTTTGGGGCGGTGACCCCTTTTGTCTTTTGGTTTTCGAAAAGTAGGATTTGATAATCCTAAATTGTTTTCTATTAAAACTCTCGATGGCATTCTAAACTGTTTTATAAATTACTTCCATTGATTTATGATATTTCGTTTTTGAAATGTTTTCTCAAACCCTTGCCTCGGGAAGTACTTTTCGTTTCGTTTGGATCGTTGAGGATCCTCGGTTATTGTTATTCGTGGAATGTGAATTGTATGGCTCGTATTTGCACTTTGTATTTGCACTAGCAAAACAGTGGAGTTTTGCTAACCCCCGAGTATTCGGGGGGGGTGGATGTCTGTTTTGCATTCGGGTTTTGGAGCATAACACGGGGTCGGCATGAAGGATGATGAAAGATGATCGATACTAATCACATGAGGAACCGTACATCGTGTGATGGTTCGGTTGTACTTTATTTTCATTTCTTTGTATTGTTCCCGTTGTACGGGTGTAGTTGTATTTTGTCCCCTGCGTGGGCATGAGTTGTATTTGAGTTGTATGTATTTGTGGAAAGACCAAATCGGTCTACTGAGTCATTGTAGCCTCGAAGGCATTGTCGAGATGTTAAATGTCGTTACCAGCCTGGTAGATCCTTGAGGAAAGGTTCTACGGCGTGTAATATCCCTGAGCGGATTGGGGGTGTTACATCATCGACATGAGCTTCATCCACCAACATAAAGTCCCTCATATTATGAAATAGATTCGGAAGCATTTCAAAGATTTTCGGATAACCTGCTATAACCTTCGTATACAATGGATAGGGGGAAATCAAAGTTAAAATTGATATCTAGTACCTACTAAGTACATAAGAGAAAATGCAATACTTTAACATGCAGCATAGCATGTGGACTTTTGTGTACATTTACCAAGATTTTGACCTTATAGGTAACTGTTAGGTAGAATATTTGGAGAAAATTTAGTGGATTAGTATGTACCTTCAGGTTTCGGATGATAGTTTAAGATTGCGAACATTATAAATCGCTCTGAAAATTGAAATCAAACATTTATCAAACATTTCTTTCTCTGTCCAAGGGCTGATGTCTTCTGTCATGTATACATGCCATTGCATGTTCACATGTTATATGAGTAAGGTCATTAATCCTTTTTCAAGTCCACATTTCAGATTTTTAATTTGGAATTTAGGGACAAATTACAATATATTAAAATTCAACTAAAGACAACTCTTTACCCTTGTCAAGTTATGTTTATTCAAAATAAAAGAACACTATGATAATTTGTTAACAATTGCCACTTAATTTGTTGTTAACTTAAATTGAATTGAAGTAGTAGCTTTATAATTTGAACTAGAAGATCAGTTTCTAAATAAAGGATTTTGGGTATAATTTGAACTTTTCATATGCTTAGTCTCTTAAAATTATCTTTGTATTTGGCATTAATTATAAGCTTGATTATATTTGCATTAGGATAACTAAATTTAATTATATAGTAACTTTTACAATAAATAAATACTTAGTATATAGATTGTTTGTATCTTGAATTGAGCATATATATGAAATTTATGTCTTTCATGCTTATGCCTGCTTTGGTATGCGTAGACATGGATCGGAGTTGGATAACAACGACAAAGCCAGGAGATCCAAAATATAAGGCCGGAGTGACTGACTTTATTAATTTCGCAGTGAGGAATAGTAGAGGCCGTGATAAGTTATCTTGCCCTTGCTTTAAGCGTCATAATTTGTTGCATAGAAGAATTGATGAAATACTTAATCACTTAAACAGATATGCATTTGATAGAACTTACGCTTATTGGATTTTCCATGGAGAAGTTACGGGAAGTACGTCGAGTACTTCTAAGGAGGGCGAGAATGAAGGTTATGCTACGTATAAGGGTGATAGGTTGGAGGATATGTTACGTGTGGCTGAAGATAACTTAATTGGAAATCCTTTCGCAGTTCAATCCTAGTTAAATGATTCTGAAATGCCTTTGTATATTGGTTGCAATAAATATACAAGATTGTCAGGTGTACTTAAGTTGTATAATTTGAAGGCTGGTCATGGTTGGACTGATACGAGTTTTACTGCGTTACTTGAGTTACTGGAAGACATGCTCCCAGATGACAATATGCTTCCGAAAAGTACTTATGAGTCCAAAAAGATATTGTGCACGACAATGGGCTTGCGTTATGAAAAGATCCATGCTTGTCCTAATGATTGCATACTTTATCGTAATGAATATGAGTCATTAGCAAGCTGTCCTATGTGCAATACCTCGCGATACAAGAAAAATAAAAAAGTGTCGGCTAAGGTTTTATGGTACTTCCCAATAATACCAAGGTTTAGAAGATTGTATTCAAGCCCGGGGGATGCAGAGAAGTTGACATGGCATCATAATGGTCGAAAAAAGGATGGGTACCTTAGACACCCGGCTGGTTCACCCCAATGGAAGTTTATAGATGGATTTTTTTCGGAGTTCAGTAAAGACGAACGTAATTTACGCCTTGCATTGTCAACTGATGGAATGAACCCATTTAGCAACCTTAGTAGCACTTATAGTACTTGTCCAGTTATTTTGGTCACTTATAATTTATCTCCTTCTCTGTGCATGAAAAGCAAGTACATGATGTTGGCATTGTTAATTTCTGGGCCAAAACAGCCTGGAAATGACATTTGCATGTACTTGGATCCGCTTATTGATGATTTAAAGCTTTTGTGGTATGAAGGTGTAGAGGTTTATGATGCCCATCGCAAAGAAATGTTCAATTTAAAAGCAATGTTGTTCTGCACCATACAGGATTTTCCGGCATATGGTAATATGTCGTGGTATACGGTTTATGGACAGACGACTTGTCCGTTGTGTGAAGATGGTTTCAAGGGAAAGTGGTTATCAGGTTCTGGAAAGAATGCTTTTTATGGGCATCGTGTGTTTTTGCCATGTGAACATCATTATCGTAAATATAAGAAAGCCTTTAATGGGGAACAAATGTTTGAAGGTCGTCCAAAGGTTTTTACAAGTGAGGAGGTGTATGAAAAGGTGAAATATATCCAGATTACTTATGGAAAAAAGAAAAAGAAAAATCACCTTCCTAAACAAGGTTACAAGAAGTGCTCTCATTTATGGGATTTGCCTTATTCGAGATTCTTATTTGTTAGGCATTCTTTGGATGTTATGCATATCGAGAAGAATGTATGTGAAAGTCTTATTGGTACATTTCTAAATATCCCTGGGAAGTCAAAAGATGGCCCTAAATCCAAGGCTAATTTACTAAAAATGGGGATTAGACCCGAATTCCATGTTGTTCACAAGAATGGGCCTCGAAAATACTTGCCACCTGCTGCTTATACATTATCAAAAAAAGAGAAAGTCCAATTTTGTGAATGTTTGGCTGGAGTCAAAGTACCAGAGGGTTATTCTTCAAATATCAGTAGCCTTGTGTCAATGGAACACTTGAAGCTTATGGGTCTTAAATCTCATGATTATCATATTCTGATGCAACATTTGTTGCCCGTGGCTAT
The DNA here is from genome assembly GCA_033398695.1 of Orobanche coerulescens. Classification (NCBI taxonomy): domain Eukaryota; kingdom Viridiplantae; phylum Streptophyta; class Magnoliopsida; order Lamiales; family Orobanchaceae; genus Orobanche; species Orobanche coerulescens. The sequence continues at coordinate 54,096,968 of CM065808.1, read as the reverse complement.
TCGTGGCATTTTACCTAAAAATGTTAGAAATGTGATTATTAGACTTTGTTCTTTTTTCAATGCAATCTACAGCAAAGTCATTAATCCTAAAGACCTAGATGATTTAGAGGATGAAATTATCATTATTTTAGTGTCAACTGTAAATGTACTTTCCACCATCATTTTTTGATGTCATGATTCATTTGACTTTGCATTTGGTGAGAGAGATAAGATATTGCGGGCCGGTGTATTTGAGATCTCAATGGCCTTTCGAAAGGAAAAATAAAACGTACAAGGGGTATGTGAAGAATGCTTATCATCCTGAAGGTTGTATAGCAGAGCGGGTCCGATATGAGTGTGCTATTTCACTTTGTAGTGAATATTTAGGAAATGTGAAGATGATAGGACTTCCTATATCACGTCATGAGGATAGAATAGATGGGAAGGGGACCATTGGCCATAAACAAGCCGACTTGTCGACGGAGAAGTGGATGATGGCTCACACATATATTCTTCACAATGCGGATGAAGTTGCACCGTATGTCGAAAGACATAGGGATTTCTTGAGGAAGAAGTACAATCACAAGGCGCTTGAGAAGTCGATAGCAAATGAGCATAACCATACACTTTATGCTTGGTTCAAAGAACAAGTTATGAGCGAACTTGAAGCTTCATCACACTCTGTTTCAGATCGGGTCAAGAGCTTAGCATATGGGCCTAATTTCAGTGCCACCTTTTACTCCGGGTTTGCCATTAATGGCCACACATTCTACACGGAGGATCAAGATGAAAAAAGTAATATGCAAAATAGTGGGGTACCTCTGGAATCCGTAGCTATGCATTTTTCTAGTGCTAAAGATAAGATGCCCATGTTTTGTAAAATGCGATATTATGGTGTCATTGAAGAGATTTCCGAGTTGCATTACATTGGTTTTACTATTCCTCTTTTTGGATGCAAATGGGTTGACAATAGCAATGGTGTTTTCTTTGAGGACTCGGGGGCTATAGTGGTCAATCTTCACAAACAAGGTCATAAGGAAGATACTTTCATATTAGCTAGCCAGGAAAAGTAAGTGTTCTATGTGATCGACCCTTCTGATAAGAGAAGGTCAATAGTTATATCACCATCATCTCGATATGCATTTGAGGATCATGAAGATGATAGTATGGAAGATAAGGAGTGTTGTTACAAGAGGAGTCAAATAGAGTATGATGATAATGGCGATTCCTCTATCTATATAAGAAATGATCACGATGAAGGGATATGGGTCGAAAAGGACAAGAATGAGGGAAAGTCACAAAAGCGTCGTCGGGTAAAAAATTTTATTAAATTATACCGAAACATATTAGTAGTATTCATTTTATAAATGTATTTAAAGTGGATTGAATATGTTATGTGCATAAATTGTGTTATAGTCTGAAAAACAGTCAAAGTTTTAACTGAAAACAATCAATTATCATACCAAAGGTATAACTGAAACATCATTACAAAATTGTGTTATATTCTGAAAAACTATCAAAGATTTAACCGAAAATAGTCAATTATCATATCAAAGGTATAACTGAAACATCATTACAAAATTGATGTTATATTCTGAAAAACTGTCAAACCTTTAACTGAAAATAGTCAATTATCATATCAAATATATCATTACAAAATTGGTGTTATATTATGAAATGCATTTATATTTTCAATTTATATGGCATCTGAAGTCCAAATTTTTGTAGGTTAATGGCTAGAACGAAAAAACATGTTCTTCAAAACCATGTCAGCCACTTTATGGACGATGCTAACTCCGATCCTGAAGATGGAGCATCTGATGTCGAAGAAGATAAACGTGAAGCAGAGAGAGGTCGCACTATACTTGCAACGGTTGGAAAGGCAATCCAGAATGATACTAAAGTTGTTCTGGAATGGTATCCAATCTATAAAATTCCACGTGGGGATAACCGCACCTTGTTTTCTTCATACATTGGTGTAATTGCTCGTGAACGTGTAAACATCATCTATAGGAGGTGGACTAATGTTCCGAAGGTAACCAAGGATGAAGTGTATGATTTAATTGCGGTAAGTACCAAAATCTGTTTCATACTTGTACGTAACCTTATGTACAAGTGCTTGTTTATATGAATTACTAACAAGAATGAAATATGCAGAAAGGATTCACAGTACCACAAACTCGTAAAAAATGGGTTTTAACACGAGCATGCATTCGATGGAGGGCTTTTAAGACTAGGCTGAGAAAGTATTGGATGTATAAAATATGCAAAGGCACGAAGGTGTTGAGGGAAAAATCACTATGGAAATATCCTTGGATATAACTAGACGATTGGAAAAAATTCTTAAGTACTTATGATAACTTACAGTTTAAGGTATATATTGTTTCACTAAATTCGTCATGATGCGTATATGTTTTATAATAGTGTATATTGATTAATAATGTTAACAAATGTATAGGAATTAAGTGAGAAGAATCGAGAAAGGTCATTGAAAAATAATTCGAGCTATCGAGGAGGTCGACGGGGATACCAATATTATGAAGAAGAAATTGTATGTTTTAATAGTTTGGTTTTTAAATGCTATGATTGAATGAATTTGGATCAACATTAGCTTCTAATATATTGTTGCATCATGTCAGGCAAAAGAACTTTCAAAGCAAGGGGTTCATGTTGCACAGGTGCCTCGGCATTTAGTTTGCATTAAAGCTCATTCCGCAGAAAAAGATGGCCAGATGGTTTTTCGTAATCCTATTGATCATCAAATTGCTGAAGCTATTGTAAGTACCTACACCATGTTAAACCTTTCCTACCTATACCATTCGGTTCATAATTAAGAATTATAGTCATAATTACTAAATAATTAACATATATATATATTCCCTTTTATGTATGAAAAGGGTATAAATCCGTTAATACGGCACGCTTAGTGCTAGGACAGACATGTTTTGTATCCTAAAACCAGCTGGTCATTGCCTTATTTTCTCTGCCAGTCATTTTGGCAAACACCTTAGGGGCACTATACATTTGCTTCTTCTTTGAAATATAATCTATACTTTGATCATCAATAAAAGTCGTAAGAACTTCGATTCAACCTTTCCTTGCAGCATAAATGGAGACATTTTATTCGCAATTTGAACTTACAAAAAGAATTCGGTCGATCTTTTTGTAGACTTATTTGGCTTTCTCGTCATTTTCATCCATCTCGCTACTAATTTCAGGTATTATTATATCAATGATCGTCGGCCTGGACCTTGTCGGGGTTGGCCTCTATGCCCCACTGATCACCAGGAAACTGAAAATTTTCCCAAGTTACCCCGAAGGGACACTTGAATAATTTCGTAAAAAGAGATTGTAATTATTGTCGCATTTCACCAGTGATATTCTCTCTGTATCTTTGTATATTAGTATTTTACATGCACAATACTTGTCCATGACTTTTTAATGTTACATTTTCGTTGATTAGTGAGGTATCATAGCTGATATGTGTAATTCAATAGATGGTGCATGACCTAATGTTATACTTGTCCATGACTTTTTAATGTTACATTTTGCTCACTGTAATAAGTTTATGTTTTTATTGTATAAAGCATTGGAAGCTCAACATGATAGAGGTGAAATAATCACCTCAAGTCGGGATGACATCTTAGCAAACGCAATACAAAAACCAGATTATGGTGGTCGTGTCAGGGCTGTTGGCTCAGGTGTAACAAACAGGGCATACTTTGGTTACAATCGACCAACGCCTCCTACCATGTTGCAGGCAAAAGTGGTTACTTTGGAAACAGAGTTGGAAAATATAAAAAACAATCAAAATTTGTTGATGTCCTATGTTATGCCATGCTCTAGTGGTTTCAACCCGGAGCATATGAGACAGTTCATGGCAGCTTGCAATGGCTTTGGTGGCCAAGGTTGTGGAAATGCCCAACTTGGTAGTTTTATTAATCTACTTAGTGGACAGGGACTGGGTGGTTCCCAACCTAGTACTTCTAATGGTCAGGGGGGTTGAGTGGTGCTGGATTAGGTGGTAGTGGACAGGTAAATTCCCCACTTGGTGGTTTTATCGATCTCCTGGGATTGGGTAGTTTTCAACAACCTAGATCAAGTGGCGGAGAGTTGAATGGTGGTCAGTTAAATAGTTTTATTGGTATAGAGAATGTAGTCAATACACATGTTGAGAAAGAGCCTGAGCCTTACCATGTTGCTTGGCCCGAGATATCCACGACTAAAGAAGATAATAGAGAACATTAATGAGCCCATTAGTAGCGATTGGATAAGGCATGAGGCTACTAAATATAGTTTTCCTGAGGTATGAAGTTCTTGTTAAATGTTAATTATCTTTATATATGTACAGTGCAATAATTTGTTTCCTATGATATGATTAACTGCATGCATATGATTTTTGATTAGGGTTGGAGTGAGTGTTCTTTAGCGATTCAAAGTGACAAAGATGTATATATTGTTTCCACTGGAAAAGTGGAGATAAGGAATGGGGAGAAATTGACTAAAGTAAACAATGTTCAGATTACGAATGATCTACTCAGGGTAATGGTTCTAGAAGTGATGATACCAACAACACTTTTTCCATCTCCTACCCAAGAATTCAAATATGTTAGTCAAGCCAAGAGTAGTTTTGCTCCTTGGCCAAGACACTTAATTTTCCCAATGAATCATGTAATCTCTATTGTTTGTAAGTTTTAGATTTGTTGTTCATTTTCTTACCAAAATGATCTTTTATGATATTTTCACATTCTATATAATAATTGTTATTATTTCGTCACTATTAAGGCTGACAAACAACCAACGAAGTCCTTCACTACCCCATCATCACAAGCATCAACAACTCGTAAGTATGTGATTACGATGGAAGATCTTGATAAGTTGACAACTAGTTTGTTGCGAAAATTCAAAGTTCAAGCTGCAAGGATGGAAACAAAAGATCAACACATATCGATAATAATCCCAGCAACTGTGTACGGTCGTGAGCAAAAAATTAGCATTGATCACGAAGATTTGTATGCTTGGTGCTTTCAAAAAGAAGTTGAAGCTAAACATATATCCATCTTCATTAAGTAAATAACAAAAATTCATGATTTTTCATTAATCAATTATTTTTTTAATTTAATGGTTTCTACTATTGTACAAGGTACATGAGCGAAAAATGTGAAGAAGATTGTGTATCTAAAATGTATAGATTTTGTGATTCTCATTACTTATCCCCTTTAACATCAATGGAGGAAAAAGAAGAGCGATCTGACTATTTAGCACGTATTTTTGGACAAAATGAAGGAAAAAATGCCAATCAGCTTTTCTTTGCTCCTTATTATGAGAAGTAAGTGCATAAAAAAACATCAATTTCACCTTAAAATGAAAATAATGCTAATATTATTTTTATTATTAATGATTTTTTCTATAGTTATCATTGGATGCTTGCATCCATTAGTCCTTGGAATGCAGTGTTTTGGCTTGATCCAACTGGAGTGGAAAATAATATCCATGAATACGTTCAACATATCATCAACGAGTATGCATCTTTATCTTCTCTTAGCCATCATTTATTTATATTATGCAATATAAGATGCTTTGTTATGTAGCAAAACGGAAGTGTGAATTTGAAATATGAAAATATTGGTGAAGTTTTATTGATTGCCTGCATTTGATTTTTTGTTTTTGTAACACAATAGGGGAATCACAAAGTTCAGCGAAAAGTATCGGACCGATGTCAAGAAATTTGATAAGAATAATCTATGAATTATGTGGATAAAGACACAGGTATGCTTTCTTTGGTTATAATATGAACTTAATTTGTTTCATAGTAGTAGCAATGGTAAGTTTTGTTCTAGTGCCATATATCAATTGATAGTGTTGTATTCGATTTGCTTTTAGTCTGCAGTCTCCTAATCACCCAGCGCATGAGCTAATCATTCAATGAATTAATGTTTTGACAATTGTTTTTTCTTATTTCCCAATTGTACGTAGTGCCCCCGTCAACCCCAAAATTCCAAGGATTGTGGATACTATGTTTGTCGTTTCATGCTTGAGACAATACAAAAAAGACGACAAGTGATTCCTGATAAGGTATTTTTACATTAAATTTACTATATGAAATCCTTTTGGTATTATCATATTTTGACAAAACATATGATCTTCTGATTATATGTTATTTATGATGTTTTTATAGTACTTCGGTGGTGCTAATGCTTCCTTTCCTCAAGTAAAGATTGACAAGTTAAGAGACATGTGGATTGAATATGTGAATGAGCATAAACAAGTGGCCGATGAGGAATTGGATGATGGTATGAATGGAATTTATTGATGTCTTGTAATGAATTTATATAATGCTCAACATATATCATCTCAATTTGGACCTTTTTATTAGAGTTGGAACTTTTAAGATAGACTCAACCAACGTAGACTCTTTGCCTTTGTATTGATTTGAGTATTATGACGTAGAACTTTGAGCAAAATTAATAAACCAAGCTTCTTGTTTTATTCTTATTATTGTTATTGTTGTTGTTGTCATTGTTGTTATTAGCTACAGTAAAAATAATTAAATATTGATGTGGATAGGAGTGCAAAATTGGTGTTGTGTGCTGCTTCTGTTGATAGTGTGGTCCAGTGGGCTGCCAATACCCTACTGTTGTGTGTGCGTGTTCTGGGTGCTTTGTGCAGGTGTTGTGGTTTTGTGTGTTTGCAGCGTATTGTTGCTGCTGGTCTATGAACAATATGTGCATTGTTTGCAGCATTTTTGCAGCGTGTTGCTGCTGTTCATCTATACTTTGGTGCAGCATTTTGCAGACATGTATTGCTGTTGCTCGTCTGTTTCTGTTGCTGGTGTGTGAATATGTGCAGTGTTTGCAGCATTTTTACAGCGTGTTGTTGCTGCTCCTGTACTGTGGTGCAGCGTTTGCAGCATTTTTGCAGCGTGTTGCTGCTGCTCCTATACTGTGGTGCAGTGTTTTGTTGCTTGGTTTATGTTTGCTGCCAATCTGTTGTTGCTGCCTATCTGTTGTATTTGTTGCCTGTACTGTGGTGCTTGGTTTTTATGTTTTGTTGTTGCAGCATTTAATGTTTTGTTGGTTTATTTTTATGTTTTTATGTGTTGTTCCTGTTACTAATCTGTTATTGCAAGCATTTTTAATGTTTTGTTGTATTTAATTATTTTTATGTTTTGTTGTTGCTTGGTTTATGTTTTGTTGTGGCGCAAATTATTTAATTAGCTTTTGTGTTTTGGATGTAGCTAGCTAGCAACAAAAAATGAATGGCAGAAGCAAAAAAATAATGCCGGTCACGAAAAAAAGTTGTATTTAATTATTTTTAATAATTAAATTATTTAATTATTTATTTTATTTTTCTTTGGAATAAAGTAAGAAATAATACATTTTTATTAGTTAAATGAAAATAATATTAGAGGAAAAAATAGATGTATTTAATTATGTATATTACAACAAAAATAGCTTAATTCAATTATATATAAAAAAAACTCAACGAAAGAGACCCCCTTTTTAAAAAGTGGTCTCTAAGATACAATATAAGAAACTTTTCGCCAAAAGTAGTTTCTTTAATCAAACCAAAGAAACCCATTTTCAGAAAAATGGGGTTCCTTTAATGTTGTTCTTAAATAATTTCAGAAGTAACTAAGAAATCATTTTTTTTTTAAAAAGGGGTTTCTTAAGTTGAGCAAACAAACCCCCTAAAAAAGGGATCTCTTAATCTAAGACACCGCTGAGCTAAAGACCCCCTTTAAAGGGGTTTCTTAGCCCAATTTTAGGGGGTTTCTTTTCACAGTTTTGTAGTAGTGAAGAGAACCTACCGAACAAGATGTCGAATGAAATATGGAACAAACGATGAAGGAGTCAAAACTTAAACAATGGAAAATATGGAACGTATGTCAAGCATAAACAAAGGAAAATACCCATGTAACAAACAAATAGCAAATTGTACAAAGGAGTCTAGCTCTCCACATGTACTAATGTGAAATGGGGTGTATTGCACACACAAGTCCATTCACCAAATTCTAAACATAACTAAGTACCTAGGATGCATTCATATGCTCCCTGCAAAACAGATATACATATGCCAAGTTCTAGACTAAGCATACATACAATATACACGGGCCAAGTGCGCTACATATAGCAATATAAACAAATGGGAACGTCGTGGACAAAGTCATACCTCCACAGATAGTGTCAATACCATTGGTACATCAATGGCAAGGTCATGGAACCCCCATGACTAGTTAAACAAATTTGGGCAACATAAATAGGAAAATGATGTATATAATAATGATGAGGGACAATTACTAATTGTCCAACTAAGATGATGACTACAAGAAATGAATATAGCATCAAGGAATAATCAAGCGAATAACACAATAGATCCGCAGAAGATACTGTTGTTGTAGATGCTGTAGAAAATGACGAATGATGCAAAACCGAGGCAAGAGTTGGAATCTCTCTCCGTAAGACGAAATTGCCCCGCACAATACACACGGCTCAACGGCAAACGTCCCCAAGATACAACGGTTTTCTATGAACTCAACACCTTGTACTAGGAATCGAATTCTGGGCGAACTACTGAATACTCGGGACTTGTAGTATGAATTCTAGGCTAGTATGAGTGTGTTAGTTATCTTTATTAATTCTGTGTGAATAATCATCATCTGCAGGGGCTAACCTCTAAAGGACACTGTCTAAATCAGTAACTTTCTGGCTGGACAGACACCTTGTGGTCTGGTGGGAAGGGCTGCATTGGTTCAGGCGAACCAAACCATTGTGCTGGTTCAGATTGCACAGAATGGTCCGAACCATTGCACCGGTTCGGTCGTGAACCGCCGCACATGTCCCACACTCGCCAAATCATCTATTTGACATGTCACCGCCACGTGTCATCCTAGTCACTCTCCATGTCATCTAAGACACTATCTCAGTTGTCAAAACAAAAGGATCCTCATAGCTCCTGGCTCCGAGGCATTCGAGCGAAGTGCAAAGTGCGATGTGCACGTGCTCGGACTTGAAAGGTGCTTTGCACCTTCCTCGTGGGATTCAGATTTTAGCCTTAAAATTAATTAAAGCCAATTAGGGTGCACCATAATGGAGCACACTTTATTGCTTCCAAAGTCTGAATTGTCCGCTCAGTCTGACCATCTGTCTGAGGGTGAAAAGATGTGCTAAATTTGAGTCTAGTTCCCCACGCCTTTTTCAAACCCTTCCAGAAACGAGAAGTAAAATGCGGATCTCTATCGGATACAATAGCTGCAGGTGTACCATGTAGTCGAACAATCTCCTGTCGAAAAATCTCTGCCAACCTGCTAACTGGATAATCTTTACGAATAGGCAAAAAGTGAGCTGACTTGGTTAAATGATCAACCACAACCCAAATAGCATCATGCTTCTTCTGTGTGCGAGGTAATCCTGTCACAAAGTCGATGGAAATTTGATCCCACTTCCAAGTAGGAATATCCTAAGGCTGTAAGAGACCACCAGGACGTTGATGCTCAATATTCACCTGCTGACATGTCAAACACCTGGCCACAAATGTAGCCACATACTTCTTCATCCCATTCCACTAGAAGTTCTGTTTCAAATCTCTATACATCTTGGTTGAACCAGTATGAATAGTGAACGGAGAACTGTGTGCTTCAGACAACACAGCTTCCCGAATAGAAGAATCATTAGGAACACACAAACGATCGCCATACCATACAATTCCATCATTATCAACACGAAATTCCGTCTGTTTACCTTCCTCCAAGTTCTGAATTATAGAGCACAATTCACCATCGTCTTTCTGATCTTCTTTAACCCGAAGTATAAGGTTAGATTCAACCTTTAAACTCGCCCAATAACCATCATACCCACGAACACATAGTTCCACCTCTATAAGTTCCAAGTCGTTGATAATCTTTGGTGCAATATCAAGACTAGCCAGAATTCCAGACTTCATACTAAGAGCATCAGCAACCACATTCGCCTTGCCTGGATGATACTGAATGTTCGCGTCGTAATCCTTAAGCAGTTCCAACCAACGCCTTTGTCTCATATTCAGCTTATTCTGAGTAAAGATATACTTGAGGCTGTTATGATCAGTGAAGATGTCACATGTCTCCCCATAAAGATAATGCCTCCAAATTTTTGGAGCAAACACCACCGCTTCCAGCTCTAAATCATGAGTGGGATAATTAGCCTCATAAGGTCTCAGCTATCTTGATGCATAGGCGACAACCTTTCCATGTTGCATCAGTACATATCCAAGACCTTTCTTTGAAGCATCGCTATAGATTTGGTAACAACGAGATCCAGAAGGTAAAGTAAGTATATGAGCATAAACCAATCTTTTCTTCAGTTCCTCAAAACTCTTCTCCCATTCTTCATCCCAGACAAATTTCTCACCTTTCCTCATAAGTTTAGTCAACGGTAAGGCTAAGCGTGAGAATCCTTCCACAAATCTCCTGTAATAACCAGCAAGACCCAAGAAACTTCTAACTTCTGTCACAGTTGTCGGTCTTGGACATTTAGTGATAGCCCCAACCTATGCAGGATACATGGTAATACCATCTGCAGATACGATGTGACCCAAGAATCCTACCTGTCCCAACCAGAATTCACACTTCGAAAACTTAGCATACAGCTTCTGCTGACGTAAAATCTCCAACCCAATACGAAGATGCTCTTCATGTTCCTTCTTCATTTTCGAATAAACAAGGATGTCGTCAATGAATACAATAACGAATTTGTCCAAGAATTAGTAGAAGACACAATTCGTCAAATCCATGAACACAGCTGGAGCATTGGTTAAACCAAACGGCATCACCAGAAATCATAATGGCCATAGCGAGTACGGAATGCAGTCTTAGGAACATCTTGATCCTTCACCCGTAGTTGATGATAGCAAGATCTCAGATCAATCTTGGAAAAGAACTTCGCACCCTGAAGTTGATCGAAAAGGTCGTCAATGCGAGTTAACGGATAACGGTTTCTGATCATGATACGGTTCAGCTCACGGTAGTCAATATACAGCCTCATACTACCGTCCTTCTTCTTCACAAATAGAACAGGAGCACCCCATGGAGATATACTCGGACGAATGAATCCTTGTTCCAAAAGTTCTTGAAGTTGCTCCTTCAATTCCTTCAACTCAATAGGAGTCATACGATAAGGAGCTTTCGAAATAGGTTCAGCACCAGGAATCAACTCAATGCTGAATTCAACTTCATGTTCAGGAGGTATTCCCGGAAGCTCTTCTGGGAATACATCAGAAAAATCTCGGACAACAGTATGATTCTCAAGGCGAGGTTCATCCACAGAAGTATCCTTGATGGAAGCTAGGAAACCCTCACAACCGTGTGAGATCAAGGTACGGGCTTTCAAAGCATAAATGATTTTCATAGACTTAACAGGTCGAGAACCCTGAAAAATGAATTCGGGATTATTGAGGTCACCAAAGATGACACGTTTGGCATGATAGTCAATCATAGCTCGATGTTCCATCAACCAATCCATGCCTACAAAGATATCGAAGTTGCATATCTCCAAAGGAAATAGATTGGCAGAACGAATTTTGTCGTCAAAACGTAAGGGATAGTTCTTAAATTCATGGCTAATAATTACTTGATTCTTCATAGGGGTGGATATAGATAAGGCATAGTCAAGTAATGTAGATGGGATTGTAATATGATTAGAAATGAAACCGATACCATAGAATGAGTTGCACCAGTATCAAATAAGACAAAAACAGCTTGACCAAACATATATAAGGTTCCCGTAACGGTACCTGAAGCAGTCGCCGCCTGATCTCTGGTCAAAGCAAACACCCGACCTTTAGCAGCTGGCTATTTACCATTACCCTTTCCATCATTCTTAGGACATTCACGATCTTGATGTCCTACTACACCACAAGAAAAGCAACCTCCAGTGACTCTGTTGCACGGTTTTCCTGGATGCAGCTTCCCACATGTAGCATATGGGGGAGAAGTATCCTGATCAAGAAGCCTATTCTGATTAGAAGAACCAGAACCAGACCCAGACCCATGGTTGAAACGCTGACCACGATCACGCCGAAACCTCTGATTGTTATCACCCCGCCTATCATAGTTTCTTTGATCCTGCACCTTCGGGGTATTCACTGGAGTATGTGACAAAGCCGGTCGAATCCTGTCATCTTCCCTATTCCTCTTATTACTGTTCCTGGACCTCTCTCGAAGAATCTCGATGTTACGAGCCGCGTTCGCAACATGGGCGACATCTGTGAACTCCGTGTTCACAATACCATCAAGAATCCAATCGTTCAACGCCCATTTAAAATTCTTTGCCTGCTCTTCATGTGTACCAGCCTTAGCCCCCCAAAACCCAGCCAAACGATGGAATCTCTTCATGAACTCACCAGTAGTTTCCTCCTCCAACTGACGGATAGTATGATACTCACGTTTATACTTTTGCTGTTCTGATCTAGGGAAATACTGCAGAAAGAAAGCATCACGAAACTCCTGCCAAGTCATAGCAGCAACAAAATCATCTCCTCCCTTAGCCTGCTTGAATGCCTTCCACCAACTCAAGGAATCACCCTCCAGCTTATAGCTAGCCAACCTAGCTTTAAATTCATCCGCACAACCTAACACCTCAAAAATCTTCTCCACATGTGTAATCGATTCTCGATCGATCGGAGTGTTAGCGATCTTTGAATGATTTGGGTTTTTGCTTCCCAAACTGCTCTAGCCAAACATGTATAGTGGGGGGAACATCCCCACCAGAACCACCAGAAGTCCCTGTCTAACGAATCTTGTCAGTAATCCTGGCAATGAGATCTGGTAACAAGGCTTGAACAGCCGCAGCAACAACCGCGTTAAAAGCAGCTTCATCACCTCCAGATGAGATAGTAGCATGAGTGTTCACCATCTAAAAGATCAATAAACGAAACAGCAAAGACAATATTAGAGGTTAAGGTCAAAATATGAAGGAAAACAGTTAAAGCAGAAGGAAGCCTAATGTCTACCCAATCCTCACAGGTCATAACCTAAGCTCTATAGGTCGAACCTAGGGGCTCCGATACCATAATTGAAACACCCCAACCCGAAAAGGGCCAAAATGTAACATTATGGTGCCAATCAGAACATACTAATGCAAGCGGAAGACTTTATTATAAAGTAAATACTAAGTCATGTAAAACGACGACTTCCAAAGTATTATCTCGACAAAGTCTCAATGAAAGAAATAATCCAAAACATAAGTCTGAAATGAAATAAAATTCCAAAATACTAAGTCTTAAAATACTCCATAAATGGGAATCTAAACATGGGTAGGTCCTCTATATCCTACTCTCATCACTAATGCCCAGCATCCCGCTTATTACTTGCCGCAGAGAAAAGAAAATGCGGCTGAGCTAACGCTCAATGAACAAATATAAATAATGAAAGGTAATAAGCATAAACGAAAGAATAAGTGAATGAATCCAAGAGAACCTGCCGAACAAGATGTCAAATGAAATATGGAACAAACGATGCAGGAGTCAAAACTTAAACAAAGGAAAATATTGAACGGATATCAAGCATAAACAAAAGGAAAATGCCCAAGTAACAAACAAATAGCAAATTGTATAAAAGAGTCTAGCTCTATACATGTACTAATGTGAAATGGGGTGCATTGCACATACACAAGTCCATTCACCGAATTCTAAACATAACTAACTACCTAGGATGCATCCATACGCTCCCTGCAAAATATATATACAAATGCCAAGTTCTAGACTAAGCATACTTACAATATACACGGGCCAAGTGCACTACATATAGCAATATAAACAAATGGGAATGTCGTGGACAAAGCCACACGGTCATGGAACCCCCATGACTAGTTAAACAAATATGGGCAACATAAATAGGCAAATGATGTATATAAGAATCATGAGGTACAATTACTAATTGTCCAACTAAGATGATGACTATTGGAAATGAATATAGCATCAAGGAATAAATAAACGAACAACAAAGCAAATATGGATCAATGACATCAAATAACAAACATCAAGAAAACAAGTCATGAGAAAACCCTTACTGAAAAAGGACAGAATATCTGTACCTTAAGAAATAAAAGTAATTGGGAAATGAACATAAGGTAAGGTGGATCACTCCTCCTTCACTGAAAGTATCTTGGATTGGTGTTTCAAATGAATTAGGAGCAAAACAAGATAGGTTAAACCAAACTCTTAGCTTGTTTTATAATTCAAGTTTTATCATGTTCAGGCCCCTTTGTTTATGAAGTTAAAACCATAATTATATATTTACTGAAGTTCTCAAATAATTATCATAGATACTTATATATATTAGGTACTTACTGTAATTTTCCTGGATTTTATTTCGAAGTGATACTATGACACACAAATTCCTTAACCTAGACTACTTAGAATTATGACCTGATGGTATACTCGAAAAGTTTTCTTTATCAGACCCAATTATACACCTCATAAAAATCTACAAAAATTACAGTAACTACTAAACATGCTAAATGTTCTCCTTATAAAATTTAGGGTTCTCAATAGTTATATTTTGTGATATAAAAATCATAGAAACTGACTGAAATCAGACTCAAAATTACCAGATTTGACAAGCAATCTTGTAAAAATCGGACGACCACCTTCCTGATCTCCAACGACCAAGACGCTTACATATTCAGAAAATAGACATCATGAAATTAATTTTAGAGTAAAGAAACATGTAAAAACCTATTGTATAACTCTATTTACAGCCCTCTCTCAACAAGGTTATGAATCTGTCAGAATCAAATTCACAAATCTACAAACCCTAAGTCCCATTAAATTTATATTAGGTTAGTGATTGTTATATTCAAATTATGCATGTCGAATGTAAAAAAGAAACAAAAAGGGCGATGATGATACCTCTGACTGAAACGAGATAGAAAACAATAGAGCAAGGAAGAACCCAACGAGCCTTCAACCTCTTCCTGATCTTGAGAGAAGATAGAAACCAGAACTTTGATGTTTTAGGGTTTTAGCATCGGTGCAAAGAAAAGAAGAGGGAGGCCGATTATATGAAGGGAAGAAACGTGTGCTAAGGAGGGAAAGTGTCATGATTGAGGCCAAGGAGAAAGGCAAGGAGTATCTTTCATATTGAGATATATACATCTAGATTGTTCTCATCTCATGCATAAACAAAAATAAAATCGTGACATATAGGAGGGGGAGGGCCGATTTATATATATATATATATATATATATATATACTTTAGGTTAAAATTCATAATGTATTAATAGATATAACATATAGTTTAGGTGTATTTATAATTATTACAAAGCTTATGTTAAAGTTTAAATTAAGCACAAAATTGTGAATTCGGAATTTAGGGTTTTACAATCTCTAGTAAGTATTCTTAATGAACTTACATTCTTAGCATATTAGTATTGCATGAGAGGCGTGAGTGTGTATGCTCACTACGGGTTAGATCTGACGGGGTCTCGGTAGGGGTCCACAGAGGCATGGATCCGCGATCTTTGCTTTTAACCACTACGGGTTAGATCCGATGGGGTCTCGGTAGGGGTGCACAGAGGCGTGGGTCCGCGGTTAATTGTGGTGCATTTTTATAAATGTGTTTTGGGTTATGGCATTTCCGGAAACTGAGTGTTTTTTAATGGTGATTTCATGATTGCATGCATTGACTAAATGTATAAGAGGTAAGTTGTTCATTTGGCCTACTTGGCTAGGATGGCACTAGAGTACTTTGTCGTATGTGTTTAGTCCTTTAGTTGTGAGATTTTGATGTTGGAAAACGGACCTTGCTATTGTTCTTGTGCTCTGTGATTTGATGAGATTTGGGATGAGATCCCAACGGTTTTGTAAAGGTCGTTTTTGTAATATCCGGATTAATTACCGAGAATTTCACCTGTATTTGAACCCTGTATTAGTTGGAATTGTGATATCAATAAGTGGAATATGGTATTTACCGTTTATGTATTTTAGTGCATGAGTATGGCAGCATATTACTTGTCTCATACAAATACTCAATAATACAAATTATTGAGTATGGTTGCATATTATAAGTAAAGTAATCAATTATGGAGTTGGGTGGAGGCCAGCACATGGTCCTGGATAGTTTTTAATTATTAAGCCTGGACAGCTTTGGAATCTAGCGTAGGAAATTATTGAGCACAGGAGTCCAGAAACATTTTATAAAGGACATCACCTCATTTCATTTGATTTTCATCTTCCTTCACCTGTTCTTAATTCCCTGAAAGTCCAGAGGGTTTTCCCTAACTCTTAAACACATTTAGACCACCCCTTTTGTGAACTTTGAAGATTGGGTGTCACTGGTGATTGATCATTGAAGTGGAGAAACATCTTGATCTGGCAAGCAAGCAACCGGAGTTGGATTCTACTTATTGCCTCGGTGTTTTCTTCATCTTAAGGTATGTTAATTCCTACTTGGATTCGTGTTATCAAGGATATGATAGAAGTATGCTGTCAAGATATTGAGTCCCACTGATAAAATCATCCAAGCATCATCATGTTTTAGAAATTGGGATGTTTATACTTATGAATAAATCATTAGAGGTTATATCCTTCCATATAAGTTGGATTTGTTAGATTTTTTCTGGATATAATGATGATATTGGAATCTAACACATCAATCTTGGATCACCCAACTTCACCTGAGAATTTCGTATGTTCAGTTTTCTACCCAGTACCCTACTGTCATCAACTAGGCGAGTCAAGTCGGCTGATCGGCGAGGTTGACTTCTGACTCGGCTGATCAGCGAGGTTGACTCGGATGATCAGCTTGGTTGACTCGGATGATCAGCGAGGTTGACTCGGCTGATCAGCGAGGTTGAATTTCCGGTTCAATCGGGTGTTGACACGTGGCACAATATGATCCGTCTATTTAATTGTCCTTCGAACGGTCATAACTTCTTCATACGAACTCGGATTCGGATGAATTTTTTTTTAAAACGATCGTCTCGAGGTTGACTTTTGACTCGGCTGATCAGCGAGGTTGACTCGGCTGATCATCTAGGTTGACTCGGCTGATCAGCGAGGTTGACTTTTGACTCGGCTGATCAGCGAGGTGACTTTTGGGTCATAACTTCTTCATACGAACTCGGATTCTGATGAATTTTTTTTAAAAAGATCGTCTTGAGGTTGACTTTTGACTCATCTGATCAGCGAGGTTGACTTAACTGATCAGATAGGTTGACTCGGCTGATCAGCGAGGTTGACTTTTGACTCGGCTGATCAGCGAGGTGACTTTTGGGTCATAACTTCTTCATACGAACTAGGATTCGGATGAATTTTTTTTAAAACGATCATCTCGATGGGACTCGGCTGATCAGAGAGGTTGACTTTTGACTCAGCTGATCAGCGAGGTTGACTTTTGACTCGGCTGATCAGCGATGTTGACTTTTGACTCGGCTGATCAGCGAGGTGACTTTTGACTCGATTGATTAGGTTACATTTTGTGAACTTCCGACCGTGATTTGGATTGTTAGATGTTCGTATGACTATAAATGAAATCTATATTACTTATTTCGTTAAGGTTCAAGCTTAGCAACGTGATTGATTGAAGGGGCGACCTTCGAGTGTTTCGTTTTCGTGGAAGTTTTGTTCTTGTCTTCGAATCGAGGCAAGTACCTTATTTGTTTTATGTATTGATGTTATACATATTGTCGTGCATGTATGTCGTTGTTGTATGTCCACCTCGTGTTGGTCCGACGGGATCATCGGGGGATCTATGCTAGCGTGCGCTGGATCATCGGACGGGTTTTTCCACCACGGGTTGGTCTGACGGGATCATCGTGGGTTCTAGGCGATGAATCTTTGGATCGTCGGAATTACCATGTGTATGTTATGATATCATGTTGTGATTATCAGCTGTGTATGTTACTTATTGAGTTTCTCGTAGGAGAAGACTCGTTGGTATTTTTGTCAATTACGTATTATTATTCTACGGGAGATGTTGAATAATATGTTGTGGTACTTGTACTAGCATCGTTGTGCTAACCCCTTCGGGGGTGAACATTTTGTTTATGTTGAGGATCCAAGAGAGCGGGGAAACAACCACTGGAGCTGCATGACGATGGGGGTGCAGAGTGATGTTCTGGCCGGGTTTACTTGTCTGTTGTTTGTTAGTTATTTCAATAAGTACTCGAGTACGTAGTCGTTTTTGATGAATTTGAATTTGGTGATGTATTAATAATTTCTGCTGAACATTTGTATTTTCAGTATTTGGTCAGAACTGTTGTATCTTAATTTCGTTGTTTTCATTCGTTGGTACCTGTTAATGCCTTTTCAACTCTTTAGCCTTGTAAATCCTGATGTAAAGGATTTACGGCGCTGTAATATTCCTGAATATATCAGGGGTGTTACAGAATATGGTATCGGAGCTAAGATTATGGATATCTTGGCCGTTGGGTTAAAATAGGGGTCGTTTATGTCTTTTGAGGTAACCGGCCGCGAATAACATCACTGTACTGCCTACGTCGTCGTGCGGGCGGTGGTTGTAAGTTCCTAAACTCTATCTCGTCCTTTGCATGTTACATTTCCTTATACTTGAGCATTTGAACGATATTGTTTCCTGTATATTGAGTAATTATGCTTACAGTATGTTGAGAGGCGGACGTGGACGTGGTCGCGGTCGCGGACGAAGGACTGCTGAAAGAGAAGCGTCGCCTTCTAATCAGGCCAGTCATAGCTCCGGCGAGCCACAGAGATCTATCAATAACGAACCAGAACCTGCTGTACCAGAAATCCTTCGTCAGGTGGTGAACCAGATGACTCAGTTCGCCCAGGTCGTGGACCGAATGCAAGTGGCGGTGGGACTACAGCAGGGAGAGAGACAGCAAGGAATCCCGGACATGGGAAATCGAGGTGACCGGTGGCTGCAAGAGGTGGCGAAGATGCAACCACCCAAATTCGACGGTATTTCTGAGATCCTTTCCCAGCCAGTTAGCGTTTTATTCGATACAGGAGCTACACATTCTTTTATATCCTTGTCTTGTGTAAATCGTTTGAATGTTTCTGGTTTTCATAATTGTGAACCTTATGTTGTTGGTTTACCGAGTGGAGAGAGGATTGTTGGAAACTTAGAAACTAGAGATTTCCCTGTATCATTTGGAGGCAGAGAGTGGCTCTCAAATCTGATTGTAATAGAAATGCAAGGGGACGATCTGATACTCGGAGACGATTGGCTTAATCGATATGGAGCTATTGTAAACTACCGAAGGAGGAATATCTCGTGATCGCCGACAATGGTTCGAAATCTTGTTTGAGGGATGGAAACCGAAGCTCGGGAAAGTTGATCAAAGCGATGAAAGTCACAAATTGTTCAAACAGTAATGCACGGATCTTTGGTGTTATGCAATGAAGAAAGAAGACGAAATTTTGGAACTTTCATCCATTCTGTTGTGAACGAATTTCCGGATGTATTTTTCACGAGTTACGGACTACCTCCACGAAGGGATGTAGAATTTACCATTGAACTGGAACCCGGAGCTACACCAATTTCTAAGGCGCCGTATCGTATGGCACCTACCGAGATGTATGAACCGAAAAGCAACTGGAGGAGTTCTTGGACAAAGGCTATATTCAGCCAAGCATTTCGCCCTGGGGAGCGCCGGTTCTTTTTATCCGAAAGAAGGATGGATCACTTCGACTGTGTATCGACTATCGAGAGCTGAACAAGATGACGATTAAGAACAAATATCCGTTGCCACGGATTGATGATTTATTTGACCAGTTTCAAGGAGCAACAGTATTCTCTAAAATTGATCTGAGATCAGGATATCATCAGCTAAGGATTAAAGAATCAGATGTTCCGAAATCAGCGTTTAGAACTCGCTACGGACACTATGAGTTTGTAGTGATGCCGTTTGGTCTCACTAATGCACCTGCTGTATTCATGCAGTTGATGAACCGAGTGTTCATCGAATATTTGGATAAATTTGTGGTCGTGTTCATAGATGACATTCTAGTGTATTCTAAGAACCCGGAAGAGCATGCACAGCATTTGCGGATTGTATTAGAACTTTTAAGAAGCGAGCAACTGTACGCCAAACTCTCTAAGTGTGAATTCTGGCTAAAGGAAGTAATGTTCCTCGGTCATGTGGTATCAGCTAAAGGAGTCCGAGTAGATCCTCAGAAGATTGAAGCGGTTTTGGATTGGAAGCCTCCTAAGAACGTGAAAGAAGTCCGAAGTTTCTTAGGACTTGCTGGGTATTATCGTCGGTTCGTGGAAGGGTTTTCCAAAATTTCCCGCCCACTTACTCGACTCCTGCAGAAAACTCAAAAGTTTGAGTGGAATGAGTTGTGTGAGGTTAGCTTTGATGAATTGAAGAAGAGATTGACGACGGCACCAATTCTATCACTTCCACAGGGAACAGGAGGATTTATAGTTTACAGTGATGCTTCAAACCAAGGACTCAGATGCGTATTAATGCAGAATGACAAGGTGATCGCTTACGCATCGCGACAGCTGAAACCTTATGAAGTTAATTACCCAACACATGATTTGGAGCTAGCGGCAGTAGTTTTTGCTTTGAAGATCTGGAGGCATTATCTGTACGGGACTCACTGTCAGATCTTTACGGATCACAAGAGTCTCAAATACATCTTCAGTCAGAAAGAGTTGAACATGCGGCAAAGGAGATGGTTAGGGCTGATTAAGGACTACGACTTGGAGATTTTGTATCATCCAGGCAAAGCGAATGTAGTGGCCGACGCCCTCAGCTGCAAGCCTGTTTCTATTCAGATGTTGGAGAATCTGACCTCCCAACTTAGCCTTCAACGAGAGATTATTCGAGAAGGAATTGAAGTATGGTTACAAAGAGTCCAAGGACAACTGTGCATGATGGAAATAACTTCATCATTAACCGAAGAAATCAAATCTAGACAGGCAGATGATCCTCTGATGATTCGGTTACGTGATGAAGTGATCAAGGGGAAAGCCCCCGGATTTGTAATTCATGATGATGGAGTTTTGAAATTTCAGAACCGACTCTGCGTTCCCGATGTCGATGTTCTGAAACAGACGATTCTGAAGGAAGCTCACAGTTCGCCCTATTCTATCCACCCGGGCACCAGTAAGATGTATAAGGACTTGAAGTAAAATTTCTGGTGGGGCAACATGAAGGAAGATGTAGCGGACTACGTTTCGAAATGCTTGACTTGTCAGCAGGTTAAGATCGAGCATCAACGACCTGCCGGAATGTTGAAACCACTCCCGATTCCTGAATGGAAGTGGGAGGACATATCGATGGACTTTATCACTAGTATTCCGAGAACCAAGACAGGAATGAACATGATTTGGGTGATAGTTGATCGTTTAACCAAATCAGCTCATTTTCTAAGCATTAAGGACACGTGGGGACCAGAAAGGTTGGCACGAGTATTTATTTCGGAAATAGTTCGATTGCATGGAACGCCGAAGACCATTGTTTCTGATCGAGACGGCCGTTTTGTGTCTCATTTTTGGAAAGCAGTTCATAAGTCCTTGGGGACAGAATTGAACTTCAGTACAGCTTATCACCTGCAGACTGACGGACAATCCGAGAGGACCATTCAAACGGTGGAAGACATGCTAAGGGCATGTGCCTTAGATTGGTCAAACTATTGGGAAATTCATCTACCGTTGATTGAATTTACCTACAACAATAGTTGGCATGCTTCCATTAAGATGGCACCGTTTGAGGCATTATACGGGAGGAGATGTAGATCGCCCCTATGTTGGGACGATTCATCAGACTTAATCGGGACAGAACCAGAGTTGATCGTACAGACTCGAGAGAAGATAGCCTTGATTCGTGAAAGGCTGTTGACCGCCCAGAGTCGCCAGAAATCTTACGCAGACATACGTCGTCGCCCTTTGGAGTTTAGTACTGGAGACCACGTACTTTTAAAGGTTTCTCCTACTCGGGGAATTTTCCGTTTTGGAAGAAGGGGAAAACTGAGTCCGAGATATATCGGACCGTTCGAAATCCTTGAGAGAGTTGGAGAGTTGGCATACAGATTGGCATTACCGCCGTCATTGATCCATGTTCATAACGTGTTCCACGTATCCCAATTACGAAAGTATATACCAGATCCTAGTCATGTCATTGATTTCGGCGAGATCGAAGTCGCTCAAGATGGCACGTTTGAAGAGAAACTGATCAGGATACTCGAGAGTCGAGTTAAGCAGTTGAGAAACAAACCGATCGCATTGGTCAAGGTTCAGTGGTTGCGCCACGGAGTGGAAGAAGCCACATGGAAAACAGAAGAAAGTATGAAGTCCATATATCCAGGATTATTTTCGTCTTGAGTTTCGGGACGAAACTCCTTTTTAGTAGGAGAATATGTAATATCCAGATTAATTACCGAGAATTTCACCTGTATTTGAACCCTGTATTAGTTGGAATTGTGATATCAATAAGTGGAATATGGTATTTACCGTTTATGTATTTTAGTGTATGAGTATGGCAGCATATTACTTGTCTCATAAAAATACTCAATAATACAAATTATTGAGTATGGCTGCATATTATAAGTAAAGTAATCAATTATGGAGTTGGGTGGAGGCCAGCACATGGTCCTGGACAGTTTTTAATTATTAAGCCTGGACAGCTTTGGAATCTAGCGTAGGAAATTATTGAGCACGGGGTCCGAAACATTTTATAAAGGACAGACCTCATTTCATTTGGTTTTCATCTTCCTTCACTGTTCTTAATTCCTGAAAGTCAGAGGGTTTTCCCTAACTCTTAAACACATTTAGACCACCCCATTTGGGAACTTTGAAGATTGGGTGTCACCGGTGATTGATCATTGAAGTGGAGAAACATCTTGATCGGCAAGCAAGCAACCGAGTTGGATTCTACTTATTGCCTCGGTGTTTTCTTCATCTTAAGGTATGTTAATACTAATTCCTACTTGGATTCGTGTTATCAAGGATATGATAGAAGTATGCTGTCAAGATATTGAGTTCCACTGATAAAATCATCCAAGCATCATCATGTTTTAGAAATTGGGATGTTTATACTTATGAATAAATCATCAGAGGTTATATCCTTCCATATAAGTTGGATTTGTTAGATGTTTTCTGGATATAATGATGATATTGGAATCTAACACATCAATCTTGGATCACCCAACTTCACCTGAGAATTTCGTATGTTCAGTTTTCTACCCAGTACCCTACTGTCATCAACTAGGCGAGTCAAGTCGGCTGATCGGCGAGGTTGACTTCTGACTCGGCTGATCAGCGAGGTTGACTCGGCTGATCAGCTAGGTTGACTCGGCTGATCAGCGAGGTTGACTCGGCTGATCAGCGAGGTTGAATTTCCGGTTCAATCGGGTGTTGACACGTGGCACAATATGATCCGTCTATTTAATTGTCCTTCGAACAGTCATAACTTCTTCATACGAACTCGGATTCGGATGAATTTTTTTTTAAAACGATTGTCTCGAGGTTGACTTTTGACTCGGCTGATCAGCGAGGTTGACTCGGCGGATCAGCTAGGTTGACTCGGCTGATCAGCGAGGTTGACTTCTGACTCGGCTGATCAGCGAGGTGACTTTTGGGTCATAACTTCTTCGTACGAACTCGGATTCGGATGAATTTTTCTTTAAAACGATCGTCTCGAGGTTGACTTTTGACTCGGCTGATCAGCGAGGTTGACTTAGCTGATCAGCTAGGTTGACTCGGCTGATCAGCGAGGTTGACTTTTGACTCGGCTGATCAGCGAGGTGACTTTTGGGTCATAACTTCTTCATACGAACTCGGATTCGGATGAATTTTTTTTAAAACGATCATCTCGACGGGACTCGGCTGATCAGAGAGGTTGACTTTTGACTCGGCTGATCAGCGAGGTTGACTTTTGACTCGGCTGATCAGTGATGTTGACTTTTGACTCGGCTGATCAGCGAGGTGACTTTTGACTCGACTGATTAGGTTACATTTTATGAACTTCCGACCGTGATTTGGATTGTTAGATGTTCGTACGACTATAAATGAAATCTATATTACTTATTTTGTTAAGGTTCAAGCTTAGCAACGTGATTGATTGAAGGGGCGACCTTCGAGTGTTTCGTTTTCGTGGAAGTTTTGTTCTTGTCTTCGAATCGAGGCAAGTACCTTATTTGTTTTATGTATTGATGTTATACATATTGTCGTGCATGTATGTCGTTGTTGTATGTCCACCTCGTGTTGGTCCGACGGGATCATCGGGGGATCTATGCTAGCGTGCGCTGAATCATCGGACGGGTTTTTCCACCACGGGTTGGTCTGACGGGATCATCGTGGGTTCTAGGTAGTGAACGCTGGATCGTCGGAATTACCATGTGTATGTTATGATATCATGTTGTGATTATCAGCTGTGTATGTTACTTATTGAGTTTCTCGTAGGAGAAGACTCGTTGGTATTTTTGTCAATTACGTATTATTATTCTACGTGAGATGTTGAATAATATGTTGTGGTACTTGTACTAGCATCGTTGTGCTAACCCCTTCGGGGGTGAATATTTTGTTTATGTTCAGGATCCAGGAGAGCGGGGAAACAACCACTGGAGCTGCATGACGATGGGGGTGCAGAGTGATGTTCTGGCCAGGTTTACTTGTCTGTTGTTTGTTAGTTATTTCAATAAGTACTCGAGTACGTAGTCGTTTTTGATGAATTTGAATTTGGTGATGTATTAATAATTTCTGCTGAACATTTGTATTTTCAGTATTTGGTCTTAACTGTTGTATCTTAATTTCGTTGTTTTCATTCGTTGGTACCTGTTAATGCCTTTTCAACTCTTTAGCCTTGTAAATTCTGATGTAAAGGATTTACGGCGCTGTAATATTCCTGAATATATCCGGGGTGTTACAACGGAAAGTGAATTTTGGGCCGCGACCCATTCGTTTTGAAATGGTTATTTTTCAACTAAGGACTTGAGGTTCAACAAGGTTTCTACTTTTAAAATCCCCGAGATGAGAAATTATTTTCAAACACTTCATTGATTGCTTTCTAATTAATAAAACCTCTCGGGAAGGCTTTGGTGGTTAATTGTCGTACCCGATTCGTGATTTTTATTCGTTTGTTACAATTCTTATGATTATGTACTTGCACTAGCAAAATAGTGGGATTTTGCTAACCCTCGAGGAATCGGGGGGTAGATATCTGTTTAGTATTCACATTTTGGGGAGCCTAACACAGGGTCAGCATGAAGGATAATAAAACATGATCGATACTAATCACATGAGGATCCATACGATGTCGTATTGGTTTGGTTGTACTTGATTTCCTTTGTAGTATTTTTCCCGTTGTACGGGAGTGTGTTGTATTTGACCCCTGCGTGGGTATATATTTAGATTGAGTTATATGTATTAATTGAAAGACCCAATCGGTCTACTCAGTCATTTTAGCCTTAAAGGCGATGTTGAGATGTTTGATTGTGTTACCAGCCTGGTAGATCCTTGAGAGAAGGGTGTACGGCATGTAATATCCCTGAGTGGATTGGGGGGTGTATACTAACCCTCTCCCTCATTTTGCACCGCCTCCACTCTCACTATCATCACCCCCTTCTTTTTCCTCTCCTCTCTCCCGTGGGTTCTCCCTTCTCGGTCAACTTCCGATTCTGCTCTCAATTCTCCCTACCTCCTCTCCCCCGTGAGCTTTTGAATATCACTATGGAATCCCGTGACCGATTCCATCCTTGTGGGTATAAAAGGCTCCGCTGGGGGCTGGAGTTAGACTATCGAGAAAAAGCGATTTGAACCTTCTGAGAATCTGAGTGAAATCTTGAGATATCTTTGTCGTGATATATGTGAGTGAGATCGGGAACGGTTTCTAAGGTTTATGGGTTAAAAGTGAAGGAGCAACCGGGCTTAGTGGCCGACCGGCGGTGGTTTGGGCATTCCTCTGTGGAAAACGATTGTATTGGTGTCAATTGCTAGGGTTTCGAAGATCTGAGCTTATTCATCTCGTTCCTAAAAAAGAGGGATTTTCCGATTCTTATTTAATTGTTGTTCTTGGTGATTTTGTGCAATTAATTAGTAATATATTTGTCATATATATAAATATTATATATATTCTGATGTATTCTAATATTGATTGGTTGGTATATTTCCGATCGGTTATTATCATTATCATTATTAACTGGATCGTCTCTTTGTGTTTCAGATTTGTTCTGGACTTTTGGAATCCTTTTCGGTAGCATCAAACCTAACCAAATCAAATATACCCAGTATATCCCGCTCAGAGCAGGGTCTGGGGAGAGTAAGATGTACGCAGATCATGCCCCTACTTATTATGGTAGGGAGGCTGTTTCCGTGAAGACCCCCATTGCAAGTGCGATGAAATTGAAATTTGATAAGTATTGGGGGAATTGGGATAATATGAATCCTTTGATCTTTATTGCCAATATTTTGGACCCGAGAAACAAGCTTCAAATGATCAAAGTTAGCATAAAAAAATTGGGGGCTAATTCAACAAAATTCCAAGAGTTCATTGATAAGGTTAAGAAAGACTTTGTAACTTTGTGGGCGGAGTACAAGGGAATAAATGATACCTTAGATATTGAGAGGAGGTGTGTCCAAATAGGGTGTAATGATGGAGACGGTAGTACTAGTACCGGTGGCGGTCTTTGGGATGAATTGTTTAATGATGTTCAAGCACAAAATGAAGAGGAACAACTTCAAGAGATATCCAATGAAGTGGACAAGTACCTAGCCGATGAGATTGAAAAACGGTCTAATCAATCTTTCAATTTGTTGGAGTGGTGGAGAGGAAGTGAAGCTAGGTACCCCCTCCTTTCAATGATTGCGAAGGATATTTTTGCAATTCCAAGTTCAACCGTTGCTAGTGAGTCCGCTTTTAGTTTGGGAAAAAGAGTTGTGGATCCTTTTAGGAGTAGTTTGAGTCCTAAAATGGTAGAAGCTTTGGTGTGTACTAATGATTGGTTAAGAGCGGATTACGACTTTCGTAAGGATCCAACCGAAGATGACCTTATTTTATATAAGGAAATTGAAGAAATTGAAAAGAGTAAGAGTTCCTTTATTTAATTACGTGTAAATATAAATTATATTTGTTTATGTGTAATGTAATTTGATGCGTACTAATAATTTTATTTATTTTTACAGCTGCAAATGCTGTTCAAGATCGTTCGTGATGGTGGTTTGCAAACATTAGTTGAAACTATCTTTTTCTTTACAAGCAGTGCAGTGAGCCTGATGTAATTTTTGAAGTGTAATGCTTGGTTCATCTACTCAAGGCTATTTTTTTGCTGAAGTGCAGTGAGCACTTGAAACTATCTTTTTGAAGTGTAATGCTTGATTCTTTAAGTGCAGTGAGCACTTGAAGTGTGCAGTGCAGTGAGCACTTGAAACTATTTTTTGGTTTACTATCTTTTTGCTGAAGTGTGCAGTGCAGTTGTGCAGTGCAGTGCAACTATTTTTTGGTTTACTATCTTTTTGCTGAAGTGTCCGACAGCAGTTGAAACTATTTTTTGGTTTACTATCTTGATGTAATATTTTTTGGTTTGTAATTTTTGAATTGTAATGCTTGGTTCATCTGCTTTTTTTATGTTCATCAAATCGTGGATGTATATATTGTTTTAAATATATCAATATGTCGATTCGGTACAGAACGGTATGACGGTAATTTCGGTATACCTTGAATATACGGTATGCCAAATTACCGTGTGTAATACCGAAAAACGGTACGGCATCGGTATGTATTATGTTTCATACCGATATCTCGGTATACCGAGTCTCGGTATGCCGAGCGGTTCGGTACGATATCGGTATGTAATTTTATATAAGGAAAGTTTCGGTACGGTATACGGTATGAGTAAAATAAATCGGTACGGTACGGTATACCACCCCTACCCCCAGCTTAGTGCACAGCAGAATCTTGTGTGATAAATACCAAGGAAAACATATGATTCGAAAAAGTTCGAGACCATACCTGAGCCCATGGCTTGATCCACATGGGACTTACCTAAGCGGGATTTGGTTACTTCACTCCCGATGAACGCTGCTCTAACAAAAGAGAGGTTGGCTCTGCGCACAGCTCCCTGTCAAAAATACACCACACGAAAAGACAATAGGATAAAATATACAATAAAAGTAAAAATGCAATGTTCTAGGTCAAAACTAACCGAGACAACCCAACCCTGAGACTCTCAACTACAGCACCGCTCCCTATAAAAGAATCCACAACTCTGATCTGGCGCCTCCAAGCGCACCTATCAACAGTCATGGTCTCGGAAAGGTTTAAGGCCTTCAAATCTAATCTCAGTTGCTCCTCCCACGTCCTCATCGGTCTGCCTCTCCTCCTCTCCCCGACAACCATTAAATTCTCGACTTTCCTCACCGGAGCAGATGCCTGCCTCCTGCGGACGTGGCCAAACCATCTCAATCTCCCTTCCCTAACTTTCGTTGAAATGGGCGCCACTTCCAGCGCGTTCCTGAAAACCCCGTTCGCAATTCTATCTAACATTGTGCGACCACACGGCCAACGTAACATTCTCATTTCATCCATTTCCAACTTGCTCTCAAGCGACTTCTTCATCGCCCAACATTCAGAGCCATACAACATTGCAGGTCGGATTGCCGCTCTATAGAATTTACCCTTCAATTTTAGAGGGACTTTCTTGTCGCACATGACCCCTGTCGCTGCTCTCCACCTTAGCCACCCCGCCTTGATGCGATGTGTGACATCATATTCACACTCACTTTCCTTCTGAATGATCGAAACCAAATACTTGAACTTATCCGTACGGGGTACGATCTGATCCGCAATCATTACCTCAACATCTTCCTCGTTGGCCTCACCACTAAAGTTACACCAGAGATACTCGGTCTTAGACCGGCTCACACGCAAACCCTGGGATTCTAACTTAGCCCTCCAAAGCTCCAACTTCGAGTTCACCTCCCTCCTCGACTCCGCCACTAACACAATGTCGTCAGCAAACAGCATGCACCACGAGATGCCATCTTGAATCCCTCGCGAAATGACGTCAAGGATTAGAGCGAAGAGAAGAGGACTTAGCGCCGACCCCTGGTGTAGCCCTATCTCAACCGAAAAATACTGGGTGTCACCAACTGGGGTCCTAATGCACGTCTTAGCTTGGGAGTACATGTCTTGGATCGCCCTAACGAACGGCAACGACACCCTCCTCTCTACTAGTCTCCTCCAAATAACATCGCGCGGAATGCTATCATAAGCCTTCTCTAGATCTATGAACACCATATGGAGGTCCTTACGCCGCTCTCTAAACTTCTCCATAAGGCGTCTGACGAGATGAATGGCCTTAGTCGTGGACCTCCCCGGCATGAAGCCAAATTGGTTCTCAGAGATCTCAACTTCTCTTCTAACCCTGTATTCCACCACTCTTTTCTATATCTAAGTACGCATATTTCATTTGCTCACGATGACATTTTGTTCCCAAGTTTCCATATACTGATTCATGTTAACATTTGGCAACGAACCCGTTATCTGTGGTCATTTTACCAAGTCCCGAAACCTGGCTTGAGGATCGACACAAAAAGAACTTCAATCTTCAACAGTTTTTTTTCTGTAGTTGGCCCTATTGTGTTCTTGAATGTCTATGTTGAAGATTTTGCAGTAGCTCATGGTTCCGAATGTCTGTGTTGAAAATTTTTTAATGTCCCAAAACTTTGCAGTATCTCATGGTTATTTTTGCAGGTCCCAAAACTAGTTGCGAGGACTCATAGAAAGAGAACTCCTTTTTGTTTATGGGGTCAATCCATATGTGCTTCTATGGTGCACTTACTAGTGTCCATGCTGTTTGTGAAAACATAGATATCTTCATTATCTCTCACTCCATTTCTGTAGCATATTTTGATCTTCCAACTCAGTACAGCAATTAGTTATGTTTGGTGATCAATGGGCTCTAGAAAGTGCACCATTTAGCATTTGGCAGACTAAGACATCATGGCCGGCCAGCAGAAAACGTCACAGCCGGCCAGCAGAAAACTTCTCAGAGGAAAAAAAAAAACTTCCACAGCAAAGCAAAACATCACAGCCAGCTCTCCCTTTGACAGTTAAGTACCTCTTTTCTAATGTCTTCCTCCAGCTCAAAGAAAGATATTGCTTGAAAGTATGCTTCTCAGAATGAAGGGGATAAGTACATTATATATAAGTTTTGTAATCACAAATCAAATGGGGGTATTACCGGTATAAAGAACACTTGGCCCAAGTGTTCCAGATAATGTTAAGAAAGAAATTGGTGAATGTATTGAAAAGGCCAGACTTTTAAAAAGCAAAACAACTGAACTGTTGCGTGAAATTGGTGAGGGTCCAGTAGGTAGAAGTATGCTTTCTCTTCAAAGTGATGGGGGGCTGGTAGTAACACTCAATCATCAGGCACATTGGATAAATTTGTTAGCTCTACACGTAGGCAAACTACCATCAATTCTTCATTCAAGAAAAAATTGAGAACTGAAGTATGTTGAAAAGCTGGTCCTTATTGTTGTGAATGATCCTTATTGGTTGCCTATGGTAGATGGTATTGCTAAATATGCAGAGGGTTTATGCCGCCTTCTATACCATGAATTAAGAACTTGGGTACTTAAAGCCGAGGTTGATGATACCAACCTTACTTATGAAGAACACAAGAAGGTGTGGAAATTGCATGGGTGCACTATTATGTGTGATGGATGGGAAGAATAGGTCTTTGATGATTTTTTTAGTAAATAGCCCTGCCGGCACATTCTTTTTAAAATCTATTGATGCCTCCGCCTTAATTAAAAATGGTGATTTGATTTATATATCTTGATGAAGTTATAAATGAGATAGGAGAGGAGAATGTGATCCAAATTGTCACGGATAATTCAAATTGCTTCAAGGCAGGGAGAAAAATTATGGAGACTAGAACGGCAATATGGTGGACACCATGTGCGGCTCATTGCTTCGATATAATGTTAGAAGATATTGCAAAGCTAAAAATTTTTTCGGATACTATTGAAAATGCTAAGAGAGTTGTGAAGTTCATTTGCGGGCATGGAACTATTCTTTCGTTGATGAGGGTGTATTTAAAAGATAGGGAACTTCTTCGTCCGTGGTAACTCGTTTTGCTATTGCCTTTCTCACACTTCAAATTATTTACAAACAAAAAGAGCACTTGAAATTATGTTCGCTTCCGAAGAATGAGTTAGGTCTCCTAAAGTGCAAAAATTCGAAGGGAAAGTAGTTAAAAGAATTTTAATTAATGACCCTAACTTTTGGCCGCACGTAACAGTTTATGTTAAGAGTGTTGTCCGTCTTGTTACTCCGTTAAAGGA
This sequence comes from Orobanche coerulescens, assembly GCA_033398695.1. Taxonomy (NCBI): domain Eukaryota; kingdom Viridiplantae; phylum Streptophyta; class Magnoliopsida; order Lamiales; family Orobanchaceae; genus Orobanche; species Orobanche coerulescens. The sequence goes on along the minus strand of CM065808.1, from coordinate 54,065,733 downwards.
AGTTGATCTGTAGGAGAGAGCGACCATGGGATATATACATGAGCTTATGGATAAGGCAAAAAAACATCAAATTTAGTTGTGGGGGGTTTAAAGAAAGTATATACCCATTTGGAGGAAAATATATGCCCGATGGACTCCACAACTTCATCATCCCTTACATGCGGCTGGGTATTATCTGAATCTGCAAGATAAGTTTTCAAATTGTGATGAAGTTAGAGATTCTCCACACTTGTATGGATAAAATGTTATCTCCCGATGATCGTCTGATCTTCAATTGGACTTAAATGACAAAGTTGAAGGTGAATTTGGAAGCCTAACGGCAAAGAGGTCTAGAATATTGCGGGCTTCAGGTATATTTTTCTAACATGTTCTATATTATTCTTTTATTTGTGTATTCAATTATATTATTAAAATAATGTTGGATTGACATGTTTTATCTTTTTTTATATAAATTAATTGATATTCTTTTCAGCAAAATGGTGGGAACGATTTGGGCATACATAAGACACCCGAGCTTTCTGATTTTGCTATTGGAGTGCTAAGTCTTACGTGTAGTGCTTCGGGGTGTGAAAGGACTTTTGAATCGGTAATTAGTCTAACTTCTACTAAACTTAAAGAGTTCCATTTTTTTGAATACTCTTTTTAATTGTATCTAATTCTAGATACATACAAAGAAGGGGAATAGGCATGGACATCAAAGATTGAATGTTTTGGTTTTTGTAAAGTATAACTTCAAGCTAAGGGAGAGAAGTATTAGAAGGAGAGATAAAATTGATCCTATCGTAGTTGACGAGATTGATTCAGATGATGAATGGATAATTGAGAAAGAAGTTCCACTGCTTCTCGAGGGTACTCGTAGGCTTAAAAATGATGAGTTATTCTCATGAGATCCTATTATTACTATGCCATCTGATCCCTTTGATAGTCTCTTGGATTCAAATAAACGAATAGAAGATGATATTGATAGAGAATTTGAGGATATGATTATGCCTCCAAGAAATTTGGTGAAGGTTCAAGTATATGTTGATATTTTTATTTAGTTCTCACTTGTCAAATGGCCTATCACTTATTACATCTCATTTCATATATAATAGGTCGGGGCAAGGAGAAGCAAGTGAGAGTTGGGCTTGTTGATGAAGATGTGGAGATCGAAGAGCATGTTGGCATAGACCCACAAATCGACGGTCTGACTTTTCCCAAATACAAGCGTCGATGATGATGATAGTGATATCATATTAGATGAGAATGACTACTAGAAATTAAAATTTTTAAGTGTTTTTTTAGGATTGAATATTTTCATATTGTGACTTATTTAAGTTTGTTATTTTGGATTATTATAATAATACTAGGTTTTCTGTTTATTTGAAATTGTTTCATGGCTATTTTACTTGGGTTATTTACTTATTGATCTTGCATAAGAATATTATTTTATTTTTTACTTAAAAATGTCATGTTCGGATTACCTACTTTATGCGATGCAATTTTGTACAAAAATGCTACATGCCTACGCAACGCAATTGAAACTGACATAAAGTCACAAATTAAGAAAAGAAAAACAAGAGATCTTAACAAAATTTAATTCTAAATTAAAAGAGAGGCCTTGTTTGGATAATCGGAACTAGATGAGTGGGAAAAGAAAAGAAAAACTGAACATATAAAACACATAGGAAAACATAAAAAAATTTAACACACGTACCTGGTGATAGAGAGATGCGTCCGACGGGAGAGGAGGGAGGTGCGGTAGAGAGACAGAGATAAAGTGGAGTTTGTGAGAATTGGTCGCAAAGAGAGAGAGAGAGAGTAGAACGATGGAAAGTGTACTTGAAAAGGCTGAAAAGCCCTAGTTAAAACAGAGACTTTAATTTTTGTTACTAAAGTCAAACAATTAATAAAAGAGAAAAGGCTGAAAAGTCTAGTCTCCTAGACTCGGTCGCCTCTTGCGAGTCGACTCGCCCGCCTCAGTCAAAAAACTCGGGCATTTTGCAAAATATAGAAGACTCGTATGCCATAACTCGTTGGGCGTCTGCGTCGAGTCTACTCGTACGAGTTTTCCGTTTTTTTTATATATTATATATGCAACCTTTAATAGCGGAATTAAAAGAGTTGTTGAATGGGGTTGATACATATGATGCATGTGCCAAACACAGTGTTAGTATGCGTGCTGTTTTGTTGTGGACAATTAATGATTTTCCGGTATATGCGAATTTGTAAACAAAGGGACAACTAACGTTCCCATCATGTCATAAGGACACATGTTCTATGTACTTGCACAAAAGTCGTAAATAATGTTACACGGGTCATCGCAGATTTTATACTGTAATTGTAATATCCTGAATTTCTACTTTGGTTGTTTAATGTTATTTTATTCGAGTTATATTGCACAGTGTAGAATATGTACATTATGGATATAATAATTAAAGGATTGAAACAATTGTGTTGGTATAATTGTCGTACTTGGTTGATAATTGCATTTGAGGATATTGCGTATCAAGTGTATCGTATGAGAATATTAGTGGAACGAGTATATGTACTCAGTATGTCGTGTATACGTATCTGATATATTGAGATGACATACAAGAACAGTTGGAATTGGTTGAGTATAGCCTGATTAACGTACGTTAAAGTAAGGACTTAGCGTACACTAATGTACAAGACTTACGTACGTTAAGAAGGATAGTTAACGTACGTACGGTCATATCAGGCAGGATCAGGTTGTGATCGATGGGTGGGTCCCGTGGTCGGCAACTTTCGGCGTAAATGTGGACAGACGAGTCAACGTAGAGATTTACGTACGTTATGGATAGCCCATTACGTACGTTAAATGAGTATATGTTGTTATTATTGTTGTGGGCATATTGGGATTGTCATTTGAGTATGCATTTGTAAGTCTTGACCATGTCCGTATGTTGTATCGATCTAATCTCGGATTAGATTGACATGATTCGTCGTGGCATTGCGTATCTTGAGGTATGTTCTATATTTCCTTCTTGGTTCTTGTCTTTGGATGGACAATTGATTATGTTGTTGAGACTTCATGATGTTATCTGATGGATTGAATTGGTCAGAATTGGTATATCTCCGCATTGGTGAGTTGTGATGATGTTTTGGAAATCTTGTGTATTGTTTGAGGTACAGTATAGATGTTCTGTTTGAGTTCATTGTTTAATCGAGAATACGAGATATGCAAGATGGTAAAAATTATTTTGATGAAGCTTATCACGAATTGGTGAGTGTTTTTTTTTTTTTTTGGTGAGGTTATGATGGTAAGATTACATTGGCCGTATTCGTACTTTGTATTGTCATTGATATGTAATTATTGACATGATGTGATCATTATCATTGTTGGATATTATGGCTGACCCCGTTGTGCGCTTTACTTTTAGGTTCTTGGGATATCGAGCTTGTAGCGGTCGTGAAAATATGAGCGACTATGGCGTGTGTTTGTGAATCGAGTACTTTGACTAGTTATTTTCCGCTGCAAAACTATTTTTAATTATTTGTTATATCCACTGTGAGTGTGTTTTAAAATGGATTGCTAGTATTTTACGAACTTGGATTTATTTTGGAAAATCGTTTTCTAAACTATTTTGTCGATACGTGCAAGCGGTGGCTTAACGTATACTTTTGAAATTGTTGAGTTTTGGCGTTTTGACCTTGTACTTTCAAATGAGATTTTACGACGGTATTGATAAATGGATTTCATGGTCTTTGAATATTTTAAAAAGATATTTCCGTCACCGCCGCTTAGGCGTATTTGAAATGTTTGTAAAAATGTCTTTCAGCCTTGTGGGTTCCGTTTAGGGGCCCACGGCGCTGTAATATTCCCAGGTGGCTCTGGTGGTGTTATAGAATATGGTATCGGAGTTTAGGTTGTGAAAACCTTGGATGTCAGGTCAAGTCGAGTCTTATTTTTGTCACGTCATTCGAGTTGTCAGTTGGCAAGTATTAGAGCCCTCGGTTTTTGTTGTTCACTCGGGCTTGTGTGTTATGTAGTTTACCAGTGTGGTACTGTGGTTGTTTTAAACTTATCCAAATGGTATTAACGTGATTCTTTGGAAAGAGATGTGTCGTATTTTGAGTTGAACTGATTTTGCAAAATGTATGCTTTGAAAAATATCTGTATCGAGTATATTTCTAATGTTGAGGCATATGCCAGTATCACGGAAAATCGTCGGCTTCACGATCTGTAAGTATTTGGATTTTTGAATTGCATTGAGGTTATTTACAGTTATAAGTTGATATGCTTTGAGATTCAGAAGAATATTATGTGTTACTGTATGAGGTAGCAGAATAAAATAGTTGGACAAAATCGATGATCTTGAGAAGCTATGATTATGGAAAAACAATATGTCGGTTAAACTTGGAAAATAGAGTTGTGTATTTGGAAGGAATGTTGTGGATTGTTGAGAGGACATGTAGTCATGCTAGTTTATTTTGAGATATATAAAACTGTTTTTGAACATTGAAAATGATACTTTTCAACATGATATATTTTGAATAAACTATTTTGCTCGTTGTCATGAAAATGTATTTTCTTAAATTCATTTTGAGAGACAGTATTGTTGTCTTTAAAAACATGTTTCATCATGGCATAGTTGAAGTGTTGTAGAATGGAATAATGGTCGATATAGCAAGTCATATGTGGAAAAGATGATTTTAACAAAGTCTATACAATAAGATTGTAGATCCTATCGTGTGATTTTCCGACTGAATGTAATTGGAATTGGTGACGAGCCGAATTGGTATAGATGAGTATGGATGTGGTCAATCATTTGCATAAGTTTATTTTATTTAGTCATGTGTATTCGAAAAGAATTGTCATCGAGAACTTGACATGAGCGAGTCGGTTTAACTTTTTGAAAATTAATTTTAGTCTCACGAATATATATATATATATACATTTTTTGGGTTTTGAAATTCTTGAAAGAACTTTCAGAAATGGATTTTTATTGACAAGATTATATGATTTCAAGTCGCTTTTGAAAATATGATTGGTATACGTACAAATGTCGTACATAATGCATATCATGGTGAAGTTCGTAGTGAGACTATAATGGATAACACATCAATGGTACGATGAAAAGAGATCCGAATTTAAGCATGGTAACTTGGATTATCTAGGAATAACCGATTGGTTAATCAGATAAGAGAAATACGGTGTGTGTTGTAGATTCAGTACAGAATATGATTTTAGAACTTTGGGTTTTGTGGAACCGGGGCATATGTGCTATTTGGCTTTATTGGTGTGGTAGTAACGTGATTTTGCTATAGTGATTTTTGACTTTTGAGCCAACTGATTTTTCTTCGCATGTGCTATTTTGAGCGATTTCTTAGTAAGTGTATATTTGGGGATGGTGATCTCAGGATGGTTGTTTTTTATATTGTTGGTCGTGTCGATTTTTCATTATCAGTGTGTCGTTGTTCACTTTAGATTTTTAGGGTGGGCACATATAGTCATCTGCTGGTCTTTGATCTCACATTGGGCCGTGCACACGAGACGTGCCATTGAGGCGATTAGGTACAAGACCACACGTGTATTCTATCGATACCGTTGGTGGATTGTGCACGGACACATTTTGGATCGGGCGTACTGTGACGTCTATCTTGAGCCATATTGATTGGTCATTCATACTTATGATTGGGTATGTTCGATGAGTTATGATTGGTTGTTCATACGCCCGAGGGGTATGTTCAACAGTCGGGTGTGTTTCTTTGAGATTCAATGTATGAGATTTGTATAACGTTTTGAGAATTTTATTCTCTCGTATATCTGTCCCTGTGGTTCTTTGTTGATCATGTTGGAGCTTACCATGTGATGGCATTCTCGGTTATTGTTGATTCTTCGTTGGTAGAATTGGAGTTTATCATGTTGATGATATTCTCGGTTGATGTATTGGTTGATCATCGTTATTGATCGTATGAGCGTTTGGACTTTGTGTCGATGGTTCTGGACTTGCTGTCATTGTCTTGGGGTAGTTGATCTATAGATGTATTGTGTATTATTGGTTTTTATCAGGATGGGATTTGATGGTGTGATCTGGCAGACAAGATTTAACACGGATAGACTATTCCATACTGAGTTATAATGACGTATTATGTTGAATTCTTGAAATTGTGATTATAAGCGTGTTGAGGCTTTGAAGGGGAGTCATTTGCTAGTAAATACGGGAGATAATCAACTTCATAGACTTGTAAGCATACCGTTTTGGTTATTCGCTTGTGGTGATGATCATTTGTCTTCGTGATAATTTTGGATATTTTGGTTGGTATTTGTTTATTATGGATTGCAAGTTTTCGGGAGAAATTTATTTAAGTGGGGTAGAATGTAATATCCTGAATTTCTACTTTGCTTGTTTAATGTTATTTTACTCGAGTTATATTGCACAATGTAGAATCATACATTATGGATATAATAATTAAAGGATCGAGACAATTGTGTTGGTATAATTGTCGTACTTGGTTGACAATTGCATTTAAGGATCCGCGTATCAAGTGTATCGTATGAGAATATTAGTGGAGCAGTATATGTACTCGTATGTCGTATATAGGTATCCATTACATTGAGACGATAGACAAGAACAATTGGAATTATTTGAGTATAGCACGATTAACGTACGCTAAAGTAAGGACTTAGCGTACACTAATGTAAAGACTTACGTATGTTAAGAAGGATAGTTAACGTCGTAAGGTCATATCGTGCAGATCAGCCGTGATCGATGGGTGGGTCCCGTGGTCGGCAACTTTCGGCGCAAATGTGGACAGACGAGTCAACGTAGAGATTTACGTACGTTATGGATAGCCCATTACGTACGTTAAATGAGTATATGTTGTTATTATTGTTGTGGGCATATTGAGATTGTCATGTGAGTATGTATTTGTAAGTCTTGACCATGTCCGTATGTTGTATCGATCTAATCTCGGATTAGATTGACATGATTCGTCGTGGCATTGCTTATCTTGAGGTATGTTCTGTATTTCCTTCTTGATTCTTGTCTTTGGATGGACAATTGATTATGTTGTTGAGACTTCATGATGTTATCCGATGGATTGAATTGGTCAGAGTTGGTATATCTCCGCATTGGTGAGTTGTGATGATGTTTTGGGAATCTTGTGTATTGTTTGAGGTATAGTATAGATGTTCTGTTTGAGTTCATTGTTTAATCGAGAATACGAGATATGCAAGATGGCAAAAATTATTTTGATGAAGCTTATCACGAATTGGTGAGTTTTTTTTTTTCGTGAGGTTATGATGGTAAGATTACATTGGCCGTATTCATACTTTGTATTGTCATTGATATGTAATAATTGACATGATGTGATCGTTATCATTGTTGGATATTATGGCTGACCCCGTTGTGGGCTTTACTTTTAGGTTCTTGGGATATCGAGCTTGTAGCGGTCGTGAAAAGATGAGCTTCCCGGAAGATACTGACTATGGCGTGTGTTTGTGAATCGAGTACTTTGACTAGTTATTTTCCGCTGCAAAACTATTTTTAATTATTTGTTATATCCGTTGTGAGTGTGTTTTAAAATGGGTTGCTAGTATTTTACGAACTTGGGTTTATTTTGGAAAATCATTTTCTAAACTATTTTGTCGATACGTGCAAGCGGTGGCTTAACGTATACTTTTGAAATTGTTGAGTTTTGGCGTTTTGTCCTTGTACTTTCAAATGAGATTTTACGACGGTATTGATAAATGGATTTCATAGTCTTTGAATAATTTAAAAAGATATTGTCGTCACCGCCGCTTAGGCGTATTTGAAATGTTTGTAAAAATGTCTTTCAGCCTTGTGGGTTCCGTTTAGGGGCCCACGGCGCTGTAATATTCTCGGGAGGCTCTGGAGGTGTTACAGAATATGGTGTCGGAGTTTAGGTTGTGAAAACCTAGGATGTCGGGTCGAGTCGAGTCTTATTTTTGTCACGTCATTCGAGTTGTCAGTTGGCAAGTATTAGAGCCCTGCGTTTTTGTTGTTCACTTGGGCTTGTGTATTATGTGGTTTACCATTGTGGTACTGTGGTTGTTTTAAACTTATCCAAATGGTATTAACGTGATTCTTTGGAAAGAGATGTGTCGAATTTTGAGTTTAACTGATTTTGCAAAATGTATGCTTTGAAAAATATCTGTATCGAGTATATTTCTAATGTTGAGGCATATGCCAGTATCACGGAAAATCGTCGGCTTCACGATCTGTAAGTATTTGGATTTTTGAATTGCATTGAGGTTATTTACAGTTATAAGTTGATATGCTTTGAGATTCAGAAGAATATTATGTGTTACTGTATGAGGTAGCAGAATAAAATAGTTGGACAAAATCGATGATCTTGAGAAGCTATGATTATGGAAAAACAATATGTCGGTTAAACTTGGAAAATAGAGTTGTGTATTTGGAAGGAATGTTGTGGATTGTTGAGAGGACATGTAGTCATGCTAGTTTATTTTGAGATATATAAAACTGTTTTTGAACATTGAAAATGATACTTTTCAACATGATATATTTTGAATAAACTATTTTGCTCGTTGTCATGAAAATGTATTTTCTTAAATTTATTTTGAGAGACAGTATTGTTGTCTTTAAAAACATGTTTCATCATGGCATAGTTGAAGTGTTGTAGAATGGAATAATGGTCGATATAGCAAGTCATATGTGGAAAAGATGATTTTAACAAAGTCTATATAATAAGATTGTAGATCCTATCGTGTGATTTTCCGACTGAATGTCATTGGAATTGGTGACGAGCCGAATTGGCATACATGAGTATGGATGTGGTCAATCATTTGCATAAGTTTATTTTATTTAGTCATGTGTATTCGAAAAGAATTGTCATCGAGAACTTGACATGAGCGAGTCGGTTTAACTTTTTGAAAATTAATTTTAGTCTCACGAATATATATATATATATATATACATTTTTTGGGTTTTGAAATTCTTGAAAGAACTTTCAGAAATGGATTTTTATTGACAAGATTATATGATTTCATGCTGTTTTGAAAATATGATTGGTATACGTACAAATGTCGTACATAATGCATATCATGGTGAAGTTCGTAGTGAGACTCGCAAACTGGATAACACATCAATGGTACGATGAAAAGAGATCCGAATTTAAGCATGGTAACTTGGATTATCTAGGAATAACCGATTGGTTAATCAGATAAGAGAAATACGGTGTGTGTTGTAGATTCAGTACAGAATATGATTTTAGAACTTTGGGTTTTGTGGAACCGGGGCATATGTGCTATTTGGCTTTATTGGTGTGGTAGTAACGTGATTTTGCTATAGTGATTTTTGACTTTTGAGCCAACCGATTTTTCTTCGCATGTGCTATTTTGAGCGATTTCTTAGTAAGTGTATATTTGGGGATGGTGATCTCGGGATGGTTGTTTTTATATTGTTGGTCGTGTCGATTTTTCATTATCGGTGTGTCGTTGTTCACTTTAGATTTTTAGGGTGGGCACATATAGTCATCTGTTGGTCTTTGATCTCACATTGGCCGTGCACACGAGACGATTCGTGAGACCGATTAGGTACAAGACCACACGTGTATTCGATCGATACCGTTGGTGGATTGTGCACGGACACATTTTGGATCGGGCGTGCCGTGACGTCTATCTTGAGCCATATTGATTGGTCATTCATACTTATGATTGGGTATGTTCGATGAGTTATGATTGGTTGTTCATACGCCCGAGGGGTATGTTCAACGATGGGTGTGTTTCTTTGAGATTCAATGTATGAGATTTGTATAACGTTTTGAGAATTTTATTCTCTCGTATATCCGTCTCCTCGTGGTTCTTTGTTGATCATGTTGGAGCTTACCATGTGATGGCATTCTCGGTTATTGTTGATTCTTCGTTGGTAGAATTGGAGTTTATCATGTTGATGATATTCTCGGTTGATGTATTGGTTGATCATCGTTATTGATCGTATGAGCGTTTGGACTTTGTGTCGATGGTTCTGGACTTGCTGTCATTGTCTTGGGGTAGTTGATCTATAGATGTATTGTGTATTATTGGTTTTTATCAGGATGGGATTTGATGGTGTGATCTGGCAGACAAGATTTAACACGGATAGACTATTCCATACTGAGTTATAATGACGTATTATGTTGAATTCTTGAAATTGTGATTATAAGCGTGTTGAGGCTTTGAAGGGGAGTCATTTGCTAGTAAATACGGGAGATAATCAACTTCATAGACTTGTAAGCATACTGTTTTGGTTATTCGCTTGTGGTGATGATCATTTGTCTTCGTGATAATTTTGGATATTTTGGTTGAACTGTTGTTTATTATGGATTGCAAGTTTTCAGGGAGAAATTTATTTAAGTGGGGTAGAATGTAATATCCTGAATTTCTACTTTGCTTGTTTAATGTTATTTTACTCGAGTTATATTGCACAATGTAGAATCTGTACATTATGGATATAATAATTAAAGGACTGAGACAATTGTGTTGGTATAATTGTCGTACTTGGTTGACAATTGCATTTAAGGATACTGCGTATCAAGTGTATCGTATGAGAATATTAGTGGAACGAGTATATGTACTCAGTATGTCGTATATAGGTATCCAAGACATTGAGACGATAGACAAGAACAATTGGAATTATTTGAGTATAGCGATTAACGACGCTAAAGTAAGGACTTAGCGTACACTAATGTAAAAGACTTACGTATGTTAAGAAGGATAGTTAACGACGTAAGGTCATATCGTGCAGATCAGCCGTGATCGATGGGTGGGTCCCGTGGTCGGCAACTTTCGCGCAAATGTGACAGACGAGTCAACGAGATTTACGACGTTATGGATAGCCCATTACGACGTTAAATGAGTATATGTTGTTATTATTGTTGTGGGCATATTGAGATTGTCATGTGAGTATGTATTTGTAAGTCTTGACCATGTCCGTATGTTGTATCGATCTAATCTCGGATTAGATTGACATGATTCGTCGTGGCATTGCTTATCTTGAGGTATGTTCTGTATTTCCTTCTTGATTCTTGTGTTTGGATGGACAATTGATTATGTTGTTGAGACTTCATGATGTTATCCGATGGATTGAATTGGTCAGAGTTGGTATATCTCCGCATTGGTGAGTTGTGATGATGTTTTGGGAATCTTGTGTATTGTTTGAGGTATAGTATAGATGTTCTGTTTGAGTTCATTGTTTAATCGAGAATACGAGATATGCAAGATGGCAAAAATTATTTTGATGAAGCTTATCACGAATTGGTGAGTTTTTTTTTTTCGTGAGGTTATGATGGTAAGATTACATTGGCCGTATTCATACTTTGTATTGTCATTGATATGTAATAATTGACATGATGTGATCGTTATCATTGTTGGATATTATGGCTGACCCCGTTGTGGGCTTTACTTTTAGGTTCTTGGGATATCGAGCTTGTAGCGGTCGTGAAAAGATGAGCTTCCCGGAAGATACTGACTATGGCGTGTGTTTGTGAATCGAGTACTTTGACTAGTTATTTTCCGCTGCAAAACTATTTTTAATTATTTGTTATATCCGTTGTGAGTGTGTTTTAAAATGGGTTGCTAGTATTTTACGAACTTGGGTTTATTTTGGAAAATCATTTTCTAAACTATTTTGTCGATACGTGCAAGCGGTGGCTTAACGTATACTTTTGAAATTGTTGAGTTTTGGCGTTTTGTCCTTGTACTTTCAAATGAGATTTTACGACGGTATTGATAAATGGATTTCATAGTCTTTGAATAATTTAAAAAGATATTGTCGTCACCGCCGCTTAGGCGTATTTGAAATGTTTGTAAAAATGTCTTTCAGCCTTGTGGGTTCCGTTTAGGGGCCCACGGGCTATAATATTCTCGGGAGGCCTGGAGGTGTTACAGAATATGGTGTCGGAGTTTAGGTTGTGAAAACCTAGGATGTCGGGTCGAGTCGAGTCTTATTTTTGTCACGTCATTCGAGTTGTCAGTTGGCAAGTATTAGAGCCCTGCGTTTTTGTTGTTCACTTGGGCTTGTGTGTTATGTGGTTTACCATTGTGGTACTGTGGTTGTTTTAAACTTATCCAAATGGTATTAACGTGATTCTTTGGAAAGAGATGTGTCGTATTTTGAGTTTAACTGATTTTGCAAAATGTATGCTTTGAAAAATATCTGTATCGAGTATATTTCTAATGTTGAGGCATATGCCAGTATCACGGAAAATCGTCGGCTTCACGATCTGTAAGTATTTGGATTTTTGAATTGCATTGAGGTTATTTACAGTTATAAGTTGATATGCTTTGAGATTCAAAAGAATATTATGTGTTACTGTATGAGGTAGCAGAATAAAATAGTTGGACAAAATCGATGATCTTGAGAAGCTATGATTATGGAAAAACAATATGTCGGTTAAACTTGGAAAATAGAGTTGTGTATTTGGAAGGAATGTTGTGGATTGTTGAGAGGACATGTAGTCATGCTAGTTTATTTTGAGATATATAAAACTGTTTTTGAACATTGAAAATGATACTTTTCAACATGATATATTTTGAATAAACTATTTTGCTCGTTGTCATGAAAATGTATTTTCTTAAATTTATTTTGAGAGACAGTATTGTTGTCTTTAAAAACATGTTTCATCATGGCATAGTTGAAGTGTTGTAGAATGGAATAATGGTCGATATAGCAAGTCATATGTGGAAAAGATGATTTTAACAAAGTCTATACAATAAGATTGTAGATCCTATCGTGTGATTTTCCGACTGAATGTCATTGGAATTGGTGACGAGCCGAATTGGTATACATGAGTATGGATGTGGTCAATCATTTGCATAAGTTTATTTTATTTAGTCATGTGTATTCGAAAAGAATTGTCATCGAGAACTTGACATGAGCGAGTCGGTTTAACTTTTTGAAAATTAATTTTAGTCTCACGAATATATATATATATATATACATTTTTTGGGTTTTGAAATTCTTGAAAGAACTTTCAGAAATGGATTTTTATTGACAAGATTATATGATTTCAAGCTGTTTTGAAAATATGATTGGTATACGTACAAATGTCGTACATAATGCATATCATGGTGAAGTTCGTAGTGAGACTCGCAAACTGGATAACACATCAATGGTACGATGAAAAGAGATCCGAATTTAAGCATGGTAACTTGGATTACCTAGGAATAACCGATTGGTTAATCAGATAAGAGAAATACGGTGTGTGTTGTAGATTCAAGATGTAATATGATTTTAGAACTTTGGGTTTTGTGGAACCGGGGCATATGTGCTATTTGGCTTTATTGGTGTGGTAGTAACGTGATTTTGCTATAGTGATTTTTGACTTTTGAGCCAACTGATTTTTCTTCGCATGTGCTATTTTGAGCGATTTCTTAGTAAGTGTATATTTGGGGATGGTGATCTCAGGATGGTTGTTTTTTATATTGTTGGTCGTGTCGATTTTTCATTATCAGTGTGTCGTTGTTCACTTTAGATTTTTAGGGTGGGCACATATAGTCATCTGTTGGTCTTTGATCTCACATTGGGCTGTGCACACGAGACGTACTTCGTGAGACTGATTAGGTACAAGACCACACGTGTATTCGATCGATACCCGTTGGTGGATTGTGCACGGACACATTTTTGGATCGGGCGTACCGTGACGTCTATCTTGAGCCATATTGATTGGTCATTCATACTTATGATTGGGTATGTTCGATGAGTTATGATTGGTTGTTCATACGCCCGAGGGGTATGTTCAACAGTCGGGTGTGTTTCTTTGAGATTCAATGTATGAGATTTGTATAACGTTTTGAGAATTTTATTCTCTCGTATATCTGTCCCTGTGGTTCTTTGTTGATCATGTTGGAGCTTACCATGTGATGGCATTCTCGGTTATTGTTGATTCTTCGTTGGTAGAATTGGAGTTTATCATGTTGATGATATTCTCGGTTGATGTATTGGTTGATCATCGTTATTGATCGTATGAGCGTTTGGACTTTGTGTCGATGGTTCTGGACTTGCTGTCATTGTCTTGGGGTAGTTGATCTATAGATGTATTGTGTATTATTGGTTTTTATCAGGATGGGATTTGATGGTGTGATCTGGCAGACAAGATTTAACACGGATAGACTATTCCATACTGAGTTATAATGACGTATTATGTTGAATTTTTGAAATTGTGATTATAAGCGTGTTGAGGCTTTGAAGGGGAGTCATTTGCTAGTAAATACGGGAGATAATCAACTTCATAGACTTGTAAGCATACTGTTTTGGTTATTCGCTTGTGGTGATGATCATTTGTCTTCGTGATAATTTTGGATATTTTGGTTGAACTGTTTATTATGGATTGCAAGTTTTCAGGAGAAATTTATTTAAGTGGGGTAGAATGTAATATCCTGAATTTCTACTTTGCTTGTTTAATGTTATTTTACTCGAGTTATATTGCACAATGTAGAATCAGACATTATGGATATAATAATTAAAGGACTGAGACAATTGTGTTGGTATAATTGTCGTACTTGGTTGACAATTGCATTTAAGGATACTGCGTATCAAGTGTATCGTATGAGAATATTAGTGGAACGAGTATATGTACTCAGTATGTCGTATATAGGTATCCAGTACATTGAGACGATAGACAAGAACAATTGGAATTATTTGAGTATAGCCTGATTAACGTACGCTAAAGTAAGGACTTAGCGTACACTAATGTAAAAGACTTACGTATGTTAAGAAGGATAGTTAACGTACGTAAGGTCATATCAGGCAGGATCAGGCTGTGATCGATGGGTGGGTCCCGTGGTCGGCAACTTTCGGCGCAAATGTGGACAGACGAGTCAACGTAGAGATTTACGTACGTTATGGATAGCCCATTACGTACGTTAAATGAGTATATGTTGTTATTATTGTTGTGGGCATATTGAGATTGTCATGTGAGTATGTATTTGTAAGTCTTGACCATGTCCGTATGTTGTATCGATCTAATCTCGGATTAGATTGACATGATTCGTCGTGGCATTGCTTATCTTGAGGTATGTTCTGTATTTCCTTCTTGATTCTTGTGTTTGGATGGACAATTGATTATGTTGTTGAGACTTCATGATGTTATCCGATGGATTGAATTGGTCAGAGTTGGTATATCTCCGCATTGGTGAGTTGTGATGATGTTTTGGGAATCTTGTGTATTGTTTGAGGTATAGTATAGATGTTCTGTTTGAGTTCATTGTTTAATCGAGAATACGAGATATGCAAGATGGCAAAAATTATTTTGATGAAGCTTATCACGAATTGGTGAGTTTTTTTTTTTTTGGTGAGGTTATGATTGTAAGATTACATTGGCCGTATTCATACTTTGTATTGTCATTGATATGTAATAATTGACATGATGTGATCGTTATCATTGTTGGATATTATGGCTGACCCCGTTGTGGGCTTTACTTTTAGGTTCTTGGGATATCGAGCTTGTAGCGGTCGTGAAAAGATGAGCTTCCCGGAAGATACTGACTATGGCGTGTGTTTGTGAATCGAGTACTTTGACTAGTTATTTTCCGCTGCAAAACTATTTTTAATTATTTGTTATATCCGTTGTGAGTGTGTTTTAAAATGGGTTGCTAGTATTTTACGAACTTGGGTTTATTTTGGAAAATCATTTTCTAAACTATTTTGTCGATACGTGCAAGCGGTGGCTTAACGTATACTTTTGAAATTGTTGAGTTTTGGCGTTTTGTCCTTGTACTTTCAAATGAGATTTTACGACGGTATTGATAAATGGATTTCATAGTCTTTGAATAATTTAAAAAGATATTGTCGTCACCGCCGCTTAGGCGTATTTGAAATGTTTGTAAAAATGTCTTTCAGCCTTGTGGGTTCCGTTTAGGGGCCCACGGCGCTGTAATATTCTCGGGAGGCTCTGGAGGTGTTACGAATATGGTGTCGGAGTTTAGGTTGTGAAAACCTAGGATGTCGGGTCGAGTCGAGTCTTATTTTTGTCACGTCATTCGAGTTGTCGGTTGGCAAGTATTAGAGCCCTGCGTTTTTGTTGTTCACTTGGGCTTGTGTGTTATGTGGTTTACCATTGTGGTACTGGTTGTTTTAAACTTATCCAAATGGTATTAACGTGATTCTTTGGAAAGAGATGTGTCGTATTTTGAGTTTAACTGATTATGCAAAATTTATTCTATGAAAAATATCTCAGACGAGTATATTTCTAATGTTGAGGCATATGCCAAGATCACGGAAAATCGTCGGCTTCACGATCCGTAAGTATTTGGATTTTGAATTGCATTGAGGTTATTTACGCTATAAGTTGATATGCTTTGAGATTCGTAAGAATATTATGTGTTACCGTATGAGGTAGCGAATAAAATAGTTGGACTAAATCGATGTTCTTGAGATGCTATGATTCTGGAAAAATAATATGTCTGTTATCCTTGGTAATTAGTGTTTTGTATTTGGAAGGTTTGTTGTGGATTGTTGAGAGGACATGTAGTCATGCTAGTTTATTTTGAGATATATAAAATCGTTTTGAACATTGAAAATGATACTTTTCAACATGATATATTTTGAATAAACTATTTTGCTCGTTGTCATGAAAATGTATTTTCTTAAATTTATTTTGAGAGACAGATTGTTGTCTTTAAAAACATGTTTCATCATGGCATAGTTGAAGTGTTGTAGAATGGAATAATGGTCGATATAGCAAGTCATATGTGGAAAAGATGATTTTAACAAAGTCTATACAATAAGATTGTAGATCCTATCGTGTGATTTTCCGATCAATGTCATTGGAATTGGTGACGAGCCGAATTGGTATACATGAGTATGGATGTGGTCAATCATTTGCATAAGTTTATTTTATTTAGTCATGTGTATTCGAAAAGAATTGTCATCGAGAACTTGACATGAGCGAGTCGGTTTAACTTTTTGAAAATTAATTTTAGTCTCACGAATATATATATATATATATACATTTTTTGGGTTTTGAAATTCTTGAAAGAACTTTCAGAAATGGATTTTTATTGACAAGATTATATGATTTCAAGCTGTTTTGAAAATATGATTGGTATACGTACAAATGTCGTACATAATGCATATCATGGTGAAGTTCGTAGTGAGACTCGCAAACTGGATAACACATCAATGGTACGATGAAAAGAGATCCGAATTTAAGCATGGTAACTTGGATTATCTAGGAATAACCGATTGGTTAATCAGATAAGAGAAATACGGTGTGTGTTGTAGATTCAGTACAGAATATGATTTTAGAACTTTGGGTTTTGTGGAACCGGGGCATATGTGCTATTTGGCTTTATTGGTGTGGTAGTAACGTGATTTTGCTATAGTGATTTTTGACTTTTGAGCCAACTGATTTTTCTTCGCATGTGATATTTTGAGCGATTTCTTAGTAAGTGTATATTTGGGGATGGTGATCTCAGGATGGTTGTTTTTTATATTGTTGGTCGTGTCGATTTTTCATTATCAGTGTGTCGTTGTTCACTTTAGATTTTTAGGGTGGGCACATATAGTCATCTGTTGGTCTTTGATCTCACATTGGGCTGTGCACACGAGACGTACTTCGTGAGACTGATTAGGTACAAGACCACACGTGTATTCGATCGATACCCGTTGGTGGATTGTGCACGGACACATTTTTGGATCGGGCGTATCGTGACGTCTATCTTGAGCCATATTGATTGGTCATTCATACTTATGATTGGGTATGTTCGATGAGTTATGATTGGTTGTTCATACGCCCGAGGGGTATGTTCAACAGTCGGGTGTGTTTCTTTGAGATTCAATGTATGAGATTTGTATAACGTTTTGAGAATTTTATTCTCTCGTATATCTGTCCCTGTGGTTCTTTGTTGATCATGTTGGAGCTTACCATGTGATGGCATTCTCGGTTATTGTTGATTCTTCGTTGGTAGAATTGGAGTTTATCATGTTGATGATATTCTCGGTTGATGTATTGGTTGATCATCGTTATTGATCGTATGAGCGTTTGGACTTTGTGTCGATGGTTCTGGACTTGCTGTCATTGTCTTGGGGTAGTTGATCTATAGATGTATTGTGTATTATTGGTTTTTATCAGGATGGGATTTGATGGTGTGATCTGGCAGACAAGATTTAACACGGATAGACTATTCCATACTGAGTTATAATGACGTATTATGTTGAATTCTTGAAATTGTGATTATAAGCGTGTTGAGGCTTTGAAGGGGAGTCATTTGCTAGTAAATACGGGAGATAATCAACTTCATAGACTTGTAAGCATACTGTTTTGGTTATTCGCTTGTGGTGATGATCATTTGTCTTCGTGATAATTTTGGATATTTTGGTTGAACTGTTGTTTATTATGGATTGCAAGTTTTCAGGAGAAATTTATTTAAGTGGGGTAGAATGTAATATCCTGAATTTCTACTTTGCTTGTTTAATGTTATTTTACTCGAGTTATATTGCACAATGTAGAATCAGACATTATGGATATAATAATTAAAGGACCGAGACAATTGTGTTGGTATAATTGTCGTACTTGGTTGACAATTGCATTTAAGGATACCGCGTATCAAGTGTATCGTATGAGAATATTAGTGGAACGAGTATATGTACTCGTATGTCGTATATAGGTATCCAAGACATTGAGACGATAGACAAGAACAATTGGAATTATTTGAGTATAGCCGATTAACGACGCTAAAGTAAGGACTTAGCGTACACTAATGTAAAAGACTTACGTATGTTAAGAAGGATAGTTAACGACGTAAGGTCATATCGTGCGTGATCAGCCGTGATCGATGGGTGGGTCCCGTGGTCGGCAACTTTCGCGCAAATGTGGACGCATTTGAGTCAACGAGATTTACGACGTTATGGATAGCCCATTACGACGTTAAATGAGTATATGTTGTTATTATTGTTGTGGGCATATTGAGATTGTCATGTGAGTATGTATTTGTAAGTCTTGACCATGTCCGTATGTTGTATCGATCTAATCTCGGATTAGATTGACATGATTCGTCGTGGCATTGCTTATCTTGAGGTATGTTCGTATTTCCTTCTTGATTCTTGTGTTTGGATGGACAATTGATTATGTTGTTGAGACTTCATGATGTTATCCGATGGATCAATTGGTCGAGTTGGTATATCTCCGCATTGGTGAGTTGTGATGATGTTTTGGGAATCTTGTGTATTGTTTGAGGTATAGTATAGATGTTCGCTTGAGTTCATTGTTTAATCGAGAATACGAGATATGCAAGATGGCAAAAATTATTTTGATGAAGCTTATCACGAATTGGTGAGTTTTTTTTTTTCGTGAGGTTATGATGGTAAGATTACATTGGCCGTATTCATACTTTGTATTGTCATTGATATGTAATAATTGACATGATGTGATCGTTATCATTGTTGGATATTATGGTGACCCGTTGTGGGCTTTACTTTTAGGTTCTTGGGATATCGAGCTTGTAGCGGTCGTGAAAAGATGAGCTTCCCGGAAGATACTGACTATGGCGTGTGTTTGTGAATCGAGTACTTTGACTAGTTATTTTCCGCTGCAAAACTATTTTTAATTATTTGTTATATCCGTTGTGAGTGTGTTTTAAAATGGGTTGCTAGTATTTTACGAACTTGGGTTTATTTTGGAAAATCATTTTCTAAACTATTTTGTCGATACGTGCAAGCGGTGGCTTAACGTATACTTTTGAAATTGTTGAGTTTTGGCGTTTTGTCCTTGTACTTTCAAATGAGATTTTACGACGGTATTGATAAATGGATTTCATAGTCTTTGAATAATTTAAAAAGATATTGTCGTCACCGCCGCTTAGGCGTATTTGAAATGTTTGTAAAAATGTCTTTCAGCCTTGTGGGTTCCGTTTAGGGGCCCACGGCGCTGTAATATTCTCGGGAGGCTCTGGAGGTGTTACAGAATATGGTGTCGGAGTTTAGGTTGTGAAAACCTAGGATGTCGGGTCGAGTCGAGTCTTATTTTTGTCACGTCATTCGAGTTGTCAGTTGGCAAGTATTAGAGCCCTGCGTTTTTGTTGTTCACTTGGGCTTGTGTGTTATGTGGTTTACCATTGTGGTACTGTGGTTGTTTTAAACTTATCCAAATGGTATTAACGTGATTCTTTGGAAAGAGATGTGTCGTATTTTGAGTTTAACTGATTTTGCAAAATGTATGCTTTGAAAAATATCTGTATCGAGTATATTTCTAATGTTGAGGCATATGCCAGTATCACGGAAAATCGTCGGCTTCACGATCTGTAAGTATTTGGATTTTTGAATTGCATTGAGGTTATTTACAGTTATAAGTTGATATGCTTTGAGATTCAAAAGAATATTATGTGTTACTGTATGAGGTAGCAGAATAAAATAGTTGGACAAAATCGATGATCTTGAGAAGCTATGATTATGGAAAAACAATATGTCGGTTAAACTTGGAAAATAGAGTTGTGTATTTGGAAGGAATGTTGTGGATTGTTGAGAGGACATGTAGTCATGCTAGTTTATTTTGAGATATATAAAACTGTTTTTGAACATTGAAAATGATACTTTTCAACATGATATATTTTGAATAAACTATTTTGCTCGTTGTCATGAAAATGTATTTTCTTAAATTTATTTTGAGAGACAGTATTGTTGTCTTTAAAAACATGTTTCATCATGGCATAGTTGAAGTGTTGTAGAATGGAATAATGGTCGATATAGCAAGTCATATGTGGAAAAGATGATTTTAACAAAGTCTATACAATAAGATTGTAGATCCTATCGTGTGATTTTCCGACTGAATGTCATTGGAATTGGTGACGAGCCGAATTGGTATACATGAGTATGGATGTGGTCAATCATTTGCATAAGTTTATTTTATTTAGTCATGTGTATTCGAAAAGAATTGTCATCGAGAACTTGACATGAGCGAGTCGGTTTAACTTTTTGAAAATTAATTTTAGTCTCACGAATATATATATATATATACATTTTTTGGGTTTTGAAATTCTTGAAAGAACTTTCAGAAATGGATTTTTATTGACAAGATTATATGATTTCAAGCTGTTTTGAAAATATGATTGGTATACGTACAAATGTCGTACATAATGCATATCATGGTGAAGTTCGTAGTGAGACTCGCAAACTGGATAACACATCAATGGTACGATGAAAAGAGATCCGAATTTAAGCATGGTAACTTGGATTATCTAGGAATAACCGATTGGTTAATCAGATAAGAGAAATACGGTGTGTGTTGTAGATTCAGTACAGAATATGATTTTAGAACTTTGGGTTTTGTGGAACCGGGGCATATGTGCTATTTGGCTTTATTGGTGTGGTAGTAACGTGATTTTGCTATAGTGATTTTTGACTTTTGAGCCAACTGATTTTTCTTCGCATGTGCTATTTTGAGCGATTTCTTAGTAAGTGTATATTTGGGGATGGTGATCTCAGGATGGTTGTTTTTTATATTGTTGGTCGTGTCGATTTTTCATTATCAGTGTGTCGTTGTTCACTTTAGATTTTTAGGGTGGGCACATATAGTCATCTGTTGGTCTTTGATCTCACATTGGGCTGTGCACACGAGACGTGCCATTGAGACTGATTAGGTACAAGACCACACGTGTATTCGATCGATACCCGTTGGTGGATTGTGCACGGACACATTTTTGGATCGGGCGTACCGTGACGTCTATCTTGAGCCATATTGATTGGTCATTCATACTTATGATTGGGTATGTTCGATGAGTTATGATTGGTTGTTCATACGCCCGAGGGGTATGTTCAACAGTCGGGTGTGTTTCTTTGAGATTCAATGTATGAGATTTGTATAACGTTTTGAGAATTTTATTCTCTCGTATATCTGTCCCTGTGGTTCTTTGTTGATCATGTTGGAGCTTACCATGTGATGGCATTCTCGGTTATTGTTGATTCTTCGTTGGTAGAATTGGAGTTTATCATGTTGATGATATTCTCGGTTGATGTATTGGTTGATCATCGTTATTGATCGTATGAGCGTTTGGACTTTGTGTCGATGGTTCTGGACTTGCTGTCATTGTCTTGGGGTAGTTGATCTATAGATGTATTGTGTATTATTGGTTTTTATCAGGATGGGATTTGATGGTGTGATCTGGCAGACAAGATTTAACACGGATAGACTATTCCATACTGAGTTATAATGACGTATTATGTTGAATTCTTGAAATTGTGATTATAAGCGTGTTGAGGCTTTGAAGGGGAGTCATTTGCTAGTAAATACGGGAGATAATCAACTTCATAGACTTGTAAGCATACTGTTTTGGTTATTCGCTTGTGGTGATGATCATTTGTCTTCGTGATAATTTTGGATATTTTGGTTGAACTGTTGTTTATTATGGATTGCAAGTTTTCAGGGAGAAATTTATTTAAGTGGGGTAGAATGTAATATCCTGAATTTCTACTTTGCTTGTTTAATGTTATTTTACTCGAGTTATATTGCACAATGTAGAATCTGTACATTATGGATATAATAATTAAAGGACTGAGACAATTGTGTTGGTATAATTGTCGTACTTGGTTGACAATTGCATTTAAGGATACTGCGTATCAAGTGTATCGTATGAGAATATTAGTGGAACGAGTATATGTACTCAGTATGTCGTATATAGGTATCCAGTACATTGAGACGATAGACAAGAACAATTGGAATTATTTGAGTATAGCCTGATTAACGTACGCTAAAGTAAGGACTTAGCGTACACTAATGTAAAAGACTTACGTATGTTAAGAAGGATAGTTAACGTACGTAAGGTCATATCAGGCAGGATCAGGCTGTGATCGATGGGTGGGTCCCGTGGTCGGCAACTTTCGGCGCAAATGTGGACAGACGAGTCAACGTAGAGATTTACGTACGTTATGGATAGCCCATTACGTACGTTAAATGAGTATATGTTGTTATTATTGTTGTGGGCATATTGAGATTGTCATGTGAGTATGTATTTGTAAGTCTTGACCATGTCCGTATGTTGTATCGATCTAATCTCGGATTAGATTGACATGATTCGTCGTGGCATTGCTTATCTTGAGGTATGTTCTGTATTTTCTTCTTGATTCTTGTCTTTGGATGGACAATTGATTATGTTGTTGAGACTTCATGATGTTATCCGATGGATTGAATTGGTCAGAGTTGGTATATCTCCGCATTGGTGAGTTGTGATGATGTTTTGGGAATCTTGTGTATTGTTTGAGGTATAGTATAGATGTTCTGTTTGAGTTCATTGTTTAATCGAGAATACGAGATATGCAAGATGGCAAAAATTATTTTGATGAAGCTTATCACGAATTGGTGAGTTTTTTTTTTTTTGGTGAGGTTATGATGGTAAGATTACATTGGCCGTATTCATACTTTGTATTGTCATTGATATGTAATAATTGACATGATGTGATCGTTATCATTGTTGGATATTATGGCTGACCCCGTTGTGGGCTTTACTTTTAGGTTCTTGGGATATCGAGCTTGTAGCGGTCGTGAAAAGATGAGCTTCCCGGAAGATACTGACTATGGCGTGTGTTTGTGAATCGAGTACTTTGACTAGTTATTTTCCGCTGCAAAACTATTTTTAATTATTTGTTATATCCGTTGTGAGTGTGTTTTAAAATGGGTTGCTAGTATTTTACGAACTTGGGTTTATTTTGGAAAATCATTTTCTAAACTATTTTGTCGATACGTGCAAGCGGTGGCTTAACGTATACTTTTGAAATTGTTGAGTTTTGGCGTTTTGTCCTTGTACTTTCAAATGAGATTTTACGACGGTATTGATAAATGGATTTCATAGTCTTTGAATAATTTAAAAAGATATTGTCGTCACCGCCGCTTAGGCGTATTTGAAATGTTTGTAAAAATGTCTTTCAGCCTTGTGGGTTCCGTTTAGGGGCCCACGGCGCTGTAATATTCTCGGGAGGCTCTGGAGGTGTTACAGAATATGGTGTCGGAGTTTAGGTTGTGAAAACCTAGGATGTCGGGTCGAGTCGAGTCTTATTTTTGTCACGTCATTCGAGTTGTCAGTTGGCAAGTATTAGAGCCCTGCGTTTTTGTTGTTCACTTGGGCTTGTGTGTTATGTGGTTTACCATTGTGGTACTGTGGTTGTTTTAAACTTATCCAAATGGTATTAACGTGATTCTTTGGAAAGAGATGTGTCGTATTTTGAGTTTAACTGATTTTGCAAAATGTATGCTTTGAAAAATATCTGTATCGAGTATATTTCTAAAGTTGAGGCATATGTCAGTATCACGGACAATCATCGGCTTCACGATCTGTAAGTATTTGGATTTTTGAATTGCATTGAGGTTATTTGAAGTTATAAGTTGATATGCTTTGAGATTCAAAAGAATATTATGTGTTACTGTATGAGGTAGCAGAATAAAATAGTTGGACAAAATCGATGATCTTGAGAAGCTATGATTATGGAAAAATAATATGTCGGTTAAACATGGAAAACAGAGTTGTGTATTTGGAAGGAATGTTGTGGATTGTTGAGAGGACATGTAGTCATGCTAGTTTATTTTGAGATATATGAAACTGTTTTTGAACATTGAAAATGATACTTTTCAACATGATATATTTTGAATAAACTATTTTGCTCGTTGTCATGAAAATGTATTTTCTTAAATTCATTTTGAGAGACAGTATTGTTGTCTTTAAAAACATGTTTCATCATGGCATAGTTGAAGTGTTGCAGGATGGAATAATGGTCGATATAGCAAGTCATATGTGGAAAAGATGATTTTAACAAAGTCTATACAATAAGATTGTAGATCCTATCGTTTGATTTTCCGACCGAATGTCAGTGGAATTGGTGACGAGTCGAATTGGTATACATGAGTATGGATGTGGTCAATCATTTGCATAAGTTTATTTTATTTAGTCATGTGTATTCGAAAAGAATTGTCATCGAGAACTTGACATGATCGAGTCGGTTTAACTTTTTGAAAATTAATTTTAGTCTCACGAATATATATATATATATACATTTTTTGGGTTTTGAAATTCTTGAAAGAACTTTCAGAAATGGATTTTTATTGACAAGATTATATGATTTCAAGCAGTTTTGAAAATAAGATTGGTATACGTACAAATGTAGTACATAATGCATATCATGGTGAAGTTCTTAGCGAGACTCGCAAACTGGATAACACATCAATGGTACGATGAAAAGAGATCCGAATTTCAGCATGGTAGCTTGGATTATCTAGGAATAACCGATTGGTTAATCAGATAAGAGAAATACGCTGTATGTTTTAGATTCAGTACAGAATATGATTTTAGAACTTTGGGTTTTGTGGAACCGGGGCATATGTGCTATTTGGCTTTATTGGTGTGGTAGTAACGTGATTTTGCTATAGTGATTTTTGACTTTTGAGCCAACTGATTTTTCTTCGCATATGCTATTTTGAGCGATTTATTAGTAAGTGTATATTTGGGGATGGTGATCTCAGGATGGTTGTTTTTTATATTGTTGGTCGTGTCGATCTTTCATTATCAGTGTGTCGTTGTTCACTTTGGATTTTCAGGGCGGGCACATATAGTCATGTGTTGGTCTTTGATCTCACATTGGGCTCTGCACACGAGACGTACTTCGTGAGACTGATTAGGTACAAGACCACACGTGTATTCGATCGATACCCGTTGGTGGATTGTGCACGGACACATTTTTGGATCGGGTGTACCGTGACGTCCATCTTGAGTCATATTGATTGGTCGTTCATACTTATGATTGGGTATGTTCGATGAGTTATGATTGGTTGTTCATACGCCCGAGGGTTATGTTCAACAGTCGGGTGTGTTTCTTTGAGATCCACTATATGAGATTTGTATAACGTTTTGAGAATTTTATTCTCTCGTATATCTGTCCCTGTGGTTCTTTGTTGATCATGTTGGAGCTTACCATGTGATGGCATTCTGGGTTATTGTTGATCCTTCGTTGGTAGAATTGGAGTTTATCATGTTGATGATATTCTCGGTTGATGTATCGGTTGATCATCGTTATTGATCGTATGAGCGTTCGGACTTTTTGTCGATGGTTCTGGACTTGCTGTCATTGTCTTTGTAATATCCGCAATTTCGAATTTCGGTAATTTTATTTTTTTTGGCGGAAGTCCGTTTTGACGACTCGCTCATGACCGTTTCGTCATTTCGAGAATGATTAATTCTGCACTTTTTGTCATCCGAGTTCGTTTCGGTGTCGTTTTGTTGAGTTCCGTGCTTTTTAGCGACTTTTCCGCACTTGAGCTCGATTCTTGCGAATCTCGTCCGAAACTATTTTTTCGAGTTTCTCGCAAGTTCATTTAATGTTATTATTCATGTTGCGAGCTTTGGTTCGGTGTTTCGATCACGTATCGTGATTTTCGGACATTTTGGGCCATTTTTATAATTTCCCAAAGTTTGGGGTAATTACTTCCGTTGTCGAATTCCGACACTTCGGGTGGTCGGAATCGTGTGTTCTCTTAGCGCTTGGATTCGTCTTTACGAGTACTTCGTAACCGTATCTTCGATTTTTACTCAGGTTCGGGTTTCGGGGTCGTCCGGGCTGTCGGAGTGGCCACGGTCGAGTCACGGCCGGGCAGTGCAGCTTTGGCGAGTTACGGCCGTAAGGTGCGATTCTGGCCGTAAGCGTGCGATTACGGCCGTAAAGCGTGATCGAATACGGCCGTATGGCGCTGGCGGCTTCTGACGAAGGCGATTCTGGCCGTAATGTGTGCGAGTTACGGCCGTAAGTGTCCATTTGGTCTTTGACGGTGCAGCGAATGCGATTCTGGCCGTAAGGCTGCCGAGTACGGCCGTAAGGGACCGAGTTACGGCCGTAAGGCACTGCCGATTCTGGCCGTAACCTGCCGGCTATATATAGCACAGGCTCGGCGGACTTCATTTCTTAGGCGTTTTCTTCCTTTTTGGCGTCGCGACGGAGGCTCGGAAATCGAGTTCTTGGCGATTCTAATCATTTCCAAGGCATTTTGTAAGATTCTTGTTGATTATATCATCATCCAATCCGTGTTCTTCGTCAAATCAAGGTATATTCTTGATTTTCCTTCAAGTTGACTTTTTGGAGAAATTGTTCTTGATTTCGTTTCTAATCCGATTTTGATACATAGGTTGGGAAAATGACTTTTGGGCTGTGTCCCTAAATGTTTTTGAAAGGTTTGAGAATTCTTAAATCCCAATGTATTCAAAACTCCCGAGGTTGTAAAATGTTTTTCACAGACGTATATCGGGTTTACCCTATCTTTCGATTTAATCGTTTGATTAAGTGAATCACCTCGGGAAGTATGTTTATGATTAACATGTTTCGTGGAGTATGATATGTATGGCTCGTTTTCGTATTTTATACTTGCACTAGCAAAACAGTGGAGTTTTGCTAACCCCCGAGTATTCGGGGGGTGGATGTCTGTATTGCATTCAGGTTTTGGAGCAGAGCACAGGGTCGGCATGAAGGATGATGAAAGATGAACGATTCTAATCACACGAGGACCCGTTGATGTCGTATTGGTTTAGTTGTACTTTATTTTCCGCTGCTATATTTTTCCCATTGTACGGGTGTGGTTGTATTTTGACCCCTGCGTGGGCATGAGTTGTATTCGAGTTGTATGTATTTATTGAAAGACCAAATCGGTCTACTGAGTCATTTTGCCTTGAAGGCATTGTCTAGATATTAAATGTTGTTACCAGCCTGGTAGATCCTCTAGGAGACGGTCTACGGCGTGTAATATCCCTGAGTGGATTGGGGGTGTTACATAAATGGTATCGGAGCTTAGGTTGTGGAAACCTAGGATGTCGGGTCAGTGGTGTCTGTTGAGTTTTGTCTCGTTGGATTTTGTCTGACTGAGTCGTGTCGCGACGCGTCGTCTGAGTTGGTTGGTCGTGATTAGTATCGTGGGGCGATCATCATCTTCGTGCGACCTGTGGATGTAAGTCTCCCTTCTTTATGTTGTGTCTCGTGTGTCACGAGCTATTTTATGATTATTTGATTAGTGACGGAATCCTCTTATGGATTTTGATTTCTTGATATGTGGTTATTTGACTCTCATATTTCGTTCATATGAGGAGTAGTGTTGCTCGATTGTGTATGTTGAACCGTATTTCTTTTATCCGCTGCGTGAGTTCTTTTGTAATGACTTTCGGTATTTTACCGACTGAGTTTTATTTCGAAAACCAATTCCCTTAACCGAGTTTTTGGCATTATGGCCTTGATCGTTTTGGCGAAATTCTTATGACGGTATTTAGCATTTTGTAAATGGCTTCTGTGAGTTTTTGAAATATTACCGTCATCGGCCTTTGTGGCATTTTTGTAAATGGTTTTATCCTGGTGGGTTCCGGCGCGGGACCCACGGCGCTATAAAGTTTTGTGTAATTACCTGAAATTTTTGGGCATTCTAGCCTTTTTGGCATCGTCCTTTTTCTTTGGCATTGAATTATCTTTGAAAAACTTGAGTATCTTAGAAATAAATTTCGAGACGTACGTTTAAAATGAATTGTTTTCTCGCGGTACTTCCAGGGTGCCACAATATGTTTCAAAATTCTTCTACCCCGAGGACCAAAATGTTTTGAGATATTTTCAATATTTTATAAACACTTTTACTTAGACCCGAGGGTCGAATATTCTGAAAGCTTTTCACTAAAAGAAAGTGTCCTCATTTTTATCAAATGTGAAATGGTTTTCCAAAGTCTCGATAATGATGTTTCACGTTTTTACTTTTTTTTTGGAAATGTGATACTCAAGATCGACCGGTGTTTTTCTAAATTATTTTCCAAATGAGGTTTTCGTTTTTAAAACCTATCCATTCCCGTTTGAGGGCTGGGTATGTATGTATGATGTTGGCTTTGTCGCTATGATGTTAACTCCCGAATATGATCAAGTTGGTGGCATGAACGTTGAGGCGTTGCCACGTATTTGTTGTACTAGCCCTCTGTGAGAGGTGTGAACTGGTACTTAATGGTTGTCGTCTCGTGGTGGATTTCTTTTCCCACACGAGTGTGAGATGTTTAAGCTTGGGTTTGTACGTTGGTGTACATATGAGATTGTTTCATGATGTTTGTATTACGCGCTGGTTATCGTTCGGGCCATTGAGGTCGCCAAACGGTACCATCGTTGTTGTAGTGTTTGTGTGTGTATTACCTTACGATGGTAATCGTTGTATATGATATGTGTTATGATTCACTGTTGTGCTGAGTTGGCATCTCCGGTATGTTGTTTTGCGGTGTTATGTTCCATTGTATCTAGCATTTGTATTTTCGGTATGCCGAGCCGAGGCATTTCAACCGTGATGTGCCGGGAGAATGTACGTGCAATTTGTCCTTCTCGCCAGTAACATATTTCGAGTGTGGACTCGAGGGTCACCGAATTCAGTTTTGCGAATTGGCTACCGAGACTTTCGGAGTTCGCGCTTCAGCACAGATATCAGAATCGTCTTTGAGAGGCCTTTGAAGGATGTTTTACATCATTTGCTGTTGTGTCGTCTCCTTGATTTCGTTATTGTGAGTAGCGGGACGACCTTCTTTTATAAGAGGTCGAATGTAATACTCGTATTGTTTTTGGACTTCTTCATTTTCTCTTTCTCCATCTATCGATTCGCTCGTGTTCGTTGATACTTTATCGAACTTGTTTTGTATTTCGGGTTCATCATTCGAGCAGTGTGATCTTGTTTTGGGTCGACACTGTATCGCTGTGACTTTTCGAGTTCGGTTCGATTCTTGTGAACCTTGTTCGGAAGTAACATCTTTTGGTTCTACTAGTTCTTTTATTCGAAGTGGATCGGATTTGGAACTTCGGTATTTTCGACTCTGTCGACTCGTTTATGTTCGTTGACATTTTCTGAGCTTGTCCTGCCCCTTGCTTTTGTTGATCGAACGAGCGTGGTATTGTTTCGGAATAGCTCGTTTGTCATTGTGACTTTTCAATTTCTATTCCCTCTCATGTGGATCTTATGTGAATGCATATGTTGTTGTTTTCACCGGATCATATATTGTCTCGAGTCGAGATGTGAACCTTGGAGTTGTTGTTTGAATTTTTATTGTTCTTCGTGATTCGAACATGATCGTTCGATTTTTGTTGTCTCGATCTTTGTGGTTCGATCGTTTGATTGTTCGGTTTTTGTTGATCTCGTTTCGTGATTGTTGAGCGTTCAGACTCCTTCCTAATTCCCTTAAGTTCGGGAAATTAGTCTCGTTTCGATCTTCCAACCCTTGGGCGGTGGAATTCCGTATTTGTTCAGCGTTTGACTCGCGTTTGGATTGATGAACCGTTTGGTTGGTCAATCGTATTGATTTTCATTCGTTGTGTTTTGTGATTGTTCGGATAATCGATCTGATTGTACTATCTATTTGATGACGTTTGTCACTTGTTGATTTTATCATGTCTCTACCGGTGACGTTGTGTTAGTCGTCGTGGAGCGTGTTTTCACGCCGTATATTCCTTTGCGTTGCTTGTAACGTTTCGCCGATGGGCGTAAGTTACGCGTTTCTTGTGTATATCGTTGAGTTTTCCTGGCGGGATATTGCTTCTCCCTACTTATTTTAAGTTTCGGGACGAAACTTCTTTTAAGGAGTGTAGAATGTAATATCCGCAATTTCGAATTTCGGTAATTTTCTTTTTTTCGGCGGAAGTCCGTTTTGACGACTCGGTCATGACCGTTTCGTCATTTCGAGAATGATTAATTCTGCACTTTTTGTCATCCGAGTTCGTTTCGAAGTCGTTTTGTTGAGTTCCGTGCTTTTTAGCGACTTTTCCGCACTTGAGCTCGATTCTTGCGAATCTCGTCCGAAACTGTTGTTTTGAGTTTCTCTCAAGTTCATTTAATGTTATTATTCATGTTGCGAGCTTTGGTTCGGTGTTTCGATCACGTATCGTGATTTTCGGACATTTTGGGCCATTTTCGTAATTTCCCAAAGTTTGGGGTAATTACTTCCGTTGTCGAATTCCGACACTTCGGGTGGTCGGAATCGTGTGTTCTCTTAACGCTTGGATTCGTATTTACGAGTACTTCATAACCGTATCTTCGATTTTTACTCAGGTTCGGGTTTCGGGGTCGTCCGGGCCGTCGGAGTGGCCACGGCCGAGTCACGGCCGGAGCAGGGCCTGGCCTGGCCGAGTTACGGCCGTAAGGTGCCGGTTACGGCCATAACGTGTGCCAGTTACGTCCGTAAGGCGTGATCGGGTACGGCCATATGGCGCCTGGCAGCTTCCTGACGAAGGCCGGTTACGGCCGTAATGTGTGCGAGTTACGGCCGTAAGTGTCCGGTAGTCTTTGGCGGGTAATTTTGACGAATGCGATTACGGCCGTAAGGCTGCCGAGTACGGCCGTAAGGGACGAGTTACGGCCGTAAGGCACTACGATTCTGGCCGTAAGGCCTTTGCCGATTCTGGCCGTAACCTGCCGGCTATATATAGCACAGGCTCGGCCGACTTCATTTCTTAGGCGTTTTCTTCCTTTTCGGCGTACGCGACGGAGGCTCGGGAAATCGAGTTCTTGGCGATTCTAATCATTTCCAAGACATTTTGGAAGATTCTTGTTGATTATATCATCATCGATCCGTGTTCTTCGTCAAATCAAGGTATATTCTTGATTTTCCTTCAAGTTGACTTTTTGGAGAAATTGTTCTTGATTTCGTTTCTAATCCGATTTTGATACATAGGTTGGTGTAGTATGATGTTATTAATCGTGTTCTATGGGTTGTATATCCATATATCGAGTTTGTTTAACTCGATTGACGATTCGAGTGTTCTTGGGAATTATTGAACATCTAGTGTTCGATTAAATATCCCAATGAGTTTCCCTTCGATAGTTTGTTGGGATTTCCGTTGTTTTGGCCTTGATTCTCGTCGTAACCATGTGTTATTGTTCCTTCCGGAGGTTTATAGGTGTTCGAGGATTCCGATGTTGAATCCCGTTTGGTGATTGATGATTCGTGTGGTGTTATTCTCGTAATACTCGTGGTGCTATCGCGTTCTTGATATTGTTCGGGGGTTCGGGGCTATTCGACCGCGTCCTATCCGTCATCTTGTTGCGACTGTGGTTTTGAGGCAAGTATCTTGCCCATACATTTCATGTTTCGTTGATATAATTCTTGATAAATGATTTTATGCGAAATCCAATATTTAATGAACGTAAAAAGGGATTGGTATGTTCTCGATAAATGTTGTCTTTCAACGGTAATTCGTATACTTCGTGAATATGTGTTCTCGGAATATGTGTGTTGGTTTTATATGTTTAAAGATAATATGATCACTTCGAGTGAGTTTGATAGACCGTAATCCTTTGCCGGGGATTACGTATTGTTATTGTGTACTTCTTCGGTAAGAACGTAATGTGTGTGATATTGGTTGTTACTCCTTGAAAGGAGGTTGTGATACTTAATGTTGTTTGGCTTGATAAGTGATTATTTTTGTGTGCTTGATGTATGTGATGTGCCTCCGGGTAGGATTGTTGAATCTCCGGGATCCATACTTGCTAGTATGGGTCGGGCGTGACCGTAGGGTTATCCAATTCGGGTATGTCTTGCGGGGACTCCGAGGTTCGTGGCTTGTTAGCCCGATGCCGAGATAACTTGTGGGGTTATCATCGGGTATGTCTTGCGGGGACTCCGAGGTTCGTGGCTTGTTAGCGCGATGCCGGGATAACTTATGGTTGTGGTTTGATTATGTACGTATATGTGCTTGTAGTCACGTGACTGCGGTTACGGTGACATGTGATTTGATATAGTTTCCCTATGGGTTATTCACTCGGGTTTGTTCTACGGGAGCATCTGAGGTCCGTGGCTTGCTAGCACGGGACGCGAATAATCTGTGGAAACAGGTTGTTATGGTATGATCGGGTCGTGGACCCCATTTGTTGTTATCGAATTTATGTTTTGGGAAAATGACTTTTGTTTGTGTCCCTAAATGTTTTTGAAAGGTTTGAGAATTCTTAAATCCCAATGTATTCAAAACTCCCGAGGTTGTAAAATGTTTTTCACAGACGTATATCGGGTTTACCCTATCTTTCGATTTAATCGTTTGATTAAGTGAATCACCTCGGGAAGTATGTTTATGATTAACATGTTTCGTGGAGTATGATATGTATGGCTCGTTTTCGTATTTTATACGTGCACTAGCAAAACAGTGGAGTTTTGCTAACCCCCGAGTATTCGAGGGGTGGATGTCTATATTGCATTCGGAGTTTTGGAGGCGAGCACGGGGGTCGGCATGAAGGATGATGAAAGATGAACGATACTAATCACACGAGGACCCGTTGATGTCGTTTTGGTTTAGTTGTACTTTATTTTCATTGCTATATTTTCCGTTATGCAGGTGTGGTTGTATTTTGACCCCTGCGTGGGCATGAGTTGTATTCGAGTTGTATGTATTTATTGAAAGACCAAATCGGTCTACTGAGTCATTTTGCCTTGAAGGCATTGTCTAGATATTAAATGTTGTTACCATCCTGGTAGATCCTCGAGGAGACGGTCTACGGCGTGTAATATCCCTGAGTGGATTGGGGGTGTTACATAAATGGTATCGGAGCTTAGGTTGTGGAAACCTAGGCTGTCGGGTCAGTGGTGTCTGTTGAGTTTTGTCTCGTTGGATTTTGTCTGACTGAGTCGTGTCGCGACGCGTCGTCTGAGTTGGTTGGTCGTGATTAGTATCGTGGGGCGATCATCATCTTCGTGCGACCTGTGGATGTAAGTCTCCCTTCTTTTTGTTGTGTCTCGTGTGTCACGAGCTATTTTATGATTATTTGATTAGTGACGGAATCCTCTTATGGATTTTGATTTCTTGATATGTGGTTATTTGACTCTCATATTTTGTTCATATGAGGAGTAGTGTTGCTCGATTGTGTATGTTGAACCGTATTTCTTTTATCCGCTGCGTGAGTTCTTTTGTAATGACTTTCGGTATTTTACCGACTGAGTTTTATTTCGAAAACCGATTCCCTTAACCGAGTTTTTGGCATTATGGCCTTGATCGTTTTGGCGAAATTCTTATGACGGTATTTAGCATTTTGTAAATGGCTTATGTGAGTTTTTGAAATATTACCGTCATCGGCCTTTTTGGCATTTTTGTAAATGGTTTTATCTGGTGGGTTCGGCAGGACCCACGGCGCTATAAATTTTTGTGTAATTACCTGAAATTTTTGGGCATTCTAGCCTTTTTGGCATCGTCCTTTTTCTTTGGCATTGAATTATCTTTGAAAAACTTGAGTATCTTAGAAATAAATTTCGAGACGTACGTTTAAAATGAATTGTTTTCTCGCGGTACTTCCAGGGTGCCACAATATGTTTCAAAATTCTTCTACCCCGAGGACCAAAATGTTTTGAGATATTTTTAATGTTTTATAAACACTTTTACTTAGACCCGAGGGTCGAATATTCTGAAAGCTTTTCACTAAAAGAAAGTGTCCTCATTTTTATCAAATGTGAAATGGTTTTCCAAAGTCTCGATAATGATGTTTCACGTTTTTACTTTTTTTTTGGAAATGTGATACTCAAGATCGACCGGTGTTTTTCTAAATTATTTTCCAAATGAGGTTTTCGTTTTTAAAACCTATCCATTCCCGTTTGAGGGCTGGGTATGTATGTATGATGTTGGCTTTGTCGCTATGATGTTAACTCCCGAATATGATCGAGTTGGTGGCATGAACGTTGAGGCGTTGCGACGTATTTGTTGTACTAGCCCTTTGTGAGAGGTGTGAACTGGTACCTAATGGTTGTCGTCTCGTGGTGGATTTCTTGTCCCACACGAGTGTGAGATGTTTAAGCTTGGGTTTGTACGTTGGTGTACATATGAGATTGTTTCATGATGTTTGTATTACGTGCTGGTTATCGTTCGGGCCATTGAGGTCGCCAAACGGTACCATCGTTGTTGTAGTGTTTGTGTGTGTATTACCTTACGATGGTAATCGTTGTATATGATATGTGTTATGATTCCCTGTTGTGCTGAGTTGGCATCTCCGGTATGTTGTTTTGCGGTGTTATGTTCCATTGTATCTAGCATTTGTATTTTCGGTATGCCGAGCCGAGGCATTTCAACCGTGATGTGCCGGGAGAATGTACGTGCAATTTGTCCTTCTACTTGAGAACATATTTCGAGTGTGGACTCGAGGTCACCGAATTCGGTTTTGCGAATTGGCTACGAGACTTTCGGAGTTCGCGCTTCAAAGACAGATATCGAATCGGCTTTGAGAGGCCTTTGAAGGATGTTTTACGCCATTGCTGTTGTGTCGTCTCCTTGATTTAGTTCTTGAGAGTATCGGGGAAGACCTTCTTTTATAAGAGGTCGAATGTAATACTCGTATAGTTTTAGGACTTCTTCATTTTCTCTTTCTCCATTCAATCTATTCTCTCGTCTTCGTTGATACTATCTTAACTAGTTTTGTATTTCGGGTTCATCATTCGAACGAGCCGTGATCTTGTTTTGGGTCGACTGGTATCGCCGTGACTTTTCCGAGTTCGGTTCGATTCTTGTGAACCTTGTTCGGAAGTAACATCTTTGGTTCTACTAGTTCTTTTATTCGAAGTGGATCGGATTTGGAACTTCGTATTTTCGACTCTGTCGACTCGTTTATGTTCGTTGACATTTTCCGAGCTTGTCCCGCCCCTTGCTTTTGTAGATCGAACGAGCGTGGTATTGTTTCGGAATAGCTCGTTTGTCGTTGTGACTTTTCAATTTCTATTCCCTCTCATGTGGATCTTATGTGAATGCATATGTTGTTGTTTTCACCGGATCATATATTGTCTCGAGTCGAGATGTGAACCTTGGAGTTGTTGTTTGAATTTTTATTGTTCTTCGTGATTCGAACATGATCGTTCGATTTTTGTTGTCTCGATCTTTGTGGTTCGATCGTTTGATTGTTCGGTTTTTGTTGATCTCGTTTCGTGATTGTTGAGCGTTCAGACTCCTTCCTAATTCCCTTAAGTTCGGGAAATTAGTCTCGTTTCGATCTTCCAACCCTTGGACGGTGGAATTCCGTATTTGTTCAGCGTTTGACTCGCGTTTGGATTGATGAACCGTTAGGTTGGTCAATCGTATTGATTTTCATTCGTTGTGTTTTGTGATTGTTCGGATAATCGATCTGATTGTACTATCTATTTGATGACGTTTGTCACTTGTTGATTTTATCATGTCTCTACCGGTGACGTTGTGTTAGTCGTCGTGGAGCGTGTTTTCACGCCGTATATTCCTTTGCGTTGCTTGTAATGTTTCGCCGATGGGCGTAAGTTACGCGTTTCTTGTGTATATCGTTGAGTTTTCCTGGCGGGATATTGCTTCTCCCCACTTATTTTAAGTTTCGGGATGAAACTTCTTTTAAGGAGTGTAGAATGTAATATCCGCAATTTCGAATTTCGGTAATTTTCTTTTTTTCAGCGGAAGTCCGTTTTGATGACTCGCTCATGACCGTTTCGTCATTTCGAGAATGATTAATTCTGCACTTTTTGTCATCCGAGTTCGTTTCGGTGTCGTTTTGTTGAGTTCCGTGCTTTTTAGCGACTTTTCCGCACTTGAGCTCGATTCTTGCGAATCTCGTCCGAAACTGTTGTTTCGAGTTTCTCTCAAGTTCATTTAATGTTATTATTCATGTTGCGAGCTTTGGTTCGGTGTTTCGATCACGTATCGTGATTTTCGGACATTTTGGGCCATTTTTGTAATTTCCCAAAGTTTGGGGTAATTACTTCCGTTGTCGAATTCCGACACTTCGGGTGGTCGGAATCGTGTGTTCTCTTAGCGCTTGGATTCGTATTTACGAGTACTTCGTAACCGTATCTTCTATTTTTACTCAGGTTCGGGTTTCGAAGTCGTCAAGCCGTCGGAGTACGGCCGAGTCACGGCCGGAGCGGGGCTGGCTGGCCGAGTTACGGCCGTAAGGTGCGATTCTGGCCGTGCGTGTGCGATTCTGGCCGTAAGGCGTGATCGGGTACGGCCGTATGGAGCCTGGCGACTTCTGTGAAGGCCGATTCTGGCCGTAATGTGTGCGAGTTCTGGCCGTATGTGTCCATTTAGTCTTTGGCGGATTTTTACAGCGAATGCGATTCGGCCATAAGGCTGCCGA
Source organism: Orobanche coerulescens (assembly GCA_033398695.1). NCBI lineage: Eukaryota > Viridiplantae > Streptophyta > Magnoliopsida > Lamiales > Orobanchaceae > Orobanche > Orobanche coerulescens. The sequence continues at coordinate 54,028,743 of CM065808.1, read as the reverse complement.
GTACGGCCGTAAGGGACCGAGTTACGGCCGTAAGGCACTCTACGATTCTGGCCGTAAGGCACCTTGCCGATTCTGGCCGTAACCCTGCCGGCTATATATAGCCTGGGCTCGGCCAGACTTCATTTCTTAGGCATTTTTCTTCCTTTTTCGGCGTCTGGCGACGGGAGGCTCGGGAAATCGAGTTCTTGGCCGATTCTAATCATTTCCAAGGCATTTTGGAAGATTCTTGTTGATTATATCATCATCCAATCCGTGTTCTTCGTCAAATCAAGGTATATTCTTGATTTTCCTTCAAGTTGACTTTTTGGAGAAATTGTTCTTGATTTCGTTTCTAATCCGATTTTGATACATAGGTTGGTGTAGTATGATGTTATTAATCGTGTTCTATGGGTTGTATATCCATATATCGAGTTTGTTTAACTCGATTGACGATTCGAGTGTTCTTGGGAATTATTGAACATCTAGTGTTCGATTAAATATCCCAATGAGTTTCCCTTCGATAGTTTGTTGGGATTTCCGTTGTTTTGGCCTTGATTCTAGTCGTAACCATGTGTTATTGTTCCTTCCGGAGGTTTATAGGTGTTCGAGGATTCCGATGTTGAATCCCGTTTGGTGATTGATGATTCGTGTGGTGTTATTCTCGTAATACTTGTGGTGCTATCGCGTTCTTGATATTGTTCGGGGGTTCGGGGCTATTCGACCGCGTCCTATCCGTCATCTTGTTGCGACTGTGGTTTTGAGGCAAGTATCTTGCCCATACATTTCATGTTTCGTTGATATAATTCTTGATAAATGATTTTATGCGAAATCCAATATTTAATGAACGTAAAAAGGGATTGGTATGTTCTCGATAAATGTTGTCTTTCAACGGTAATTCGTATACTTCGTGAATATGTGTTCTCGGAATATGTGTGTTGGTTTTGTATGTTTAAAGATAATATGATCACTTCGAGTGAGTTTGATAGACCGTAATCCTTTGCCGGGGATTACGTATTGTTATTGTGTACTTCTTCGGTAAGAACGTAATGTGTGTGATATTGGTTGTTACTCCTTGAAAGGAGGTTGTGATACTTAATGTTGTTTGGCTTGATAAGTGATTATTGTTGTGTGCTTGATGTACGTGATGTGCCTCCGGGTAGGATTGTTGAATCTCCGGGATCCATACTTGCTAGTATGGGTCGGGCGTGACCGTAGGGTTATCCAATCCGGGTATGTCTTGCGGGGACTCCGAGGTTCGTGGCTTGTTAGCCCGATGCCGAGATAACTTGTGGGGTTATCATCGGGTATGTCTTGCGGGGACTCCGAGGTTCGTGGCTTGTTAGCGCGATGCCGAGATAACTTATGGTTGTGGTTTGATTATGTACGTATATGTGCTTGTAGTCACGTGACTGCGGTTACGGTGACATGTGATTTGATATAGTTTCCCTGTGGGTTATTCACTCGGGTTTGTTCTACGGGAGCATCTGAGGTCCGTGGCTTGCTAGCACGGGACGCGAATAATCTGTGGAAACAGGTTGTTATGGTATGATCGGGTCGTGGACCCCATTTGTTGTTATCGAATTTATGTTTTGGGAAAATGACTTTTGGGCTGTGTCCCTAAATGTTTTTGAAAGGTTTGAGAATTCTTAAATCCCAATGTATTCAAAACTCCCGAGGTTGTAAAATGTTTTTCACAGACGTATATCGGGTTTACCCTATCTTTCGATTTAATCATTTGATTAAGTGAATCACCTCGGGAAGTATGTTTATGATTAACATGTTTCGTGGAGTATGATATGTATGGCTCGTTTTCGTATTTTATACTTGCACTAGCAAAACAGTGGAGTTTTGCTAACCCCCGAGTATTCGAGGGGTGGATGTCTATATTGCATTCAGGTTTTGGAGCAGAGCACAGGGTCGGCATGAAGGATGATGAAAGATGAACGATACTAATCACACGAGGACCCGTTGATGTCGTATTGGTTTAGTTGTACTTTATTTTCATTGCTATATTTTTCCGTTATGCGGGTGTGGTTGTATTTTGACCCCTGCGTGGGCATGAGTTGTATTCGAGTTGTATGTATTTATTGAAAGACCAAATCGGTCTACTGAGTCATTTTGCCTTGAAGGCATTGTCGAGATGTTAAATGTTGTTACCAGCCTGGTAGATCCTCGAGGAGAGGGTCTACGGCGTGTAATATCCCTGAGTGGATTGGGGGTGTTACAGTCTTGGGGTAGTTGATCTACAGATGTATTGTGTATTATTGGTTTTTATCAGGATGGGATTTGATGGTGTGATCTTGCAGACAAGATTTGACACGGATAGATTATTCCATACTGAGTTATAATGACGTATTTTGTTGAATTCTTGAAATTGTGATAATAAGCGTGTTGAGGCTTTGAAGGGGAGTCATTTGCTAGTAAATACGGGAGATAATCGACTTCATAGACTTGTAAGCATACTGTTTTGGTTATTCGCTTGTGGTGAGGATCGTTTGTCTTCGTGATGATTTTGGATATTTTGGTTGAACTGTTGTTTATTATGGATTGCAAGTTTTCAGGGAGAAATTTATTTAAGTGGGGTAGAATGTAATATCCTGAATTTCTACTTTGCTTGTTTAATGTTATTTTACTCGAGTTATATTGCACAATGTAGAATCTGTACATTATGGATATAATAATTAAAGGACTGAGACAATTGTGTTATTATAATTGTCGTACTTGGTTGACAATTGCATTTGAGGATATTGCGTATCAAGTGTATCGTATGAGAATGTTAGTGGAACGAATATATGTACTCAGTATGTCGTATATACGTATCCAGTACATTGAGAGGACAGACAAGAACAGTTGGAATTGGCTGAGTAGCCTGATTAACGTACGCTAAAGTAAGGACTTAGCGTACGCTAATGTACAAGACTTACATATGTTAAGAAGGATATTTAACGTACGTAAGGTTATATCAGGTAGGATCATGCTGTGATCGATGGGTGGGTCCCGTGGTCGGCAACTTTCGGTGCAGATGTGGATAGGCGAGTCAACGTAGTGATATACATACGTTATGGATAGCCCATTACGTACGTTAAATAAGTATCATACTGTAGCAAGTCAACTTGGAGTTACGTACGCTATGGCATGGGCCTTACGTACGTAAGCCATCGAACGAATTGAGGCAGTAACTTCTAACCTGTCATTACGTACGCTATTGAGGTCGGATAACGTACGTAATGATTGTTACGTATGCTAGGGAGTTCATGTAGCGTATGTAAGGTATGAGACCTCCATCACTTCAGCATTTTGAGAAGTCCATCTGCGCTTTTCGTCCCTCAACCCTCCCAAACCGATTTTAGTCTCTTTCTATTTGGTTATGAGTTTGGGAGCACAGATTGGAGTTGTTCTTAGAGTTGATAATGATTCTTGGAAGGAGTTCGATTGTTTTTCATCGTAGTTCATCAATACAAGGTAAAATTCGTATCCCTTTGATTGTAGCTTGAGTTTGGAAGGATGTTTACATGTTTGGAAACATGTTGGTCTATCTTATTGTTTATTGTGATGTTATACATGAACAAATGGAATTGTGACAAGAGATTGAAGATATTGGTTAAGGTTATTCATGTTGTAAGAATTGCGATTCGAAACATGCTCGTAAGATGGATTATCGGATTTTGTTTATGTTGTGGTTGATATATGGATATTGATATGATTTTTATGGTTTCGGATATAAACATAGATTTGATGATTAGAACCAATATTATGTCGATTGTAGTGGTAGATTTCCTACGTTCTTGGTGAAATATGCATCATGATATGAGGATGAATCCGGAAAGATTATGGTTAATCTTAGAACATGATTATCAATGGTATTGAACTATTTTGATAGTTCGGTTTGTCGATTATGTCAGTATTATTATTTTACTGTGAATTTACAATTACGAACAAGGAGGAATCTTGTTAATTCATGCAGGAGGTTGATTTCGGGATAGAGTATGTTATGTAATCCTTGTTATCGGGATAAGTTGATTGTTGATATGATTATCGGATAGTGGAATCGTATTGTGGTTATGGATTTGTGATTGATTGATTTGGGTTGTTCGGATTTGTGTTTAATTGAGTTATTGTGGAACAATTGGGTTTGTTGATTGGTTATATTGGTTGTTGATTGTTATCGAACTTGTTGTTATCAATTTTACAATAGGTTGTGAGGATTGATCGTCGATTAGAATCGTGTGTTGCGGTCGAGTTCGAGGATGTCTTACTTTAGTAGGAGTCAAGGAGCTCGTAGACGAAGGCAAGGAAATTGGTAACGGTTTCACTATCGTCGTATCGGTATCGAGGTAAGTTATTACTTGCTCAGTTTATAATATTTAATGACTGGTTTCAGTTTCATTCGTTTATAATTCATATAGCAATGATTATAATTGTGAATTCCGGGGATTTGGGATTGTACCTTGTTTTATGATTTTGAAAATTAAATCATAAAATATATGATTTACATTTGTTATTGGTATACTTGGGTATCGAGGATACATTATGGTAAAGACGGGGATATGAGTTATCTATAGTCCGTGGTATTTTGGATCGTCGAACATTAAGGATAATTGTCGGTGATGTTTTTTGACATCGAGATTGCTCTCAAAGGGCTCGGGGCAAATACTCTAATCAGTTTTGTTATTTTGTGTCGATCATGTTGTGATACATTCGTGTATTGTTGTCGTGCATTTGTGTATTGTTGTTAACATGTATTTGTGCATTGTTGTCGTATGTCCACCTCGTGTTGATCTGATGGGATCATCTTGGGATCTATGCTAGCGTGCGCGCGATCATTGAGTGGGTTTTTCCACCTCGTTTTGGTCCGACGGGATCATGTTGGGATCTATGTGTTCGAATATTTTATTCCAAATATTCATTAATTGAGTTTTGATGATTAATTGTTAAACATAGAAAACAACATGAAGCGAAACAAAACAACAAAGAAGTCAAAGACGCAAAAAGCTGGAAATATCATGAACAACGTGCGCTATATACTGTACTTAACATACGTAAGATTCTGAACTTAATGTACGTAACAAATGGATATTAACGTACGTAACCAAGTGTTTACGATTTCAAACAAGATGAACGTTGGAGATGACGTCATGGCATAGGTCAGCATTCAAAAGGAAACGGTAGAACTTGGACCGACACAAAGACAAGTGATCGAACGGTTTAACTTGGACTGATAGATGACAAGTTTGTAACGGTTATCCCTCGACCGATAGAAGAGAGGTGCAAAGGTTGATCTTTAGCCTATTGAAAAAGATACAGAAGAGAGGACGTAGGCACGTTTGACCAAACCTCTATACATTCTTGTGTCGTTTACCTTCCGCACATTTAAATACGCTTCCACAACATAGCGTGTATACCGAATCCCGTTCCAACAATTGGTATCGGAGCGGTACCTCCTAGAAGCGGCTTAACATCCGAGGAGTCGATCCAAATGGCATTTCAATTTGCCTCGGTCGAAGGCCTTGCTATAAATCGACCACCACTCTTTGATGGATCAAACTTCATGACGTGGAAAAGGAAGATGTCGATATTCATTCGATCTTACGACATCGAGCTATGGAAAGTAATTTGTCTTGGTCCAAAAATTCCGACGAATTCCAACGGTACGCTTAAAACTTTCGAAGAATATGATGATTTCGATTGGAAAAAGGACCATCACAATTGTAAGGCAACACAACTTCTTTATTGTGCCTTAAATTCGGAAGAACACAACCGGATATCAGCGTGTGATAGCGCAAAAGAAATTTGAAAGATGCTAGAAGTCACACACGAAGAAACGTCTCAAGTCAAGGAGACGAAAATAAATATGCTCCTTCACGATTACGAGCTATTTCAAATGAAGGACGATGAATCCATCACGATCATGCTTGACCGATTTTCGGTCATCACAAATGGATTGGCGTGTTATGGAAAACCTCTTTCGAGTAGTGAAAAAGTTAAAAAGATCCTACGATCACTACCTCGAGAATGGGACGATACGGTGACGGCAATAATGGAATCTAAAGATTTAAATAATCTTGATTTTAGTGCTCTTGGTGGTTCACTTATAAACTACGAGATTATTCTAAAATCTCGGAATGCCAAACCGAAACCGAAGGAGAAATCGATAGCTATGAAGGTTAAGGTGTCTAAGAAGGAAGAAATCCCGGTTGATTAAAGCGACGCGGAATCGGCATATTATGCCAAAAATATTAATAAGTTTCAAAACTTATTAAACCGGAGAAAGAAAGATATCTCGGGCGGAACGAAGAAATTCGACAACAACTGTCGAATATGTAGAAAACCAGGCCATTTCGCCAAGAATTTCCGAGCAAATCAAAAGAAGAAGTTCTCGTTGCAACATGGAGCGACGAATATGAAGATGATGATTTTATCAACTAAAATAATCTCCCATGCAGTTATTGGCAGATGAGATCATGTCTTTTGCCAAAACATTGGAGCTAGTTGTATTGGATACACGAGAGCTCAGTGATCTCGATTTGCATTAACTCATGCATAGCTTCAAGTACAGATAGGGTTTGACTGACCGTGACCTTATAACTTGATCGGGAGATTTGAGAGAAGAGTTTATACGTATACTGGTATTCACGATAGAAAGGTTTTCAAATGATCCCCGTCATTCGTTCCCAGTTAGGTTATTGTGTAGGCCGCGGGACTGGCTAGGTGGTGTTATCACTCTTTGGTTCCTCCCATTACTAACTAAGACGGACCTACCGAGTCGCGCAATAGGATAGACGATGGAATAAATCGAGCTTATTCTCTCTTTGTAAATATTAGATATTGGATATCTAATTTATTGGACATTAGATGTCTAATTATTTTTGGGATATTGATGTCTAAATTAATTTATTAGATAATTTAATTTACGACCTGATGAAATTTAATTCACATATATAATTATTTCTTGGAGAAATTAATTATATTATTTTATATTTGATATAACTAATTAATTAGATTAATTAATTAGTATAAATACATTTAGATGGAACGAAGTGTATCTATCGGATTAGACGCATGAGAGCCCGAAACGAACCAGACTCTCCTAATTCCTTCTAGAGGCCGCCCCCACCTCTCTCACATGACTTTAGCTTGGTCTTGATTACTCTCTTAATTAGAGAAAGACCAAGATTTTAGAATAGAGAGTTGCATGTGATGTATTATTTTACGAGGAAAATCTTAACTTAAAAAAAGGGAGTTGAAGACAAAATAAAGGATGAAACCTCCTTCTCATTCATGAACTAACGGCCAAAACCAATTGTAGAGAGAGAGGAGAGAGTTTTTTGTTTTGTTCTTCATTCTCTTCTACATTTTCTTAGAGAAAAATTGAGAGAAAAATATATTTATACACTTGGAGTGTTGTAAATAAATTTGGTAAGCTCCAATCACCTTGTTCTGACCGTATCCTTGGAAGATAATAAGGTGGGTGTTATTCCGGTCGACTTCCGGCTCGTGTCAAGTTGAGGCACGATGCTTTCAGTGATCGGAATATCAAAATCTTTGACGAATCGGATTCGTGGCGGACATCACCAACCTCGACATTAATCAAAGGACTTCAATGGTATGATTTCGAATCCTACACTTATTTAGTTATATATTCATATATACATTGCTTGAATCGATCCTCTCAAGGGGTTCAGATCGAACTTATTTTCGTAAATTACTTCCGATGCGCCTTCGTTTTAGGCACCGAATCCCAACAGGCCGGTCTTCGTAATCCCGTATAATTTACCACCAACTTTATGCATGCATCAGGAGTTTATTTTCTTAAGTCTTATTATATCTAGCCTTAAAGGGCCGAGGATGAACATAGATGTGATGCTCCGACCCTGGATCGATGATATAAAAAGTTTGTGGATAGATGGTGCTACAACCTGGGATTGTGTAAAGTAGGAAAATATCTTGATGCGTGCGGCTCTGATGTGGACAATTAATGACTTTCCAGCCTATGGTATGTTGTCAAGTTGGAGCATACATGGAAAGTTAGCATGCCCTTATTGCATGGAAAGTACTTCTGCTTTTCGTTTAAAGAACAGAGAGAAACCATCATGGTTTGACTGTCACAAATGTTTTCTCTCACCTAGGCACCCTTACAGAAAAACAAACGTGATTTTTACAAAGGTCATGAAGAAAACTCATTTTTTCCGGAACGTCGAGGGCCAGTAGAAATGAAAATTATTGCTGATCGTATTCCTGATGTGACTTTCGGTGTGAATTATGAAGGTATTGAATGGTTTGGAGAAAATCATAATTGGACAAAGAGGAGCATATTTAGGGAGCTCCCTTACTGGTCTACCCTACTGATTCGTCATAATTTAGACGTCATGCACTGTTAAAAGAATTTCTTTGATAATATACTTAACACAGTCATATACGTTCCCCAAAAAACTAAAGACAACCTGAAGGCGACACGCAACTTGCCATTGTACACAACAAGAGATGGGTTGTTTGTACCCGAGGGGACAAATAGAAAGCCGAAAGCAACATATACGCTCACCTCAGGACAGAAACATGCAATATGCGAGTGGCTTAAAGAGCTAAAATTTCCAGATAGGCATGTTTCGAATATATCAAACTGTGAATCTCGATACTAATAGAATAAATGGTATGAAGAGCCATGACTTCCATGTTTTATGCAATGATTGCTACCTATTTCCTTGAAAGATTTTTTACCGAAGCCGATTGGGAAGCATTAACTGAGGTGAGCAACTGTTTTAGAGCATTATGCATGAGTGAGAATGAAGCATATGACATGAGAAACTTAGCCAAGACTGTAATAGTGACTATGTGCAAGTTGGAGCATATATTCCCTCCGGCATTCTTCGACTCAATTGAACATATGCTCGTTCATCTGCCGTACGAGGCCCTTGTCGGGGGACCGGTCTTCTGTCGGTAGATGTACCCATTCGAGAGGTACTTTTCTTTTCTTTCTGTTAATATATGCATTATGTTGTGTATGTATTTATACATTAAGTATTTCGTACAATACAGGATGATGTTTATTTTAAAAGGCATGGTGAGCAATAAACCAAAGATTGACGGATCCATATGTGGGGCCTATTTACTAACTGAGATCACAAATTTTTATTCCTTCTACTTCGACAAAGAAATCGACAGAACAACGACACGACTAAAGAGGAACGAGGTTCTATTCATGTGAGCTAGCATATTCTATTTATTGATGGCGACAACCCTTCTGATGGACATATTGACAGTCCGGAGGCATCACAGCAGCACACACCAATTGGCCATGGACCATATGCGGGGTATGTCTAGGACCGTTTCGCACGGTCAGCCACCATTGCAACCACCTACTACTGATCCCCCATCAGGTGCTCCATTAGCGCATCATGTTTCTATTCCGGAGGAGCCGATGGAGTTTGAGTACGACGAGGATTAGGAGGTTTTAGCACAGCCACTGGGGAGAGGTCCGACTGAGATCTCCAAAGGAGAAGTATGATGATCGAAAACGAATTCGCCCTTTGCCAAAAATAGTTATGTTTAGTTTGAAGAAAGCCGAGAGCGATATAGTCGGCTTACTTAAGAGGTACTACTCCGTGAAGAGCATTGGGGCTAGGTCTCTTGACGGACGAGGAGCAAGTTGTGGCGGGAATTTTGGGTATATTCTTATAACAATCGTTACATTATATTGTTTTTGTATGTTCTGACAGTTGCTATATTTTTGCAGATGCGGTATATGTAATACCCGGTTGTAATTCAGTCAGTATCATTCAGTCATTATCATTCAGTAATTGTCACTCAGTAATTTTCACTCATTAATGATCTTTTGTCACTCATATTCAATCATTGTGTTCACCGTTCAGAGTAATTGTATCATGTATCAACCGTCATTCATCATCAATCTAGTTGGAGAATTGTGTCGTGTTTATCATCATTGTCATCTTCATTGTGGGCTGTGCGTGAGGAGTAGCACACGCTACATACTCTCTTTCGCGCGCGCTAATTGAGTACAGGTAGCGCACGCTACCACTCAGCATTAGCGCACGCTAATGTTGCCCTGGCTGCAGTCCAGAAGGTGCTGGACTGCAGGTGAGTTATAAGTAGCGCACGCTACGAATGTTAAGTAGCGCGCACCAGTGGTTTGTAGTAGCGCACGCTAATATTTGGTGTAGCACGTGCTAAGTTCGGATCAGGTTGAGTCCAGTGGCTACTGGACTGCATTGGATTAATTCATAGCGCACGCTATGAGTGGTTTTTAGCGTACGCAAATGGTGTAGTAGCGCACGCTAAATATTGATTGTAACGCACGCTACCGCGATCAGATCCGAGGACAGAAGGTTCTGGACTCCAGTACTGGGCATCAGATAATTCGTTAGCGCACGCTAACATTTGGGGTTAGCGCACGCTAAGTGTATAGCCGTAGCGCACGCTACAAAAAGGTACGTAGCGCGCGCTACCGTTTTCGGACAGTGGGTACTGGACTACCCAAAACATCCGTTAGCGCACGCTAAGAACTGGTAATAGCGCGCGCTAAACTGGAATCTCTAGAAATTGGACAGTTAGCCTGAGTTTCGTCATTTTCTCACTTCTTTTCGTTTTTAAGCAATTTCGGGCGATTTCGGGCGATTTGGAGTGTTCTCTTCGAGCTACTATCACCTATCATCATCTTCAAGTCTTTGAGTTGTATTAATCATCACTTCATCATCTCCAAAACATCAAATCAAAGGTATTAATCTCTTGGATCTAGAATTTCGGATTTTTGGGTTTTTCCTTCCGATTTCTTCGTGTAAGCTTGGATTGTTGTTGGTATATGTTAGATATGGATTATCTATATTGGATAAATATATTCCTACAGATTTAATGGTTATTTTGGGGATTTATATCAAGAACCCTTGGGGTTGACTTCGGTTAATTTGGGGATTTCCGATTGACGTTGTTGTAATCTTGAATTGTGGATTCCTATTGGATTATTGTTGCCTTTGATATTGTTTTGCTGGTTTGAATCAATCATTTGATAGTTGGTTTCGATAATTTGGGTTTGGTTGTAACCAACGGGAAGGATTTTTGCTACGTATTCGTTTGAATGCCCCGGTGAGTTTAATTATCATTGTATCGACGTTTGAGTTGGTTATAATCGTATCTGATTCGTGTAATGATCGAATTATTGGTAATTATGTTATTCAAGGTTGTTCGAGCGACCGACTTTTCATTTAGGACGTTGTTCGTGGACGGACATTCTTCATCGGTGTTGTGTAAGTTAATTCTTACTCAGTTAAAAGGTTATTCATTCCTTTCGTTGTTGTTCATTCATAATCATAATTCATTCATAAGGTACTAACCGTTTCAAAACTTGTAATTGTCACTTAATTACTTCATTCACGAGAGCAGCGGTTCCAATCATTTCATTGAGCTGTCATTCATTTCACCATCATTTCATCTTGGTGAGTCATTATTCATTCTCGATGTCACTTTTGTTATATCGTGGCATTCCGGGTCATACTGGCGTGCCGGTTGGTATGTGTAGGATTTTCATGTCGGGCACATTTAAGTCGTGTGTTGGTTGGTGGCCTCACATTGGACTGTGCACACGAGTTGATGGCTTCGTGAGACTGATTAGGTACAAGACCACACGTGTATTTGATCGATACTCGTTGGTGGCTTGTGCACGGACACATTTCCATCCCGGACGTAGTGTGGCGCCATTCCTTTGAGCGGTACTGTTAGTTGATTCATATAGCATGTTTGATTGCGTATGTTTCGACAGGATATTTCATAACTAAAGATAACTCATGATTGTGTATTTTCAACTCTTGAGGATTGTTGTTCTGTGTAATTGACCCCATTGGGGAATTTTGTTTTCAGGTCATGGCAAGGCAAAAGCACGGGAATATACCGTTGACGGCGAGGAGTCCCAGTGATACTAGTAGGGGGCCCCGTTCTTTTCAGTCATTCATGTTGTTGTCATTTATTTTCCGCTGCAGATTTTCATTTGGATACTCCGTTTTATTCAGTGTTGTGTATTTTATCTTCATATAAAATACATTAGTATTCGGTATTGTCCTGGTGTGTTGTACTTAAACTAATATAATGTGGTTCGGTACTACAATTAGATTATTTAATTCATCAGTTTCATTCGCCTGGTGGTCCCAGTCGGGGATCCACGACACTGTAATATTCGCCTAGTTTGGGATGCTACATAGTTGGTATCGGAGCGTGGTTTTGAATACTACCTTCCGAGTCATGTCTCATTTGAAATCATCATCATCAGACTAGTATCATTGGACTTTCGCGTCACGTGTGACCTGTGCAAATGCCGAGCCAATCAGACCGAAAGAACTGTAAGATTTCTAATGCCATGGTATAATTTCTGGCAATAATCATTCATTCATCATTCATCAAGTAACAATCCTCAAACATCATCATTCATTATGATTAGGACGATCATGTTAACTCATTAATCACTCAATTCATTTCAGTACTCAGTTGATGATCAGGACGATCATGTTAACTCATTAATTACGCAATTCATTTCATTACTCAGTTATTGATCTGGAAGATCATATTATTAATCTGGTTAACTTATTCAAGATACTCATTTCAAGAATTTCATCATATAATCATGTCACCTCAGTTAATCATTCATGTAATCACTGTGTTAGAGCGCATATGCTCATTTTCATCATTTCATGACGTAAAACATAATGCGGTACTCATACGAGATCTATGATTATCATGCTACCTTCCTACTTCAGTATGGAGAGAGCTGTCAGGGGATGCATGGGGAGAGGCCGCGGTGCGGGCCGGAACCCGGGGAATAATCACTCACTGTCAGGAAGATGTACCCAGGACTCAGCTCGATCGGAAGATGTTCGGGTTGATCCACTCACTTTTATGCAGGTCATGATGACTCATATGCAATTGCTCAATCATCATTGCGCCACTCTGGCCGAATTAATCGAGAGAACTCTCCCGTATGAGTCTACTTCTAAGGAAATTGCTGAGCAACAACCTTTATCTGTCAGCAAGAAATCGACGAAGCGCAATCAGTCCGAAGGCAGTCAGTCAACCTTCAAGAAGCCTCGTGCAGGCCCTAACGTTTTGGAGCGACCTCCTACGGCGCATAATCGTGCGGGATCTCAGTCCCGAGCGGCCTGTTCGGCCATCATCTGTTTCAACTGTGGAACGCCGGGTCATTACAGCACTAAGTGTATGAAACCGTCTATCGCGTGCCATAATTGTGGGATTTTTGGGCATAAGGCCCTTTTTTGCCGAAAGGACTCCAAGTCGGCTCCGACGGCATCTCAGGCCCCGAAGCAATCAGCGATTCAGAATCAGACTGCTCTGTCAGCGTCGTTTAAGACGATGGAAGCAAATAAAGTCGGAGCTCATATTTATCAGACGGGAGCATCCGGTTCGGGGGCCGGCAAGTCCCAGATTCAGGTGATGAAGAGGATCGATGATCCGGTGGCCCGAATGATCTCAGGTATACTCGTAATTTTATTTCAACCTGTGTGTACCTTTTGATACTGGTGCACCGCATTCATTCATTTTCGAATCATGTTTGAATAGACTTAATTTGGATAGTCCTATTGCTTGTGGACCTCATACCATCGGTGTACCTGACGATGGAAGATTTTTGGAAATCATACCAAGGTAAGCTTAATGACCGCGATTGGTTAGTGGACCTAATCGTGGTGAATTTATCTAAGGACGATGTAATATTGGGTGTTAATTAGATGGATTGTCATGATACCATTCTCAATGTTCGTAAGCGTATGGTCACTATCATTTCCATCGTTGGATGTCGAATGTGTGCTTCAGGGAGATAATCCCCGTTGTTCCGGAAGAATTATTAATATGATGGAAGCAGAGAAATTCCTCAATTGAGTTGTTCAATCATTCACTGTATCATTTTCATCGATTGGCCTCATAGGCAATCGAGATATTCAATCATTCATTATATCATTGTCACCTATTAGCCGTTCTCAGGCAATCGAGGTGTTCAATCATTCGTGGTATCATTGTCATCGATTGACGATGTATTCCCAAACGAATTACCTGTTTGCCTTCACATAGAGTTGTGGAATTCACGAGTGAGTTGGAGCCCGGTACGTCCCCGTTATCGAAGGCACCATACCGAATGGCCCCGACCGAAATGCAGAAGTTGAAGATTCAACTTGAGGAATTGTTCGAGAAAGATTATCTCCGACCGAGTGCGTCCCCGTGGGGAGCACCAGTGTTATCTGTCAAGGAGAAGTATGGTTCGTTCGTGTGTGTATTAATTATCGGGAGTTGAACAGGATGATGATCAAGAATAAGTATCCCTTACCCCGTATTGATGATCTCTTGGATCAACTTCAGGGAGCTTCAATATTTTCCAAGATCAACCTAAGATCTGGATACCATCAGTTGCGGATTCGAGAGTCGGATATCACGAGGACGGCGTTTCAAACACGCTATGGTCATTATGAGTTTGTGGTTATGCCGTTGGATTGACTAATGCACCTGCGGTATTCATAGGAGTTAATGAATCGGGTTTTCATCGACTATTTGGATCAGTTCGTGGTTGTCTTCATTGACGACATTTTGATTTATTATCGTAACCGGGAGGAACACGAGTTTCACCTTCATCAAGTACTCGACGTGTTGAGATGAGAGCAACTTTTTGGAAAGTTTTCCAAATGTGAGTTCTGGATGTCCGAAGTGACGTTTCTCGGACATGTAACTTCATCAGACGGAGTTCGTGTCGATCCTCAAAAGATGGAGGCTATTCGAGATTGGCTACCTCCGAAGAATGTTAAAGAGATCCGAAGCTTTCTCGGATTAGCCAGTTATTATCGGCGATTTGTGGAGGGATTTTCTAAAATCGCTCAACCCATGACGAACCTTTTATGGAAGGATTTGTAGTTTATAGTGATGCATCCGGACAGGGTCTCGGATGTGTACTCATGAATAACGGGAAAGTTATTGCTTATGCTTCACGTAAATTGAGACCTTACGAGGTTAATTATCCGACCCACAACCTGGAACTAGCAGCCGTGGTGTTCGCATTGAAGATTTGGCGTCATTATCTTTATGGCGTTACCTGTCAGATATTCACCGATCATAAGAGTTTAAAGTATATATATTTACTCAGAAGGAGTTAAATATGCGACAGAGACGGTGGTTGGAACTAATCAAAGATTATAATATCGAGATCCTTTACCACCTGGGCAAGGCGAATGTTGTCGCCGACGCCTTGAGTCGTAAGTCCGTTCAGGAGCAGATGCTTGCTCAGTGCGATTCGAAGGAACTTCAAGAGGAATTGCGAGACCCAAGATTGAGGTCTGGTTACAGCGAGTACAAGGGCAACTTTGTACGTTGGAGATTTCGTCGCCACTTGAGGAGGCGATCAGGGAGAATCAGGGTTCAGACCCATTTTTGTTACGCATTCGAGAGGATGTGACTCGGGGGAAAGCCCCCGGATTTGTGGTCCACGAGGATGGACTTTTGCGTTTTAAGAATCGGTTGTGCGTACCGGCGAATGACGAGTTGAAAAACTCGATTTTGAGAGAAGCTCATGCTACACCTTATTCCGTTCACCCGGGGTCTAGCAAGATGTATAAAGACTTGAAACAAGATTACTGGTGGAGTAATATGAAGCGAGAAGTCGCGGAATTTGTTTCGAGATGTTTAACTTGTCAACAAGTCAAGATAGAATATCAGCGATCGGTGGGTATGCTGAAACCTCTCCCTATTCCACAGTGGAAGTGGGAGGATATTTCTATGGACTTCATCACGAGTTTGCTGACGAGTCGTCGTGGGATGAACACAATTTGAGTAATTGTGGATCGCTTAACTAAATCAGCTCATTTCCTTGAGATTAAGGATACGTGGGATCCCGAGAGAATTGCCCAGCTTTTTATCAAAGAGATAGTGAGATTGCACGGTACTCCTAAAAGTATCGTTTCCAATCGTGACGGACGATTCGTGTCTCATTTTTGTAAATCAGTTCATCGTGCTATGTGAACTCAGCTTAATCTCAGTACAGCTTTTCATCCTCAGTCCGACGGACAATCAGAGAGGACTATTCAAACTTTGGAGGACATGTTGAGGGCATGTGTCCTCGATTGGAAAGATGATTGGGAAGCCCAACTACCGTTAATCGAGTTCACATACAATAATAGTTGGCATTCTTCGATTAAGATGGCACCTTACGAGGCCTTGTACGGTCGTCGTTGTCGATCTCCTTTGTGTTGGGATGACTTATCAGAATCAATCGGCACCGAGCCCGATATGCTTATAGCCGCCCGTGAGAAGGTAGCTTTGATCAGGAGTCGTTTGTTGACCGCTCAGAGTCGACAGAAATCTTATGCAGATAATCGTCGTCGACCATTAGAGTTCAATACGGGTGACCATGTTTTGGTCAAGGTATCCCCGAGCCGTGGTATCTTCCGTTTTGGGAAGAGGGGAAAGTTGAGTCCGAGATTCATTGGACTGTTTGAGATTTTGGATCGAGTAGGCGAATTAGCTTATCGATTGGCCTTACCTCCGGTGTTGAGCCGAATTCATAATGTGTTTCACGTCTCTCAGTTGCAGAAGTATGTTGCCGACCCGAGTCACATACTTCAGTTTGGCGAAATCGAGATCGCCGATGATCATTCATATGAGGAACGTCCTATACGAGTTTTAGAGCGGCGAATCAAACAGTTGAGGAACAAGACGATTCCTTTGGTGAAAATTCAGTGGTCTAGACATGGAGTCGAAGAGGCTACTTGGGAAACCGAGGATAGTATGCGGGAGAGTCATCCCGAGTTGTTTGACCCTTAGTTTTGGGGACGAAACTCTTTTAAGGGGATTGTATGTAATACCCGGTTGTAATTCAGTCAGTATCATTCAGTCATTATCATTCAGTAATTGTCACTCAGTAATTTTCACTCATTAATGATCTTTTGTCACTCATATTCAATCATTGTGTTCACCGTTCATAGTAATTGTATCGTGTATCAATTGTCATTCATCATCAATCTAGTTGGAGAATCGTGTCATGTTTATCATCATTGTCATCTTTATTGTGGGCTGTGCGTGAGGAGTAGCGCACGCTACGTACTCTCTTTAGCACGCGGTAATTGAGTACAGGTAGCGCACGCTACCACTCAGCATTAGCGCACGCTAATGTTTCCCTGGCTGCAGTCCAGAAGGTACTGGACTGCAGGTGAGTTATAAGTAGCGCACGCTACGAATGGTAAGTAGCGCGCGCCAGTGGTTTGTAGTAGCGCACGCTAATATTTGGTGTAGCGCGCGCTAAGGTCGGATCAGGTTGAGTCCAGTAGCTACTGGACTGCATTGGATTAATTCATAGCGCATGCTATGAGTGGTTTTTAGCGTACGCAAACGGTGTAGTAGCGCACGCTAAATATTGATTGTAATGCATGCTACCGCGATCAGATCAGAGGACAGAAGGTTCTGGACTCCAGTACTGGGCATCAGATAATTCGTTAGCGCACGCTAACATTTTGGGGTTAGCGCACGCTAAGTGTATAGCCGTAGCGCACGCTACAAAAAGGTACGTAGCGCGCGCTACCATTTTCGGACAGTGGGTACTGGACTACCCAAAACATCCGTTAGCTACGCTAAGAACTGGGAATAGCGCGTGCTAAACTGGAATCTCTATAAATTGGACAGTTAGCCTGAGTTTCGTCATTTTCTCACTTCTTTTCGTTTTTAAGCGATTTCGGGCGATTTCAGGCGATTTGGAGTGTTCTCTTCGAGCTACTATCACCTATCATCATCTTCAAGTCTTTGAGTTGGATTAATCATCACTTCATCATCTCCAAAACATTAAATCAAAGGTATTAATCTCTTGGATCTAGAATTTTGGATTTTTGGGTTTTTCCTTCCGATTTCTTCGTGTAAGCTTGGATTGATGTTGGTATATGTTAGATATGAATTATCTATCTTGGATAAATATATTCCTACGGATTTAATGCTTATTTTGGGGATTTATATCAAGAACCCTTGGGGTTGACTTCAGTTAATTTGGGGATTTCCGATTGACGTTGTTGTAATCTTGAATTGTGGATTCCTATTGGATTATTGATGCCTTTGATATTGTTTTGCTGGTTTGAATCAATCATTTGATAGTTTGTTTCGATAATTTGGGTTTGGTTGTAACCAACGGGAAGGATTTTTGCTACGTATTCGTTTGAATGCCCCGATGAGTTTAATTATCATTGTATCGACGTTTGAGTTGGTTATAATCGTATTTGATTCGTGTAATGATCGAATTATTGGTAATTATGTTATTCAAGGTTATTCGAGCGACCGATTTTTCATTTAGGACGTTGTTCGTGGATGGACATTCTTCATCGGTGTTGTGTAAGTTAATTCTTACTCAGCTAAAAGGTTATTCATTCCTTTCGTTGTTGTTCATTCATAATCATAATTCATTCATAAGGTACTAACCGTTTCAAAACTTGTAATTGTCACTTAATTACTTCATTCACGAGCAGCGGTTCGATCATTTCATTGAGTGTCATTCATTTCACCATCATTTCATCTTGGTGAGTCATTATTCATTCTCGATGTCACTTTTGTTATATCGTGGCATTCCGGTCATCTTGGCGTGCGGATTGGTATGTGTAGGATTTTCATGTCGGGCACATTTAAGTCGTGTGTTGGTTGGTGGCCTCACATTGGGTGTGCACACGAGTTGATGGCCGTGAGGCGATTAGGTACAAGACCACACGTGTATTCGATCGATACTCGTTGGTGGCTTGTGCGGACACATTTCCATCCGGACGTAGTGTGGCGCCATTTCTTTGGCGATCTTGTTAGTTGATTCATATAGCATGTTTGATTGCGTATGTTTCGAGGATATTTCATAACTAAAGATAACTCATGATTGTGTATTTTCAACTCTTGAGGATTGTTGTTGCAATGCCGACCGTTAGAATTTTGTTTTGTGTCATGGCAAGGCAAAAGCAAGGGAATATACCGTTGACGGCGAGGAGTCCCAGTGATACTAGTAGGGGGCCCCGTTCTTTTCAGTCATTCATGTTGTTGTCATTTATTTTCCGCTGCAAATTTTCATTTGGACACTCCGTTTCATTCAGTGTTGTGTATTTTATCTTCATATAAAATACATTAGTATTCGGTATTGTCCTGGTGTGTTGTACTTAAACTCCTCATCGGAGTAGTTGGTAATATAATGTGGTTTGGTACTACAATTATATTATTTAATTCATCAGTTTTCATTCGCCTGGTGGTCCCAGTCGGGGATCCACGGCACTGTAATATTCGCCTAGTTTGGGGTGTTACAGTATAGGTGAGAGAAATCGAATGAGGAGAAAATTGCGTGGTATTGGGACAGATATAGCCATGGCTGCTTTATTGATATGCTTACGCACACCAAAAATAAAGCATATCAAAAACAGTTAGTCAGCGAGAGAAGTGGTTGAAGGAAAAGGAGTTCAAGATCTTGTGAAAGCGTTGGAAGACGGAAGAGAAGGAGGCCTTCCATAAATCTAAAAATACGAGCACTATTTACGATGATAGTACCAGTATGATTACGCAAAAGGCACCGGGTGCATATACTGGAGGTAGTATGAGCATGTACGATCATGCTCATTCCTTTGTACGTCTAAATTCTATCAACTTTTTATTATATAATATGTGTTGTCTTTAATTATGTGTCATCATCAATATTGTTAATGTTTTATGTTAATGCATAGGCGAGTAATGTTGCGTCTGAGATATACCAAAGACCAGCATGCGAGAGGGAGAGGCCGGTAGAGGACCCATTATTTACTCCTTTGGCCTTCACGAAGACTCACATCACCAATGTAAAAGAAACGGAAAAGCATCAAAAGAAAAAAAAAAAGAAAATTGGTGAGGGCAACAACGAGGCTCAACTGGAGGAAGGAGAAGCTGAGTCGAGAGTATTTACTCCTAAATGGATAGACGCCTGCAGTGCAGAACAATACGTAAGTTTAACTTTATATTTGTTCATTTTCTTGTATTACGAATGCGTCAGTAAATTGTAAATTGTGTCCTTGTTCACTATTTGTATTATGAATATTTGAAACATGACCGATACAATAAGCTCGTTGAGTCATTGCATTCGCCAAACCCCCTTCGGAAGATGAATTTTACCTGAACTTGTGGGCTCAGGCGGCTAGCAGAGTTAGACATGGCGGAAGGGTAAGGAGAATTTCAAAGGGGATAATCATAAATGAAGTCATCGACCAACCCACAAGTCGTAGTCTTGTTGACACACGAGCATCATTACGATCTATCGACGTCGATCGGACTTTATAGGCTACCATCGAGGCGCTAAAACAGGATAATGAGGAGATGAAGAAGGATAGAGTGGAGATGAAGAAGGATAGAGACAAGATGAAGAAGGATAGAAAGATGGAGCCCAAATTTTCAAAGATGAGTAAACTCATGTTGAGATTACTCAAAGGAATCTCGGGCGAACGATGAGGATGATGGCTCCGACGACTTTGATGAGGATGAGTTGATGCATTCAATATCTTACGAGTAGCATGTTAGATTTATATTTTGATGAACGTTTTTGTTCTATTTTGCATATGTTGTGATTTTGATTTATATAAAATGTTATATTTATTATGCATGATGTTTTATTGCTTTGTTGGTTTGGTATAGAATCTTTGTTTTTGTTATGTTGCTTTTGGTTCGATTGATGTTGTCTTTGTTGTGTAACTTGTGTTAAAACATTAACTGTTTGGTTTCTGGGGCTGTTAAGTTCTTGTAAAAATAATTAGAAAATGACATATGGCGTCACATATGTGATCTTGATAGGTACATAAAGGCGTCACATATGTGACGCTAAAGATGGGATAAATGCGTTCAATGGTATTAAAAACATAGCTCAGTGGAGGCGAGAGAATCAAACCCCCACCGATGGGATATATATATGGCCTTTAACCATTGAGCTATGTTTTCATTCAGTAAGTATATTACAGTATATTTACCTATGCCTAACGTTATATTCAATTTATTTTCCAAATTAAATGAACTTTCGAAATATTTAAACTTAAATAAATATTATAACAGTTATTTAAATATAATTATAAATTTACTATATATAATTATTTAATATTTAATTAAATCAATAGAAATTATACATTTTAAATGGATTTAGTATATATAAATATATTTAAAATGGATTTATATAAATATACCGGTCAGAAGATTATATATATTTTATACTGGCGTCACTTATGTGACACCTTTAATTTATTTTTATTAGTATAATGGCGTCAGACATGTGACACCATTCTAGAAAAAATATTCTTTTACAAAAAAAATCAATTTGTCCTTATTACGTGACATGTGTGACGCTAAAGTCACATGTCGTTTTGAGTTTTGGCGTCACAAACGTGACGCAATTGCCGGAATAAAAGTAACCAAATAAATATTTTACAACGGCGTCATATATGTGACGCCTTTAGTTACCCAATTTTGATTGATTTCGTTCACAAATTAAGGCGTCACATATGACGCTTTTGTATAATGTTTTTATCGCTCTTTTTTCTTTAACTTCACTTTCTTATGTGAAGTTAATAATGTGAAGTTAATGTAGCCCATTTTTAGTAGTGTAAAGATTATAAAATAAGTATTAATTTGATATACTTTTCATTAAAAATAAAAAAATTGATACGAAAAAGTTATAATCATTTAAACTTTTAGGTTAAAAATAGAAAGTGAAGAAAGAGGGAGTTTTTGATTGTTAGATAAGAGAACATGATAGAATAAGTACGGCCCTAAACTCACACGTCCAGGATTTTTTTTTTGTTTTGTTTTGTTTTTTTGCGTTTTCTCCTTTTTTTATCCTAAAATTTCTAAAAAGACAAACAACATAGATTTCTGAGAATTTTTTTTTTTTGTGACTCTCTTTCAATGATATTAGGTATAGATTTGTATGTGGCCGGCTGTTGGTAGAGCCGATCGACAATGGCTGGATCAGGCCAGCACATTCAGACATATCAGGTCAAGTTATATAACGGGCACCAGGACCAAATTTCAGTTTAAGGTGTAAGGTTGCAGCCATTGATCAGCATCAATGAAAGAGAGATTAAGAAATGACGAAGCTTGGGAGTCATTGAGCCTTTGTGCATAAGGCGCCCTCAATGTCATATTAGCTCCATCACCAGTGCAATTGTACTCTCCATAGAATATGTTCCTGCAGAGAAAAACATCAAGCACGTACGTAAGTTCAATTATTAATTAATATTATTGAGTGCATGCATATCACTATATATATATATATATATACATGACTCACTGGTCCCTAGTGGGGTCGTTGAAATCGTTCCATCCTTCAGAAGCAATAATATTATCAGACATAGTTGTGTAAGAAAACACAACAGTGGAGAAAGGCCTCCAAGCTCGGCCTAACCAGATTCTTCCGGTCCCACCAATGCTGCAATTTACAAATGAAAAGCCACTGTTCTCATCCTTGGAAGCACGGCCCTGGGCCGTCACGGCTCCATTTATGACTCGTGCCCCGGCCGCCACTGGGCTGGCTATTGAAGTTAAGTGGCAACTCTGCAAAAATTTACATTCTTATGACAAAATGTTTTTTGAAGGAATAATTCTTTGATAATTAATAAAACATATGGATTAGTACTATTTTCTAGCCATTTTTAGGTTAATTTGTTGTCCACTTTGCCCTTTCTTGCATTTTCTCCGAAGCGGTATTGACCCCTCTCATGTGCGATCCGTAGAAAAGATTGAGGATCGATCGAGCACGTGGAGATAGGAGAGAAGTGCCCCATGTAGAAGCAGTAGGAGAGTGGCAATCGATCCTCTCATACACCATAATAGAATTAGAATTGGGTAGAAAGTATAGAGAGACCCACAGTGAGTGTGAGTTTGGACAGAAATGATTACTCATAAGTCATACAACACGAAAAATGTTGCCATTTCAAATTCCATAATCTATCTACGGCCTATATAATATCTTCTCTCAGTTTTTATTGTAAAATACTAAGTTTTTTTATAGAGTTCAATGTGCACCGTAGTTATTAATATCGTTATTCGAATATATATTATTAAAAAATATAAAAAATTAATAACATTTCAGAAAATATATACTGAGACCAGAGGCGGAGGGAGAGGGGTGGTGGGTAGGGGCTGTGGCCCCCCTCCCAAAACATCTATTGATTATTTATTTAGAAGTCATGTTTGGTATATAAATGAATGTATGTTTATGAGTTCTATAGTATGGTTTTACGTATTAATGTGGATTCATTTATTTAATGTGATTTTTGTTGCTAATAATTCATCTAAAAATGTTTAATGTCGTCCGTGGGAAAAAAATTAATGTCGCCCTCGTACCAAGAAATCCTGACTCCGCCCCTGACTGACACAAATCCACAAATATATTATATGCTAAAATTTATTTTATATTAGTAAAACAAATCATGATCAAGGTTATTATGTGTTTAGTATGAAAATTTTAGTGTTATAATAGGCCATACTCATCAATATTACAATGTAAAAGTAAATCTATTATTTGGCAACACGAGAGAGATTATTACAGATATTAGCTTAAATTCAAAATAGGTTTATTGAACACGCTCACATTGTCTTATATAGATAAAAAAAAAATACGGTGGTGTATACATACACCAAAATGGTGTGTGATTTTATTCCAAAATTTACCTTTTAAAATTTGGTTCAAGTTAAAGCCAATAACAGTATCCTTGGATCTTCATATATATGTTGGCTTGAACAAAGCATACATACCCAAAAACAATTTGGCACAAAATACTCCGTGAATTATACATATTTGTCTTATATTTTGAGAGGAAAAATATTTTTTGAGGACCATAAATTTAGTGTTTCCGAGCTTGGAAATGTAGGATACTAATTTCAAAAATCTGTAAATCTAAGCTACTTGAGCCCGAATTAAGTTTGATTGGGGTGAATAAGCACATGACACGCATATGGGCATCAAATTTCGGGCTTCTAGTCCTTGTAAATGCCATATTAGTTAAGAAAATTCACAACTATCAATTGGTAAGCAAAATCCTACGAAATTAAAATTGTAGGTTCACAACTCGCTGTAGTCATTAGTGTATTTTTGATTTGGTTGAAAACTTTAATGGTGGAAACAGTTTTTATACGGGGAACTAACAACATCAAGCATATTACGTTAACTTTATACAACCCCTAAAATTATGGTCTTAAAAAATTATTTTACCTATATTTTGATGCAGCATATTATTAATATATCAGTCTTTCCCATAAATAAATTTTTACGTTATTTCTTAGTATTTCTGTTTAATTTACATGAATAGAGTAATGTTTTTACAGAAATTAGGATTTCTATAATTATTTTGTAAATTGCTTTGGTCAGATATAAGTGGCAATATCAAGAGTTAAAGAAAAGAAACGACTCGAAATACTTTATTGTGATAAGGATGAGAAACCATACAACAAGCAAGACAACTAACATAATTATCCTATAGGACAATTTGTTTTATACTTGATACAAATATAAAGTATTGCATTATCATAATAACGAGAGGAGAATTTGTAAGGTAAATCTATATCTATAACATTTAGCTGTATGGGATCTTATATTCTCCATCATGTTTTAACATTTGATATTTCAGTACAACATGTGAACGTCACATGTATAAAATGATAACACGAGCCATTATAAATGTGCCGTTTATCTGTTGTATTTGAAATATCATATGAAAAACCTTAAGAAAATGAAAATCGTGTCAAAGCAACATAACATTAGTATTTACAAGTGTAATTTTGTTTACCTTCCAAAAAAAAAGGATAATTCGAGACAAAAATGAAATTTTGAATTTTGATTTATTCTTTATAATATTATATTCATCGAGACCTATAATTTGAGCGGAATATTGGTATATAATTTTTATTTTTCAAAAATATTTTATTTTGGATGAGAATTTGATTTTTTACCTATTAAAAATATATATATATAATATATTTATATATATATATTTATATATATATCAAAAATATACATAAATTAAAGGTCACGACAAGTAGAAAAATGTAGAAAGAAAAATTCAAAATTTTAATTTTTATATCTCAAAATCACCCTTCCTGTGCTTATTTCACGTGTGGTGTAAGGTATGTAGTCTAATAAATGGAATTACCTCATAAAATGACTTGGCATTACCGAAAATAAAGTCTATGGAACCCTGGATATAGCATTCCTTGAAGTAATGGCGACCCCTATCATCATGCAGTGTATCCTGTGCTCCAAAGAATCCACAGCCCCAGAAGGCAGCTTGATCTCCTACTATTCTTAGGGCCACGGCCTGTGCCCCTATAGCTCCTGGCTCTGGCATTGGAGCCACATTCTGATACAAAAAATAATATATATATATATATATATATTCAATTTTATGAGGCCTATTAATTATGACCTTTTTTTTTATTATTTTACGTGCTACCATAAAACTTTAGTAAATGTACCATAAAACTTATGTTCTTGCCGATAAAGTTGGCAGCAAAAACTTGAACTGAGCCACTATAGAAGGTGCCATGAGATGAGTTGGCAGTGTCATTCCACACTATTGCGGTTGAAGTGTAGCCTTGTCCTTGAAATGTGATATTTGACTTTGTTTTTGGAACGATCACTTTCTCACTGGATTTCCAGAATTAACATATATAATTATATACATAATTTATGATATATATATATATATATAAGAAAACTTTATATATTTTTAATTAAATTTGAGCAGCTATACTTATAAGGCTTACAAATAAATTCCCTCATTAATCCAAATTATGGTCCTTTTCGGGCTCATAACACCAACTGCATCAACTGCTGCCTGAACCGTCGTAAAATTGCAACATCCATTAGAATCAACGCACAAAAACGATGTTGTGTTGGTGTTCGGTGGGGGGAAATCGGGTGGGAAATCGTCGCATATGGTTTCTTTTGCCGCCTTCTTGTTTTTATGATGATAATGATGGTGTCCATGGCCATGGCCATGGCCGTGCAAAATTGATATGGGAATAATAAGAGGTATTGATGAGAGTGTTGGAGGTGTGAATTGGACAAGGTGCTTGAGGAATAATTGTATATGTTGGGTTGAGAGGTTTGTGGATGGTAAGGCTGCAAGAAGGCCAAAAAAGATGGAAACGGAAATAAGTTTAGTTGAACTCATGATTTTTTTTTTCTAAATATTGGAGGAAGAGTATGGGAATTTAAGATGATGATGTTTTAAAATGGAGCTGGTGTATCGAAATAGCAATTGAAGTGTAAGGCTGAATAGCATGTCTTGGAAGTCACCTTGTCCCAAGGAATAATCCTTCGGACAATAAGCAAATAACCTACCAAGCTTAAAAATTGTAGATACCCCTATTTCATGCCCCAACTATGTTTGGGACTCGTCGATTTTCGACAAAATATAGATTTTCATTTAATTAAGATACAAACATAAAGAGAAATTTACACTAAATTAAACACAATAAAAGTGTATTATTATTGGAAAATTCCGAGATGCTTATTCAGATTCACCATTAGCAGATAATTTTAATGAATTGATGATAAATATAAATGCAGGTATAATGCTTCGTAGATGCATGAGAACTTTTCATTATTATTAATAATATTATTCATCATACTTCATTTTTGAAAATCTGAGGTTATGACACAGATATTTGTTCTGGCAGCACAATCTGAAATATTTGCCAAAAACCAACAAAAAGAATAATAATTTTAATCTTAATTTTTTTATAAAGCAAATTATCGTGAAAATATGGGCAACATTCTCTAACAACAAAATTGACCTAAAAAATATCCAACATGCTGTCTAGAATTAGAACTTCCAGACCCTTCATTGATTCTCCTGTATAGCAGCTTGTTCTGGTAACTTAGTTGTAACATCTTCTTCTGGTTCCGATGTGTAGCGTTTTCGTAGGATTTTCGTGCTAGCCAGTTCTTAGACCATCTCGAGTAGTCTTATCCATACGATCAAATTTCTATTACTAGAAATGAATTATAAAAAACATTATCTCCAATGTGTTAAAAGAATAATATTCATTGTGTGTCTAAGTCTGTTAGTTTATGGGCTTTCCTAGTTAGGATTTGGCTAAGGCCCGTTTGTATGTATTTCTCCCTATTTAAAGAAATCTCATCAATGGAATAATACACAACATTTGCCCTACTTTATTGTCTCAGTTATTTTCCCTTCAACACGTTATCAGCACAAAGTTCCCAACTGAGCAAAACAAAAATCCCTCCCGATTTTTTGCAAAAAAAAATTTCCGAAAAAAATAAAAAAAAAAGAAAAAAAGAAAAATCGTTTTTTCCTGCAGAAAACCCTAGCCGTAACCCCGTCACGTCGCTTTGCCGCACAGGAACCGCGATAGACCCCCTGCCAGTCTTCTTCCCGGTCATATCCTTCCCCACCCACGTCCGACGCGACTAAGCCCTGCAACCGCCGGCCACCGGTCATCACTTTCCTCACGACCGACGCCAATTTCCCCCCGGACGCGACTACCCCTCCCGCAACCGGTCACCTTCCCCACCAGACCAACTCGCCGCCCTCCCGCGGCCTACCTCCAGCCGACCGTCCACCTCTACCGCGCATCGCACAACCACCCACTGACCGAGAGCAGAAGCCCGACTACCCGACTACCAGCCTTCCGATCCGTCTCGACCCATTGGCCGCCGTCTCCATTGCCGTTCGAACTCGTCTAGCTCCGCCCGCTGTCGATCGACCCGACCTTGACGACCACATTGTTCCTCAAACCCGACCGATTCTTGACCCAGACCCGACCCAGTCGCTGACCCAGACCCGACCCGGTTGCTGACACGGACCGACCCGCTCGGCAGTCCCATTTTTTTCCCTCCATTTCGGTTTTTCTGCCCCTATTCACACAAAGTAAAGTACACAATACGAACCCTACTATCTGCAATGTGCAACTTTTAGACTGTTTATATATCTTTGATTGTATATTTATACTCCGTAATTTATTTATGCTTAATTAAACTATACACTACAAAAAAAACAGTTTTTACCGACGCCAAACGCCGTTGGTAAAACAGAAAATGGCGTTGGTAAAAAAATTACCGACGCCATTACTGACGGAAACCCGCCGTTGGAAAAACGCTCGACGGTAATTTTTTACCGACGCCATTTTTGGCGTCGCTAAATTAAAAAAAAATCTAAAAAAGTCAGGTCAGGACTCAGGCGGGTCACGTCCGGGCTCAGGTGGGGCTCAGGCGGGTTAGGTCCGGGCTCAGGCGGGTCAGGTTCGGTCAGGTCCAGGTCCGGGCGGGTCGGGTCCGGGTCCGGGCGGGTCAGGTTCGGGCTCCATTCAATTTCAAATGGTTGAGAAGGATTTTGGTTTATAAACCACCTAAAACACTAGTGTTTTTTCGATGTGGGATAGTGCAAAAAATTTACCGACGCCGAAATGGCGTCGGTAATGGCGTAAACGGCGTCGCTAAATTTTTTAAAAAAAAAAAATTACCAACGCCAAAATGGCGTCGGTAAACGGCGTCGGTAAATGGCGGCGTCGGTAAATGTGAAAAAAAAGAAAAAAAATAAGTCTGCGAAACGGGCGTCGGTAATGGTGTCGGTAAATTATAAGTTTAACAACGGCGGTACGGGCGTCGGTAAATGGCGTCGGTAAAAACTGTTTTTTTTGTAGTGATAAGCATGATGCATTAATAATTTTTAATTAACTTAAAGCAAATTGCTTATAGCAACTTGAATTAAATTAAATTCACGTTGAATTAATAAATATTTCGGCATAAGACACCTCTTTGACTGCATATATACGTGTATATATATATTCTTAGGATTATGTGATTATATCTATAAATATACATATATTTGCATGCATATATAGATATCGCATGCAATTAGGCTTCATCACTAGTAGACTTTTAGAAGACTTATTTCTACTGCCTATATCAACTCGAACCGTGATAAAGTAATTTCATTGGTAACCCTCAAAAGCATCAAAAATAATTTTGATCATATCTTGGTTCCGAAAAATAATAATGCTCTCATTATTGAAAATTTTATCATAAAAAGTACTCATGGTAAACTGTGAAAATCATTTTCCTTTTTCTTGTATTAAGATAGCTTATCCAACTCGCCTCAAATTTGATATCTTGGACTCAAAAGAGCTTGAGTACCATAGATGGGTCTCCTACATCGAGACCACATTTATCACTAAAGAATATAGTGGTACGCTCCTTAACACCACAGACCAAGTATCATCTGATAAGATAAAAGCGAGTGCACTTATATTCCTTAGGTGACACATCGAACCTAGCTTGAGATAGAAATATTTATAGTTGAAAATCCCGCAAAGAACTGTGGGATGCCCGTAGGGGCCAATTTGGGGACATTCACATATTTTGCTCCCAGAGTTGACCGTGCAGTGGAATGAAATCCACTTGCTTAACTATAAACTGATCAACGATTTCAACAAAGATATGTTCCACCTCAAGGCACGCCTAAATTTTTGTGGGAAGAACGTCACAGAAGATGACATGATCCAGAAAACCCTTTCCACCTTCCCTACTTCGGCCCTAATACTAACGAACCAGTATAGGCTGGAGTATGATAATAAATGCATCACTACCTTCAGTAAGCTAATCAACCTATTGCAAGTGGCTGAGAGGCATAACGAAGTGTTAGTGAGCAATAATGCCAGGTCGTTTGGGACAAAGAAAATTACCAAGGTCAATTATGGCAAAGTGAAGGATGGAAACTACCCCAATGAATAGGGGACTGGACATGATAGGCTTCGTGGTCAAGGACGTGGGGGTTCTTCCAATGTAATGAGAAGACTTGGTGCTCCTGGCTATACTAGCCAAGAAAATTATAAAGCACCTACCCCTCATGACGCTCCCAAAGTCGGAGTTGGCGATGAACCGTGCTATAGATGTGGAGATGCTGGACATTGGTACAAGAACTGCCATGCAAGTAAGCAAATCGCAGCACACTACAAGAAATATAGAGAGTCAAAGAACGGGAGGCTCACTATATGGAGGAAGATGCTCTCTACTAGTCCCCCGACGTCAATTTCACAGTCACCGATAATCGCACTGAGCCATGCGTGCCACAGTCATTAGAGGCACCCCTTTATGACTGAATGTCATCACTATGTTTACTTTCTCGTTTACATTTGGCAATGTTACCTCAGAACGATTTTATCGATGTTTTATTTTCAGTAATGGTGTGATGAAACTTTGTTTTTCTAGAACAAGATATTAATATTGCTTACGTTAGATTATTAGCTTTATTTCGAAGTACTGAATATTGCTTGAATGCTTGTGGTTCGAAATTTCTCTCTCTTCTAAGGAATGAATCGAGTAGAACTTGAATGTTCCTAGAATTATGCTTCTATTCATCGAATAAGTCGCCTGCCAAACCTCGGTAACTACAATGATTGGGTCCTCCCAACTCATCAAAGGGCAAGGTAATGCCAAATTCTTGATGCCTAAATGGCAGTCTTCCAAGTTACCGATACTCTATATACACCTAGAGCCCTTCGAACCTTACTTAGCTTCAACAATATACGTAGCAATGGTTTCCAAATTGAAACCCACCGTGAGAATGGAATAGAGTTTCTTTTATTAATTCTAATAAATGTGGACGTAAACGCATTTTAGAATAACTCATGAGTCAATCTAGTGGACTGTACCTCACTACTATTAGGTTTTTAAAATCCTGTGTTGTCACCAACAATGTACTTTGGGACATAGACTCATATTGGCTTTGGCACGATAGACTAGGTCATCCTGGTCGAAGTATAATGATCCATATACTAAAGAACTTGTACGTACATCATTACTTTTCGAGCGAAAATATGGCAACAACTCAACATAAAGCACAATGTTGACGTTAATCGTGTTATGTCATCCAATGAACCAGATGCATATCAAATGCCCACCACTTAGTGTTGCAAAGCCTGCTCTTTAGCCAAAGTAGGAGCGAGACCTTCCTACGCTAAAGAAACAAAAGCAAACATTCCATTCTTACGCTGAAGATAAGGAGATATTTGTGGATCCATCCACCTAATATGCGGATCATTTATGTATTTATGATTTTGATGGATTCTCCAACATGTTGGTCACATGTCGCTCTTCTGTCCACTCAAACTGCTGTAGAACTTCCAAAATTATTTATAAGGACTCACCTCCCTTATCACATCTAAAGGACTCGATGATGTTGGAGAGTTCACATCAAAAAGTACTTGATGTTTATTTCATGATACAGATCAATGAATAGTATCTCGTCCCATGTACATATACAAACGGTCTCACATAAACCACCGTCGAAAGAATATGTATGGTGATTATGTCATTGGTTATGTGCACCAATTAGCATATTTTTTCCTGGGATTATGCAATATTGCATGAAACTTTATTTAAATCGTTCATCCTTAGACCCTATGCTAACCAATTAGTTTATGCGTACCAGTTGGTAACTGGATAGCCTGATTTTCATCCAGACATTTATCCGCTATTTAGAACCTTCACAGTGATCTTTTTACCGCACGATTTGCGGATTGTCACTTTTATGAGACAACCTTCCCGTCGTTAGGGGGAGGAGAGAAAACGTAATTTCTCGGGGAACGATAGGAATTGCCATGGTGTCCCCACTTTATCTCATTATGATCCCCGAACTTCACAATATTACCGTGAAGCATACAGAACAATCGATCTTTAGGATGTAGCAGATTCGATGCCTGATGCATTTACTGATATCGTTCAAGTGATAAGATCTCACATTACAGCTGTAAATGTGCCTGTAAGGTTAGAAGTTCCCTGTAAGGGGCACATCACCAATGAACCGGGTGATGCAACCGCACTTGTGGAGGTGTGGTTGAGGCCGTGGCTCCCTGCGAAGGAAGGAGTGGAAGCCTCATGGTTCGACTAAATACTCACCCAAGAAAGAGGTAGAGTATGGCACAAATTCACATGTTAACCATAAATGAACTCGTTTCATGAGATCATGCTTGATTTTAGTATGTCCATGAGTCATGACGATGGGGATGCCCCGAAGATATGATTCAGAAAATCAAGAATCTCGATGAAATTATGAGGGTGTGGCCTGATCAACCACCCACTTTGATGACATGTCATGAATCATAAAGTACGGTGATGTCGAACCTCGCTCAGTTGGATGAAATCAACATAGAGCTGATTGTCCTATAAGAAAAATATTCCAGGTAGAACTAGCTTCACCGACAAAGAGACAGGTATTTGGTGTAGGTAGTGCTAACTTAACCAAGTGTAAAGCCTGGAGGACATAATCGAACCTTTGTCATAAATCATAGTGAGAATAGTAGAGTCCTAATGTACAAGGTTCACGAAGTAATGCTTCTCACAATTCCCTGGAATTGATTACGAGGAAATGTACTCCTACGTATACCTATCCGCTATTTGATTAGCGTAGTAATTTCCGAGGGACTGGAAATGCAGCCAATAGATGTGGTTACTACGTATCTCTATGGGGATCTAGATACGGAGATATATACGGAAGTGCCTGATGTCATTTCATTACCCAAATCAAGTGACTCTAGACCACGGAGTGCGTTTGCAATTTGATTGAAATGCTCAACTTTACGATTTTGAAGCAATCCTTAAGGATGTGGTATAACCGTCTAAGTGAATACTTGATTGGGAAGGGATACAAGAACGATGAACTCTGTCCTTGCGTCTTTATAAAGAAAACAAGTTCCGAATTTGCGATCATCGCAGTATATGCCGATGACATAAACATAATCGGTCTTGATGAAATAAGAGAAACCACCGGACACTTGAAAATATGAGTTTGAGATGAAAGATCTTGGGAAAACTCGGTTCTGTCAAGCCATTGACATACAACATCGAGTTTGTGGAATTTATTCCACCAGTATGCCTATGTCCAGAAAATTCTCAGGCACTTTAACATGGACAAGGTAAACCCGGCTAGCACCCCATGATAGGTCGGACATTTGGATGCAAAGGAAATATCCATTTCGTCTAAAGAAAAGTGACGAATAGCTTTGGGAGCTGAAATTCCCTACATGAGTGCAATAGCGCATTATTGTACTTAGCTCAATGTATACGACCTGCTATCACTCCTCAGTTAATTCGCTGACTAGATTTAGTTCAGCATCGACGCAACATCAATGGAATGGTATCAAGAATATCTTCTGATACTTAAAAGAAACTATTGACTTAGGACTATTCTTTCCCTACGAGCAGGCAAAGGAATTTGCTTACGAAAAGGCAAATGCTAAAGTAAATGCTGGTGCCGAAACAACTACCACAAAGTATGTGTTGGTATGATGTGCTTATGTTTTGGAAATCGACTACGCAAACCCCTTTTGGCTACCTCCCTCACGACATGATTATTGCTTTGCATGAATCAGTCCGTGAGTGTACATGATTAAGAACTATCATTCTACAGTTGTGAGGAACTAGTGGTTAAGTACTACCACTGATGAGCATACTTACATTTATGAACATGATGTAACTTGTAAATCCCCTTGATTGATGGAATGATCATAACGGGAAATATGTGAGATATAATGGAACATACTTACATATGTTGTACTCTTTTCCTTATACCAAGGTTTATTTTTCCCACTGGGTTTTGTTACTTGGTAAGGTTTTTAACGAGGCAATGATATATGAATGTAAGCATTAGGGGGAGCTGTAGAATTTTGCAACTTCCGAGATTGATGTAAAGATCACAAGGAAATGATGATTTATAAAGAAACTTAATCACATGTGTTGTACTCTTTTCTTTGACCAAGATTCATTTTCCCCCATTGGGTTTTGTTACTTGGCGAAGTTTTTAATAAGCCAACAACTACTTGATTGATGTACAAATCAGGGGGAGATGTAGACTTGAGGAGGAGTCTTACATCCACACCGTACGTTATACTCTTTTCCTTCCAAGAATCATTTTTTCCACAGGGTTTTTATCACTTGGAAAGGTTTTTAACGAGGTAACAAGATGTACAATCTTAGGGATCGATGGAATGGTCACCTTAGTAGCGCTATGATCAAATGTAACGATCATATGAGAGGATAGATTCAAAGGACGAAGTCTAAACTTGATGTCTAGATGTTGTACTCTTTTCCCTACGATCAAGATATTTTTCCCATTGGGTTTTTGCTTGACGAGGTTTTAACGAGGCAACATGACATGCGCTTGTAGACTAGGCACAAGGGAGAGTGTTAAAGGAATAATACCCATTGTGTGCCTAAGTCTGTTAGTTTATGGGCTTTCCTAGTTAGGGTTTGGCTAAGGCCCGTTTGTATATATTTCTCCCTATTTAAAAGGATCTCATCAATGGAATAATACATAACTTTTGCCCTACTTTATTGTCTCAGTTATTTTCCCTTCAACATAATGGGCTTTCTGTACGAATTTACATATATATATATATATATATATATCAAAGGTGGGTCACATTTAGAATTTCTATAACCGTTTTGACATATTGGTTATAGAAATTATTATATGACACGACACATTCCTATTGGACATTACGAACCATATTGATTCTCTATCTTCTTCAATAAATGATAAGTGAGGAAAAAATATAATTATACAATTCACTATTGAAGACTATTTTTCCATTTTTTACTATGTAAATATAGTCAATTGGATATAATATTGATACAAGAAATAGAAATAAAAAAATAAAATATGCCAGTGGCGATGGCCTTGTGTCTCATGTGTAGCATCTTTTATGATTCTCCAGTGTTAGTACATTTTTATGATTTTATCATGCGAAATTTTATTATCGCTCCATTTGACGTCTTTTTATGATTCTCCCGTGTAGCTCTACTTATGGTCTCTTGTGTAGTCTATTCTTATGCTCTCTCATGTAATATCTTCTTATGGTTCTTCCGTCTATCATCTTCTTATTATTCTCCTGTCTAGTATTTTTTTGTGGTTCTCTCGTGTAGTATTTTCTTATGTTTCTTTCGTATAGTCCTTTATATAGTTTTCCCAACAAAATATGTTCTTATATTTAATGATGGTAAGTTACTGATATCAATTTAAAAGTATTACCTAAATCAGTATAAGATTTTGTAAAACAAATTTTTTGTTAGATTTAAAATCATATTATCCTTTATGACATCTTTTTATTATTTTATAGCAATCTACCATTGGTTGAAAGTAATATATTGTAATATTCGCACCTTTTATTTCAGTTTATTTATATTTCATTAACTCATTTATTCTTGACTCGTTGATTTTGTCGTATTGTTAGATAAATTTTTCGCATTTTCTTGTTTGGTATGAGTTGTGATATTCAGTTATTTAAGTTATTTTGCACCGATTGGCGTTTCTACAGTATCGTGTTGTTGGAGCATGCTCGACGTTATTGTTGCCACTTGAAACATTGGTGCTTGAATTTATGACTAGCGTAATTATGTAAACACTGAGACGTTTTGCTTATATTGGTTGATGTGTTGTGTATTGGGTATTATGACTAACATTTTTATATTGGCTTATAATGTCCTTCAGGTATAAAAACCTGGCAGCGGGTTTTTGTTGCCATTTTTCATCCCTTCTTCAATTTGGCGATGGGTGCGACAATTTTGAGTGATTTTTCGAGGAGAGTTCGAATATTCAACTCTTGAGAGCCGATTCTATGCATTAGAACATCATCTCATCATACGATCATCAATCTTCCTCCTCCAAATCAAGGTATTGTGTTCTAAAACCCTAGTTTTGAAATTTGGGGGTTTTCATTTGATTTCGCCTTCCTGGTCCATTTTAGTCTACATAATGGTAGAATTATGTTCGAATAATCATATTTCGTTGTTCTCCCTTGGAATTTGTGGATCTATCCATATAGTTCTCATCGCTAATCGAATTGTGTCTTTTGTGCCCTCGTAGTGTCCAGTTAAAGGTCTCAATAGGTAGTTTTTAAGAAGTTTTCTATTTTCATTTGTGTTGTGGTTAATTGAATATCATCATGTATTAAGATTCAGTCTTCGTGGAGAGTTCATACTGAAGTCCCTTTTGTTCACCTTTTCTCTTATGTAATATCGATTAAGGCAAGTATATGTATTATATTATGTTATGTTTCATGTTATATCAACGTTATTTAAACTACGAAAATGATAAGTGTGTGTTAGTGATTCGTCCACCATGGGATGGATCCGACGAGGCCCCTATGGATCTACGATAGGGCATTGGCTAATGGACGTGGTTTACCACCTAGGGACGGTTCGACGGAACATCTGGGGGTCGATGCTAAGGGGAATGGCCGCGGGTTACCTTGTGTTTTGTGAAACTTTGGTGGTGTTATTTTTTACGTGGTATAATATTCCGGGATACTGACTGAAATATTTGGAAAAAGCTTTTGAGATGTGGAATGGTGAAGTTGGATTATACGTGTATATAATGTCGTGTAATTTGTGCTTGTACTAGATATTCATATGCTAGCCCCTCAAATGAGGGAAATTCCTTTTATACAGTTCGAGGAGCCAGCCCGAGAATCACACGCGAAGAATGGTCAGCCATGATGTT
Organism: Orobanche coerulescens; assembly: GCA_033398695.1. Classification (NCBI taxonomy): domain Eukaryota; kingdom Viridiplantae; phylum Streptophyta; class Magnoliopsida; order Lamiales; family Orobanchaceae; genus Orobanche; species Orobanche coerulescens. Next base: position 53,992,237 of record CM065808.1, on the reverse strand, counting down.
ATGAGAATTGGCACTTGGGGCTTAGCACTAATGTGATTTGTCATTTGATTGAGTCATTTGAGTAAATTATGTTTTTAATGTGTAGTTGAAAGTCCTCTGCATGGGTAAAAATGTCGCTTTATTTTATTATTATATTTTTACTAAACAAATTATGCTGGCCGCGGTAATGACCTGATTATTGTTTTGATTTATGACTAATCATGGGATTCGTCTATAAGTGTGATGTGGTTAGCCTAGTATATTTCAATAGAAGGTTCTACCTCGTGTAATGACCCTTGTATTATTAGGGATTTTATGTTTATGGTATCAGAGCTTCGGTTGTGAATACCTACTCTGCCGTTCAAGTTGGGTCTGTCTGTCAAGTCAAAAGAGTTAGTCGTTAAGCCTAACATCATCGTGATACTAACCATCCGTGTGACTCGTGGCTGTAAGTATTCTCAAATTTTTACGTTGCTTTACTGCTCCTTAAATGAATTAGAATCATGAGTTGAGGTGATTAATGATGTAAATTACGAACTGTGTTGATATTGTTTCCGCTTGATTTTTTTATTTCTTCAGTATGTTGAGAGGTCGTGGCAGACCAGCTCAATAGATGCGGTCGAGTTAGTGGTCACATATGGTGTCAAATATGCTACCGTGAGTTCTGACGGACATCAGAACCTTTTGGTTAGTTAGGACCAACCGCTCTGCTGGGTAATAACACCGACATTGGAGTTACTACTATCCTTCAGTAAATGATAGCTCAACTGGCTTAGATTGTTGAGGGTGGATATCGGAATTCGCCCACAGTTGTAGATAATGAAGCTAGTAAATGGTTTCAAAAGGTGATGAGGATGAACCCCCTTTTGTTTTGCCGGTTCTTCTGATTCATTGGGTTGGAAAAGCTGGTCTTTCAGTTAGAGAGAACATCTGACGTTGTGGCTTGTCCTGATGAAAGAAGGGTACATATTGCCAATACATCCTCGATAAGGAAGTCGCAGATTGGTAGGAGGCAGGGGCGCCCATAGATTGTAAAGCCACTTGGGATGAGTGTAAGAACGCCATGGATACAGAATACAATCCACCACTAGTTCGAGAGTGCATAATTATTTAGTTCTTCATGGAAATGCCTCAGGATGTGCCGATATCCTAAGCCATAGTCTCCTACAATCAATAGTTTAGTTATGTTAGAAGTCAAGTGAGAAGAAAGATGGATAAGATCCGCTATTTTAATTTGTGTATAAATCCTCGTATCCGACAGAGTATGTCAACTCTCATTGTACTACTCTGAAAGAGTATCACGATCGTGCCATCTCAGTATCAGAGGCCAATTCCAAATCTAAGAAAAGGAAAACCATTAACAACTTTTCGGGCAATAAGGGAGGTGGTTCCCCATGTCTCGGTCTACCCATGCTTCAGCTGGAAGATCATTTTATCATGATGGTAACTCTCGTGGTAACCGTGTGATTAAGTCTTCTGCTGCGAGTGGCAAGGATTGTTTTTAAATATTTTCAGAGTGAGCATATTACAAGAGATTGACGGTTTCCACTAGTTACTTGTTATTTGTGTGGACATAGTGGGCACCGAGCATTTCATTATGAGACAGTTGCTAGATTCGTCAGAACTCTGATTGTAGCTACGACAGAGAGAGAGTTTGGTGTCAACGAAAGGTCTCCAGTTCCTTAGAATCCATAGAGTTCAGGTCATGGTCAGGTTCGAGGTCAATCAGATCATCGTGGAGTTGTCAAGCTCAGGATCAGCACACCTTCATCTCTGTTAAATGAGGCACGCGGATGAGACAGGTACTCCAGTGGCAAAAGGTACCACTTAGATATTTTTTCATCGAGTCTCGGTATTATTTGATTCGGGTGCCACCTATTTTTTTATTGTATTGGATTGTATTCATCATCTTGCTATTGACTGTCTATTTGAGTGCGAGCTATTTGTCGTGGGTATGCCTAATGGGGATCAAATCTTTGGTGATGAGGAGATCAGAGACGGTCCAGTAAGCATTGAGAATCAATATTGACCATCGAATCTCATTGTTATGGATTTGAAGGGTGCCGATTTAATCCTCGGTGGTGATAGGTTAGATAGTCATGATGTTATCACGAACTATTGAACTTGTACCATTTCAATAGTGGTTGAAAATGGCACAGAGCATACTTTTCTGGGCTGTAAGCCGCGTAGATCAGAACATGTCATCAGCGCCATGAAAACATGAAACTTTTGAACCATAGTTGTGTCGACTACTGGTGCCAAGCCATGAATGCGGAGGATGGGGGTTGCACTGTCTTTGATTCTAGTCGTTAATGAAAACCCTCGATGTGTTTCTAGATGATTTAGGGTTACCACCACAGCGAGAGGTTGAGTTTTCTATCGATGTAGAGCTGAATGTGGCTCCTATTTCTTAGGCACTGTATCGTATGGTATCGTATGTGATGTTTTAGTTGAAGAAGTAATTGGGAGAACTATTGGACAAGGGATATCCTCGACCGAGCACATCACCTTGGGGTGCAAATTTCCTATTTGTCAATAGTAATGATGAATCACTTTGTTTATGTATCGACTACCGAGAATTAAACAAGCTAACCATCAAAACAAGAACCATTTGCCTAGGATTGATGACTTGTTTGATCAGCTTGTGCTTATGCCATTCAGGCTAACTAACGGTCCAGTCATGTTCATGCAATAGATGAACAAGGTGTTTATCGAGTATCTCGATAAGTTTCGTTGTCTTCATTGACAATATTTTTATATACTCCCGGAATCAGAGGAGCATATTGAGCACCTCCATATCGTATTAGACATTTTTAGAGTTGAGCAGTTATATGCGAAGTTCTTCTAAATGTGAGTTTTAGCTCAGGAAGTGACGTTTCTTAGGCATGTGATTTTGATAGAGGTAGCTCGGTTTGACCCTCAGAAGATAGAGGCAATTTAGGCATGGAAGTCGCTAAGAATGTGAAGGAGATAGGGAGTTTCCTAGGATTTGCTCGGCTTAATGTAGATATGTCGAGGGATTTCCAAAATCGCTTGTTTACTTGTGAAGTTGCTTCAGAAAACTCAAAATTTTAAGTAGAATGAGGAGAGACAGAATAGCTTCTATGAATAAAGAGGCGCTTGACTATCGTACCAGTTCTGGCTCTGTCCTAGGGGACTGATGATTTTGTGGTATACAGTGATGGTTTAGGACTCGGGCTCGGTTGTGTTCTGATGCAGAGGGATAATGTGATACTATGTGTCGCTACAGTTGAACCTTATGAGGCAAATTACCCTAATCATGATTTGGAGTTGACAGCAGTCGTTTCGCCTAAAAATTTTGGAGGTACTATATTTACGGCTCTTCATGTATAATTTAAACTGGACAAAAGAGCCTGAAGTATATTTTCAGCTAGAATGAGCTGAATATGAGGCCGCGCAGATAGATGAAATTGATCAAAGATTATTACCTCGAGATTCTCTACCATCCGGGTAAGGCGAACGTTTTGGATGATGCATTGAGTCATAAGAGGGTTTTGCTTCAGATATTGGAGGTACTTATGCCTCAGTCGCGGATCCATAAGGACTTGATTGGTCAGGGTATCGAGGTCTGGCTTTAGAGGATCCAGGTGTTGGAAATAAAATGCAGTGGAAGAGAAGTTTGGGAAATATTTGATAAAAGCGTTCTACGCATCTACGAGTACAAAATCTATTTAGGCATACTAATTAATTAACTACTAAGGGCAATAAGTAATTTAAATATTATTTATTATCTATTAAATAAACTTGTTGGTAAATTCAATATCCTAATATAGATCGAAGATCATATGATATTTACCTCTTGAAGCGTAGTGGTTGCTTTCTAGATATCTTCCTCAAAATCTTCTAGAGTATGATCCCTTCTTAATCCGGACATTATATGGGCAACGAGATGTCGAATCTTTCTTGTACTTCAACTGGCATCGTCTGAAACTTTACTGTTCTTATGTGACACTCAATTTTTCTTATTTTCTAATATTATGTAAATACTCTTAAAAAATTAATGTGTTATCTAAATTGTAGAATCAAAGATACAAGTCAAGATTTATAATTAAACACAAGAATAAAAATTTCAACTCTCCCTCTTAAGATGAATGTCCAGGACGAAATTCCCCATTAGAAGTCCTATTTATAGGCTTTGGACTACTTTAGGGATCTTAAGGAGGATTAAGATTAAGAATCCTAGTGCAACCCAACTTTCCATATTAAGTCCTTCATAATATGATTTGAGTTCACTAATATCAATTCACTCCACTAAAGAATTAATATTGCACTTCCAACCCAAATTTCAATTTACGAAATTGAGCTCCTTATTTAAATATATTATTTCCCGTATTTAAGATATCGAATGTCCATTAATTAATTTAAGCTACTAACAACTTTAATTAATAAATTCTTATCCAAGAGTACTACCACCCAAACCTTATTATTATATTGGAATCAAATCCACTTGCAGAGTTTAATATAATAATCATTATCGAGCTCCTCAAGGGGACATCATCAACCAGCACGAGTCGGGACATGATTTCTAGTTATAATAATTTTCATATAAATAATATTATTGCCCAAGATACTGTAATACCCGGATAATTGTTGAGTATTTTCATCTGTATTTGAACCTTTTGGTATTTGATTACGTCGTATTGATAATCAAAATGTGATTTTTCCGTATTTGTATTCAGATATTCTTGATCATATCATATGGGGTTTGTCATGCTTATGCATGACACTAACGTACGTTAATAGGTGTACATAACATATGTAATGTTCTACATGTAACGTACGTTACGGTTGGTGCATAACATACGTAATGGGCGGTCAAGGCAGATAAGGTGTGATCGGGATGGGGATCCAGATAATTATATTTGTCGGGAGAATCTGGAAAACTTTTTATAAAGCGAGTCAACCTCCATAGCATACGTTAAAGGTGTATCATAACATACGTTAAGTTGATCACATTACGTACGTAAGAGCATTGTTAACGTACATAATGAAGGACAGGAAATGAGACAGTGAGATACCGCCCGATGATAGCGTAATTAAAGATTTGTTGCTAGCGTACGTAAGAGAGATAACATACATAATGTGTTGTGGATAATGTATGGAAGGGTTTAAAGCTCTATTTATAGACATCAACCTCCTTTCATTTCAGCTCCACTCCTTGTCCGATTTTCTGCAAATTTGAGAGTTCCCCAACTCTATAAATTCTTTGTATCAGCCTCTGAGCTTGGTTTAGAAGATCTTAGACCTTTTAAGTTTGGAGTTCAAGCTGCCGGTGTTGAGTTTCACCAATTGTTTCATCATTCTCCTCTATATTAACGTATGTTGATCTCTCACCAACTGGAATTCATGTTCTTAATGACGTTACAAGCCTGTTACTGAAATTACAGAGTTTGTTATTATCATGATGAATCGAGCACCATGTTTAGGAAGATTTGGATGAACTTAGGTTTTCCCATCGATATAAGCTGAGCCTTGTTTATGCCAATCGTCGGGAAGAAGTTTTCTGAGATTATATCATGCCTTTGATGATGATTTTTGAGATATTCATATGTTGAACAACTTGTTAATATTTTCACCTATGTTAGAAAAATTCATGGAGATGAATGTAGAGGGTGTCCTTCAAGTAGGTTCATGTCGCGAAAGGATTGTTTGGATTCAATAATGTTCATACGATTGGTTAGAACGATGTGATTACGTTAAGTGACCATCTTCTTGAATGTAGAACCTTTGTATGAAGAACTATTTCGCCGTAGAATGGAAATCATTGTGATAGATTAACCTAGAACTCGATTTTATGTCTATCATTATTATGAAACATAGATTAATCGAACCATACCTTAGGATCGATAAAAGAGTTGGAGTACAGATTTTGATGTCTAGCATATCCTAGAATTGTAGACGTCGACACCTTATCCTCGTTATGACCCTTCGTTTTGCATGTAATATGGTATTCGTTCGACGTAGTGTTCTTTGAGTAGTTAATTAGGAATCGGCCGAACAATGACGATTATACTCGGTCACTATTGGAACATTTATAATGTCCGTGTGATATTTTTGTTTCATAAGTTGAGTTGTCATTATTTTCCTTTTTGTAAGGTTTTTTGCGACCGGTTGATCGAAGGGGCAGCCTTCGAGTTTGTTGAAGTCGTTGAAGTATTTATTTCTTACCATCTTTCTAAGGCAAGTACTTTAATTGTGTTTATCCGTGTTGATGTCGGTTATATTATATGTGTCACGCATATGTGTTGTGATTGTTTTGTCCACCATGTGTTGGTCCGAAGGGATCATCATGGGAATCTATGATGTGTGCGCTGGATCGTTGGACGGGTATTTCCACCATGTGTTGGTCCGACGGGATCATCATGAGAATCTATGCTGTGTGCGTTGGATCGTTGGACTACCACAAGTATTGTTGAGATTGACACGTTGCGTTACGCATTGTTATTATTTCTCGTTGGAGAGACTTGTTTTTATCATTGTTGATATTATAGATGTTATTATTCAGGGGTCGCTGAATAAACCATTGTTATATAATTATCGTACTTGTACTAGCATCATTGTGCTAACCCCTTCAGGGTGAACATTTGTTTTATGTTCAGGATCCAGGAGGGCGGGGAAACATCCACTAGAGCTGCATGATGACGAGGGTGCAGAGTAATGTTTATGGCCGGGAGAGATTATCAGTTGTGTTTTGTTTTAATGAAGTACTCGGGTACGTTGTCGTTTTTGTCTATGTTTGATTATTTATTATCGAGGGTTGACCGATTTACATTTTCCAAACTTGTAATATAATTATAAATTTCACGATTGGCATTTAATAATGTTCTTAAATTCTTAACGTAGTAAATCCTTATATCAAGGATTTACGGCACTGTAAAAAATCCTGAAAATCTCAGAGAGTTACAGAATATGGTATTGGAGCTAAGATTTATCGATATCTTGGCCGTTGGGTTAAAATAGGGTTCATATGTGTCTTAATAGGTAGCCGGCTGCGAATAACATCACTGTACTGTCTACGTCTTTGTGTGAGCGGTGGTTGTAAGTTTACTAAACTATATCTTGTCCTTTACATGTTATGTCCTTTTTGATAATTGAACGTTAGAATGATATTGTTTCCAATATATTGAGTATGTATGCTTACAGTATGTTGAGAGGAAGACATAGACGTGGTCGCGGTCATGGACGTGGACGTAGAAATGCTGAGAGGGAAGTTTCAACCTCTGTCCCTGACTCATTGTCAAATCAGGTTAACTACAGTTCTGGCGAACAACAAGAGTCCGTCAACAATGAACGAGAGCAAACCGTGGAAACAAATGCCGAACCTGCTGTTCCCGACATCCTTCGTCAGGTGGTTAACCAAATGACCCAATTTGCTCAAGTTGTGGATAGAATGCAAGTGGCGGTAGGATTGCAGCCGGGAGAGAGACAGCAAGGCGTCCCAGACTTGGGAAATCCAGGAGATAGATGGCTACAGGAGGTGGCGAAGATTCACCCGCCGAAGTTTGATGGTTTGTCGGAGACACTGACATGGGATCACTGGATGAGAGAGCTCGAGAATGTGTTTGCAGGGATTAATTGTCCAGACAACCGGAGAGCCCCCATTGCCCAATATTTCTTAACGGGAGCAGCGTCTGAGTGGTGGGAAGCCATCCGACCTATTGATCATGATGCTGATTGGGGAGGGTTCAAACTGATGATGGAAGACCAATACTGCCCTCTTCCGGTGAGGGAATCTAAGGTTTGAGAGTTCTTCTCCGTGCAACCAACGAACGAGTCTGTAACCCAAACGACTAAGACATTTAATCAGCAACTGGTGTTTGTTCGACACCTAGTTAGAACAGATGCAGAAATGATGATTCACTTTGATATGAGAATGAAGTCGGAGATACAGAGGTACATGTCAGGATTCGAATGCACCACTCTCCTCCAGTATTAAGACAAAGTGTTGGCCATTAAGTATACTGGATACAGCTTGGAAAGTGTTTTGAACAACAAGCTGTACGGTTTTTTAATCTGAGTGCGTAGCGAAAGTCTTAAATACAGTAAGTTGTTGTGGATACAGCAACTCGATGTGCAGATTATACTTAAATAATCACAGTTTAATAAAACAATAAAAGCAAAAGATAAATAACACAGTTTTTAAAGTGGTTCGAGGTAAACCCCTCTACGTCCACTGGTCCTCCACACAGGAGTAAAAAGTTTATTATAATTACTGCATACACAACTACGTAATTATAACAACACTTAATCAATATATCGTTCACACAGATTGATATAAAGATCTTAGCTTTCAACCGTTCACACAGATTAGTTTGAGCTAACACTTTGACTGGCTTCTTCACACACAGTTCTGAAGCTTCGTCTTCTTCAATGCAAGTCCTTCACACACAGTTCGGGAGTAGCAAAGATTCCTCAGTCCACACAGGGCTGATATGAATTTGTTCAAAGATAGAACAGGGTTTGAAAAACAGCTATGACTTTCTTGGCTATAAGGTGATAATGTGTTGTTCAGGGTTTGAGCACTGTATATCTCTTATATCTGAATAGCAGAAAGCTTGGGGAGATATGTTTTGCTATGAATATTTCTTGTCATCTTGATTGTTTGTAAGTCGTTCTTTCGTGTAGTTCAGTAGTTTATGATCTTCAAACTCTGGAGATATATATAGCCTTCTGAAATATATCCATTTGAAATAAATCCGTTGAGCAAGATTCCGCGACAACTCATATTTGACTGAGATCCGGATATTACGGGATTTTGAAAATCTTCTGGCTTACAGTATTTAAATACTTTATCCTTTAGTATTTAAATACTTCTTTATCAATTGGACTTGACTTCTAGCGAATACTGAAGATTCTTTCTTGTCCTGTTGAGAGCTGTATGGAAGGTATCATTATATTGATATTCGAGACAGTTTCCATACTTTAGCTTTGTGGGACTCTTTGCTGTATGATCAATATATTGTATGGTTGGGACTGAGAAGTCTTCGATACAGGTTTGATACTTGATCAGCTTTTCGATACAGCTAGAGGCGGTATTCAGGAGCAACTAGTGTCTTGCTGTAAGATCCTTTTCTTTTCTTTGAAGATTCGACACTTTAGGACTTAGAATAAACGTCCCTCGGATCTTCAGATATCGGCAAGTTCCAGATAAAGGGCCTGTTTTCAATCAGGATGCTCTGATTGAAGGCAGTGGGCCTGACGCCTCCTAAGAATATCCGCAAACTTATCTTCTTTGCATCTGCGGTTTGCTGAAGTCCGCACTTCGTCAAAACATGGTTTAAGAATAAACAAAACGATTTCTTCTGAGTAGCAGGTTTGGACACCTCTTCATGCAAGAGTTTGAGGATAACCTGACACCAGTTGACCTTCTCGCAGGTCATAATGGCGACCATCATTCTGAATCTGAGATTTGTGCACATCTCAAATGCACCTGTACGATTCTCAATGATGCGACAGCAAAAATCATGCAAATAAACAAACGGTAAACAAAATTTTTTCTTATGGCATGTGGTGTGAACCACTTCCACCGTTGCCAATTCGGTGAGTCAGCAACTCTTCATAGTATTGAGTCAGCAACTCTTGAGACCCAAAGGTCTCAAGTTCTTCCATGGTCAGGCCATCAGAGGGTAGCCTGAAGATATTTTTGAGAAGCTCTTGGTCAACGCAGATCTCCACTCCGCGAATGACTGCTGTGATATCAGCAACATGTCCTCCTAGGGCCAGAGGCAGAAAATGAACTACGGCATTGAGGTAGAACTCCTCAATAAGATGAACGTCATATTTCTCGGCGGTGTGGCTCCCAAGGCGGTAGAGGCCTTGTTGATGGATTCTAGAGGTGACGACCTCCATGGCATTGACGTCATCAGTTTCAGCATGAATGCATTCCATCACGACAGATCTGGAGAAGATCCGTCCATCGATGAAGTTCAGAGACTTCTTCAGAGAGGTGGAACATGTCTGAGTAGACGCCATTGATGATTCTCAAGAAAAGATGAAAAAGATTTAAGAGGAATATGCAGTAAACACAGAAAAACTTGTAGGCTGAATTGCTTGAGTGCTCTTAAAATATGCAGAAGGCGTAAAGAGTCTCAAATGGCATTTGCAGTCCTTTTATAGTAGGCGGCGAAGAAGGGTTTTCAGAGAACGAATGGTCAGATTTAAGGGATGGGAACCGGTGTTTGAAATGAACGGTCACGGTGGACTGAGTGTAACTGATACACTTAGTGGGTCCCACTTATGACATTTGTTGTTACCCTCAATGCCTGAAACGGCGGTATAAAATATTAAACAATTTGAAAACATCGCGGCTTTTGAGATTTGATTGTCCAGATGTCGTGTAAGGCATTTAATGTAAACGACCTTTGATATGAAAACAGGGAACGTGGACAAAAATTATTTTTAAAATGAAATATTATAATGAATCGAAATCCCATAGTATGTGCTGTATCCGCGACGATACAACGTTCCCCCTTAAAAGGTACATATAGGTTTCAATTCCATAAAGCAACTTTTGGATTAATGATGTATTCATGGGTCATACTGTATTCCCCCTTAATTATTACACACGTCAGCTATGGGAAGATTCATATTGCTTTGTTCCCTACAGTGCTGTATTGAAGGTTCTGAGTGTACAGATAATTAATGGTGGATACTGTATTATTGGATCTTACAGCATTCCCCCTCAATTTTTGAGTAAAAACAGTAAATACTTACGGTGAGTCAGGCTGTAGCAACCCCAATTCTTGTCGAAGCATGTTGAATCTTGCTGTGTCGAGAGACTTGGTGAAGATGTCGGCCAACTGAATATCTATATGAACCTTTTCTAGCCGAACATCCTTGTTCTCGACATGATTCCTTATGAAATGATGCTTCATGTTAAAATGCTTAGTGCGCGAGTGCAATACAGGGTTGTGCGTTATTGCAATTGCACTCGTGCTATCACACATGATTGGCATTTTCTTGGCTTCAATCCCATAATCTGACAACTGTTGCTGCATCTAAAGGATCTGCATACAGCAACTACCAACAGCATAGTATTCTGATTCAGCCGTGGAAAGTGAGTTTGCCAATTGCTTCTTACTGAACCAAGAGACAAGTCTAGGTCCAAGAAAGTGACAATATCCACTTGTACTCTTCTTATCTAGCTTGCAGCCTCCGAGATCCGAGTCGCTGTATCCAACTAAATCGAATCCGCCTTCTTTAGGATACCACAATTCTACATCGACTGTTCCTTTAATATACTTCGGGATTCGTTTAGCTGTATTGAAGTGTAATTCTTTGGGTGCTACTTGATATCTTGCACACACTCCTACAGCAAACTGGATATCGGGCCTGCTAGCCGTTAGGTACAGGAGAGAGCAAATAAGCTTCCTATAGAGTGATTGGTCAACCGGCTTTCCAGCTTCATCAGCACTAATTTGCACGGAAGTGCTCATGGGGGTTGACGATAATTTGGAAGTGTTCATTCTAAATTTGTTGAGAAGCTCCTTGTTGTATTTTTCCTCGTTGATGAAAATTCCTGTAGGCAACTGCTTTACCTACAAACCTAGGAAATAACTAAGTTCTCCCATCATACTCATTCCAAATTTACTTTGCATGAGATGAGAGAACCTTTGACATAAAGCAAGGTTAGTTGAACCAAATATAATGTCATCTACATAGGTTTGAACCATTTGAAGGTATCACCTTCCTGTATTTTGAATAAGGTTTTGTCCACAGCACCTTTCTCAAATCCATTATCGGTTAGATACTGGGATAGGGTCTCATACCATGCTCTAGGGTCTTGCTTAAGTCCATACAGTGCTTTCCTCAGCCTGTATACTAAATCGATGTCGTATGTGTTGGCAAACCCTGGTGGTTGTTCAACATAAACTTCTTCGGCAAGGTCTCCATTTTGGAATGCACTTTTGACGTCCATTTGGTATACAATGAAGCTCTTATGGGCGTCAAAAGCTAAAAATATCCTAATGGCTTCTAGTCTGGCTACAGGGGCAAAAGTTTCATCGTAGTCTATGCCTTCTATAGCCTTGTGCGACTAGTCTGGATTTATTCCTTATAATTAGTCCATTTCGATCCTTCTTGTTTCTAAATACCCATTTGGTTCCAATAACTGATTGATGCGTATGTCTGGGTACAAAATACCATACATTGTTTCTTTCGAAACCGTTAAGCTCTTCTTCCATAGATGTTATCCAATGAGAATTATTAAGAGCTTCTATGGTAGAAACAGGTTCGGACTGGGCTAAGAATACAGCAATAGTGCACATATTGAGTCTTCTAAGCTTGGATTGAGATTTCCATTCAGGGAATGGTGATATCTCAATATCTAGTTCTTCCTTTGCACACAATACATTTCCATGTGTACTCTGTATTCTCCTACTGGTAGTAACACCAGCATTAATGTTTCCGATGATCAGCTCTTGCGGGTGATCTCTCAACCATCTTCGGTCGGGTTCTAATTCAGGGTCCCGTACTGTATCTTGAGTTGCTGTAGTTTTAACTTCAGCTTGTACAGCATCGGCTTCATCTACGTCGATTCTTACAGCTGCGGGGTTGATTTCTAGGTCAACAACCGGGTCTATGGGAGTTGGTGGATCTAAGATGGAAAGTTGTTGGATGTTCTGAGTAACAACTTCTACTCCTGTAGGGTCATGGTGAGGTTCGTCTAACACTACATGAACTGATTCCTCGATCGTCAGCTTCTTTTTATTAAAGATCATGTAAGCTTAGCTGACGGAGGAATATCCTACAAAAATTCCTTCATCTGACTTCTCATCAAAGGTTCTAAGTTGATCTTTCCCATTATTCAACACATAGCACCTGCATCCAAATATGTGAAAATACAAAACTAATGGAGTTTTGTTGTTCCATACCTCGTATGCTGTTTTGTTGTGGTGTTTGTGGACGATACAGCGGTTTTGAGTGTAGCATGTTGTATTGGTTGCTTCACCCCAGAAACGCTGTGGCAACTTGCTTGCGGCAATCATTGTCCTTGTTGCTTCTTTCAACGTCCTATTCTTTCGCTCGGCAACACCATTTTGTTGAGGTGTATGGGCAGCTGAGTATTCGTGTTGTATCCCATTTTCCGAACAGTGTTGCTCTATAAAGCGATTAGTAAATTCTGTACCTCTGTTGGAACGAATGGACACGATACTCGATCCCTTTTCATTTTGAAGCTTTTTCAGGAGCTCGGGAAGCTTTGATGTTGTTTCCTTATTCTTGCTTAGGAAAATTGTCCAAGCATACCTAGAGTAATCATCAACAACAACGAGACAGTATTTCTTACCTCCCAAACTTACCGGATCTACAGGACCATAGAGATCCATGTGTAGCATCTCCAACACTCTGTGGGTTGAAAGGTAGGATTTGCTCTTCAGGGTTGACTTGATTTGCTTGCCTTTTTGACATGGTCCACAGACACTGTCTTTTTGGAATGATACATTCGGCAATCTTCTAACCAGTCCCTGTCTTGAGAGCTTGTTGATCGTCTTGAAGTTGACGTGTGACATCCTTTTGTGCCATAGACAACTTAGATCTACAGTGCCTTTGGCAACTAAACAAGGAATAGTGGAGCTTGTAGGCATCCAGTCAGCAATATACATATTACCTGATCTGCTTCCTGTGAGCACAACTTCTTTGGTCAGGATGTTCTTGACTCTACAGTGATCTATATAGAATTTCACGGAGAACTGTTTGTCACAGAAGTGGCTAATACTAAGTATATTGTACTGTAAACCTTCAACATGAGCTACATCAGTGACTTTGAATTTTTCGACAAGAAGGTTTCCTTTTCCTCTTGTTCTTCCTTTAGATTTATCACTGAAGCGCACTTTTGGACCGCCACCTTCTACGAAATCTGATAGCTTGCTTCTATCTCCTGTCATGTGCCGGGAGCGTCCGCTGTCGAAGTACCATATGTCCTTCTCCAAAATGTCCTGTAGCACATAAATTATGTAGATTTAGGTCCCCTTTGATTGTTGGGTCCGTGAATGTTAGTGCCTTTAGGTACCCAAACTTTCTGACGATGGTGGTTTCCGTAGGTGACATTTGGTACAGATTTGCGGTATCTACGTGGGGCATGTACGTAGTTACTGTATCTATGATAATCATTATGCATGTAAAAATCAGGTTTATTATTATGAATCCAGTACATATGCCGTCTCGGAGGTGGAGCCATTTTCTTTGGCCTTACATCTTGCCTTCTGGGTCTCCAGTTGGATTCCCAACGCTATTGTTGATACTGTGCGGACACTTGCTGTCTCGATGAATGACGAGTCTCCTGTATCCAATACCTAGGCATGCTGTACTGAAAGTACTGCCGTGCAGGCCTTTGGTATTTGGATACAGCCTTCTTTCTGAACGGCTGTTGGCGCTGTTGATATGCTCGGGGAGCATGCTGTTGCGTGCGCCTTATAGGTTGGAACGGCTAATGATTCTGCTGTCTTGAATAGGATTGCGGGGGCATAATGGCAGCCTTTTCTTTTCGCGGTGCAGCAGGTTCCTTCACAGGACTAGGAGTATCATCCAATACAGGAATGTGTTCCACACTCTTGACGAACACAGTACTAGTTTTCCCTTTGTTGGAAAATGAGTTGTATCCTAAGCCACTTTTATCATGAGCATGTTGCCCAGTGCTTAGAATTTCTTCCATTCGTTTGCATGATTTCTCGAAAGATTTCAGAATGGTCTCAAGTTTGCTTTCTCATTTCTCGAGAGTATTAAATTTAGCTTAAAGTTGAACAAAATCATTTGTCTTGCTTCCATTTTGAGACTTAGTCTCACTTAGTTCATGAGCAAGTTTATGATTGCTCTCCATGAGTTTTTCATGCTCGACCTTGCTGTTTTCACAATCAATAGACATATTTTCATAATTTATCTTTAGCAAGTCGTTTTCTTCTTTCAGCTCTATGTTGGAAAGTTGGAGCTGAATGTTTTCATTCTTCAAAGTCTTGTGGGCTTTTTGAATATTTTTAAATTCATTCATCATGTTTTTGAAAGTATGCGATGCATTTATTGGAATAGCTGAGGTTGAGCTTACCTCGTCATCGCTATCTTCTTCTTCCGGAATGTCCTTTGCCATAAAGCACATGTATGCCTTATCTTCGAACTCATCGTCAGATGAGTCACTTTCAGTGATTACCTGAAGACATTCTTCGGATTTGGATGGTGTGGGGGAGGCTTCTGATACTCTTATCAGTGCCTTGAGCTTGTTTTTCCAAGCACGTCTTCGTTCATCCCTCTCTTGTTGCTCGGCTTCTGGCAACCTTTGAACTTTGGGATGAGGACATTTGTTTGCATAATGTCCTGGTTTCCTGCAATTATAGCATAGGTTAGCGTCACCAGAGGAAGTTTCAGTACTTACCTTGTGAACAGGTTTGGGCCTGTAGGGAGTCTTTCCAGACTGTTTGATGAACTTTTTGAATTTGTGCATGAGGAGCGCCATTTCAACTTGTGACAGGATATCGTCGTCAATGTCAGCATTTTTGTAATTTGGCTTTGATGGGCTCGGCATGCTGTGTCGACAGTTAGATATAGCAGCTAAGGCTGTAGTCCTAGCTTGGGATTCTTCAGCTTTCTCTCTCCTGTCTATATCATACTCGAAAGATTTGAGGTTAGAAAAGAGATCAAAGGTAGATATTTCACTAAGGTTACACGACACACGCATAGCTGTGGTCTTAATGTCCCATCGGGCAGAGAGAGATCTGAAAATTTTTAAGTTTTTCTCCCTTTGAGTATAAATTTTGCCCAAAGCTTCAAGTTCACCAACAATTCCAGTGAATCTGAGGTCACGTTTGTTTCAGTTGTTTTCATTTCAAAAGATTCAAATTGCTGAGTTAATTGCTGAGAGCTCAGTTCCCTCACAAATCAACTTGAGTTTATCCCAGATATCCTTGGCTGTTTTATAGCTCTTTACCTTCGAGAATGTGCCTTTGTCGAGAGTGACAAACAATGCATTCTTCGCAACATTGTCGAGGTTGGCGTGTTTTCTTTCATCTGTGGTCCATTGATCGCGCTCCTTCTCGAGCATCTCAGCATGGGCTTGGCCTTCAATCCTTGCATCCGTATTTACCTTCATGATCTTAATGGGGTCATCCTGTATAACAAAAATCATCTCTTCGTGCATTGATGCAAGATGAGCCTCCATCCTGATTCTCCAATCATCAAATTCATTAATAGAGAACATAGGAACTTTGTTGATCATTGATGTATCTATATGAGAATGTAGGAATCAAAAAGACTGTTTTATAAAATAAGTGATTTTGGATCTGATTCGGTTAAAAAAAAATACGACTGATTCTTTTTAGAATCAACCGCTCCGATACCACTTGTTGGCCACTAAGTATACTAGATACAACTTGCAAAGTGTTTTGAACAACAAGCTGTACGGTTTTTAAATCTGAGTGCGTAGAGGAAGTCTTAAATATAGTAAGTTGTTGTGGATACAGCAACTCGATGTGCAGTGTATACTTAAATAATCACAGTTTAATAAAACAATAAAAGCAGAAGGTAAATAACACAGTATTTAAAGTGGTTCGAGGTAAACCCCTCTACGTCCACTGGTCCTCCACACAGGAGTAAAAAGTTTATTATAATTACTGCGTACACAACTACGTAATTATAACAACACTTAATCAATATATCGTTCACACAGATTGATATAAAGATCTTAGCTTTCAACCATTCACACAGATTGGTTTGAGCTAGCACTTTGACTGGCATCTTCACACATAGTTCTGAAGCTTCGTCTTCTTCAATGCAAGTCCTTCACACACAGTTCGGGAGTAGCAAAGATTCATCAGTCCACACAGGCTGATATGAATTTGTTCAAAGATAAAACAGGGTTTGAACAACAGCTATGACTTTCTGGGCTATAAGCTGATGATGTGTTGTGCAGGGTTTGAGCACTGTATATCTCTTATATCTGAGCAGAAAGCTTGGGGAGATATGTTTTGCTCTGAATATTTCTGGTAAGCTTGATTGTTTGTAAGTCGTTCTTTCGTGTAGTTCAGTAGTTTATGATCTTCAAACTCTGGAGATATATATAGCCTTCTAAAATATATCCGTTTGAAATATATCCGTTGAGCAAGATTCTGCGACAACTGATATTTGACTGAGATCCGAATATTGCGGGATTTTGAATATCTTCTTACTTACAATATTTAAATACTTTATCCTTTAGTATTTAAATACTTCTTTATCAACGGGACTTGACTTCTAGCGAATGCTGAAGATTCCTTCTTGTCCTGTTGAGAGCTGTATGGAAGGTATCACTATATTGATATTCGAGACAGTTTCCATACTTTGGCTTTGAGGGACTCTTTGTTGTATGATCAATATATTGTATGGTTGGGACTGCGAGAAGTCTTCGATACAGGTTTGATACTTGATCAGCTTTTCGATACAACTAGAGTCGGTATTCAGGATTTGGCATATTGTCAAAACATTCTGACAATACGATCGATACAGGCGGATCGATACAGGGATTTGTTATCCCAACACAAAGCTTTGGCATATGAAATGAAAGTAGCAGCTATGGAAAAGTTTTCTAAATCCGCGAAGCAAAAGGTCACTGGTGGTTTTTCAGAACATACGAATAGTGGGCCCCGCAAGGCTCAGTCATCTTTCCACTCATTCAAGAAGCCTCCACAACCATCCAAAAGTGGAAGGAACCCCAGATCTATACCAGCCTTTACTGATGCGGCAAAACAATGCTTTAATTGTGGTCGCCCAGGAGACCTGTGGCGTGACTGTTTTCATCCTCTGGTGACATGTTACGGATGCGGACAAGAAGGGTATCGTGCAATGTTCTGCAAGGATGCCACTAAATTATCTAGAGCTCGTACTTCGCAGCCGGACCAGAAAGAGGGAGCCTCGAGTGCTGGATCCGCTCCTCCACGCCTTTATGATATGAGGAGGGCAGACGATCATAATACAGTTGTCGCATCAGGTACCATTCAGATCC
Organism: Orobanche coerulescens; assembly: GCA_033398695.1. NCBI lineage: Eukaryota > Viridiplantae > Streptophyta > Magnoliopsida > Lamiales > Orobanchaceae > Orobanche > Orobanche coerulescens. The sequence continues at coordinate 53,974,275 of CM065808.1, read as the reverse complement.
TTTCGCAACCAGTTAGTGTTTTGTTTGATATAGGGGCTACACACTCGTTTATATCATTGTCTTGTTTTAATCGTTTGAACATTTCTTGTTTTCATGAATGTAAACCTTATGTTGTGGGTTTACCGAGTGGGGAAAGAATTGTGGGGAATTTAGAAACTAGAGATTTTCATGTATCAATTTGAGGCAAAGACTGGCCTTCAAATCTGATCATAGTAGAGATTCAAGGAAATGACCTAATTCTTGGAGATGATTAGCTTAACCGATATGGAGCTCTTATGAACTCCCGGAAGAGGAATATCTCAATGATAGCCGAATATGAATCCGAATTACTATTCGAAGGATGGAGACCAGAAAGCTCAGGGAAAGTGATCAAAGCTATGAAAGTCGTCAAACCACTAAAGCAAGGTTATACCGGGTACTGGTGTTATGCGATGAAGAAAGAAGAAGGAAGAGTAGAGCTTTCATCTATTCTTGTTGTGAGCGAATTTCCATACGTGTTCCCTGATGAATTAGCTGGACTACCTCCACAACGAGATGTAGAGTTTACCATTGAGCTAGAGCCGGGAGCTACACCAATTTCTAAGGCGCAGTATCGAATGGCACCTACCGATATGTATGAACTGAAAAAGCAACTGGAAGAATTGCTGGACAGAGGCTATATTCGGCAAAGTGTTTCGCCTTGGGGAGCACCAGTTCTAATTGTTCGAAAGAAATATGGATCACTTCGATTGTGCATCGACTACCGAGAGCTAAACAGGATGACAGTCAAGAATAAGTACCCGTTTCCATGGATTGATAATTTTTTCGACCAGTTGCAACAAGCAACAGTGTTTTCGAAAATTGATTTGAGATCGGGATACCATCAGCTGAATATTAAAGAATCTGATGTCCCGAAGTCAGCATTCAGAACTCATTACGGGCAATATGAGTTTGTAGTAATGCCATTTGGTCTCACTAATGCGCCTGCTGTGTTTATGCAGTTAATGAATCGAGTGTTCATAGAGTACTTGGACAAATTTGTGGTTGTGTTTATCAATGATATCTTGGTCTACTCTAAGAGTCGTAAGAGCATGTACAACACTTACAGATTGTTTTGAACCTTTTGAGAAGCTAGCAGTTATATGCCAAACTTTCAAAATGTGAATTCTGGCTAAAGGAATTGATGTTCCTTAGTCACGTGGTATCAGCGGAAGGGGTCCGAGTAGATCCCCAGAAAGTCGAGGCAATTTTGGAATGGAAGTCTCTTAAGAACGTGGAGGAAGTCTGAAGTTTCTTAGGACTTGCTGGGGATTATCGTCTGTTCGTGGAAGGGTTTTCCAAAATTACCCGTCCACTCGATTACTACAGAAAACCCAAATGTTTGATATGAACGAGATGTGTCAGGTCAGTTTTGATGAATTGAATAAGAGATTGACCACGACTCTAATTCTAACACTACCACAAGGAACTGAAGGATTCATAGTTTACAGTGACGCTTCAAATCAAGGTCTCGGTTATGTACTGATGCAGAATGAGAAGATGATCTCCTATGCTTCACGGCAGTTGAAGCTATATGAAGTAAATTATCTAACTCATTATTTGGAACTGACAGCTGTTGTTTTCGCCCTGAATATATGGAGACACTATTTGTACGTGACTCACTGTCAGATCTTCACAGATCATAAGAGTCTTAAATACATCTTCAGTCAGAAAGAGTTGAACATGCGACAGAGGAGATGGCTGGAATTGATTAAAAACTATGACTTGGAAATTATTTATCATCCAGGAAAAGCAAACGTAGTGGCTGATGCACTGAGCCGCAAATCCATTTCTATTCGAATGCTAGAGCCTCTCACGTCCCAGACCAGCATACAGCAAGAATTGATCCGTGAAGGAATTAAAGTATGGTTACAAGGAGTCCAATGACAACTGTGTGTGATGGAATTAACTTCATGGTTGACTGATGAAATCAAACCTAAGTAATTGAATGACCCCCTGATGATTCGGTTACTTGAGGAAGTGGGCAAGGGAAAGGCCCCAGGATTTTTAATTCATGAAGATGGAGTTCTGATATTCCAAAGTCGACTTTGTGTTCCCGATAATGATGTTTTGAAGCAGTCAATCATGAAGGAAGCTCACAGTACGACCTATTCTATTTACCCGGGCACCAGTAAGATGTATAAAGATCTGAAGCAGAATTTTTGGTGGGGCTACATGAAGAAAGATGTGGCAGACTATGTTTCGAAGTGTTTAATTTGTCAGCAGTTAAGATTGAACATCAACGACCTACCGGAATGTTGAAGCCACTTCCGAATCTTGAATGGAAGTGGTAAGATATATCGATGGACTTTATCACCAACCAACCGAAGACCAGGACTAGAATGAATATGATTTGGGTGATAGTTGATCACCTAACCAAATCGGCTCATTTTCTGGGCATTAAGAATACTTGGGGACTAGAGAAGTTGGCACGAGTGTTTATTGCGGATATAGTCTGATTTCATAGAATGCCGAAGACCATTATTTCAGATCGGAATGGTCGTTTCATGTCACGTTTTAGAAAAGCGGTTCATAAAGCCTTGGGAACCAAGCTAAACTTTAGCACAGCTTATCACCCTCAAACCGATGGATAGTCTGAGAGAACTATCCAAATAGTAGAAGACATGTTGAGAACTTCTGACTTAGATTGGTCGACTGATTGGGAAATACATATGTCGTTGATTGAATTCACATGCAACAAGAGTTGGCATGCTTCCATCAAGATGGCACCTTTTGAAGCATTATATGGAAGAAGATGCAGATCACCCCTATTTTGGGATGATTTATCTGACTTAATTAGGACGGAAACAGATTTGATAGTACAGACTCAAGAGAAGGTAGTTGTGATTCGTGAAAATTTGTTGTTGCCCGCAGTCGGCAGAAGTCTTATGCAGACGTGCGCCGTCGCCCGTTAGAGTTTGGAATTGGGGATCACGTACTTCTGAAAGTTTTTTCCTACCTGTGGAATCTTTTGTTTTGGAAGGAAAGGAATGTTGAGTCCAAGATATATCGGACCATTCGAGGTTCTTGAAAGAGTTGGAGAATTGGCGTAAAGAGTGGATCTACCTCCATCGTTGAGTCACGTTCATAACATGTTTCATGTATCGCAACTACGAAAATATATAGCAGACCCCAGGCATGTCATCGACTTTGGCGAGATCGAAGTATCTAATGATGGCACGTTCGTAGAGAAGCCAATCAAGATACTCGAGAGTCCAATCAAACAATTGAGGAATAAACCAATCTCCTTGGTTAAAGTTCAATGGTCACGACATGGAGTCGAAGAAGCCACTTGGGAGATGGAAGATAGTATGAAGCCAAGATACCCAAAATTATTTTCATCTTAAGTTTTGGGACGAAACTTCTTTTAGAGGGAGAGTACGTAATACCCGGATAATTGTCGAGTATTTTCATCTGTATTTGAACCTTGTGGTATTTGATTACATCGTATTGATAATCGAAGTGTGATTTTTCCGTATTTGTATTCAGATATTCTTGAACATATCATGTGGAGTTTGTCGATTTATACATGCTTCTGCATGAAACTAACGTACGTTAATAGGTGTACATAACGTATGTAATGTTCTGCATGTAACGTACGTTACGGTTGGTGCATAACGTACGTAATGGACGGTCAAGGCAGATAAGGTGTGATCGGGATGGGGATCCAGATAATGATATTTGCCAGGAGAATCTGGACAACGTTTGATAAAGCGAGTCAACGAGCATAGCGTACGTTAAAGGTGTATCATAACGTATGCTACGTTGATCACATTACGTACGTAAGAGCATTGTTAACGTACATAATGAAGGACAGGAAATGAGATAGTGAGATACCGCCCGACGATAGCGTACGTAAAGATTTGTTGCTAGCGTACGTAAGAGACATAACGTACGTAATGTGTTGTGAATAATGTAGGTAGGGGTTTAAAGCACTATTTATAGACATCAACCTCCTTTCATTTCACCTCCACTCCTTGTCTGATTTTCTGCAAATTTGAGAGTTCCCCAGCTCTATAAATCCCTTGTATCAGCCTCTCAGCTTGGTTTAGAAGATCTTATTCCTTTTGGGTTTAGAGTTCAAGCGTCCGGTGTTGAGTTTCACCAAGTGTTTCGTCGTTCTCCTCTATATTAAGGTATGTTGATCCCTCACCAACTAGAATTCATGTTCTTAATGACGTTATGAGCCTGTTATTGAGATTACAAAGTTTGTTATTATCATGATGAATCGAGCACCATGTTTAGGAAGATTGTATTGGATGAACTTAGGTTTTCCCATCGATATAAGTTGAGCCTTGTTTATTCCAATCATCGGGATGAAGTTTTCAGAGATTATATCATGCCTTTGATGATGATTTTCGAGATATTCATATGTTGAACAACTTGTCAATATTTTCACCTATGTTAGAGAAATTCATGGAGATGAATGTAGAGGGTGTCCTTCAAGTAGGTTCATGTCTCGAAAGGATTTTTGGATTCAATAATCTTCATACGATTGGTTAGAACGATGTGATTACGTTAAGTGATAATCGTCTTGAATATAGAACCTTTGTATGAAGAACTATTTCGCCGTAGAATGGAAATCCTTGTGATAGATTAACCTAGAACTCGGTTGATTATGTCCATCCTTATTATGAATCGTATATTAATCGAACCATACCTTTGGACCGATAAACGAGATTGGAGTACAGATTTTGATGTCTAGCATATCCTGGAATTGTAGACCTTGACACCTTATCCCCGTTATGACACTTCGTTTCGCATGTAATAAGGTATTCGTTCGGTGTAGTGTTCTTTGAGTAGTTAATCGGGAATCGGCCGAACAATGACGATTATACTCAGTCACTATTGGAACGTTTATAATGTTCGTGTGATATTTTTGTTTCGTAAGTTGAGTTGTCATTATTTTTCTTTTTGTAAGCTTCAAGATTTGCGACTGATTGATCGAAGGGGCGGCCTTCGAGTTTGTTGAAGTCGTTGAAGTATTTATTTCTTGCCATCTTTCTAAGGCAAGTACTTTAATTATGTTTATCCGTGTTGATGTTGGTTATATTGTATTTGTCACGCTTATGTGTTGTGATTGTTTTGTCCACCATGTGTTGGTCCGACGGGATCATCATGGGAATCTATGTTGTGTGCGCTGGATCGTTGGACGGGTATTTCCACCATGTGTTGGTCCGACGGGATCATCATGAGAATCTATGATGTGTGCGCTGGATTATTGGAATACAACGAGTATTGTTGAGATTGAGACGTTGTGTTATGCATTGTTATTTCTTCTCGTTGGAGAGACTTGTTATCATTGTTGATATTATTGATGTTATTATTCAGGAGTCGCTGAATAAACCATTGTTGTATAATTATCGTACTTGTACTAGCATCGTTGTGCTAACCACTTCGGGGGTGAACATTTGTTTTATGTTCAGGATCCAGGAAGGCGGGAAAACAACCACTAGAGCAGCATGATGACGAGGGTGTAGAGTGATGTTTATGGCCGGAAGAGATTGTCATTTGTGTTTTGTTTTAATGAAGTACTCGAGTACATTGTCGTTTTTTGCTATCTTTGATTGTTTATTATCGGGGGTTGATCGATTTACATTTTCCAGACTTGTAATGTAATAATAAATTTCACGGTTGGTATTTAATAATGTTGTTCTTAAATTCTTAGCCTAGTAAATCCTTATATCAAGGATTTACGGCACTCTAATAATCCTGAAAATCTCGGGGTATTACAGATACGAAGCATATTGAGTCAATCACTGTGACTCTCACCCATGGTAAATCAAAGCAATAAATATTTTAGATACATAATTAAATATTATATACTTAGAATTAAAAAAAAAATAATTATCCGAGATTTACGTTCTTGTTACAGTCAGTACAGAAGACACTATCTCACTTCGATCCAGTTCAATGTATGCAAATACGCTAATGCATGCTAATAGTCAAGACCAACTAATATCAAGCATACATTACAATATTTCATATAATTTGTCTAGTAATTATATAGGTTGTGAACTATTATATTATTTTATAAGGTACCGATAATATGATCTTCCATGTGACAACAACACACCACATTATCTATAATATAAAATATCTAGACATTTCATTTGCATAACCATAACGTGAATAAATATGCAAAATATGTGATTAAATATAATTAATATTCTCATAGGTAGTTACCGGAAAATAAGGTAATACAAGCATAAAGTATGCTTTGTAGTACACAACCCTAAAAATCTCCCACTTATACTCAAAGCATGCTTTGAAGCATACTACTCTATTACATAGTCTCTCATATCTCCCACTTATACTCAAAGCAATGCTGCCAGACACCGTAATCCCATTCCTTCCACATGCCTTTCAAAAACTTTTGAGGGTAGGCCTTTCATGAAAGGATCAGCAAGATTATCTTCCGATACAACTGTGGCTATAACTACGTCTCCTTCCTTTAGGAAGTGTTGTATGATGTGGTACTTGCGGTTGATATGTTTACTTGCCTTATGGGCTATGGTTCCCTAGAATTTGCGACTGCACCGATATTATCACAATAAAGTGTAATCCCCTTTGGTAAATAGGGAATCACATCTAAGTCCTGCAGGAAGTACTTGAGCCATACCGCCTCTTTGGATGCGTCAGAGGCTGCCACGTACTCGGGTTTCATGGTAGAATTCGAGATGCATTTCTGCTTCACACTCCTCCAACTAATGGATCCACATCCCAGAGTAAACACATCACCTGAAGTAGACTTGGACTTTTTTTTGTCTGATGAAAAATCTGAGACAGTATATCCCACTGGACATAGGTCGTCTGATTGATATACTAGCATGTATTCCCTAGTTCTTCTCAGGTACTTGAGTATGTGCTTGATAGCAATCTAGTATCCTAGTCCAGGGTTCGATTGATATCTATTAGCCATGCCTACATCATGACAGATATCTGGTCTAGTGCAAAGCATAACATACATGAGGCTTCCCGTGTAACACCCCTAAGTTATTCAGGGTATATTACAGCGCCGTGAGCCCCGCCGTGGGACACATAAGGCTAAACATACGCGGAACTATAAAACTTGACCGAGAAGGTCTACATATAATGGGAAGAAAGACGATACAAAGGTATTCAAAGACATAACCAATGTATTCACAGACATTACATCACAAATCAATACTTCGGCAAACACAGGCCGGAACTTCAATGAAAGAGGAAAACAATACTCGAGTATTCAATAACCAATCCAGTACAACAACACTGATTGGAAAACTCAAAACATAACTGGAAGGCCAACACAGTATCACACTTGCCCACCATCTTCATGCCGACCCGGTACCTGCCTGTCCGATCTTACGGAACTGAAATACATGAAACGTATTTCCCCATAAAGGGGTTAGCGTCGAATAGCTAGTGCAAGTATATCAAGTATGAAACACAATACTCCTCGACAATAAAGTAAATGTAATCCGTCAATTCATCAATTCAAGACTAGTATTCCGGAATGACTAAAATCTCATGACGTATGTGAATGCCGTAGAAACGGTTCGTTCATATCATACGCCGTTACATGTAGGAATGCCGTCAAAACGGTTCGTTCGTTACATGCCAATAATACATATATGAATGCCGTAAAAACGGTTCGTTCATAATATGCCATCAATATATCTATGAATGCCGTAAAAACGGTTCGTTCATATCATACCATCAATTCCTCTTACTTTCAAAGTCGAGAACGCACAATCATAAATGTATACTTGCCTTTGAGACATCGAGAAATCGAACGGAGGAAGGGTATGAATTCGGTAGGTCCAAGAACGCGCTTCCGGCACCTAAACGATTCGCAAGGAGTATGATAATCAATCATCCATATTCAAACTTCACGAAAGAACTCCCCAAACCCGTCTACGATTCATAAAGATATACGGATAATCAACTAAAGGTTGGAAAATCATCCTAAACCTCACAAGTCCAAAAACGGCACAATCTAAACCATAAAATCGTAGGAAAAGTATACATACGGTATAGATACATCATAATCTCAAGGTTCTCAAGCTTCAAAGCGGTTAAATCGGACGAATCTACGAAAAACCCCAAAATTCCCAAAAGGTAGGGTTCTAAGGATTTTTACCTTTATTCGGACGTTAGGAGGAATTAGATGTTGAGAAATCCTTGTTCTCCAACCAAATATATCGTTGTTAGAAAGAAGATCGCTTCCAATCGCCTAAGATCGCCTCTCCCGAGTGATTACCGTCGAAAAGGAGTGAAAAAGGTGAGAAGTGACGAAAATAAAGTCAACTGCCATATTTATATCTGTCCAGTCTAGCGCACGCTACGCCTCCTTCATTAGCGTGCGCTAGCGAAGTCACCGGATAGTCCAGTGGTTTCTGCCGGTTCCGTTAGCGTGCGCTAATCGACTGTCTCTAGCGTGCGCTAGTCCAACATGTGGCATTCAGTACTGGAGTCCAGAACTTACTGTCTCTGCCCTGCTCAATACTTAGCGTGCGCTAGCGCTAAGACTTAGCGTGCGCTATTCCATGACTCTAGCGTGCGCTAGCCGAAGCCTAGCGTATGCTACCTGTTAGTCCAGAAAATCTGGTAACTTCACTGCCTCTGCTGACCAGCCCGGTAGCGTGCGCTACGGACGGATGTTAGCGTGCGCTACTAACCACGAATAGCGCGCGCTAACAACCCCTAGCGTGCGTTAATCCGCCAGTCCAGAGAGCAGTTTGAAAAGTTGGTTCTGACCTGACTGACATTCTTAGCGCGCGCTACGGCTCAAAGCTAGCGTGCGCTAATCAAGCAGAATTAGCGTGCGTTAGCCTAGGCCTAGCGTGCGTTATATTTCCGGTCCAGAACATTTCCGCAAGGTCCTAAACGACATGATCAACAACCAAACGAGATAGGAAACTCAAATAACAATATCAACAACATCTCCAAGCATTTACAAAGCGTCAACATAAGAGAAACGGCAAGGTCAAACAGTCAATAAAAGTACGGGTATTACATTCTCCCCCTCTAAAAAGAAGTTTCGTCCCGAAACTTAAGAAATAAACAGTTCGGGGTATTCCACCCGCATCTTCTCTTCCGTCTCCCAAGTTGCCTCCTCGACTCCATGTCTCGACCATTGCACTTTAACCAGTGGAATGGTCTTATGCCGAAGCTGTTTCTCGCGACGCTCAAGGATCTTCACGGGTCTCTCCGGAAAGGTAATATCCTCGGCTACGTCAATCTCATTGTAGTCGATGATGTGGCTCGGATCCGGTACGTACTTTCTCAACTGAGACACATGAAAAACACTATGGACGTGACTCAAAGCTGGAGGCAACGCCAAGCGATAAGCTAAATCTCCAACTCGTCTAAAATCTCGAAAGGTCCGATATACCTCGGACTAAGTTTCCCCCTTTTTCCCGAGCGGAAAACTCCACGGTCGGAGACACCTTGAGTAAGACATGATCCCCACTTGAACTCCAAGGGTCGACGACGAGTATCAAGATAAGATTTCGCGACTGGCGACAATAATCGGTCCCGGATAATAGTAATCTTTTCCTTAGTCTCCATCAACATATCCGGCTCCGTCCCAACTAGCTCAGAAGCCTCGTCCCAACATAATGGCGACCTACATCGCCTACCATAAAGTGCCTCGAAGGGTGCCATTTGGATCGACGCATGCCAACTATTATTGTAAGCAAACTCGATCAACGGCAAGTGAAGCTCCCAATCATTAATCCAGTCTAAGGCACAAGCCCGTAACATATCTTCCAACGTTTGAATCGTCCTCTCTGTCTGTCCATCCGACTGAGGATGAAAAGAAGTGCTCAATCTCAACTCAGTACCCAAAGCCTGATGAACGGCCTGCCAAAAGTGCGATACGAAACGGCCGTCTCGATCAGAAACAATGGTTTTGGGGGCACCGTGTAACCTCACGATCTCGGAATAAAGGTTCGAGCCGATCTATCCGGCCCCAAGTATCTTTAATACCCAAGAAGTGTGCAGACTTGGTCAACCGATCGACAACTACCCAAATCATATTCATTCCGGCCGAGTTCTCGGCATGCGATGATGAAATCCATAGAAATGTCTTCCCACTTCCACTCGGGAATGGGAAGCGGTTTCAACAACCCATTGGTCGTTGATTTTCAATCTTGACTTGTTGGCACGTCAAGCACCGTAGTACAAACTCCGTAACATCCTTCTTCATGTTATTCCACCAAAAATTTCGCTTCAAATCTTTGTACATCTTACTCGTCCCGGGGTGGATTGAGTAAGGCGTAGCATGCGCTTCTCGGAGAATTCTCTGTCTCAATTCTAAATTGTTCTAACACAAAGCACATACGAAATCTCAGAATACTATCCTCGTGTACCATAAAGCCAGGAGCTTTTCCTTTAATTACATCTTCCTTCAGTTGAGAAATCATCGGGTCACTCCACTGCTTCCTTTTGATGTCATCAACTAAAGACGAAGTAATTTCGAGAGTACACAGCTTCCCCTGTACTCGTTGAAGCCAAACTTTTATCCCTTGCTCAATTAAGTCCTGACGAATTTTTGTCTGAGGTGTAAGAACCTCGAGCATTTGAAGAGATGCCGATTTGCGGCTCAACGCATCCGCAACGACATTAGCTTTTCCGGGGTGGTAAAGAATTTCCAAATCATAATCCTTTATCAACTCTAACCAACGCCGCTGTCTCATATTCAGCTCCTTCATCGAAAATATACTTCAGACTCTTGTGATCGGTATAAATCCGGCACGGCGAACCATACAAATAATGTCGCCAAATCTTGAGTGCGAAGACAATTGCGGCTAATTCCAAATCGTGAGTAGGATAATTCATTTCGTAAGGCTTTAATTGTCGTGACGCAAAAGCTATTGTCTTATCATGCTGCATAAGGACACAACCTGTGCCTTGACCCAAGCGTCATCAGAACCGCAAAGCCTTCGCTACCATGTGGTAAAGTTAGAATCGGCTGAAGTCAATCGTCTCTTTAGTTCATCGAAGCTCTGCTGTCTCTCATCCGTCAAACAAACTTTTCGGTCTTACGGAGTAATTTCGTAGCGGTCGAGCGAGTTTCGAGAACCCTCGACAAACCGAGCGGTAATACCAGAAGGCCCAAAAGCTACGAACCTCCTTAACATTTTTAGGCGGTGCCCAGTCTAGCACTGCCTCGATCTTCTGCGGGTAAACACGAACCCCTTCGGCCGAAATCACATGGCCGAGAAACATAACTTCTTCCAACCAAAACTCACATTTCGAGAATTTTGCATAGAGGTGCTCGGTTCTCAAAATGTCTAAAACCACACGCAAGTGTCGGGCATGTTCCTCCTTATCTCGAGAATAAATTAAGATGTCGTCAATAAAGACGACTACACACCTGTCGAGGTACTCGATGAATATCTTATTCATTAACTGCATGAATACTGCCGGCGCATTGGTCAACCCAAAAGGCATAACTACAAATTCATAATGCCCATATCTCGTCCGAAATGCCGTCTTCGGAACGTCGGACTCCTTCACCCTGAGTTGATAATACCCAGATCTTAAATCAATTTTCGAGAAAACTGCAGCCCCTTGCAATTGATCAAATAAATCATCTATACGTGGCAAAGGATACTTGTTCTTGATGGTTACTTTGTTCAGCTCACGGTAGTCAATGCACAAACGTAGTGAACCATCCTTCTTCCTCACAAAAAGAACAGGCGCGCCCCAAGGCGAAGCGCTCGGTCTGATGTACCCTTTTTCCAGAAGTTCTCCCAACTGATTCTTCAATTCTTGCATTTCGGAAGGTGCCATCCGGTAAGGTGCTTTAGAAATCGGAGCCGCATCTGGCTCTAAGTCCACGGTAAACTCTATTTCTCGATCTGGCGGTAATCCCGGGAGGTCATCCGGAAAAACATCAGGATACTCATTAACAACCGGAATCGAAGAGAGATCGACTTCATTTCCTTCCATTTTCAAGGCATAACACCAATAGCCCGCACAACCTTTATTCAAAAGTTTTACGGCCTTCATGGCACTGATAAGTAACTTGGGTAGTCCCGACTTACGCCCCAAAAATGAGTACTCAGACCCATCTTCAGTCACCATGGTGATAACCTTGGTACGGTAATTCATAATCGCTTGATGACTATCAAGCCAATCCTCACCGAGGATTACATCCTCGCCTTCCATATCAACTACAATCAGGTTCGATAACCATTCCATACCGGATATAATCACCGGAAAATCTCTAATCTCCCGGTTCCCCACAATTCTATCCCCGCTAGGCAGTTTCACGATGAAGGGATCGCAAGCAGTCAAACAAGTTATATTCAAACGGCATACACATTCCAAAGAAATAAAAGAATGTGTAGCACCCGAATCAAAAAGTACACGGACTGGATGAGATAGAATATGAATGGTACCTGAAGCCACCGCCGCGTCGGGTTCATCTGCTCGGCGCATTTCATAAACCCGTGGTTGTACCGAACCGACGCTAGAGTTCCACCCTCCAGCATTCTGGCCTCGTCCCCGGCCCCTGCCGAAATTCTGCTGAGGTTGACCAAAAGATTGCCGCTGATTAATACCTTGATCAAGTGGTGTTGGGGCAGAAGCCCGAGTGTCCAAAGTCTGGTTCGGCTCGGAGCAATAAACCGCTCTATGCCCCATCTGTCCACACGTGTGACACTTTAATGGTGGAAAGTAGCATTCCGAATTCAAGTGGCCTGGGCGGCCACAGTTATAGCAAGTCACCGTGCGATTTGAGGTACAGGTGGAGCGGTAACCCCTCTTCCCTTTATTAGAACGCGGACATTTGTCCGTGAAGCAGTTAGTCGTCTGAGACTTCTGAAAGTTGCCACCTTTAGATCCAGAAAAATTTCCCGCGACTTTCTGTTTCTTCGGCTCTTCAACGGTATCGTTTTTGGGGCTCAACATATCATGGGCTAAGGCTCTGTCCTGATACTCTTTCAGCGTGGTACAAGCAAATCCGGCCATGTACCGTCGTAAGTCCAAATTCATCCGCATATCAAAATAACGGATCTTATCACGCTCGTTACGTACTTGATCCTTCACATGGATCAATTGTTGGTTGTACTCCACGATCGCCTGCGAAACGGGAATATCCTGTGGTTTAGCCTCGAAGAAGGCTCGGATTCGGCTCTCTCGTACCGGCCAAGGGCAAAACTCGGCTTCCAAGAGCTCCTTAAATTCGTCCCACGAGGCAATACGATCCTGTGGCTTGATGACCTTCCACCAAGTAGCGGCCTCCTTAGTGAGGAAATACTGAGCAATTGGTACTTTTCTCACCTCGGGGCAATCAACCGCCTCGAAAATCTTCTCTAATTCCGCTAGCCAGTCTTCCCAGCCTAACGGGTCCGTGGCACCGCCAAACTGTGGAGGGTGCATACGGATTACATTCTGAAGCAAGGCATCCGTGTTTGGGTTCGGGTTATTCAGCTGAACAGTTTGGGCCAAAATAGTCATCTGAGTAGCCAATTGTTGAAGTGCATTGGCCACTCCAACGTCCGCGTTGTTCCCCTGACCGTCTGATTGGTCGTGCTGACTCTCGGTGTCGGGATGCACCGAGTTCGACAAACTGGGGTTGGTCGACCCCGCAACTGAACTGATGGAAACGGCGGCGCCACGACCTCTTCCTCGTCCACGGCCACGACCACGGCTACGACCCCTACCAGCTGACATACTGAAGAACACACAAGGTACGTAAGCACAATTCAAACACACGTCATTAAGGTTATCGATTCTCAAGAACATCCATAGATGAAGCATAATGAATAAGGAAACATCAGAAGAGTGAGAGGTCTTACAAGTACCGGTCGCACTGTGATGATGGCAGAGTAGTGATACTGTGGAAAATTGACGACTCATTCGACCCAAAAGACCGACAGCCTAGGTATCCATAGACCTAAGCTCTGATACCATATTCTGTAACACCCCCAAGTTATTCAGGGTATATTACAGCGCCGTGAGCCCCGCCGTGGGACACACAAGGCTAAACATACGCGGAACTATAAAACTTGACCGAGAAGGTCTACATATAATGGGAAGAAAGACGATACAAAGGTATTCAAAGACATAACCAATGTATTCACAGACATTACATCACAAATCAATACTTCGGCAAACACAGGACGGAACTTCAATGAAAGAGGAAAACAATACTCGAGTATTCAATAACCAATCCAGTACAACAACACTGATTGGAAAACTCAAAACATAACTGGAAGGCCAACACAGTATCACACTTGCCCACCATCTTCATGCCGACCCGGTACCTGCCTGTCCGATCTTCTGGAACCTGAAATACATGAAACGTATTTCCCCCATAAAGGGGTTAGCCGTCGAATAGCTAGTGCAAGTATATCAAGTATGAAACACAATACTCCTCGACAATAAAGTAAATGTAATCCGTCAATTCATCAATTCAAGACTAGTATTCCGGAATGACTAAAATCTCATGACGTATGTGAATGCCGTAGAAACGGTTCGTTCATATCATACGCCGTTACATGTAGGAATGCCGTCAAAACGGTTCGTTCGTTACATGCCAATAATACATATATGAATGCCGTAAAAACGGTTCGTTCATAATATGCCATCAATATATCTATGAATGCCGTAAAAACGGTTCGTTCATATCATACCATCAATTCCTCTTACTTTCAAAGTCGAGAACGCACAATCATAAATGTATACTTGCCTTTGAGACATCGAGAAATCGAACGGAGGAAGGGTATGAATTCGGTAGGTCCAAGAACGCGCTTCCGGCACCTAAACGATTCGCAAGGAGTATGATAATCAATCATCCATATTCAAACTTCACGAAAGAACTCCCCAAACCCGTCTACGATTCATAAAGATATACGGATAATCAACTAAAGGTTGGAAAATCATCCTAAACCTCACAAGTCCGAAAACGGCACAATCTAAACCATAAAATCGTAGGAAAAGTATACATACGGTATAGATACATCATAATCTCAAGGTTCTCAAGCTTCAAAGCGGTTAAATCGGACGAATCTACGAAAAACCCCAAAATTCCCAAAAGGTAGGGTTCTAAGGATTTTTACCTTTATTCGGACGTTAGGAGGAATTAGATGTTGAGAAATCCTTGTTCTCCAACCAAATATATCGTTGTTAGAAAGAAGATCGCTTCCAATCACCTAAGATCGCCTCTCCCGAGTGATTACCGTCGAAAAGGAGTGAAAAAGGTGAGAAATGACGAAAATAAAGTCAACTGCCATATTTATATCTGTCGGTCTAGCGCACGCTACGCCTCCTTCATTAGCGTGCGCTAAGCGAAGTCACCGGATAGTCCGGTGGTTTACGCCGGTTCCGTTAGCGTGCGCTAATCGATCGTCTCTAGCGTGCGCTAGTCCAACATGTGGCATTGATCGGAGTCTAGAACTTCTGTCTCGCCTGCTCAATACTTAGCGTGCGCTAGCGATAAGACTTAGCGTGCGCTATTCCATGACTCTAGCGTGCGCTGGCAAGCTAGCGTACGCTACTGTTAGTCCGAGAAAATGCAACTTCACCGCCTCTGGCGGCCGGCCGGTAGCGTGCGCTACGGACGGATGTTAGCGTGCGCTACTAACCACGAATAGCGCGCGCTAACAACCCCTAGCGTGCGTTAATCCGCCAGTCCAGAGAGCAGTTCGAAAAGTTGGTTCTGACCTGACTGACATTCTTAGCGCGCGCTATGGCTCAAAGCTAGCGTGCGCTAATCAAGCAGAATTAGCGTGCGTTAGCCTAGGCCTAGCGTGCGTTATATTTCCGGTCCAGAACATTTCCGCAAGGTCCTAAACGACATGATCAACAACCAAACGAGATACGAAACTCAAATAACAATATCAACAACATCTCCAAGCATTTACAAAGCGTCAACATAAGAGAAACGGCAAGGTCAAACAGTCAATAAAAGTACGGGTATTACATCCCGCAGCTGATGCATAAGGGATCAGTTTCAAGTCATCCATCTCCTTTTGTGTCTTAGGACACATATCCTTACATAGTTGAATTCCATGTCGGTAAGGTAGGAAACCTTTCTTGGAATTCTCCATGCTAAACTACTTTAGCACTGTATCGATATAGGATGTATGAGATAAGCACAACATCATTTTCTTCCAATCACAAAAGATCCTGATCCCAAGGACGTGTCCTGCTTCTCCCAAATCCTTCATATTGAACTGCTCAGATAGCCATACCAGTATGCCTGGCAACCCATTCATGTTGTATCCAATAAGAAGGATATCATCTACATACAGTACAAGAAATACCAACACATTTCCATCGCATTTCTTATACACACAACTCTCACTCAGACATTAGATGAATCCATATGACTGGACAACCTCGTCAAATCAACTGTTCCAAGATCTAGATGCTTGCTTAAGTCTATAAATGGATCTCTTAAGCTTAGACATTAAGTGCTCTTCTCCTTTAGCAATGAATCCTTCTGGTTGGCGCATGTAGACTTCCTTGTCTAGACTTCCATTCAAGAATGCAGTCTTGACATTTATTTACCAAAGGTCTAGATCCAAATGCGCAGCTATAGCTAAAAGAATCCGGATTGACTTAAGCATGGCTACGGGGGAAAAGGTTTCATCGGAATCGATACCCTATTTTTGAGTGTAACTTTTCGCTACAAACCTCGCTTTGAAGGTTTCAACCTTCCCGTCACCTCATTTCTTTTGCTTGTAGACCCACTTATTCCCAATGGCTTGCACCCCATCAGATAGTTCTACTAGCTCCCACACTTGATTGAA
The DNA here is from genome assembly GCA_033398695.1 of Orobanche coerulescens. NCBI lineage: Eukaryota > Viridiplantae > Streptophyta > Magnoliopsida > Lamiales > Orobanchaceae > Orobanche > Orobanche coerulescens. Next base: position 53,957,506 of record CM065808.1, on the reverse strand, counting down.
ATCCATAGATCTCATTTCGGATTCCATTACTACTTGTCAGGAGTCAGCATCTTTATATTGGATTGCCTCCTTGTAAGTCCAGGGATCTGATTCGTCTTCGCCTGGGATTGAGTCTGAAGACTGTTCCATGCCTATAAATCATTTTGGTTGATGAAAAACCCTCCCACTACGACGAGGCAAATCCTCAGTTGGTGCAAAGTCTCAAAATTGATACATGGTGCAGTGTTTGTTGATGCTTATACGATTGGTATAGATGGAGTCTCGCCCCTGAACTCTTCCAGAATTATTTCGCTCATGGGCTTGTGACTAGTCACACAATCCTTTTCCAGGAATTGAGCATTGGTATTAACAATGACCTTCTGATCTTAGGGACTATAGAACAAGCCACTCTTCGTTCCCTTAGAGTATCCTACAAACACTCGTACCTCTGTACGAGGTGCCAACTTATCAGCTTCCTTATTCATCACATGTGCTGGAGTACCCCAAATCCAAATATGTCCTAGACTGAGCTTTCACCCACTCCACAGTCCTATCGGTGTTTTTGGAACTGATTTTGAAGGCACCAGGTTTAGAATGTACGCCGTTGTTTCCAAGGCATACCCCCAGAACGAAATAGGTAAATCTGAGTAATTCATCATTGACCTAACCATTTCTAAAAGAGTTCTATTCATTCTCTCAGCAACACCATTTTGTTGTGGAGTTCCCGGCGCAGTGAGCTGGGACGAAATCTTCTCATTCGCCAAGAAATCCAAATACTCTCCACTAAGGTATTCACCATCCGATCAAATCATAGTGACTTGATACTCTTCCGATGACACTTCTCCTTTTAATCCTTGAAATCTCTGAACTTCTCAAAGGCTTCAGATTTACATTGTATTAAATAGATGTATCCATATCTCGAATAATTTTCTCTAAACGTGATGAAGTATTCTAAACCACCTCTAGCCTGGATGTTGATTGGACCACATACATCTATATGAACCAATTCTAACACATTCTGAGCACAATTTCCCTTAGTTTTAAAAACCATTTTGGTCATTTTACCTTCCAGATAGGATTTACAAATTGGAAATGACTCAACTTGGAGGTCATCCGATGGGCCATCATCTACCAATCTTTGAATTCTTCTTAGATTTACATGACCTAACCGTAGATATCATAGATATGTTTGGTTTATGCTTTAAGGTTCTTTTCTCTTTTTAGGTTTGGACAAAGATTTAAGCATTTTATGTTTATACGTGGGAGTTTGCGTAGTATTAATGACATACAGTCCATCAGTATGGATACCTTTGCAAACATATTCACCAATTCTTCAAATAATAGCATCACCATCAAAAGAAACTGAACTCAATTTAGAAAGTGAAATTAAATTTATTCTAAAATCTTGTACCAATAATACATTATTAAAGACTAATATTTTATCATTAATCTTTAATTGCACGACTCCCACTGCAACATCCGTAAGCCTGGAATAATCGCCCCAATTGATAGTGATATCGCTCGCACTGACATGCTTGGTTACCTGAAAACCATGCGAGTCAAAGCAAACATGATGTGTGGAGCCTGAATCTACTATCCACGAAGCGGTAGAAGAAGATGCCAAACATGTTTTGGCAACTAATGCACGAGACAACCCTTTCTTAAGAGCAGGGCAGTCCGCTTTGAAATGTCCTTTCTGACCATACTTGTAGCACCTTTTCCTTTGGCTTTTGGTTTGCCTCAGGATGAGGAGCCTTGCTCTTTACTTTGAGAGTTGCCACTTGCTTCTGGCCCATTGGTTCTTCTTCTTCCCCCACTTGGGTTTAGAAGTCGAAACACTAGTTGTCGCAAGAACTTGATACCCTTGTCTGAAGAGTCCTTCCGCAGCTTGAAGCTCTGCCAGCAATTCCACCAAGGTATACTCCATACGATTCATATTATAGTTTAGGCGGAACTGCTCAAAGCTCCTAGGTAAGCTGCCTAGGATGATATCGATCTGCGTTTCCGCATCGATAGTAGCCCCTAAGATATCAAATTTATTTACATGAGAAATCATCTTTAGAATATGATCCCTTCAAGGGTTCCTTCAGCATTTGGGTCATCATCAAGACCCTAATAGCATTTTGCCTAGCTACCGGTTCGATGACCAAACATATCGTGAAATTTTCATCATTTCGTGGCCGTGCCCATACTCTGGTCGATGATGCAATACATTAGCTAAAAAATCTAAGATTTAACAACGAGCCATCTCATTAGATTTCTTCCATTTGCGGTATTATTTCACCTCATCAGGTGTCGAATCTGCATTTGGTTCCAATGGGCATTCCTCAATTAAGAAAAACTTGTGTTCTTCAGTAGTTAGAACAATGTTTAAATTATGTATCCAATCAGCAAAGTTAGTTCCCTCTAGTTTTTTTTCTTTGAGAATTACAGCAAGTGGATTGAAAGACACCTGAGATTAAATTAAAAACATTAATCACATAATGCATAGCAAAATATATTGAAAAACATCAAAACATAATATATATGCTAGCAACCAACACATCGAAAAACCCACATATGCAAGCCACGATCGTGTGGATGTTTACACACACATTTTTCAAGTCGAGTTTTACGTCTTTAATTTTTACTATCTAGTCAATTATGTTATGATAAGTAAAATTAATAATTGGTTCCTCTTGGTCATGTATTAATTAACATAGACTCTGATGGTAAGCTTATTAATTAATACACCTAAGTGAACACCATAATTTAACAATCTTAAAATATTATCTTTTAAATAATAGTTCTACAGATGGAGGGTCCTATCATAAAAATAATATTTATCTTTTGTTATCATTTGAAATTTAAAGCTAGTGAACCTATAATTAGCACATCCGATATGGAGGAAGACCCTAATATCAACGCGCATGCTAATTACTTCACAATTTAGATTAATTATTGATGCCAATTTGATTTAATTTTAAAAAATCAATTTAATCACTTAGTTATTTTAGCCTTAAGGTTTTTAATATCAAGCATACATTCATACATGCCATTCATCAAAATAGTAAAAGTCAAAATAAACGCATGGATAATTAAATTATCCGATTCGTGGTCTTCTTTCTTGAATTGAACCCGAGAAAATCTTCGACTTGATATCTCCCACTAGATCAAACATCTCGTCACTCCTCCCGTACGGTCCGTGGATTTCCAAAATTAAAATTTCACTTTTATGCAAAATTAATTACATAAAAATTCAAGTTTAAAATTCGACTCCCAATGACACGACAAACAGCGGTGAAGCGGCTCGGACCAAAAGTCGGGCGACCAACTCGAAGCCGTGAACTGCCGAAACAGTGCCGCGGCCTCGGCACCAGGCTGTGTTCGACAGAGCATCCATGTCTTTGCTCGCCGGCCCTTGCATGCTACTGTTTGGACACGACTGTCCAGCAGTCCGGGTGTCCCAATTCTGCTCTAATTTTTCGAGATTTTGTCTTCTCCGAATTAGATTACAATTTTACAAAAAATAAAATACATCGAATTTACAGCAAAAAATACACGAAAAATAAGATCCTAGATCTACCCATGGATTTTCTCATGGGAAAAACCATTATATGCCTTAAAATCGGGCCAAACCAATAATTGCATAAAAAATAATAAAATTAACCATTCATATAACCATGATAATTGATCATATTCCCTACAAGAACACATCTAGCAAAATATTCCAACATCAAATTATATGAATATTTAAATTTCTATCAATTCATCACCAAAGTTAATTAAAATATCAAAAACCTAAAATTAGGCTCTGATACCAATTGTTGGAAATAAAACGCAGCGGAAGCGAAATTGGAAAAATATTTGATAAAGCGTTTTACGTATCCACGAGTACAAAACCTATTTAGGCATGCTAATTAATTAACTACTAAGATTAATAAGCAATTTTAATATTATTTATTATTTGTTAAATAAATTTGTTGGTAAATTCAATATTCTAATCTAGATCGAAAATTATAGGATATTTACCTCTTGAAGCGTAGTGGTTGCTTTCTTGATCTCTTCCTCAAAATCTTCTAGAGTATGATCCCCCTTAATCTGGACGTTGTGTGGGTGGCGAGCTAATGTATCTTGCTTGGACTTCAACTGGGATCGGTCGAAACTTTATTGTACTTATGTGACACCCGATTTTTCTTGTTTTCTAGTATTATATAAATACTCTTATAAAATTGATGTGTTATCTAAATTGTAGAATAAAAACACAAGTCAAGATCAATTAAACACAAGAAGAAAAATCAAACTCTCCCTCTTAAGATGAATATCACAGCCGAAATTCCCCTTTAGAAGTCCTATTAATAGGCTTTGGACTACTCTTAGGATATTAAGGAGGATTAGGGTTAAAACTCCTAGTGCAGCCCAACGTTCCATATTAAGCCTTTCCTAATATGGTTGAGTTCACTAATATCAACTCGATCCACTAAAGAATTAATATTGCACTTGCAACCAAATCCCAATTTACGAAATCGGGCTCCTTATTTAAATATATTATTTCTCATATTTAAGATATTGAATGTCTATTAATTAATTTAAGCTAGTGACAACTTTAATTAATTAATTTCTTATTCAAGAGTAGTACCACTCAAACCTTATTATTATATCGGAATTAAATCCACATGCAGGTTTAATATAATAATCATTATCAAGCTCCTCAAGGGAACATCATCAACTCGCACGAGTCGGGATACGATTTCTAGTTAAAATAATATTTGTGATATAAATAATATTATTGCCCAAGATAGGAAGCTTATTGAGTCAATCACGGTGACTCTCACCCATGGTAAATCAAAGAAATAAATTATATAAATACATAATTAAATATTATATACTTAAAATTAAGAAATACTAATTATCCGAGATTTACGTTCTTCTTACAGTCAGCACAGAAGACACTATCTCAGTTCTATTTAGTTCAACGTATGCAAATATGCTAATGCATGCTAATGATCAAGACCAACTAATCCCAAGCATACATTACAACCTTTCATATAATTTGTCTAGTAATTATATAGGTTGTGAACTATTATATTATTTTATAAGGCACCGATAAGGTGATCTTCCGTGTGACACTAACACACCACATTATCTATAATATAAAATAATTAGACATTTCATTTGCATAACCATAACATGAATAAATAAGCAAAATATGTGATTAAATATAATTAATATTCTCATATGTAGTCAGAGGGAAATAAGGTAATACAAGCATAAAATATGATTTGCAGTATACAAGCCTAACACCAGGGACAGTTATGATCCTTAAAGATCACTTCGTCCTTGATTTATGATAACAAGGTGAAGTAGTCTGAGGATCCATTCTTGTTTTAGTTGCGAGAGGATGCGATTAGGGAGCATCTTCCGAAAGACGATGGTGTCTTGAGGTTTTGAGGCAGGTTTGTGTACCATTTGATGTTGAGATGAGACAAACTATTTTGATGGAAGCTCATACTGCACCTTACTCCACTCATCCTGTTATGGGTAAATAAGGATGTGAAGAGTAACTTGAAGAAGGAGCTAATTTGTGTCGAAATATATGACCTGTTAATAGGTAAAGATCGAGCATCAACGTTCTGCCTGTTTGTTTAGACCACTTCCTATTCCTAAGTGGGAGTGGGAAGATATTTCTACAGATTTATTACTAGTATGCCAAGGACTCGGATCATATTGAACATGATTTGGGTCATTTTTTATCGACTAACCAAATCGGCTCATTTTTTGGGATAAAGGATACTTTGGGACCCGAGATAGTAGCACGTATGTTTATTACGGAGAACGTGTGTTTGAACGGGACTCAAGAGCATTATTTCCGATGGAGCACGGGAGACTACATGGGGTACAGAGGAGAATATGAGGTTGAGGTACCCTGAGTCGTTCAATTTATAAGTTTTGGGATGAAACTTCTTTTTAGATATGGAGAATGTAATATTCGTACCATTTATTTTAATTTATTTTGTATTTTCTTGTCTCATTATTCTTGACTCATTGATCTTGTCATATTGTTGGATAAGTCATTCATATTTCCCTATATTGGTATCAGTTGTGATGTTCAGTTATTTTAGATTTTGCGCCAATTGGCATTTCCCACAGTGTATTGTTGGAGCATGCACAACTTGTTACCATTTGGAACATTGGTGCTTGAGTTACGACTAGCATAATTATATTCGTTTTGCTGATATTCGTTTGATGTGTTGTTGTTTTGGGTTTTACGGCCTTTTTACTCTATTTGTTGTTTGTCGTGCTTTCTCATTCGGGCGAACTTGAGGCTTGAACGTTGTCATTTTCATGTGTAATACCCGAGATTTTGTTCCGGAATCGTTGAGTTTTCTGGGTTTTATCGGATTGTCATTGTCCTCATCATTGGAATTTCGTGCCATGTTTGGGTGTGTCTTGTTGGGACACGTGTTTGGAGGCGTTTCGGATCACTATGTGAGTTTTTGAGTTTTTGTGGTGTAGCGCACACTAATGCTTGAGGCATAGCGCACGCTACTGCGTGGTGTTTAGCGCACGCTACTGAATGTGTAGCGCACGCTAACTGGCAGTCCAGAGGCAGTCCAGTAGCTACTGGACTGGGACTGAAGCTTTGTTAGCGCACGCTAAGGCCGATAGCTAGCGCACGCTATCGACTGCTTAGCGCACGCTCTCTCTTCTTTCTAGCGCACGCTACCCGGCATGTGCGGTTCTGTCCAGGGGCTACTGGACTGGTTTTGTGACCCGTTAGCGCACGCTACGGCCTTTAGCTAGCGCACGCTAACTTTGTTATAGGCGGTTTCTCTGGAGCGTTGACCCCGTTAGCGCACGCTAAGGCAGGGTGTTTAGCGCGCGCTAATAACTGTCCAGTATAAATACTGGACAGCAGCATTAAGTCGTCATTTTCCACTTTTCTTCATCCCTTCCGACGGGAGTGAGATCCAGAGGCGATTAGGACCGATCTTCTTCTTCTAGCTTCATCTCTGAGCGGATTTGTAGATGTTTAACAACATCTAATCATCTTCGCGGTCCAGATCAAGGTAATCTCTTCTTAGAACCCTAGTTTCTTGAATTTGGGGTTTTTCCTTGGATTTGTGATTCTTAACCGATCTCATCCGATCGGTTGTGTATTTTTGGTTGTCTTCACCGTAATCTTCAGATTTTGTTAACCGTTCATCGATTTTTATCGCCCGGATCAATGATTCTTGATTTCTTTGAGAATACTTAGATCCTTGTCGTTTTTAGGATCGTTTCGGATTTCGATTAGTGTTATTGATTCGTGGTGATGCTATTGTCGTAGTATTCGTGGGCTGTCGAAGTCTTGATCGTTTTTTGGAGGTTCAAGGTTGCCCGATCGTGCCGTTAAATGGTTAAATCGCTCGTGATACCGAGGCAAGTATCTTGTCCATACGTTTCATGTTTCGTAGGCGTAATTATTAATAAATGATTATATACGCAACCCAATGTTTAATGAACGTAAAAAGAGATCGGTATGTTCTCGATAAATGATGTCTTTCAACGATAATTCGTGTACTTCGTGAATATATGTGTTCTCGGAATATGTGTGTTGGTTTGGTATGTTGAAAGATGCTATGATCACTTTGAGTAAGTTTAATAGACCATAATCCTTTGCCGGGGATTACGTAATGTTATGTGTACTTGTTCGGTAAGAACGTGTTGTGTATGATATTAGTTGTTACTCCTTTGAAAGGGGGTTGTGATGTTTAAGTGTTGCTTGGTTTGATGTTCTGCTCATTATTATGTGATCGTTGAAAGTGATGTACCTCCGGGTAGGATTGTTGAATCTCCGGGATCCATACTTGCTAGTATGGGTCGGGCGTGACCGTAGGGTTATCCAATCCGGGTATGTCTTGCGGGGACTCCGAGGTTCGGGGCTTGCTAGCCCGATGCCGAGATAACTTGTGGGGTTATCATCGAGTATGTCTTGCGGGGACTCCGAGATTCGTGGCTTGTTAGCCCGATTCCGGTATAACTTATGGTTGTGGTATGTAATGGTTCCGTGACTGTTGTCATGAGGACATGTGATTTGGTATGGTTTCCTATTGGGTTATTCACTCGGGTATATTCTACGGGAGCATCTGAGATTCGTGGCTTGTTAGCACGGGACGCGAATAATCCTTAGGAACATATGTTATGTGATTCGGGTCGTGGACCCTGTGGCTTATGATTCGGGTCTTGGACCGTGTGTTGTGAATTGGGTTGTGTACCGCGTTTTATTATTGGAATCGTATTTTGAAAAGATGATTTTGGGCCATGTCCCTAAGTGTTTTCGAAGGGCTTGAGAATTCCTTTATTTCAAATGTTTTCAAACTCCCGAGATCATAAAATATTTTGTATGAGATACATGGTTCTATTCCTACCTTTTATAAATCAAACTGTTTTGATTAAGTGAATTATCTCGGGAAATATATTCAAGATTATTATATTCTTGAAGCACGTTGTGTATGGCTTGTACTTTAGTTCTATACTTGCACTAGCAAAACAGTGGAGTTTTGGGTGGATATCTGTATTGCGTCCAGGTACTTGCAGGTAGGTGGGGAGCGAGCCACAGGATCGATACGAAGGATGATGGGAGACGAAGATACTAATCACGTGAAGACCAATTGTAGAGTATTTGGTAGAGTCGTGTTGGTTATTCCTCCGATGTGTTATTTTCTCAAATTATGGAAGTGTTATTATATTCTAGCCCTTGCGTGGGTATGTGTGCTGGGCAAGGATCTTGTATGTATTGTTGTGTGTGTTGTGATATAAGACCTAATCGGTCTAATGGTCCTTTATGTAGCCATGTCGGCATGTGAAGTGATGCATTGTTTTGTATTTAGCCTGGTAGATCCTCGCGGAGAGGGTCTGCGGCGCTGTAATATTCCCGAGTGGTTTGGGGGTGTTATAGAATATGGTATCGGATCTTAGGTTGAGAAAACCTAGGCTGTCAGGTTGAGTTGTGTGTTGTCGGGTCTTGTCTTGTCAGATTTGGTCTGACTGAGTGGTGTCGCGACGCGTCGTCTGAGTTGTCGGTCGTGATTAGTATCGAGGCGCAACCATCATCTTCGTGCGATATGTGGATGTAAGTCTCCCTACTTTGTTGTGTCTCGTATTATACGAGTTTATGTGATTCTATGTTATTATGTGGAGTTTAATTGTGCCTCGTGAATACTTACTCCATACTTGTTTGATTCTCGTATTGTGTTGGAATAAAGAGTAGTACCGGTATGTATGTATATATATATATATTTACATCTTTGTGTAAAATCGTTTTTACAGGAGTGATGTTTTGGATTGGTTACTCAATAAAAGTTTATCAATGTGGTATTTCAATTTCAAATGTTTTGGGGAAGTCACGTAAATTCTATTTAAAAATATCCTTCGAGAAGGAAAAATGATTTGATTTTCGTGTGATGACCTCGAGACCAAAGATTTTGAGAATTCAAACTACACATATTATATTTTCATCTTGCATTGAAAATTTTCAAAATTGGATTTTAAATGCTTAAACGAGGTCTACCAATAGTTTACTTGAGACGTGACTTTCGCCTTCAACTTTTTCAGTTAAACGATATGTAGTGAGAATGTAAATTGTTGGCGTTTGGATTCGTATGTTCTTGTTTATTTGTAACCTTCGGCTTTTGGCATTATTTGGTATATGTTCATGAATGTGTTGCTGGATGAGAATAGCTAGCGCGCGCTAACGTGGCATGGCTAGCGCACGCTAAGTCTCTGTTAAATACTTCGGCAAACACAGGACGGAACTTCAATGAAAGAGGAAAACAATACTCGAGTATTCAATAACCAATCCAGTACAACAACACTGATTGGAAAACTCAAAACATAACTGGAAGGCCAACACAGTATCACACTTGCCCACCATCTTCATGCCGACCCGGTACCTGCCTGTCCGATCTTCTGGAACCTGAAATACATGAAACGTATTTCCCCCATAAAGGGGTTAGCCGTCGAATAGCTAGTGCAAGTATATCAAGTATGAAACACAATACTCCTCGACAATAAAGTAAATGTAATCCGTCAATTCATCAATTCAAGACTAGTATTCCGGAATGACTAAAATCTCATGACGTATGTGAATGCCGTAGAAACGGTTCGTTCATATCATACGCCGTTACATGTAGGAATGCCGTCAAAACGGTTCGTTCGTTACATGCCAATAATACATATATGAATGCCGTAAAAAACGTTCGTTCATAATATGCCATCAATATATCTATGAATGCCGTAAAAACGGTTCGTTCATATCATACCATCAATTCCTCTTACTTTCAAAGTCGAGAACGCACAATCATAAATGTATACTTGCCTTTGAGACATCGAGAAATCGAACGGAGGAAGGGTATGAATTCGGTAGGTCCAAGAACGCGCTTCCGGCACCTAAACGATTCGCAAGGAGTATGATAATCAATCATCCATATTCAAACTTCACGAAAGAACTCCCCAAACCCGTCTACGATTCATAAAGATATACGGATAATCAACTAAAGGTTGGAAAATCATCCTAAACCTCACAAGTCCGAAAACGGCACAATCTAAACCATAAAATCGTAGGAAAAGTATACATACGGTATAGATACATCATAATCTCAAGGTTCTCAAGCTTCAAAGCGGTTAAATCGGACGAATCTACGAAAAACCCCAAAATTCCCAAAAGGTAGGGTTCTAAGGATTTTTACCTTTATTCGGACGTTAGGAGGAATTAGATGTTGAGAAATCCTTGTTCTCCAACCAAATATATCGTTGTTAGAAAGAAGATCGCTTCCAATCACCTAAGATCGCCTCTCCCGAGTGATTACCGTCGAAAAGGAGTGAAAAAGGTGAGAAATGACGAAAATAAAGTCAACTGCCATATTTATATCTGTCTAGTCTAGCGCACGCTACGCCTCCTTCATTAGCGTGCGCTAGCGAAGTCACCGGATAGTCCAGTGGTTTCTGCCGGTTCCGTTAGCGTGCGCTAATCGACTGTCTCTAGCGTGCGCTAGTCCAACATGTGGCATTCAGTACTGGAGTCTAGAACTTACTGTCTCTGCCCTGCTCAATACTTAGCGTGCGCTAGCGCTAAGACTTAGCGTGCGCTATTCCATGACTCTAGCGTGCGCTAGCCGAAGCCTAGCGTACGCTACCTGTTAGTCCAGAAAATCTGGTAACTTCACTGCCTCTGCTGACCAGCCCGGTAGCGTGCGCTACGGACGGATGTTAGCGTGCGCTACTAACCACGAATAGCGCGCGCTAACAACCCCTAGCGTGCGTTAATCCGCCAGTCCAGAGAGCAGTTCGAAAAGTTGGTTCTGACCTGACTGACATTCTTAGCGCGCGCTATGGCTCAAAGCTAGCGTGCGCTAATCAAGCAGAATTAGCGTGCGTTAGCCTAGGCCTAGCGTGCGTTATATTTCCGGTCCAGAACATTTCCGCAAGGTCCTAAACGACATGATCAACAACCAAACGAGATACGAAACTCAAATAACAATATCAACAACATCTCCAAGCATTTACAAAGCGTCAACATAAGAGAAACGGCAAGGTCAAACAGTCAATAAAAGTACGGGTATTACATCCCGCAGCTGATGCATAAGGGATCAGTTTCAAGTCATCCATCTCCTTTTGTGTCTTAGGACACATATCCTTACATAGTTGAATTCCATGTCGGTAAGGTAGGAAACCTTTCTTGGAATTCTCCATGCTAAACTACTTTAGCACTGTATCGATATAGGATGTATGAGATAAGCACAACATCATTTTCTTCCAATCACAAAAGATCCTGATCCCAAGGACGTGTCCTGCTTCTCCCAAATCCTTCATATTGAACTGCTCAGATAGCCATACCAAGATGCACGGCAACCCATTCATGTTGTATCCAATAAGAAGGATATCATCTTCATACAGTACAAGCAATACCAACACATTTCCATCGCATTTCTTATACACACAACTCTCACTCAGACATTAGATGAATCCATATGACTGGACAACCTCGTCAAATCAACTGTTCCAAGATCTAGATGCTTGCTTAAGTCTATAAATGGATCTCTTAAGCTTAGACATTAAGTGCTCTTCTCCTTTAGCAATGAATCCTTCGGTTGGCGCATGTAGACTTCCTTGTCTAGACTTCCATTCAAGAATGCAGTCTTGACATTTATTTACCAAAGGTCTAGATCCAAATGCGCGGCTATAGCTAAAAGAATCCGGATTGACTTAAGCATGGCTACGGGGGAAAAGGTTTCATCGGAATCGATACCCTATTTTTGAGTGTAACTTTTCGCTACAAACCTCGCTTTGAAGGTTTCAACCTTCCCGTCACCTCATTTCTTTTGCTTGTAGACCCACTTATTCCCAATGGCTTGCACCCCATCAGATAGTTCTACTAGCTCCCACACTTGATTGAAATCCATAGATCTCATTTCGGATTCCATTACTACTTGTCAGGAGTCAGCATCTTTATATTGGATTGCCTCCTTGTAAGTCCAGGGATCTGATTCGTCTTCGCCTGGGATTGAGTCTGAAGACTGTTCCATGCCTATAAATCATTTTGGTTGATGAAAAACCCTCCCACTACGACGAGGCAAATCCTCAGTTGGTGCAAAGTCTCAAAATTGATACGTGGTGCAGTGTTTGTTGATGCTTATACGATTGGTATAGATGGAGTCTCGCCCCTGAACTCTTCCAGAATTATTTCGCTCATGGGCTTGTGACTAGTCACACAATCCTTTTCCAGGAATTGAGCATTGGTATTAACAATGACCTTCGATCTTAGGGACTATAGAACAAGCCACTCTTCGTTCCTTAGAGTATCCTACAAACACTCGTACCTGCATGCGAGGTGCCAACTTATCGACTTCCTTATTCATCACATGTCCGGAGTACCCCAAATCCAAATATGTCCTAGACCGAGCTTTCACCCACTCCACAGATCCTATCGGTGTTTTTGGAACCGATTTTGAAGGCACCGGAGTTTAGAATGTACGCCGTTGTTTCCAAGGCATACCCCGAGCGAAATAGGTAAATCGAGTAATTCATCATTGACCTAACCATTTCTAAAAGAGTTCTATTCATTCTCTCGGAACACCATTTTGTTGTGGAGTTCGTATGATGGTGAGACGAAATCTTCTCATTCGCCAAGAAATCCAAATACTCTCCACTAAGGTATTCACCATCCGATCAAATCATAGTGACTTGATACTCTTCCGATGACACTTCTCCTTTTAATCCTTGAAATCTACGAACTTCTCAAAGGCTTGATTTACATTGTATTAAATAGATGTATCCATATCTCGAATAATTTTCTCTAAACGTGATGAAGTATTCTAAACCACCTCTAGCACGGATGTTGATTGGACCACATACATCTATATGAACCAATTCTAACACATTCTGAGCACAATTTCCCTTAGTTTTAAAAACCATTTTGGTCATTTTACCTTCCAGATAGGATTTACAAATTGGAAATGACTCAACTTGGAGGTCATCCGATGGGCCATCATCTACCAATCTTTGAATTCTTCTTAGATTTACATGACCTAACCGTAGATATCATAGATATGTTTGGTTTATGCTTTAAGGTTCTTTTCTCTTTTTAGGTTTGGACAAAGATTTAAGCATTTTATGTTTATACGTGGGAGTTTGCGTAGTATTAATGACATACAGTCCATCAGTATGGATACCTTTGCAAACATATTCACCAATTCTTCAAATAATAGCATCACCATCAAAAGAAACTGAACTCAATTTAGAAAGTGAAATTAAATTTATTCTAAAATCTTGTACCAATAATACATTATTAAAGACTAATATTTTATCATTAATCTTTAATTGCACGACTCCCACTGCAACATCCGTAAGCCTGGAATAATCGCCCCAATTGATAGTGATATCGCTCGCACTGACATGCTTGGTTACCTGAAAACCATGCGAGTCAAAGCAAACATGATGTGTGGAGCCTGAATCTACTATCCACGAAGCGGTAGAAGAAGATGCCAAACATGTTTTGGCAACTAATGCACGAGACAACCCTTTCTTAAGAGCAGGGCAGTCCGCTTTGAAATGTCCTTTCTGACCATACTTGTAGCACCTTTTCCTTTGGCTTTTGGTTTGCCTCAGGATGAGGAGCCTTGCTCTTTACTTTGAGAGTTGCCACTTGCTTCTGGCCCATTGGTTCTTCTTCTTCCCCCACTTGGGTTTAGAAGTCGAAACACTAGTTGTCGCAAGAACTTGATACCCTTGTCTGAAGAGTCCTTCCGCAGCTTGAAGCTCTGCCAGCAATTCCACCAAGGTATACTCCATACGATTCATATTATAGTTTAGGCGGAACTGCTCAAAGCTCCTAGGTAAGCTGCCTAGGATGATATCGATCTGCGTTTCCGCATCGATAGTAGCCCCTAAGATATCAAATTTATTTACATGAGAAATCATCTTTAGAATATGATCCCTTACCGGGGTTCCTTCAGGCATTTGGGTCATCATCAAGACCCTAATAGCATTTTGCCTAGCTACCCGGTTCTGATGACCAAACATATCGCTGAAATTTTTCATCATTTCCGTGGCCGTGCCCATACTCTGGTGCTGATGATGCAATACATTAGCTAAAAAATCTAAGATTTAACAACGAGCCATCTCATTAGATTTCTTCCATTTGCGGTATTATTTCACCTCATCAGGTGTCGAATCTGCATTTGGTTCCAATGGGCATTCCTCAATTAAGAAAAACTTGTGTTCTTCAGTAGTTAGAACAATGTTTAAATTATGTATCCAATCAGCAAAGTTAGTTCCCTCTAGTTTTTTTTCTTTGAGAATTACAGCAAGTGGATTGAAAGACACCTGAGATTAAATTAAAAACATTAATCACATAATGCATAGCAAAATATATTGAAAAACATCAAAACATAATATATATGCTAGCAACCAACACATCGAAAAACCCACATATGCAAGCCACGATCGTGTGGACGTTTACACACACATTTTTCAAGTCGAGTTTTACGTCTTTAATTTTTACTATCTAGTCAATTATGTTATGATAAGTAAAATTAATAATTGGTTCCTCTTGGTCATGTATTAATTAACATAGACTCTGATGGTAAGCTTATTAATTAATACACCTAAGTGAACACCATAATTTAACAATCTTAAAATATTATCTTTTAAATAATAGTTCTACAGATGGAGGGTCCTATCATAAAAAATAATATTTATCTTTTGTTATCATTTGAAATTTAAAGCTAGTGAACCTATAATTAGCACATCCGATATGGAGGAAGACCCTAATATCAACGCGCATGCTAATTACTTCACAATTTAGATTAATTATTGATGCCAATTTGATTTAATTTTAAAAAAATCAATTTAATCACTTAGTTATTTTAGCCTTAAGGTTTTTAATATCAAGCATACATTCATACATGCCATTCATCAAAATAGTAAAAGTCAAAATAAACGCATGGATAATTAAATTATCCAATTCTCGTGGTCTTCTTTCTTGAATTGAACCCGAGAAAATCTTCGACTTGATATCTCCCACTAGATCAAACATCTCGTCACTCCTCCCCGGCCGGTCCGTGGATTTCCAAAATTAAAATTTCACTTTTATGCAAAATTAATTACATAAAAAATTCAAGTTTAAAATTCTGACTCCCCAGCGGACACGACAAACAGCGGTGAAGCGGCTCGGACCAAAAGCTGGACGACCCAACTCGAACCGGTGAACCGGCCAGGAACAGTGCCGCGTGCCTCGGCACGAACTGTGCTGTTCGAGGCATCCATGTCTTTCAGCCGGCCCTTTGCATGCTCTTGTTTGGACACGACATCCCAAAGCAAGGTGTCCAGGTCTGCTCTAATTTTTCGAGATTTTGTCTTCTCCGAATTAGATTACAATTTTACAAAAAATAAAATACATCGAATTTACAGCAAAAAATACACGAAAAATAAGATCCTAGATCTACCCATGGATTTTCTCATGGGAAAAACCATTATATGCCTTAAAATCGGGCCAAACCAATAATTGCATAAAAAATAATAAAATTAACCATTCATATAACCATGATAATTGATCATATTCCCTACAAGAACACATCTAGCAAAATATTCCAACATCAAATTATATGAATATTTAAATTTCTATCAATTCATCACCAAAGTTAATTAAAATATCAAAAACCTAAAATTAGGCTCTGATACCAATTGTTGGAAATAAAACGCAGCGGAAGCGAAATTGGAAAAATATTTGATAAAGCGTTTTACGTATCCACGAGTACAAAACCTATTTAGGCATGCTAATTAATTAACTACTAAGATTAATAAGCAATTTTAATATTATTTATTATTTGTTAAATAAATTTGTTGGTAAATTCAATATTCTAATCTAGATCGAAAATTATAGGATATTTACCTCTTGAAGCGTAGTGGTTGCTTTCTTGATCTCTTCCTCAAAATCTTCTAGAGTATGATCCCCCTTAATCTGGACGTTGTGTGGGTGGCGAGCTAATGTATCTTGCTTGGACTTCAACTGGGATCGGTCGAAACTTTATTGTACTTATGTGACACCCGATTTTTCTTGTTTTCTAGTATTATATAAATACTCTTATAAAATTGATGTGTTATCTAAATTGTAGAATAAAAACACAAGTCAAGATCAATTAAACACAAGAAGAAAAAAATCAAACTCTCCCTCTTAAGATGAATATCACAGCCGAAATTCCCCTTTAGAAGTCCTATTAATAGGCTTTGGACTACTCTTAGGATATTAAGGAGGATTAGGGTTAAAACTCCTAGTGCAGCCCAACGTTCCATATTAAGCCTTTCCTAATATGGTTGAGTTCACTAATATCAACTCAGTCCACTAAAGAATTAATATTGCACTTGCAACCAAATCCCAATTTACGAAATCGGGCTCCTTATTTAAATATATTATTTCTCATATTTAAGATATTGAATGTCTATTAATTAATTTAAGCTAGTGACAACTTTAATTAATTAATTTCTTATTCAAGAGTAGTACCACTCAAACCTTATTATTATATCGGAATTAAATCCACATGCAGGGTTTAATATAATAATCATTATCAAGCTCCTCAAGGGAACATCATCAACTCGCACGAGTCGGGATACGATTTCTAGTTAAAATAATATTTGTGATATAAATAATATTATTGCCCAAGATAGGAAGCTTATTGAGTCAATCACGGTGACTCTCACCCATGGTAAATCAAAGCAATAAATTATATAAATACATAATTAAATATTATATACTTAAAATTAAGAAATACTAATTATCCGAGATTTACGTTCTTCTTACAGTCAGCACAGAAGACACTATCTCACTTCAATTTAGTTCAACGTATGCAAATATGCTAATGCATGCTAACAGTCAAGACCAACTAATCCCAAGCATACATTACAACCTTTCATATAATTTGTCTAGTAATTATATAGGTTGTGAACTATTATATTATTTTATAAGGCACCGATAAGGTGATCTTCCGTGTGACACTAACACACCACATTATCTATAATATAAAATAATTAGACATTTCATTTGCATAACCATAACATGAATAAATAAGCAAAATATGTGATTAAATATAATTAATATTCTCATATGTAGTCAGAGGGAAATAAGGTAATACAAGCATAAAATATGATTTGCAGTATACAAGCCTAACACCAGGGACAGTTATGATCCTTAAAGATCACTTCGTCCTTGATTTATGATAACAAGGTGAAGTAGTCTGAGGATCCATTCTTGTTTTAGTTGCGAGAGGATGCGATTAGGGAGCATCTTAGAAAGACGATGGTGTCTTGAGGTTTTGAGGCAGGTTTGTGTACCATTTGATGTTGAGATGAGACAAACTATTTTGATGGAAGCTCATACTGCACCTTACTCCACTCATCCTGTTATGGGTAAATAAGGATGTGAAGAGTAACTTGAAGAAGGAGCTAATTTGTGTCGAAATATATGACCTGTTAATAGGTAAAGATCGAGCATCAACGTTCTGCCTGTTTGTTTAGACCACTTCCTATTCCTAAGTGGGAGTGGGAAGATATTTCTACAGATTTATTACTAGTATGCCAAGGACTCGGATCATATTGAACATGATTTGGGTCATTTTTTATCGACTAACCAAATCGGCTCATTTTTTGGGATAAAGGATACTTTGGGACCCGAGATAGTAGCACGTATGTTTATTACGGAGAACGTGTGTTTGAACGGGACTCTGAAGAGCATTATTTCCGATGGAGCACAGGAGACTACATGGGGTACAGAGGAGAATATGAGGTTGAGGTACCCTGAGTCGTTCAATTTATAAGTTTTGGGATGAAACTTCTTTTTAGATATGGAGAATGTAATATTCGTACCATTTATTTTAATTTATTTTGTATTTTCTTGTCTCATTATTCTTGACTCATTGATCTTGTCATATTGTTGGATAAGTCATTCATATTTCCCTATATTGGTATCAGTTGTGATGTTCAGTTATTTTAGATTTTGCGCCAATTGGCATTTCCCACAGTGTATTGTTGGAGCATGCACAACTTGTTACCATTTGGAACATTGGTGCTTGAGTTACGACTATCATAATTATATTCGTTTTGCTGATATTCGTTTGATGTGTTGTTGTTTTGGGTTTTACGGCCTTTTTACTCTATTTGTTGTTTGTCGTGCTTTCTCATTCGGGCGAACTTGAGGCTTGAACGTTGTCATTTTCATGTGTAATACCCGAGATTTTGTTCCGGAATCGTTGAGTTTTCTGGTTTTATCGGATTGTCATTGTCCTCATCATTGGAATTTCGTGCCATGTTTGGGTGTGTCTTGTTGGGACACGTGTTTGGAGGCGTTTGGATCACTATGTGAGTTTTGAGTTTTTGTGGTGTAGCGCACACTAATGCTTGAGGCATAGCGCACGCTCTTTGCGTGGTGTTTAGCGCACGCTATCGAATGTGTAGCGCCGCTAACTGGCGATCGAGGCGATCCGGTAGCTACCGGATCGCCCAAGCTTTGTTAGCGCACGCTAAGGCCGATAGCTAGCGCACGCTATCGGCCGCTTAGCGCACGCTCTCTCTTCTTTCTAGCGCGCACGCTACCGGCATGTGCGGTTGTCCGAGCTCTTGGTAGTTTTGTGACCCGTTAGCGCACGCTACGGCCTTTAGCTAGCGCACGCTAACTTTGTTATAGGCGGTTTCTCTGGAGCGTTGACCCCGTTAGCGCACGCTAAGGCAGGGTGTTTAGCGCGCGCTAATAACTGTCCAGTATAAATACTGGACAGCAGCATTAAGTCGTCATTTTTCACTTTTCTTCATCCCTTCCGACGGGAGTGAGATCCAGAGGCGATTAGGACCGATCTTCTTCTTCTAGCTTCATCTCTGAGCGGATTTGTAGATGTTTAACAACATCTAATCATCTTCGCGGTCCAGATCAAGGTAATCTCTTCTTAGAACCCTAGTTTCTTGAATTTGGGGTTTTTCCTTGGATTTGTGATTCTTAACCGATCTCATCCGATCGGTTGTGTATTTTTGGTTGTCTTCACCGTAATCTTCAGATTTTGTTAACCGTTCATCGATTTTTATCGCCCGGATCAATGATTCTTGATTTCTTTGAGAATACTTAGATCCTTGTCGTTTTTAGGATCGTTTCGGATTTCGATTAGTGTTATTGATTCGTGGTGATGCTATTGTCGTAGTATTCGTGGGCTGTCGAAGTCTTGATCGTTTTTTGGAGGTTCGAAGGTTGCCCGATCGTGCCCGTTCGTCGTTCGTCGCTCGTGATACCGAGGCAAGTATCTTGTCCATACGTTTCATGTTTCGTAGGCGTAATTATTAATAAATGATTATATACGCAACCCAATGTTTAATGAACGTAAAAAGAGATCGGTATGTTCTCGATAAATGATGTCTTTCAACGATAATTCGTGTACTTCGTGAATATATGTGTTCTCGGAATATGTGTGTTGGTTTGGTATGTTGAAAGATGCTATGATCACTTTGAGTAAGTTTAATAGACCATAATCCTTTGCCGGGGATTACGTAATGTTATGTGTACTTGTTCGGTAAGAACGTGTTGTGTATGATATTAGTTGTTACTCCTTTGAAAGGGGGTTGTGATGTTTAAGTGTTGCTTGGTTTGATGTTCTGCTCATTATTATGTGATCGTTGAAAGTGATGTACCTCCGGGTAGGATTGTTGAATCTCCGGGATCCATACTTGCTAGTATGGGTCGGGCGTGACCGTAGGGTTATCCAATCCGGGTATGTCTTGCGGGGACTCCGAGGTTCGGGGCTTGCTAGCCCGATGCCGAGATAACTTGTGGGGTTATCATCGAGTATGTCTTGCGGGGACTCCGAGATTCGTGGCTTGTTAGCCCGATTCCGGTATAACTTATGGTTGTGGTATGGAATGGTTCCGTGACTGTTGTCATGAGGACATGTGATTTGGTATGGTTTCCTATTGGGTTATTCACTCGGGTATATTCTACGGGAGCATCTGAGATTCGTGGCTTGTTAGCACGGGACGCGAATAATCCTTAGGAACATATGTTATGTGATTCGGGTCGTGGACCCTGTGGCTTATGATTCGGGTCTTGGACCGTGTGTTGTGAATTGGGTTGTGTACCGCGTTTTATTATTGGAATCGTATTTTGAAAAGATGATTTTGGGCCATGTCCCTAAGTGTTTTCGAAGGGCTTGAGAATTCCTTTATTTCAAATGTTTTCAAACTCCCGAGATCATAAAATATTTTGTATGAGATACATGGTTCTATTCCTACCTTTTATAAATCAAACTGTTTTGATTAAGTGAATTATCTCGGGAAATATATTCAAGATTATTATATTCTTGAAGCACGTTGTGTATGGCTTGTACTTCAGTTCTATACTTGCACTAGCAAAACAGTGGAGTTTTGGGTGGATATCTGTATTGCGTCCAGGTACTTGCAGGTAGGTGGGGAGCGAGCCACAGGATCGATACGAAGGATGATGGGAGACGAAGATACTAATCACGTGAAGACCAATTGTAGAGTATTTGGTAGAGTCGTGTTGGTTATTCCTCCGATGTGTTATTTTCTCAAATTATGGAAGTGTTATTATATTCTAGCCCTTGCGTGGGTATGTGTGCTGGGCAAGGATCTTGTATGTATTGTTGTGTGTGTTGTGATATAAGACCTAATCGGTCTAATGGTCCTTTATGTAGCCATGTCGGCATGTGAAGTGATGCATTGTTTTGTATTTAGCCTGGTAGATCCTCGCGGAGAGGGTCTGCGGCGCTGTAATATTCCCGAGTGGTTTGGGGGTGTTATAGAATATGGTATCGGATCTTAGGTTGAGAAAACCTAGGCTGTCAGGTTGAGTTGTGTGTTGTCGGGTCTTGTCTTGTCAGATTTGGTCTGACTGAGTGGTGTCGCGACGCGTCGTCTGAGTTGTCGGTCGTGATTAGTATCGAGGCGCAACCATCATCTTCGTGCGATATGTGGATGTAAGTCTCCCTACTTTGTTGTGTCTCGTATTATACGAGTTTATGTGATTCTATGTTATTATGTGGAGTTTAATTGTGCCTCGTGAATACTTACTCCATACTTGTTTGATTCTCGTATTGTGTTGGAATAAAGAGTAGTACCGGTATGTATGTATATATATATATATTTACATCTTTGTGTAAAATCGTTTTTACAGGAGTGATGTTTTGGATTGGTTACTCAATAAAAGTTTATCAATGTGGTATTTCAATTTCAAATGTTTTGGGGAAGTCACGTAAATTCTATTTAAAAATATCCTTCGAGAAGGAAAAATGACTTGATTTTCGTGTGATGACCTCGAGACCAAAGATTTTGAGAATTCAAACTACACATATTATATTTTCATCTTGCATTGAAAATTTTCAAAATTGGATTTTAAATGCTTAAACGAGGTCTACCAATAGTTTACTTGAGACGTGACTTTCGCCTTCAACTTTTTCAGTTAAACGATATGTAGTGAGAATGTAAATTGTTGGCGTTTGGATTCGTATGTTCTTGTTTATTTGTAACCTTCGGCTTTTGGCATTATTTGGTATATGTTCATGAATGTGTTGCTGGATGAGAATAGCTAGCGCGCGCTAACGTGGCATGGCTAGCGCACGCTAAGTCTCTGTTAAATCATACCCTAATCGGTCTGAGCAGAAGCTCGGAAACTACATTCTGGCCGTAAGTCTAACTTTTACGATTGTTAGGCTGACCGTTTGAGACCGTACTCTATGTGTGTTGTTCATGAATAATAATTGTCGTGTGTGGTTATGTGTAACTTGAACTGTGTTCTTGTCCGCTGCGTGTGTAAAGTCCAAAATGACTTTTTGGGTACTTTTACCAAATAGTGTGTGTTTCAAAATGACCTTTCGGGTTTGTAAATTTGAATTATTTCGTTGACCCTTTTTCCTAACTCTTTTGTCGGGTGACTTAACATATATTTTGAAACTATTGAATTTCCGCGTCTACGCCTTGTAATTCCAAATGGTATTTGATGATGGTATTTGGCATTTGGAAAATGACTTTTGGGGAGTATTTGGAAAGTATTACCGTCATCGGCTTTTTTTTTGGCATTTTGGAACGTTTTTTTAAAATGGTTTTCAACTTGGTGAGTTCCGGCGCGGAAACCGTTCAGAAAATGATTTTTGATATAATGGATGATTTCAATTTCATTGCATTTATAAATCGCATAACAACGGCATTATAAATGAAGATTTTTGATATAATAGTTTGTATATTGCGCTCTAGCTGGAATTAAATGGTAATATGTATATGATTTAATGATGTTGGATTAAAGACAGAGATGTGAATATCTTGCTATGAGTTATGATCTTTCGTTACCCTAGGTTGTTGTTTGTTAGTATGCCGAGGGGCAGAGGTCGTGGTCGTAACCGTGGTGCTGATGGCCACGGGGATCAGATGAGGAATCGAGAGAATGCCGCTGGGAATGATTTTAGTTTGGGTGTTGCTACTATATTGCAACAAGTAGCGACTCAGATGACTCAGTTGACCCAGGTGGTTCAACGTAGCATTGACGCGAGTCAGAACGTTGGTGTAAATCAATGGCTTCGCGAGGTAGTTCGTATGAACCCCCCTCGATTCTCCGGTGTTGCGGATGCGTCGGGCTGGGATGGTTGGATTTTCCAGTTGGGAAATATTTTCGAGGCTGTCGGATGTCCTGAAGAGCGGAAGGTACCTATCGCTCAGTACCTTCTCGACAAAGATGCCGCTAATTGGTGGGAAGCTGTTAAACCTCGTGATCGTGATGTCAGGTGGGCGGAGTTCCAAGCATTTATGGAAACTGAGTTCTGTCCGAAACCGATTAGAGAGCAGAGGATTCGCGAATTCTACTTGGCAGAACCGCAAGATATATCGGTGTCGCAAGATATCATCGATTATAGCAAACAACTCAGTTATGTGCGAGACTGGGTGAGAACCGAGGAATAGAGAATCCTTCATTTTGATAGACGGATGAAGCCAGATATTCGCGTGTATATGTCGGGATTCAATTGCACCTCGTTGAGGGACTATCAAGATCGAGCATTAGCCCGTGAACTATCTTCGTTATCGTGGAGCGTGTGCCCGAGTCGAAGAAGCAGAGGAAGTCCGATGACCGTGTGGACGGTGCAGGAGTTGGTGTTTCTAGTTTTCAATGTCGTAGCCTTTCCGCTGTGAAGCTCCATCGCTCGATGCATGGAACTGAGAGTTCCAAGTCGTTTGCTCTGACTCCTGGTAAAGCCAGGAGAAGTTTTTACTCTAATGTGGCGGGACATGTTCGTGCACATTGTCCTTCTCCGCCAGTAACGTGTTATAGGTGCGGACTCGAGGGACACCGAGTTCAGTTTTGCGAGATGGTTACCGAGCCTTCCGGGGCAGGGACTTGAGCACCGATATCTGGATCGACTCCGAGAAGCCCCTGAGTGGCTTAGCCTATCAGTTGTTTATTATGTTATTTCCCTCGTTTTGTTGTTTCGATATTCCAGAGATTAACTTCTTTTATTTGAAGTGGATCGGATTTTGAACTCTGTACTTTCGACTCTGTCGAATCGTTTATGTTCATTGATATTTTCTGAACTTGTCCTGTCTTGTGCTTTTGTTGATCGAACGAGTTGTGATATTGTTTCAGAATAACCCGTTTGTCGTTATGACTTTCCAATTGCTATTCCCTTTCCTGTGGATCTTATGTGAATACACATCTTGTTGTCTTCACCGGATCGTATATTATCTCGAGTCGAGATGTGAACTCTGGAGTTGTTGTTTGAGTATTATTGTTCGTCGTGATTCGAACATGATTGATCGACTGTTGTTGTCTCGATCATTGTAACTCAATCGTTTGAGGGTTCAGTTTTTTGTTGATCTCATTTCGTGATTGTTGAGCGTTAGGACTCCTTCGTAATTTCCTTAAGTTCAGGAAATTTGTTTTGTGTTCGATCTTCCAACCCTTGGGCTGTGGAATTTCGTATTGGTTCGGCGTATAGCTCGTGTTTTGGTTGATGTACTGTTGAATTGTTCGACCGTATTGATTTTCGTTCGTTGTGTTTTGTTATTTCAGCAACGGATATCGTGTGTTATCTGAATTTGTTTTGCGTCGTTCATTCTATGTTTCAAGTTTCGGGGACGAAACTTCTTTTAAGAGGGGTAGAATATAATACCCGAGATTTTGTTCCGGAATCGTTGAGTTTTCTGGGTTTTATCGGATTGTCATTGTCCTCATCGTTGGAATTTCGTGCCATGTTTGGGTGTGTCTTGTTGGGACACGTGTTTGGAGGCGTTTCGGATCACTATGTGAGTTTTTGAGTTTGTGTGGTGTAGCGCACGCTAATGCTTGAGGCATAGCGCACGCTACTACGTGGTGTTTAGCGCACGCTACTTAATGTGTAGCGCACGCTAACTGGCAGTCCAGAGGCAGTCCAGTAGCTACTGGACTGGGACTGGAGCTTTGTTAGCACACGCTAAGGCCGATAGCTAGCGCACGCTATCGACTGCTTAGCGCATGCTCTCTCTTCTTTCTAGCGCACGCTACCCGGCAGGTGCGGTTCTGTCCAGGGGCTACTGGACTGGTTTTGTGACCCGTTAGCGCACGCTACGACCTTTAGCTAGCGCACACTAACTTTGTTATAGGCGGTTTCTCTGGAGCGTTGACCCCGTTAGCGCACGCTAAGGCAGGGTGTTTAGCGCGCGCTAATAACTGTCCAGTATAAATACTGGACAGCAGCATTAAGTCGTCATTTTTCACTTTTCTTCATCCCTTCGACGGGAGTGAGATCCAGAGGCGATTAGGACCGATCTTGTTCTTCCAGCTTCATCTCTGAGCGGATTTCTAGATGTTTAACAACATCTAATCGTCTTCTCGGTCCAGATCAAGGTAATCTCTTCTTAGAACCCTAGTTTCTTGAATTTTGGGTTTTTCCTTGGATCTGTGATTATTAATCAATCTCATCCGATCGGTTGTGTATTTTTGATTGTCTTCACCGTAATCTTCAGATTTTGTTAACCGTTCATCGATTTTTATCACCCGGATCAACGATTCTTGATTTCTTTGAGAATACTTAGATCCTTGTCGTTTTTCGGATCGTTTCGGATTTCGATTAGTGTTATTGCTTCGTGGTGATGCTATTTTCGTAGTATTCGTGGGCTGTCGAAGTCTTGATCGTTTTTTGGAGGTTCGAAGGTTGCCTGATCGTGCCCGTTCGTCATTCGTCGCTCGTGATACCGAGGCAAGTATCTTGTCCATATGTTTCATGTTTCGTAGGCGTAATTATTGATAAATGATTATATACGCAACCCAATGTTTAATGAACGTAAAAAGGGATCGGTATGTTCTCGATAAATGATGTCTTTCAACGATAATTCGTGTACTTTATGAATATATGTGTTCTCGAAATATGTGTGTTGGTTTTGTATGTTGAAAGATGCTATGGTCACTTTGAGTAAGTTTAATAGACCATAATCCTTTGCCGGGGATTACGTAATGTTATGTGTACTTGTTCGGTAAGAACGTGTTGTGTATGATATTAGTTGTTACTCCTTTGAAAGGGGGTTGTGATGTTTAAGTGTTGCTTGGTTTGATTTTCTGCTCATTGTTATGTGATCGTTGAAAGTAATGTGCCTCCGGGTAGGATTGTTGAATCTCCGGGATCCATACTTGCTAGTATGGGTCGGGCGTGACCGTAGGGTTATCCAATCCGGGTATGTCTTGCGGGGACTCCGAGGTTCGGGGCTTACTAGCCCGATGCCTAGATAACTTGTGGGGTTATCATCGAGTATGTCTTGCGGGGACTCCGAGGTTTGTGGCTTGTTAGCCCAGTGCCGGGATAACTTATGGTTGTGGTATGGAATGGTTCCGTGACTGTTGTCACGAGGACATGTGATTTGGTATGGTTTCCTATTGGGTTATTCACTCGGGTATGTTCTACGGGAGCATTTGAGGTTCATAGCTTGTTAGCACGGGACGCGAATAATCCTTAGGAACATGTGTTATGTGATTCGGGTCGTGGACCCTGTGGCTTATGATTCGGGTCTTGGACCCCGTGTGTTGTGAATTAGGTTGTGAAACCGCGTTTTATTATTGGAATCGTATTTTGGAAAGAAGATTTTGGGCCATGTCCCTAAGTGTTTTCGAAGGGCTTGAGAATTCCTTTATTTCAAATGTTTTCAAACTCCCGAGATCATAAAATATTTTGTATGAGATACATGGTTCTATTCCTACCTTTTATAAATCAAACTGTTTTGATTAAGTGAATTATCTCGGGAAATATATTCAAGATTATTATATTCTTGAAGCACGTTGTGTATGGCTTGTACTTCAGTTCTATACTTGCACTATCAAAACAGTGGAGTTTTGCTAACCCCCAAGTATTCGGGGGGTGGATGTCTGTATTGCATCCAGGTACTTGCAGGTAGCTGGGGAGCGAGCCACAGGATCGATACGAAGGATGATGGGAGACGAAGATACTAATCACGTGAAGACCAATTGTAGAGTATTTGGTAGAGTCGTGTTGGTTATTCCTCCGATGAGTTATTTTCTCGAATTATGGAAGTGTTATTATATTCTAGCCCTTGCGTGGGTATGTGTGTTGGGCAAGGATCTTGTATGTATTGTTGTGTGTGTGTTGTGATATAAGACCTAATTGGTCTAATGGTCCTTTATGTAGCCATGTCGGCATGTGAAGTGATGCATTGTTTTGTATTTAGCCTGGTAGATCCTCGCGGAGAGGGTCTGCGGCGCTGTAATATTCCCGAGTGGTTTGGGGGTGTTACATCATGTGGGATGATAGCGCTAAGACTCGTATGATCATTTCATACTCAGCCCGTCACTTTTCATGATTCTTCTTATTTCGGTTGTCGGTCGAGCAATTTCATGTTATTGCACGAGAATGCATTGTAGGAAAAGAGTTACGACCGTAATTCGCTATATGTTACGTCCGTAGACACTCTCGACCTTATGGTCTTAAAGGCTCTTATTACGGTATTAACCATGAGTGTGGCGAGGCAGTGAGTTCCAGTTGCGACTATACGGTCGTAAAACTGGCACATTACTGTCGGCAAACATCGAACTGCGGTTGTAAATCCTGTATATTATGGCCATAACGTCCTTAATGTATAACCAGCAGGTTATTATTGCCATTTTTCATCCCTTTTTCAATTTGGCGATGGGTGCGACGGTTCTGAGCTATTTTCCGAGAGGAGATCGATTATTCAACGCTTGAGAGCCAATTCTACGCATTAGAACATCGTCTCATCATCCAATCATCAATACTTCCCCTCTAAATCAAGGTACTGTGTTATAGATGTTAGAAATATGCCCTCGTATGCTACTCAAAGGATGAGAGAGTGAGATCATTATATTATAATTATGAACATCAATCGAATAAGGTATTAATTATTTTCCTATTATTGTATATCATTAACAACATGATTTGATATATAGAATAATTATCCTTGTATTTTGAGAGCAAATATTCTACTCCTTATAAGATAAGGGGATAGGCACTAAAAGTGTTTTAGGCTCGAATGCTTAACTAATTCGCAAATTGATAAAACTTAATTGAACATTAATTTTAGATAAAACTTTTATAACATGTACGTTGACAAGTATAGTGCATGTTTTCACTAAGAGTTAGTGGGAGCACACGTTATAGATAATACTAATGGGATTAGTATATTCGGACATGACTCACCTCGATTCGATCACATAGATTTCACTCTGGGATAGTCAATGATAAATCGAAAGGTTGTGATAGGTATACGTGAACCTTTAACTTGAGGATTCAGTAGGAGGTGTGCTTGTGAGATTAAATTAGTCATTAGAGTAGTTCGATCCACTGACCAACTAGTGGGCTCAACGTCAAAGTGCGACTTGATGGGTAAGTAGCAGTCTCTACTAAATACTAAGATAGGATTAATCTTTCTCCTGTAAGTGAACAGGTAGATTCATATGCGGTTAGTGGCAAAAGAGATCATAAATCTTTGGCCAAAGCATTTAGAGCTAGTTATTTTTTATACACGAAAGCTCGGTGATCTCAGTTTTCACTAACAAAACCATAGAGTCAAGTTATAATAGAGTTTGATATTATCATGACCCTAATACTTGACCGGGACATATGATTGAAGAGTTTATACGTATACGGTATTCATAATGTAAAGGTTTTTAGAATAATCCCTATCATTCGTTCTCAGTTGCGTTACGATGTGGGCCACGGGACTGGCTAGGTGATGCTAACACTCTTTCGGATCCTCCCAATGGTAACTTAGATGAGCCTGCAGAGTCGCGGCACAGGAATAGACGATGGATTATATTTAGCTTATTCTCTCTTGGTTAATATTGGACATTAAATATCTAATCTAATTTATTGGATAAATTAAATCGGTCTCGTGAATTAAATAAATTACTGGGTAATTAATTTTATTCATATTATTTCTTAGAGAATTTATATTTAATAGAATTAATCAAATGTTAATTAATTGTATTAATAATAAAACGTACCAAGATTTATCTATCAGACTAGATACACGAGGACCCGTTTCACGGACCGGAATGAACTAACTCCGTATTATTGGTTAGTGGTCGCCCCCTCTCACATGGTGATTTATCACCATGTTTTGTATTTTTTGAAGACATGTATCATTTGTGGAACATAAAGATAGGTGTATTCTTTATTAAGGCTTGTGGCATTTTGTGGAGTGAGTTTGTGTTAAACAACAAACAACTTTATCCTCCCCAATAACTTGAAACCATTTGGACGTGAGGTGAGGTCAAGAAGGAGACAAATTTTTCTAGTTGTATACACTTGTGTGTTCTAAGTGTATTTTGAGAGAAAATAATATTTATAAAATATTTAGAGTATTTATGAAATAAATATAAGATATTTCTATTTACTTCTAGTTGGATACTTCATGAATAAGAAGATAGAAATTATTTTGGTCATCTTTCGATGCGTGATACGTAGAGGCACGGTGTTTTCGGTACTTGAAATTTTGCCAAAGCTTGGATCGTTTTCATCAATATTTAATCAAAGGACTTCAAGGGTTGATTTTTAAATTCATGCTTTGAATTATTATATTCATATACATGATGCTTGACCGATTTTGTTTAGGGATTCAGTTTATTGATTGGATCAGTTTTATTATTCCCATGCGCCTTTGTGTTTAAATTCCAGATCCCAACAATGGTATCAGAGCGAAGTCGATGCGATCCTATAAATGATATTCGCATTTAGAATGCTTGGTTAAATTTTTTATAATTTGGAATCATAATTATTTTAGTCGTTAATATTTAATGTTCGTCGAAAAATGTATTTTTTATGATTTTATGTAACAATATAAACCTATTTTTTGTTATTTATAAGTGTAATTTAAAAATTAGAAAAATATTACTTTTATATTCGGGACGAAAAAGACGAGCCGAAAAAGTGGTCGGACCCGGCAGCTCGAGGCTGCTAGTGGCTGCAGGCATCGGCCGAGGGGACTGACCTCTCGGACAAGATGCGGTAGTCCTGCCAGGCCGCGGGCTTGGCCCGGCCCATGTGTTTCCGACTTTGTTTTTTTAGTTTATATTTGGTAAATTAATTCCTCATAATTTAAATATAATCTAATTTGACTAAAATAAAAATATAAATAGTATTTTTATTTTTAAGGAAATTAACTTAATAAAATATTTATTTTCACCCAGAATAAATTAAAATTATTGTTTGTGTGGATTAATTGGATTAATTCTAATAGTTAGATTATTTTATATTGATTGGGTCAATATATTTAATTTAGTATTTATGCCATTACTTTAATGTAATTATTGTATTTTTTGTGATGGTAATGTAGTTCGTGGACTTAGTTTTGAATCTTTATTCGATGTGGTTGTAAAATCGATTTTCAGCCAATTTATTTATTAGGAAAATTTGTATATGATGTAATTTTTATTGATATAATAATTTAGCTGTGGCGAAGAGAATCACCATAAAGAGGAAGATTCAAAGACATGTAATTTGATTACTTGTATTTTTTTGGGTCGATGATGACTCAGTACTTGGGAATGGTTCATGAACTGCATGTTGGTAGATACTGTGTTGTGGATGTTTTCATATTGTATGACGAACAAATAAATTAATGTGCAAAATATAACATATAATTGCGTAATACTCCCACTTACAAACACTAAGTTATAAAGGTTATGAGGTTTCCTACCCTCTGTCAAACTCGTGGAAAATTGAAATCTACACTAAAAAACTATTCTTCTCGGTATGTTGGGGCAGTATGTTGGGAGAAGGTCGATAAATTCCTAGAGTGCTGCCTTCGGTTGTGATAAATCAAACCCCTAGAAGTGGTATGGGCTATCGGGTGAGATTTAATTGTCGGTCTGGTAGGAGTTGACGGTTTAAACTTAGATAGTTCAGCAAGCCATATTGTTGGTCACAATATACTATTGTACAACTTAGAAGGGGGAGGCTGAACAAGTTGTAATCTTTTTCGAAGTTTAAGTTTGCGTAGTGGAAGTCTTAGACTAAGTTACTGTAAGTACAGCAACTAGACAATCTCTTGTTACTTGGTCCTTACAGGGTTTTCAAAACAAGTACACTAAAATCACAGGCAGTAGGAAAACAATAAGGACATAAAGTAAGAATACACAGTTTAATGTGGTTCTAGGTAA
Organism: Orobanche coerulescens; assembly: GCA_033398695.1. NCBI lineage: Eukaryota > Viridiplantae > Streptophyta > Magnoliopsida > Lamiales > Orobanchaceae > Orobanche > Orobanche coerulescens. Next base: position 53,926,374 of record CM065808.1, on the reverse strand, counting down.
TCCCCTCTACCTCCACAGGACTTCCACACAGGAGTAACAAGTTTATTAAAATCAAGGTGTACACAACTATATGACTTTAACTAAACCTGTTGTTATATCGTTCACACAGATTGATGCAGTCGACTGTAGATTGAGTCGTTCATACAGATTGGTTGTAGGCTTCTTCGACTTGCTTCTTCTTACACAGATTGAAGCTTCGTCCTTGAACTCTATTATTCTCACATAGGTCGGAATAGATTGACTTAGTCCATACAGGGCTAAGGGTCTCAACAGTAGGTTTTTGAAACATCACGAATAGAACAACATATGTAGGCTTTGTAAGCTTTGCTGTAGTTGTGATGTTCTTTGTTGAGGACTTAGATATTTCTTCACTCACGATACATATTGTATGCTTGAAGAAATATATTGCTCTTAGATGATAAGCGCGGTGTTCATTATAGCCCTTGTGTGAGAAGTTATTTTCAATGTCCTCTTGCTTGGGCTATTTATAACCTTTGGAAGTAGATCTGTTATAAATGTAGCCAATTGCCGGTTGGTGAGATTTAGACAACTCAGATTGGCGTCTTCATAATGTTCGAATTAAAGATGTTTTGCATTTAATGCTTCAGATATTCTCTTTGATCCGCATTAAATGTTGTTCTGTCTGTTCGTCTGCATTAAATCTTGTCCTCTCAGCATTAAATGCTATTTTAAAACCATGAATACTTTATGAATAAAGAAAGATTATTTCACAACGGTTTAAAGTTCAGTTTATGTCCTGTTGGATTTGTGTTTAACTTTTCCTAAGTAAAATACCTAGAGCATTGTTTGTTGTAGCCAACGTTTCTTCTTTTGCTGTACTCTGGAGCTTAACTGCAGGATTTGTCTTCTTTAGGCGTTGTATGAAATTGCACTCTAGGGACAAGCTGTAGGGTGCATTTATCTAAACATTTGGGTATTATTTTTCCCAACACAGATAAACCGAATGGGTTGAGGGCAAGTGAACTAGGGGTAAAGAAAGATCGAATCATCCATAGATGGGTTGGTGTTAGACACCACTTTACAAAGAATGATAGAATAGAAACCGTATGGATTGCCCTCTATTATACTTGGTAAAGAACTCGATCGCCACTATGAAGTCAACTATGACCTCCGAATTCCACATGGAAGTGTGTAATATTGATAAAATAGTGGGAGCCGAGTTATGAATATAGAAAGTCCTTTATTTCTTTACTTGGATCATAATTAAACAATCACTAATGAATCTAATATTATTTTCTGCAGTTAAACAATCTACACTCTCTCAAAATTACAATGAACCCACTCTCTATTTTACTTGAGAAAAACACTCTTACTGGACCCAACTTTGTTGACTGGATCCGCACTATGAGGATAGTCATCAGCATGGAGTCGCTGGGTTACCTCTTAGAGGCAGACATCTCATTAGCTCCTACAAGGACCACTTATAATCACTGAGAAGTTGATGCCCATGAAAAATGGGTTAAATATGATGTCAAGGTTCGTGGTTTCATGATGGCCTCTATGAACAATGAGTTTCAGATGGCCCATGAGCAAATGCCTTTTTCAAGGGCGATTCTGACACATCTTGTTGAGCTCTATAGGGAGCACAGTCGAACTGCTTGGTATGATATGTCGAAGCAGTTGTTTGGTGCTCGAATGAAGGAAGGTGGGAAAGTTGAGGACCACGTTCTCAAAATTATATCAATGATCGAGAGATTGGAGGCTCTTGATTTTAGGATGCATACTTTTCTCCAGACTGACCTTGTCCTGCAATCACTTCCCGACTCCTTCTCTCAGTTTGTTATAAATTTTAACTGCAATGAGATTGCTTGTAACATAATTGGGCTGATGAACAAACTGAGGACGGCACAGTCTCAGATGAAGACTAGGTCGGGGGAGGCTGCTCTTGTACTTTCTTCTGGGCCTTGGTGTAACACCCCCAATCTATTTAGGGACATTACACGCCATAGATCCTTTCCGCAAGGATCTACCAGGCAAGGAACTACAAAACAAACCCACACGTGGTCAATTCGACCGAAACATAAAACCATAGACCGATTAGATCTCTCAAAATACAACATAGCAGTACAACTGATAAATCAAAATACAACTCGATCACAATTTACATAACATGTCCATCATCTTAAGGATGACAAAGAACTTGAAATAAATACTCGGACTGACAGATCACTGACGGACAACCGTCCACAATTATGACTAGTATCGCTGCTTTACATCATCCTCCATGCCGATCCTGTGGTTGCTCTCTCCCTCAAATCGGAATACCTGAAAAAACATAACATAATCCCCAAACGAGGGGTTAGCGATGGAAATCGCTAGCAAGTAACCAAGCTATACAATTATATATCAAGAATACAATCGTTATGAAAATAACCTTTCGACAAGGTAGTAACACGATCCCCAAGTCTAGTCTTTTCAAAATCATTTACTTTAAAATGAATCATGTGAATTACTCCAGAAATCACTTTAAGAGATTATTTAGAGACTTCGGGTGTCTCACTGTAAAATCATGAAATATGAATATTTTCCTTTCCAAAAAGGTTTTCTTTCAAAATCATATAAATGATCTTATTCTCAACCCAAAACCTCAAAGACCAAAACCATATCCAACAATATAACCGGGATCCAAGATTCAAACATTTACATTTCAGAGATATCAAATCAACAGTCAAACCATCTCCGTGGCCCCGAAGATCCCACCTGGATTAGCTCGTCGAACACAACTCAAATACACCCATAAGTTATCTTGACATCGTACTCGCAAGTAACGATTCTCGGAGCCCTCTCCAGAGTTACCCAATTAGATAACTTTATGGTCAACTCGTAATGTCTGGCCGTACTCGCAAGTAACGCGCCTCCGGAGGCCTCAACGGAACCCTACCCGGATAACATCATTCAAACACGCCCATAAGTTATCATGACATCGCACTCGCAAGTGATGATTCTCGGAGCCTTCTCCAGACCTACCCGAATTGATAACCTTATGGTCACAATGTAACGTCTGGACGTACTCGCAAGTAACGCGTCGCCGTAGGCCTCGACGGGACCCTACCTGGATATCATCTCAATTCACTAAGATACACAACAACAAAGGTACAATATTAACAACAGTCCGCACACACGTAACACATAAGTTAACGCATCATAACTTCAACAAAGGCACAACATACACATCACACCATCATTAAGGGAAAACGCTAACTAGCGAATAATACAAGTATTACGCGATTCCACAATTCCTCGGGTAACTACTCATTTCTAGTATCCGTATTAAGCACAAAATAATATGAAATGGTTGTTATCATTCTTCACGAAACTCAAGGTTACGTTCGAATTTACTTTCATAGAAATCACATACTCGATTGAAAGTAAGTTCCGATTTAATATACAATCACTAACAAGACCACGTTAAATTCACGACACATCACATCAAAGTATAAAGAATATAGACGAGATACTCGCCTCAAGTCCAAAGCACGCGAAGCAACTGGAAAGCTCGACTGGAAACCCTCGAATCCTCCAACTAGTGTGAAAACACAAGAACAACATAATTACTACGAAGTCGATCACAAGGGGGATGGAAAATATGTGAAATTCCCAACAAGAATGTGTAGAAACAAAAGATCGAACACTTGGGGTTCAAGACTTCCCCAAGAACATCACTCGAACCCGAATACGATAAGAGACGTGAATCAAATCATAGGGAGAGAATCAATACAACCGATTGGTGATCTAATTTTTGAAAAACAGATACCGCCTGAAGGTGTCATTTGAAAATACAAGACTAACTCGTCAAAGTTTAACCGTTTTCAAAATCCATGCAAAACTGTTGATTAACCGCACCCTCGAAATATTTTCAAAAATCGGTCCTTTACAAACATACTCATGCTCATAATTGAAATTAAGAAAACCGTTTTCAAACCTACACGCAGCGAACATAATTACAACTATCCAAAATTAATCGAACTTGAAACCGCATGCCCACTCGGCAACGAGATCACAAATTCAATCAATCATAATTCGCGAACACAAAGTTCAAACATACGTCAAAACTACCCATCTGAGTTCCTCACGAACTCTAATGTCGATAACTTCTCTGGAACTTGTCAAGATTCATAGTTTTCACATCATATTGCACCAATCGGTGTCTAACCATCAATACATTCAGCTCAATATACACACGAAATACCACAATTATCAAACACGGATTTCATTTCACAGTATTACACAAACAAAAATTACACACCACAATCATCGTACATATAGGAAATCATGAAATACCAATACCTCGCTTAAAAGAGGAGACTTATGTCCACAGGCCGCACGGAGATGATGGCTGCACCACGATACTAATTACAACAAATCACAATGGATCACAACGGATCATAATGATCATGCTTGTTCACAATTGCTCACCCGGGTGATGTGACAAGACACGACTCCAACAAGACATGACTCGACAAGACCCAACTGCCTAGGTTTTCGCAACCCTAAGCTCCAATACCATTTATGTAGCACCTCCAATCCGTTTAGGGACATTACATGCCGTAGATCCTTTCCACAAGGATCTACCAGGCAAGGAACTACAAAACAAACCCACATGTGGTAAATTCGACCGAAACATAAAACCGTAGACTGATTAGATCTCTCAAAATACAACATAGCAGTACAACTGATAAATCAAAATACAACTCGATCACAATTTACACAACATGTCCATCCTCTTAAGGATGACAAAGAACTAGAAATAAATACTCGGACTACCAGATCACTAACGGACAATTGTCCACAACTGTGACTAGTATCGCTGCTTTACATCATCCTCCATTCCGACCCTGTTGTTGCTCTCTCCCTCAAATCGGAATACCTGGAAAAAACATAACATAATCCCCCAACGAGGGGTTAACGATGGAAATCGATAGCAAGTAACCAAGCTATGCAATTATACATCAAAGTATAAAGAATATAGACGAGATACTCGCCTCAAGTCCAAAGCACGACAAGCAACGGGAAAGCTCGACTGGAAACCCTCGAATCCTCCAACTAGGGTGAAAACACAAGAACAACATAATTACTACGAAGTCGATCACACGGGGGATGGAAAATATGTGAAATTCCCAACAAGAATGTGTAGAAACAAAAGATCGAACACTTGGGGTTCAATACTTCCCCAAGAACATCAAGAACATCACTCGAACCCGAATACGATAAGAGACACGAATCAAATCATAGGGAGAGAATCAATACAACCGATTGGTGATTTACAACAACACGATTCATGAAGAACAACACGAATCTTGAAGATTCACGAAATATAGAGGAAGGGTTTACAAGATGATTACCTCGAATCAAAAACGGAGAACACAGATTGATGATATTAATCAACACCAAGAGCTCAAGAATGATGATATCTCTAAGATAAATCGCCCAAAAATCGCCCCTAAATCGCCTAAACCATGAGGAAGAAGAATAGAGGAGAGGAAATGAAATCCTCTCCCAAAAACTCGCTGAGAAATAACCCTGCCGACCCGCATGCCGCGGCGCAGGTCGACTGTGCCGCGGCGCACGGCTGAAATAGGGTAGCAGGTTTTAGGCTGGGGCTGCGGCCCGGACTGTTGCATGCCGCGGCACGCAGTACAGCCGGACTGGCCATCATTCTTTCTAAGGCTGTGCCACGTCTTACAGTCCCAGGTGCCGCGGCACACACTGTTCGAGCCTAAAATTGATGAAAAACGACCCCCAAACATGATATAATCGTTCAACGCATAAACCCAACCATTTAAAGGCCTGAATGAACTATAACAAACCCTAGTATGGTGACTTCACATCAAACAAAGTCGGTCCCAACACGACGGTAACATCAATTGATCCGAAAAGAGAATGATCGCAATGGAAACCCAAAACTTTCGAATATTACGGAATGATCCAACACGATACTTGATCAAAACACCAATAAAAGTTCACAACACGTCTAACAACGCTAAATGGACTTACGGAAACATGAAATGACAGTTTCGAACCACCATCACACGAAATGAACCAAATAACGGAAAAAGTCTCCGAAAACACTAATTCGGGTGAAACAGCCCTGAAACAAACTCGGATGACCAAATACGCAGAACAAAACATTATCCAAATGTCAAAACGGTCGCAAGCGAGTTCTGGAAATCAGAAAAATGCCAAAAACAAAAAATTACTGAAAGAGAAAATCACGGGTATTACACTTGGAGGTCTAAGAACAATAAGAAAAAGGACAAGAAGCACTTCAAGCCAAAAGGTGGGGTACAGAAAGACAAGGATAAAGGCCACAAAGTTTCCTAAAAGTGACGGGGCCAAGAAGATGGATGTATGCCTCAATTGCGGTGACCTAGGCCACTAGAGGAGGCACTTTCTAAAACTTAACCACAATACGCCTTCAGGTACAAACAACTAGTTTTAGAAATAAATTATTCTGTAATTGTTTATTCTACTTCTTAGATACTTTATTCTGGTACAAGTTATCATATATGTACAATTAATCAGGATCTGGAACGAAGTAGGAAGCTTGGAGCTGGAGAAGTGACGGTGACAGTCGAATCGGGCATAATGTCAAGGCTACTGACATCGGATCACTTATGTTGGATTTAGAATCTAGTTTCATTATTACTTTGGATGATGTCACTACCAAAATAACCACTTTGGCTGACGATCGGACGGAGAATGGCCGACGGCCGTTCGTGGTCATCGGCTAAAGGTCGGAAGTTTCGCCGAAGACACTCATATTGTCGGCTAAAGTACTTTAGCCAACGACTATGCTTTTGGTCGTTGCTAAAGTTCTACAAGCCGTCGGCTAATAGGAGTAGTTTAGACGACGGCCATTAAACTTTAGCCGTCGGCTAAAGTCTTCCGTGTTTTTTGGATAAAATATCACCATCTCACACTTGAAAATCCACCATTTACAACAAACTCAAAAAATACACAACAAGAACATGAAAAACAACAATTTTATCTGGTTTGATCATTCAAGAAATTATATTGAAGGTATGTTTATTGAACTTTGACATCAAATATATATATATATGTGTGTGTGTGTGTGTGTGTGTGTGTGTGTGTGTGTGTATGTGTGTGTGTGTGTGTTAGAGTTGTTTCGATGATTATGAACATGTTTAAGAATTAATTCATTTTCTTGAAAATTTCTTGGTGTATATATAACATATATAGATGATTATATGATCAAGTATTGGTATTTTTGATTATGTATATGGATTTGAAATATTGAAGTTGAGCTATGATGATTGAAGTTGTAAGTTTCGTATGTTCTTGATAAATACGAATTATGATTGTGTAATATTATTGTTATTGTTGCTAAGGATGGAATAAAGTTGGATTGGTCTAAAAAATGGGATCCAAGAGTCATAGATGGAATGAGAGGGTTTATTCGATTTGTGAAGTAGCATAATAGTGATAGTATAATACATTACTGTCCTTGTAATAAATATAAATGTCACAGCGATATGTACTGTTTTACACTTGATGTTGTATGGGAGCAATTAAAAAAGAATGGATTTTAGGATAAATACACATATTGGATTTACCATGGTGAAAGATCAAATTAACTTATTCCGCATGATCATAGGCAGTTCAGTGGTAGCATATCTAATGGTCTCACAAGAAGGTTGATTGACGATGTGTTTGGTTATTACAAAAGGGACGAACCTGGTGAAGGTCAAGAATACAATATAGCTGATCAACCAGTCATCTGAACCCCTACATAGATACCCGTTAACACTGTTTTTTATGATAGATACAATAAGCTAATCTAGATCCAACAGACCTTTGTTTACCCTAGGTGTCACATTGTAACACCCCCAAGACGTTCAGGGCCTATTATAGCGCCGTGGACCCAACCCTTTGGAATCCACCAGGCTAACTCACAACTTGACATCGAGACTGATGACAAACATCATCGACATACAAATGATTACACAATTTAAGACATTAAAAAATAAATAGACTGAACCCAACAGTACAATTCAACATCAGAACCATTCCCAAATTGGGTACATAACAATATAAGTGCAAATGAAGGAAGTACTCGAGTACTGAAACAAATGACATAATTAATAAAATTAAAGGACTAGATGCCAAACAAACGACCATTGAACAGAATCACCCTTTCCCATCATTCTCGTACTGTCTGCATGCTAGTTCGCCTCCATGACCTGTACCTGAAATACAAAAGTATTTTTTCCATTTAAGGGGTTAGCGACAACAACTAGTGCAAGTACAATCCATTTGAACTACTATTCTAATCAGATGAAATATACGCCAAAAATCATTTTAGAAAACATTTATATTCCGGAATATTATGGTGCACGAGCACAAAACACAATTCTCCAACAAAACATTTCAAAGGTTAACCGTTGGTACGAGACTCACGGCCACCGCACCCCGCAGAGGCCCCGTCGGACCATCCCTAGGTGGTTAACCCCAGATCACGATACGCATACACACGGCACTACGTATCCCCAGAGGCCCCGTCAGACCATCCCTGGGTGAACATACGCATTCACATCCACAACATACATGGGAAGCCATAAATCAAATACTAGAATATGCATACAAATGTAAAGTACTTGCCTTTAAGACATCTTCGACGAGACGGAAAATAAACGACGGCTATAAATGACCCAGAGTGACCACAACTGTTCCTAAACGAAGGGTTAACACGAATCAGTCCTAGACGACATCAATAACCGAATGGAATACGCCCACAACCCCGGTTAGCAACCATAACAATATACGTATGGTCAACACGGGCGAGGATTTTCACAAAACCTCCCCAAATCGACAACTCACGAATCAAACACCGATGGAAATGGATTTAGAATCACTCAATAAAAATAATAAGAAATATCACAACATCAACGAACAATTCGAATTTAGATAGACAAATCCCGAAAAAACCCCAAAATTGACAAAGTTAGGGTTCTAAGCCAAAATACCTTGAATTCGGACGGAAGAAGATGGATTAGGATGATGATACACTTTGTTTGGAGTGCAAAAATTGATCGTCCAATGAACTCCACGGATAGCTCTCCACAAATTGGCCCAAAATGCTCCAAGAACTCAAAACGCGGACAAGGGATAAGGAAGGAAGAAAAGTGACGCGTCGGAGCCGATTCAGGATTTAAATACCTGACTGCGGCCTTATGTATGTCAACATGATGGTTTACATACGTTAAGGGTTTTACGTACGTAAGACCCATCACTTAACGTACGTAAGGACCTCGGCAGAACATTCTGCCCAATCTGCTGAACCCGATAACGTACGTTATACCTAACAGTTAATGTATGTTATCTGTACTCAGATAACGCACGTAATATAGCATGTATAACATACGTTATACATGCAGCAGTCCAACACTACTGAGTGCAGTCCCCTGCCCAAGGAAGTACAAAATCGAAACACAACAAATGATAGGATCCGAAGACAAAATTACGAAGTATTCACGACAACGAACCTAAGCGCTAAAAGGAAACACCATTCCGACTACCAGGAGGTTCGGACTTCGACGATGAAAGTAACTTTCCATCAAACTTTGGGAAATTACAAAATGGCCCAAACATTCGAAAATCATGATACGACGTCGGATTATGAAACCGAAACTCACAACACGAATAACTCAATCATACAAACTCATGGGAACAAAGGAATAATGAAATCAAATGAGTTTTACGAGAATCGAACGTACATGCGACAAGATCATAACATAAAGCATATTACGTAAAAACACCTCCGAAACTCGTTCAAATGGAAAAATGCCAAGAATAAGATAGATTCAAAATGCCAAAATAGTTACAAGCGAGTCGTTACAATAGACATGCGCCCAAAAATAGAAACTGCTAAAAATAGAAAGCATGGATATTACATTCTCCCCCCCCCCCTAATAGAAGTTTCGTCCCGAAACTTAAGGATCAAAATGCTCGGGGTACCTAGCACGCATATCCTCCTCCAATTAAGTCGCTTCCTCCACTTCATGCCTCGACCATTGCACCTTAACCAAGGGGATGTTTTTGTGCATTAACTATTTATCCCGATGTTCCAAAATCCTCACTGGCCTCTCCTCAAATGTAACATCCTTCTCGATCTCCACATCCCCGAAGTCAATAACGTGAGTTGGGTCTGGAAAATATTTCCTCAGCTGAGAAACGTGAAATACAATATGCACATGGCTCAACGATGGGGTAATGCCAAACGGTAAGCCAACTCGTCAACTCTCTCCAATATCTCGAAAGGTCCAATATACCCTGGACTAAGCTCCCCCTTTTTCCCAAAACGAAAAACTCCCTTCGACAGAGACACTCTTAACAAGACGTGATCCCCTACCTCAAACTCCAAGGGTCGACGCCTAACATCCGCATAAGACTTTTGTCGACTCTAAGCCGCCAACATTCTCTCTCGAATCAACTCGAATTTCCTCCTAGTTTTCAACATAATATCCGGCTCGGTGCCAAGTAAATCGGACGGTTCATTCCAACATATCAGCGATCGACATCATCGGCCATAAAGCGCCTCATACGGTGCCATCTTAATCGATGCATGCCAGCTATTATTATAAGTGAATTCAATCAGGGCCAAATGTTCCTCCCAGTCTCTACTCCAGTCTGGCGCACATGCGCGCAACATATCCTCGAAAGTCTGAATTGTACGCTCGGACTGTCCATCGGTCTAAGGATGGAAAGATGTGCTCAAACGCAAACGTGTCCCCAAAGCCTTATGTACCACCTACCATAAATGCGATAGAAACCGACCATCCCTATTCGAAATAATAGATTTCGGCGTGATATGAAGCCTCACGATCTGCGCAATAAATATACGAGCCAATTTCTCTGGTCCCCAAGTGTCCTTGATGCCCAGAAAATATGCCGACTTAGTTAGTCGATCCATGATCACTCATACCATGTTCATTTCCATCCTCGTCCTCGGAAAATTCGTAACAAAATCTATAGAGACGTCCTCCCACTTCCATTTCGGGACGGGAAGTGGTTTCAACAACCCAGCTGGCCGCTGATGTTCGATTTTTGACTTGCTGACAAGTTAAACACTTAGCCACGAACTACACTACCTCATTCTTCATGTCATTCCACCAAAAAATCTTCCTCAAATCCTTATACATTTTACTCGAGCCTGGATGGACTGAGTAGGGTGATGCATGAGCCTCCCGCATAATGCTCTGCCTCAATTTCAAGTCGTTCGGAACACACAGACGACCCTGGAAGCTCAATACACCATCTTCATGAATCACAAATCCAGGGGCCTTCCCCTTAACCACATTCTCATGGAGTTGAATAAACATCGGATCTTCCAACTGTCTCGATTTAATGTCGTCGACCAGCGACGAAGAAATCTCAAGGCCGCACAACCGCCCAGCATTCCCTGATAACACAACCTCAATACTCAACCCCATCAACTCTCGCTGGAGCCCTGGCTGAGCTCTGAGTAACTCAAGTGCCCGAAGCGATACTGATTTCTGACTTAAGGCATCTGCCACAACATTTGCCTTGCCTGGATGATAAAGGATTTCGAGATCGTAATCCTTGATTAGTTCCAGCCATCTTCTCTGTCTCATATTCAGTTCTTTCTGCATGAAAATATATTTCAGGCTCTTGTGATCGGTGAAAATCTGACACGATGAGCCATAAAAGTAATGGCGCCAAATCTTCAACACAAACACAATTGCAACCACCTCAAGATCATGTGTAGGGTAATTCAACTCATACGGTTTCAACTGACAGGAAGCATAGGAAATCGTCCTTCCGTGCTGCATGAGTACACATCCAAGTCCTTGGCCTGAGGCATCGCTATAAACTGAGAAGCCCTCGTTACCACACGTTAACATTAAGACGGGAGCGATAGTCAACCGCTTCTTCAACTCCTCGAAACTCTTCTGCCTCTCGTCTGTCCAACAAACTTCTTTGAATTCTACAACAACGGAGTAAGCGGTCGAGCGAGTTTATAGAACACCTCGACAAACCTTCGATAATACCCTGCCAAACCCAAAAAACTACGGACCTCTTTCACATTCTTAGGCGGCGCCCAATCTAATAATGCCTCTATCTTGTATGGGTCTACACGAACACCCTCGGCCGAGATCACGAGACCGAGAAACATAACCTCCCGCAACCAAAACTCACACTTTTGAGAACTTCGCATAAAGGCACTGAGTTCTCAAGATTTCCAACACGATATGCAGATGACATGCATGCTCCTCCTCGCTCCTCACTAAATCAGAATATCATCGATAAAGACGATCATACACTTATTGAGATATTTGATAAATACCTTGTTCATTAGATGCAAGAATACGACTGGGGCGTTGGTTAGCCCGAACGGCATGACCACAAACTTGTAATGGCCGTATCTCGTCCGAAAGGCCGTCTTCGGAATATCGGAATACTTCACCCGAAGTTGGTAATATCCCGATCTCAAATCAATCTTTGAGAACACATTCGCTCCCTGTAATTGGTCAAACAAGTCGTCAATCCTCGGAAGCAGATACTCATTTTTGATGGTCACCTTGTTCAACTCTCGGTAGTCGATACATAAACGCAATGACCCATCCTTCTTCCTTACAAACAAGACCGGTGTGCCCCAAGGCAAACCGCTCGGTCGAATGTAACCCGTGTCTATAAACTCTCCCAACTGTTTCTTCAACTCAAGCAATCGGCAGGCGTCATCCGGTACGGCATTTTCGAAATCGGGGCCACACCCGGCTCTAAATCAATGGTTAACTCAACCTCACAGTCTGGTGGAAAACCCGTAACTCATCTGGAAAGACATCAGGATACTCGTTTACTACCAGAATAGGCGAGAGCTCGACTCCCCCTTCTTCCGATCTCAAAGCATAACATCAGTAACCAGTGCAACCCCCTTGAAGGAGTTTCACCGCTTTTATAGTGCTGATCAAGAATCTTTGACTACCCCGTTTGCGTCCACCAAAGGAGTGTTCAGTACTGTCATTGGCTAACATCGAAATGGTCCTCGCTCTATAGTTCATGATCGCCCCATGTCGATCCATCCAATCATCACAAGGATCAAATCTTCATCCTTAATGTCTACCACAATCAGATTAGAAGACTAAGCCCTCCCCGCGAAACTCACCAAAAAATATCTAATCCCACGATCCCCCACAATACTATCTCCAAGGAAGTTTAACAACAAACTGTTCACATGCAACTAGACAATCAACATGCAGATGACGCATACAATCTAAAGAGATGAAATAATGCGTAGCACCAGAATCAAACAGCACGGAAACAGGATGTTCAAGGATGTGAACGGTACTTGTAGCCACCATCGCGTCAGGATTTCCGGCTTGTCTCACCTCATAGACAAGGGGCGGAACAGACCCCGCACTAGACGCTCCCCTTCTAGAAGACTGTCCACATCTTCGACCTCTGCCAAAACTCTACTGAGGCTGATTAGCTGTCGGATCCTGATTCACGCTCGGTTATCTCGTATCCGGGGCTGACATATGAGTAACTGTCGCCCAAATCGCATCTCCACAGTACGCTGCACGATGCCCCGAATGACCACAATTATGACACTATAGCGACGGGCTGTCACACTAACTCATCATATGTCCTGGACGACCACAGTTAAGACAAGTATGACCACGAACAGGAACAGCCAGAGCAGACTTAGAACCATGGCCTCGCCCAAATGATGGGGACTGATTCCCAAAGGCTCGCGGACCAGACTGAGTCTTCTGATAGCCGAAAAATTTACTTTCTGAAAACTGACCGGAAGTCTTCTGCTTCTTACCCTCTGCTGCCACCTCCGTCGCAGAAAAATACATCTCATAGGCCATCGCCATGTTCTGATAGTCTTTCAAAGTCGTACACCCAAGGCCTGACATATAGTGGCGAACCCTCGGTTATCTGCATGTCGAAGTGGCGGATCTTGTCCTGTTCATCCCGGATCTGATTCCTCACATAGTGTAGCTGCTGATTATAATCTTTAATCGCTTGAGAGATAGGAAAATCCTAAGGTTTCGCCTCGAAGAAGGCTCGAATCCTTACCTCTTTCACTAGCCACGGACAATACTCGGCCTCCATCAATTCCCAGAACTCATCCCACATAGGTACCCGATCCCACAATTTCACTGCCTGCCACCACGTTGCTGCCTCCTTGGCGAGAAAGTACTGAGCAATGGGTACTTTCCTCTCCTCGGAGCAGTTTGCTGCCTACTTTCTCCATCTCAAATATCCAACTCTCCCAACCAGAAGGGTCGGAAGTACCATCGAACTGTGAAGGATGCATACGAATCACATTCTAAAGAAACTTGTCGGTACCAGAACCAGTAGGCAGAACCTGAGTAGCATTATCCTCATTAACCAGGACCGTCTGAGTTAGTAGCACCATCTGATTCGCTATTTGCTGCAGTATGTTAGCTACCCCGACGTTATCATTAGCGGTACCGAAGCTAGCAGACTGATCCTGTTGACCTTCGGCACTAGGCTGGACACTGTTCGACAAAAACGGCATTGCTGAACCAGCCTCAGAGCTATTGGACATGGCCGCCCCACCGGCTGCGCCACGTCCTCTACCGCGTCCACGACCGCGTCCGCGCCCTCTACCAGCAGGCATTCTGAAGAAGTAACGAGTGAGTACAGTTCAAACGCAAAACACATTACGATATTAAGAAAGGAACAACAAAGGATAACACAACGAGTCAAGTTAAGAAAGCTTACGAGCACCGGTGTACTGAGAGGATGGCATAATAGTGATACTGTTCAGGAACGACACTCGACTAGACCCAAATAACCGACAGCCTAGGTATCCATAAACCTAAAACTCCGATACCATAATCTGTAACACCCCCAAGACGTTCAGGGCCTATTACAGCGCCGTTTATCAAACCCTTTGGAATCCACCAGGCTAACTCACAACTTGACATCGAGACTGACGACAAACATCATCAACATACAAACGATTCCACAATTTAAGACATTCAAAAATAAATAGACTGAACCTAACAGTACAATTCAACATCAGAACCATTCCCAAATCGGGTACATAACAATTAGAAGTGCAAAGGAAGGAAGTACTCGAGTACTGAAACAAATGACATAATTAATAAAATTAAAGGACTAGACACCAAACAAACGACCATTAAACAGAATCACCCTTTCCCATCATTCTCGTATTGTCTGCATGTTAGTTCACCTTCGTGACCAGTACCTGAAATACAAAAGTATTTCTCTCATTTAAGGGATTAGCGACAACAGCTAGTGCAAGTACAATCCATTTGAACTACCATTCTAATCAGATGAAATATGCGCCAAAAATCATTCTAGAAAACACTTATATTCCGGAATATTACCATGCACGAGTACAAAACACAGTTCTCCAACAAAACATTTCAAAGGTTAACCATTGGTACGAGACTTACGACCACCGCACCCTGCAGAGGCCCCGTCGGACCATCCCTGGGTGGTTAACCCCAGATCACGATACGCATACACACGGCACTACGTATCCCCAGAGGCCCCGTCAGACCATTCCTGGGTGAACATACGCATTCACATCCACAATATAAACGGGAAGCCATAAATCAAATATTAGAATATGCATACAAATGTAAAGTACTTGCCTTTGAGACATCTTCGACGAGACGGAAAATAAACGATGGCTAGAAATGACCCAGAGTGACCAAGACCATTCCTAAATGAAGGGTTAACATGAATCAGTCCTAAACGATATCAATAACCGAACGAAATACGCCTACAACCCCGGTTACCAACCATGACAATATACGTACAGTCAACACGGGCAAGGATTTCACAAAACCTCCCCGAATCGACAACTCACGGATTAAACACTGATGGAAATGGATTTGGAATCACTCAATAACAATAATCGATAAGAAATATCACAACATCAACGAACAATTCGAGTTTAGATTGACAATTCCCGAAAAAAAACCAAAATTGATAAAGTTAGGATTCTAAGCCAAAATACCTTGAATTCGGATGGAAGAAGATGGATTGGGATGATGATACACTTTGTTTGGAGTGCAAAAATCGATCGGCCAATGAACTCCATGGATAGCTCTCCACAAATTGGCCCAAAATGCTTGAGGAACTCAAAACGCGGACAAGGGAGAAGGAAGGAAGAAAAGTGACGCGTCTGAGCGGATTCAGGCTTTAAATACCTGATGGCCTTACATGCGTTAACATGGAGGGTTAACGTACATTAAGAGTTTTACGTACATAAGACCCATCACTTAACGTATGTAAGGAAGCATTCTGCCCAATCTGCTGAACCCGATAACATACGTTATACCTAATAGTTAACGTACGTTATCAGTACTCAGATAACGCACGTAATGTAGCATGCACAATATACGTTATGCATGCAGCAGTCCAGCACTACTGAGTGTAGTCCCCTAGCCAAGGAAGTACAAAATCGAAATGCAACAAAATATAGGATCCGAAGACAAAATTACGTAGTATTCACGACAACGAACCTAAGCGCTAAAAGGAAACACCATTCCAACTACTCGGAGGTTCGGACTTCGACGATGAAGGTAAATTTCCCTCAAACTTTGGGAAATTACAAAACGGCCCAAACATTCGAAAATCATGATATGACGTCGTATTATGAAACCGAAACTCACAATACGAATAACTCAATCATACAGACTCATTGAAATAAAGGAATAACGAAATCAAACGAGTTTTACGAGAATCAAACGTACATGCGAGAAGATCATAACATAAAGCATATTACGTAAAAACACCTACGAAACTCGTCCAAATGGAAAATACCAAGAACAAGATAGATTCAAAACGCCGAAACGATTACAAGCGAGTCGTTAAAATAGATATGTGCCCAAAAATAGAAACTGCTAAAAATAGAAAGCATGGATATTACACACATGACGGTTCTTGATAGTGTCATAAAGACTATGAGGGTAAAAGTGGAGAACAAAACCTCGATTTAAGTTGTGGATGATTATTTAAAAGCTACATGTAAAATGCTCCCGGGGTCATCATCTTCCTAGTAATCACAATAAAATGAGACGTATCCTAAAAGGTCTAGGCTATCATACATCAAGATCTACGTGTGCATATATGATTGTGCATAATATTTAGAAAGCCTACTGAAGACCTAAAGAGATGTCCAGTATGTAACACAGAGAGGTATAAGCTCACTCCTTCTGATAAATAGAAAGATATGAAGGTTCTTTGGTATTTCCCTTTGAAGGATAGACTGGAGAGGCTTTTCATGTCTCCTCACACAGCCAAGGCAATGAGATGGCACGCCGAGCCCTGCATCCATGATGAGGATACTATGATACACCCTTCTGGTGGAGAGCATTGGAAGAATATAGATATGGAGTTTCCAGAGTTCACATTAGATGTCCGGAATGTAAGAATCGGGCTCACATCTGATGAATTCAACCTTTTTGGCAACATGAGTCTATCGTATAGTATATGGTCGGTGGCAATGATTCCTTACAACCTTCATGGATGTGTATGAAGAAGGGGTATAATATGTTGACTCTCTTAGTACCGGGCCCTGAGTATCGAGGAAAATGTATTGATGTTTATTTGAGACCTTTAATAGAAGAGCTGAAGTTGTTGTGTGAGCAAAGTCACCTGACGATAGTTACTCACATGAGATGTTCTACTTACATGCTATGTGTACTGGTACCATTAGTGATTTTCCTGCATACAGGATGCTGTCTGGATATGTTATTAGTGGATATAGAGGATGTCCAGTGTGGTTGAATGCCGACTACATAAGGTATCACTGTCGGAAGGTTATCAGAATGCATCACCGTCTATGGCTTGAGAGGATGCATGTCTGGCATACGGATGCTGAAGCATTTGATGGGACTGAGGAGGTGTGTGATCCACCATGGGAGTGGACTGATGAGGAAATTTTGGTCGTGCTGAATGAGTATGATTATGGGCAGTTGAGCAACCATCCTGATATAGTAGCGGCAACTCCCGAAAGACCGAACAGGTATAAGTACTAGTCCCACAAGAGTATATTCTGGGATCTACCTTATTAGAGTAAGTTGTTGATTAGGAACTACCTATATGTGATACACATAGAAAAAATATTTGTGAAAGTATTGTCGGTACAGTGTTATGTTGGGAAGCGAATACTAAAGATGGCCCTAAAGCATGCATTGGTTTAAAAGAAATGAAAGAATGGAAGGGGAAACACAAAATGTCGAAAGCAGCTTACACTGTCACTCCTGAGAAAAAGGCCGAGATTTTTTATTATATACAGTGCAATTTTGCCAACACCTTGGCTGTCTACTAAAAAATATAAATTTTAGCTGACAACATTAAAGCCATCAGCTAAAACAGATATATTTTGGCCGACAACATCAAATTCATCGGCTAAAATGTGTAAACTTTAGCCGACAACCTCCTAGTTGTCGGCTAAACTCCAAAGTATAGCCGACGACCTTCTGTTTTTGTAGTCGGCTAAAATTTAGCGGACCCACCTTGGCCGACCAACTTTTAGCCGACGATCGATCACTTGATCCAATGGTTATCGGCTTTAGCCGATGACTTTGTTGTCGGCTAAAGTCTGAACATTAGTAGTGTGTACTTGTTTTGCCCAAGGGGCAAAATAATATTGTATAAATTACGGTCATGGACCGTTAGGGATTTCATTTCTGTATTGGAGCTGGGTCTTGTCTCATTTATTTTAGAAATAAATTGATTGTTACTTCTACATTATTGAATGGTTTATACCATTTAAATTAAAGAATAAAACTACTGTAAAAACTATAACTAGGAAGCGTAGTAGGGATGAAACCAACCAAGAACTTAAGTGGAATCTTAGACTTCGTCATGATGGTCAGATCAAGGTTCATAAAATGGAGAAAGATGAGCTTGCGGGTCCATTGGGATCGGATCCCTATCCAACTTGTGAATCTTGCCTTCAAGGCAAAATGACAAAGTGACCCTTCACAGAGACTTTTAAAAGAGCTGCTGAAAAACTTGGGTTAATCAATATCGATGTATGTGGCCCTTTGTAAGTGGCACGACATGGTTTTCGGTATTTCATTACATTCACATATGACCATACTAGGTATGAGTTTGTGTACTTAATGAAACATAAACCCGAAGCCTTTGATAAATTCAAGGAATTTAAGACCCTAGTTGAAAATCAAACAGGTAACCGTGTTAAGGCTCTTTGGTCAGATCGGGGAGGCGAGTATATGAGTACCGAGTTTGATGAGTTCTTAAAAGAACTAGCAATAGTATCACAATTTACACCTCTAATTGCTCCACAATTGAATGGTGTGTTAGAAAGAAGGAACCGAACCTTGCTAAATATGGTTCGGTCCATGCTTAACTATACTGATCTACCAATTTACCTGTGGGGTTACGTGCTCCTTACTGCGTCACATACTTGAACATATGTCCTTCCAAGTCCATTCCTAGGACTCCAAATGATATTTGGAGAGGTAGGAAGCCAAGTCTTAATCACATTAAGATTTGGGGATATCCTGCTTATGCCAAGAAGACTAAAGTAGAGAAGTTGGAAGCTAGGTTTGTGAAGGGCCGTTGCATAGGATATCCAGGAGATTTCATAGGATATCTATTCTACATACAAGAGGATAATAAGATCATTGTTGCTTTACAAGCACATTTCATTGAAGATGAGTTCATTCAGGAAGGAGGCGCAGGTAGAAATATTTCTTTGGAAGAAATAACAAAAACACCAAATGAGACACTTGTACAAGATACTCGAACCAAACCTTATAAAATACAAACACAGCCTCACAAGTCTAGTAGCGCTTCTCAATTACCTGAGAGGTATGGCTAACTGTATCAAGAGAAACTGGATGTCCATAAGACGATAGAAAGTAGTCAAGAGAATGATCCCTCTACATATGACCTAGCAATGGTGGATGTAGACTCCACAAAATGGGGAGAAGTTATGGAAGTTGAGATAGATTCTATGTATGCTTATCAGGTCTGGAATTTAGCATATCGTCCTAAAGGCATAGTGCCCATTGCGAACAAATAGGTATACAAGAGAAAGATTGATGGAGATGGTAAGGTTGATACCTATAAGGCCAGGCTTGTGGCAAAGGATTATTCCTAAAGAGAAGGATTCGATTACTTCAAAACCTTCTCGTCTGTAGCCATGATAAAATCTATTAGTATGATACTTGCTATAGTGGCCCATTTAGATTATAAAATATGACAAATGGATGTGAAAACGGCATTTCGAAATGAATTCCTCGAGGAGAATATCTATATAGAACATTTTAAGGGATTCATATCCAAAATCGGTACTCATAAAGTATGCAAACTTCAGCGTGCCATTTATCGGCTCAAAGCTTCGCGCAGTTAGAATCTTCATTTTCATGAGACAGTCAAAGAGTTTGATTTTGTCCAAAGCGAATAGGATCCCTGTATTTACAAGAAGGTTAGTGGAAGAAAAATTATGTTCTTAATACTATATGTGGATGACATTCTACTTATAGGAAATGACGTAGGAATGCTCAATTCAGTGAAAGCTTGACTTTCAAATGAGTTCTCAATAAAAGACTTGGGAGAAGATACCTATATTCTGGGAATTCTTCTCTACCGGGATAGAACGAAAATAATGTTAGGTCTCCCCAAAAACCTCTATATAGAAATAATTCTAAAGCGATTTAGGATGAAAGATTCTAAAAGAGGGTTCCTACCGATGCGACATGGCATAAAACTTTCCTTATATGTGTCCTCAAAGTGAGGAAGATAGAAAGGAAATGAGTAAGGTATTGTATGCTTCGGCAGTAGAAGCCTCATGTACGCTATGATTTGTACTAGACCGGACATTACCTATGTTGTGAACGTAGTAAGTTAGTATCAGTCAGATCCAGGACAGGAACATCGGATTGCTGTAAAGAACATCCTTAGGTACTTTAAGAGGACTAAAGACTTAGTTCTTACATACGTTGGTTGAGAACTAAAAGTAGAGGGTTATACAGACTCGGATTTTTCTGGATATGTGGATGTGAAGATGTCCACTTCAAGGTATATCTTTACTCTGAATGGTGGAGCAGTGTCATGGTGAAGTTCCAAGCAGATCGCGAATGCTATCTCTACATGTCAAGCCGAATATCATGCAGCCATTGAGGCTGCCAAAGAAGCTTTTTGGATTAAGAAGTTTACTGAGGAACTTCTAGTGGTCCCTAACATAGAGAGGCCTGTGGCGCTATTTTGCTATAACGACGGAGCTATTGCACAGATAGAGCTTAGGGCTCACCACAACACCAATTATATTGAGAAGAAATATCATTTTGTAAGAGAAATGTTTACGAGGGAAATGTTCCACTGCAGAGAGTAGACACATCAAATAACGTTGCTGATCCACTGACCAAACCACTATCTCAGATGGTCTTAGAGCGACACCTGGAGAGTATGGATATTAAATACCAGAGTTTGTGGCATTAAGTGCAATTGGGATATTATTAGGAATATGCCCTCGTATGTCACTCAGAGGATGAGAGAGTGAGATCATTGTATTGTAATTACGAACACCAATTGCATAAGACATTAATTATTGATATATTGTATATCATTGGCATCATGATTTGATATATAGAATAATTATCCTTGCATTTGAGAACAAACATTCCACTCCTTATAAGATAAGTGAATAGGCACTGAAAGTGTTTAAGCTCGAATGCTTAATTAGTTCGCAAGTCGATAAAACTTAACTAGGCATTAATTTTAGACAAGACTTGTATAACGTATACTTTGAAAAGTATAGTGCCTATCTTCACTAAGAGCTAGTCGGAGCACATTTTATAGGTATACTAATGGGATTAGTATACTCGGACACGACTCACTTCGACTCGGTCACATGGATTTTACTCCGGGATAGTCTGACAAAATTGAAAGGTTGTGATAGGTATACGTGGACCTTTGACTACTTGAGGATTTAATAGGAGATGTGCTTATAATATTAAGTTAGTCACCAGAGTATATCGATCCAATCACAGCTGGTGGGGTCAATCATGAAATGCAACTTGATGGACAAGTAGCAGTCTCCACAAAATACCAAGATAGGATTCCTTCTCCTGTAAGTGAACATGTAGATGTCTTACGCGGTTAGTGGCAAAAGAGATCATAAGTCTTTGGTCAAAGCATTTAGAGCTAGTTGTATTCGATACACGAAAGTTCAGTGATCTCAGTTTGCACTAACAAACGCATAGATTCAAGTTTACAATAGGGTTTGACATTATCATGATCTTAATACTTGATCTGTACATATGATTGAAGGGTTATGTTATTCATATTGTGCAGATTTTTGGAATGATCCTTATTACTCGTTCTCAGTTGGGTTACAATGTAGGCCACGGGATCGCCTATGTAGACTCTTTGGATCCTCACAATACTAATTAAGATGAACCTATAGAGTCGCGGCGCAGGAATAAATGACAGATTATATTTAGCCTTTTTTTAGTTAATATTAGACATTAGATGTCTGATTTAATTTATTGAATAAATTAAATCGGTCTCATAAATTAAATAAATTACCAAATAATTAATTTTATTCATCTTATTCTTAGAGAATTTATATTTAATATAATTGATTAATTAAATTATTTAATTATATTAATATTAAAATGTACCAAGGTCTATCTATCGGACTAGATAGATGAGAGTCCATTTCACGGTATTTTATGTGCTCGTGATTCTGTGAAAGCTTGGATCGTTTTCATCAATATTTAATCAAATGACTTCAAGGGTATGATTTTTAAATTCATGCTATGAATTATTATATTCGTATATACGATGCTTGATCGATCTTGTTTAGGGATTCGATTTATTGATTGGATCAATCTTATTGTTACGCTGCGCCATCGCTTTTTGCCCCGGATCCCAACAATAGAATACTAGTTTTACAATTTGGGGGTTTCCATTTGATTTCATCTTCCAAATCCAATTTAGTCTAGATAAATGGTGTAATGGTGTTTGAGTAATCATATTCCACTGTTTTTTCCTAAAATTTGTGGAGCAATACCCGTAGTTCTCATCCCTAATCGAAGTGGGGCATTTATGCCCTCTTTAGTGCCTGGTTAAAGATTTCAATGAGTAGTCTTTAGGAAGTTTCTTATTTTGGGTCATGTTGTGGTTTGAATATCGTTATGTATTAGGATTGGATCTTCTTGGAGAGTTCGGTCAGAAGTCCCTTTCGTTCACTTTTCTCTATGTAATATCAATCAGATCAAGTACATGTATTACATTACGTTATGTTTCATGTAATATCGACGTGATTGATAAACTATGAAAATGTTAAGTGTGCGTGAGTGGTTCTTCAACTTGGTGACTGGCCCGACGGAGCGTCTCTAGATTTATGATAAGGGCGCTGGATCACGAACGTAGTTTCCCACCTGAGGATGGTTCGAGGGATCCTCTGGGGTCGATGCTAAGGGGCATGGCCGTAAGTTTCTTGTGTGTTGCGAATTTTTGATGTTTGTTGTTTTTGACGTGATATAATATTCCGAGATATTTTGTGAAATATTTTAAGAAGTTTTTTAAATGTGGAATGGTGAACTTGGATCGTACATGTATATAGCATCGTTTAATTTTATATTTGCACTAACGATTCGAATGCTAATCGCTTAAATGGAAAATATCTTTTATGTATTTCAGGTGATTGTCAGTTCGAGTAGCAGGCCCCTGAAGCGCAGGTAAAGGATGGTCAGTCGCGATGTTATTAGGATTGGGACTTGGGGCTTAGCCCTAATTTGATTTATCGTTTGATTGAGTCGTTTGAGCTTTGTTTTCAAACTATTGCTGGAAGACCCCTGCGCGGGCAAAAATGTCGCTTTACTTAACTAATCGTATTTATTTTAAACAAATTATTTTGTCCGAGGCTACGGCCTGATTATTGTTTTGATTTATGATTATTCATGGGATTTGTCTATATGTATGATGTGGTTGACCTGATAGACTTTCATGGAAGGATCTTTGGCGTGGAGCGACCCTTTATTCAGGGTATTATATATCTCATATCATAAATGTTAGCAGAACATTATCCTCATCATCACTCTCATTCCCTCCATCTGGTTCAAGTCTTCAAACATTTTTATGTACCTGTCAGAATATCTTTCTCATGAAAACATATAATAAAAGTAAAAATCATGGCGACTATGAGGATTATAAACAAAAAAAATTGCATTTCTACATAATAATAATAGAAAATAAATTATAAACAGTACTAAGGCTCTATTCTTTTGAGTTGAATTTTGTTGTACTGAACTGAACCGAACTGAATTTTGCTGATCTGAACTGAACTGAATTGGACTAAATTTTGCTGAACTAAACTGAACTAGGGATGGCAATGGGGCGGGCCAGGGCCGGGTATTGCCTACCAAGACCCGGACCCGCGGTTAAAAACTGACCCCAGACCTGCCCCAGACCCGCCAAATTTTTTTCTGTCCGCCTGCACTCCGCCCCGCTCGGTTCTCAGGTACCCAGTAGTACCCGCATTAATTTTTTTCTCGAATTAATATTATATATATATATATAATATATTACTAATTTAAATTTATTACTAATTTAATATATATAAAATATATTACTCCCTCCGTCCCACGGATCTTGGTTCATATTCTTTTTTGGGTCGTCCTAAGATACTTGGTCATTTCCTTTTTAAGACAACTTTATCTCTCACAACTTTAAATAATATATATTCACACCATCACTTTATACACTACTTTTCAGCTTTTCTTAAATCCCGTGCCGAAAAGCAAATGCTCAGGATGAATGGGACGGAGGGAGTACTAATTTAATTACTAATATATATTTGATTTATTAAGTATTAATATTATATATATATATAAAATATATTACTAATTTAAATTTATTACTAATTTAATATATATATATAATATATTACTAATTTTATTACTAATATATATATATATTTAATTTATTAAGTATTAATATTATATATATATATATAGGGTGGGGTTATTATAAAAAGGGTCTTATAATAAAAAGTGTAGGAAGGATTGTGGGAGTGACATTTGTCACCTTGCCACATCATCATGCCACATCATATGACATGTGGCACCCCCAACCCCCCACCCACCCACCCCCACACCCCCACCCACCCACCCCCGACCCCACGAAAAAAAAAAATTCCCGCCAAAAAAAAAAAATTTGGGGGCCAAAATTTTTTTTTTCCCGCCAAAAACTTATAAGTGTGATGCACCATTTTTTTGGTGCATCATGGTTATAAGTTTTGGTGCATCACACTAATAAGTTTTACTGCATCACAGTTATAAGTTACTGCATCATAGTTAACAGTTAAGTTCATCAACTATGATGCAGTAACTTATAACCTTAATGCACTAAATCATAATTGTGATGCATTAACTTTATAACTGTGATACAGTAATAATAAGTTTTACTGCATCGCAGTTATAAGTTACTGCATCATAGTTAACAGTTAAGTGCATCAACTATGATGCAGTAACTTATAACCTTAATGCACTAAATCATAATTGTGATGCAGTAGCTTTATAACTGTGATGCAGTAACTTTATAAATGTGATACACATACAAATTTTGGCGGGAAAAAAAAATTTTGCCCAAAAAAAAAAAATTTATCAGGAAAAAAAAAATTTCGCGGGGGTGGGGTGGGGGGTGGGGGGTGTGGGGTGGGTGGTGGGGTGGGTGGGGGTGGGGGTGACACATGTCATATGATGTGGAATGGGGGATGACACATGTCACTCCCACAATCCTTCCTACACTTTTTATTATAAGACCCTTTTTAGAATAACCCTAGGTTAGGACCCGAACTTATTTTTCTCTACCCGTCCCAGACCCGGACCCGGACCCGAATTTTGTTACCCGAATTGGACCCATTTGGGTAAAAACCCGCGGTTACCCGAACCCGTGGTTTTTTTTGCCATCCCTAAACTAAACGGAGTTTTGCTGAATTAAACTGAACTGAAGTTGCTAAATAATAATTATTATTATTAGATAACAAATATATATATATATAACAACAACAATAATATATATTACAACAATGATAATAATAATTATTATTAAATATAATATTATTGATAATATTACTATATAATAACATATCACATAAAATAAATAAAACAACAAAAAAATATGCATATTACAACATCAATAATAAAAATAATAATAATATTAATAATTATATATTATTCACAATACTACAAATTATATGTAATACTATTGATAATATTGATATCAATAATAATAATAGTAACAACAATAAAATTATAAATAATACTAAAAATTATATATATATATATTATTGATAATATAAATATTAATAAAAATAACTAATAATAAAAATCGATTGTAAATACATTAAGAATAAATTATTTTGTATTATTTTAATCTGAAGACTTGGCGATACTGAAATGATCTGTTAAAATTAATAATCATTTAGTGGTGAATATTTTCTAGGCATGACTTTAGGAAAGTAGTTTACACACTTTTTAATAAAAAAAATTAAATTTATTAGGACGAAATTCATTACTTAGAATAAATTCAAAAGTAAATACAAAATTCATAACTCTAAATTCCAAATCAAAAGTGAGCTCAAAATAGGGCAATCTTTAAAAGTTAAATAATATTATTATGTGCATCAATATGCAAAAATTATGGAGAGACCAAACTAGACCCGGCAATTTCGTACACAATACGAAAATGACACAAAAATTTAGTATTTTTGTTTAAGTTTTGAGTACATGACACGAAAGTACATGACTCTGATTTAGTGTCGTGTTGGGTTTATCCCTCGGGTACACGACACGATATGAGGTACACGACATATTTAATTAACTAAAATAATAATAAAATAATATATATTAATATATTATAATACTACAATTTAAAGTATATAATTTGATGCTAATCATGGAATTTTATAAATAAAATTTATAAAATATCAACTAATATGTATAAATTAATTAATTATCAATATTTAAAAAATAAAATATAAATTATTTTTTTATTTTTTTCGTTTCGTGCATATTTCGTGTACTTTTCGTATACATTCGTGTCGTGTATTTTTTTGTACACAAAAATTTCGTGTACTTTCGTGTCGTTTCGTGTTGTGTCTTTTTTTCGTGTGGTGTTCGTGTTTGAGTTTCAGGTACACGAATTCATTTCGTATTATGTTTGTGTTTGACTTTCAAGTACATAACACGAAAAATATACGACACGACGTAAATCGTCATGTCTAGACCAAACAAATCAAAACTCATCTCAAAGAAATAATCGATTCTCTAGTAATCACTAACGATACTGTGAAAATAAAATTATAATTGTAGCACAATAAAGCCAGGTGTATATCACATCTCAGAGTTTGGTTACTAAACGTTAAATACAATAAGGGGAGGAGTGGTCACCTAATACCATAGGTGCCACATCACCTCTATCCAATAAAAACCTTCCAACTCAAAACTATTCAATTCTACCCTAACACTACCATAAATGGAGGGATGGTACCCTAGTACTCGATTTTTTTTATTTATATTTTTAATACATAAAATCACATACAATATTAAAATAAAAACATACCATTTCATTAAAAATAAAAATACATGTTATTAAAAATAAAAATACATGTTATTAAAAATAAAAACAAATTAGAAAAAATAAAATATAAATATATATATATATATATATATACTATAAGGTTTAAAATGTAAACATGTATATACTATAAGGTTTAATATATAAATTACTTATATATTAAAAAAGGAAAAAAAAAGGAAGAAAGATAAAAAAGAAAAAAAAACACACACTGCTTATTATACTTTTTGAAAATAATTTATGGGTTTTAATGGGTTTTTGAGAAAATATTCTCCCTTCATCGATCGGGCTTGAAAGCCGAAATCATACCAGATTTTCACTACCCAAACCCCACGGGGCGGTGTTGTGGATCGGGTACCTCAACCCGATGTAACAAAATTTATTTTTTTGGAAAAGCACAATTAAATCACTGATTAAATTAAGCTCCGTCTTCTGGGCCATAATTAATCATGTGCCTTTTTAACTTAATTTCATTTTGTCAAGGCCATAACTAATCATCATGCATATGAAGACAACAAAAAATCAGAAAATTCACGTCACCGTGTCTATTTCAATTTGTTTTTATTGTTTTCCTATTTTATATAATAAAGAAAATTATGAATTTTACATTTATTTCTTCACCACATTTAGCGAAACCTCTGAAAATGTTGTTCATATGGAGGACCTCCATATGGTGTTCATAGATCTAGAGAAGACTTATGATAACATTCTGCGCGATGTTATTTGGAGGAGCCTAGTAGAGAGGAGGGTGTCGTTGCCGTTCGTTAGGGCGATCCAAGACATGTACTCCCAAGCTAGGATGTACGTTAGGACCCCAGTTGGTGACACCCAGTATTTTCCGGTTGAGATAGGGCTACACCAGGGGTCGGCGCTAAGTCCTCTTCTCTTCGCTCTAATCCTTGACGTCATTTCGCGAGGGATTCAAGATGGCATCCCGTGGTGCATGCTTTTTACTGACGACATTGTGTTAGTGGCGGAGTCGAGGAGGGAGGTGAACTCGAAGTTGGAGCTTTGGAGGGCTAAGTTAGAATCCCAGGGCTTGCGTGTGAGCCGGTCTAAAACCGAGTATCTCTGGTGTAACTTTAGTGGTGAGGCCAACGAGGAAGATGTTGAGGTAATGATTGCGGATCAGATCGTACCCCGTACGGATAAGTTCAAGTATTTGGGTTCGATCATTCAGAAGGAAGGTGAGTGTGAAGATGATGTCACACATCGCATCAAGGCGGGGTGGCTAAGGTGGAGAGCAGCGACAGGGGTCCTATGCGACAAGAAAGTCCCTCTAAAGTTGAAGGGTAAATTCTATAGAGCGGCAATCCCACCTGCAATGTTGTATGGCTCCAAATGTTGGGCGATGAAGAAGTCGCTTGAGAGCAAGTTGGAAGTGGCTGAAATGAGAATGTTACGTTGGTCGTGTGGTCGCACAATGTTAGATAGAATTGCGAACGGGGTTTTCAGGAACGCGCTGGAAGTGGCGCCCATTTCAGCGAAAGTTAGGGAAGAGAGATTGAGATGGTTTGGCCACATCCGCAGGAGGCAGACATCTGCTCCGGTGAGGAGGGTCGAGAGTTTAATGGTTGTCGGGGAGAGGAGGAGAGGCAGACCGAGGAGGACGTGGGAGGAGCAACTGAGATTAGATTTGAAGGCCTTAAACCTTTCCGAGACCATGACTGTTGATAGGTGCGCTTGGAGGCGCCAGATCAGAGTTATGGATTCTTTTGTAGGGAGCGGTGCTGTAGTTGAGAGCTTCAGGGTTGAGTTGTCTTGGTTAGTTTTGACCTAGAGCATTGCATTTTTACTTTTATTGTATATTTATCCTATTGTCTTTGCGTGTGGTGTATTTTGACAGGGAGCTGTGCGCAGAGCCAACCTCTCTTTTGTTAGAGCAGCGTTCATCGAGAGTGAAGTAGCCTAATTTCGCTTAGGTAAGTCCCATGTGGATCAAGCCATGGACTCAGGTATGGTCTCGAGCTTTTTCGAATCATATGTTTTCCTTTGTATTTATCACACAAGATTCTGCTGTGCACTAAGCTGGGGGTCTTCACGGAAACAGTCTCCCTACCGTAATAAGTAGGGGCATGGTCTGCGTATATCTTACCCTCCCCAGACCCTGCTCTGAGCGGGATATACTGGTATGTGGTTTGGTATGGTTTTCTGAAAATGTCCACATCAACAATTATCTTTTTATATTTTATTTATTAATCTTATTCCGGTTTCTTTATCTAGGAGAATCATTTAGTTCTTGAACAAGTCCAAATCAGCAAATATTTTTTTTATGTAGTGTTTTACCACCGGGATCTCAGTTTTTCATTTGAGGGAATATTTAAATTCCTAAAGAAATCAGCTTATGGAATTCTGGAAACCTTAATTTTAACGAAATAATTCTCAATTGTAAGTCTTGTAAAACCGCAATTCATATACACTAAAATCTCTCTAAAATCATATTCTTGGTAACACAAAAAATATTCTTAAATGAAGGTTATTCCTAAATAGAGTTTTAAGAAGATTTTTTTTAAATTTTAAAGTACATATATAATATATAAATATTATAATTAGTAGATACATGTATGTAATATGTTGTAAACTTAGGAATTAGGCAAGAAATTGTTTATGCTTTAACCGATGAAGAAATCATTGAAGATATTAGGCAAGAAAATGAGGAAAATAATTCGGAAATATTTTGGGTTCAACAAGAAGGTGGTCATTTGGACGAGCTAATGGACACATGCAAGTTGAAGGATATGGTTACAACACAAAAGATTAAATCTTTGTCACAATCAACCTTGAACAAGTATTTTAGATCAACTTAAATCTATTGTAAAAATTATATATATATATATATGTATTTTATTATGATTTATTCCTAAATGGAGGTGTATTTCCTTATGTTGGGATTTGAAAATATATGAATTATGACAATATGAAATTTATTCCAAATTATAACTAGTCCCAAGTTGGACCATAAATTTTTATTTCTAAATAGAGTTTATTCGGATTTTTTTTAGAGGTTTTACTGTACCATGTTCATTAACAATACTTTAAAATAACCAATCAAAGTAGCACTTCCAACACTTTCATGTATTTGATTATTAATATAAAAATAGCTTATTTTAAATTTGATAGTCAGAATTAGTTTTAGGTTAGTACTTCTTTTCTGTATGAATGATAAATAATTTTATGTATTTGATTATTAATATAAAAATAGTTATTTTCAATATGATAGTTAAAAACTTAGTTATTTAAAATCCATCTAAAATTATGCATAGGGGGTGTATTCAATTCATGACTTTATTGAATTTTTAAGGATATCAGAATCCATTAAAGTCCTGATGTATTCAATCAGGATTTTAAAAAATTCTTATAAATTCTGGTGTATTATTTGAATTTTAAACATTCCTTTTGAATCTTTGGGTATTAAAACAATCCATTGATTTGAATGGATTTTTATAAATCCCTGATTTTGATGGATTTTGAGGCTCTAGTATAAATACCAACCCTCCTGATAAATCTCCTCTTCTGCCCATCAGATTTTCATGAATTCTCCTCTCTTCCTCTTATCTCATTTTCTCCAGACTGTTTTTGCGTCTCTCCTGTCTCGATCAAAGTATGTAGATCCACTTCTCTATATATTCGTCAACTCCTCCAAAAGAAACATCGCTCAACAATGCTTTACTACCTTCTTTCATTCTCCACGCCACGAAGTGTGAGTAATCATACTTTTCTTCGCTTAGAAAGAATTTATCAGAATTGTTTTATTAGGATTTACTAGGATTTGTAAGGATTCTTTAGAATACAATATAAACCAAAATAAAAAATACATTGTCGAAATTCATTGCTACTTCAAAAGATTTTAACACTCTTGATTTTCATTTTCATGATAACACCATATATTCCATTGTCGTCCTCATTCTCTCAATTCTCATTGTCATGATTCTCATTAATATGCTCTTGATTTTCAACATCTTCACCATCTCCACCATCACCTTCAGGACTGTAATACCACGACCGTGTACTTCACAAATTATAATGCAATTTCTATCATTTGCGATGTTGTCTTCTTATATTATGTGGTTTCATTAAAGTGCTATTGCGATACAATTGTGTGATGTGAATGGAACGGAGGTGACGTACCTTGACGCTGTTGAACGATTATCAGTGCGAATATGACGGTGGCCAACGTCTTGTTCCCCGAAGAATTATTGACGAGTGAAAAGGTAGTCACTCCGAGATGGTTAAAATGCGATAAAATGACTAAGGTCTGAGTGACTAGCGTACGCTAGATGACATGAATATCATACGTTAGATTCACAGCATTACGTACGTTAACACTACTAGGTTACGTACGTAAGGTGAGAATTGATCTTCCAACTAGAATCTTTCTTTTTGACATGGATTGGGTACTTTCGGTGGGCTAGAAGGCAAACGAGTCAACTGCTTGTAACGTACATTAATTGTCGAGCTTAACGTACACTATTATAAGATTGCTTACGTACGTTATGATCCCCTACGTACGTTATAGGTGGGGACATTCCAGGCAGTAGACTTTGATCGACCATTATGTACGTTAACTAAAAGACATTACGTACATAATGCTCTTTACGTACGTAAAACCCTTGAGTGTTAGCATATGTAAACGCAATCGTGTGTTATAAATTAACACTCATCCTTCATTTCCCTCGGCCAAAAACACTTGTGCAGCCCTCTTAAAACCTTTCCCAGCCCATTGGATGATTCTTAGCCTCCAAAACACTTGTATTGACATAAAGGAGAGGATTACTCAAGCTCCAGAGAAGTTTATCTAGGTCGATTGATCCATTCTTCGTTCCTTCACGTTGTTCTTTGTTAGTTCGTCATCATTCTTTATTGTTCTTCGTCTATTAAGATAAGTCTAGTAAATCCTTTAAGTTATTTTTCGGTATTGTTGTTATGTCAATTGGATTACGGGTATTTGGGTAGTTTTGTTGCTTAACTTTCATAGACGATCAAACCAGATGAACTTGTAGTAATCAAAACTATCGTTGTAAGTATATTTCGTTCTCGAACCACTGATTCATGTATCTTGCTGTAATAATTATATGCGAATTTCACATTTCAAATCGACCTTGGAAACATAAACTTTAACGAATCAATTATAGTAGAAATTGTGTTAGGAATCCAATCACCGTATGCCAAACTCGTTGAGACCCACCTTGCTAGTATAATTATCAAACGTTAATTCAACTAGGTGGAATCGAGCTTGATAGTATTACCATCATTAAGAATCGACCGTTGAAATCTTTGTGCAAAACTCTAACCCACTTAATTGAGAACTCGGAGTAGAGAATTGAATTAGTAGATAATGGAATTCGATTTTACTATAGTCGATTGTTGACAACCGAAGCAATGTTGGGGATAATCTTGTTAAGCAAATTGTTATAACAATCGATAATCAAAGAATTAAACAATGTAATTATACGTGTTGCTATTGAGCTTCGAATCATGATATTAGCTTTGCAAAATCAAACTAAGTTAAGAATTCGGTTAGGAAAGGGAATGGGAAACTAGTTTTATTCATCGTTATGCTTACGAAATGTTAATCAAGGTGTAACACCCCAAAGCGGCTATTACAGTGCCGTGAGTCCCACACTGGGACTCACCAGGCGATATCCAAAACAAATTAAATAAATATTATTTGTGATACCGAACCACAATGAATAGTCATTACTCCGTTTAGGAGTTTATCAAAATATGGCCAACGGCCTTACAATACACAGGATCAAAAAAAAAAACAAGTATAAACCATATGGAGATGGAAAATACTTCAAATGTCAAATACAACCAAATAGCAATTTAAATGGAATAGGAAATAACACAACACGGTTTAACATAACCGGACAACAAAGATGAGGGGCCCCCGAACTAGTATCCTCCGAATCCTTCGCCTTCGACATGCTCTTCCCGTGCCTTGCCCTTGCCTCGACCTAAAATACAATACAAGTATTTCGCCCAACACAGGGTCAGATATACATGATAATCAATTCTTCTGACATATATAATTCACATATATAGATTTCAAAGAAATCATTCCGACTATCAATCATACCCCTCGGGCGTATGAAACGATCAGTCACAAGCGTCCAATACTATGGACGATTTACGGTATGGCTCAAAGATGGACATCACAGTACGCCCGATCCGGAAATGTGTCCGTGCACATGTCCGCCCCGTATATGGAATCCAGAATATACGTAGGACAATGTACCTAATTAGCCTCACGAAACTACGTCCCGTGTGCACAGTCCAATGCGGAATAATATCCGCCAATGACTATATGTGCCTGGCTAAAAATCCTACACAATAACCAATCGGAACGCAGATATGATTCCGGATATGTCACGATACAACATGACAACGAATTCAACAAATCACATATCCGATTAAGGATCAAGAAACACTCACCGAAGTGAAAATAAGGCCAACGAGATCAATGATTCAAAACGACATACTTGGGAATGCAACCCCATGAAGAAAATCGGAATAACGTCAAGGACAGTGTCAAATCACGACAAACATTTCATGAACAATTCATACATATGAAAGATATAACCATCAGAAGAATCTAATCATCATTATAACCAAGCAAGATAACTTGCCTTATTACGGAGACGAGAATAGTCCTCTTCTTATCGGAACGAACGAACGGTCCTCGACAAGTTTTACTCGAACAAACAACCTTAAACGAAATACATTTTACTCAAAACATATTCGTATAATTATCAATATAGGATTAGTAAGACGTCAACCTACAATCCTTTAGAATAGTTTGTTACTACCAATTATTGAAGCCTTATGCCAGGAGTCCTTCTAATCATCATTACAACCATAAGGATCGGTTTACAATATTTACCGAATGTTCGCATGGTTCATCATAAGCAAGAGTTCTATCAAGGGTATGTTGAATAACCAATTATGATGTTAAGATCATCTTATGATGATTAAACTTTCCAAAACATTAAAAGGGTGAAAGGTAAAATCTGCACATTATGATTATTCTCCTCTCATCTAAATTGACTTTAAGCTAATCAACAAGTTCATAAGTTCTGAGATTACACCATACCCATGAGGGTTATCAAAGTCTTTGTTTACAAGGCTGGAGGATTCATTAACATGATGGTGAATTCACCATTTATCTAGTATGATGATCAAACATTCTAAGTTCTCAACACATTAGATTCATGAAAAGTTTATTGTTGTAATTATCAAGACCCTTATCAATCTTCAAGGACTTGTGCAACTGAACAGATATGATTTGTTAAAGCTTCTAAGATTTCTGAACTAGATCATCTAATCTCATCTTTAACATCATCAAGTTCTTCTCAAGGTAAATAAATACCTAAAATGGTGTTTAATCACTTTATGATATCAAGTTCTTGATTAAATTCTATTATGAAGAAGCTAACCGATCCATCAATGTCCTACTGAGCTAAATTCGTCCAGAAGGTGAGTAATGACAATTACAAACATGATTAAAATCACTATATCATCAACAACACCTCCATCTCAAACCCTTATTTAACAAATTCATCAAAAGTGCTTAAATAGTTTAATTATAACCATGTTTTACTTGTTTAATCTACTCTAGGTGAAGTATAATTCGTCATTGATAATCAACATAAGAAAATAATGCAGAGAAGAAAACACACCAACCTCCAGAAATGAAGAACAACTTCAATGCTATGAGAGAATATATTCCAAGCTTAAAAACAACTCCAAATCTCCAAGAAAATGAGCTTCACTCCGAGATTCAAGGCTTAGAAACAAGTTGGTGAAGGTTTATATCGTTTTTAGAGTGCAGAGGGACGATAAAATGGAGAGAGAATCGGTTTAGAGTTGTGAAGAAATGAAAAACAGGCTGGCCCTATAAATAGACTGGACATACTTAGCGCACGCTATCGGAACAGTTTAGCGTACGCTAATGCACTTACGTACGCTATCCGATCAATATTACGTACGTAAGCGGCTTACAGTGGCTACTGTCTTGAATTATCGCAGGCTGTTAGCGCATGCTAACGAGAAATGGGTTACGCACGCTAATAAAAGTAGATTCTCACTGACACGCCAGCTCAGATTTAGATCTCATGCATGCTAACGGTTAAAAGGGTTCACGTGCTGAAGTCAACTGCTGCCAGATTCCCTCTTAGCGTACGCAACAGAGGAAACCTTACGCACGCTAAGTCACATGATTAGCGTACGTTAATAGTATTATGTAGCGTACGCTACATTAACAAAAATTCGAAAATGCAACACTCTAATAACATCGAATCATCACATATGAAATAACAATGATATGATATTCACATCTATAATACCTCAACATAATACTAAATGCAACGATTTCTGATAATCAGATTATCCGAATAATACAACGACAGGTAAAATGAAAAGTTACAGTCGGATATTACATACTCCCCCCCTTAAAAAGAGTTTCGTCCTCGAAACTAAGGGGTAAATAACTCGGGGTATCTCGCTCGCATACTATCCTCGGTCTCCCACGTAGCCTCCTCGACTCCGTGTCGTGACCACTGAACTTTCAGTAGGGGAATCGTCTTGTTCCGCAACTGCTTGATCCTCCTCTCGAGTATCCGTACAGGACGCTCCTCGTACGAATGATCCTCTGCTAATTCAATATCTTCGAATTGAAGTACATGACTCGGATCAGCAACATATTTCCTCAACTGGGAGACATAAAACACGTTGTGAATCTTACTCAAGGTCGGTGGCAAGGCTAGTCGATAGGCCAGATCACCTACACGCTCCAGAACCTCAAACGGCCCAATGTGCCTTGGGCTCAGCTTGCCACTCTTCCCGAAACGAAAAACACCTCGAGTAGGAGACACCTTTATTAACACATGGTCACCAACCTCGAACTCAAGCGGTCGTCGACGATGGTCAGCATAAGACTTATGTCGACTTTGAGCCGTTAACAACCGAATCTTAATCAAAGTGATCTTCTCACGGGCGGCTAATAACATATCGGGTTCCATACCCAGAGATTCTGACAGTTCGTCCCAACACAAAGGGGACCTACAGCGACGGCCATATAATGCCTCATACGGTGCCATCTGAATCGAAGCGTGCCAACTATTATTATAAGTAAATTCCACCAAAGGCAGCTGGGCTTCCCAATCGTTATTCCAATCAAGAGCACATGCTCTCAACATATCTTCTAGAGTCTGGATCGTTCTTTCCGACTGACCATCGGTCTGTGGATGAAAAGCCGTACTGAAATTCAACTGTGTGCCCATCGCACGATGAACTGCCCTCCAGAAGTGTGACACAAATTGCCCGTCACGGTCTGATACAATGCTCTTGGGGGTACCGTGTAGTCTCACGATTTCCTTAATAAACAGCTGGGCCAATCTCTCGGGGCCCCACGTGTCCTTAATCTCCAAGAAGTGGGCTGATTTGGTCAGACGGTCCACAATCACCCAAATCATATTCATTCCTCGACGACTCGTCGGCAAGCTAGTGATAAAATCTATAGATATGTCTTCCCATTTCCACTCAGGAATCGGGAGCGGTTTCAGCATTCCTGCGGGTCGCTGGTGCTCAAATTTAACCTGCTGACAGGTCAAACACCTCGAAACGAATTCGGCAACCTCACGCTTCATATTTCCCCACCAATAATTCTGTTTCAAATCCTTATACATCTTGCTAGAGCCCGGGTGAATAGAGTACGGGGTAGCATGTGCTTCTCTCATGATAGAGTTTCTCAACTCTTCGTCAGCGGGTACACAAACTCGATTTCTAAAACGTATCAATCCATCCTCGTGGATCACGAATCCAGGGGCTTTCCCTTGGTTTACTTCATCCCGAACTCGAGATAAGAATGGGTCCGTAACTTGCTTTGATTTGATCATATCATCAAGAGACGAAGAAATCTCAAGGGTGCAAAGTTGTCCCTGAACACGCTGTAACCAAACTTCAATTTCTGACCTCATAAGGTCCAACTGCAACTCTCTCTGTGCTGTCAAACGGCTCAGCATCTGCTCTTGCACGGTTTTATGGCTTAATGCGTCGGCAACCACATTTGCTTTACCCGGATGATAAAGGATCTCGATATCATAGTCCTTGATTAATTCTAGCCACCTTCTCTGTCTCATGTTCAACTCCTTCTGAGTAAAAATGTACTTTAGGCTCTTGTGGTCCGTAAAGATCTGGCAGGTAACTCCATAAAGATAGT
Organism: Orobanche coerulescens; assembly: GCA_033398695.1. NCBI lineage: Eukaryota > Viridiplantae > Streptophyta > Magnoliopsida > Lamiales > Orobanchaceae > Orobanche > Orobanche coerulescens. The sequence continues at coordinate 53,888,519 of CM065808.1, read as the reverse complement.
GACGCCAGATTTTTAAAGCAAACACCACGGCTGCTAACTCCAAGTCATGGGTCGGGTAGTTAACTTCATAGGGTCGCAATTGTCTCGATGCATAGGCAATCACTTTCCCTTCCTGCATTAGTACACATCCCAGACCCTGTCTCGACGCGTCACTATACACCACAAATCCTTCCGTTCCTTTTGGTAAGACCAAAACAGGGGCCGTAATTAATCGACTCTTGAGCTCATCAAAACTCTTATGACATGTTTCTGACCACAAATACTTCTTGTCCTTTCGCAGTAAGTTAGTCATTGGTTGCGCAATTTTAGAAAATTCTTCTACGAACCGTCGGTAGTAACCTGCTAGGCCGAGGAAACTACGAACTTCCTTCACGTTCTTTGGTGGTAGCCAATCTCGAATGGCTTCCGTCTTTTGTGGGTCCACTCTCACCCCTTCGGCTGATATCACATGCCCGAGAAAGACAACCTCAGGCATCCAGAATTCACACTTAGAAAATTTCCCATAAAGTTGTTCCCGCCTCAATGTATCGAGAACTTGGTGGAGGTGACTCTCGTGTTCCTCGTGGTCGCGAGAGTAAATCAGAATGTCGTCTATGAAAACGACTACAAAGCGATCCAGATAGTTAATAAAAACTCGATTCATCAACTCCATGAATACTGCCGGTGCATTAGTCGGTCAAATGGCATCACCACGAACTCATAATGCCCATAGCGAGTACACGGAATCTTTGTCTTGAAATGTCGACTCTCGAATCCTCAATCGATGATAACCAGATCTCAAGTCGATCTTAGAAAACACGGCGGCTCACGAAGTTGGTCAATAAATCATCAATACGAGGCAAGGGATACTTGTTCTTGATGGTTACCACTGTTCACTCACGGTAATCAATACATAAGCGTAGAGATCCATCTTTCTTCCGTCACGAATAACACCGGTGCTCCCCAAGGGACGCACTAGGTCGAATATAGCCTTTGTCACCAACTCCTCAAGTGGTTCTTCATTCTTGCATCTCGGTCGGAGCCATACGGTATGGTGCTTTTGAGAGCGGGACGTACAGTTCTAACTCAATAATAAACTCCACGTCACCATGAGGAGGTAAGCACGGCAACTCGTGCGGAAATACATCCAGGTAATCTCGGACTACGGAATGTCGGCCAATTCAATGGTCGATCTTGCTTTGGTCATGTAGCACCAATAACCAATACACCCTTGATTAAGCGGTTTCACCGCTTTCATAGCACTGATGACTCTCCCGAGCAGTGGGATTATCACCTCGAAAAATACACTCGAATCCATCATCAGAAGTGACGGTAACCATCCGCTTGCGGACACTGAGTATTGCATCGTGACGATCCATCCAATCGATACCCAAGATTATATCATCCTTAGGTAGATCGACTACAATCAGATTTGACAACCACTCACGGTCGTTCAAACGAATCGGACAGTCCTGGACTTCACGATTTCCAATAATTCTTCTACCATCAGGTAGACCAATCACGTAGGGCTCACAATCGATAACATGGTCTAGAGGCAAACGACTTAAACAAGAAGAAGATATAAAGGAGTGTGAAGCACCGGTATCAAAAAGAACACATACAGGCTGGGAGTGGATCTCGAGTATACCTGAAATCATGCTGGCCTCGGGATCATCAGCTTTCTTCATCTCGTAAATCACAGGTTTTGCGATGCAGCACAGTGTACCACTTTGATTCCCACGGCCCATTCCCTATTCGCTCCGGTGGTCTGATAGGAAGCGGACGGAGGCGTTCGGTTCTGAACAGAAGATTGAACTGGAGCATGAGACGCCACTAGATCATGTCCGGGCCCACTCCTGCAAAAACAAGCACGGTGACCATTCTTCCCACAAGTATGGCATGTGATGGCAGGCTTTGGGCAATTGAAGTTGATATGCCCCTGGCCCCCACAGTTGTGGCACACCGCGGAAGAGGGAACCGCTCGAGAGTGCGATCCGGCGGGCTTTGACGCTATGGGTGGTCGATCAGAAGGGTTTGGCAATGACTGGGGCTTCCTGAATGTCCCAGATTACTCTCGATCAGTTACTGGTTCTTGGACCTTTTGTTGTTGGACTGGGGTTGTTTCTTGGAAATCTCCTTCGCGGTGAGTTCGTATTCCAGAGCCTTCTCGATGAACTCTGGTAAGGTAGTACAGTGGTGATTCAACAGCTGCATTCTCATTCGGGGTTTAAGCCTCTTGAGAAAGTATTTGATCTTATCGGCCTCTGTTCGGATAATTGTCGTGGCAAAAGGAAGGAGTGCCTGGAATTTCTCAGCAACAGATAATACATCATCGTCTTCAGACGGGTCGGGGTTCAATAGCTCCGACAGTTTGGCCTCGCGGAGTGGCCCTGGATAGTAACGGTCTAGCATGAGGTTTTTAAATTCCTCCCAAGTGTAAACACCATCAGCTGGCCTTACTGAAAGCCACCAGGAGTGAGCGCCTTTGCCAAGGTAATACGCGGCTACTGAAACGCGATTCTCTTCCGGGCAGTCCACCATCTGGAAAAGTTTCTCAAAATGCTAGATCCAATGCACAATGTCAGCAGGCTCAGAGGAGCCTTCAAAAGTCGGTGGTCGCTGGCGAGAGATGTCGCTGATAATTCGGCTCACGGGTCCGCCAATCACAGGAGGAGGATGAGCCCCCTGCTGCTGGCCAGTAGCGGCCCTCTGCATAGCTTCCATTAGTTGACCCATCTGGGTCATCTGTGTCATCATGCCCTGCATTACGACGTAAGGATCGACACGCGCATCTCCGCGCCCACTGTGGTGCGATTGTTCCCTAGAAGGTGAACCACTGTCTGCGGAACTCTGATCCGCATTCGCGCGTCTATTGGCTCGAGGTATCGGGATTCGGCCCCATCCGCAGCCTCGTCCCCCTCTGCCACGACCCCTCAGGTTTCTTTCCATACTGAAAGAATCAATCATAATGATAACCATAAGTACAGTTCAAGATACTAAAATTCATGCTAAGTTAATAGCAACAAGGAATCACATATTCAAGAAAAACGGTTAGCGATACCACAATTGTTGCACCGAATATCATATCGGTGTCAAGTCGAACAATTTCAATTGTATAATAAATTCAGCATTTACCTCGGATTATCAATCAGATAAATCCTGTCACAATTCCTCGAAATAACATGATCAACAAAGAGACCCATACTGATATCAATATCATGCCAGTAATTAAACCATGGCTCATAAAGTACATACTGCATTTGGCTCGTAGGGTCAGGCGCTTGCACAGGTCACACGTGACACGAAGGTCTCTTGATACTAGTTCATTTCTCAATGACTCATGAAAGAAAACGACTCTCTGATACCATCTTCTGTAACACCCCAAAGCGGCTATTACAGTGCCGTGAGCCCACACTGGGACTCACAAGGCGATATCCAAAACAAATTAAATAAATATTATTTGTGATACCGAACCACAATGAATAGTCATTACTCCGTTTAGGAGTTTATCAAAATATGGCCAACGGCCTTACAATACACAGGATCAAAAAAAAAAACAAGTATAAACCATATGGAGATGGAAAATACTTCAAATGTCAAATACAACCAAATAGCAATTTAAATGGAATAGGAAATAACACAACACGGTTTAACATAACCGGACAACAAAGATGAGGGGCCCCCGAACTAGTATCCTCCGAATCCTTCGCCGTCGACATGCTCTTCCCGTGCCTTGCCCTTGCCTCGACCTAAAATACAATACAAGTATTTCGCCCAACACAGGGTCAGATATACATGATAATCAATTCTTCTGACATATATAATTCACATATATAGATTTCAAAGAAATCATTCCGACTATCAATCATACCCCTCGGGCGTATGAAACGATCAGTCACAAGCATCCAATACTATGGACGATTTACGGTATGGCTCAAAGATGGACATCACAGTACGCCCGATCCGGAAATGTGTCCGTGCACATGTCCGCCCCGTATATGGAATCCGAGAATATCGTAGGACAATGTACCTAATTAGCCTCACGAAACTACGTCCGTGTACGCATCCAATGCGGAATAATATCCGCCAATGACTATATGTGCACGGCTAAAATCCTACACAATAACCAATCGGAGCGAGATATGATTAGGATATGTCACGATACAACATGACAACGAATTCAACAAATCACATATCCGATTAAGGATCAAGAAACACTCACCGAAGTGAAAATAAGGCCAACGAGATCAATGATTCAAAACGACATACTTGGGAATGCAACCCCATGAAGAAAATCGGAATAACGTCAAGGACAGTGTCAAATCACGACAAACATTTCATGAACAATTCATACATATGAAAGATATAACCATCAGAAGAATCTAATCATCATTATAACCAATCAAGATAACTTGCCTTATTACGGAGACGAGAATAGTCCTCTTCTTATCGTAACGAACGAACGGTCCTCGACAAGTTTTACTCGAATAAACAACCTTAAACGAAATACATTTTACTCAAAACATATTCTTATAATTATCAATATAGGATTAGTAAGATGTCAACCTACAATCCTTTAGAATAGTTTGTTACTACCAATTATTGAAGCCTTATGCCAGGAGTCCTTCTAATCATCATTACAACCATAAGGATCGGTTTACAATATTTACCGAATGTTCGCATGGTTCATCATAAGCAAGAGTTCTATCAAGGGTATGTTGAATAACCAATTATGATGTTAAGATCATCTTATGATGATTAAACTTTCCAAAACATTAAAAGGGTGAAAGGTAAAATCTGCACATTATGATTATTCTCCTCTCATCTAAATTGACTTTAAGCTAATCAACAAGTTCATAAGTTCTGAGATTACACCATACCCATAAGGGTTATCAAAGTCTTTGTTTACAAGGCTGGAGGATTCATTAACATGATGGTGAATTCACCATTTATCTAGTATGATGATCAAACATTCTAAGTTCTCAACACATTAGATTCATGAAAAGTTTATTGTTGTAATTATCAAGACCCTTATCAATCTTCAAGGACTTGTGCAACTGAACAGATATGATTTGTTAAAGCTTCTAAGATTTCTGAACTAGATCATCTAATCTCATCTTTAACATCATCAAGTTCTTCTCAAGGTAAATAAATACTTAAAATGGTGTTTAATCACTTTATGATATCAAGTTCTTGATTAAATTCAGTTATGAAGAAGCTAACCGATCCATCAATGTCCTACTGAGCTAAATTCGTCCAGAAGGTGAGTAATGACAATTACAAACATGATTAAAATCACTATATCATCAACAACACCTCCATCTCAAACCCTTATTTAACATATTCATCAAAAGTGCTTAAATAGTTTAATTATAACCATGTTTTACTTGTTTAATCTACTCTAGGTGAAGTATAATTCGTCATTGATAATCAACATAAGAAAATAATGCAGAGAAGAAAACACACCAACCTCCAGAAATGAAGAACAACTTCAATGCTATGAGAGAATATATTCCAAGCTTAAAAACAACTCCAAATCTCCAAGAAAATGAGCTTCACTCCGAGAATCAAGGCTTAGAAACAAGTTGGTGAAGGTTTATATCGTTTTTAGAGTGCAGAGGGACGATAAAATGGAGAGAGAATCGGTTTAGAGTTGTGAAGAAATGAAAAACAGGCTGGCCCTATAAATAGACTGGACATACTTAGCGCACGCTATCGGAACAGTTTAGCGTACGCTAATGCACTTACGTACGCTATCCGATCAATATTACGTACGTAAGCGGCTTACAGTGGCTACTGTCTTGAATTATCGCAGGCCGTTAGCGCACGCTAACGAGAAATGCGTTACGCACACTAATAAAAGTAGATTCTCACCGACACGCCAGCTCAGATTTAGATCTCATGCATGCTAACGGTTAAAAGGGTTCACGTGCTGAAGTCAACTGCTGCCAGATTCCCTCTTAGCGTACGCAACAGAGGAAACCTTACGCACGCTAAGTCACATGATTAGCGTACGTTAATAGTATTATGTAGCGTACGCTACATTAACAAAAATTCGAAAATGCAACACTCTAATAACATCGAAGCATCACATATGAAATAACAACGATATGATATTCACATCTATAATACCTCAACATAATACTAAATGCAACGATTTCTGATAATCAGATTATCCGAATAATACAACGACAGGTAAAATGAAAAGTTACAGTCGGATATTACACAAGGAATATGTGATTAGGTTGAACTTGATCGGTCATGGAAGTTCAAATTGTCGTAAGGCACTTACTGTCGGAATTAAGGCAAGTGAAACCTTGCTCGGATTATATTAATTTTATTTACAATATTCAGAAAACATGAATGTGTTGTTGCGTGATGAATGCCGAACGATTGAATTTCTCTAGAAACTGTGTTATGAATGGGCCGATGTGTTGGGGGTAAAACCTGAATGGTATCTGTTAGGCGTATTTTTATACGCTTATTTATCATTATTTTGTAGTATTTTGGAGAGTGAAATCGTCTAAATGAGCTTTTAATGCCTTATTTTTGTATGATTGACAGGAAATTGAAGTCCGGAAGGTAAAACGAGGCAAAACGGGCGAAACGGCAAATATGGACTCTGAGCCGCGGCACAAGGAAGCTGAGCCGCGGCACAGGATGACACCCAGCCGAAGGCAGAGTAACCTGTACTCTGTGCCGCGGCACAGCCCAGGTGAGCCGCGGCACAGAAGAAATTGATGACGCCCAGGTTTAAAGCTGAAGGCTCTGTGCCGCGGCACAGGTTTAGTGCGCCGCGGCACACTTGGCGGTTTTTGTATATCCGCGCGGATTTTGGGCCGTTTCGAAGCCAATTTTCGACCGACTGATACGGACGCGATTTGGAGTTATGCTGAGCTATAAATAGGGTTTAAGACCCTAATTACATCATCTTTTAATCTTTTGATCTTGAATCTGTTGGAGCTTAAGCTTGGAGACGGCAGAAGAAGAGGGAAGCAGAAGACTTCAAGGGCAGAGGGCGGAAGCTGAAGAACGGAGGAATCCGAGCTTCATCTGCGTTTGAATTTTATGCTTTCATTTATTTATTCTGTATTTTCAATTATTAGTATGTCAGGCTAAAGCCCTAATCTAGGGTTTTGATGAAACCTTTGTTTTGACGAATTGATTTAGATTATCCAATTAATTACCTTTTTATTGAGTTTTCCCAATTATGTTTAATGCTTGCAATTATCTGGCCAATAGTTGTATTGATTAAATCATTCACTTCGAATCGGGAGAGGAGATTTGGTGAGGAGCTATTGGTGAGGACCGTTTTATTCTGGGAGATAGGAATATACTCATAGGAACTACGTGGCCTTTAGGAGATTTTATGCTTTTCGCCTATTGACGAATTAATTCACCTAGGGATAGAGTGCGTTATTCGCCTTTAGATAAATCTATTGACCTCGGGAGAGGCGGTAGAATATATTAGCAATCTCCGCCTTCAATAAATTGGGAAAATTATTTATTACGGATAATCGAGAGTAAATTCGGATAAACTAAGGTGGATTCAGAACCCTAGACTTAATTCATCATTTGATTTATTTTATTCAAGCCATCGTTTTATACTAGTCTTTTAGTAATTCTTCTAGTTATTAATTACAAAATCCCAAATTCGATTGTTCAGATAAAATTGGAATACACAAAAATCGGTAGTTAGAAATTCAATCCTCGTGGGAACGATACTCTACTTATCACTTTATTACTTGTAAACGATGACGTGCACTTGCGTGTAAAGAAATATCGCAACAAGTTTTTGGCGCCGTTGCCGGGGATTTTAATTTTCTAATATCGATTTAAGTATTTCCAGTCTTAATTTGAACGTTTTCTTTTTAATTTTTGTGTATTTAATTTCGTTTATTTGTTTTTCCTTTCAGGACCTTTTGTGTAGTGCATGGGAAAACTCGGTAACGAAGGCCTACTACCTTTGGATACCGAGCTCGAGCGCACTCTAAGAAGGAACAAAAAGGAGAAAAGAGAGTTGCAGACAACGGTCAATATGGCCGAGAATATCGAAGTCCAAGGAGGAGATAACCAAGTGCGGCAAGTTCAACCGGAACTAGCTCTTCGAGATTATGCCATGCCGCAGATCAACGCTAATTTTTCGGGAATTCGGCGTCCCACTATCCAAGCTAATAATTTTGAGATCAAGCCTGCTATTATTCAGATAGTGCAGGCGAGCCAATTCTGTGGACTGCCGAATGACGACCTGAATGCCCATATTGCTTCTTTCCTTGAGATATGCGACACGTTCAAGACTAATGGTGTCACCGACGATGCCATCCGATTGAGGCTTTTCCCTTTCTCTTTGAGGGATAAAGCAAAGTTTTGGTTAAATTCCTTACCGCCGGGGTCGATTACAACATGGGAGAGGTTAGCGCAAGCCTTCCTTGCCAAATTCTTCCCACCTGCTAAGACGGAAAGGTTGAGAAACGAAATAACCACCTTTGGTCAGTACGATATGGAATCGCTCCACGAGGCGTGGGAGCGATATAAAGATTTGCTACGAAGATGCCCTCATCACGGCATTCCTGATTGGCTTCAGCTTCATACGTTCTATAATGGTTTGAGTGCTTCTACATGCACCCTCGTGGATGCGGCCTCTGGTGGGGCCTTCATGGGAAAATCTATGGCCGAGGCACACGTGCTTTTGGAGGATATGGCCGCAAACGCATACCAATGGCCATCGGAAAGATTGACACCGAAGAGAGTCATGGAAGTTTCAAGCAATGATCCGATTTCCACTTTGTCAGCTCAAGTCGCCGCTTTGAACCAACAGCTCCAGGCATTTTCGCACGCACCTTCCCCCGTTACCATTGAGACATGCAATTGGTGTAACGGATCACACCCGAGCGCGGAGTGTCAAGTTGGAAACCCGTTCGAGCAAAATCAGATGGAGCAGGCTCAATTTGTGGGAAGTGGGAATCGGCCGAATAACCCGTACTCCAACACTTATAATCCGGGGTGGCGCAATCATCCCAACTTTTCATGGAGAAACGGACAAAACTCACACCAGCCCCCGTTCGCCCAGAATCAACAACAGCCCCCTCCCGCTCCCAAAGTGTCTCTCGAGGAAGCACTTGCAAAATTGGCGGCAAATACGAGTCAATTTATGACTCGTACAGAAGCAACATTGCAAAATCATTCCGCTTCCATTCGGAATTTGGAGGTCCAGCTGGGCCAAATTGCTAATGTGCTGACAGCTCGTCCGGAGGGAGCATTGCCGAGTACAACAGAGACAAATCCTAAAGAGAGTCTAAACGCAATCAGCTTAAGAAGTGGGAAAGATGTGCTGGATCAGCCCGAGTGGTGTGAAAAGAAGAAGGAAATTGAGGAAGAGAAGGATTTAAAGCCAGAGGAGTCGAAGAATTTGAAGCCGGACAACTCGAAGACATGTGTGTCCCCCGTCCCGTTTCCGCAGAGATTACAGCAAAGAAGGGCGGACAAACAATTTTCTAAGTTCCTTGATGTGTTTAAAAAGCTTCACATAAACATTCCGTCACGACGCATTGGAACAGATGCCGAGTTACGTCAAGTTCATGAAAGAGATATTATCGAAGAAGAGAAAGCTTGAGGAGTTTGAAACGGTCACCTTGACAGAGGAGTGCAGTGCAATTCTTCAAAATAAGCTCCCACCTAAATTGAAAGATCCGGGAAGCTTCAACATACCGTGCACCATGGGGAATCTTTCGTTTAATAAGGCACTATGCGATCTTGGTGCTAGTATCAACCTCATGCCTCTGTCGATTTTCAAAAAGCTGGATATTGGGGAAGCCAAGCCAACAACAGTCTCCTTACAATTGGCGGATCGATCGATAAAGTATCCGAGGGGAGTGATCGAGGATGTATTAGTCAAGGTTGATAAGTTCATCTTTCCGGCCGATTTCATCGTACTCGACATGGACGAAGATGAAGATATTCCAATCATCTTGGGACGACCATTTCTAGCGACGGGCCGAACCCTTATAGACGTGGAAAAAGGGGAGTTAACTCTGAGGGTCCAAGACGAGCAAGTTACTTTTCAAGTATTCAAATCGTTTCCATGCCCCGGAAGTATTGATAAAAGGACACAAAGTGAAAGTGTAAATGCCGTTGAAAGAGGAAAGCACCGAAAACATCGTCGGTGGGAAAATTCAGATTTTGTGTTAAATGGTCCAAGTCTTAAGAAGGATATAGAACGAGTGGCGTTCCTCGAGCATGAGGAAAAATCTGCTGCAGTCTTGAGTGCGTTTGTGAAGGAGGAGAGTGAGCCGAAAGCCCAGCGGACAATTAGTCATGAAAAAACCGGGTGTTTCGGGAAGTTATTCACGTCGAAACCTTTCCGCAAACAACATTTGATGACCGAACCGAAAGTCGAATCGCTAACGACCAATGGTCATAATTTTAACAAAAATATGAACGGTTCGATGAACGGGGCGGAAACCAAATGGAGTTTGCGAAAGGCGAACTAATGTTTTCCAATAGGTCCGGCTGAAGACTATAAACTTAGCACTTCTCGGGAGGCAACCCGAGTTCGTAGTTGTAGATTTTTGCGTTCCTTTATTCTTCTTGCATTTTTTGATTTTTATTTTTCCTTCATTTTTATGCTTCAATTTGCTTCTGCCTCTCGCTTTTAACGTGTTTTTCTCAAAATTCTGTGCAGAAAAGTCCCAGGGAAGGAACTGAAGTATGAGCCGCGGCACAGGTATTGTGAGCCGCGGCACACATCAATCGCAAGGGGAGGCTAAACCAACTGTACCCTGTGCCGCGGCACGGCATAAATGAGCCGCGGCACACTTGAGCATTGAGCCGCGGCACACGAAATATGTGCCGCGGCACACGACAAAACGAGAACACAGGTAAAAGGGACTGTACCCTGTGCCGCGGCTCACTTTAGATGTGCCGCGGCACACTATGCGGAATCTGAAAAGGCCTGGTAGCTTATAATTCACAATCGGCCGAGTACCCAGGTATTACTTTCTTCCCTTCTCCTTCCCTCCCCAGCGCGCGACCGGCCGAAGTTTTCTTCCATTTTTTCCTGCGATTTCTTCTTGAAATCTTCAAAAGGTACGTTTCAATCTTTAATCTTTACTTGCTTATGGTTTATATTTGGAAGTTGTTTATGCTTTGGATGAATGGAACATGCTTATTCTCCTTCGAAATTTCTAGGATGGGTTAGGGAATAACATGGTAGTTTTAATCAATTTTTCATGGTTAGTTTGGAATGTGAATGAGTTGAATGTGTTGAGTTGATGATGATTGAATTATGTTTTGGTTTTTGGGGGTTGAATCGAGCTATAACTATGTTTATTCTTCAAGTAAACTTGTGCCCTCAAGGTGTTTAATAAATTGCCTAAATGAAAAATTTTCTTTGGAAAAGCAATCGTTTGAATTCTCGTGCAACGTATACGTTTTGAATTTACAGCAAGCCCAACCCTTACATCCAGGTTAAACGTTTAAGTCCAATTTCATCCTTCTCTCACGTATGCGCTATTTTCTTAAATTCGGAATTTCTGGCTGGACATCCTTAGCCGAGCATAGATCATTGTTATTATTTTTGCGTGAATAAACCCTCGTGTTGTACTTTTCAGGACTGATTATGCGCGAACAAAGAAGCTGAGCAAGCGAGATAGGACCGAGTCATCCCCTACTCGAGGGGAGACCTCTCGTGGTCGGGCCGAGGCGGAGGGGCACCAATTTTCGGACCATGAAATTCACAAGATATTCAACGAAAAGATCCGACCACGACCACTTATTCCAGAGAGGGGTTTTACTCCATCTCCTCAGGACGGGGAATTGCTCACTATGATTGACGAGAAGGGGTGGGCCAGATTTACCGCACCTCCCGAGCCAGCGGTTATCTCGATCGTGCAGTAGTTTTACGCCAGCGCACTGCTGAAGCACATTCGGGCAGGGCATACGTTGCCGTCTTTAGAGTCTCGGACTCAGGTCGACGTCCGAGGGGTTACAGTTGATTTCTCCACGGCTGCTATTCGGAGGCTTTTTGGGTTTCCGGTGGTTGACGAGTCAGCCTATGACCGAGTGATGACCAGCCTCACGAAGGAGGCCCTGCTCGAGACCATTGCACCCGTCTGACCGGGAGCAGAGAGCACAGGTTCTTCCACTTTTCACTTCAGAGCTCGCGCCTCGGCTCGGGCGTGCACAGCTTTATTTCATCTGCACACGCATTGACCCCACCTCCCAGATCCGTCTTGTCTTTCTCTCCCGCGCCCGGACACTTTATGCTATCACTTACGGGTTGCGTTTCGATGTGGCCCCCATCCTGGTCCGTTCTATCTTCCAGTGTATCAGGGGGGCCAAGACGGGGTTGAAGCACCCCTCTCTCATCTGCGCTTTATGCCGGCAGTCGGGGCTGACATGGTCAGACGACGAGCCGATGCTTGCCCCCCAGGCCCCGATCGACCACCGCATCATATCACACTTCGACCAGTGGGGAGGAGCGCCGGCGCACGCTCGGGGGATAGGATTTCTGCTAGAGGAGGCCCACGAGGGATCCCCCGAGCCGCTTTTGTTGACACATGGAGATGCCGGCCCGCCACCCGACAGAGCGAGGTTGCAGGAGTTGTTTGATGGGCTGAGGGAGGATTTGAGGAAACAGAGAGAGGAGCAGAGGGAGGATCTGAGGAGAGAGAGAGAGGAGCTGAGAGAGGAGACGAGGAGAGAGAGAGATGAGATGAGGAGAGAGAGAGAGCTTGATGGCTGCCATGCGGGAGGAGCAGCGGGCGGAGCGGGAGAGCGTTGTTGCTACCGTCAGAGCCGAGATGCGAGAGCAGGCCCGCCGGGCCAGCCGACGAGAGGCGAGGCGTCTTGCTGCGAGGGATGCTTATCATCAGGAGCACCTCGCCGCATGGACGGCCCATATCCTGCATCCCGATGGGCCATTTATTGTGCCCGCCCGGCCAGCCACACCACCCTCCTCACCGGACGATGCCGGCACCAGCTCCTGAGCAGACTGGAGGGGAGTACTTGACCTTTTACTTTTATTGCATATCATTTTTTTGTCCATTGAGGTCAATGTACATCCTAAGTTTGGGGGGGGGGGGGATTTACTTTCAGTTGCTACAATCATTGATGTACTTTATTTTCTTGCTGTACTTTATTTCGTTGCACTTTTCATTACCCTGCGTAAATTTTTTTTTTTTTAGATAGCCTTGCTTGTCTTAGTTTTTCTTTATTCGTGAATTTTTCGTGCTTCTATTTGTGTGATACTGATGTTACGACACTGTTTTTCTCTCTGAAGAAGCGGTCGAGTTCTAGTCGAGTTGTAGTCAGTTACTTCTGTTCTGCTTAGTATTCATTTAGGTCCGAAATTTTTCGTGATTGTAGAGGTCTTGGCAGATAAGAGACGATACATACTTGTTTTTAAATCACCGTCAATACGTTTGGTTACATTTTCCGGATAGTGAGTCGTACTGTTTCTTTAGTCGTTTTGGCACTTAGATTGAGTTTAGAGTCGGTCAGTTTTTCCCAAAAGTCGAGATAATGTGTTCTATGATGGGAAGTCTAGTAACCGGGGGTATTCACGTGACCCGTTGTTTACTCTCGCGTAAAACGACGACCCTGATTAGACTAGTGATTTAGATATTTCACATGTGCCAATGATAGGGAGCCTAGTAACCGGGGGTATTCGCGTGACCATTGTTTACTCTCGCGTAAAACGGCAACCTTGATTCGGACATGCGGAAATTACATATTCGAGTTGTTTCTCCGCTGTAGACGGGAACTTAGTAACTAGAAGCATCCATGTGCCCCATGAGTGTCTTTTACGTCAAACGGTTTTCCAATACATGAGAATGGAGGTTCCACCCTAGGATTATCCCGATGAAACATCCCGAGATCCTAACCTAGTGGTCAACTCGAATCAAATTCTTGAACATATATATAAGGGAATACTGTCCGAGGTTTAATTGTTATGAAACTCGTGAAAATTGTGCCTTTAGACTGTGGAACGGGACGAACTAGCTTGTTTATTTTAGCCTTTCATATTGACGGTCGATTTGACTCACGTTTTGTTAATCTTTGAGTGGATTTTCTTCATGAGCGAGTGATTAGATGAAGTTGATTACTTTGCGGAATCATTATTCGAAAGTGCTTCGCTTTTATGACACTCGGATTATTTAGAGAGACTTACAGGATAGTATTGATTAGGTTGAACACTATGAGTTGCACGATGATTCACGACATTCTTTTATTGAATTTAATTCTTTTTGCTTGAGGACAAGCAAAGGCTTAAGTTTGGGGGTATTTGTTAGGCGTATTTTTATACGCTTATTTATCATTATTTTGTAGTATTTTGGAGAGTGAAATCGTCTAAATGAGCTTTTAATGCCTTATTTTTGTATGATTGACAGGAAATTGAAGTCCGGAAGCTAAAACGAGGCAAAACGGGCGAAAACGGCAAATCTGGACTCTGAGCTACGACACAAGGAAGCTGAGCCGCGGCACAGGATGACACCCACCAAGGCGAGTAACTGTACTGTGCCGCGCACGCCAGTGAGCCGCGGCACGTAAGAAATTGATGACGCCCGAGTTTAAAGTGAAGGCTCGTGCCGCGGCACAGTTTAGTCTTGCCGCGCACACTTGGCGGTTTTTGTATATCCGCGGATTTTGGGCCGTTTGAAGCTTGATTTCGCCACCGACCGATACGGACGCGATTTGGAGTTATCTTGAGCTATAAATAGGGTTTAAGACCCTAATTACATCATCTTTTAATCTTTTGATCTTGAATCATGGAGCTTAAGCTTGGAGACGGCAGAAGAAGAGGGAAGCAGAAGACTTCAAGGGCAGAGGGCGGAAGCTGAAGAACGGAGGAATCCGAGCTTCATCTGCGTTTGAATTTTATGCTTTCATTTATTTATTCTGTATTTTCAATTATTAGTATGTCATGCTAAAGCCCTAATCTAGGGTTTTGATGAAACCTTTGTTTTGACGAATTGATTAGATTATCCAATTAATTACCTTTTTATTGAGTTTTCCCAATTATGTTTAATGCTTGCAATTATCTGGCCAATAGTTGTATTGATTAAATCATTCACTTCGAATCGGGAGAGGAGATTTGGTGAGGAGCTATTGGTGAGGACCGTTTTATTCTGTGAGATAGGAATATACTCATAGGAACTACGTGGCCTTTAGGAGATTTTATGCTTTTCGCCTATTGACGAATTAATTCACCTAGGGATAGAGTGCGTTATTCGCCTTTAGATAAATCTATTGACCTCGGGAGAGGCGGTAGAATATATTAGCAATCTCCGCCTTCAATAAATTGGGAAAATTATTTATTACGGATATTCGAGAGTAAATTCGGATAAACTAAGGTGGATTCAGAACCCTAGACTTAATTCATCATTTGATTTATTTTATTCAAGCCATCGTTTTATACTAGTCTTTTAGTAATTCTTCTAGTTATTAATTACAAAATCCCAAATTCGATTGTTCAGATAAAATTGGAATACACAAAAATCGGTAGTTAGAAATTCAATCCTCGTGGGAACGATACTCTACTTATCACTTTATTACTTGTAAACGATGACGTGCACTTGCGTGTAAAGAAATATCGCAACAGTATCCGTGTGGAAATGTGTTGAAGGATAAGACCTAAAATGGCACCCACGTTCCGGAGTATTTCCGTGTAGATACTTCCGTGACCCTTGGTCGCGACCTTGGGGTTTTTGTGCTAAAAGAGAAAGACAACGTCGGCTATACTGTGAATTATCATCTATATATTATGTGGTACGGTGTTATCGAATCGTGAAATGCTGTGAATTTTATTGTGAAATGCTGCTATTGATTATCATTATCTGATCCCGGTTTGTCTGGCACGATTCTTCGTGTCAGGTAAATTTGTTGAATATGTGCAGGACATTCCCGAGGGTTCTGGTTAGGCTTGAACGGTGTTGGAATAAAGTTCTGCTACCACGTGTTTTAATTAAATTTCTGAAAGCTCTGTTTATGTAATAATCGTGTTTTGAATTATGTTTTCTTTCAAGACATCCCGTTTCATGTTATGTACCCGTGGACTCACCCATTTTATAATGCCCTATTTAAACTATCAATTTCCTAAAATAGCCTTGTGGGTCCCACATGGGATTCACGACACTGTAATGCCCCGGTAAATTTTGGGGGTGTTACAGAAAATGGTATCAGAGAGCTCGGTTCCTGTTGAAAAAGATTTTGGCAAAATTTCTTTTTATTTTCGAAAATATTATCCAAAGTCCAACACCCCAAGCGACCGTAACTCTTCAGGGGAATGCAAAGTAAGTAGAGTATGTGTTTTCTAATTGGGTGCAACGTTTAATTTGAACGAGATAATTGTGTGTTGAATTGGCCCTTAGATTAATATTGTCTGTAATGGCATGCCGTGGAGCTAGGAGGATAGTAAACGATGCTGCAGGTTCCGCCGTGAACCAGAACAAGGACAGGCACACTGCCGAGACCGTTCCAGTTGGGAACCAGCCGCCACCGATTAATCAAAACGATCAGGAGGTGGAACGCCAGAATAACAATCCTGGAGGCATGGACCCGGCTTTCATTCAAACCCTCGCCCAGGCTATTGTCATGGGTATTGCCCAAGTCAACCAAATAGAACGGATACCGGTCATCAACGTGGAGGAGAGTACAGGGGAGACCGATGGCTGGGTGAGATGCTGAAAGCTAGTCCGCCATTGTTTGACAGAGCAGGGGAGAAACACGTGGACGACTGGATTTCCGAAATGGAGACCGCCTTCGATGTGATCGGATGTCCAGAAAATCGAAAGGTGCCACTCGGGCTTAATCAGATCCGCGACACTGCTGCCCGCTGGTGGAGAACTTACAATCCAGAAAATCGAGTAGTCGGGTGGGCCGAATTTGCTCGGCTATTGAGGAACAAGTACTGTCCTAGATCAGCCCAAACAGCTCATGCATGGGACTTTTTTCAGTGCCGGACCACGAAATTTTCTAGTGCCAAAGATCATTCGGGCCTACCGTACTGAGTTAAGTTACGTCTCACAGATGGTGCCATCGGAGGATCAACGAATTTGTCACCTTGCGCAGAGGTTGTCGGAAGATGTACAACGCTATGCCGTCGGATTCCACTATACGACCCTGAGGGCGTACGAGGACGTAGTCACAGCATATGCCAATACTGTTGTTAATACTGGCACCGGGCGCAATTTGAAGAAGCAGAATATATCTAATCAGTCAGGGAGTACCAACAAGACACTCAGGGTCCGCATCTTCTTTTAAGGCAGCAGTTTCGTACCAACAAAAGTGTGCATCTGATCGGCATTACCATAAAGACTGCTTCAATTGTGGCGTATTCGGACATACCAAGGACCAGTGTCACAAGTCAGCTACCAAATGTTTCTCTTGCGGGAAGAGTGGACACATGTCTCTTTACTGCTGGCGAGCCAATCCTGCACAGAACTCAGCTTCTTATCAGAGTCAACAAGGCTCTTTGCAATCCTCAGGGCACCTGCCATTTCCAGCTACCGATCTCCAGCCCATCAGACTCAACCACCACCACACGGTGGCGGTCGAGGCGTGGGCGCGGCGGTGGTACTGCATCCTTTTCCGAGTCATTATCGTCCCGTGTATTCGAACTGAGAGCTACGGATGGTCAATACGCGCCAGCTATCTCAGGTACACTTCTTGTTAACTCCCAGCCTGTTCATGTACTATTTGATACTGGAGCCACACATTTGTTTATATCTGTGGAATGTGTTGAGCATTTGAATCTTGCTTGTGTGCCTTGTGAACCCTTTACTGTTAAACTACTCGAGGGTAGTAGAGTAGGCGGCAATCTAGGAGTTCGAGACTGCGAGATCCGCATCAATCGTGGTTGGGCTGCAAATCTTATGGTTTTCCCGCTTCAGAATGAAGATATCATTTTAGGTATGGGCTGGATGCCCATGCACAAGACGATATTAGATACTTACCACTTGACTATTTCCATCATGGCTTGTGATGGTACCACGCATGTTATCAAGGGTTGAGAACACTTCAGTACGAAAGGGTCTCTCAGCCTCCTTGCATCGGAAGTCTCCTGCGATTCTCGAGAAATGTACTATTGGTGTTATGTCCTCCAAGAGGATACATCACAACTTTCGGTTGTGAAAATTCCCATGGTGAATGAATTTCCAGACGTCCTTCCCGATGAACTACCAGGCTGCCGCCGCATCGAGAAGTTGATCTCTCCATTGAACTTGAGCCGGGAACGAGACCTATTTCCAAAGCTCCTTACAGGATGGCACCAGCCGAGATGAAAGAATTGAAGATATAGCTCGAAGATCTACTGGAGAAGGGATTGATCCGCCCGAGCACCTTGCCATAGGGCGCGCGAGTACTCTTTGTTAAAAAGAAGGATAACTCTCTACGCTTGTGCATCGACTATAGAGAATTAAACAAGGTCACTATCAAGAATCGTTATCAACTTCCGAGGATCAATGATCTCCTAGGTCAATTGCAGGGGCCGGTTGTGTTTTCAAAGATCGATCTATGGTCCAGATATCACCAATTGAGGATTCGGGGGGAATATATACCAAATAATGCATTTTGATCGAGGTATGGACATATGAGTATATCGTGGGATCATTCGGCTTGACCAATGCCCCAGCCGTTTTCATGGAGTTAATGAACAGAGTTTTAATCGATTTCCACGATAAGTGCATCGTGGTTTTTATTGACGACATCCTAATTTATTCTCGAAGCTGACAGGAACACGAAGAACATTTGAGACAGGTACTGAGCGTGTTAAGGCAACACCAACTTTACGTAAAACTTGCCAAGTGCGAATTCTGGATGCCGGAAGTAATTTTCCTCGGACATATTATCTCAGCAGAAGGCATTAAAGTTGATCCACAGAAGATCAAAACGATAATGAGTTGGGAACTGCCGAAGAACGTCAAGGAGGTAAGGAGTTTTCTAGGATTGGTGGGTTATTATCGAAGATTCGTCGAGGCTTTTTCATGTATCAATCGACCATTAACGAACCTACTAAGGAAAAGTACCAAGTTTGTTTGGACTACCGATTGTCAGAAGAGCTTTGATGAACTCAAGAAAAGGTTGACTACTGCTCCAGTGTTAGTGCTACCGCAGGGTACGGAAGGATTCGTTATATACACGGGTGCATCTAAGAATGGGTTGGGGTGTGTCTTCATGCAGAACGACAGAGTTATTGCGTATGCATCTCGACAACTGAAGCCGTACGAAATGAATTACCTGACGCATGACTTAGAGCTAGCCGCAGTGGTACACACCCTCAAGATTTGGAGGCACTACCTTTACGGAGTCACTTGTAAGATTTTCAAGGACCATAAGAGTCTGAAATATATCTTCACCCAGTGAGAATTAAACATGAGGCAGAGGCGCTGGTTGGAGCTAAGCAAACACTACGATGTGGAAATCTCATACCACCCTGGAAAAGCTAATGTCGTAGCTGATGCATGTTAGGAGTATGCACTCGAATGCCACTCAGAGGATGTTGAGTGCGGGTATTGTACTTGTAATTATATAAATCATTAATATAAGGCAATGGATGTTTCTTTATTTACTGGTAGTTACTGGAATTCCTAACTCATAAATATACATATAGAAACTAGTCTGTGTATTTGAGAGCAAAACGTTCCACTCCTTATTGGATAAGGGGGTCGGCATTGGAAAGGTTTATAGCTAAAATACTTAATCGTTCGCAAGTCGATGAAACTTGACTGGGCATTAAGTTTATGTGAAGACTTGTATGACGTGTTCTTTGACATGGAGAGTGCATGTCGAACACTAATGGTTAGTAGGAGCACACATTATAGGTATGCTAATTGGATTAGTATACTCGAACCGACTCACCCTCGATTCGTCACACGGATTTCACTCCGGGACAGTCAATGATGGAATCGAAAGGTTGTGATAGGTATTTGTGAACCTTCGACTTGAGGATTTAGTAGAGATGTGCTTGTGACGTCAAGATTTTCATTAGAGTAGTTCGACCCTATAAACCGGTAGGTGGGGGTCAACCTCGATGTGCATCTTGACGGGCAAGTAGCAGGTCCTACTGAATACCAAGATAGAATTCTTTCTCCCGTTAGTGAGCGGGTTATATATCCTATGCGGTTATTGGCAGATGAGATCATAAGTCTTTGGGCAAAGCATTGGAGCTAGTTGTATTGGATACACGAGAGCTCAATGATCTCGATTTGCATTAACGCATGCATAGCGTCAAGTACAGATAGGGTTTGACTGACCGTGACCCTATGACTTGATCGGGACATTTGAAAGAAGGGTTTATACGTATATTGGTATTCACGACAGAATGGTTCTTGAATGATCCCAATCATTCGTTCTCAGTTGGGGTACAGTATAGGCCGCTAGGCTGGCTAGGTGGTGTTACTACTCTTTGGTTCCTCCCATTGCTGACTGAGACGGACCTACCGAGTCGTGCAATAGGATTGACGACGGAATGAAGCAAGCTTGTTATCTCATTATGAATATTAGATATTGGATATCTAATTTGGGACATTAGATGTCTAAATCGATGTATTGGATAAATTGGTTTTACGGCCTAATGAATTAAATAAATTACTGGGTAATTAATTTAATTCATAAATATAATTATTTCTTGGAGAAATTAATTATGTTATTATGTATTTAATGTGATTAATTGATTGGATTAATTAATCGACACAAATACATCGGAACGGAATAGGAGTTTATCTGTATGGACTCATGAGAGTCCAAAACGAGCCGAACTCGTCCCGACTCCTTCTAGATGGCCGCCCTTTTTCCTTCCCCTTCCCTTGGTCATTGTCTCCACCTAATTTGGTGGATGACTTGAAGTTTCAAGGGGACAAGATCCTTTAGTTAATTAATATTGATGATTTGGTCTTGATTTGGGGGAGGATATTATGAAGAATAAAATGAAGACTGTTCTCACTCCTTGCCAACCCATTCCATACGTGAGATTGATAGAGAGAGAAAAAGGAAGAGTTTTCTTTGTCTTCAATGTGTTCTTCATATTCATCATATTTTCTTTGAGAAATATTGTGAGGATTAATTGAGAGATAAAGATTATACACTTAGAGTGCTATAATCAAAGGCTTCATCATCCTAGATCTAGCTGTATCCTTGGAGGATAGCAAAGTGATCGTCATCCCGTTCATTTCTCCGGCACGTGGCAAGTAGAGGCATTGTATTTCGACGTTGGATCTTTCAAGTGCTTGGAGTGCTTTGTTCGTAGGGATATACATCTAAAGCTTGGGGAATAGCTCAAGAGAAGGAATCCATTTAATCAACGAACTACAAGTGTGAGTTTCTATATCTCTTATGTTTTCGTTTGTATATTCGTATATACGTAGCTCGATCGATCCTCGTAGGGATTCAGATCGAATTAATTTTCATTTTACCGCTTCCGCTGGGCCTTCGTTTTAGGCACCGAATTCCAACAGTGGTATCGGAGCGTAGGTCTTGCGATCGTATATACGATATTGGCATTTGGAATGCTCGATTAGATGGTGAATGATTTTGAATCATTTTAATCATAATCATGGTATATCTTTTCGTTCGTTATAGTTGTATTTTTCGTAAGTTTATGTCTAAATATAAATCTACATTTCTTGGAAATATGATTTATATTGAAGATATAAATGTTGGAAAATATAGATATAGGATATCCGGTTGAAAAACTAGCCCCGAATTGCCGTTGGACGGTCCGGGAGTGGTCCGGAAGAAGGGGGCCGCAGCCCAGGGCTCGGGAACCGCGGCCCAGGGCTGCTGGGCAGCCCACTTATTGTTACTGGACTGGGGGCCGCGGCCCAGGGCTGCTGGGCAGCCCTACTTGCTTCCTGGTGATGTTTCGGGCGCGGTCCAGCCCCTTTCGAACCCGTTTCGGGCTTGTTTTCTTCGTGTATTCCGAAAAATTAATTTCCCACATTTTAAATTGGATTTAATATGATTAAAGTGATATATGGTATTTCATTTTATAAGGGAAAATTTATTTATTGGAATACTTGTGATCGACCGAATTATTTTGAACGTTTTCATATTACCGATTGTGTGAATCGATTGGATCGGTTCGTATTGTTGATTGGATCAATGTATCTCTACGTTTTCCATTTATATAGTATTTATTAGATGAATGCTTTTGAATGGGGATGTAGTTCGTGGACTTTGTTTTAAATGGATTGTATCATCTAAATCAGCAACAAAGTAGTTGTGAATACTATGACTAGAAAATGTGGTAGGGATGAAACCAATCAAGTTTTGAAATGGCATGTTAGACTTGGTCATGTTGGTCAGACCAAGGTTTACAAGATGGAAAAAGATGGACTTATGGGTCCATTGTGATCGGATCCCTTTCCTACTTGTGAATCTTGCCTTAAAGGTAAAATGACTAAGTCCCCCTTCACACGGACTTTTGAAAGAGCCGCTGACAAACTGGGATGAATCCATACCGATGTATATGGTCCTTTAGAAGCAGCACGTGATGGATATCAATATTTCATTACGTTTACAGATGATCATACTAGGTATGGTTATGTATACTTAATGAAACATAAATCCGAGGCTTTTGAGAAATTCCAGGAATTCTAGGCCAAACTGGCAATCATATCAAAGCACTTCGGTCGGACCGAGGTGACGAGTATATGAGTATGGAGTTTGACGAGTTCCTTAAGGAACATGGAATAGTTTCACAACTAATACCTCCAGGTACTCCTCAGTTAAATGGTGTGTCAGAAAGAAGGAACCAGACCTTGTTAAACATGGTCCGTTCCATGCTGGGCTATACTGACTTACCGATTTACCTGTGGGGGTATGCACTCCTGACTGCCGCTTACATCTTGAACTGATGTCCTTCCAAATCCGTTCCTAAAACTCCACATGAGATGTGTGTAACACCCCCAGATTTAACCGGAAATGTTACAGCGCCGTGGGGCCCGAGATGGAGCCCACAAGGCTGAAAGAAATTTTCGCAAACATTTACAAATGCCCAAGAGGCCAACGACGGTACTATCTTTAAAAATTCACAAAGACTTATAAAATCCATTTATCAAAAATCGTCGTAAAAACTCATTTGAAATCGCAAGGCCAAACGGCTGACACTCAAAAGTTTAGAAAACGATTTCCAAAGTAATCTCAGTTACCAGATACCAAAAGAGCATGTCAAAATACTCACGCATCGGAAAAAGACCAACCATAAAGATACTCCAGCAGCGGAATACAAGAACCGATCAAGAAACTCAATGCACAAAACATGTCCTAGCCAGTATCCTCCGGGAAGCTCATCTCTTCACGACCGCTACATGTTCGATACTCCAAGAACCTAAAAAGAAATCCCACGAAGGGGTCAGCCATAATATCCAACAATGATAACTGTCACCTCACATTAATAATTACATACCAATGAGAATACAACATAAGTATATGACCAACATAATCTTACCGCCATAACATTACTTACTCAAGTAATTCTCATCAGAATAACCATTATCACATTTCACATCTCGTACTTGATTAACCAATAAACTCAAACATAATATCTGTATTGTACCTCAAACAATACTCAAGATTCTCAAACTATCATAACCAACTCACGATACGGAAAAGTACCAGTTCTGACCAATACGATCCATCGGATAGTATCATCAAATCCCAAAACGATAACCGATTGTCCATCACAAGACGAATACCAAAGGAAATACGGAACATACCTCGAGATATGAAGTGCCACGACAATCATGTCAGTCTAATCTGAGATCAGATCAATGCAATACGGACACGGTCCTAACACAAGACCTACAAATGCATACTCATATGACCACGTCAATATGCTCACAACAATAACAATGATGTATACCCAATGGAAATCCGACGATCCAGCGCCCTCAGCATAGATCCCTTTGATGATCCTATCAGATTATCATAAGGTGGATAACCAACAATACACATATGAACAACAACACATGATAAAATCAATGATGCGAATTCATAATATTCCATCAACATAATACTGGTAATCCAACGATCCACTTCTCGGATAGATCCCCATGATGATCCCGTCGAACCACCGCATGGTGGAAAACCTGTCCAACGATCCAGCGCCCTCAGCATAGATCCCCATGATGATCCCGTCGAACCAACGCATGGTGGACATCCTATCCAGTGCCCTCAGCATAGATCCTCATGATCCCTTTGGATCATTTACAACATAACAATGCAATTATGCATACACATATGCAAATCAATATGTTCATCAATATGAACAACATATGAATCAAAACATGAACGACACTATGATGACACAACTAGGACGACCTCATGTTCAGCAACATGAATGACAACCTGCATGATCAACATCATCGACACTAAACTGAATCAATCCTGAATACTTGACCCGAGTCCTTCGGAAGCAATCTCGATGCCAAATCACCACCGAAGATTATCCGCAATGCTTGGCAACCCAAACGTACCATGGACTGCAGATACTCATATCCTCGTCTTTACCATAATGTATCCTCGATACCCAAAATTCCAATAATCCGAAATGAATCATAAACCTTATGATTTAACTCCCAGAATCGGAAAGACAACACATAATACAAATCTCCAGAATTTGCAGTAATAATCATTGCTATATGCATTATAAACGAAATGAAACTGAAACCATTCATTAAACATTATAACTGGGCAAGTAATAACTTGCCTCGATACCGATACGATGATGATGAAGCCGCTACTAGTCACAATGCCTTCGTCTACGAGCTCCTCGGCCCCGACCGAAGCAATTCACGAACATACTCGAACATGACCGCAACATATGGTTATACTCACCGATCAATAATCTCAACCTATCGAAGTAATCAAATAACACATAACTGATAACAATTAACAACCGACACGACCAACCAAATCATCTCAACGATTCAACGATATCTACAACTCGATGATCATAATCAATCAATACAACCGATCAATAAACCCAACGGTTCCACAACTATCCCGATTTACCACAAGTCCGAATAATCCAATTCAAACAATTACGAATTCACAACCACATTGCGATTACGGATACGAGCGTAAAGGAAATCATATTCGACGAACAATCACAATCTTTCCGGATTACAAATTGATATCATGATTCGTATTTCATTAAGAACATACGAATTCTACCACTACAACCAACGAATATTCGATCTTCAAATATAAAAATACCGATAATTCAATATACGATCGTCTTGCTATGTTAAATTCATCAAAAGTTCCTCAAGAACACTAAGGGATTCGAACTCATGTTCATAGCCATTAAAACGACATAATTCGATATTCTTTAACATGAAGATAATCTTCCAATTCGTAATCCAAGTCATGAATCATCGTATTCTTCAATATACACTCTACATAACCACAAGGATTGTAACAACAACACCCTAATCATCATCATACGGATCAAATACGGATCACAATACCAAGAACATCAAGAACTCTATGATTTCATAATCATAATCAACATATTCAAGACATAAACCAACCCATCATCATCTTCCTTCAACATATGATTCATAAATCCTAAAGAATCGTAACAACAATACCATAATCACTTTCATACGAATCATTTATCAATAACAACATCAGAAATCCGAAATGAAAGGGAGGATTATCCAACATACCTCTTTGAAGATGGAAAACACAAGAAATCACTTCAAGAATCATCATTAATCTCCATATCCAAGCTTTTAATCCATGTTTCCAAGCTCATAATCAAGATAGAAGATGTTTATTCTCACTTATATGCTCAAATGGACGAAGGTGGGAGGAGGAAATCCATTTTCCTTCATGAAGAAATGAAAGAACGAACTTCATTTTATAATTGCATAACTCATTACGTACGTTATCCTTCATCATTAACGTACGTAATGCTCTTTAGCGTACGCTATTCGTCCCGCATAGCGTACGTAATCATCATCCCAGAACTAACTGAACTGTTTTGTTAACATGCTTACGTACGTAATGTTTTCTTCATAATGTACGTAACATGTACGTTGACTTGCTACAGTACCACCCACATTACGTACGTAATACGCCATGCATAACGTACGTAATGGCCGAGGTTGACTCGCTGTCCACATCCTCCGCGGAAAGCTGCCAACACAGGGTCCCACCTGCCGACCATGACTCAATCGTCTGATTCCCATGTTACGTACGTAATGTCTCGGCCATAACGTACGTAACTCTTGTGATTTAGCATACGTAAGTCTTCAACATTAGCGTACGCTAAGTATTCTATACTTAGCCAATTTCAACTGTTACCGCCTGTCTCGACATACCGAAAACAGATATACACTTACTGAATACATATACTGGATCCAATAACATTCTTATACGATATGCTCTATATCGAAAGTACGATAACCTAATACACGATATCCTCAAATGCAACTGTCGACCAGATACGACAATTATACTGATACTGACATATCAGTCCTTTATTTATTTTATCCATACTGTACAGATTCCACGCCGTACAATATAACTCGGATAAAATAATATCAATTAACAGTAGTAGAAATTCCGGAAATTACAATGTGGGAGGGCAGGAAACCGAGTCTTAATCATATTAGGATTTGGGGATGTCCTGCCTATGTCAAGAAGACTAAGGTGGAAAAGTTGGAAGCGAGGTCCGCGAAGGGACGTTTCATTGGATTCCCGTCTGGGATGATGGGTTATCTATTCTACATGCCCGAAGATCATAAGATCGTTGTTGCTTTACAAGCACACTTCCTGGAAGATGAGTTCATTCAGTAAGGCGGGGCAGGAAGAAGTATTTCTTTAGAAGAATACAATGAAACTCCTCGGGAGACATCTGTGCAAGAAACTGGAACCGAACCTTCTGAAACACAAGCACAACCATCTCATAGGTCTAGTAGGGTGTCTCATTTACCTTAGAGGTATGAGCTCGTGCACTTGAAGGAGCTGGATCTCCATGAGGTTCCAAGTGATAGCCAAGAGACTGACCCAACGACCTATGACCACGCGATGGTGGATGTAGACTTCGCGAAATGGCGTGAAGCTATGGAAGCCGAGATAGACTCGATGCATGTCAATCAGGTCTGGATTCTAGTAGACTGCCCCAAGGGCATAATGCCTATTGGGAACAAGTGGATCTATAAGAGAAAGACTGATGGTGATGGCAAGGTTGACGCCTATAAGGCCAGGCTTGTGGCAAAGGGTTATACCCAGAAAGAAAGGATCGAATACCACGATACCTTTTCGCCCGTAGATATGATCAAGTCTATTCATATGATGCTTGTTATATCTGCCTACCACGATTATGAGATATGGAAAATGGACGTAAAGACGGCTTTCCTTAATGGATTCCTCAAAGAGGAAATCTATATGGAGCACCCTAAAGGCTTTATGTCCTAAGTCGATATTCAGAAAGTGTGCAAGCTTCAGCGTTCCATTTATGGACTGAAGCAAGCGTCGCGTAGTTGGAACCTTCGTTTTGACGAGGCGGTCAAAGAGTTTGACTTCGTGCAAAATGAAGAGGAACCTTGTGTATACAAGAGGGTTAGTGGGAGCAATATCGCTTTCTTATTACTATATGTAGATGATATTCTACGAATAAAAAATGATGTGGGAATGCTCAGTTCTGTGAAAGCTTGGCTTTCGAGTAATTTCTCCATGAAAGACTTGGGAGAAGCAACCTATATTCTTGGTATTCGGCTCTACCGGGATAGAGCGAAGAGAACAATAGGTCTTTCTCAAGCCCTCTACATAGATAAAATCTTAAAGCGGTTTAAGATGGATGATTCTAAAAGAGGGTTCCTTCCGATGCGACATGGAATAAAACTCTCCTCGAAGATGTGTCCTCAGAGTGAGGAACAACGAAGGGAAATGAGTAATATACCATATGCCTCTGCTGTGGGTAGCCTTATGTATGCTATGTTGTGTAGGAAACCTGACATTGCGCATGCTGTAAGTGTGGTGAGTAGGTTTCAGGCAAACCCAAGTAAGGAACATTGGACTGCCGTAAAGAACGTTCTCAAGTACTTGAGAAGGACTAGAGGCATGGTTCTTATGTATGGCGGTGGAGAATTGAATGTGGTGGTATTCACTGATTCGGACTTCCATGGACAGAAGGACGACTCAATGTCTACTTTTGGCTACATATTTACTCTTACTGGAGGAGCAGTATCTTGGCGTAGCGCTAAGCAAAGCGCGACTGCTGATTCCATCTGTCAGGCTGAGTATCAAGCAGCCTCGAAGGCTTCCAAGGAAGGGTTCTGGATTAAGAAGTTTCTGGGAGAACTTCAAGTGATACCATGTGCTGAGCTGCCTGTTCCGCTGTACTGCGACAACGACGGAGCTGTAGCACAGGCCAAGGAGCCGAGGTTTCACAACAACACCAAACATATTGAGAATTTGTTCGCAAGGGATACATTGTGCTGTACAGAGTAGACTCGGCCGACAACGTCGCTGATCCACTGACCAAGCCACTTTCTCAGACTAGCTTGGAGCATCATCTGGAGAACATGGGTATTAGATATCGTAGTGTGTGGCATTGAGTGCAAGTGGGAGATTGTTAGGAGTATGCCCTCGAATGCCACTCAGAGGATGTTGAGTGAGGGCATTGTACTTGTAATTATGTAAATCATTAATATAAGGCAATGGATGTTTCTTTATTTACTGATAGTTACTGGCATTCCTAACTCATAAATATACATATATAAACTAGTCCATGTATTTGAGAGCAAAACGTTCCACTCCTTATTGGATAAGGGGGTCGGCACTTGAAAGGTTTATAGCTCAAATACTTAATCGTTCGCAAGTCGATGAAACTTGACTGGGCGTTAAGTTTATGTGAAGACTTGTATGACGTGTTCTTTGACATGGAGATTGCCTGTCGAACACTAATGGTTAGTAGGAGCACACGTTATAGGTATGCTAATTGGATTAGTATACTCGAACCGACTCACCCTCGATTCGTCACACGGACTTCACTCCGGGATAGTCAATGACGGAATCGAAAGGTTGTGATAGGTATTCGTGAACCTTCGACTTGAGGATTTATCAGGGATGTGCTTGTGACTTCAAGATTTTCATTAGAGTAGTTCGACCCTATAAACCGGGAGGTGGGGGTCAACCTCGACGTGCATCTTGACGGGCAAGTAGCAGGTCTTACTGGATACCAAGATAGAATTATTTCTCCCGTTAGTGAGCGGGTTATATGTCCTATGCAATTATTGGCATATGAGATCATAAGTCTTTGGCCAAAGCATTGGAGCTAGTTGTATTGGATACACGAGAGCTCAATGATCTCGATTTGCATTAACGCATGCATAGCGTCAAGTACGGATAGGGTTTGACTGACCGTGACTCTATAACTTGATCGGGACATTTGAAAGAAGGGTTTATACGTATACTGGTATTCACGACAGAATGGTTCTTGAATGATCTCAAACATTCATTCTCAGTTGGGGTACAGTGTAGGCCGTCAGGCTGGCTAGGTGGTGCTACTACTCTTTGGTTCCTCCCATTGCTGACTGAGACGGACCTACCGAGTCACGCAATAGGATTGACGACAGAATGAATCAAGATTGTTTTCTCATTATGAATATTAGATATTGGATATCTAATTTAGGACATTAGATGTCTAAATCGATTTATTGGATAAATTGATTTATGGCCTAATGAATTAAATAAATGACTGGGTGATTAATTTAATTCATAAATATAATTATTTCTTGGAGAAATTAATTATGTTATTATGTATTTAATGTGATTAATTGATTGGATTAATTAATCGACACAAATACATCAGAACGGAATAGGAGTTTGCTTAGACTAATGGGAGTCCAAAACGAACCGAACTCGTCCTGGCTCCTTCTAGATGGCCACCCCTTTTCCTTACCCTTTCCCTTGGTCATTGTCTCCACCTATTTTGGTGGATGACTAGAAGTGTCAAGGGGACAAGATCCTTTAGTTAATTATTATTGATGATTTGGTCTTGATTTGGGGGAGGATATTATGAAGTATAAAATGAAGACTCTTCTCACTCCTTGCCAACCCATTCCATACGTGAGATTGATAGAGAGAGAAAAAGGAAGAGTTTTCTTTGTATTCAAAGTGTTCTTCATCTTCATCATATTTTCTTTGAGAAATATTGTGAGGATTAATTGAGAGATAAAGATTATACACTTAGAGTGTTATAATCAAAGACTTCATCATCCTAGATCTAGCCGTATCCTTGGAGGATAGTAAGGTGATCGTCTTCCCTTCGTTTCTCCGGCGCGTGGCAAGTAGAGGCGTTGTATTTCGACGTTGGATCTTTTAAGTGCTTGCAGTGCTTTGTTCATAGGGATATACATCTAAAGCTTGGGGAATAGCTCAAGAGAAGGAATCCATTTAATCAACGAACTACAAGGGTGAGTTTCTATATCTCTTGTGTTTTCGTTTGTATATTCGTATATACGTAGCTCGATCGATCCTCATAGGGATTTAGATCGAATTAATTTTCTTTTTACCGCTTCCACTGGGCCTTCGTTTTAGGCACCGAATTCCAACAATGCACTCAGTCGGAAAACTACATAGTAAGTTATGTTATCCAGCCTAACGGTTCAACCCAAACTACAACAAGACATCAGGAGGAATGGTACTGAAGTATGGGTACAACACAGTCAAGGACAATTGTGCTCAATCGATATACACTCATCCTTATTAAACGAGATACGTCTAGCACAGATGGAGGATCCCGAACTTCGTGCGATCGGTGCGAGAATCGAGGAGGGAAATGTTTCCGACTATAAGATCCAGGGGGACTTGGTGAGATTCAAGAATATGATCTGTATTCCACCGAATGATGAGCTGAAGCAAACTATACTGGGAGAAGCACACTCCACTCCCTACTCCATTCACCCCGGAGCAAGTAAAATGTACAAGGATCTACGATAGAGTTTTTGGTGGATAAATATGAAACGGGAAGTGGCTAGATTCGTTGCCCGCTATATGACGTGCCAACAAGTCAAAATTGAACACCGCAGACTAGCCGGAACCATGCAACCCTTACCCATTCCGGAGTGGAAATGGGAAAGCATATCAATAGATTTTGTTACTAAGTTACCAACGGCGGTGGGAGGAAAGGACACAATTTGGATTATCATTGATTGGTTAACGAAATCAGCACATTTTATTCCAACTCAAGAAGTGACCGAAACAGAGCATTTAGCCACTATTTTCATCAGGGAGGTCGTGAGACTGCACGGCGTTCCTTCATCCATCATATCGGATAGAGACACCAGATACGTGTCCCATTTTTAGAAAGCCATCCATAAAGCTATGGGAACCCAGTTGCATTTTAGCACAGCCTATAACCCTCAGACAGATGGACAGACCGAGCGTACGATACAAACCTTCGAAGACATGCTGAGGGCATGTGTGCTCGATTGGGGTAAGGATGGGGTTAAGCATCTCGGGTTAGTAGAGTTTTGGTACAACAACAACTGGCACGCGAGCATAGGCATGACACCATTTGAGGCCCTGTATGGACGAAGATGCAAGTCGCCGTTATGCTGGGTTGATGCTTCTGACACCGTGGCTACCAAGTTAGATCTTATCCAGGAATCCATTAAGAAGATCTCTGTTGTTCGAAAACATATGTTAGCAGCGCAAAGCCGGAAGAAATCATATGCCGAGAACTGGCAGCGACCATTGGAATTTACGGTAGGGGATCATGTTTGGGTCAAAGTATCACCTATGCGAGGTATCTGGCATTTCGGCCAGAAGGGCAAGTTAAGGCCAAGGTTCATAGGCCCGTTCGAGATATTGGACCGAGTTAGAAAACTTGCGTATCGATTAGCCCTACCGCCGTATTTGGATGGAGTGCATAATGTCTTTCATGTCTCCCAGTTAAGAGTCTACAATCCGAGTCACAAACTCAATTTTGAAGAAGTAGAAATTTCTAATGATGCTACCTTTAGAGAAGTGTCGATCGCTATCTTGGATCGGCGTATGAAAACATTAAGAAATAAGGTCATACCTCTTGTGAAAGTTCAGTGGTCGCACCACGGCATGGAGGAAGCAACTTGGGAGACCGAGTCGAGCATGAGGGAAAATCATCCCGAGTTATTTTCTGTAACACCCCAAAAGGCGGCTATTACAGTGCCATGGACCCCACGCTGGGACCCACCAGGCGATATCAAAATATCATCTTAAATAAATTAAATCATAACTGTGGTACCGAACCACAATTTAGTATTCATCACCTCGACGAGAGGTTCATACACCATATTACTAAAAATGCCACACACACAGGGTCCAAACGTTAATATAAACCATATGGAGATGGAATATATTTAAAGTACTAGTACAACTTAAAATGAGTTATAAAAAAGCGGAGTAATACCAATACATGGTCCAAAATACAACTGAATAAAATAGACTCGGGGCCCCTGAACTAGTATCCTGCAAACCCTTCGTCGCCGCCGTGCTCTCCCTGCGCCATAGCCTTGACTCAACCTAAAATACAACACAAGTATTTCGCCCAAAACCACAGGGTCAGATATACATGATAATAATTCTCAAGATGTTATACAACACTGGTTCTCAATAAAAACAATTCGACTGTCGTAACATACCCCTCGGGCATATAAACAACTAATCGTCAAATCGTCGAATCATACCCAATCATACATGGAGTATAAACAACCAAATATTATGGCTAAAGACGGACATCACAGTACACCCAATCCAGAAATATGTCCGTGCACATGTCCACCCCGTATACGGAATCCAGGATATACGTAGGACATATACCTAATTAGCCTCACGAAGTAACGTCTCGTGTGCACTGTCTAAATGCGGATACAATCAACGCACGACCATCTGTGCCTAGCTAAAAATCCTACACAATAACCAATTGTCATGCAGATATGATTCCAGATATGTCACGATGCAAAATGACAAAGAAACTCAACAAATTACTCATCCAACGGGGATCAAGACACCAAAGCGATAAACTATGATCAACAATGATGTGTCCGAGCTGATCGGCCACCAAGAATCGGATTGCTCCCTCTGTTCTGAGATAGAAAACCACCGGAGTTTCTGCAGAAGATGCCGGAATGGTCCCGGCACAAACTCTCTAATGCTTAAGCTGGAACAGGTTTTTGGAGAAATCCAAATGTAATGTGTGTATGTGTGTTTTCTTCTCTTTCCCCTTGAAGGAGGACAGGCCTTTCGATATTTATAGAAGAGAGGGGAACTTGTCCCTGAAATCCTGCCTTTGATTGGGGGAGATCCCTGATTTTCAGGGGTATGTCCCTGAAAATCAGGGATTCTACTTTTATGATGAAATTCCAGCTTTTCAGGGACCTTGTCCTATTTGAGCTGGACTCTTTCTAGCTTGCCTAATTAACGATGTCGAGGTCTGTCTAGTTATGAGCTTAGAAAATAGACTTGGGGTCGGATCTTCTTTTCGGGAAAGTTCTTCTCTGGGAATGCCGAGCTCATTCGCCCTCCGACCTAGTCCAGGTCGGTAGTTCAGTTGGGTTTGCTTAAGAGTTGGGTTTAGTGGACCAAGTTCTTTAACAGACCTGAATATGATGTCATTTAGGAGAGCTGACCTGTGGGATGACCTGCTGGTCTAGACCTGGCAGGTCTACACCTATTGGGGGTAGACTTGTAGGGACCGAGCTGCACCTAGTAGAGTTAGGCTCTGAGCTCCACTCTCCAAGTTTGCTGGTCTAGACTTGGCAGGTCTACAACTGTTGGGGGTAGACTTGTAGGGACCGAGCTGCACCTAGTAGAGCTAGGCTCTGAGCTCCACTCTCCAAGTTGTATACTAGGTCGGTGGGACCTACTGGAACTTCACACAATTAGCTGGGTCTTTAGTTCGGACTTTGTTCCGCTATTCCGAGATGGACCGCAATAAACCGAGCAAGTATATTTTGAGTCATATCAGTGAGTCTCCCCTACTCTAGTCGAACGAAGAATGAGACCGAGTAATGTAGACTAAATATGTATTTTTTCCATAAGCGCAAAAGTTTTTTTTTAAAAAAAAAAAAAAAAAAGTAAACGTGCAGTGTGGACGGGGGGTTGAGGCGGGACCCACCAACTTGTAGATAAGAAGAAATAAAGAAATACAAAGTATCAGTCCCAAATTATGATCCAAAATGGGTCATAATTCGGGTCCAAACATCAAAAGAAGTCTACGGCCTGCTAAAGAAATACAAAGTGCACCACAAAAATTGTGGGCTAATGTGCGGATACGTAGACCAAAATAACTCAACTCCGAAATATGACCAAAAATGAGCCATAATCCGGAGCCTAAAATAGAAAGTGTCTATGACCCGCTAGATCAATACAAGGTGCACCACAGATACCGTGGGCTAATGTGCGGACCAATAGGCAATCAATCAATCAATCAAAAATAGAACCTACCTAAATCAAAATGAAGGATAACCAATCCATAAGCGCAAAAGTTAAGCTCTAAAACATGACAAGACCCAATGCAGTTGTTCATTTTGTAGCTGATGAACAAAGCTAAGAGTACAATAAGGGGCCTCATAGAAAAACTGTTTTGGACTCGTGATATAGATGGGTGATCTTAAGATCGAGGTGCTGATAGGCTAAGCCAAGACTAATAGGAAAAGATTCCGAGCTGAGGCCTTCTATACCAAGAAACCTGGCAGAGGCCAAAATAATAAGAGGCCGAGCTGCGCAAGCTATATATTGAGGGTGTTTCAGCCGATCAATTTTTAGGATAAGTCACCCGATCTTCAAATTTGAGGGTAGTTCGCCCGATTAAATTTTTTAGGGTAGGTCACCCGATATTCAAATTTGAGGGCAGTTCACCCAGTCAAATTTTAGGTCAGGTCACCCAATCTTCAAATTTTAGGGCAGGTCACCCAATCTTCAAATTTGCGGGCGGTTCACCCGGTCAAATTTTAGGGGGGGTCACCCGATCTTCAAATTTGAGGGCAGTTCAGCCGATCAAATTTTTGGGCAGGTCACCCAATCTTTAGATTGAGGGCAGTTCACCCGATCAAATTTATGGGCAGGTCACCCAGTCTTCAAATTTGAGGGAAGGTCACACGATCAAATTTTTGGACAGGTCACAGTCTTCAAATTTGAGGGCAGTTCACCTGATCAAATTCAAGGGCAGGTCACCCAGTCTTCAAATTTGAGGACAGTTCACCCGATCAAATTTTTGAGTAGGTCACCCAGTCGTCAAATTTGAGGGCAGTTCACCCGATCAAATTTAAGGGCAGGTCACCCAATCTTCGAATTTGAGGGCAGTTCACCCGATCAAATTTTTGGGCAGGTCACCCAATCTTCAAATTTGTGACAGGTCACCCGATCAAATTTATGGGCAGGTCACCCAGTCTTCAAATTTGAGGGCAGTTCACCCGATCAAATTTCTGGGCAGGTCACTCAGTCTTCAAATTTGAGGGCAGTTCACCAGATCAAATTTTTGGACAGGTCACCCAATCTTCAAATTTATGGGCAGATCACCCGATCAAATTTTTGGGCAGATCACCCAGTCTTCAAATTTGAGGGCAATTCACCCGATCAAAGTTTTGGGCAGGTCACTTATTCTTCAAATTTGTGGGTAGGTCACCCGATCAAATTTATGGGCAGGTCACCCAGTCTTCAAATTTGAGGGAGTTCACTCGATCAAATTTATGGGCAGGTCACCCAGTCTTCAAATTTGAGGGTAGTTCACCCGATCAAATTTTTGGGCAGGTCACCCAATCTTCAAATTTGTGGGCAGGTCACTCGATCAAATTTTTGGGCAGGTCACCAAATCTTCAAATTTATGGGCAGGTCACCCGATCAAATTTAGGGGCAGGTCACCCAGTCTTAAAATTTGAGGGCAGGTCAGCCGATCAAATTTAGGGGCAGGTCACCCAGTCTTGAAATTTGAGGGCAGTTCACCCGATCAAATTTTTGGGCAGGTCACCCAATCTTCAAATTTGTGGGTAGGTCACCCGATCAAATTTATGGGGAGGTCACCCAATCTTCAAATTTGAGGGCAGTTCACCCAGTCAAATTTTAGGTCACGTCATCCAATCTTCAAATTTTAGGGCAGGTCACCCAATCTTCAAATTTGCGGGCGGTTCACCCGATCAAATTTTAGGGGGGGTCACCCGATCTTCAAATTTGAGGGCAGTTCAGCCGATCAAATTTTTGGGCAGGTCACCCAATCTTTAGATTGAGGGCAGTTCACCTGATCAAATTTATGGGCAGGTCACCCAGTCTTCAAATTTGAGGGAAGGTCACACGATCAAATTTTTGGACAGGTCACAGTCTTCAAATTTGAGGGCAGTTCACCTGATCAAATTCAAGGGCAGGTCACCCAGTCTTCAAATTTGAGGACAGTTCACCCGATCAAATTTTTGGGTAGGTCACCCAGTCGTCAAATTTGAGGGCAGTTCACCCGATCAAATTTAAGGGCAGGTCACCCAATCTTCGAATTTGAGGGCAGTTCACCCGATCAAATTTTTGGGCAGGTCACCCAATCTTCAAATTTGTGGCAGGTCACCCGATCAAATTTATGGGCAGGTCACCCAGTCTTCAAATTTGAGGGCAGTTCACCCGATCAAATTTCTGGGCAGGTCACTCAGTCTTCAAATTTGAGGGCAACTCACCAGATCAAATTTTTGGACAGGTCACCCAATCTTCAAATTTATGGGCAGGTCACCCGATCAAATTTTTGGGCAGATCACCCAGTCTTCAAATTTGAGGGCAATTCACCCGATCAAAGTTTTGGGCAGGTCACTCATTCTTCAAATTTGTGGGTAGGTCACCCGATCAAATTTATGGGCAGGTCACCCAGTCTTCAAATTTGAGGGAGTTCACTCGATCAAATTTATGGGCAGGTCACCCAGTCTTCAAATTTGAGGGTAGTTCACCCGATCAAATTTTTGGGCAGGTCACCCAATCTTCAAATTTGTGGGCAGGTCACTCGATCAAATTTTTGGGCAGGTTACCAAATCTTCAAATTTATGGGCAGGTCACCCGATCAAATTTAGGGGCAGGTCACCCAGTCTTAAAATTTGAGGGCAGGTCAGCCGATCAAATTTAGGGGCAGGTCACCCAGTCTTGAAATTTGAGGGCAGTTCACCCGATCAAATTTTTGGGCAGGTCACCCAATCTTCAAATTTGTGGGCAGGTCACCCGATCAAATTTATGGGAAGGTCACTTAATCTTCAAATTTGAGGGCAGTTCACCCGATCAAATTTAAGGGCAGGTCACTCAATCTTCAATTTTGTGGGCACTTCACCCGAAATAAAGCTGAAGTATAATTTTGATTTTAGATCTTTTAATTTAGACCCAAAAATAAAAAGTTTTGTCCCGATTCCTATCCAAACCAACACATCTGTTCTTCTTACCCCATAACTATAAAAAGATATGAAATTTTCTTGAAGAATTTCACCTTGCAGCAATGGATAATGATTAAAACTTATCTCGAAGGAAAATTCATGGTTGATAAAAACTTATCTTTGCAGCTAATGAAAGAACCATGTTTGGTTGAATCTAGGTATGAATAATAAGTCTCACATCTCAACTCAATGAATTACTCGATGTCAATCCTTTCCACAAACGGCGCCACTTGATGTGTCCGAGATGATCGACCACCAAGAATCGGATTGCTCCCTCTGTTCCGAGCTAGAAAACCACCGGAGTTCCTGCAGAAGACGCTGGAATGGTCCCAACACAAACTCTCCGATGCTTAAGCTGGAACAGGTTTTTGGAGAAATCCAAATGTAATGTGTGTGTGTGTGTTTTCTTCTCTTGCCCCTGAAGGAGTATAGGCCTTCCGATATTTATACAAGAGAGGGGAACTTGTGCCTGAAATACTGCCTTTGATTGGGGGAGATCCCTGATTTTCAGGGGTAAGTCCTTGAAAATCAGGGATTCTACTTTTATGATGGAATCCCAGCTTTCTAGGGACCTTGTCCTATTTGAGCTGGACTGTTTCTAGCTTGCCTAATTGACGATGCCGAGGTCTATCTAGTTTTGAGCTCAGAAAATAGACTTGGAGGTCGCATCTTCTTCTCAGGAAAGTTCTTCTCTGGGAATGCCGAGCTCATCCGCCTTCCGACCTACTCCAGGTCGGTAGTTTAGCTGGGTTTGCTTAAGAGATAGGTTTAGTGGACCAAGTTCTTTAACATACCTGAATATGATGTCATCTAGGAGGGCTAACCTGTGGGATGACCTGCTGTTCTAGACCTGGCAGGTCTACACTTGTTGGGGGTAGACTTGTAGGGACCGAGCTGCACCTAGTAGAGTTAGGCTCTGAGCTCCACTCTCCAAGTTTTCTGATCTAGCCTTGACAGGTCTACACCTGTTAGGGGTAGACTTGTAGGGACCGAGCTGCACCTAGTAGAGCTAGGCACTGAGCTCCACTCTCCAAGTTGTATACTAGGTCGGTGGGACCTACTGGAACTTCACACAATCAGCTAGGTCTTTAGTAATCGGACTTTGTTCCTCTATTCTGAGATGAACTGCAATAAACCGGGCATGCATATTTTGAGTCATATCAGCCCGTCTCCCCTACTATAGTCGAACGAAGAATGAGACCGAGTAGAGTAGACTAAATATGTTTTTTTTTCATAAGCGCAGAAGTTAAGTTCTAAAACATGACAAGACCCAATGCAGTTGTTCATTTTGTAGCTGATGAACAAAGCTAAGAGTACAATAAGGGGCCTCATAGACACACTGTTTTGGACTCGTGATATAGATGGGGCGATCTTAAGATTGAGGTGCTGATAGGCTAAGCCAAGACTAAGAGGAAAAGATTCCGAGTTGAGTCCTTCTATACCGAAAAACCCAGCAGAGGCCAAAATAATAAGAGGCCGAGCTGAGCAAAGCTATATATTGAGGGTGTTTCAGCCGATCGATTTTAAGGATAAGTCACCCGATCTTTAAATTTGATGGTAGTTCGCCCGATTAAATTTTTTAGGATAGGTCACCCGATATTCAAATTTGAGGGCAGTTCACCCGCTCAAATTTTAGGGCAGGTCACCCAATCTTCAAATTTTAGGGCAGGTCATCCAATCTTCAAATTTGAGGGCGGTTCACCCGATCAAATTTTAGGGGGTCACCCGATCTTCAAATTTGAGGGCAGTTCACCCGATCAAATTTTTGGGCAGGTCATCCAATCATCAAATTGAGGGCAGTTCACCCGATCAAATTTATGGGCAGGTCACCCAGACTTCAAATTTTAGGGCAAGTCACATGATCAAATTTTTGGGCAGGTCACCCAGTCTTCAAATTTGAGGGCAGTTCACCCGATCAAATTTAAAGGCAGGTCACCCAGTCTTCAAATTTGAGGTCAGTTCACCCGATCAAATTTAAGGGCAGGTCACCCAATCTTCAAATTTGAGGGTAGTTCACCCGATCAAATTTTTGGGCAGGTAACCCAATCTTCAAATTTGTGGGCAGGTCACCCGATCAAATTTACGGGCAGGTCACCCAGTCTTCAAATTTAAGGGTAGTTCACCCGATCAAATTTATGAGCAGGTCACCCAGTCTTCAAATTTGAGGGCAGTTCACTCGATCAAATTTTTGGGCAGGTCACTCAATCTTCAAATTTGTGGGCAGTTCACCCGATCGTGGGCAGGTCACCCGATCAAATTTTTGGGCAGGTCACCCAATCTTCAAATTTGTGGGCAGACCACCTAATCAAATTTAGGGGCAAGTCACCCAGTCTTCAAATTTGAGGGCAGGTCACCCGATCATATTTAGGGGCAAGTCACCCAGTCTTCAAATTTGAGGGCAGTTCACCCGATCAAATTTTTGGGCAGGTCACCCAATCTTCAAATTTGTGGGCAGGTCACCCGATCAAATTTATGGTCAGGTCACCCAATCTTCAAATTTGAGGGCAGCTCACCCGATCAAATTTAAGGTTAGGTCACCCAATCTTCAAATTTATGGGCACTTCACCCGAAATAAAGCTGACGTATAACTGTGATTTGAGATCTTTTAATTTAGACCCAAAAATAAAAAGTTTTGTCCTTATTCCTATCCAAACCAACACATATGTTCTTCTTACCCCATAACTATAAAAAGATATGAAATTTTCTTGAAGAATTTCACCTTGCAGCAATGGATAATGATTGAAACTTATCTCCAAGGAAAATTCATGGTTGATAAAAACTTATCTTTGCAGCAAATGAAAGAATCCGTGTTTGGTTGAATCCAGGTATGAATCATAAGTCTCACATCTCAACTCAATGAATGACTCGATGTCACTCGTTCCCACAGATGGCGCCACTTGATGTGTCCGAGCTGATCGGCCACCAAAAATCAGATTGCTCCCTCTGTTCTGAGCTAGAAAACCACCGGAGTTCCTGCAGAAGACGTCGGAATGGTCTCGGCACAAACTCTCCGATGCTTAAGCTGGAACAGGTTTTTGGAGAAATCCAAATATAATGTGTGTATGTGTGTTTTCTTCTCTTGTCCCCTGAAGGAGGACAGGCCTTCCGATATTTATACAAGAGAGAGGAACTTGTGCCTGAAATACTGCCTTTGATTGGGGGAGATCCCTGATTTTCAGGGGTATGTCCTTGAAAATCAGGGATTCTACTTTTATGATGAAATCCCAACTTTCCAGGGACCTTGTCCTATTTGAGCTGTACTCTTTCTAGCTTGCCTAATTGATGATGTCGAGGTCTATCTAGTTTTGAGCTCAGAAAATAGACTTGGAGGTCAGATCTTCTTCTCGGGAAAGTTCTTCTCTGAGAATGCCGAGCTCATCCACCCTCCGACCTACTCCAGGTCGGTAGTTCAGTTGGGTTTGCTTAAGAGTTGGGTTTAGTGGACCAAGTTCTTTAACAGACCTGAATATGATGTGATCTAGGAGAGCTTACCGGTGGGATGACCTGCTGGTCTAGACCTGGCAGGTCTACACCTATTGGGGGTAGACTTGTAGGGACCGAGCTGCACCTAGTAGAGCTAGGCTCTGAGATCCACTCTCTAAGTTTGCTGGTCTAGACTTGGCAGGTCTACACCTGTTAGGGGTAGACTTGTAGGGACCGAGCTGCACCTAGTAGAGCTAGCCTCTGAAATCCACTCTCTAAGTTGTAAACTAGGTCGGTGGGACCTACTGGAACTTCACAAAATAAGCTGGGTATTTAGTAATCGGACTTTGTTCCGCTATTCCGAGATGAACCGCAATAAACCGGGCATGTATATTTTGGGTCATATCAAACAAGACCAACGATATCAAAAGGTCCGAACTTGGGAATACAATCCCACCATAAACGATAGACAAAAGTCAACACGATATCTCATTATGAATCATAGATTCATAAAGCAACATGTACACACGAAATGTATAACATTCACAAGAATCCCAATTATCGTTATAACCAAGCAAGATAACTTGCCTCAATTCGAAGACGGGAATACTCCTTTCTTGACAAATGAACGGACGGTCCCCGATAAGTAATAATCGCTCGAAACAATCAACCTTGTAAGGGATACAATCCATTCAATAACATATTCTCATAACTATCAATATCTAGTTCAATGGAATGACATCCTAGTTTCAATCCGATTAGTTCAACTATCTAAATATATATATATATATATATCCGCATTCCATTTCAAGGATTCATACTAACTTCAATTCATTCTTACGATTGGTTATCGTTTATGACGTTTTTAATTACTCGTATGGTTATAATGTATAAGAATCATCAAGAGCAAACGCTAAGTAATCATGATGCCGGTAAAACTTCCTAAGAACATCATCAACATTTTGAAAACGATAATTTAAACAGCTTTGTTAATCAATTCATCAAGTTCTTCAAGAACACATCATCACCATGAGGATTATTCAAAGACTATTGGCATCCATACGAAAAAAGTTCCATGTTTGGGGAATCATCTCTAAATTTATCATTTTAGGATTCACCTAGTCTAGGTTGTGATATAATCAAGCTATTCATCGCAAGAACATCACGAAACTATCATCAAGGTGAGTTAAAGAATCTCTGCAATTATAACCACGTGTTGATATATGTTCAACAAAGATTGATGAAGAACTTAAGTTCACATTATCTAAAATCTCCTAAGCATGATGTTTGATTTTATATACCGGTAATAACTTCAATAATCTTGATGGAATGCTTGTGAACATCACTAAGAACATGAATTACAAAAGAGTAAGGCATCACATACCTTACTACGGAAGAACAATGAATTAACAATAAGGGAAAAATGAAATCACTTGGTGCAAATCAACGTCGGATGCTTAAACACCAATCTTCAACATTCTATGCCTTCAACAAATCATGGGTAGAGGTTTATATGGGGTGGAAATATCGTGAGGTTGCTAATACAGGTCGTGGCAGTCGATTAAAGGCCGAAGTTCAGGGTGAAAAATGAGATGAGGGTGAAGTCTTATTTATAAGAAATGATTATTAGTGTGTGCTACACTTCCAGCTTAGCGTGCGCTAACGGGCTCTCAGGCTACTGCAGTCTACTGTCCTCGACCTTGCGTACGCTAAATAGCCTTAACATACGCTAATAACGTGGTTTAGCGTACGATATGCACTTGTTAGCGTGTGTTAACGAGTTTTACGAAGCTCACTGACTTCACTGATTGCCCACCGACCTTCATTTAGCGCGCGCTAGTAACAACTCTGTAGCGTGCGCTAAACCCCATTGACTCAACTTCCCAAAAGTAGTCCGGGTGAGTCCAAAAGGGTCCGTGATTCCCACAATCCAGTTCCCCACCTACTGATCCTGTCTCGATATGGTTGACTGAGTGTAGCGCGCATTAAGTTATAACACTAGCGTGCGCTACCACTCAGTATTAGTGTGCGCTACGAAACAAGTATAGCGTTCGCTAATCACGAATGAGAACATACACAACTAAAACTCTATAAAATCATACAATCCACAATATTGATTTATGAATGCGTAGAAACATACATCGATCAGAAATACGACATAAGCAAATATCAAGAAGGTTCCAATACAGATAAATTACATATCAAATATTCGGATATTACATACTCCCCCCTTAAAAGGAGTTTTGTCCTCGAAACTAAGGGGTAAACAACTCGGGATACCTCTCTCGTATGCTGCTCTCCGTCTCCCATGTAGCCTCCTCGACTTTGTTTCGTGACCACTGAACCTTCAGTAGGGGAATCGTCTTGTTCCGCAACTGTTTAATCCTCATCTCAAGTATCTGTACAGGACGCTCCTCGTACGAATGATCCTCCGCTATCTCGATCTTATCGAACTGAAGTAAATGTCTCGGATCAGCAACATATTTCCTCAACTGGGAGACATGAAACACGTTATGAATCCGACTCAGAGCTGGTGGCAATGCCAGACGATAGGCCAGAACGCCTACTTGTTCCAAAACCTCAAATGACCCGAAATACCTCGGACTCAGCTTGCCTCTCTTCCTAAAACGAAAAACACCTCGAGTAGGGGACACCTTCATTAGTACATGGTCGCCGACCTCGAACTCGAGTGGTCATCGACGGTTGTCTGCGTAAGACTTCTGTCGGTTTTGAGCCGTTAACAAACGACTCCTAATTAGAGCGATCTTCTCTCGGGCTGCTAACAACATATCGGGTTTCGTACCCAAAGATTCAGACAGGTCGTCCCAACACAGAGGAGACCTACAACGACGGCTATGCAATGCTTCATAAGGTGCCATCTGAATCGAAGCGTGCCAACTGTTATTTTAAGTGAATTCCACCAAAGGCAGTTGGGCTTCCCAATCATCCTTCCAATTAATTGCGCACGCCCTCAACATATCCTCTAGAGTTTGGATAGTCCTTTCAGACTGACCATCAGTCTGCAGATGAAATGCCGTACTGAAGTTCAACTGCGTACCCATCGCACGATGAACTACTTTCCAGAAGTGAGACACGAATCGCCCATCACGATCCGATACAATACTCTTGGGGGTACCATGCAACCTTACAATATCTTTAATAAACAGCTGGGCCAATCTCTCGGGTCCCCATGTGTCTTTAATCTCCAAAAAGTGGGCTGATTTGGTCAGATGGTCCACAATCACCCAAATCTTATTCATCCCTCGATGATTTGTCGGCAAGCTAGTGATAAAATCCATCGATATGTCCTCCTATTTTCACTCGAGAACCGGGAGTGGTTTCAGAATTCTTGCGGGTCGCTGATGCTCAATCTTAACCTGATGATAGGTTAAACATCTTGAAACGAACTCTGCAACTTCACGCTTCATATTCCCCCATCAATAACATTGCCTCAAATCCTTATACATCTTGCTAGATCCCGGGTTAATGGAGTATGGGGTAGCATGAGCCTCTTTCAGGATAAAGTTCCTCAACTCTTCGTCTGTGGGTACAGAAACTCGATTCCTGAAGCGTATCAATCCATCCTCATGGATCACAAATCTAGGGGCTTTCCCTTGAGTTACTTCATCCCGAACTCGATATAAGAATGGGTTCGTAACCTTCTTCGATCTGATTATATCATCAAGGGTTGATGACATCTCCAGTGTGCAGAGTTGTTCCTGAATACGCTGTAACCAGACTTCAATTTCTTGCCTCATGAACTCTAACTGCAATTCCCTCTGGACTGTCAAGCGGGCAAGCATCTGCTCCTGTACTGTCTTACGACTCAAAGCATCGGCAACCACATTTTCTTTACCTGGATGATAAAGGATCTCGATATCATAGTCTTTGATTAGCTCTAGCCACCTTCTCTGCCTCATGTTCAGATCCTTCTGAGTAAAAATGTACTTCAGGCTCTTGTGATCCGTAAAATCTGACA
Organism: Orobanche coerulescens; assembly: GCA_033398695.1. NCBI lineage: Eukaryota > Viridiplantae > Streptophyta > Magnoliopsida > Lamiales > Orobanchaceae > Orobanche > Orobanche coerulescens. Next base: position 53,843,753 of record CM065808.1, on the reverse strand, counting down.
AGTAACTCCATATAGATAGTGACGCTAGATTTTCAATGCAAAGACCACGACTGCTAGTTCCAAGTCATGGGTCGGATAGTTAACTTCATAGGGTCGCAACTGTCTCAATGCATAGGCAATCACCTTCCCTTCCTGCATCAACACACACCCCAGGCCCTGTCTCGACGCGTTACTATACACTACGAATCCTTTCGTCCCTTTTGGCAGAACTAAAACAGGTGCTGAAATCAACCGACTCTTAAGTTCATCAAAAATTTGCTGACATGCCTCTGTCCACGAATACTTCTTATCCTTTCTCAATAGGTTAATCATCGGTTGCGCAATCTTGGAAAAACCTTCCACGAATCGTTGTTAATAACCTGCTAGACCTAGGAAACTGGGAACTTCCTTCACGTTCTTCGGAGGTAGCCACTCTCGGATAGATTCTGTCTTTTGTGGGTCTACTCTCACCCCATCGGCTGATATCACATGGCCGGGAAAAATAACCTCACGCATCCAAAATTCACATTTGGAAAATTTTCCATAAAGTTGTTCCCACCTCAACGCCTCGAGAACTTTATGGAGATGACGTTCATGGTCAGGAGAGTAGATCAGAATGTCGTCAATAAAAATGACTATAAAGCAATCCAGATAGTTAATAAAAACCCGATTCATTAACTCCATGAATACAGCCGGTACATTAGTCAGTCCAAAAGGCATCACTACGAACTCATAATGCCCATAGCGAGTACGAAAAGCGGTCTTCCAAATGTCAGACATTCGAATCCTCAACTGATGATACCCGGACCTCAAGTCGATCTTAGAAAACACAGTAACTCCCTGAAGTTGATCCAATAAATCATCAATACGAGGCAATAGATATTTGTTCTTGATGGTTACCCTGTTCAGCTCACGGTAATCAATGTACAAACGCAGGAATCCGTCTTTTTTCGTACAAAAAGTACTGGTGCTCCCCAAGGGGACGCACTAGGTCGAATATAGAATTTCTCAGTCAACTTCTCAAGCTGGTTCTTCAAGTCATGCATCTCGGTCGGAGCCATACGATACGGTGCTTTCGAAAGCAGGGACATACCTGGCTCTAACTCAATAGTAAACTCTACATCACTATGTGGAGGTAAGCCTGGCAACTCATCTGGAAATACGTCTGGGTAGTCTCGGACTACCGGAATATCGGCCAATTCGACTGGTCGATCCGCTGTTTTGGTCATGTAACACCAATAACCAATACACCCTTGATTAAGTAGTTTTACTGCTTTCATAGCGCTGATGACTCTCCCGGAACGGCTGGGATTGTCACCCTGAAAAATACACTCAACACCATCGTCAGATGTGATAGTCACTGTTCTCTTGCGGACACTAAGTATGGCATCATGACAATCCATCCAATCGATACCCAAGATCACATCATCTTTAGATAAATCTACCATAATTAAATTCGACGACCACTCACGGTCGTTCATGCGAACCGGATAGTTCTACACTTCACGATTCCCAACAATTCTTCTACCATCGGGTAAACCAATTACATAAGGTTCACAATTGGTAACATGATCTAATTGCAAATGACTCGAACAAGAAGCAGATAAAAAGGAGTGTGAAGAACCAGTATCAAAAAGAACCCAGGCGGGCTGAGATCGGATCTCGAGAGTACCTGCAATCATGCTGGCTTTGGGATCGTCGGCCTTCTTCATCTCGTAAATCCTAGGTTTCGCAGTTTCGACACCAGATGTACCAGATTGGTTTCCACGGCCCATCCCCATGTTCGCCCCCGTAGTCTGATAAAAAGTGGACGGAGGTACACGATCCTGAACATAAGACTGAACTGGAGCATGAGATGCTACTGGATCACGTCCTGGACCATTTCTGCAATAACGAGCACGATGGCCATTCTTCCCACAAGTATGGCATGCGACGGCCGGCTTCGGGCATTTGGAGCTGATGTGCCCCTGGTCCCCACAGTTATAGCACACAACAGATGAGTTGACTGGTCGAGAGTGCGATCCGGCTAGCTTCGATGCCATGGGTGGCCGTTCAGAAGGGTTCGACAATGACTGGGTCTTTTTGAATGTCCCCTGATTACTCTCAGTCTGGTTTTGGTTCCTGGAACTTTTGTTGTTGGACTGTGGTTGCTTCTTAGAGATCTCCTTCGCGGTGAGTTCATAATCCAGAGCTTTCTCAATGAACTCCGGTAGGGTCGTACAGTGGTGATTCAACAGCTGCATTCTCATTCGGGGTTTAAGCCTCTTGAGAAAATATTTGATCTTATCGGCCTCCGTTCGGACAATCGACGATGTGAAAGGAAGAAATGCCTGAAATTTCTCGGCAACAGATAGTACATCATCATCCTCGGACGGGTTCGGATTCAGCAATTCCGACAGCTTAGCCTCGCGGAGTGGAGCTGGATAGTAATGGTCCAACATGAGATTCTTGAATTCATCCCAGTTGCATAAACCATCGGCCGGTCTCACAGATAGCCACTAGGTGTGGGGGATCTTGCTAAGGTAATAAGCCGCCATAGATACTCGGTTCTCTTCTGGGCACTCCACCATCTCGAAAAATTTCTCAAAATGTTCAATCAAATGTACAATGTCAGCAGGCTCAGAGGAGCCTTCAAAAGTCGGAGGTCGTTGGCAAGAGGTGTCGCTGATGATCCGACTCACGGGTCCGCCATGCACAGGAGGTGGAGGATGAGGCCCCTGTTCCTGGCCAGTAGTAGCTCTCTGCATAGCTTCCATTAATTGACCCATCTGGGTCATCTGAGCCATCATGCCTGCATAACAACGTAAGGATCGACACGCGCATTCTCGCGTCCAATGTGGTGCGATTGGTCCCTAGAAGGCGAATCACTGCCTGCGGAACTCTGTTCCATATTCGAGCGCGTGTTGGCTCGTGGTATCTGGATTCGACCCCTTCTGCGGCCTCGTCCCCCTCTGCCACGGCCTCTCAGATTTCTTTTCATACTGAAAGAATTAAACAATAATAATAACCATAAGCACAATTCATGACCGTCTTTATGACCAATCAAAATTCATGCTAAGTTAATAGTAACAAGGAACTGCATATTCAAGAAAACAGTTCATAATGAATTATCGACACTACCAGTGTCATACAGAATATCATATCGACGTCGAGTCGAACAATTTCAATCACAAAATCAATCCAGAATTTACCTCGAATTATCAATCAGATAAATCCTGCCACAGATCCTCGAAATATCAAGATCAACAAAGAGATCCATTCCAATAACAATATCATGCCAGTAATTAAATCATGGCTCGTAAAGTACACATCGTATTTGGCTCGTAGGGTCAGGCACTTGCACAGGTCACACGTGACACGAAGGTCTCTTGATATTAGTACATTTCACGAGTCTAAAAAAAATTGACTCTCCGATACCATCTTCTGTAACACCCCAAAAGGCGGCTATTACAGTGCCGTGGACCCCAGACTGGGACCGATCAGGCGATACCAAAATATCATCTCAAATCAATTAAATCATAACTCTTGTACCGAACCACAATTTAATATTCATCACCCCGACGAGAGGTTCATACACCATATTACTAAAAATGCCACGCACACAGGATCTGAACGTTAATATAAACCATATGGAGATGGAATATATTTAAAGTACTAGTACAATTTAAAATGAGTTATAACAAAGCGGAGTAATACCAATACATGATCCAAAATACAACTGAATAAAATAGACTCGGGGCCCTTGAACTAGTATCCTGCAAACCCTTCGTCGCCGCCGTGCTCTCCCTGCACCATAGACTTGCCTAGACCTAAAATACAATACAAGTATTTCGCCCAAAACCACAGGGTCAGATATACATGATAATAATTCTCAAGATGTTATACAATTCATATACACTGGTTCTCAACAAAAACAATCCAACTGTCGTAACATACCCCTCGGGCGTATAGACAACCAATCGTCAAACTGTCGAATCATACCCAATCATACATGGAGTATAAATGACCAAACATTATGGCTCAAGACGGACATCACAGTACGCCCAGTCCGAAAATGTGTTCGTGCACATGTCCACCTCGTATATGGAATCCAGGATATACGTGGGACATGTACCTAATTAGCATCACGAAGTAACATCTCGTGTGCACAGTCCAAATGCCGAAACAATCAACGCGCGACCATCTGTGCCTGGCTAAAAATCCTACATAATAACCAATTGGCATGCAGATATGATTCCAGATATGTCACGATGCAACATGACAGCAAAACTCAACAAATTACCCATCCAACGGGGATCAAGACACCAAAGCGATAAACTATGATCAACAAGACCAAGGATATCAAAAGTACGAACTTAGGAATATAATCCCACCACAAACGATAGACAAGAGTCAACACGATATCTCATTATGAATCATAGATTCATAAAGCAACACGTACACACGAAATGTATAACATTCACAAGAATTCCAATTATCGTTATAACCAAGCAAGATAACTTGCCTCAATTCGAAGACGGGAATACTCCTTCCTTGACAAACGAACGGACGGTCCCCGATAAGTAATAATCGCTTGAAACAATCAACCTTGTAAGGGATACAATCCATTCAATAACATATTCTCATAACTATTGATATCTAGTTCAATGGAATGACATCCTAGTTTCAATCTGATTAGTTCAACTATCTCTCTCTCTCTCTATATATATATATATATATATATATATATATATATATATCCACATTCCATTTCAATGATTCATATTAACTTTAATTCGTTCTTATGATCGGTTATCGTTTTATGACGTTCTTAATTACTCATATGGTTATAATGTATAAGAATCATCAAGAGCAAACGCTAAGTAATCATGATGCCGGTAAAACTTCCTAAGAACATCATCAACATTTTGAAAACGATAATTTAAACAGCTTTGTTCATCAATTCATCAAGTTTTCAAGAACACATCATCACCATGAGGATTATTCAAAGACTATTGGCATCCATAGGAAACAAGTTCCATGTTTGGGGAATCATCTCTAATTTATCATTCTAGGATTCACCTAGTCTAGGTTGTGATATAATCAAGTTATTCATCGCAAGAACATCACGAAACTATCATCAATGTGAGTTAAAGAATCTCTACAATTATAATCATGTGTTGATATATGCAAGGTTCAACAAAGATTGATGAAGAACTTAAGTTCACATTGTCTAAAATCTCCTAAGCATGATGTTCGATTTAATATACCGGTAATAACTTCAATAATCTTGATGGCATGCTTGTGAACATCACTAAGAACATGAATTACAAAAGAGCAAGGCACCACATACCTTACTACGGAAGAACAATGAATGAACAATAAGGGAACAATGAAACCACTTGGTGCAAATCAACGTCGGATGCTTAAACACCAATATTCAATGTTCTATGCCTTCAACAAATCATGGGAAGAGGTTTATATGGGGTGGAAATATCGTGAGGTTGCTAATCCAGGTCGTGGCAGTCGATTAAAGGCCGAAGTTCAGGGTGAAAAATGAGATGGGGGTGAAGTCTTATTTATAAGAAATGATTATTAGCGTGCACTACACTTCCAGCTTAGCATGCGCTAACGGACTCTCAGGCTACTGCATTCTACTGTCCTCGGCCTTGTGTATGCTAAATAGCCTTAACGTACGCTAATAACGTGGTTTAGCGTACGATATGCACTTGTTAGCGTGCGTAATGAGTTTTACAAAGCTCACTGACTTCACTGACTACCCACCGACCTTCATTTAGCGCGCGCTAGTAACAACTGTGTAGCGTGCGCTAAACCCCATTGACTCAATTTCCAAAAGTAGTCTGGGTGAGTCCAAAAGAGTCCGTGATTCCCGCGATCCGGTTCCCCACCTACTGATCCTGTCTCGATCTGGTTGACTGAGTGTAGCGCACGTTAAGTTATAACACTAGCGTGCGCTACCACTGAGTATTAGCGTGTGCTACGAAACAAGTGTACCGTGTGCTAATCATGAATGAGAACATGCACAACTAAAACTCTATAAAATCATACAATCCACAATATTGATTTACGAATGTGTAGAAACATACATCAATCAGAAATACGACATAAGCAAATATCAAGAAGGTTCCAATACAGATAAATTACATATCAAATATTCGGATATTATATTTTCTTAGTTTCAGGACGAAACTATTTTAAGGGGGATGGTATGTAATACCACGGGTATTTCATGCTTTAATTGTCGTGTATTTCATAAATTATAATGCAATTTCTATCATTTGCGATGTTAGCTTCTTATATTATGTGGTTTCATTAAAGTGCTATTGCGATACAATTGTGTGATGTGAATGGAACTGAGATGACGTACCTTGACGCCGTTGAACGATTATCGATGCGAATATGACGGTGACCAACATCTTGTTCCTCGAAGAATTATTGACGAGTGAAAAGGTAGTCACCCCGCGATGGTTAAAATGCGATAAAATGACTAAGGGACTGAGTGACTAGCGTACGCTAGATGACATGCATAGCGTACTTTAGATTCGCAGCATTATGTATTGTTGGGAAAACAAAGACCCTGTATCGAAACAGCCGGGATATCCGATCCCTGTATCGAATGATATTTAATAAAGAGGTTTTGACATATATGCCAATCCGAATACAGTAAAGGAAACTGTATCGAAGCCTTGAGGTTTTATCCTGTATCGAAGACCTGCCTAGAATCAGCATATAGTGAAGCCCTTCAGTACAGCAAGAAGTCTTGTAAAAGACAAAGTATGGAAACTGTCTCGAAACTCAAAATACAGTTATCTTCCATACAGCTCACAACAGGACAAAGAAGGAATATCCAGAAGTCAAGTCCCGTTGAATAAAGAAGTATTTAAATACTCAAGGATAAAGTATTTAAATACTGCCAGTCTTCAGATCTTCAGAATCCCGCGAAATCCGGATCGTGTCATAATCCCGTTGGAACGAAATCTCATTCAAACTGATACATCTCAACGGATATATGCTTCAGAGATTATATATATCTTATGAAGGCATTGAAGATCAGTGACCAGTCACCTAACACTCAAGCTATCAAAAGTTATCATCAGAGCAAAACATATCTCCAAAGCTTACTGCAATTAAGATCTAAAGAGATATATAGTGCTCATCATCCTGAACAACAATTCATCAGCTGAAAGCTCTTAAAGTCAAAGTTGTTGTTCATCATTTGTTTTATACACTGAACAATCTGTGCTTCTCCGGAACTGTGTGTGAAGGATTTGCATTGAAGAAGACGAAGCTTCAGAACTGTGTGTGAAGAAGCAAGTCAAAGCATTAGCTCAAAACCAATCTGTGTGAACGGTTTAAGCTAAGATCTTTATATCAATCTGTGTGAACGATATATTGATTGTGTGTGTTGTTATAATTATGTAGTTGTGTACGTAGTAATTATAATAAACTTTTACTCCCGTGGAGGACCAAAGGACGACAGGGTTTACCTCGAACCACTTTAATTCTTGTGTTATTTACCTTCGACTTTTACTGTTTTAATTACCGTAATAAATTAAGTATACACTATACACTTAGTTGCCGTATCCACAAAGAACCCATCAGTATCCAAGACTTCCGCTACGCACTCGTATTTAAAATCCATACGATTTGTTGTTTAAACTATTTTCCAAATCGTATCCAAGATACTTAGTGGCCAACAAGTGGTATCGAGCGGTTGATTCTAAAAAGAATCGTCGTATTTCTTTTAACCGAATCGATTCAAATCACTTATTTTCAAAACAGTCTCTTTCATTCCTATATTATCGGTATGGATACTTCTATGATTAACAAAGTCCCTATGTTCTCTATTAACGAATTTGACGATGGAGAATTAGAATGGAAGCTCATCTTGCAAAGAATGCACGAAGAGATGATTTTTGTTATACAGGATGGTCCTATTAAGATCATGAAGGTAAATCCGCCGCAAGGATTGAGGGCCAAGCCCATGCCGAAATGCTCGAGAAGGAACGCGAGCAATGGACAATGATGAAAGGAAGTGATCCAATCTCGACAATGTGGCTAAGAACGCGTTATTTGTCACTCTTGACAAAGGCACGTTCTCAAAGGTAAAGAGCCGCAAAACACCCAAAGAAATCGGGATAAACTCAAGTTGATTTGTGAGGGAACCGAGCTCAAAAGAAAACAATATTTCAAAACTAACTCAAGAATTTGAATCTTTTGAAATGAAACCAACGGAAACACTTGAGGAACTTGACCTCGATTCACCGGTATTGTTGGTGAACTTGAAGCGTTGGGCAAAATTTACACCCAAAAGGAGAAGAACTTAAAATTTTCGATCTCTCCCAACTGATGGGACATTAAGACCACAAATGCGTGTATCCTGTAATCTTAATGAAATATCTACTTTTGATCTCTTCTCCGACCTCAACGCTTTGAGTATGATATTGTGAAGAGAGAAAGTCAAGAATCTCCTTCAAAGGTCACAGCTCTCGCCGCCGTATCGAACCGTCGACACAAAGATGCCTAGATCGTCAAGCCGATCACAAGAATGCCGATGGACGACGACATCCTGTCCCAAGATGAAATGGCGCTTCTCATGCATAAATTCAAAAAGTTCATCAAACAGTCTGGAAAGACTCCCTACAGGCCCAAACCTGTCCACAAGGTAAGTACCGAAACATCATCTGGTGATGCTAACCTGTGCTATAACTGCAGGAAACTAGGCCATTATGCAAATAAATGTCCTCATCCCAAAGTCCAAAGATTGCCTGAGGCCGAGCAACAAGAGAGAGATGAAAGAAGACGTGCTTGGAAAGACAAGCTCAAGGCCCTGATTGGAGAATCAGAAGCCTCCCCCACACCATCCAAATCAGCAGAATGTCTTCAGGTGTTCACTGAAAGTGATTCATCTGCGATGAGTTCGATGATAAGGCATACATGTGCTTTATGGCCAAAGATGTTCCAGAAGGTGAAGACAGCGACGATGAGGTAAGTTCAACCTCAGCTATTCCGTCAAATGCATCTCATACTTTCGAAAATATGATGAATGAATTTAAAAACATTCAAAAGGCCCATGAGACTCTAAAAACTGAGAATATACAGCTTCAATTAACAAATTTAGAGCTAAAAGATGAAAATGACTTGCTGAAAATAAATTATGAAAATATGTCTCTTGATTGTGAAACCAGCAAGGTCGATTTTGAAAAACTCATGGAGAGCAATCATCAACTTTCTCATGAACTAAATGAGGTTAAAACCCACAATGAGAGCAAGACAAATGATTTGGTTCTACTACAAACCAAAATCACAACTCTCGAAAAGCGAGAAACTGAACTTGAGACCATTCTGAAGTCGTTTGAAAAATCATCCAAAAGAATGGAAGAAATTCTGAGCACTGGGCAACATGCTCATGATAAAAGTGGCTTAGGATACAGCTCATGTTCAAACAAAGGGAAAACTAGTACAGTGTTCGTCAAGAGTGTGGAACACATTCCAGAATCGGAAGATACCCCTAGTCCCGTGAAGGAACCTGTTGTACCGAGAAAACCGAAGGATGCAATTCCGCCCCCGCAATCCTATACCAGACAGCGGAATCATAAGCCATTCCAACCTGTGAGGCGCACTCAATAGCATGCTCCCAGAGCATATCAACAGCGTCAACGGCCGTTCAGAAGAAAGGCTGTATCCAACCACCAAAGGCCCGCACGGCAGATTTATCGATCTGACTCGCCGAGGTATTGATACAGGAGCCCCGTTATCCCTCAAGACAAACAGATGCCGTCAAGATCAACAACAAAGATTGGGAATCCAACTGGAGACCCATAAGACAAGCTGTTAGGCCTAAGAAAATGGCTCCACCTCCTAGACGGCACTCGTACTGGAATAATAATAATAACCCTGAATTTTACATGCATAATAATTATCATGATTATAACGACTACGGATATACCCCCCGTAGATATCGCAACACTGTACCAAGTATGTCCTACAGTAAACCAATTGCTGCCAGGAAAACTTGGGTACCTAAAGGAACTAACATACATGGACCCAAAAATCAAAGGGGACCTAAATCTACCTAATTTCTTTGTTACAGGACATTCTAGAGGAGGATATCTGGTACTTTGATAGTGGATGCTCTCGTCACATGACCGGAGATAGGAGCAAGTTATCTGATTTTGTATAAGGTCGCGGTCCAAAAGTTCGCTTCGGTGATAAGTCTAAAGGAAGAACAAGAGGGAAAGGAAACCTACTTGTCGGGAAATTCAAGGTCACCGATGTTGCATATGTTGAAGGCCTACAGTATAATCTACTTAGCATTAGCCAGTTCTGTGATAAAAAGTTCTCGGTGAAGTTCTATATAGATCGCTGTAGAGTCAAGAACACCCAAACCAAGGAAGTTGTGCTTACAGGAAGCAGATCAGGTAATATGTACATTGCTGACTGGAAGCCTATGAGCTCCTCAATTCCATGCTTTGTTGCCAAAGGCACTGCAGATCTTAACTGGCTATGGCACAAGAGGATGTCTCACATCAACTTCAAGACGATCAACAAGCTCTCAAGACATGGAATGGTTAGAGGTTTGCCAAATGTGTCATTCAAGAAGGACAGCGTCTACGGACCATGCCAGAAAGGCAAGCAAATCAAGTCAACCCTGAAAAGCAAATCCTACCTTTCAACCCAAAGAGTGTTGGAAATGCTACACATGGATCTCTACGGTCCTGTAGACCCAGTAAGTTTGGGAGGTAAGAAATACTGCATGGTTGTTGTTGATGATTATTCCAGGTATGCTTGGACGATCTTTCTTAGCAAGAAGAAGGAAACAACATCAAAGCTGCCCGAGCTCCTGAGAAAGTTGCAAAATGAAAAGGCATCGAGTATCGTGTGCATTCGTTCCGACAGAGGTATAGAATTCACTAACCGCTTCATAGAGCAATACTGTTCGGAGAATGGAATACATCACGAATACTCAGCTGCCCGTACACCTCAACAAAATGGTGTTGCCGAGCGAAAGAATAGGACGTTGAAAGAAACAACAAGGACAATGATTGCCGCAAGCAAATTGCCACAGCGTTTCTGGGGTGAAGCAACCAATACAAATGCTACACTCAAAACCGTCAGATCGTCAACAAGCACCACAACAAAACAAAGATATGAGGTATGGAATAACAAAACTCGTTAGTTTCGTATTTCCACATTTTTGGATGCAGTGTTATGTATTGAACAATGGGAAGGACCAACTTAGAACCTTTGATGAAAAATCGATGAAGGAATATTCGTAGGATACTCCTCCACAAGAAAGCTTTAATCTTCAATAAAAGGAAGATGACGATCGAGGAATCGATTCATGTAGTGTTCGACGAACCACACCATGACCCTACAGAGTAGATGATATCACCTGTAACATTCACCATCTATCTATCTTGGATCCACCAACACCCATAGAACCTGTCGTTGATTTAGAAATCAACCCCGCAGCTGTAAGAATCGAAGTGGACGAAGCCGACACTGTACAAGCTGAAGCTGTATCCACAGAATCTTTCGATACAGTACGGGACCCTGAATTAGAACCCAACCGAAGATGGTTGAGAGATCACCCGCAAGAGCTGATCATTGGAAACATTAATGCCGGTGTTTCTACTCGTATGAGAATACAGAGTACACAAGGAAATGTACTTTGTGCACAAGAAGAATCTAATGTCAAGTTTCACAGTTTCTGAATGGAAATCTCAATCCGAACTTAGGAGACTCAATATGTGCACTATCGCCGTATTCTTAGCCCATCCGAACTGTTTCGACCATAGACGCTCTTAACAATTCTCATTGGATAACATCTATGGAAGAAGAGCTTAACGGTTTCGAAAGAAACAATGTATGGTATCTTGTACCTGCACTAACACACCAATCGGTTATAGGAACCAAATGGGTATTTCGAAACAAAAAGGATCGAAATGGACTTATCATAAGGAACAAATCCAGACTAGTAGCACAAGGCTATAGTCAGGAAGAAGGAATCGACTATGATGAAACCTTCGCCCCTATAGCGAGACTAGAAGCTATTAGGATATTTTTAGCCTTTGCCGCCTATAAGAGTTTTATCGTATACCAAATGGACGTCAAAAGTGCTTTCCTGAATGGAGATCTTGTAGAAGAAGTTTATGTTGAACAACCACCAGGGTTTGCCAACACAAACGGTATCGATCTAGTTTACAGGCTAAGGAAAGCACTGTATGGACTTAAACAAGCCCCTAGAGCCTGGTACGAAACCCTGTCCCAGTATATAACCAACAACGGATTTGAGAAAGGTGCTGTGGACAAGACCTTGTTCAAGATACAGGAAGGTGATGACCTTCTTATGGTGCAAATCTATGTGGATGATATTATTTTTGGTTCAACTAACCTTGCTCTATGTCAAAGGTTCTCTCATCTCATGCAAAGTAAATTTGAAATGAGTACGATGGGGGAACTTAGTTATTTCCTAGGTTTGCAGGTAAAGCAGTTGCCTACAGGTATATTCATCAACCAGGAGAAATACAGCAAGGAGCTTCTCAACAAATTTGGAATGAACACTTCCAAATCCTCGCCAACCACCATGAGCACTTCCGTGCAAATTAGTGCTGATGAAGCCGGAAAGCCGTTTGACCAATCACTCTACAGGAAGCTCATTGGTTCGCTCCTGTACCTAACGGCTAGCAGGCCCGATATCTAGTTTGCTGTTGGAGTGTGTGCGAGATACCAAGTTGAACCTAAGGAATCACACTTCAATACAGCTAAACGAATCCTGAAGTACATTAAAGGAACAGTCGATGCAGGACTATGGTATACTAAGGAAGGCGGATTCGATTTAGTTGGATACAGCGACTCGGATCTCGGAGGTCGCAAGCTAGATAGAAGAGTACAAGTGGAACTTGTCACTTTCTCGGACCTAGACTCGTTTCTTGGTTCAAGAAGAAGCAATTGGCTAACTCTCTTCCACGGCCGAATCAGTACTATGTCCGGTAGTCAGCCGTATGCAGATCCTTTGGATGCAAGAACAACCTGCCGACTATGGAATCGATGCTAGAGAGACTCCAATCATGTGTGATAGCACGAGTGCAATTGCAATCACGCACAATCGCTCGCACTCGCGCACTAAACATATCAACATGAAGCATCATTTTATAAGGAATCACGTCGAGAACAAGGATGTTCGCTGAAAAGGTTCATACAGACGTTCACCTAGCCGACATCTTCACCAAACCGCTCGACACAAAGAAGATTCAACATGCTCGGACAAGAATTGGGAATGCTACAAATGCACTCCTGTAAGTAATTTATCGTTTTTACTCAACAATTGAGGGGAATGTTGTAAGACCCAAGAATACAGATTCAACATTAATTATTTGTACACTCGGAATCGTCAATACAAAGATCAGAGCGGCGAAGACATATGAATCCTACAAATGTGTGTGCAATAATTAAGGGGGAATATCAGGACCCATGAATACAAAGATTAATCCAAATATTGCCGTATGGAATTCAAAACCTATAAAGCACCTTTTTGAGGGGGAACGTCAGTATCGACGCTAAACAAAGACATGCTATAGGATTTTGATTCAAGATATAATATAATATTATTTCCTTTCAAAATAATTTTTGTCCACGTGCCTGTTTTTATGTCAAACGTCATGTACATTAAATGCCTTACACGACATCCGACAATCAATCTCAAAAGCCGCGATGTTTTTAAATTGTTTATTATTTTTAAACCGCCGTTTTAGGCATTTAGTGGTATCAACCTATGTCGAAGTGGGACCCGCTCAATTTTTAAACATTTCAATGGATTAGCGTACGATTACACTCACCATCTTAGCCGTTGATTTCAAAACCGGTTCCCATCCCTTAAAATCGACCATTCGTACTGCAAACCCTATTTCGCCGCCTGACTATAAAAGGATCGAATCGCCATTAGAGACTCTTTACGCTTCTCGCAAATTGAAGAGTTCTCAAGCAAAACAACTACATATTTTTCTCGCATTTTACTGCATATTTCGATTATTTTCTTGCACCTTTTTCTTAAGAAAACATCAATGGCTGGACAATCTTCTTCTCCTGCTCTGAAGAAATCTGCTAACATCATTGATGGCCGGATCTTCTCCAAACCTGTCATCATTGAGCGTATTCTCTCAGAAACCAACGACGCAGAACCCATGGAATATATCATAACTCGTCTTCAACAACAAGGCCTCTATCGCCTTGGAAGCAAGATAGCGACAAATTCGACACCCATCTGGTTGAGGAATTCTACCTCAACGCCGCCGTACGTTTTCTGTCATTGGCCCAAGGAGGTCATGTTCCTGACATCACTGCTTCAGTCCAGGGAGTTGAGATCTGTATCGATCACGATCTGCTCCAGAACATCTACAGGCTACCCGCTGATGGCCTGACCATGGATCAACTTGAGACATTCGGGTCTCAAGAGCTCATTACTAAATTTTATGGACTGTTCACAGGGTCCAAAGTTGTTGACATGGTGCGAGACCACATGTCACAAGAAAACTTTTGTCTTCCTTATGTGTATCTTCATGATTTTTGCTCCAGATTATTGAGAATCGAACCGGTGCGTTCGAGATGTGTACCAACTTGAGGTTCGGGATGATGGTGGCTATTCGACCTGTGAAAAGGTCAATTGGTGCCAAATAATCTCAAGCGCCTACAAGAGGAGGTGTGCAAACCGCCACCCGTAAGAAATCTTTCGTTTAATGTTGAACTATATCCTCGACGAAGTGCGGATCGACGCAATCCGCCGATGCGAAGAAGAATAGCTCGAGGATATACTTAGGAGGCGTCAAGCCTATCACGTATAACCAGAGCACCTTGTCTTGCAACCACACAAGAACCGTGCACATGCCAATTTCTCGATAATCCAAGAGATGAATCCTTGAAGTTCCAAGAAGTGGAATCTTCAAAGAAGCGAAGAGATCTCACAAGAAGAAACACTCTGGGTGAGAAGCCCAAGAAGAGACTCAGAGGCTTTCAAAGTCAAATGCCAAGCCCTCTCAAGAAGTCTCCCGTGGCTCAACCCATCGACGAAGAACCCTGTGGCCCAACCCCGTGGAAGAGGTGTCTCCTACTGTATCGACAGTAGATCCCGAGCCTTTGGCGGCTAGGACGGATATTGAGACATCTGCCAACGATCAAGACTTTAGCGAGTCAGCTGCCCATTTGGATCCAAAAGCTACTTCTCCTCTGCGGGATCCCACACCCGTATAGGATCCTTCTTCCTTCAGGGCACCATCCCCTGTAAGAAGTCCCTCTTCCGTACAGGATCCCATACCTGTATAGGAATCCCTCGATACAGCATCTCCACACGTTGTACGAAGTCCCTCCCCTGACTCGATTATTAATCAGACCCTTCTTTCGGTTCAAATTGAACACGCCTACGAAAGATTTTTGCAATGGAAAGGCTACAGGCTAGCTCCGTACGATACACTGTACAACTGGAGCGATTGGAGCCATGAAGAGAGATTCGTCTCAGAAGTGACGGACTCAACAGAAATTGAGGCGCTGCTTCGATGGGACAATCCCTCCTGCAAGGATCTAATTGAAAGCCATCTTCTGCACAAATCTGACGCTCGGAGGAAAGGAAAGAAAAAGTCAGAGGATTCTCCCACTAATCCAAAAGATGACGAAGATCATGACTCGGGCATTTACGACGACGATGCCTTACAAGGTGTCCGAGGATGAGTCGTGAAGAGGTCAAGCTCGATACGCCTCTCCACCCGCAGACGACGAAGGGCCTTCTACCCGAACAATCCCCTTCGCCACAAAGATGAGAACATTCCCGACGAAGAGGAATCAGTCCCTCCAGTCGAGGAAGTAGAAGAAATTTTGGAACAGGCACCTGAGCCTACTGCGACCGAAGAAGCTGTTCCTGAAAGACAATAGGAGGATTCAGTCCCTCCTGTATCCATGTATGCTGAAGAATCTCCGCAACAGGAAGCTTCTCAAACCCCTGTCGCCGAACCACAGGAAGCTACTCCCACCCCTTCAACCGTGGAATCCGAGGATGGTATCGAACCTGAGGATGTCCAACTTACTTCACGCCCATCCGTGAATGTAAGAAGGTTGAACAGCTCTGCAGACCTTGACCAACCAGATTCTCCGATTTCTGCCGCACGGAAAGAGCGCCTGCGTGCACTTGGCCTTCAAACTGTATTCATCCAGGATGCAGTAAATGCTCTATCTTCCATTGAGAAAGCATTAAATTGGATGCACACTTCTGCCGTGGAAGAAATGACCACTCTTCAACATGAAGTATCTCGTGTTGTCGACGCATTCATTATTTTTCCAGAAGTTTTCAAACAAGCTTTGAAAATCATGGAAGATAAGCATGAGCAACTGCTGAAGGAAGAAGCAACAAAAACGAGGATAGCTGAAGCCAAGACCGCTTGTGCTATGATTGAAAACAGCTCTCAACTGCGCGCTCATGACAAATGCATTAAGGAAATGTCGCAGACTCTTTCCTCCCTTGTAGAGAGAATGACTAGCATCGAGACAAAACAGGATGCTGCTCTAGAAATCCTGAAAAGTCTTGATGAAGCCAAAAAGGGGGAAGAGGCACGAGAAGTCGCTAGGAGAATCAGATGCAACAAGAAAGGGAATTTGAGGTCGCTCAAAACAAGATTACCGCCGAGTTGAACAAACTAGCACCTCCTCCCAAAGTTTTAAAATTTCGTGCTCCCGACCGAATTTCATGATCCCAATGTCCCTTGGCAAACTCTTATTCGAGACCTTCAAATTCGTCACGACCAACCGCAATCCTACCGCCGACGAAGTGAAGCATTGGAGGAAGAACGAATCGATGAGATACTTTGTCAAACTCATCGGGAATCCGCCATCTTAAAAACTATAAAACGTTAGCGGAGGCCGCAGACAAATTTACGAAGATGCTAGAAGACGGAAACTCCTCTCCAAATCGAGATGAAATCCAAACACAAAAGAGGAGATCGGATCACCCATCCGTAAGACTGGATACTTCCCTTTGATCGATCCTATGAAGGAAGAGCTATATACCAGGATCGACGCACTGAGTCTCTTCAGAACTGGAGGCGTCGTACCGAGAATGAACCAGGGAAAAAGCCATGGAGGCATGCGGACTATAGATAAGAGCCGAAATCTCAGATATTATTTTTGTCTTGTAATTTCTCTCAAACAAAGAAACCTTGTACTCAATTCATTTTGAATATCAATAAAAGCGTTTGTTTGTCTTGAAAGATTACAACTCGTAATCTACTGTGTTGATGTATGATTACTTAAATTGTTTGATAGCAATCTCAAGTTAGATAACTTGATTGAAAATTAAGGCATTTAACTAGTCTACGAATAGTTCATGAATTCAGTTGTAAGCTTAGAATACATTGTAAGATTGTGCCTGCGCGCCAATCATAAGCTTAAGTTGTAATAAATCTTAAACTGTATCGAACTCGCCTGCGAGCAGTTCATTATTGTAGACTAAGTTACTAAAAGTCAGACCTTTTGACGAAAGACCAAGAAATCTGCCAGAAGACATCAAAGAAGATCACTTCATGAAGAAGGTTTTGGCATCATCAAGAAGACTTGAAAAATTAAGAAAGCAAGTCTTGGCAAATTATCAAAAAGGGGGAAATTGTTGGGAAAACAAAGACCCTGTATCGAAACAGCCGGGATATTCGATCCCTGTATCGAATGATATTTAATAAAGAGGTTTTGACATATATGCCAATCCGAATACAGTAAAGGAAACTGTATCGAAGCCTTGAGGTTTTATCCTGTATCGAAGACCTGCCTCGAATCAGCATATAGTGAAGCCCTTCAAGACTGAAGAAGTCTTGTAAAAGACAAAGTATGGAAACTGTCTCGAAACTCAAAATACGCTTATCTTCCATACAGCTCACAACAGGACAAAGAAGGAATATCCAGAAGTCAAGTCCCGTTGAATAAAGAAGTATTTAAATACTCAAGGATAAAGTATTTAAATACTGCCAGTCTTCAGATCTTCAGAATCCCGCGAAATTCGGATCGTGTCATAATCCCGTTGGAACGAAATCTCATTCAAACGGATACATCTCAACGGATATATGCTTCAGAGATTATATATATATCTTATGAAGGCATTGAAGATCGATGACTACCACCTAACACTCAAGCTATCAAAAGTTATCATCAGAGCAAAACATATCTCCAAAGCTTACTGCAATTAAGATCTAAAGAGATATATAGTGCTCATCATCCTAAACAACACTTCATCAGCTGAAAGCTCTTAAAGTCAAAGTTGTTGTTCATCATCTGTTTTATACACTGAACAATCTGTGCTTCTCCGAAACTGTGTGTGAAGGATTTGCATTGAAGAAGACGAAGCTTCAGAACTGTGTGTGAAGAAGCAAGTCAAAGCATTAGCTCAAAACCAATCTGTGTGAACGGTTTAAGCTAAGATCTTTATATCAATCTGTGTGAACGATATATTGATTGTGTGTGTTGTTATAATTACGTAGTTGTGTACGTAGTAATTATAATAAACTTTTTACTCCTGTGTGGAGGACCAGTGGACGTAGAGGGGTTTACCCGAACCACTTTAATTACTGTGTTATTTACCTTCAGCTTTTACTGTTTTAATTACTGTGATAAATTAAGTATACACTATACACTTAGTTGCTGTATCCACAGCAACCTACTGTATCCAAGACTTCCGCTACGCACTCAGATTTAAAATCCATACAGTTTGTTGTTTAAACTATTTTCCAAACTGTATCCAGTATACTTAGTGGCCAACATGTATGTTAACATGACTAGGCTACGTACATAAGGCGGGAATTGGTCTTCCGACTAGAATATTTCTTTTTTACACGGATTGGGTACTTTCGGTGGGCTAGAAGACAAACGAGTCAACTGCTTATAACGTACGCTAATTGTCGAGCTTAACGTATGCTATTATAAGGTTGCTTACATACGTTATGATCCCCTACGTACGTTATAGGTGGGGACAGTCCAGGCAGTAGCCTTTGATCGACCATTACATACGTTAACTAGAAGACATTATGTACATAATGCTCTTTACGTACGTAAAGCCTTGAGTATTAGCGTACACAAAATGCAATCGTGTGTTAAGAATTAACACCTCCTCCTTTATTTCCCTCGGCCAAAAACACTTGTGCAGCCCTCTTAAAACCTTTCCAAGCCCCTTAGATGATTCTTAGCCTCCAAAACACTTGTATTGACATAAAGGAGAGGATTACTCAAGCTCCAGAGAAGGTTATCTAGATCGATGGATCTATTTTTCGTTCCTCCTCGTTATTCTTTGTTGGATCATCATCGTTCTTTATTGTTCTTCGTCTATTAAGGTAAGACTAGCAAATCCTTTAAGTTATTTTTCGGTATTGTTGTTATGTCAATTGGATTACTGGTATTTGGGTAGTTTTGTTGCTTAACTTTCATAGACGATCAAACCGGATGAACTTGTAGTAATCAAAACTATCGTTGTAAGTATATTTCGTTCTCGCACCACTGATTCATGTATCTTGTTGTAATAATCATATGCGAATTTCACGTTTCAAATCGACCTTGGAAACATAAACTTTAACGAATCAATTATAGTAGAAATTGTGTTAGGAATCCAATCACCGTATGCCAAACTCGTTGAGACCCACTTTGCTAGTATAATTATCAAACGTTAATTCAACTAGGTGGAATCGAGGTTGATAGTATTACCATCATTAAGAATCGATCGTTGAAATCTTTGTGCAAAACGGTAACCCATTTAATTGAGAACTCGGAGTAGAGAATTGAATTAGTAGATAATGGAATTCGATTTTACTATAGTCGATTGTTGACAACCGAAGCAATGTTGGGGATAACCTTGTTAAGAAAATTTTTATAACAATCGATAATCAAAGAATTAAACAATGTAATAATGCGTGTTGCTAATGAGCTTCAATCATGATATTAGCTTTGCAAAATCAAACTAAGTTAAGAATTCGGTTAGGAAAGGGAATGAAAAACTAGTTTTATTCGCCGTTATCCTTACGAAATGTTAATCAAGGAATATGTGATTAGGTTGAACTCGATCGGTCGTGGGAGTTCAAATTATCGTAAGGCACTTACCGTCGGAACTAAGGCAAGTGAAACCTAGCTCGAATTATTTTAATTTTATTTACAATATTCAGAAAACATGAATGTGCCGTTGCGTGATGAATGCCGAATGATTGTCTTTCTCTAGAAACTGTGTTATGAATGGGCCGATATGTTGGGGGTAAAATCTGAATGGTACCCGTGTGGAAATGTGTTGAGGGATAAGACCTAAAATGGCACCCACGTTCCGGAATATTTCTGTGTAGATACTTCAGTGACCCTTGGTCGCGACCTTGGGGTTTATGCGCTAAAAGAGAAAAATAATGTCGGTTATACTGTGAATTATCATCTATATATTATGTGGTACGGTGTTATTGAATCGTGAATTTTGTTGTGAAATACTGCTATTGATTATCATTATCTGATCCCAGTTTGTCTGGAACGATTCGTCATGTCAGGTAATTTTGTTGAATATATGGAGGACATTCCCGAGGGTTCCGGTCAGGATTGAACGGTGTTGGAATAAAGTTCTTCTACCACATGTTTTAATTAAATTTCCGAAAGCTCTGTTTATGTAATAATCGTGTTTTGAATTCTGTTTTCTTTCAAGACATCCCGTTTCATGTTATGTAACCGTGGACTCACCCATTTTATAATACCTTATTTAAAATATCAATTTCCTAAAATAGCCTTGTGGGTCCCACACAGAATTCATGGCACTGTAATGCCCCAGTAAATTTTGGGGGTGTTACAAGGACGTGGTCTATTATGCCACATAGAATTGACAATGCTAAGCCTCCACGCATTAGCTTCAATTCTTTGTTCTTGTTGACTTTCGGAAAGTAGTTCAAGATTTTCTTCTTCCATGTCTAGATGTGGTAACGACTCTTCTTCATCTTCAATAGGAAATTCATCTGATCGACAGTCTTTACGAAGAAAGTTGTGTAATCCAGCACAAGCTAGTACTAACTCTGCCTGTATCTCAAAAGGAAATGGAGGTCCAACTTTAAAAATGGTGAACCGAGATTTGAAAACACCAAAGATTCTCTCAATCACGTTCCTCAACGATGAATGACGATTATTAAACAAGTCAATTGCATCCCGCGGACGACGACCGTGACCAGCATTTTCTTTTAGATGATATCGAACACCCCGCCATGGAGCTAAGAATTGGTGTCGATTAGCAAATCCACAATCCACTAAAAAAAAATTTCCTATAAATATATATAAACAATTGTTAGCATTACATAAATATGGAAACAAATGTATGTAGTATAAATAAAATGAACAAGATAAATAATAAGAATATATATATATATCTTGAGGCACTTGTAGTCCATTTCTTCTTGATAATGCATCATTTAACACCTTTGAATCATGTGCCGAACCTTCCCACCCACTTAGCACATATGAATTCCAAATCAAAGTTACAAGCTGCTAATAAATTTTGGGAATTTATTCCATGACGATTACGATAGCTACATACATCACATCCTCCGACCGATGATGGAATATCGGTGCCATCAAGAGCACCAATACAATCCTAATATATATAACTAATAACTAATAAAATTCAAAGAAACCAAAAAATTGTATTTAACTAATAACTAATAAAATAATATGTTGGAAAAAAGATCACCATACCTTAAAATAAGGATAAATTGGGCCGAATCTCTTATTTTAGATGACACTGAGGATATCGGCTTGACCATCATCAATGGTGCTATAGTGTTCAAGGCCTTCAAAACTTTGTCAAAGTTTTGACTCGTACAAAAATGTGAACGATGATACCTCGTGCGAACATTGCAAAAGCGATCATTGTGGCCCACAACGAGTAAGAATGTTGATACCATCTCTTCAATGCATATATACCTTGTATCCTCCAAATGTGTTTTCTCTCGAATAATGGCACATAACTTTCGAAACATGTCCGGATACATTCTATGCAACTCCCGGAAGCTTTCTGGATCACCATTCAACAGTTCATAGACATAATCACGTCCTTTGTTAGTAATTGGTCGTCGTTTTAGAGGACGCTCTATAAGTCCGGACACTATGATCTCTCTTAGAACACTCATTATTATTTAAGCAGCCATCAATAAGTATCTAATCATTTCTTCTTCTTTCCTTTCAATAACTCCTACTTCTTCATTCTTCTCCATGGTTGAAAATGTTATAATTTACTGTATTATTAGAACACATTTAACACTTGAAAGTGGAGAAAAATAATTATTTAAAGTAAAACACAATAACTTCATGCATAATTAATCACGAAAAAAACCCAAGTATCAATAAAAACAAGAGTTATAATCTCATAATAATTCAACAAAAATACTTAGCAAACCAAATGTAATGGAAATTGTCAACTTAGGTAGCAAAACACGAGATATTCAAGCAAACTAATGTAACTCAAACACGATCTAGTCCACGCATTTTAAAGTAGATCCATTTGTATCGCTCATCGAGAGACATCTCCATAAACGCATCTTTTTTTTTCTTGGGTATCGAACAACTCCACCGCCTTGAATTGAGTTTCCTCTTCCATGTTTGGAACCTCCTTTATAGCATCCCAAATTGTATATTCCTTCTCTTTTTATCTTTTTTGTAGGAGGTTATAAATTCCGTCAAAACTTGTTGAAATCTTGTCAAGCTTATCCATAGTACTCCTCCTTCAAACCCATTTCTACTTCTTTTTTTGGAGGGACTTTCGGAGTAGGACGTTCTAAAGTCTCGGGAGTTTGAAGGGGAGATGTAAAGTGAGGCAATGAATTGTTTTGACTAGGTTGTATAAATACACCCGCATCCAAATCATAATCAAGATCCTCTACGCGCATATTTTCATTGTCTTCAACATCAAATGTTCTTGCATTGGTAACACTACCCAACCCAATTGATTTTTTTCCAACGGCTACACCATTCCCAGTAGCAAGTTCCAAAGCCTCATAATCTTCAAATGTTTCATACCGTATAGAGATATCCATGCCTATGCAAAATATGAATTTTTTAAATACTATTAGTATTTATTCCAAGTAAAATAATCCATTTTTTTAAAAATATTAAAAAATAAGGACACACCTTAGGGTAATCCTCCCATACTTCATCTGGAGCTGCGAATTTTTTGGTAGTGGAGTCGAAACCAAAACCATAGCTAAAACGCATCAGTTTTGAGTAGGAAGTCCATCGATTTTTAAACCACTTTAAGTGACTTTCATAATTAGAGAATACTTTTTGACATCCAAGTTTTGCATTAAGAGTCGGAAGTACCCTTCTTTCCACGATCGCTTTCCAGAAGATGCCACTATTATCTCGCCATCCTCGACTAGCGCCATCGACCATGAGTTCTAATAATAAATCACTTTATTCCTTAGTCCACGCCACATAGTTTTTTCCCTTTGAAGTATTTTTTTGTGAATGACTATCACCCATTATACTACTATACTAATCATAAAAAATGTAAATTAATATTTATATTATTTTCTATTCATGTAATAATGATGTTAATCCAACATAAAAAATAAGGAGAGCAAAGCACTTGAAGCAAGAGGACAATTAAAAAATGAGACCAACATTTGCTTCTTGAACTCAATCAACACTATAAATCCATGCAAAAAAAAAAAAGCAAAGTGGCAAAATTTTACACCTGAACATCCTTCCTATCGCAACCTCCATACGAAGAAACAAGAAACCAGGGTCGCTATAATCATAGAAGTTTATGAAAAACATCACGAAACGACAAATGAGTTGAGATAACTCAAACAATATTAAACTCAATCAAATCAAATTATTCAAAAAACAGATATAATTGCACAATTATTCTTATATAAACATAATCAAATTAATTTTATATAAATAAATCAAGTTATAATCATAATAAACACGATCAAGTTGTTTTCAACATAAAATCTGACGTATACTGGAACAGGATTGGATGACCATCAAAAGGGTTAAAAGAACATGAAATCCATCAGGCAAGCTTTATAAAAAATTTTACTAATCCCACTCTTTTTTTTTTTTAATTCAATCTGCCCATCATCTTGATTTAGCGAGCCCTTCTTCTCCAAAGTGCATTCTTTCCCCAAAAATAATAGATCTATTTTTCAACACATCTTTCTTCCCGTGTAAAACCCTAATATCTCCATTGATAATTTGATAAATTTACTACGATTTATCTCTTCTCCTCCGAAAAACTTCAGCACATATTCTTCCCCCAAAAATACTTGAAATCAACAGAATACATCAGGATTTTAAAGTCGGGTGGGAATGTTCGGTACATGATTTAAATGTGTTAAATGATGCATTATCTTCTTGATAATGGATTACAATTGCCTCAAGGTATATATTTTCTTTTTATTTATCTTGTTCATTTTATTTATACCACATACATTTGTTTTCATATTTATGTAATGCCAACAATTGTTTATATATATTTATAGGAAAAAAAACTGAGTGGATTGTGGATTTGCTAATCGACGCCAATTCTTAGCTCCATGGCAGGGTGTTCGATATCATCTAAAAGAATATGCTGGTCAAGGTCGTCGTCCGCGGGATGCAATTGAGTTGTTTAATCATCGCCATTCATCGTTGAGGAACGTGATTGAGAGAATCTTTGGTGTTTTCAAATCTCGGTTCACCATTTTTAAAGTTGTACCTGTTAGGAGTATGCCCTCGAATGCCATTCAGATGATGTTGAGTGAGGGCATTGTACTTGTAATTATGTAAATCATTAATATAGGGCAATGGATATTTCTTTATTTACTGGTAGTTACTGGCATTCCTAACTCGTAAATATACATATAGAAACTAGTCCGTGTATTTGAGAGCAAAACGTTCCACTCCTAATTGGATAAGACGGTCGGCACTGCAAAGGTTTATAGCTCAAATACTTAATCGTTCGCAAGTCGATAAAACTTGACTGGGCGTTAAGTTTATGTGAAGACTTGTATAACGTGTTCTTTGACATGGAGAGTGCCTGTCGAACGCTAATGGTTAGTGGGAGCACACGTTATAGGTATGCTAATTGGATTAGTATATTCGAACCGACTCACCCTCGATTCGTCGCACGTATTTCACTCTGGGACAGTCAATGATGGAATCGAAAGGTTGTGATAGGTATTCGTGAACCTTCGACATGAGGATTTAGTAGGGATGTGCTTCTGACGTCAAGATTTTCATTAGAGTAGTTCGACCCTGTAAACCGAGAGGCGGAGGTCAACCTCGACGTGCATCTTGACGGGCAAGTAGCAGGTCCTACTGAATACCAAGATAGAATTCTTTCTCCCATTAGTGAGCGGGTTATATGTCATATGCGGTTATTAGCACATGAGATCATAAGTCTTTGGCAAAAGCATTGGAGCTAGTTGTATTGGATACACGAGAGCTCGATGATCTCGATTTGCATTAACGCATGCATAGCGTCAAGTACAAATAGGGTTTGACTGACCGTGACCCTATAACTTGATCGGGATATTTGAAAGAAGGGTTTATACGTATACTGGTATTCACGACAGAATGGTTCTTGAATAGTCCCAATCATTCGTTCTCAGTTGGGGTACAGTGTAGGCCGCTAGGCTGGCTAGGTGGTGCTACTCCTCTTTGGTTCCTCCCATTGCTGACTGAGACGGACCTACCGAGTCGCGCAATAAGATTGACGACGGAATGAATCGAGCTTATTCTCTCATTCTGAATATTAGATATTGGATATCTAATTTATTGGGACATTGGATGTTTAAATTTATTTATTGGATAAATTAATTTACGGCCTAATGAATTAAATAAATTACTGGGTGATTAAATTTAATTCATAGATATAATTATTTCTTGGAGAAATTAATTATATTGTTTTGTATTTGATGTTATTAATTAATTAGATTAATTAATTGATTTAAATACATCGGAAAGGAATCGGAGTTTATCTGTTTGGACTCACGGGAGTTCGAAACAGACTGAACTCGTCCGACTCCTTCTAGATGGCCGCCCCCTTCCAATCACCCTCCCATCTTGGTCTTTGTCTCCATTTTATAAATGGAAGACAAATGACTTTAAGAGATTTGGAATCTCTTATTATATGGTAAAGGTGATATGGTCATGGTTTGATCTTGATTCTTGAAGAATAAATGTGAAGACAACTCTCACTTCTCCTCACTTGTACCAACCGTGAGTTGAGAGAGAGAGAAGGAAAAATAGTTTTTCCAAGTCTTTTACTTCTTCTTCATTCATCTTGAATTTTCTTGGAGAAATATCAAGACATCAATTGAGAGAAAAAGATTAAAAATACTTAGAGTGTAATAATCTTAATATACAAGCTTCTACAAACTTGCTCTAGCCGTATCCTTGGAGGATAGCAAGGTTTAGTCGTTCCGGTCGTTTCTTCGGCGCGTGGCAAGTAGAGACGCAGTCCTTTCGGCGTTGGATCATCCAAGAGCTTGGAGCGGATTGGATTCATGGAGAACAACTAAAGCTTGGGGAATAGCTCAAGAGAAGAAATCCATTTAATCAACGGACAACAAGGGTGAGTTTCTAATATCTCTTGTGATTGCATTTATATATTCGTATATACGTAGCTCGATCGATCCTTGTAGGGATTCGAATCGAAATAATTTTCGTTTTACCGCTTCCGTTGAGCCGTCGTTTTAGGCACCAAATCCCAACAGTTGTACCGAAGCGTAGGTCTTGCGATCGTATATACGATATTGGCATTTGGAATGCTCGATTAGATGGTGAATGATTTGGAATTATTTTAGTCATAATCGTGGTATATATTTTTCGTTCGTTATATTTGTATTTTTCATAAGTTTATGTATAAATATAAATCTTTAATTTCTGGAAAATATGATTTATATTGAAGATATGAATGTTGGAAATATAGATATTGGATATCCGGTCGAAAAACTAGCCCCGAATTACCGTTGGACGGTCCGGGTGTAATATCCTAGAATTTCACTATGAATTTTTCGCATTATTTTATCTGGGATGTACTGTACAGAGTGGGACTGACACGATATGAGTGGGTAATTTTAGAAACCGTGACAGTCGTGCCAGTATGTCATCGAGGTTATTTTGATTCTAGGATATTACATGCTTGGTGTGTTTTTCGATGTCGGATATACCGTATGGGTATTTGTATGATTGTCGTACTTGGTCGACAGTTGTAATTGGGGTTATCGTGCATCAGACGTACCGTACGAGAATATTTTCGGGATTTCGTATATGTGTTCAGTTTTGTCGTATGTTCACATTTGTTATGTCGATATGTTGGACATGAATTGCTGGAAATGGCTAAGTATGGAAGCCATTACGTACGTTATGTGTTGAAGCTTACATACGTTAAATTTGTAGAGTTACGTACGTTATGGCCGAGACATTACGTACGTAACATGGGAATCAGACGATCGAGTCGTGGTCGGCAGGTGGAACCCTGTGTCGACAACTTTCGGAGGAGGATGTTGACAGGTGAGTCAACGTACGTGTTACGTACGTAGCACGACCATTGTACTGTAGCAAGTCAACGTACGTATTACGTACGCAACGGAATAAGTGTTACGTACGTTACGGGGCGGCTGGCCGAGTCGTGGCCGAGTGGACCTGTAGTGGCCGAGCATGGTCGGCAGTGACTCGTAGGGATGGCTGATCACGGTCGGCAGTGACTCGCAGGGATGGCTAGGATTGGCCGATTACACGCGTAAAGGCGATGGCCGGCCACGGCCGTAAGGGCGATTCGTCGTAAGCCATTTGCCGATTCGTACGTAAGTGCCGAACAAAGCCGGGCGATAAGGTAGGCCACGGCGATTCGTCGTAAGCGCGGCGATTACGTGCGTAATCGGCGGCAGTCTCGGCTATATAAGGCACAGACCGAGTCATCTGCTCATTTCTTCGTTTTCTCCGTTCCTTAGCGATTTCTTCAAAAATATGATGGTTTTTAGTAGAATCAACTTATAACAACATGTTTTGGAAGTTGGAATCATGGATTAACATCATCCTCCACCCGGATCGAAGGTAAGAACACATGAACTTTTGGTTTTTGGATGTTCTTGAGGTTTCTTGGTGTTTTGGCCGATTTGCTTTGTTTTGATTCAGATTATTGATAGAACTTGATTGTATACTCATAATCATTCAATACTCTTGAAGTTTTGTGGAACAAATTCGAGTATTTCTTCGTTAAAATGATTAAATTGGATTATGCCTTCAAAGTGTTCGATGAAATGCCTCAATGAGTTGAACTTGGGAAATTCTATACGTTTTCGTATGAATGATGGTTGAATTGATATTGTTGTGATGATTCTTGGTATTTACGAGAATTTTGTTAAGGGAAGATAATGAATTGGTGATCAAATGATTCGATTATGTTGTTATGATTATGGAATCGTAATATTCTCGATGTTCTTGGTAGTTTGTTGCGATTCGTGATGTTATGAGAAGTATATATGTTGAAGACGTCATTAGGACCATTGAACACCGAATTTCGTCTTGTGTTCGTATTGTTAAGAGTTGATACGGTTTGGTTTCGTATGATCGAGATGTCGTTGAACCATCGAGTTTGATTAGTTGGTCATTTCGGTTGATTGTTATTAAACGTATCGTTAACTATTATTGCATTAGGTTGCGTTTAGTGATCGTTGAAGTTAACCATTGTGCTGCGGACGAGCTGGGGCTGCGGAGCTTGTAGACGAAGACGGCGGGATTGATAGTGGCTTCGTCGAATTGGTATCAAGGCAAGTTATGCTTGCTCAGTTCATAATGTTAATAAATGATTTCGTTTTCATTTCATTTATGATTCATATAGCAATGGTATTATGGAATATATGAATTGTCGGAATGGTGGTATGTAAGATAAATCATAATGTATATGATTTTAAGGATGTCTAGTGGAAATGGGAACGTGAATTATAATTTGGTCTATTGCATGAGAAGTTGGATATCAAGGTTAGTTATCGTGTCGATGTTGAACTCGGGATGGTGGTTTGGTATTAGTTATGGACTGTACTTCATTTTGGATTGTCGGATAAACCGTGTATTCGTTCAGGGCGGTTGGTCGTGGAAAGGTTAGCGTCTCCAGCTTGAGGTAAATTAATGTTGTTAGATTATGATAATCATCATGTTGCATTATTGCATGTGCGTGTTGATATTTCATGCGGTGAATGTGCACCATTGTTTGTTACGTATTGTGAAGTGCTCTTTCTTGAGCCGTAATATGTGGGGCCGATGTGTTGGGGATAAAACCTGTATGGTACCCGAATGGAAATGTGTTAGGGGATAAGACCTAAATGGCACCTATGTCCGGAGTATTCCTGAGTAGATGCTTCTGTGACCCTCGGCTGTTGCCTTGGGAGTTTATGTGATATTGTCCGGAGTATTCCTGAGTAGATGCTTCCGTGACCCTTGGCTGCTGCCTTGGGAGTTTATGTGTTATTATTATATGCATTGTTGAGCATGTTGTGGACTATTTTCTGATGGAATACGACATTGTGGTCGTGTCGGTCTTTCATGATCGAGTTATTGTTGCCCTCTTGGAAAATCTTCTGATCCTTGTTGGATATACGTTTCTTCGAGATCTGTTGTCATGTTGTATCGTGGCATATCTGGAGTCAGATACGTTTTGATCGTTCATGTGTAGGATTTTCGGGACGGGCACGTGTAGCATATGTTGGTTTCGACCTCATATTGAGCCGTGCACACGAGATGTACTTCGTGAGGCTGATTAGGTACGAGACCAGACCTGTATTGATCAATACCCGTGGTTGGCTTGTACGCGGACACATGTCCGGATCGAGCGTATCGTGACGTCCATTTTGAGTCTTATTGATTGGTCGTTCATAGTCCATGTATAATTGGATCTATTCGATATTCGGGTTGTCTTTAAAATCTCGTATATATTATTTGTATATGGTTGATGATTTTATTCTCTCGTGTATCTGTCGTCGTTGAACCTTTACTAATCTCGTTATAAGTTACCATATCGATGGTCAACTCATTGATATCAATCCTTTATAAATCTCGTTTGGAGTTCACCCTGTCATTGGTAATCTCGCTCGTTATTGATCCTTATTGATTCCGCTTGGGAGTTGTCTCACTGTTGGTATTCTTGGTTATTAGTCCTTTATTGATGTTATTGGAGTTTACCGTGTCGTCGGTATTCTCAGTTGTCGATTCCTTATTGCTCTTGTTGGAGTTTACCGTATCGTTGGTATTCCCGATTGTTGGTCCTTATTGATCTTGCTAGAGTTTACTATGTCGTCAGTATTCTCGGTTATTGACCCTTTATTGATCTCATTTGAGTTTATCGTACCGTTGGTATTTCTGGTTGTCGACTCTTATTGACCTTGTTAGAGTTTACCGTGTCGTCGGTATTCTCAGTTATTGACTCTTCATTGATCCTTACCGTGTCGTCGGTATTCTCGATTATTGATTCTTCGTCGATCCTTACTGTGTCGTCGGTATTCTCGGTTGTCGACCTTTTTTTGACCTTGTTGAGATTTGGCGTATTTCCGGTATTCCCGGGTATTGATTCTTCATTGATCTTGTTGGAGTTACCACATCATGGTATTCTCGTTCGTGGTTGATCCCTTTGTCGATCTTGTGTGGAACTATCATGTCATTGATATTTCTGGTGTGATGCATTGATTGTTATCATTATTGATTGTGTGAGCATTCATGCTTTGTATTGATATCCGGGACTTGCCATTGTTTCGGGACAGTTGATTTGCAGATGTATCGTGTGATATCAGTTTCTATCAGTATTGGGATCCAATTGTGCGACCCAGCCAGCAGAATTGAACTTGGCCAGATTATTCTATACTCGAGATATGTTTATGTTTGGAAATCTTGGTAGTGTTTCGGATACAGTACAGGTGATTACATTTGAATTCGTTCATTACTTAAGGACACGAGGCGTGGGATATGGTAAGAATTGATTGTTATGGTTGTGACAGGTTGGTAAGGTTACTTCGGTAAAATACATGGGGAATGTTCTTACTCTGTAGATTACATTGATATGTAATTGTTTTTGTGATGTGATCGTTATCATTGTTGAGTATTATGGCTGACCCCGTCGTGGGCTTTATCTTTTAGGTACTCGGAGTTCGAGCTAGTAGCGGTCGTGAAGGGATGAGCTTTCCGGTGATACTGGCTATGGCGCGATTGTTGGGATTATGTATTCTTTTCTGGTTTTCTAATTCCGCTGCAAATGTAATTAATTATGTTTTTATCCGCTGCGTGTGTATATTTAAAAATGGCTTTCAGTATTCTTCGAACTGTGTTTTTATCCGCTGCGTGTGTGTACTTTCAAAGGGCTTTTTGACATTTTTAAACGTTTGCGAAAATGATTTTAGCCTTGTGGGTTCCAATATGGGGCCCACGGCGCTGTAATATTCCCGGTCGGTTTTGGGGGTGTTACACCGGGAGTGGTCCGGAATGAGGGGGCCGCGGTCCAGGGCTGTTGCAGCCCGCCTGTAAACTTTCTGAACTGGGGGCCGCGGCCCAGGGCTGCTGGGCAGCCCTACTGCTGCGCAATGTTGTTTTCGGGCGCGGTCCAGCCCTTTTCGGACCCATTTCGGGCTTGTTTTTGTGTATTCCTAAAAATGATTTCCCACATTTTAAATTGGATTTAATATGATTAAAATAATTTATGGTATTTCATTTTATAAGGGAAAATTGATTTATTGGAATACTTGTGATCGACCGAATTATTTTGAACGTTTTCATATTATCGATTGTATGAATCGATTGGATCGGTTCGTGTTGTTGATTGGATCAATTTATCTCTATGCTTTCCGTTTGTATAGTATTTATTGGATGAATGCTTTTGAATGGGGATGTGGTACGTGCTTAGTTTTAAATCGTTCGTTTTATTCGATTGGGTTGTAAAGGCCGTTTTGAGCCTATTTATTTTACTAGAAATATTTGTATCTAGGATGCAATTTTCAATGTAAAATTTATATATAATGACAAAATCGGAGGAAGATCCGTTTCGAGAAGAAGAAGATTCAAGACGAAGACTTGTAATTAGATTACGGAGTTTTTATCTTTTAGGAACGGTCCATGAACCACATGTTGGTAGCAACTAGGTTGTGTATGGTTGTTTCATATTGTATGAATGACACAAACGCGCTTAAATGATTAATGCGCAAAGTGTAATGTTAATCGCGAATATTCTTCCACGACAAATTATTAAGTTTATAAGTTTCAAGGTTTTCCTTCCCTCCATCGAGCTTTTAGGAAATTGAAATCCAAACCGGATGTGCTATGCTTCCGAGTTATCGGGGTAGTCGTTCGGGGAGGACGGATAAATTACCGGGAGTGCATTGGATGCCTTCGGTTGGAGCAAATTTTATCCCTAGAAACCTGATAGGTTGCCAGATAAGATTTAATTGTGAAACTGATTTACTTTGATGGTATAAACTTAACTTGTTCACGAACCATAGAAACTGTATAGGTTGAGAAGAGTGAACAAGGGGAAAAAGAAGATCTAATCATCCATTAGATGGGTTGGTGTTGGACACCACTTTATGAAAATTAATAGACTAGAAACCTATTCGGTTGCCCTCTATTAAGATTTATAAAGAACTCGATCACCATTATGAAGTAGAGTGACAATACTTCCGGATTTCACATGGGAGTGTGTTATTCCGATAAAAATAGTGGGAGCTGGGTAACAAGAATAGAAAAGACCTTAATTCTATACTCAGAACATAATTAAATGAGTCACTAATTAATCTGTTATACTTAATGCAGACATTACTCTCAATATGACTATGAATCCACTCTCAATTCTACTCGAGAAGAACACCCTGATTGGACCTAACTTTGTGGACTGGCTCTGCAATCTGATGATTGTCTTCGGTATAGAGGGACTGGGATATGTCTTGGAGACGGATATTCCGGCGCCTCCTGTGTGGACCAGAGCCAATCAGAAAGAGATTGAAAACCACGAAAAGTGAGTTAAGGATGACGTAAAAGTCCGTGCTTACATGATGGCTTCTATGGCTAATGAGCTTCAGAAAGCTCATGAGAAAATGACTTCTGCTAGGCAGATTCTATCTCACTTAACTGGACTTTATGGTGAGCACAGCAGAACTGCTAGATATGAGATATCCAAGCAACTGTTCAGTGCAAGAATAAAGGAAGGGGAGAAGGTTGGGGAACACGTCCTCAAAATGATATCCATGATCGATAGATTGGAGGCTCTTGATTTTAAAATGGATACTTCTCTCCAAACCGACCTTATCCTTCAGTCTCTCCCTGATTCCTTCTCACGGTTTGTTATGAACTTAAACTGCAATGAGATTTCATGCAATTTAGCTGGGCTAATGAACAAACTTATGACCGCTCAGTCTCAGATGAAGACTCCGCAGATGAAGGAGTCTGCTCTTGTGATCTTTTCTGGACCTCGGAGGTCTACAAACAAAAAGAAAAAGACCAAGAAGCATACTAGACCACATGTCAAGGACTTCAAGGGCAAGGGCAAGGCCCCAACGGTTCCGAAAAACAAGAAGAAAAAGGATGCTTGTCTCAAGTGCGGTGAGCTGGGCCACTGGGCTAGAGACTGTCCGATTCTTCATGGCACTTCGAATCTGAGAACTTTTAGTTTTGGAAACAAATTGTTCTTTCTGATTTTCTACTTCCTGGATACTGGATTCTGGTGCTAGTTCTCATATTTGTACCGTGAATCAGGATCTGGAACAAAGTAGGAAGCTTGGAGCTGGAGAAGTTATGATCACAGACGGAAACGGGCATAGTGTCGAGGCGACCGACATAGGATCACTTCTTTTGGGTTTAGAATCCGGCTTTGTTTTGACTTTAGAAGATATACTTGTTTTGCCCAAGAGGCACAAAAACATTGTATCCATTCCAGTCATGGACCGAAAAGGTTTTTCATTTTTCATTGGTGATGGTTCCTGCAAAATTTATTTCAGAAATAAACTAGTGGGTACTGCTACATTGTTAAATGAATTGTATCATCTAAATCTCAGCAACAAAATAGTTGTGAATACTATGACTAAGAAACGTGGTAGGGATGAAATCAATCAAGTTTTGAAATGGCATCTTAAACTTGGTCATGTTGGTCAGATCAAGGTTTACAGGATGGATAAAGATGGACTTATGGGTCCATTGGGATCGGATCCCTTTCCTACTTGTGAATCTTGCCTTAAAGGCAAAATGACTAAGTTCCCCTTCACAGGGACTTTTGAAAGAGCCGCTGATAAACTGGGATTAATCCATACTGACATATGTGGTGCTTTGGAAGCAGCACGTGATGGATATCAATATTTCATTACGTTTACAGATGATCATACTAGGTATGGTTATGTATACTTAATGAAACATAAATCCGAGGCCTTTTAGAAATTCCAAGAATTCAAAGCCCTAGTCGAGAAACAAACTAGTAATCATATCAAAGCACTTCGGTCGGACCGAGGTGGCGAGTATATGAGTACGGAGTTTGACGAGTTCCTTAAGGAACATGGAATAGTTTCACAATTAACACCTCCAGGTACTCCTCAGTTAAATGGTGTGTCAGAAAGAAGGAACCGGACCTTGTTGAACATGGTCCGTTCCATGCCGGGTTATACTGACTTACCGATTTACCTGTGGGGTATGCACTCGTAACTGCCGCTTACATCTTGAACAGATGTCCTTCCAAATCCGTTCCAAAAACTCCACATTAGATGTGGGAGGGCAGGAAACCAAGTCTTAATCATATTAGGATTTGGGGATGTCCCGCCTATGTCAAGAAGACTAAGGTGGAGAAGTTGGAAGCTAGGTCCGTGAAGGGACGTTTCATTAGATTCCCATCTGGGACAATGGGATATCTATTCTACATGCCCGAAGATCGAAAGATCGTTGTTGCTTTACAAGCACACTTCCTGGAAGATGAGTTCATTCAGGAAGGCGGAGCAGGTAGAAGTATTTCTTTAGAAGAATACAATGAAACTCCTCGGGAGACACCTGTGCAAGAAAATGGAACCGAACCTTCTGAAACACAAATACAACCACCCGTAGGTCTAGTAGGATGTCTCATTTACCTGAGAGGTATGGGCTTGTGCACTTGGAGGAGCTGGGTCTCAATGAGGTTCCAAGTGATAGCCAAGAGACCGACCCAACGACCTATGACCAAGCGATGGTGGATGTAGACTCCGCGAAATGGCGTGAAGCTATGGAAGTTGAGATAGTCTCGATGCATGTCAATCAGGTCTGGACTCTAGTAGACCGCCCCAAGGGCATAGTGCCTATTGGGAACAAGTGGATCTATAAGAGAAAGACTGATGGTGATGGCAAGGTTGACGCCTATAAGGCCAGGCTTGTGGCAAAGGGTTATACCCAGAAGGAAGGGATCGATTACCACGATACCTTCTCGCCCGTAGCCATGATCAAGTTTATTCGTATGATGCTTGCTATAGCTGCCTACCACGATTATGAGATATGGCAAATGGATGTAAATACGACTTTCCTTAATGGATTCCTCGAGAAGGAAATCTATATGGAGCAACCTAAAGGCATTGTGTCCGAAGTCGATATTCAGAAAGTGTGCAAGCTTCAGCGTTCCATTTATGGACTGAAGCAAGCGTCGCGTAGTTGGAACCTTCGTTTTGACGAGGCAGTCAAAGAGTTTGACTTCGTGCAAAATGAAGCGGAACCTTGTGTATACAAGAGGGTTAGTGGGAGCAAGATCGCATTCTTAGTACTATATTTGGATGACATTCTACTAATAGGAAATGATGTGGGAATGCTCAGTTCTGTGAAAGCTTAGCTTTCGAGTAATTTCTCCATGAAAGACTTGGGAGAAGCAACCTATATTCTTAGAATTCGACTATACGGGGATAGAGCGAAGAGAATAATAGGTCTTTCCCAAGCCCTCTATATAGATAAAATCTTAAAGCGATTTAAGATGGATGATTCTAAAAGAGGGTTCCTACCGATGTGACATGGAATAAAACTCTCCTTGAAGATGTGTCCTCAATGTGAGGAAAAACGAAAGGAAATGAGTAATATACCATATGCTTCAGCCGTGGGTAGCCTTATGTATGCTATGTTGTGTACGAGACCTGACATTGCGCATGCTGTAAGCGTGGTGAGTAGGTTTCAAGTAAACCCAAGTAGGGAACATTGGACTGTCGTAAAGAATGTTCTCAAGTACTTAAGAAGGACTAGAGATATGGTTCTGATGTATGGCGGTGGAGAATTGAATGTGGTGGGATTCACTAATTCGGACTTCCAAGGACTGAAGGACAATTCGATGTCTACTTCTGGCTACATATTTACTCTTAATGGAGGAGCAGTATCTTGGCGTAGCACCAAGCAAAGCACGACTGCTGATTCCACATGTCAGGCTGAGTATCAGGCAGCCTCGGAGGCTTCTAATGAAGGGTTCTGGATTAAGAAGTTTCTGGGAGAACTTCAAGTGATACCATGTGCTGAGCTTCCTGTTCCGCTGCACTGCGACAACAACGGAGCTGTAACACAGGCCAAGGAGCCGAGGTTTCACAACAGCACCAAATATATTGAGAGGAAGTATCATCTCGTAAGAAAATTTGTTTGCAAGGGATGCATTATGCTGCACAGAGTATACTCGGCCGACAACGTCGCTGATCCAATGACCAAGCCACTTTCTCACACTAGCTTGGAGCGTCATCTGGAGAACATGGGTATTAGATACCATAGTGTGTGGCATTAAGTGCAAGTAGGAGATTGTTAGGAGTATGCCCTCTAATGTCACTCAGACGATGTTGAGTGAGGGCATTGTACTTATAATTATGTAAATCATTAATATAAGGCAATGGATGTTTCTTTATTTACTGGTAGTTACTGGCATTCCTAACTTTTAAATATACATATAGAAACTAGTCCGTGTATTTGAGAGCAAAACATTCCACTCCTTATTGGATAAGGCGGTCGACACTGGAAAGGTTTATAGCTCAAATAATTAATCGTTCGCAAGTCGATGAAACTTGACTAGGCATTAAGTTTATGTGAAGACTTGTATAACGTGTTCTTTGACATGGAGAGTGTCTGTCGAACGCTAATGGTTAGTGGGAGCACACGTTATAGGTATGCTAATTGGATTGGTATACTCGAACCGACTCACCCTCGATTCATCGCACGTATTTCACTCCGGGACAGTCAATGACGGAATCGAAAGGTTGTGATAGGTATTCGTGAACCTTCGACATGAGGATTTAGTAGGGATGTGCTTCTGACGTCAAGATTTTCATTAGAGTAGTTCGACCCAGTAAACCGGGAGGCGGAGGTCAACCTCGACGTGTATATTGACGGGCAAGTAGCAGGTCCTACTGAATACGCTGATTGAATTCTTTCTCCCGTTAGTTAGCGGGTTATATATCCTATGCGGTTATTGGCGAGATGAGATCATAAGTCTTTGGCCAAAGCATTGGAGCTAGTTGTATTGGATACACGAGAGCTCGATGATCTCGATTTGCATTAACGCATGCATAGCGTCAAGCTGGATAGGGTTTGACTGACCGTGACCCTATAACTTGATCGGGACATTTGAAAGAAGGGTTTATACGTATACTGGTATTCACGACAGAATGGTTCTTGAATAGTCCCAATCATTCGTTCTCAGTTGGGGTACAGTGTAGGCCGCCAGGCTGGCTAGGTGGTGCTACTACTCTTTGGTTCCTCCTATTGCTGACTGAGACGGACCTACCGAGTCGCGCAATAGGATTGACGATAGAATGAGTCGACCTTATTCTCTCATTCTGAATATTAGATATTGGATATCTAATTTATTGGGACATTGGATGTTTAAATTGATTTATTGGATAAATTAATTTACGACCTAATGAATTAAATAAATTAATGGGTGATTAAATTTAATTCATAGATATAATTATTTTTTGGAGAAATTAATTATATTGTTTTGTATTTGATATTATTAATTAATTAGATTAACTAATTGATATAAATTCATTGGAACGGAATCGGAGTTTATCTGTTTGGACTCACGGGAGTCCAAAACGGACTAAACTCGTCCGGCTCCTTCTAGATGGCCGCCCCCTTCCAATCACCCTCCCATCTTGGTCTTTGTCTCTATTTTATAAATGAAAGACAAATGACTTTAAGAGATTTGGAATCTCTTATTATATGGTAAAGGTGATATGGTCATGGTTTGATCTTGATTCTTGAAGAATAAATGTGAAGACAACTCTCACTTCTCCTCACTTGTACCAACCGTGAGTTTGAGAGAGAGAGAGAAGGAAAAATAGTTTTTCAAGTCTTTTACTTCTTCTTCATTCATCTTGAATTTTCTTGGAGAAATATCAAGACTTCAATTGAGAGAAAAAGATTAAAAACACTTAGAGTGTAATAATCTTAATATACAAGCTTCTACAAACTTGTTTTAGCCGTATCCTTAGAGGATATCAAGGTTTAGTCGTTCCGGTCATTTCTCCAGCGCGTGGCAAGTAGAGACGCGGTTCTTTCGGCGTTGGATCATCCAAGAGCTTGGAGCGGATTGGATTCGTGGAGAACAACTAAAGCTTGGGGAATAGCTCAAGAGAAGGAATCCATTTAATCAACGGACTACAAGGGTGAGTTTCGAATATCTCTTGTGATTTCGTTTATATATTCGTATATACGTAGCTCGATCGATCCTCGTAGGGATTCGGATCGAATTAATTTTCATTTTACCGCTTCCGCTGGGCCTTCGTTTTAGGCACCGAATCCCAACAGTACCTCCATTTCCTTTTGAGATACAGGCCTAGTTAGTACTAGCTTGTGCTGGATTACACAACTTTGTTCGTAAAGAGTGTCAGTCCGATGAATTTCCTATTGAAGATGAAGAAGAGTTGTTACCATATCTAGACATGGAAGAGGAAAATCTTGAACTACTTTCCGAAAGTCAACAAGAACAAAGAAATGAAGCTAATGTGTGGAGGCTTAGCATTGCCAATTATATGTGGCATAATAGACCACGTCCTGAAGGTGATGGTGGAGATGATGAAGATGATGAAAATCAAGAGAATATTAATAAGAATCATGACAATGAGAATTGAGAGCATGAGGACGAGAATTGAAGATATGGTGTTATCATGAAAATGAAAATCAAGAGTGTTAAAATCTTTTGAAGTATCAATGAATTTCGACAATGTATTTTTTATTTTGGTTTATATTGTATTTTAAAGAATCCTTACAAATCCTAATAAAACAATCCTGATAAATCCTTTCTAATCCAAGTGGATTTAAAAGATTCGGTGGATTTAAAACAATCAGGAAGAATCCACGAATTCTGAGAAGTCCTTGAAAATCCTTTAAAATCAAGATTGAATACACCTCTTAGTGTGGTTTAGTTTACTATAGTACTTTTAACTTGATTTTTATATAGATATACTATAGAATAGACTTTCAT
Source organism: Orobanche coerulescens (assembly GCA_033398695.1). Taxonomy (NCBI): domain Eukaryota; kingdom Viridiplantae; phylum Streptophyta; class Magnoliopsida; order Lamiales; family Orobanchaceae; genus Orobanche; species Orobanche coerulescens. Next base: position 53,804,332 of record CM065808.1, on the reverse strand, counting down.
ATTAAAAGAAAAATATGAATTTCACAAGTTTCACAATATTCATCTTTCACCACATTCGTTGAAAACTCTAAAACTGTCCACATCACTAATTATTTTTTAATTTCTCTTTCTTAGAAATTCAAATATTCCGACCGATACAATGTAAGATTAGACGAGTATCCATCTATATTATGTATTGAAAAAAGAGAGTAGGGATCCTGAGATAGTATCTCAGGAATCCTACCTGAGATATGCAGAAGACTTTGTGTAGGGGAGAATGTACACATATATAATTATTAAACTTAAATAATTATATTATTTAGTCAGTGGAAGGTGTACACATACACTGATACACACATATACTGCTATCTCAGGATCCATTTTTTCTCGAAAAAAAACGAATTTTTTAACTTGCTCTTATATTATCCATGTCAACACATGACACCATTTCTTATATTACTTTTTTTCTCAAATGTGCAAAACAAACTCTTTTTATTATTTTATTTAATATATATTCGTAAGAGAGAGTCCGATATCCAAACTACCATTTTCAACAATATTAAATCCGAAACTGGATTCTCTTTTATATGATATTTTAATTTAAAAATTCAATTCCCATCGTATGAAGTTACTTTTTTATCCGATTGATTGAAGACCACCCTCAAAAACTCTCATTTTTTATATAGATTTATTTGAACTTGAAATTTGATTTTCAGGAAAACGGAAATTTGACTATCTATCTTTTTTTTTTTTTGAAAGGTTTGGTTCAGTGGAAAGCCTAGTGAAATCCTAACCAAGCGTCCCGAGTTCGAATCCTACCCACGAACCGGTGTCCTCCTTGCCTAAGCTCAAACCGTCACGGGGAATTTTTTTGTGGTGTGCAGGGATTGAACCTGGGACATCCCCCAAGATGGGAACCCCTAAGGGAAAAACCCACCTTACCTCAATCCCGTTGCGCTAGACATCATTGGTATTTGACTATCTATCTGTGTTATATTATATCAAAAGGAAAGTATATTTAGTTTCAATTTTATTTATAGTATTCTAATTAATTCTTAATTATTGATTAGTTATGTAAAAAATAAGTTCTCTAACAAGTACTTCAACAAAATATATGTATCATCAACAGAAACTTAATAGTGTTTAATTAATTTTCTAATAAAGAATCCTATAAATTGTTCTACTTAGTTTATTATAAATTAATTTTTGATAAAAAATTAACTTCATTCTAAATAAATTGCATATAATTTGACTAAAACTATTTTAATTTCTTCGGTACGATAATTATTGAATCTTAAAGAGAATTCAAAACTCTAAACCCGCATCAGCAAATATTCCTTGTCTAGTTTTTATTATGATCTTAGTTTCTTAGTTAAGATTTTTTTTCAGTTCCTAATAAAATTGGCGTTCTTAATGAAATCTTAGTCTACATTAAATAATTTCCAATTGTGAAGGTCTTAAAAATTACAGTTTATATTTTTTATCCTTAAATTACAATTCTATATTTATGACTAACATTTTTATGTATTTTATTACTAAAATAAGATAGTGTTTGAGGAGAAAGTAAAAAGACTGTAAATAGAGTCAATCAATTGCATTCATAACATTGATAGAGAGGCCTTTATATAGGCATTACAATGAGAGTCCTTCCATACATACGATTCCTAGATAAGGTAAGACATCTAATAGGATCCTACTACCTCTACAAGGATCTAGAACCTTCCATCTATGTATCTACAATCAGTATTAGGTAAGACACATCACGGGAATAATAATTCCCGGAACACTCCCCCTGTGTCGAGCACTAATACAACAATGGTGCAAAAGATGTTGCCTTCGTAAAAACCTATTCCAAGCCAAAACAAAACCCCATGGGAAAAATAAATGCTTGATTAGGAAAAGATTGCAACGCACCAATATAACATGTCATGTATACTCCCCCTCATGTATACATAATGACTCCCCCTGATGAGTACCTCAAATCATAGGAGTCGGATGCCAAGTTGCCCTCACAACTATACCAAGGAAAAAACCAGTGGGAAAAATACCTCTTGGTTTAAGTTGAACAGAAGTACAACGCATCATTGTATGGATGTTCTCATAGGTCGCCTCGTTAAAAACCTTACCAAGTGAAAATCCAGTGGGAAAAACAAACCTTGGTTTAAGGACAAAAAGAGCGCGATACATCCAAAGTGCAGAGTCACTAAAGACTTATCCGAGAATCAAGTTTTCTAAAGTCTTGACCTCCATGCACTAAATCAGTTATAACTTCTTCGATTCAATAGGTATCAACGAAACTGTAAGAACTTATGAAAACTAGACACCCATAGCTTTTCATTCACATACAGTACGTAACCTAGATCGACCTGAGCAGATCACAAAGCTCTATCGAAGTTGACTCAGCAAATTACTGGACATATCCTGTCCTACTTTGCAACAATAGTCATATGTTACTCAACATGATGGATGTGATCAAATGGTTGGTTTCCTTGGAAAGTAGACACAAACCTTTCCAATGGTACCAATTTCACCATTTTCCATCAAGTGAGCTGCCCTGTAGGTCATATGGGAGATAGACCAACACATTCTGGGCAGATTCGGGTATCAGTTTTCAAGTGTCCTTTTTATCGAGATAGAGCGAGCTTCAAGCTTCTCGTCAATCACAGACATTACGTGAGCGCATCCTAGGCCATCATCACAGTGGCTTTACCGGATTATTACGAATGAGTACATCGAGTCAAACATGAGTACATAATACCGTACTTTTTTCTTAAGACTGCATCATCACTTAAGTGAGCCAAGTCTTATGATGACTTCGACTAATCATTGGGAATCATATACGCATTACTTTATCGTCTCTTAGGGAAACCGTCCCTTAGATTGCCTTAAACCGATTGATGAATACGCATCATCAAGTGTCCCAATATCCTTTCATTCTTAACTTTGGATTTAGCGGAATCTCTTAGTCTCATACGAGTACATCACTATAAAACCTTAGTTTTACACGCAAAAGCTTCATATCTCTTCCAAATCAAGTATATACTTAGTATGCGTTCCCGACATTCACTTGTCGACGCGCTCCGTGGTCAGGAGCCACTTGATTTGAGTTTGATCCACCACGAGATCATTTTTATCACTTAACTTAGTTCCCCACTAAGATAAGATTTAACCACAAGCTGCACGTCAGTTTTTTGGAAACTATCTAACTGAAAAGATAGTGGATGTTATAACATCCATTACGATAGCACAACTAAGTTTCGTGTCATCGTAGTCGATTCCAGTGCATTCATGAGAAACCTCGCGCCATGAGGTGAGTTTAACTCCTTCTCTCACTCGCTTTAACAAAGTATACGGATAGAACTTATCTTTGGAGTGTCGGTACCACTTCAACAAAGGGCTATCACTTTGTTTATACTGAAATCGCATATGTTTCCATTTTAGGCCAAGGCTACAACGTTGTAGATTTTCAACGAAGTATGGTTCGATTAAACTCACATTCCACGTCCTCATGTACCGGCTTTATTCATAGAGTACTCTTTATGGATTGGCATTCATTGAGGCGTCCCCCAATAATGACTATAATCCAGAATCACATGAGACGGATGAGTTCATTTGATCATATGATCAAGTTTTATGTACCAAACTCGCATACATTCTTTAGCGAGAGTATTTATCGAACCAAATGTCATCCCAATACTCGATGAGATCCACGGCCTAGTAACACCATCTACCACAATTTGTGGTGTTACCATATCACCATTTATAGGTGACGAACGTCCATGACCGGACACAATCCTTGCAGACATGTTTGCAGCATGTATTTAATCTCGTCACTTTAGGGAACTTAGTGAGACACAGTAGGGACAAACTACGACAATTCCAAGTCGTTCTACTCGAACATGATCGTTTGCATCTCCCCCTAACGACGGGAAGACTGGCTCATCAAAGTGACTTACGAGATCGTCTGCCAAGGTATATTTTTAAGCGGACTATGAGTGAAAGCGCATGTCATATTCATCATTTATAACCCGTCATAATGCGTTGTGGTAACGCACTTTGGCACATGAACATGTAGACGATAAATATTTTCATTGTTAACACAATCCAGTTAACAAAATGCATATGGTTACACTTGTAACTAAGCATTTGAATGATGATAGGTATAGGTGAATATGACATATTGACCTATGCTACATAACCGTAGCTACTGGTCTTGAGAATCAAACAAAACCGCCACCATGCACCATCGGGATCGAACATAAAGAAACAATTGAACCGATGATAGGCCGTTGGTTTTATCGAACCTCTAGTGCTTTCTTGAAGAGTTCACTCCCTTCACCAGTCCCAAACACCTCAAAATTTCGTGAGCATGTATAAACGGGTGTTTAGGATTCCAAAACTATCAACCTTGTGGTCAAAAACAGGTCGAAATGACATCGAACTGGTTAATAGGACGGCTGGTGGTATGTGAAAACTTCATTTAAGTGGTTCACCTCCTTCCAAGTCTCCAAATGGCACCAAAATTTGTGAGAAGGTAGCCTTGGATGTTAGGAAGTATTCGTTAAAATTTTACTTTAAGACTTGGTCTAAAAAGTGGGTGAACCGACCTTTACAATGAGTGGTCCGCAAGTTGGACAGCCATAACTCAGGTTTCATCAACTTATCAATCATTGTCAAAGGAACAACATAACATATAAATGTTATCACTTGAGTATGACCATCTGTGAACACCATCATAGCATCATAAGCCACCCAGGCTAATACTTATGATCATGTATGTATAAGGACTCGGTGAAAAGGGAGGACTCGGCACCATGCTTATGCGAGTCGCTATATTATCCTCTTTAGCATAGGAGGGTGTCATCTCCTAATCGTGCCAAAGAATAGGCTTTAATAAATGAACATGGCTAAGAAGGATCATCGGGGGGTCTTTGGCGTCACACATGCTTATGAAAGCAAGACGCGGATGACATAAATATCATCATCGGTCATGAGCCCTGCTCATGACTCCACCAACGTACTTTGGTGTCTTTGATCCAACTAGTTTCTTTGTTCAAAGAAAATGATGTCCATGACAATACTGTGGTATATGGATCATCAAATTGTCCAAATTTCGGACTATTACAGCCTAAATGTGTCAATGTCCCAATACATCTTCTGGTTACACAAACCGATGCAAGCCGGACCATATTGACTCATGAATATTTTTCCTTTCACATGTCCAATACAAGTGATGCATAAGATTTTAGTTCTCACAAATTATAATGAGATGCTTATGAGTGATACACTTTTGGCATATATGTCATCGAGTCATAACATGGTTCAATTGTTACGGAACATATGTGACTAGAAAACGCCATTCGGCATTCAACAACTTGAGCATCATACCGCTCATTGATTGTGATGACCTACTCATCATAGTCACAATAGATTTATAAATCAAAATCCAAAAATATCGTGTTCCTTGAAAATAGCTTAATACGCACTCAATTTCGCTTCCAAAATTTTACAAATATGAGGATAGCGAACACTCTAACAACATAGAGATTTTATACCAGATACGATCAAAATAATCTATCATATTGAGTGCATAACATGGCAAGGTTATATGCCTAAGGGGCAAAATTATGACACAAGCATAACACTACCATGCACACGCTCGACCTTCTTATAAGGGTACGTATTTTGGGCTCCCCAAGGAAACTGTTTTTCAACATTTGAAAGATGATAGTTTAGCGTACAACGCATACCAAAAACTGCATCATCTATGGCAAATTCGGCCAAAAAAGAGGTTGAAAAACGTGTGTCATAAGACCACTTGCAAATTCAAGATGGGAACCAAGTTGGTTGGGACAAAAGTTAGCACAATCGCTGGAAATAAAATTTCGCGCAGCTTGGCCTTTGTTCACTAAAACAGCGATAACTCCCTTGTTAGGAAGGCTATGGACGAACGGTCAGATGTTCTGGAAACTAGACTTCCGTATCTTTCTATCCATATATTGTGCACCACGCAGATCACAGTGCATGTTTTAATTGGCTGTTTAGTATTTCCCAAGTTTAGTGAGAAAACAAGGTTGAGACCATATCCAATGGCATAAGTGTTGATGCAAAATCATGACAATGACAGCCATAGGTGCGTTTAAACGCATCAGGGTGTTCGATTTCTTATCTCGATTAATGATCCTTTTGGTAACTCCAACTTGGTAGACTTGCAGAGAAAGTAGGAATGTCGGTACAGCTAAGGCTGTTTAAAAACCACTTATTCCGTTTGAACTTTCAAAGCATAAACAAATACCAAGGAGGATGCGCCTAGTCATGATCAAAGTGTAGATAAAATCCACCAAAGTGCATCAAATCAACCAAGAATTTTAATTCTCAATTTGCAAGTATACGTCATAATAGCCATGTTATATGGATGCAACGCGGTGCATTAATATTAAGCATTTTGAACCATGAGACATAATGAATATACCATAATCAACTCGTCTTGACCATCCAATGAGATCGACTAAATATAGTCAAATGTATAAGGCATATGCCTTTACAAATACTCGGAAAATTATTCGGACCTATAGTCACATGAACTATAATCGTGGTCAACGAATTTATGTACTTAACGCAATATGCCATTGCTTTACATGTTCAAATTCATGAGAATTACTCGTACATTCTTCCATATATCATATTGCAAGGAGACGATACATGTCTACACTCATATGCAATATTTTATTTTAATAGGATGAAAGATGGAGTTTTCCAAGTATGGGATTGGGTCAAGACCAACATGGTGGTCGCTCAATTCAACGTGACAAATTCGTCACAAATCGATTTTAACCACGACATATCCGTCGTAATCGATGTTTGTCCCATTTGTACATCGCAATTCCGTGACTAATCATGAACAAGTCATAACTTTACCGTTACCGACAATGTTCATTTTTTTTTTCAATTGTTGGTTTAAAATCGACAAAACGGCGACATCAAATCGCACCCAAAACGTGGTGTATGCAACAACTACAAATATCGACTTTCAACAATTATCCGTGACTCCCCGATGACCGTCACACAGTTTACTTCGACATCCGAGAGTGATACCACCTCTCATTGTCTCATCCACCGTAAAGTAGCGTGGGAGATAAAGAACCCAAATACCCAATTCCCCAAAAAGAAAATTTCTCAAAAGAGAGGAATTGAAAAACGAGAACTTTAATAAAGTCTTACGGGTACTTGGTTCCATATATGCTTTGATCCTTGAACGGGAGATTCTCTCCATATGAGCAACATATTTCTGTGGGTACTCCGTTCTATATTTACTTTGATCCTTGAACGGGATAAATATGGCTTTTTCTCCATATTTTGCACATCATCATGAGCAACATATTTTCCTATATACACGTAAAACATAAACATGTAAGATTCATAAACATACAAGTTAATGATAAATGAATCATGAATTAGGAAAATAGAGAGTTGAGAAACGCCCGGATAGGGCTACTGGGATCGATAATTCGGCCGAAAAAGGACTTGAGCCGGCGATGCAGCAGCTCGGTATTGGATGAGGTCAGATCTCCAAATTTCCTCGTAAAAATCTGCTTCTGTTCGGCAGCAGATTCAGTATGCAATACTACTCGAAATCTGATCTCCACCGTTGAATATACATATATTTATGTTGGGAGATTGCTGTCAAAATTTCACACCGATCCGACGGTTAACGAATCGGGAAAAATGATTTTGGTACGACTGCGCTGTGCAGAAAATTTGCGCGCGGAAATTCTCGTCTCTCGATTTTTTTTTTCGCGTACAGTTTCATCGAAAAATACTATTCCGAATCAGATCTCCACTGTTGAATTTGTAGTTCTTACTTCGTTAGTCGGACTAAAAAAAATTAATTGAAAGCTGTCGGGTCGGGCGGCAAGAATCGGATCGGCGCACTTGGTCTGGGCCGACAAGGGTCAGTCACAAACACGAGGCGTCGCCTGGTCGGGCTGGGCTGCCGGGCGTGGGCTGGATTTTAGTTGCGCACGGATTGGATCCGATTTGTGCGAGACCATCGGAAGACGGCCGTGGCGACGGAGCGTATACAGTGTCTTTGGAAAGACGATGAGTCTGTTGTTTGTACTCGGTGAAGACAGCGGAGTGCAGTGAGAGGCGCGCGGGTCGAGTCTTGGTAGCGCGGGGTTTCTGCGCGACGAGCGGCGGCGGCAGGCAGTCGCGCGGGAAAGAAAAAAGCAGCGAGCGGCGACGGTTGGTAGTCGCTAGGAGTTTGCGGGCGTCACGGCGGGGCGACGGCGGCGGACTGCTGATAGGGTTTTCCGTTTTTTTTTTTGTTGTTGTTGAGTTTTTGGACGGGTATTTTTTTTTTTGGTCACAGTGGTAGACTACGTGCTGATAACGTGTTTGAGGAGAAAGTAAAAAGACTGTAAATAGAGTCAATCAATTGCATTCATAACATTGATAGAGGGGCCTTTATATAGGCATTACAATGATAGTCCTTCCATACATAGGATTCCTAGATAAGGTAAGACATCTAATATGATCCTACTACCTCTAGAAGGATCTAGAACCTTCTATCTATGTATCTACAATCAGTATTAGGTAAAACACATCACAGGAATAATAATTCCCGGAACAGATAGTTGTTTTTAAGATAATAGTTAAAAAAAAAAAGAATACTGATCATAGATTCTTATCTATCGGAATTCTAATTTTATTCTTAATTAATTTCTTATAAAATGAAAAGAAAAGTATAAACATTCGTCCTTTCATCACATTCACCTAAAGTTCTTAAGGTGTCCAAATCAGTACCTATTCTTTTATATATTTTTTTGTCAATTCTTGCTTCAATTTTTTTTTTCTTCCAAATCAGTATAAATTTCTTTTTTTGTTGTGTTTCAATTTCTTATGTACGAGAATAATTGCAAAAAGTCGGTTTTTAAAAATTCAAAGTCTACTTCGGTAAACAATTTAAAGTTAAATAGCACTTAATAACTACTATCTTTTATTTTAAACTCTCATCGACAATTTTTACCTATGAAAACTTTTGAATTTTCTAAAAAATAAATTTTAAGTCTATGCAAGTAAGAATTTTTTAATTATTGATAAAAATAGTTGTTTTCAAGAAAAATGTAGTTGTTTTTAAATATATCAAAGTTATTTTTATACTGAAAAGCAATCAATTAATCTATGACTTATTAACAAGTAATTTTTATCCTATTATTTTTAAGTTGTGATCTTAATTTTTCATCTATCAGAATTTGGCTCTGTTCTTGGTAAAATTCTTGAAATCAATCGAATCAATTTTCTTTAGGCCCAAGTGTTGCACCGAATTGAATCAATCGAATCGAATCGAATCAAACTTTTATATCACAAAAAAAAATTAATTATATGTATAATATTTTTAAATTTAATTCATTTAAAATAATAATAATAATAATAATAATAATAACAGTAATAATAATACTAATGTATAATATTTTTAAATTTAATTCATTTAAAATCATAATAATAATTATGTATAATATTTTTTAATTTATTTCATTTAGAAAAATTATAATAATAATTATGTATAATATTTTTTAATTTAACTTCATTAAAATAATAATAATTATTATTATGAATAATAATTCTTAATTAAAATAACTAATAAGAGAAATTATCATAAAAATAATAAAATATTAAAAACAATTGAGAAAATAATGCTAAAAGCCCACATCCCACAATTGATAAAATAAAAGAGTAGTTCTCTTTTCTTCCCTCTTCCTCCTTATTATAACAAGCTTGACTCACAACTTAGGGCTTCCCCTCACAGCGGCGCTGTAATTCTACTGTCTTCCCTTCGCTCGGCTACTCACCTACGCCAAACGAAGCAGGTCAGATCCGCTCGGCTAGGCTCTGTTCTTTTGGACTGAATGAATACAATCGAATCAATCGAATCAATAGATTCGAATCAATTGAATCGAATGGATCGAATCGAACTAAACTGAATCGAATCAATCGAATGGACTCGAATCAATTGAATCAAATATATATTAAGATTAAATAATAATAATAAAATAATAAGAATATTATTATAATAAATATTAAAAATAATAAATATAATAAAATTATAAGAAAAGTAATAAAATAATAATAAATAATAAAAAATAATAATAAATATAATGTAATAATAATAATATAATTAATTACAATCATAATAATAAAAATAATAATAAAATATGCCCCAAATGTCCCAAATGTTACAAAAGTATCAAATGTCACAAATAATAATAATAATAATAATAATAATAATAACAATGATAATAATGATAATGTTGAAGGGAAATTAACTGAGACAGAAAGTAGGGCAAAAATGTGTATTATTCCATTGATGACATCCCTTTAAATAAGGAGAAATACATACAAGCAGACCTAACCATACCCTAACTAGGAAAGCCCGTAAACTAACAGACTTAGACACACATTGGGTATTATTACTTTAACACTCCCCCTTGTGCCTAGTCTACAAGTGCATGTCATGTTGCCTCGTTAAAACCTCGTCAAGCAAAAACCCAGTGGGAAAAATGTCTTGATCGTAGGGAAAAGAGTACAGCATCTAGACACACCAAGTTTAGACTTCGTCCTTTGAATCTATCCTCTCATATGATCGTTACATTTGATCATAGCGCTACTAAGGTGACCATTCCATCGATCCCTAAAATCGTACATCTTGTTACCTCGTTAAAAACCTTTCCAAGTGATAAAATCCTGTGGGAAAAATGATCCTTGGAAGGAAAAGAGTATAACGTACGGTGTGGATGTAAGACTCCCCCTCAAGTCTACATTTCCCCCTGACTTGTACATCAATCAAGGATATTTTGAAAACTTGTGCATGTGTCGTTTGCCTCATTAAAAACTTTGTCAAGTAACAAAACCCAGTTGGAGAAAATAAACCTTGGTCAAAGAAAAGAGTACAACGTCGGTGAGTAAGTTTCTTTATGACTCACCCTTCTCCCTCTACCTTTACATCGATTTCGGGAATTCGGAAATTCTCCGCATTCCGATACTTCTCACATGTTTTTCAAACACGGCTTTGGGCAGAGATTTGGTGAACAAATCGGCCACATTCTCCTCAGATTTTACTTGCTTTACTTGAATATTAAGGAGAGCCTGTTGTTGCTGATTATAGAAGAATTTTGGAGATATGTGTTTTGTGTTATCCCCTTGATATACCCAAGCTTCATCTGTTCGATGAAAGTTGCATTATCTTCATATATGCATGTGGGTGCTTCAGTGACATTACTTAGTCCACTGTTACCTCGGATATGTGTAATGATAGCTCTTAACCAAATACACTCATGTACCGCCTCATGCAAAGCGATAATCTCGGCGTGATCAGATGAGGTAGCTACAAGGGTTTGTTTAGTAGATCTCCAAGATATAACGTTGTTCCCTATAGCAAATACATAGCCAGTTTGGGAACGACCTTTGTGTGGGTCGGAGAGGTACCCTGCATCAACAAATCCTACCAATACGTTTGTCGGGGTAGGTTCTATGGCATTAGCATTTACTTTAGCTTTTGTCTTTAGGGAAGCAGCTTCCTTTGCCTGCTTGTAGAGAAAGAATAGTCCCAAGTCAATGGTTCCTTTTAGGTATCGGAATATGTTCTTGATACCATTCCAGTGACGTTGTGTCGGTGCTGAACTAAATCGAGCCAGCAAGTTTACTGAGAAGGCGATGTTCGGTCGCGTACATTGAGCTAAGTACAATAGAGCTCCTATTGCACTTAAGTAGGGAATTTCAACTCCCAAAAGCTCCTCGTCATCTTCATTTAGACGAAATGGATCTTTCTTTGCATCTAAGCTACGACCGATCATGGGAGTGCTAACCGGGTGTGCTTTGTCCATGTTAAAGCGTCTTAGCATCTTCTGGACATAAGCAGATTGGTGGATGAGAATTCCACAGACTCTATGTTCTATCTGAATACCAAGACAGAAACGAGTCTTCCCAATATCTTTCATCTCAAACTCAATTTTCAAGTATCCGGTGGTTTCTCTTATTTCATCGAGAGTGCCGATTATATTCATATCGTCGACATATACTGCGATGATCGCAAATCCGGAACTTGTTTTCTTTACAAAGACGCAAGGACACAGTTCATCATTCTTGTATCCCTTTCCAATCAAGTATTCACTCAGACGATTATACCACATCCTTCCGGATTGTTTCAAACCGTAAAGTGAGCGTTTCAAACGGACTGAATACGCACTCTGTGGTCTGGAGTTACTTGATTTGGGTAATGAAATACCTTCGGGCACTTTCATGTAAATCTCCGTATCTAGATCCCCATAGAGATACACAGTGACCACGTCCATTAGTTGCATTTCCAATCCTTCGGAAATAACTAGGCTAATTAAAATGAGGAACGTAATAACATCCATTACAGGGGAGTACATTTCCTCGTAATCGATACCAAGGCGTTGTGAGAACCTTGCGCAACAAGGCGAGCCTAGTACCTTAGGACTTCATGATTTTGATTACGCTTTCTGACAAGAACCCATTTGTGTCCAACAGGCTTTACACTTGGCGGAGTTAGCACTATTGGGCCAAATACCTGGCATTTTGTCAGAGAGTCAAGCTCTGCCTGGATAGCTTCTTTCCATTTAGGCCAATCGGCTCTTCGTTCACATTCTTCAACAGAGCGTGGTTCGATATTATCGTGCTCTATGATTTCTTGTGCAACTGTGTATGCAAACACATCATCAATATGAGTGGTTGATCGTTCCATAAAATCAGACGCACTTTCATAGTTGATCGAGATCTCTTTGTTCTCTAATGTCGAATCGATCTTCGGGACATCCCCCAGTAATGATTCGTGGACATAGCTATAGTCAGAGACAGTCTCGTGGGAAGGATTCCCAGTATTGATGATTAATGGGTTGATTTGTGCCTCACATACACTTTTCTTCCTTGGGCGGGTGTCTATCGAACCAGGTGGCCTCCCCCTTTTCCTTTTGGGAGCCATGGCCTCGATCGCGCTTCCACTAGGTGCGATCGCATCACTCGGTACATTGGTGATGTGCCCATTATTGGGGACTTCTAACCTTACAGGCACATTTGCAGCTGGAATGTATGATCTTGTCACTTTGGCGATATTAGTAAATGCATCAGGCATCGAATATGCTACGTTCTGAAGATCGAGGATTCGTTGTACTTCACGATCACATAGTGAGGTACGGGGATCATAATGAGACAGACTAGGGATGGACCAGGACAATTCCTGTCGTTCCTTGATAAATTTCTTTTCTCCTCTCCCCATAACGACGGGAATTCTGACTCATTGAAGTGACAATCCACAAAGCGCGCGGTAAAGAGATCACATGTCAAGGGTTCTAAGTAGCGGATGATTGTTGGGGATTCATATCCAACGTAGATACCTAGATGTCTCTGAGGACCCATCTTATTGAGTTGTGGGTAGGCCTGGGACTTTTCGGTTCCAGGGAGAAAAATACAGGAACCGGAACCAAACCGCGTAGTTTTTTCGCGGTTCGGTTTTGCCAGTTTTTTTTGTCCGAACCGCATAGGAACCGAACCGCACAGGAACCGAACCGAACCGGAACTGATTTTGTATGGTTCGGACGAAATATATTATATTGTATTTTATTTTATTTAGAATATATTATATTATATTATATTATATTAATTATGTTTAATAAGAATATATTTTATTATATTATATTCAGAGTGTCGGTTTCCCAGTTCGGTGCGGTTCGGATGGTTCCTTGCGGTTCAAATCGGTTTCTCTTTAAAACAGATAGGAATCGAGAACCGAACCGAATACTAACTGTACGAACCAAACCGAAAAAAAAATTATTGCTAGGAACCGAACCGAACCGTCAGTTCCGATGCGGTTCGGATCGGTTCCACGGTTCCCGGTTTCAAAAGTCCCAGCCCTAGTTGTGGGGGCGCAATCGGCACATATGTTGCACAACCAAATATGCGTAGATGTGAGATATTCGGCTCATATCCAGTTACCAACTGGTACGCAGAGAATGGTTGGCCAACAGTGGGTCTGAAACGAATAAGTACGGCTGCATGTAGGACTGCATATCCCCGCAGAGATGGGCAGATTGGTGCACAAAACCAATGCCCATGCTACCATTTGGATTCTTTTAATGGTTGCCTCTGCGAGACCATTTTGCATATGCACTACATCGATTCTGATTGACATATAGTAGTCATCAAATACTTTAGATGTAAATTCTCCTGCATTATCGAGTCTAATAGACTTGATAGGGTGATCAGGATGGTGAGTCCTTAGACGAATGATCTGAGCTAGGAGTTTTGCAAATGCAACATTTCGAGTGGAAAGGAGTGCGACATGTGACCAGCATGTCGAAGCATCCACCAGTACCATAAAGTACCTAAATGGTCCGCATTCTGGGTGGATGGGTCCATAAATATCTCCTTGTATACGTTGTAAGAATAGGATGTTCGCTTTAGTATCTTTAGTGTATGAAGGTCTCGCTCCTACTTTAGCTAAAGAGTAGGCTTTGCAGAATGAGTGATGTGCTTTTGACATAATCAATTACTTAGGAGGGGTATATGTCTCTATTTCTTTAGACGACATAGCATGATTAACATCAATACTGTTCTTTGTGTTGAGTTGTTGCCCTTTTTTAACTCGAAAGAAAGGATGTTCATACGAGTTCTTTAGGATACAGATCATCACATCTCGACTGGGACGACCTAGTCTATCATGCCAAAGCCTATATGAGTCTTTGTCACAAATTTCATTTATGGTGACAGCATAGGATTCGAATACCCTAATGGTTGTGGTGTACAGTCCACTATTTTGACTCTTAAGTTTTTCTAATATGCGTTTATATCTACATTCATTAGATGTAATATAAAGGAACTCGATTCCATTCTCACAGTGGGTTTCGACGTAGAAACCATTGCTACGTATATCTTTAAAGCTGAGTAAGGTTCGAGGGGCCCTAGGTATGTATAGAGCATCGGTAACTCCGAGAAGAGTGCCGTTAGGCAATAAAAATCGGGCATTGCCTCGCCCTTGGATGAGTTGGGAGGACCCAGTCATTGTGGTTACCGAGGATTGACATGCAACTAATTCAGTGAATAGAAACCTATTCCTAAGAATGGTGTGGGTGGTCCCACTGTCAACCAAACATTCAAGTTCTCCTCGATTCATTCCTACGAAAAAGAGGGAAAAAAATTCAAACCATAAATAGGCAAGAAATATTCGTTTCTTCGAAATAAAGCTGAGAATATAACGTAGGCAATAATAATATCTTGTTCTAGAAAAACAAAGTTTCATCACACCATTACTGAAAATAAAACATCGATAAAATTGTTCTGAGGTAATAATAACGAGAAAGTAAACATAATAATGACATTCAGTCATAAAAGGGTGCCTCTAATGACTGTGACACGTATGGCTCATTGCGATTATCGGTGACTGTGAAATTGACGTTGGGGGACTCGTCTAGAGCATCTTACTCCATATAGTGAGCTTCCCATTCTTTGGACTCCTCATATTTCTTGTAGTGTGCCTAGACTTGCTTGCTTGCATGGCAGTTCTTGTACCAATGTCCAGCATCTCCACATCGATAGCACGGTTCATCGCCAACTCTGACTTTGGGAGCGTCATGGGGGGTAGGTGCTTTATTTCCTTGGCTAGAAGATCCAGAGCACCAAGTCTTCTCATTACATTGGAAAAACCACCACATCCTCGACCACTTTACCCTTTTCCACGTTGTTGTTTGGGGTTGCCATGACCAGTCCCCTGTGCATTGGGGTTCTTACCACCTTCACTTTGCCATAGTTGGCCTCGAGAACTATCTTTGTCCCAGCAGGCCTGGCATTGTTGTTCACTAGCACTTCATTATGCCTCTCACCCACTTGCAGTAGGTTGATAAGCTTATTGAAGGTAGTGATGCGTTTGTTGTCATACTCCAGTCTATACTGGTTCGCTAGTACAAGGGCAGAAGTAGGGAAGGTGGAAAGGGTTTTCTGGATTATATCATCTTCTGTGATGTCCTTTCCACATAAATTAAGGCGTGCCTTCAGACGGAGCATAACTTTATTGAAGTCGTTGATCCGTTTATAATCAAGCAAGCGGATTTCATTCCACTGCACGGTCAACTCTGGGTGCAAGGTATTGCGTATGTTCCCAAAACAGGCCTTAAGGGAATCCCACAGTTCTTTTGGGAATTTCAACTGGAGATATTCCCATCTTAGGCTGGGGTCGATATGTCGCCTAAGGAACATTAATGAACTAGCTTTAGTTTTGTCAGACGGTACATCGCCTACTTTTTCAAAGATAGTAGCACTATAGTCCTTAGCGACAAAAGTGGTCTCTACGTCAGAAACCCATCTATGGTACTCAAATCCTTCTCAGTCCAAGATGTCAAATTCAGGACGAGTTGGATCATCCATCTTGAGACAAGAAAAAAGAAAAATGAGTTTTCACATTATATCATGAGTACTTTCCATGATAAAATTTTCAATTATGTGGAGGGTTATTATTTTTCAGAACCAAGATATGGTCAATAAATTACTTTCGATGCTATTGAGAGTGACCAATGAAATTAATTTATCATGGTTCGAGTTAATGTAGGCAGTAGATATAAGTCCTCTAAAAATCTAATAATGATGAAGCCTAATTTGCATGCCATATATATATATATATATATATATATATATATATATATATATATATATATATGCAAAGTAAATGTATAATTATAGATATAATCACATAATCCAATAAATATATCTATATAGGGATATATGCAGTCAAAGAGGTGTCTTATGGCGCAATCTATATTTAGTTCGTGTGAATTAATTTTAATCTGAGCTGTTTAAAGCAATTCACTTTAATTTAATTAAAGTTATTAATGTATTATGCTTTTAGTTGGTTTAATTAAGCATAAATAAATTCGGGTATAAGTATGCAATCAAAGATATTTAAAAAAACATCTAAAAATTGCACATTGCAGAGAGTAGGGTTCGTATTGTGTACTTTACTTCGTGAATAGGGGCAGAAAAATGGACTAGAAATGGGACTGCCGAGCGGGTCGGGTCTGGGTCAGCAACCGAGTCCGGTCTGAGTCAGCAACCGGGTTGAGTTAGCTCCTTAGTGCAGGTCGCGGGCAGGTCGATCGGCTGACGGCCGACAATCAGTCGAAGAGTGGGACGAGCGGGCCAGAAAAATTGCAGCGGACGGGTCGGAGACGGTGACTGGACAAGTTGGGATTTTCAGAGGCGAGCGGCTGGACAAGTCCGGCTGGTGATTTCAGGTCGGAAAAATAGAGCAGGGAAGGGTTTTGACCGTACGGGGACGAGTCGCGGCGGGTCGGGCTGACTGAAGTAGCGGCCGGTCGCTGTTGGGATCGGTGAAGGTCGACTGAAAACGAAGGCGAGCAATAATTAGGGTTCTCGGTTGGAGTTGGTGAAGAAGGCCGACTGGATTTAGGCTCGCGTTCCGATGACCGATCGGGGAAGGAGATGCGATTTTTTTTTCGGAATTTTTGCAGAGGAAAAAAAACGGAAGGGATTGTTCTTGCTCAATTGGGAACTACGTGCTGATAACGTGTTGAAGGGAAAGTAACTGAGACAGAAAGTAGGGCAAAAGTGTGTATTATTTCATTGATGACATCTCTTTAAATAGGGAGAAATACATACAAGCAGGCCTAACCATACCCTAACTAGGAAAGCCCGTAAACTAACAGACTTAGGCACACATTGGGTATTATTATTTTAACAGATAAATAATAATAGTAATAATAATAAAAATCAACAACAACAATAAATATTATTATTAATAATAGTAAATATTATTAGTAATAATAATAGTAATTAACAACAACAACAATAATAATAATAACAATAATAATCAATATTAATAATAATAATAACTGAACTGAACTGAACTAAACTGAACTGAATGGACCTAAACTGAATGGACCTGAACTGAACTGAACTGAACTAAACTGAACTGAAAAACTAAAAACTAAATCCAAAAGAACATGGCCCTACTCACCTTCGCAAACGAAAAAATGATGACAAACTAGCTTTGATGGTGTTATTCAATTATTGTCAAAAGCTGGTGTTGGTTCTTCTAATGACCGTACAAATATTCAAATGGTTAGTGACGAATTGAGAAGGATGGAAGTGGCCGCGGAGAAGGGTGATCAATTTATTGTTACGGCTATGAAATACTTGAGTGAATAGAAACATGCAGAGATTTTCTTGGCACTTCATAATGATAATCAGAAGTGACTTTATTTGAGAGAAATAGAGATGGATTCCGAGTTTAATTAATTTATTATTGGTTGTTGAAACTTTGTTTTTTTGCATTTCAATTTGAATGGCGTAGTATTGATGTTAGATGCTAGAACTTTGTTTTTATGTTGAATGTTGGATTGATTTACATAAAATCTGCTAATTTTAATTCTCTTCAATGATATTATATATTGGATTTTTTTGATTATATAGAATGGATGATAAAGTTAGATCTGCATCAATAATTATTGCTTTGGAGGAGTTGAGGAGATTAATTCAACAACCCGAAATATCAATTAGGCAACGTAGAAGAGAATGAGGGGAAAGTGGCACTGAATACATATACAGATTATTAAATGAAAGTCCCACGTCGTGTAAAGTGCTACGACTTGATAGGGCTATATTTATACAACTAGTGAACTTGTTGGTGGAAAGAAATCTGTTAGTGGATAGTATGTAAAACTTTTCGAGCAAGTAGGAATTTGCTTATTCTTATTGGCCAAATGAGCTTCCTATCGTGATGCATCTGACACATTTAAATATTCTGTATCAACAATAAGCATGTATCATCGAAAAGTGTTGGATGCTTTGGTAATATTATCGCATGATATCACTAGACCACACCGTGATTTACTAGAGGTGCTTCCGGAGGTAGCAAACATCTCACGATATTGGCCTTATTTCAAGGTAAATTTTCAACGCTATAATTTCTTTATGTACATCATGTTAAGTGCTTTCTATATTCTGCACGCCATTAATGTTTATTATTATTCTTAATTTTTTGAGAAGGATGATATTGGTGCTATAGATGGAACTCATATAAAAGCAGTTACAAATGATGAGAATGGTGTGCCATTTCGAAATCGCAGGGGTGCTAAAAGTTGGATATCTTGGCTTGTTGTTCATTTGACAGAATTTTTATATTTATTAAGGGGGTGGCAAGGAAGTGCGCATGATATTACAGTATGGCGAGATTGTTTAATAGATTCAAAATATATTTTTCCGCACCCACCTCAAGGTACAATTTTATTCTTTAACTTCCATAACATATGCATTTTAATGTATTACTATTTGTAGGAAAATATTATTTGGTGGACTCGGGATATCCAAATACTCATGGATATATGTCTCCTGTTAGCAATGTAGGAGTCAGATGCCACTTGCCAGAATATAAGCATGCACCACCTGTGGGTATTTCGGAATGTTTCAATCATCGACATTCATCATTGAGAATGAAACTGGAAATGACTTTTGGTCAGTTGAAGAAAAGATGGAAGGTGCTCAAATGTATACCTCAAATGTCCGAAAAGTATCAAATATCTGTTATTGTCTCCTGTTTCACACTTCATAACATCACACGAATGTACGACCTTGGGATACCAATTATACAACATGAGGCGAATGTTCGTGAAACAATAGATTCTCAAATATTTGATGCAGATCGAAAGAATGCCATGTTAGTCGTGCGGCAAAGTATTTCATTACAAATTTGGAGATCTAATAGCGTCAATGGTGAAATGTAAGAAAAATAAATTGTAGTAGTAATAAACAATTATTTTTAAAAAAATTCGTAATGTACTTGTATAAATATTTTATTCCATGCTACATCTTATATTTATAATGGTTGACTCTCTTCTCATTATATTGTTAATAAAATTAGATAATAATATATATACAACAATGATAACAATAAAAGTTATAGCTTCGGTTATCAATAATAATACTACGACTGATAAATTATTAGATTACTATTAAATAATAATTATTAGATCACAACAACAATCAAAAACAATACAAACAATAATACTACTATCGATAAATTAAAATAATGAGATTAATAATAACAATTTGTATATAGTATTGTTGATAATATTAATATTAATAATAATTAATATTATATAACAATATATACAACAATAATTATTCTTGATAAAATTTATATATATATATTATTCTTGATAATTAATATCAACAATAAAAATAATTTGCTGAAATAAATTGAATCAATTGAAGCTGAATGTTGAATCGAATGAACTTTCTTTGAATCAACTAAATTGAATTTTCTTGAATCAATTAATCGAATCAATCAAAAGTGGTGAAATTAAACCCAAAAGAACAAAGCCTTTTTGATTTACTTAAAAGTATGTTCTGGAATTTCCAAAAAAAATAGTCATAATCTAATTATTTGCATTTATTGAGTCCTATAAAATTACGATTCATATACCAAAATTACTATTACTATGCAACCAATTAAGCTAACACTTACTTTCTGTATTGATGATCAATAGTTTTATATATCTAATTATTAAAATAACAATAGTTATTTTCACGACAAGAATAAAATTTTTAGTTATTTATAAATTAATCATAAATTATATTTATAGTCGATTTGTTTACTATATTATTTTTAACTTAATTTAAAAATAGAAATAACAAAGAACATAAGTGAAACTTCATCGTTCGAAATGGGTGAAAGTTTATTGAAAAAAACTTTACATTTGTAATTGTACAAAAATAACTCATTACTCTGCTTCAAAAGAAAATATTACTCAAATTTTCTAATTAATGACTTGATTGTATACATGGTACAAAATATTCTTTTATGCGCTTATCAATTATTACATATTATATTATATAGATTTGAGAGTACTCAAAACATATAAGGAGTGGAATTTATTTATAAGAATACACAAATTAATGGATAATCAGCATCGTAAAAAGCAGTACTCACTTGATAATTATAATGATAATTCTCGAGTCACGCTTATTGCTCAAAAACTCGATTGTCCAACAATACGAATAGTGTGTGGTGCGGGTTGAAAAATTTATACTTTTTTTAATATATAATATAGGTTTTTATGATATGAATTAGTTGTTTTTAACTTTTGAAATTCAATGTTTTATCAATATATTGAATTATACTATTTTTTACATTTGCTATATATTTTTATTTAAATTATTTTGAATTGGCTCAACACGCTATTATTTGTCAATTCTCGAGGCAGAGTGAAAATAAGAATTTATATAACTATGTACATGCCATTACAGTGATTCAAAATATATTTATATAATATTCTACACATTCAACTTGTATTGTATTTTGTATTTATGATCCATAATAAGCATAAATATTGCGTGGCTCGCAAAATTGAATATGAGTAAAATCTTTATGGATGCAACTATGCCAATCTGCAACTCAAGGTTACCAATCTGCAATTCAGAATAATTTCATGCTAGCTTGAAAAGCAAGAGGAAGGCTGGTATTATCATGCTTACTAGTCTTCAAGGTGCTCAGTTGACTGATGAAGTGGATATTCAGGCTGAAGTTATTGGATTCTATAAATCTCTTTTAGGCACTACTGCAGTAACCACTCATGATGTTGACTTGAATATTGTCGTAGTGGTTGTACTCTGAATCACTCTCATGTCTATTGGTGATGATAAGCCTCCGAGGATTGATGGTTATTCTGCTAGGTTTTTAGGAGTGCTTGGGGAATCATAGGTCAAGAAGTAACTTTGGCTATACAGATTTCTTCCATTCAGGTAGACTGCTGAAAAGTGTTTAACACTACACTTACTTTGATTTTTAAAGGGTCAAATGCCACAACAATCAAGGATTATAGACCCATTGCTCGTCACATTGTGCTTTATAAAATCATTTTCTAAAATTTTGACAGCGAGATGAGGGAGGTTATGGGTTATTTAGTGAACTCTGAACAATCAGCTTTTGTGCCAGGGAGGCTTGTTCATGATAACACCATCCTGGCCCAAGAATTTATTAGAGGGTATAGTAGAAACAACTCTGCTAAATGTATGATAAAGATTGACTTGCAGAAGGCTTTATGATTATGTTCACTGGGGTTTGTAGAAAATCTTCTCAGAGCTTTGGGATTTCCTCATCAATTTGTTGGTTGGATAATGTGTTGTATGACAACAGTACCTTATCAGATTTGTTTGAATAGGGCTCTACTGGATCCTTTTGATGGGAAGAAGGGCCTTATATAGGGTGATCCCATATCTCCATATCTCTTTGTGATCTATATGGATTATATGAGAAGAATGATGCAGAATTTACATGATCATACTTCCTTCAAGTTCCATCACAGATGTGCCAAGCTAAGAATCACTCACCTTACTTTTGCTGATGACCTGCTGTTCTAGGGAACTTTGGAATCTATCACCACTTTTCTCGATTGTTTTGAAGTCTTTAGTAAAACTTCTGGTTTAGTGGCAAACAAAAATAAGAGTGAGATTTATTTTTCTCGTGTTAGTCTTGCTAAAAGGGATGTTATTACAAGACAAATTCATATGGCTGAGGGGACCCTCCCCTTCAGATACTTAGGGATCCCTTTGAATGCTAAGAGACTTTCTTTATCTCAATACTGTTGGAACATTTATTCCACACATTCATATTAAAGGTTTTGATGATAAGTTGAATAATGAAAAATAACAATTAATCAACATTAGTTGAAGAAGCATGAGCTGGACAAAAAAGCAAAGAACTGAAGCTTAAAACACAACTAACATACGCTATGCATCACAACTAACATACGTAACATTGTCCCAGCTAAAGACAACTGAGTATGGCATGGCTAACGCACGCTATGCATGAAGATCAACGTACGGTATTAACAAGAGGTTAACATACGTAAGGGGTAGCACTTAACATACACTATGTGATGTGAATTACGAATTTAAATAAATCAATTAGTTGGATTGATTCTAGAAGGTCAAAAAGCATGCAACGGATATATGGAGTTTACGCAATAGAGAAACATTAACGTACGCTAAGGAAGAGACAGAAGCTACTGGACTGATTCGAACATCACATAACGTGCGTAACCAGAGAGGTTAATATACGCTAAAGGCTTAACGTATGCCACTGAGAAGTAGAGTGTAAGCTATGGAGGTAACATGCACCAACGACTAATTTAGGCAACCAAGCCTATAAATACCACTTCTTATGATATTCACCATACAACAACTTTCAGCAAAGTTTGTATACATCATATAGCATTATATACATTATTATTGTTGTAATCGAGCTTAATTGATATTAGTTCCAGCATTTAATTCACTCAATTATACACGAAGAAAAGAAAAGATTGTAGATTTGATCCAGTATTATTAGGATCGTGGATCCGGCATTGTTAGAATCGTAATCTAAATCCAAGTAAGGTTTTTCTAGTACCGATAGAAAGCTAGAAAGGTTGATTCCTTATCCAATAGAAAAGGAAGACGGTTTATTTTGGACCGACATAAAGACAAGATTGTGATAGTTTATCTTAGACCGATAGAAGACAAGATTGTAACGGTTTACCTCGGACCGATAGAAGACAAGGCGGAAAGGTTTATCTTAAGTAAGGGTGTTATCGATGCAGTCCGGTATTTGCTTAATGGGCCAGATCCGATAACTTTAACGAGTATACTCGAGACCCGGACCGATAAGCTAACGGGTCCAGTGCTGGAATCGGAACCGATCCGATAAGATTTTGGGTATAACCGAGACTGGTCCGTTAAGAACCGATCCATTTGTAATACCCGTGATTTTCTCTTTCGGTAATTTTTCGTTTTTGGCATTTTTCTAGTTTCTAGAACTCGCTTGCGAGCATTTTGACATTTTGATAATGTTTTGTTGTGCGTGTTTGATCATCCAAGTTTGTTCTGGGGCTGTTTTACCTGAATCCGTGTTTTGAGCGACATTTCTGCTATTTGGTTCATTTCATGTGATGGTGATTCGAAACTATGATTTCGTGTTTCCTATAAGTCCGTTGAGCTTTGTTATGTGTGTTGTGAGTTTCGGTTGGGTTGTTTGATGTCATATTGTGATTTGACGTTTTAGGTCGTTTCGTAATTTCCCAAAGTTTGGGGGTAATCATTTCCGTTGTCGTTTTTCGAACTTTTGGGTAGTCGGAATCATATTTTCTTTTAACGCTTGAGTTCATCGTTGTGCACTCTTCGTATGCATGTCTTCGTCTTGTATTGTTGTTGTCGTTTCGCGGTTTTCTCGCGCTCGTACTCGACGGGCTGAACCTAGCAGTTTTGGAACTGCTAAGTGATTTACGTACGCTATGCTATGAGCATAACGTATGTTATCTTCATGTGCCTTACGACTGCTCATAACGTACGTAAGGGTCTTCACAGTTTCGAACAATGAGTTCTGTCCCTCGATTACGTATGCCATGTGTTGAGAATAGCGTGCGCTATTGATACTTGTTACGTACGTTGCGAAGCCTTGATAACGTACGTAAAGTCCTTCAGGTATTCGGGCAGTGAGCCTGGGATTAGAGCTGGCAAATTGGGTACCTGTTAGGACCTGTTAAGACCTGTTAAGTGAAAAAATATACTATGCAATTTTTTTATTTTTTAAAATAATTGTTTTTAGTATTCTAGGGTTCAATATTTAACTTTTTTGATACATAAAACGAATAACTGCCATACTCAAACCACCAAAGCCAAGTGTTAAATGAGTCGTTTTCATGTTTGAAACTTATGTTATTCGCGCGCTCCGAACCTATTAAGACCTGTTAAGACACGATTTGCCAGGCCTACCTGGGATGGCTCTTACGTACGTAATGGTCTACACCTTACGTACGCTAAACGGGTAACGTACGTTAGGATGGTACCCCTAACGTACGTAAGCTTCAGTTTGCCCAAGGGTTGACCGAGTTGGTCATTTCTTCACTTTCTCTTCGTCTCTCCGCAACTGGGCGACTCGTGGGCGATTAGAGGGCGATCTTGGAGACTTGTAACTCTAAGTTTACATCTTCCTCGAGTTCTTGGTGTTGATTAACATCATCAATCCGTGTTCTTCATCTTTGATTCGAGGTAATCATCTTGTAAAACCCTTCCTTTATATTTAGTGAATCTTCAAGATTCGAGTTGTTCTTTGTGAATCGTGTTGTTGTATATCATCAATCGGTTGTTGTTGGTCCCCAAGAATGATGAAGACTATCCTCAGTGTACCAACACGAGTCTTTTCTAGCGCGTTTTGTCCTCACTCACGCGCACCTGGGAAACTTCCCAGGGGGTCACCCATCCCATAACTACTCCAGGCCAAGCACGCTTAACTTTGGAGTTTCTATGAGATGGTTACCAGAAAAGAAGATGCATCTTGTTGGTATGAGTAGTACAAATCAATTCATTTAACCACTTTCTAGTGCAAATCTCACAGGTCGAATTGCAAGCTGCGCCTCGCGCATTTTTAAGCTAATACAGGCAGGATGGTGACCGAAGCACAACAATCCCCCTCCCAGTATCTGCCAGCATTTCAGCTCCATAGTCCGGAAACCTCCGCGAACTAGATTTGATCACACAGCCCTCTAGCGGCTGAATTCATTCACACAGTCCTCCAACACTTGACATCAGCATTTGTTCCAGCTCCGTTTACTTCTGCTCCGCCAGTATCTCAGTTCCAGCATACTAGATTTGATCACATAGCCCTCCAGCACCTGACAACCTCCACAGCGCCAACATCTTAGTTCCAGCCAACTAGCAACATTTGCTGCATGCCCGCCTCTCAGTCCCAACACTCTGGTAGCCTCCACTGTATACTTCGAGGGAATCCGCACCCGTGACCTGCTCCGATACCAATTGTTGGTCCCAAGAATGATGAAGAGTATCCTCAGTGTACCGACACGAGTCTTTTCTAGCGCGCTTTGTCCTCACTCACGCGCACCTGGAAAACTTCCCAGGGGGTCACCCATCCCATAACTACTCCAGGCCAAGCACGCTTAACTTTGGAGTTTCTATGAGATGGTTACCAGAAAAGAAGATGCATCTTGTTGGTATGAGTAGTCCAAATCAATTCATTTAACCACTTTCTAGTGCAGATCTCACAGGTCGAATTGCAAGCTGCGCTTCGCGCATTTTTAAGCTAATGCAGGCAGGATGCTGACCGAAGCCCAACAATTGTATTGATTCTATCCCTATGATTTGATTCGTATCTCTTGTCCTATTCGGGTTCGATTGATGTTCTTGATGTTCTTGGGGAATATTGAACCCCAAGTGTTCGATCTTTTGTTTCTACGAATTCTTGTTGGGAATTTCATATATTTTCCACCCTCCTTGCGATCGACTTCGTAGTAATTATGTTGTTCTTGTGTTTTCACCTAGTTGGAGAATTCGAGGGTTTCCGGTTGAGCTTTCCCGTTGCTTCGCGTGCTCTGGACTTGAGGCGAGTATCTCATCTATATTCTTTATTCTTTGAGAATGTGATGTGTCGTGAATTTAACGTGGACTCTTTAGTGACGGTATATTTAACCGTAACTTATTTTTAAATGAATATGTGATTTTATGAAGGTAATTACGAACATAAACTTGAGTTTCAAGAAGAATGAAAACTACCTTTTCATGTTATTTTGTGCTTAAAATAAATACTAGAAATGAGTAGTTAACCGAAGAATTGTGGAATCGCGTAATACTTGTATTATTTTCTCGTTAGTCTTTTTCCTGAATGATGGTGTGCTGTGAATGTTGTGCCCTTGTTGAAGTTATGATGCGTTAATTATGTGTTACGTGGTTGCGGTTGTGGTGAACATTATACCTTTGTTATTGTGTATAGTAGAGAGTTGAGATGTTATCCGGGTAGGGGTCCCGTCGAGACCTCCGGAGACGCATGCTTGCGAGTACGGCCAGACGTACGTTGTGACCACAAGGTTATTGTTAGGCGTATTTTTATACGCTTATTTATCATTATTTTATAGTATTTTGGAGAGTGAAATCGTCTAAATGAGCTTTTAATGCCTTAATTTTGTATGATTGACAGGAAATTGAAGTCCGGAAGCTAAAACGAGGCAAAAGCGGTAGCGGCAAATCTGGACTGCAGCCGCGGCACAAGGAAGGCAGCCGCGGCACGGGAAGACACCGGCCAAGGCGAGTAACTGTACTGCGTGCGGCCAGCCACGGCCAGTGAGCCGCGGCACAAAAGAAATTAATGACGCCCAGGTTTAAAGCTGAAGGCCCTGTGCCGCGGCACACTTGGCGGTTTTTGTATGTCCGCGCGGATTTTGGGCCGTTTCGAAGCCAGTTTTCGACCGACTGATACGGACGCGATTTGTGGATGTGCTGAGCTATAAATAGGGTTTAAGACCCTAATTAATGAATCTTTGGATCTTTAATCTTTGAGAGCTTAAGCTTGGAGACGGCAGAAGAAGAGGGAAGCAGAAGACTTCAAGGGCAGAGGGCGGAAGCTGAAGAACGGAGGAATCCGAGCTTCATCTGCGTTTGAATTTTATGCTTTCATTTATTTATTCTGTATTTTCGATTATTAGTATGTCAGGCTAAAGCCCTAATCTAGGGTTTTGATGAAACCTTTGTTTTGATGAATTGATTGAGATTATCCAATTTATTACCTTTTTATTGAGTTTTCCAAATTATGTTTAATGCTTGCAATTATCTGGCCAATAGTTGTATTGATTTAATCATTCACTTCGAATCGGGAGAGGAGATTTGGTGAGGAACTATTGGTGAGGACCGTTTTATTCTGTGAGATAGGAATATACTCATAGGAACTACGTGGCCTTTAGGAGATTTTATGCTTTTTGCCTATTGATGAATTAATTCACCTAGGGATAGAGTGCGTTATTCGCCTTTAGATAAATCTATTGACCTCGGGAGAGGCGGTAGAATATATTAGCAATTTCCGCCTTCAATAAATTGGGAAAATTATTTATTACGAATAATCGAGAGTAAATTCGGATAAACTAAGGTGGATTCAGAACCCTAGACTTATTCATCATTTGATTTATTTTATTCAAGCCATCGTTTTATACTAGTCTTTTAGTAATTCTTCTAGTTATTAATTACAAAATCCCAAATTCGATTGTTCAGATAAAATTGGAATACACAAAAATCGGTAGTTAGAAATTCAATCCCCGTGGGAACGATACTCTACTTATCACTTTATTACTTGTAAACGATGACGTGCACTTGCGTGTAAAGAAAATCCGCAACAAGTTTTTGGCGCCGTTAAGTGTTGAAATTTTCTAATATCAATTTAAGTATTTCCAGTCTTAATTTGAACGTTTTATTTTTATTTTTTTTGTATTTAATTTCGTTTATTTGTTTTTCCTTTCAGGACCTTTCGTGTAGTGCATGAGAAAACTCGGTAACGAAGGCCTACTACCTTTGGATACCGAGATGCACTCTAAGAAGGAACAAAAAGGAGAAAAGAGAGTTGCAGACAACGGTCAACATGGCCGAGAATATCGAAGTCCAAGGAGGAGATAACCAAGTACGGCAAGTTCAACCGGAACTAGCTCTTCGAGATTATGCCATGCCGCAGATCAACGCTAATTTTTTGGGAATTCGGCGTCCCACTATCCAAGCTAATAATTTTGAGATCAAGCCTGCTATTATTCAGATGGTGCAGGCGAGCCAATTCTGTGGACTGCCGAATGACGACCCGAATTCCCATATTGCTTCTTTCCTTGAGATATGCGACACGTTCAAGACTAATGGTGTCACCGACGATGCCATCCGATTGAGGCTTTTCCCCTTCTCCTTGAGGGATAAAGCAAAATTAAGTTAAATTCCTTACCGCAGGGTCGATTACAACATGGGAGAGGTTAGCGCAAGCCTTCCTTGCCAAATTTTTCCCACCGGCTAAGGCGGCAAGGTTGAGAAACGAAATAACCACCTTTGGTCAAGATGCGATATGGAATCGCTCCACGAGGCGTGGGAGCGATATAAAGATTTGCTACGAAGATGCCCTCATCACGGCATTCCTGATTGGCTTCAGCTTCATACGTTCTATAATGGTTTGAGTGCTTCTACACGCACCCTCGTGGATGCGGCCTCTGGTGGGGCCTTCATGGGAAAATCTATGGCCGAGGCACACGTGCTTTTGGAAGATATGTGTAACACCCCGAGATATTCGGAATAATTACAGCGCCGTAAACCCTTTAAATAAGGATTTACAAGGCTAATTAAAAAGAAAAGTAAATACAAGACACCAATACTGCGAAAATTCAAGTTAAAGAAAACGTATAACTGGTTCAACGGTAATTAATACAACCATATCGAATTAATATCAAAAGGACACGCGTACTCGAGTACAGAAACCAAACCAAGACCACAAATCTCCAATAACAATAAACATCACTGAACCCCTTCGTCGTCACGTCGATCGTTGTCGTTTCCCTGCTCTTAGCTACTGAACATCAAAACAAATGTCCACCCCGAAGGGGTTAGCAAAACAATGCTAGTACAAGTATCATATTTAAACAATTGAATATGCATCAACAATACACAACAAGATACATCACACGGACTTCCGCTCTAGGAATCCGACAATGCGAATCTACAAGATTCCATTACACACTGGTATACCAATGATCCAGCGCCCTCAGCATAGATCCCAAGATGATCCCGTCGGACCAACACGAGGTGGAAATAACCCGTCCAATGATCCAGCGCCCTCATCCTAGATCCCAAGATGATCCCGTCGGACCAACACGAGGTGGACATCCGATCCAGCGCCCTCAGCATAGATCGTACACGTATACAAACACAACTCATGCATACACATATGCCAAATCATTACGTTCATCAACATGAACATATAAACGAATACCATGACAAATCAACGAAGTAAATATCATGTTCAACAACATGCATAATCATACGCATACTCCAAAAATACCGATATTAACATATCACGATACTTGCCTCGAAGATGGCAAGAACGATATACTTCAATGCTCTTGACGCACTCGAAGGCCGCCCCCTCCGATCAACGTAACAAGCTCGAACCTTAACAAAAGCGATATACAAATCATCTCGAGTCGAACAATGGCCTAACAATTGCCTACGGCCGAAAAGCTCAAACTAAACAATGCTGGATTGCTTAGCGCGCTACGTACTCTCGTAACGTGCGCTAAGGCCGACTGATAGCGTACGCTATCGTATAAGACTAGCGTCGCTAGCCACGAATCGCGATCGACTGTTTGTCTCATAACGTCGCTACGTGCGTTTTGTGCGAAAACCAAACCTCGATAGCGCACGTTAACTCACACATGTTAGCGTGCGCTAATCTTGCATGGCGAATCTCGCAAAAGCTGGGTTGAATGATGAAGAACTCATGAATCTATGGTGATATTACAAGTTATCCTCGGGCATATCATGATAATAAGGTTTCGGAAGATTTATGATTATGAAATACCAATATACGGATAGTTATCTCGATATCACAATTCCTCTACGATCTTCAAGAAATAATCTAAGTTCCATCGTCTTACGTTCCAAAACACATGATTCCAACGTACACAACGTATCAATCGGGTAATATCCGATTACTTGATCATAAATCGATTTAAACATGCTTTGTTGTCCTTATAAAAAATGGTTCAAAGGGACATTCGACATCTAGTACCGATACGTCAAAAGTATACTTCTAACATGTGATGAGCGAAATACATGCTATCCAAACATGATTCAAATCTTCCTTATGAACATACTAATCATTGGTGAAGAATCACCTACCTCGAAGTAGTGAAGAACACGGATGAAATGAAGCAATCCAACACCGAAGGCTTGAACACCAATCTCCAATGATGTATGATCTTCAATCTCGAACTAGGAGGTTGAGGAGGTTGATACGGAGTGTTTAGGACGAAAGTAGTTATGTTCTATGTGTCAAAGTTCGGGTTGTGGGAGGAGAAGGAATCAAATCACGAATAGGATCTTTGTCCTATTTATAATAAATGGCTATTAGCGCGCTAGACCTGTTCGTAGCGTGCGCTAACGGCTCACGATCTAAATCGTACTCGGCACTTAGCGTGCGCTACGCATCGACACATGGCGTGCGCTAAGGCGTTGACTCGGCTTTTCCCGAAAGCCGTCCAGGTACATCCGACACGATCCGACAGGGGTCCCCCGGCCAGATCTCACCTACCGCACGTCTCAATCAATCTGACCACGCATAGCGTGCGCTAATCACACTCGGTAGCGTGCGCTATGAAACCACGTTAGCGTCGCTACCCTCGGCTCAGCGTGCGCTACATGCACTGAATTTCAATCTTTATATCACATATACGAAATTATATGCTCGACAACATCGGATAATGAAATACCGAGAATAGTACTCATACAAAAGTATAATCATTACAATATCACAAATTTCAATTACATAACAGAAATCTCGGGTTTTACATCCTTCCTCCCTAAAAGGAAGTTTCGTCCGAAACTTAGGATGAAAACAACTCCGGATATTTAGCCTTCATACCGTCCTCCGTTTCCCAAGTGGCCTCTTCGACTCCATGTCGTGACCATTGTACTTTAACCAAATGTATTGGTTTATTCCTCAATTGTTTGATCCGGCTCTCAAGTATCTTGATTGGTCTCTCTTCGAAGGTGCCATCATTAGCTATCTCGATCTCGTCGAAATCAATGACGGATCGGGTCCGGTACATACTTTCGCAATTGGGATACGTGAACCACATTGTGAACATGACTCGGCGGCGGTAAGGCCAATCTGTATGCTAACTCCAACTCTCTCGAGGATCTCGAATGGTCCGATATATCTCGACCGAGCTTGCCTCTCCTCCCAAAACGGAAAATCCCTCGTGTAGGAGACACCTTCAATAGCACATGATCCCCAACGTCGAACTCTAGAGGACGACGTACATCGGCATAAGACTTACGCCGACTCGGGCGATCAATAGTCTCTCTCGAATCGAGCTATCTTCTCTTGAGTCCGAATAATCAATTCGGTTCCGTCCCGATCAAATCCAAGAATCATCCCAACACGGGGTGATCGGCATCTCCTCCCGTACAAAGCTTCAAATGGTGCCATTCTAATAGAAGCATGCCAACTATTATTGTAAGTGAATTCGATCAAGAGCAAGTGAACTTCCCAATCACTGACCAATCCAACGCACAAGCTCTAAGCATGTCTTCTACAGTTTGAATAGTCCTTTCTGACCGACCGTCTGTTTGGGGATGATAAGTCATGCTAAAGTTGAGCTCGATCCCCAAAGCCTTATGGATCGCCTTCCAGAGTGCGACACGAAACGACCATCTCGATCCGAAATAATGGTCTTCGGCGTCCCATGCAATCCGACTATCTCCGCAACAAATACTCGTGCCAATCTTTCGGTCCCCATGTATCTTTGATTCCTAGGAAATGAGCCGACTTGGTTAGTCGATCAACTACGACCCAAATCATGTTCATTCTGCTCTAGTCCTTGGCATACCGGTGATGAAATCCATCGAAATGTCCTCCCACTTCCATTCGTGGATCTAAGCGGCTTTAACATCCCTGCAGTCGCCGATGCTCAATCTTGACCTGCCGGCAAGTCAAACACTTCAAACGTACTGCTACGTCCTTCTTCATATTCCCCACCGGAAGTTTTGTTTAAGATCCTTATACATCTTATCACGCCGGGTGAATAGAATAGGGCGCGCTATGAGCTTCTTTCGAATAGTCCGTCTCAAGTCATCATCGTCGGGACGCAAAGTCGACTCAAATCTCGAACTCCATCGTCTTGTATCACGAATCCTGGGCTTTTCCTTTCTTTACTTCATCACATAATCGAAGGATCGAGAATCGCCCAACCGCTTGGACTTGATCTTCTCGACTAGTGATGAAGTCGGCCCATCACATAAAGTCGCCTCGATTCCTCGGTGCCCATACTTCAATCCTTCGCGGATCGGGCCTCGTTGAATGCCGGTCTGGGCGTAAGAGCTTCCAACACTCGAAGAGAAATGTGTTTACGGCTCAAAGCATCGGCTACTACATTTGCTTTCCCGGATGATAGAGAATCTCCAAGTCGTAATCCTTGATCAATTCCACCACCTTCTCTCGCCTCATGTTTAGTTCTTTACATTGAAAATGTATTTGAGGCTCTTATGATCTCAGTAAAGATCGACAATGAGTGCCGTATGTATAATGTCGCCAAATTTTCAAGGCAAAGACCACACTGCTAGCTCCGGATCATGAGTCGGATAATTAACTTCGTACGATTTTAGTTGCCGAGAAGCATAAGCAATCACTTTATCCTTTTGCATCAACACGCAACCTGACCACGATTTGAAGCGTCGTATACCATAAATCCGTCGGCCTTCCTCGGCGCTAATATAGGTGTCGTCGGTCTCTTCTTAAGTTCACAAAACCACTGGCACTTCTCATTCCACGCGAACTTTTGAGTTTTCTCAGAATAAATGAGTGAGCGGACGAGCAATTTTGGAAAATCCCTCTACAAAGCGGCGATAATATCCAGCTAGTCCTAAGAAGCTTCGGACTTCCTTCACGTTCTTAAGAGCTTCCCATTCCAAGATTGCTTCGACTTTTTTCGGGTCCACCTGAACTCCATCGGCTGATATCACATGCCCAAGGAAGGTTACTTCCTTAAGCCAGAACTCGCATTTAGAAAATTTTGCATATAGCTGTTCCTTTCTCAAGATGCTCAAAACCACACGTAGATGTTTAGCATGATCCTCTGCGTCCCTCGAATATATCAAAATGTCGTCAATGAAAACGACCACAAATTTATCCAAGTACTCCAAGAATACCCGATTCATCAATTGCATGAATACCGCAGGAGCATTGGTAAGTCCAAATGGCATCACTACAAATTCATAATGCCCGCATCGATCCGAAGCGATTTCGGTATATCTGATTCCTTAATCCTCAACTGATGGTATCCTGATCGCAAGTCAATCTTCGAGAATACCCTTGCCCCTTGCAGTTGATCAAACAAGTCGTCGATCCGAGGTATAGGATACTTATTCTTGATCGTCATCTTGTTAAGCTCCCTGTAATCAATACACAGTCGGAGGGATCCGTCTTTCTTCCGGACAAAGAGAACGGGCGCTCCCCAAGGGGAAACGCTCGGTTGAATATAGCCCTTCGTAATGAGTTCCTCCAGTTGCTTATTGAGTTCATACATCTCGGTTGGCGCCATGCTGTATGGTGCACTTGAAATAGGGGTTGCTCCAGGCTCTAATTCTATGGTTAATTCCACTTCTCTTTGCTGAGGTAACCCTGGTAGCTCGTCAGGAAATATATCTGAGAACTCATTCACAACTGGAATAGACGAGAGCTCTACTCCTTCCTCTTTCCTCATGGCATAACACCAAAGTCCATGACATCCCTGTTTCAGTAATTTTACTGCTTTCATTGCTTTGATCAATTTCCCCGAGCTTCCCGGTCTCCATCCTCGGAATAAGTGTTCAGATCCGTCGTCAGCAATGATGGAAATGACTCTCTCTCGGTAATTCAGCACAGCTCCATAACGGTTGAGCCAATCATCTCCGAGAATTAAATCGTCACCGCGGATGTCAACTACAATAAGATTCGATGGCCAATCTCTTCCTTCTATAGATACTGGGAAATCCCTAGCTTCTAGTGTTCCCACAATTTTCTCTCCGCTCGGTAATCCCACAACATAAGGTTCACAATTATACAAGCACGAGATGTTCAAACGTTTAACACAGTTCAAAGATATAAAAGAATGCGTAGCTCCCGAATCGAACAAGACACTAACTGGTTGCAAAAGGATCTGAATCGTACCTGATGCAACAGCAGTGTTCAGTCGTCGAGATCTCCTCATTTCGCAGACAGCGCGGAGGAACGGACCCGGACTGGATGTCTCTCTCTTCCAGCGTTACTGCTGAAATCCACTCTGCGTGTCTGGGTTCACACTTATCTCCTTAGGAATCGTGCCGGGTGCGGGTACCAAAGATCTAGCGGCTCCACGTAAGGCCGCACGGTGCCCTTCTTGCCCACAATCGTAACAAGTCACGTAAGATGCGGGGCAATCACGTCGAATATGCCCGGCTCGACCACAATTGTAGCATTTCTTTCTTTGCGTCCGAAATCAGCGATGTTGCCCGGAACTTCTTTCCGCCTCTAGAAGGATGTGGAGGTTTCTAGCCGAATAAAGGAAGGCGGCCCTTGCGGGCCCCACCACTCTTGTTTTCTCGCAAAGTCCGGTCACCTTCTCGCTTCTTTGCCTCAATCGATTTCTCCATCGCCGCCTCTTTCATGTCGTAGGCCGCTTTGTCTTGATACTGCCGCAACGTAGTACACTCGAATCCGGACATGTACTTGAATTTCCGCTTCATCCGCATATCAAAATGAAAAATCTTTTACGCCTCCGTTCTAACCAAGTGTCGCACACAAGTCACCGATGATTAAAAGTTTTGATTACATCCGCTGCGATGCCTCCGAACTCTGTGGTGAGAAAAACTCTCGGATCTTCGCCTCTCTAACCGGACGAGGACAGTACTGTGCTTCCATCATTTGTTTGAATTCCGTCCAATCCGCATTATGATTCTCGGGTCGAATAGCCTCCCACCAATCAAAGGCCTCCCCAGTCAGAAAATACTGGGCAATAGGAACCTTCCGGTCCTCGGGACAGTTAAGACCCGCGAATATCTTTTCCAACTCCTTGAGCCAGTGATCCCAAGTAAGTGTCTCAGCAGATCCGTCAAATTTTGGCGGGTGCAATTTAACCACTTCCGCAAGCCATCTGTCTCCCCGGTTATCCTCGTGGTGCTGCTGTCCGCTGTCTGCATGCGATCAACGACCTGGGCGAACTGATTTATTTGCGCCACCACCTGTTGAAGCACTCCTGGCATGTTAGGGTTTGCGTCATCATTCGCTAATCTTGCATGGCAGAATACTGCAAACCGAAAACTGGGTTGAATGATGAAGAACTCATGAATCCTATGGTGATATTACAAGTTATCCTCGGGCATATCATGATAATAAGGTTTCTGGAAGATTTATGATTATGAAATACCAATATACGGATAGTTATCTCGATATCACAATTCCTCTACGATCTTCAAGAAATAATCTAAGTTCCATCGTCTTACGTTCCAAAACACATGATTCCAACGTACACAACGTATCAACTGGGTAATATCCGATTACTTGATCATAAATCGATTTAAACATGCTTGGGTGTCCTTATAATAAATGGTTCAAAGGTTCATTCGACATCTAGTACCGATACGTCAAAAGTATCCTTCTAACATGTGATGAACGAAATACTTGCTATTCAAACATGATTCAAATCTTCCTTATGAACATACTAATCATTGGTGAAGAATCACCTACCTCGAAGTAGTGAAGAACACGGATGAAATGAAGCAATCCAACACCGAAGGCTTGAACACCAATCTCCAATGATGTATGATCTTCAATCTCGAACTAGGAGGTTGAGGAGGTTGATACGGAGTGTTTAGGACGAAAGTAGTTATGTTCTATGTGTCAAAGTTCGGGTTGTGGGAGGAGAAGGAACTGAAATCACGAATAGGATGCTGTCCTATTTATAATAAATGGCTATTAGCGCGCGCTAGACCCTGTTCGTAGCGTGCGCTAATGGCTCACAGTCTAAACTGTACTCGGCACTTAGCGTGCGCTACGCATCGACCTGTAGCGTGCGCTAAGGCGTTGACTCGGCTTTTCCCGAAAGCCGTCCAGGTACATCCGACACGATCCGACAGGGGTCCCCCGGCCAGATCTCACCTACCGCACGTCTCAATCAATCTGACCACGCATAGCGTGCGCTAATCACACTCGGTAGCGTGCGCTATGAAACCACGTTAGCGTACGCTACCCTCGGCCTGTAGCGTGCGCTACATGCACAGAATTTCAATCTTTATATAACATATACGAAATTATATGCTCGACAACATCGGATAATGAAATACCGAGAATAGTACTCATACAAAAGTATAATCATTACAATATCACAAATTCCAATTACATAACAGAAATCTCGAGTATTACAATATGGCCGCAAACGCATACCAATGGCCATTGGAAAGATTGACACCGAAGAGAGTCATGGAAGTTTCAAGCAATGATCCGATTTCCACCTTGTCAGCTCAAGTCGCCGCTTTGACACAACAGCTCCAGGCATTTTCGCACGCACCAGCCCCCGTTACCATAGAGACATGCAATTGGTGTAACGGATCACACCCGAGTGCGGAAGGTCAAGTTGGAAATCCGTTCGAGCAACATCAGATGGAGCAAGCTCAATTTGTGGCCAATGGAAATCGACAAAACAATTTTTACCCTAGCACTTATAATCAAGGGTGGCGGAATCAACAAAATTTTCCATAGAGAAATGGGCAAGCTATGAAGCCTCCACAACCTCACTTCGCGCAACCCCCACAGCAGCCCCCTCAATCACCAAAGGTATCTTTGGAAGATGCTCTTGCTCAATTGGCGGCTAACACAAGCCAATTCATGACCCGCAC
Organism: Orobanche coerulescens; assembly: GCA_033398695.1. Classification (NCBI taxonomy): domain Eukaryota; kingdom Viridiplantae; phylum Streptophyta; class Magnoliopsida; order Lamiales; family Orobanchaceae; genus Orobanche; species Orobanche coerulescens. The sequence continues at coordinate 53,766,856 of CM065808.1, read as the reverse complement.
CGAGACGACCCTCCAAAATCATTCGACCTCCATCCGAAATCTAGAAACACAAATGGGGCAGATTGCTAATTTATTGTCCTCTCGGTCTCAAGGTGCCTCGCCCAGCGCAGCCGAAGTGAAATCCAAGGAAAATGTGCAAGCGATCGAATTACGAAGCGGAAAAGAGTTAAAAGGGCAGCCTAGTATTGACAAAGAGCAGCAGATCGAGCAAAACGAGAAGGAAAAGGAAGAGGCGCCCAAGCCAAAGGAAGTATCGACCACTCAGCCCACTCCTCAAATTCCATTCCCACAGCGTTTCCAAAAGCAAAAACTGGACAAGCAGTTTTCAAAATTCCTCGACGTCTTCAAGAAATTGCACATAAACATTCCGTTCGCTGACGCATTGGAACAGATGCCGAGTTACGTCAAGTTCATGAAAGAGATCTTGTCCAATAAACGAAAGCTCGAGGAATATGAGACGGTCGCTTTAACGGAAGAGTGCAGCGCTATTTTACAAAAGAAACTCCCACCTAAATTGAGAGATCCGGAAGTTTCACCATCCCTTGCATCATCGGAAATTCATCTTTTGAAAGAGCCCTATGCGATCTCGGGCCGTATAAATCTTATGCCCCTTTCTATTTTTAAAAAGTCGAGATTGGGGAAGCCAAGCCGACGACAGTCTCTCTACAATTGGCCGATAGATCCATCAAATATCCGAGGGGTGTGATAGAGGATGTTTTAGTCAAAGTTGATAAGTTCATCTTTCCGGCCGATTTCATCGTACTTGACATGGAAGAAGACCAAGATATCCCAATTATTTTGGGAAGACCATTTTTGGCAACAGGCCGAACGTTGATTGATGTGGAAAAGGGAAAGCTGACTTTGCGTGTTCAAGAGGAGCAAGTAACATTCAATATTTTTCGATCCGTAAAATATCCAAGTGACGCTGAATATTGTTTCCAAGTTGACGTCATTGACTCGTGCGTGAGTAGAACTTTTTGAGAAAATTATCCACCCGATCCATTGGAATCCGTTTTGATTGGGGCTGTTTCCGAACCAAATGGAGAGCATGCAGCCTACGTACGACACATGGATGCTTCCCCGCCAATTTTTATTCGTAAACCATTCGAGGAGCTAGGAAGTTCACTAACTCGACCGACCCCATCAATTGAAAAACCTCCAAAGTTGGAACTCAAAAAGCTGCCACCTCATTTGAAATATGCATTCCTGGGGCCCGACAACTCCCTTCCAGTTATTCTTTCGGCCACTTTAGCAGGAGATCAAGAGGCAAAATTATTAAGAGTTTTGAGGGAATACAAATCTGCTCTTGGATGGTCTATTGCGGATATTAAGGGGATCAGCCCATCGATTTGCATGCACAAGATTTTGATGGATGAAGACTACGAACCATCCGTGGAGCATCAACGCCGGCTGAATCCTAACATGAAGGAGGTGGTAAAAGTCGAGGTTTTAAAACTCCTCGACGCAGGTATGATCTTTCTAATTTCTGATAGTAGGTGGGTAAGTCCGGTTCAAGTTGTGTCGAAAAAGGGTGGGATAACAGTTGTTCAAAACGATAATAATGAATTAATTCCCACCAGGATTGTTACGGGGTGGCGTATGTGCATAGATTATAGGAAATTAAATAAGGCCACTAGAAAAGATCATTTCCCCTTGCCTTTTATTGATCAGATGTTAGATAGATTAGCCGGACACGATTTCTATTGCTTTCTCGATAGTTATTCGGGGTATAATCAGATTTACATAGCCCCCGAAGACCAAGAGAAAACGACGTTTACGTGTCCTTACGGCATTTTCGCTTATAGGCGCATGCCTTTTGGATTGTGTAATGCGCCGGCTACTTTTCAACGGTGTATGATGGCTATTTTTTCTGACATGGTAGAGCAGTGTATTGAGATTTTTATGGATGATTTTTCTGTTTTTGGAGATTCATTTGACATTTGTTTGGAAAATTTGCAGAAAGTTTTGCGAAGATGCGAAGAGACCAATTTAGTCTTGAATTGGGAGAAGTGTCATTTTATGGTGCAGGAGGGCATTGTGCTTGGCCATCGAATATCCTCACATGGAATTGAAGTCGATCGAGCGAAAATTGAGACAATTGAGAAGATGCCTCCACCCACTTCGGTCAAAGGGATTAGGAGTTTTTTGGGACATGCCGGTTTCTATCGCCGATTTATTAAGGATTTTTCAAAGATCACGAAGCCGCTGTGCAATTTACTCATGAAAGATGTCCCATTTACTTTCGACGAGTTGTGTAAATAAAGTTTCGAGTTGCTGAAGAAAGCTCTAAGCACGGCACCGGTGATAGTCGCTCCGGATTGAGACCTTCCGTTCGAACTAATGTGCGATGCTAGCGACTTTGCCATTGGGGCTGTTTTGGGGCAGAGACGAGGGAAGGTGTTCCATGTCATATACTATGCGAGCCGAACACTCAATGACGCCCAAAGAAATTATGCCACAACGGAGAAGGAATTGTTGGCGGTGATCTTTGCATTTGATAAATTTCGGGCTTATCTACTAGGAACGAAAGTGATAGTGTGGACCGATCATTCGGCAATAAAATACCTTTTGGAGAAGAAGGATGCCAAACCAAGGTTGATTCGGTGGGTTCTACTCCTTCAAGAATTCAACTTGGAGATTCGGGACAAGAAAGGGACAGAAAACGTTATAGCCGATCACCTTTCACGATTAGAGAGTTCCCTCGAGAAGGAAGAAAGTCAGCCACAAATTATAGAAACCTTCCCCGACGAGCAGCTCTACAAGTTGGATTCAACACATGCGCCTTGGTATGCTGATCTAGTGAACTACTTAGAAAGTAAAATAATTCCGAATGACCTCTCACGTCATCAAAAGAAGAAGCTAATCTCGGATGCTAAGTACTATTTGTGGGACGATCCTTTTCTCTTCAAGCGATGCCCCGATCAAATTATCCGTAGATGCATTCCGGATGAGGAAATCCACAGTGTGCTGAACCATTGCCATGCATCACCCTACGGTGGACATTTTAGTGGAAATAGAACAAAGAATCAAGGTCTTACAATCGGGATTTTATTGGCCGTCCTTATTCAAAGATGCTCACTCCTTTGTGTCTACATGTGATCGGTGTCAACGGACAGGAAACATCTCAAGACGACACGAAATGCCGTTGAACACCATACTTGAAGTCGAATTGTTTGATGTATGGGGGATCGACTTCATGGGTCCATTTCCCCCATCAAACAAGAATCTCTATATTTTGGTGGCCGTAGATTATGTCTCAAAATGGGTTGAAGCGGTGGCACTACCTACGAATGGGTCCAATGTCGTAATCAAATTTATTAAACAACATATCTTCACACGCTTTGGGACTCCGCGTGCTATTATAAGTGATGGTGGGTCACACTTCGACAACAAATTTCTTGATGCGGTTTTGAGAAAATACGGAGTCACTCATCGTGTTGCCACAGCATACCATCCGCAAACGAGTGGTCAAGTCGAGATATCAAATCGAGAGCTGAAGTGAATTCTAGAAAAGACGGTCAGCTCGTCTCGAAAAGATTGGGCATTTAAACTCGATGATGCACTTTGGGCGTCTGGATCACGTATAAAACACCTATCGGAATGTCGCCCTACAGATTGGTCTATGGGAAAGGTTGCCATCTACCCGTAGAGATGGAACACCGTGCTTATCGGGCGATAAAGAAACTAAACTTTGATCTAAAATCTACTGGGAAAAGCGTTGTTTGCGGTGAACGAGTTGGAAGAAATTCGCCACAACTCATACGAAAATGCAAAACTTTATAAGGAGCGGACAAAGATTTGGCATGATAAGCACATCACGCAGAGAGAATTTGTCCCGGGTCAAGAGGTGTTGCTATTTAACTCACGCTTAAAGTTATTTCCCGGGAAATTGCGTTCACGATGGTTGGGACCGTTCACCGTAGTTCAAGTGTTTCCACATGGTGCAGTAGAAGTTCAAAGAGATGGCCGAAAATTCAAAGTTAATGGACAACGGTTGAAGGCATACTTGGGAAATCCAATAGACACGCAGAAAACGAGCGTCACCTTATCCACCGCCGGATGAATGCGAGAAAAATCCGGCTGAAGACTTTAAACTTAGCGCTCCTCGGGAGGCAACCCGAGTATTAGTTGTAGATTCTTTGTTGTTTTCTTGCATTTTTAGAGTCTCTCTTTGTCTTCTTTCTTCTTTGATCCATCCTTCCCTCTCGTCTTGATGTTTTCGTGTAAAAATTCTGTGCAGGAATCAGCAAAGGGGAGGAATTCAATGATGGGCCGCGGCACAGTCTAGGTGAGCCGCGGCACACACCAGCTGATGAAAAATGGCCGATCAAACTGTACCCTGTGCCGCGGCATGATCTTACTGAGCCGCGGCACACTAAAACTGAGCCGCGGCACACTAAATGGCCAAGAAACACCCAGGGAGCCTGTACTTTGTGCCGCGGCACACTAAACCTGAGCCGCGGCACACTAACACACTGAGCCGCGGCACGAAACCGAGCCGCGGCACCCGACGACATTACAAAACGTCCCAGTCCCTATCAGATTTGGGCCGCGGCTCACTTATATTGTGTCGCGCCCCCGTCGCAAAATAAGAGCAGCAGTAGGGCTCATTCAATCGATCGGCCGCATAAGATACTTCTTCCTCCCTTCCTTCATTCCTTCACACAATGAGGTCAGTTGATACCATTCTATTGTCTCCTTCTCAAATTCTCCAGGTAATTGTTGATTTCTAAATCATAAGTGATTCTTGATGTGAAAAGATTTGAAGTTTTATATTGCTAGTTGTTCTTCACTTTTGTTTCTAAAATGGAGTTGGAATATGGGGAATTTGATATTGTGATGTAATTGATGTTTATGAACGAATTGTTGATGATAGTTGTCGTGATTCAGGGTTATAATCTGTGTTATTATTTTTGGGATTTGGAATTAACCATCAAAATTCTTGTTCTTCATTTTAACTTGTGCACACAAGGTGTTTGATAAATTGCAGCAATGAAAAATTGGTAAGCTAGGCATTTTCAAAATTATATGCAATGAATCGTGTTGTCGAATTACATTATCCCCAACCCCTACATCATGTTAAACTTCAGAGCTCGTACTTAACTTCCTTATTAATGATGCAAGCTCATTTATTCACACTCCGCATGATGTAGTCAAGAAGCGTGCAAGCTCACCGGATGATGCCGGGACCGGCCTCTGAGCAGATCGAGGAGTACTTGACCTTTTACTTTTATTGCATATCATTTTTTTGTCCATTGAGGTCAATGTACGTCCTAAGTTTGGGGGGGGATTTACTTTCAGTTGTTACATTCATTGCTGTACTTTATTTTCTTGCTGTACTTTATTTTCTTGCTGTACTTTATTTCGTTGCACTTTTCATTACTTTGCGTAAAAAAAATTTTTAGATAGCCTTGCTTGTCTTAGTTTTTCGTTATTCGTGAATTTTTCGTGCTTCTATTTGTGTGATACTGATGTTACGACACTGTTTTTCTCTCTGAAGAAACGGTCGAGTTTTAGTCGAGTTGTAGTCAGTTATTTCTGTTCTGCTTAGTATTCATTTAGGTCCGAAATTTTTCATGATTTTAGAGGTCTTGGCAGATAAGAGACGATACATACTTTTTTTAAAATCACCGTCAATACGTTTGGCTACATTTTCCGGATAGTCAGCCGTACTGTTTCTGTAGACGTGTTGGCACTTAGATCGAGTTTTGAGTCGGTCAGTTTTTCCCAAAAGTCGAGATAATGTGTTCTATGAAGGGAAGTCTAGTAACCGGGGGTATTTGCGTGACCCGTTGTTTACTCTCGCGTAAAACGACGACCCCGATTAGACTAGTGATTTAGTTATTTCACATGTGCCAAGAAGAGGGAGCCTAGTAACCGGGGGTATTCGCGTGACCCGTTGTTTACTCTCGCGTAAAACGGCAACCTTGATTCGGACATGCGAAAATTATATATTCGAGTTGTTTCTCCGCTGTAGACGGGAACTTAGTAACTAGAAGCATCCATGTGCCCCATGAGTGTCTTTTACGTCAAACGGTTTCCTAATACATGAGAATGGAAGTTCCACCCTAGGATTATCCCGATGAAACATCCCGAGATCCTAACCTAGTGGTCAACTCGAATCAACTTCTTGAGCATATATATAAGGGAATACTGTCCGAGGTTTAATTGTTATGAAACTCGTGAAAATTGTGCTTTTAGACTGTGGAACGGGACGAACTAGCTTGTTTATTTTAGCCTTTTGTATTGACGGTCGATTTGACTCACGTTTTGTTAATCTTTGAGCTGGATTTTCTTCATGAACGAGTGATTATGACTGAACTTGATTACTTTGCGGAATCATTATTCTGAGTGCAGCTCGCTTTTATGACACTCGTATTATTTAGAGAGAATTACAGGATAGTATTGATTAGGTTGAACACTATGAGTTGCACGATGATTCACGACATTCTTTTATTGAATTTAATTCTTTTTGCTTGAGTACAAGCAAAGGCTTAAGTTTGGGGGTATTTGTTAGGCGTATTTTTATACGCTTATTTATCATTATTTTATAGTATTTTGGAGAGTGAAATCGTCTAAATGAGCTTTTAATGCCTTAATTTTGTATGATTGACAGGAAATTGAAGTCCGGAAGCTAAAACGAGGCAAAACGGGCGAAAACGGCAACTGACTCGAGCCGCGACAAGGAAGCCGAGCGGCACAGAAGACACCACCAAGGCGAGTAACTGTACTCGTGTCGCGGCACGCCTCAGTGAGCCGCGGCACAAAAGAAATTAATGACGCCTGTGTTTAAAGTGAAGGCCCTGTGCCGCGGCACAGGTTTAGTGCGCCGCGGCACACTTGGCGGTTTTTGTATGTCCGCGCGGATTTTGGGCCGTTTCGAAGCCAGTTTTCGACCGACTGATACGGACGCGATTTGTGGATGTGCTGAGCTATAAATAGGGTTTAAGACCCTAATTAATGAATCTTTGGATCTTTAATCTTTGAGAGCTTAAGCTTGGAGACGGCAGAAGAAGAGGGAAGCAGAAGACTTCAAGGGCAGAGGGCGGAAGCTGAAGAACGGAGGAATTCGAGCTTCATCTGCGTTTGAATTTTATGCTTTCATTTATTTATTCTGTATTTTCGATTATTAGTATGTCAGGCTAAAGCCCTAATCTAGAGTTTTGATGAAACCTTTGTTTTGATGAATTGATTGAGATTATCCAATTTATTACCTTTTTATTGAGTTTTCCCAATTATGTTTAATGCTTGCAATTATCTGGCCAATAGTTGTATTGATTTAATCATTCATTTCGAATCGGGAGAGGAGATTTGGTGAGGAACTATTGGTGAGGACCGTTTTATTCTGTGAGATAGGAATATACTCATAGGAACTACGTGGCCTTTAGGAGATTTTATGCTTTTCGCCTATTGACGAATTAATTCACCTAGGGATATTCGCCTTTAGATAAATCTATTGACCTCGGGAGAGGCGGTAGAATATATTAGCAATTTCCGCCTTCAATAAATTGGGAAAATTATTTATTACGAATAATCGAGAGTAAATTCGGATAAACTAAGGTGGATTCAGAACCCTAGACTTATTCATCATTTGATTTATTTTATTCAAGCCATCGTTTTATACTAGTCTTTTAGTAATTCTTATAGTTATTAATTACAAAATCCCAAATTCGATTGTTCAGATAAAATTGGAATACACAAAAATCGGTAGTTAGAAATTCAATCCTCGTGGGAACGATACTCTACTTATCACTTTATTACTTGTAAACGATGACGTGCACTTGCGTGTAAAGAAAATCCGCAACAGTTATCAATTCGGGTAGGTCTGGGGAGGGCTCCGAGAATCGGTACTTGCGAGTGCGATGTCATGATAACTTATGGGCGTTCTTGAATGATGCTATCCGGGTAGGGTCCGTCAAGGCCTCCGGAGGCGCGTGCTTGCGAGTACGGCCAGACGTTATGATTTGACCATAAGGTTATCTAATCGGGTAAGTCTGAAGAGGGCTCCGAGAATCATTACTTGCGAGTGCGATGTCAAGATAACTTATGGGTGTGTTTGAGTTTATTTTCGATGAGCTAATCGAGGTGGCACTACAAGAAAAACGTCTATCAGCGACCGCCTATCAGCGACCGATATCGGTAGCTGATAGGTATTAGCGACCGACTCCGGTCGCTCATAGCGATCGCATAAGATCTGGTCGCTGATATGCATTGCTGCGACCACTTTCAGCGACCGCCCTATCAGCTATCGATTTCAGCGACCGCGTTGGTCGCTAATCCGAGTTAGCATGGCTTTTCCACTTGTTTGTTGTTGCCACGTGGTGCTACGTGTCTGCGACGGAATTTGCGACCACCTTCAGCGACGGCTTGTAGCGACGGCACTTGCCACGTGGTGCCATGCTGGCATGCAGCATCTCACATTTAAAATATTTGTGTTTACTTGAGGCACAAGGAAGGGACGGAGAGAGGGAGAGACAGGGAGGAGACAATATCAATAAAAAAAAGGTAGTTTCATTTATCTGCATTTTGTACGTGGTGAACTACTCCATCACCATGAAAAGCATATTAAAGAAAGGATATATGATCACCAAATCAAATATGTAGTACATAAATAGGTCTATGACGCTTGGAAATATAACATTAAGCCAATATGACAACCGATGACTAGTGCTGCTCCGGGTCTTCCAAATCAAATATATGAACATACATATAAGCAAATTAAATATATAAACTTACATATAAACAAAAATCAAATATAGAGAGAGAGATAGAGAGGGAGGTGTAATACCTAAAAAAACCAATCCCATAACCAATTGAAGCCCTAAATTAGATTCAAACCCTCAATTGAACCCCTAAATCAGATGGAACCCAAGCATCTATCTATTTTCTGCTCAAAAAAACAAAAGAAAGATGAGAAATAATTTCAGAGATGAGAGGGAAAGAGAGATGAGCGGGATGAGGGAAAGAGAGAGAATGAAAATAATTTTTGTTAAAGTGAAATATTTTTTGATTGCCGCCCAATAATTTCATAAACCGGTCGGTCGCGAAAAAAATAGGCACCATTTTTTGGAGCCAGTTTTTTTGGAGGTATTTATATTAGCGACCGAATGCGGTCGCTGAAAGAGGTCGCTGATAGTATTGGTAGATGATATATTTAGTTGACGTGTCATTTTTTGAGACCGCAAGCGGTCGCTGATAAAAATTGGTCACTAAAATAAAAAGCTCCAATTTTTCGCACCAGATTTTTTGGGGGAATTTATAGTAGCGATCGATCCGCGACCATTGTCGGTCGCTAATACTTATTGGCGACGGAAGTTTCAGCGGTCGCTGATAACGGAATTTCCAGCGGTCGCTGATAATATGTATCAGCGACGGGAATTGCGGTCGCTGATAGTTTTGGTCGCTGATAGGCGTTTTTCTTGTAGTGTGGGACCCTTCGGGGCCACGAAGACGATTTGACTGTTGATTTGATATTTCTGAATTGTTTATGTTTGAATCTTGAATCCTGGTTAAATTGGTGAATATGGTTTTTCCCTTGAGGCTTGGTTGAGAATTTAAGCAATTATATGGTTTTGAAAGAAACCCCCCTTTTGAAAGGAAGAATTATATATCTTTCCCTGATTTTACACTGAGACCCCCGAAGTCTCTAAATAGACTCTTATAGTAATTTCTGGAGTAATTCACATGATTTGTTTTAAAGGAATAAACTTTCAAAAGACTTTAGACTCGGGGATCGTGTTACTACCTTGTCGAAATATTATTTTCATAATGGTTATATTCTTGATGTATAATTGTATAGCTTGGTTACTTGCTAGCGATTTCCATCACTAACCCCTCGTTGGGGGATTGTGTTATGTTTTTCAGGTATTCCAATTTGAGAGTGAGCAACCACAGGATCGGCATGGAGGAGGATGTAAAGCAGCGATACTAGTCACAATTGTAGTTGGTTGTCCGTCAGTGATCTGTCGGACCAAGTATTTATTTCTAGTTCTTTGTCATCCTTAAGAGGATGGACATGTTGTGTTAATTGTGACCGAGTTGTATTTTGGGTTTATCAGTTGTACTGCTATGTTGTATTTTGGGAGACCTAATCGGTGTACGGTTTTAGTTTTGGTCGAACCGACCACGTGTGGGTTTGTTTTGTGGTTTCTTGTCTGGTAGATCCTTGCGGAAAGGATCTACGGCGTGTAATATCCCTAAGCGGATTGGGGTTGTTACACCGTTAAGGACCCGATAAAACCCAGCCCATTAAGTACCCGAACTGACCCGTTAAGCAAAATCTGGTCAGTTGACCCAAAACTGCCCCAAATATTAAAAATAAATTGACAATAATAAAGAATAACCAAAATAGAAAAAAATTAAGAATAATAAAGAATAACAAAACTCAAATCTGAATTAATAAAATAACTTTAATAAATTAAAAATGCTGGGAAATTAAAATATAGATCATCACAACCTTGAATTGTGCCTTAGATTGAGGTAGAAATTATCTTTGAGAGAAATCACTTAGAATCAGACTCTGAGATGAATGATTTCGAATCGAAAACACTTTGAATTTGTTGAAACTTGTAAGTAGTCACTAATCACTTCGATTTAGTTGCAACTTGCAAGAAATGAAGGATATATAAGAAAATGAGGGGGTTGCAAGAAATGAAATGGATGAGTGAAAGGGTTGAGATTGACTGCGCATTGGACTTGAGGATGAATTTGAGGTAGGTTTCTTATATCAATTGTCTTTTATACTGAATTACTAAGGCTCCATTTAGTAATGTAATTAGCGAAAAATTATCGGTTTTTTATCGAGTTAACAGTACCGGTCCTTATCGGTTTCGGTTCCAACTTCAGTACCAGTATCTGGACCACTAATATTTTGGGTGAGTATCAGTTTCGGGTATTATTTGGTGGTTCTCGGGCGGATCTCGGATATACTTGGACCGCTAACAGCCGTAATCTTAAGCCTATAGACAAAGATAAGGAGACAGGACGTAGGTACATTGCCGAACCTCTATATATCATTGTGTCTTTTGAACTTTATCACTTCCGCAATCGCAAAAGAATTCTATATTCTTAACTGCACTATCCAACCCCCCTTCAAGTGGTGGTACCAACCCAACAATTGGTATCAGAGAGGGTATCTCTAATAGTCAGCTTAATATCCAAGGAGAAAAAGATTTAATGGTGCTTCATTATGCCCCAGTCGAAGGCCTCGCCTTAAACCGACCTCCATTATTTGATGGGCCAAATTTCATGACATGGAAGAAAAGAATGTTAATCTTCATTCGAGACTATGATATCTAACTTTGGAAGGTAATATGCCTTGGTCCAAAGATTCCTATGAAAGTCGATGGCTCTCTCAAAAGCTTCAAAGAGTACAATGATATGGATTGGAAAAACGATCGTTACAATAGCAAAGCAACACAATTGTTATATTGTGCTTTAAATCTGGAAGAGCACAGTCAGATTTCCTCGTATGATAGTGCCAAAGAAATTTAGAAAATGATAGAGGTAACTCACGAAGGAATAAATCAAGTCAAGGAGACGAAGATCAATATGCTTCTCCACGACTATGAACTATTTATGAGGAAGAATGACGAGTCCATAACAAATATACTCGACCAATTTTCGATCATCACAAATGGACTAGCTTGTTTTGGAAAACCATTATCAAGTAGTGAAAAAGTGAAGAAGATATTACGATCACTACCTTGTGAATGGGAGGGGATGATTACGGCTATCATGGAGTCGAAAGATCTCAACACGCTTGATTTTAGCGCTCTTGTCGGTTCGCTAATAAACTACGAGACCGTAAAATCTCGAAATGCCAAACCTAATCCCAAATAAAAATCTATAGCTTTGAAAGCTTAAAAGATGTTTAGAAATGAAGAAGAAATCTCGGCTGATGATAATGATGAAGAATCGGTATTTTATGCCAAAAACATCAATATGTATCAAAATTTATTAAACCGGAGAAGAAAAGACTTCAACTTGCAAGTCCGGAATGAGTCAAATTAGTTCGACAATAACTGTCAAAATTGTAGAAAACCCGACCACTTTGCGAAGAATTGTCATGGCTCGACTTCTAAGAAGAAAGTGCTAATAGCCACCTGGAGTGACGAAGAAGATAAAGATGAAAATTTTCAAAATAATCTCGCACTCATGGCAAGGAGCTCGTTTGATGACAGTGACAACGAAAGCCAGGTAAGTACCTCGTCTCATGACGAACTTTTTAATGCTTTCGAATAATTACATACGGATTTTTAAAATTCACTGAAAGATAAAAAAATCCCTTAAAATGAAAAATAAAATATTAGAAGATGAAATCTTCAAAATACAAGAAAAGAGAAATTTATTGAAAATGACCATTCTGTATGCTAAGAAAAAGAGAATAAATTGAAAAATGATTTATTAAAAGTTCAAAACGAATTAAAAGATTAAACGAATAATTTTCCTGCGGTAATGAAAAATTTGCAAAATTACTATCGATTCAAAAATTTTCGTTAAATAAACAAGGATTAGGATACAAAAAAAGTGATAAAAATAAATCCTTAAACTTGAAAGTACCAATTATGGTAAACGTTTGAAAATCGGGCATCATATTAAATTGTAAAAACCCAAAATGAACGATAAAAATAAAGAAAATATAGATTTCTAAAGGAACCATAATACCAAATATCGTCTATTTACCAAATAAAAAACGACCAAGAGTCGATTGGATCCCCAAAATTTAAAATTAGTTATTCAACGAAATTGGTATTTAACTCAGGGGAGTTATTATATTCAGGCGGACTTTTATTCATTTCTTGTCATAATAATTTTTCATCGATTATATGTACTTTTTGCTAATGACAAAAGGGGGAGGAAAATGAGAAGATGTGATGGGGGAGAAATAATAAATGGGGAGAAGAAGAAGAAGATATGATCGGGAGGAGAAAACTAATGAAACAGACAAGGCCGAAAATTTTAATTTGTATATTGTTTACTGTATTTTTTTGCAAGTATAAATCCCATCAACGATTGTTGTTTTGTCACCATCAAAAAGAGGGAGATTGTTGAAATATTTTATTTCACACATTCATATTACGGTTTTTGATGATAAATTGATAAACAATGAAAAACAATAATTAATCAACATCAGTTGAAGAAGCACGAGATAGACTAAAAACAAAGAACTGAAGCTTAAAACGCGGCTAACATACGTTATGCATCATAGCTAATATACGTAACGTTGTCCCAGCTGAAGACAGCCGAGTATGGCATGGCTAACGCACGTTATGCATGAAGATCAACTTACGCTACTAATAAGAGGTTAACGTACGTATGGCATAGCACTTAACATATGCTATGTGATATGAATTACGAATTCAAATAAATCATTCCGTTGGATTGATTCTAGAAGGTCAAAAATCATGCAATGGATATATGAAGTTTAACGTATGCCATAGAGAAATATTAACGTATGCCAAGGAAGAGACAGAAGCTACTGGACTGATTTGAACATCACATAACGTACGTAACCATAGAGGTTAACGTAGGCTAAAGGCTTAACATACGCTACTTGAGAAGTATAGCGTACGCTATGGAGGGAACAGACACCAACGGCTAGTTTAGGCAACCAAGCCTATAAATACGACTTCATATGGTATTCACCATACAACAACTTCAAGCAAAAATTATATAGATCAGATATCATTATATACATTATGTTGTTGTAATCAAGCATAATTGATATTAGTTCGAGTGTTTAATTCAGTTAATTATACACGAGAGAAAAAAAAGGATTATAGATTTGACTCGGTGTCATTAGGACCGTGGATCCGACATTGTTAAAATCATAATCTAAATCCAAGTAAGGTTTTTCTAGTACCGGTAGAAATCTAGAAAGGTTGATTCCTTATCTGATAGAAAGGAAAATGGTTTATCTTGGACCGATATAAAGACAAAATTGTAATGGTTTATCTTGGACCGATAGAAGATAAGATTGTAATGGTTTACCATGGACCGATAGAAGACAAGACGGAAAGGTTTATCTTAAGCCTATAGAAAAAGATCAGGAAAGAGGAGGTAGGCACATTGCCGAACCTTTATATATCGTTGTGTCTTTTACATTCCACACTTTATCGCTTCCTCAATCGCAAAAGAATTCTATATTGCTAACCGCACTATCCAACCCCCCTTCAAGTGGCGGTATCAACCCAACAAATACCAACCTCTGATTGAGAAACTGCTTGCGAACGTAAGAAACTGAACAACCAAAGTTTTGACCTATGGAGGCAGGTTGCAACTGATTCAGAGTGTCCTTTATGCTGTACAAAACTATTAGAGTCAGTTGTTCCTTTTTTCCAAAAAGGCTCTACAGAAGATTGAATCTATTTGTAGACAGTTTCTCTGGGTTGGTGATGTTGGTACTATCATAAAGGTTCCTATGACATGGGATGATTTGTGTAGACCCAGGGTTGGGGGTGGTCTCAATATTATTCATTTGCAGTCTTGGAATAGAGCTTGTATGTTGAAATGCTATGGGTTGTGCATAAGAAGAAAGACAAGTTATGGATTAAATGGCTCTATGAGTATTATGTGAAGACTGATACGGTGATGACAATAAGGTGACCAAAGGATGCCTCTTATTTCCTTACAAAGCTGGTGAAATGTAGAGATGATGTGGTACAACAACCTGAGTGGCAGCAACTTTTGACAGATGATAAGTTCTCCATGAAGAAAGCTTATTTACTTTTGAGGCCTACTATACCACATGTTCCTTGGAAAGAATTGATTCTCAATAATGCTGCTACACCAAAGGCAAGATTTATTCGTTGGTTAGCTTTACATGGGAAATTAGCAACCAAAGATAGAATGCATAAGTTTGGAGTTGAAGTGGATCAAACTTGTGTTTTTTGTGAGCAGACTCCTGAAAACTTGGAGCATCTGCTGTTTAGTTGCCCAATGATTCCTGATAGTTTTGAAAAGTTACTTTATTGGATTGGTAAGCCTCCAACATCACACAATTGGAGTATGGAAAATGAGCTGCTATGTTTTCAAACTAAAGACAAGCAAGCTAGCTCAAGAATGTTGAAGATTTTAACTACTGAGTATGTGTAGTTTGGATTGAAAGGGATGTGCGTATTTAACAAAATACAAGCAGACTTTTGCAACAACTAGTTAGGGGTGTGGCTTTCACTGTCATTTGTAGAGGAAAAATTCATCCGAGACTAGCTTTGTTTTGCCATCACTTAGAAGTTAGTCCAGTTATGTAGTATGTCTCAACCTTTGCTCAGGCTTGTTTTTTTTTTTTGTACTGTGATGATGTACTCTTTTTGACTACTTGGAATAAAAGTCTACCTCCCAAAAAAAAAATCTTTATGGATAATAGGAAAAAAGTCAATGCCAAAAAATAGGTAATATAATTTTCTAATCGTACATAGACTTGTTACTCATTTTTCTATAAACACTACACAGATTATATGAATTATTGGCTTAATTATATATGTATATTCTATTTTTATACACAGATACACAAACTATTTATGAAGATTGTTTCTCATTAGTTCATGAAGCTATTAATTTTTGTAATAATTTAGGTAAAGTACAAACTTTTCCTTAATTGAATAAACTATCTATACATAATGTTGCTATGCTTTAATATTCAAACTTATATTGACATTGTTTATCAAGTATCGGATGACTAAAGAACACATATTGCAATGATGCAATTTGGGAGCGAAAATGAAGAAAATTTTGATGAATGAAAAATTGGTAAGAGCTTATCAATCCAAAATTATGTTTATGTGCTTTGTTTAATATACAATTTCTAAACTACTTTAAATTAAAAATAACAGAGAATAGATTTAAAAACTCTTTCGTTTAGAAAGTCGTAAAAGTGTACCAACAAAACTTTGATTTTATAATCGCAAGATGTGCACTCTATTACTCAATATTGTTGTCTTGAATGGAGTACGAGTTTCATTCACTATTGATAACAGTGGCCTACGAAATAATAGGATATTTCAGAAAAGGCGGAATTCAACTACGACCATATTTGAGATTGCTTGATTATATATGGGCTATAATATATTTTTTTTCGTGTAGTTACCAATTACTACATAATTTTTAGTTGAGAGAAGACATAATCTAGTCATATTGATTAGTAAATTGTAATATTTGTCATGCAACTTTGTTTGTACAAATTGTAGCCAAAAAGAGCAAATTCGGACCAATTTACCCTAACCCCCTTATTTCTTTCTCCCCCTGCCTCTCTCTCTCTCTCTCTCTCATTCCCCCCCCCAACACGTCTCTCTATTTCTCTCTCTGTTTTTCTTTCTCCCCCCCCCCCCCACGTCTCTCTCATTCCCCCCCACCCCCCCACGTCTCTCTCTTCTCTCTCCTCTCTCTCAATCCCTCCCTTCCCATCAAATGGCCGCGCCACCCATCACCGTCGTCGGCCATGTTCTCAGGTGACCACCGTGGCTCTCACAACCATCTTCATATCTTGCCGGAACCTAGCTATTTCCGGAGCCGACTTCGCCGGAGTTCCAGTTCTTTCCAAATCTTCACTACTCTGAATCTTCCCTACGACCGCCAGCAGCTCCGAATCTTCCCTACTCTCTCATTCGATTTTATTTCTCTTTCTCCAACTTTCTCTCTCTAGAAAAATCCTAGATCTATCTTGAAATAATGTTATTTTTGTATTTGTTTTTGATGATTTACAAGTTTTCATATGATTTCTGGTGATTCGTGGTATATTTGGAGTGATTCAGATCGATTTGTGTTTTAGATCTAGTTTTTGGCAAATTTCATATGTATTAGTGTTTTAGATCTAGTTTTTGGCAAGTTTCCATACGTGGTTACGAATTTACAATTGGTACGATTTATTCATTTCGTACTGGGTTACCATGTTACAATATTGTCATTTCGTATCACTATGCCTTGATTTTCTGTTAAGATTTTATCATTTCATATCTGTATGAAGTTACGAAATTCGAATTTCATAACACATTTATGCCGATTTGAAATTTTCGTATTGGAGATTTGGTATACATGTTACGAATTCGTAACTGTTACGACTGGTAAGAAATTGTAACTTCTTACCAAGTGTAACTAGTACGAAGTTACGAATTAATGACTTCGTATTAGTGTAACCGTAACTATTTCCAGCTACGAATTAGTAAGGGTGTCACTGTTTACACTCTGGTATATTGGTAATAAATTGCAACTTCTTACCAAGTGTAACTAGTACGAAGTTACGAATTAATGACTTCGTATTAGTGTAACAGTAACTATTTCCAGCTACGAATTAGTAAGGGTGTGACTGTTTATATTCTGGTATATTGGTAAGAAATTGTAACTTCTTAGCAAGTGTAACTAGTACGAAGTTACGAATTAATGACTTCGTATTAGTGTAACCGTAACTATTTCCAACTACGAATTTGTAAGGGTGTCACTGTTTACACTCTGGTATATTGGTAAGAAATTGTAACTTCTTACCGAGTGTACCATTTAAACTTAACATGTTACTATATTGGTAACGAACGTAACGAAAAACAAATAATAAATGATCAATTATTAATCGGGTAATGTAACGAAAAACAAATATCGTATCCGCTTACTGGTACCTCGTGTGCAATATTCCGACACGGTAAATAAGATACGAAGTTACGATACAATAACACAAAAGGTAAACAACACATGGTAACGATACGGTACGAAATACATACGTCGTAACCCAGAAACTCAGAAAAGATAAGGAGAGATATACAGTGGGTTAGTTTTATTGAAAAGTAAGGGTATATTGGTCAAACCATGTCATTTTTTGCTAGAATTTGTACAAACTAAGTCCGTTGATAAATATTGTCATTGACTATGACAAAGTGGCTAAAGGAGTGTATTTCCTTTTGTTAGTTTTTATATAATGTTTTGCCGCTGTTCAACAGGCTCATACTTTGTGCAATGCTTCAAGTGGCAATAGATTAAGAGATTCATGAATTATCACTACTACAAAATACCCATTTAACAGCGGACAATTAACAACGGTTATGCCAAAACCATTGTTAAATTTGTGCGGTGGCACGGTTCGTAAATATTATGAAAAATTAACAGCGGTTAATACAGAAACCGCTGTTAAATTCGGACACTTAACGGCGGTTAACCGCTGTTAAATTTGGAAAATTAACGGCGGTTGCGTAAAAACCGCCGTTGTTTTTCCTCTGTTAACAGCGGTTGTCTATAACCGCTGTTAATATTTTATTTAATTACTACCCGGTCATCTTTCTTTCTTTCTTCTTTTTTTCCTTTCTTTCCTCCTACGCTTCTGACACCCCGACTTTTCAAATTTTTGAAACTTCAACGGCGGTTCCGCCAAAACCGCTGTTAAGTATCAGGTTTAAAAGCGGTTACCAAAACCGCTGTTAAATGGCATATTTAACAGCGGTTACAAGGAACCGCCGTGGCATTTTTAACAGCGGTTAATATGAACCGCCGTTATTTGTCAAATTCAATGGCGGTTCGGAAAACCGCTGTTAAAATTAACAGCGGTACATATAACGGCGGTTCCAGATTCGCCATTAATTGGCCATTTTAATCGCTGTTAAAAGCCTGTTTTGTGGTAGTGTGTATCTTTTGCTTTACTTTAAATTTCAAACTATATTTTTCAATAAAATACTTTCTCACTTAGTTTGTTTTAGAGTTATGTATTTCAGGATCGAGGATGTCTGAAACGCAAATTTCTTTGAGGCAAGCTGGGGCGAGGAAGAAATGTACTGACAAGAGGCTACAGGTCTGTGGGTCGCAGCCATGGCAGATTTCGGCTTTTGGTCTGAAATGATGGTTAGTTCGGGACAGGTTCGGCTGTAGCTTGCGATGGCTTGGATGAAAATCTGGAATTTGCCGAGTCTGGTTACTGGTGTAGGAGATTGGTTTGTATATGTTGGGATTATAATTTATTTGATCTTTGTATGTGTCTTGTTTGAGCGAGTATACAAGGACAGAGATGAATTGGCGAGCAGAAACCAAAAATTTCAAATGGATTTTCGGAAGAATAAAAAGGATGAGACCTTGCTTCAAAAAACTGATGTTCATGGGTGAATTTTGTGTGAGCACACAGTGAAGTAAGAAGGCCTCCTCTTCAAATGTCAGGTTACCCGCTACTTGAAGGTCCTTGTAATTCCAAATATGCTCGGGTCAAGCACATACTTTCTCAACATGGAAACATGAAATACTTTCTCCATTACAGACAGTTCAGAGAGCAATGCCAAACAATAAGCTACATCTCCAACACTATTCAAAATTCAAATGCTAAGTTAGACGAGTCTGTAACTTCCTTTTTTACCGGAACATATCACGCCCTTCAGGCTACCTCAAGAGGCATGGATGATAATATCATTCTAATTAGGGGCAGAGCCGCGAAGGGAGGGGGGTCCAAGGGGGTCCACGGCCCCTCCGGCGGACGGAAATTCCCCTATAAAATAGCGAAAGCTATATTTATAGTTGTCCGATCTTCGTATTTTCTATAGCTCCGGACCCCTCTGAGTAAATGCTCTGCTTCCGCCACTGATTCTAGTGGATATTTAAGTGGTATCACTTCTGTTACTCTTTTTTTAATATTTGTTGGAAAGAGCGTAAAAAGAAAACATCTTGATTTACCCATATTTATATTATGAATCGATCATCTTTGTAACACTTCTTTCCAAAAACTCTAGTGATAGTGTGCCACATATGTTGAAATTTAATATAATTCATTCATTTTATTTATTTATTTATTTATTCTAGCCTATTCTTCCTAACATACATACTAAGCTGAGGTACTAATTGTAGATAATGAGGATTTTGGTATCTAAAATTACTGATTCGAGTATCATCATCAAGCTCATTCGCTGCATTTTATCCATGTGAGAATTTACTGCTTATTGTTAAATCTTATGTTCATTATTATTTGTATGACACGTTAAACATTGTCATTATCAGAACTGAACATTAATACCGATTATTTGGGATGGTAATTTAGGAGAGACAAAGTGGGAAAGTAAAAGGTTGAATGCTAGTACCAATAAATTGGAGTTGTGTTCGGAAAGAGAAAGTGCGTAGAGAGATAGAGTAAAAAGGAGTGTTGGTAGCGATTACTTAGAGTGGTACTTCAGATAGAGAAAATGGTGAGAGCTGGGGTAGTAAAAAGTTCAATATTGGTAATGATTATTTGGGGGTGGTAATTTATAAGAGAGAATGTGGGTTCAAAAGGGGGTAAAAAGTTGAATGTTGGTCCTAGTTACTTGTGGTGATAATTACGGAGAGAAAAAATGTATAGAGAAGGGAGAGTAAAAAATCGAATGTTAGTACCGATTACTTGGGGTGATAATATTGAAAAGATAAAGTGTTTAGAGAGATGGAAGAGTAAGATTTGAATGTTAGTATCGGTTACTTGGAGTGATAATTATGCAGAGAGAAAGTGTGTAGAGAGATGGAGGAGAAAATTTCTAAATGTTGATACTGATTACTTGAGACGATAAGAAAAAGTTTGTAGAAAGATAGAGGTGTAAAAAGTTGAATGTTGGTGCGATTACTGAGATGATAATTCAGAGAAAAAGTGTGTAGAGAGATGGAAGAATAAAAAGTTGAATCTTTTAATAATTACCGGTGATAATTATATAGAGAGAAAGTGAGTAGAGATATAGTGGACTTGGTGTTGATTAGCTGATGTGATATTATATTGAGAGAAAGTGAGTAGAGATATATATGGTGGACTTGGTGCTGATTACCTAAGGTAATAATTATATAGAGAGAAAGTGCGTAGAGATATGATGGACTAAAAAACTGAGATCGATTACTTGAGATTGTAATTTATGAGAGAGAAAATGTATTGAGAAAGAGGACTAAAAGTTTGAATACTAGTGCTGATTACTTGAGATTGTAATTTTGAAAAGAGAAAACGAGTAGAGAGATGAGAGCATAAAAGTGAATATTGACTTCATACGGCGTGTGGTGATAATATAACTTGTGGTGGTAATATAGAATGAGAAAGTTGATATCAATTAAATGAGAAAGTTTATAGATGTTGATACCGATTATTTGGAATGATAATTCAAGAGTAGGAAAGTAGATAGAGAAATGAAAGAATAAAAAATTTAAGTAGTTTCGATTGTGAAAATTTATAGAGAGATGAAATAAAAGTTGAATGTTACTTTTGATGGTAATTATTAAAAAAGTATTTTAATCTTGGCAGATAAAATAGAAGTGATTGATCAATAAAAAAAATTACTTGAATTAATTGTTAATTTTCAAGATATATAGTTAATTGCCATTCTCCACAGATTAAACTCACGCAAATCCGAATTTGTGACGACAAATCAATTAGTGCAAAATCCATACTACTTTCCTCAGTCAGATTGCAGCGGAAACCGACTTTTCCTTGATTTTCCTTTTCCCCTTCTCGAATTGCGGATATGGCTCTTTGGATGGAGGCTGGTTCAGAACCTAAAACAAATGAAGAAATTGTTGACCTCGAGGCTATTTCAGCTCTCAAAGAATCTGCTGCTGTTGAACTCAAGGTCCTTTCTTCATTTTCTTACTTTTAAATTGTTGGTCTGTTATTTTAATGTTTATTTATGATTTTTATGATTATTTATGATTAAAAAGCTCGTTCACATCTTTCTTTGGCATTTGGATATAATATAATTGAAATGGAGACGCTTAATTGAGTAGTGGAGCAAAAATTTAACTCATGAAACCCTAAAAAGAGAACTTTGGGTTTAATTTTGGTTACCTGTGCAATTCCAGGAAAAAGGAAATGAGTATGTGAGAAAGGGGAGGAAGCACTATTCGGATGCTGTTGATTGCTACACTAGAGCTATAAACCAGAAGTCCTTAAGTGATTCAGAGAACTCCATTCTTTATTCAAACAGGGCTCATGTCAATCTGCTCTTAGGAAATTACAGACGAGCTCTACAGGACGCTGAGGAGGCTATAAGACTTTGTCCTACAAATGTTAAGGTTGATTTTCTTTTTCATGTTCTTTCTTCATACCATGTATAGCTTTTGACTGAATTACTAATTTTTTCTTTTCTTTTATCGGGATTTAGGCTCTATACAGAGCAGTCAAAGCATCATTATCACTTAATCTGTTGGATGAAGCAAAATCATATTGCGGAAAAGGCATTCAGCTTTCTCCAGACAATGAAGAACTGAAGAAGTTAACCAAGCAAATAAATATGAAGAAATCGGAACATGAACAGCGTGAGGTTGAAGTTTCCAAGGCTGTGGCTGCAGCTAAGGTTTAAGTTTATGGCATTGTTTGGTAAAACTCAATTCACACATCTTTCGCTACCTATTATAAATGACACTTTGAGTTTCAATTATACAGGCCCTTATCTCTGCTTTTGATGATAGACGGATAAAAGTTGGGAAGCCAATGTATCAAGAACTCACTGGCATTAAAAAACCAGTGCTAGACAAAAGCAATATTCTTCATTGGCCTGTTCTCTTTCTCTATGCGGAGGTTATGTCCAGTGACATCATTGAGGATTTTTGTGAGACTGATATGTTCTCAGTTCATCTTGACATGATATCCTTGCAGTAAATCTTTTTCCTATATCAGTTTCAGTTTATTTAATTTTTGAAATTAATATTTACTGTGTGATCAGTGCATGCAAGTTGCTGCTGAATCTTAAACATTGTTGTCATCCTTAGCTTCTAAAACATGTTCTCAGAGGATAGTCCACCTTTGCCCTGGGATACCAAAAACGCGTACGCTCGTGATGCTCTTGAGTTGTATTATGAGGTAAGACGTGGATAATGAATGTTGTTGTATACACTATGCATTGTTTCATAACTGTTTTGAGAGTATTTAATATTTAAGTGTTAACCAGTCTACTTTTTCCCATTGTAAAGAAGTAGGTGATTTTGAAGTAAGTGTCATTTTGGTTCAATACACTTGGGTTGTAAATAAGTCGAGATAGAGCTGAGCCTGGTCAAACAAACAGGATCAAGCTCAAGCTCAAGCTCAAGCTCGGTTAAATAACATCGAGTTCTTTGAGCTTATTTTTAAATAACAGGATCAAGCATCAAGCTCAACCATATTTGGAATTGTATTGGTTGGTTCCGTTTCCGGTTGTGGAACAGGGTTTTGTTCAATGGTTCTATAACCGCTAAACTATTGTTGTTGTTCTGGTTCTGGTTTTGTTCAGCCATCACGACTCAAACATGAAGATGATAATTGGATTTGTTTTGAAAGAGTCCGCTACCATACACTACAATGATTTTGAAGTACTTACCCTTTGATTGGTCCTTCAATCTACAAAACACTCATAGAATGGTAATGACTAATCGGTGATAATGACTTCGAAATGGTCATATCCCCCTTCTGGTTGTAGAGTAGTGGCCTCTTTCAAGACAAATTCAGTTGTCATTCTTCAAGCTTGAAGTCTGATATATATACTTCTACATGAATGTCTCAATCAAATCTTTTTGATCCTGAATTCATGAAAAATAATGAAGTGAAAGGGAGAGCATAAGAAAAGAGATTATGGGGGCATGCTGCCGTGGATGGTTAAGAGTGCAAATAGTCGACAATTTTCCAACAAGTTTGAGTTTGAATTATTTTTGTTCTTCTCTTCAATTTATTTTATCATCTTAAGGAAAATAATTTGGGGCAAGGAAATTGAAACCATGAAAACAGATTAGTGAAGAAGGTGACCCACTGATCACTTTATCCTCGATATGTTCATATCAGTATGTTGAGATTGATATGCATATTGTACATGTATGTTTCATAAATTTTAAGTCATTCTTGTTTGTTTTTTTGAAAATTCTTACTAGTCACTTCTCTACTTGTGCTTAATATTTTTCAACGGATATTTACTATAAAGACGCTTCGAAATTTAACTAAATTAGTATAATGTGGTCGAGTGGTCATTATACTGTAATAGATATTTGGTATTGTAATAGATATTTGTAGGTGGTTTATTGTGTCCAAGAGATGTCCTTATTGTTTAAATATGTAAAGGTGGATTTATTCTCATTATTCAATGGGACAACATATTTCATGTGATGCTCAATTGTAATTAGCACCATACTTGTCAAATAATGGGTGTCAAACATAAGTTAACATTTTAAATCTTCGTGGAGATAGGTATCACATTATAAACAAAAAAGAAAGCAAGGTATAAGCAGGAAGGCATTCAATGAACACCTATGCACAATGAATTGAAAATAAATTGTACCGTTGTATTACTCATTTATGGTATAAATGTTTTGGATTCAACACGTGCACATAGAGAATTATATTTGTATGCATATATAATGTTAAAATCACGCACACACACATACTTGTACATATATGTATATGTATCATGCCTATAAACAAACACATCAATATATGCATATAGGTGTCCTTGGTTCTTTACTATAATTATAATAATAATAATGATAATAATCAGAATTTTTAGTTATCTTCATTGTCATTATTATAGGAGTTTTTTTCAGTTCAGGGCCCGAAACAGAGAAAAACTATCAACTTGGGTCCTGGAGGGGCCTGAAAGATATGAAACTACCTACTCGGGTCTGAAAAATTGAAACTACAAATTAAATGTTCACATATTTGAAGACAGTGTTTGGCATCTTCAAGTTCATAATTACTTAACAATATTTTTAAAAACACAATTCTAAAAATTAAGATTAATGAATTTCATATAAATGGAAAAATAAGAGAAGAAATAAGAACAGGAAAAGAAATAAATTATATATTAATAATAAAGTCATAATATACAATATGTGAAACATGGTCTTAAGATGTGTGTCTTTAATTGATAGTTTCCTATCTTTCAAGCCCCAAAATGATAGGAAAAATCTGTCAGTCCCGAATTGATAGTTTCCTTTCTTTCTTGGCCTGATTGACAATTTTCCTTATTATTATATGTAAACTGAAATAGTCAAATATTGCTTGAACATCATTTGCATGTGTTGTGCATAAGTTAATGTATGAACAATAATAGAAGCCCCTGATCTACTCGAGCTGGCTCACGAATTAGCTAGATTCTCACCTTGCAATACACAGTGTATCTACTCCATTACTAAGCTTGCAGTCTGAATGTGCAGTGTGCATGAGGTAAAATATTGCTTGGAAGTAAAAAACAGCCTGTTATTTAATGTGGTAAGGGAACGACTTGGTGTAATTCTACAGATTTATTTTGTTCTTGTGATTATGTCAGACATGGGTGTTTCAAGTGTTCCTCGGCCACTTTTGGTTTTATTTTTGTGCTACGACTCGGAGGAAGGCCCAAGTTTTCTTGAAGTGTTGGTGATGAAAGATTCCAAATCCTTATTTTTTCCGATTCAGAGATGCGTATGCTACGATGGATGTGTGGTCATACAAAAAAGGATCGGCTCAGAAATGAGGTGATTAGAGAGAAGGTAAGAGTTGCGTCTATAGAAGACAAGATGATGGAGAATCGATTACGATGGTTTGGTCATGTGAGAAGAAGACCTATTGATGCCCCAGTGAGGAGGCTAGAAAGTTGGGGAACAAGTAATGTTGTGAAAGGTAGAGGAAGACCCAAGAAAATTTGGATAAAGATGATTGAAAATGATATGCGGTTTCTTGGAATTGAAGAAAGTATGGCGATGGAGAGGCAAATGTGGCGGGAAAGAATACGGATGGTGGATGGAGTCTGATTTTTTTTTTTTTTTTTTTAATTCCTATTTTCTTTTATTTCATGTTATCTTTTAATTTATTTTTCAGGATTTTTCACTTTTTTTTTTTACATTCATTCTCTTTTTTGTATTTGCTTTTTTCTCTACTTTTTCCCTCTTTTTTCCTTTTATGTTATTTATATAACGATTATTGACGGTTTCAAAGTTTGATTCATGTTAGCCGACCCCAAATCATTTTGGGACTAAGGCTTAGATGTTGTTGTTGTAGAGTTCCTTGTGAGTTTATGTGATCTCTTTCTTGACAAAGTTTGCAAAAGTTCAATGTTCAAGTCTTCTGTCTACATGTCTGTTTGTTCAGTAATTTTTTTATCTGAGTATGCGTTTATTGTTTCCTCTGTAATTTTAATACCAACAGAAATGGACATTTCCTCATGCTTCCTTTTACGTTCAAGGTGAAAGAATTATTAATATCAAGCATTGTGAACTACAATGAGATTTAATAACATCAGCCATTGAAAAGTTATTGATACCAAACCAAAGTAAGCCTTATCCGACGATGAGAAGTTATTGATGATGACAGGCATTAATATACTGCTACACTATACTGCTACACTTTCGAACCAATGCTAAGCTTCAGATATAATTTGGAAGTTTCTAGCATTGACTTGTTGTATTTTAACCTCTTCTCAGACTTTTACTTGATTATGCTCTCTGTTTGATTAATA
Organism: Orobanche coerulescens; assembly: GCA_033398695.1. NCBI lineage: Eukaryota > Viridiplantae > Streptophyta > Magnoliopsida > Lamiales > Orobanchaceae > Orobanche > Orobanche coerulescens. The sequence goes on along the minus strand of CM065808.1, from coordinate 53,740,502 downwards.
TTTCTTTTCATTTAGCATCAGGATCGTTATTGAACATCTCAATTATCTTTGGATTTCTCATATGCTGGTATTTAAATCTTGATTCAACAGGCTGATTCTGGAGTTGGTTTGTCCGATAAAGAAATTCTTAGTCATCTCTTAGAAGGGACGGCTGCTTCTCATCTTGAAAAGTATAGTGGTGGAGAGACCGCTGCTGCTGCTAAATATCCCTTTCCAAGTGGTACATTTTACAATTTTGTGAATTGATTATGACTTGGGCCGTGTTCTCTGCACCTTCTGCTGAATGAATTAATTTTTACTGAATAAAACTGATTTTAACTTTTTATAACTAATTTTTATGAAACTGATTATTACTGATTGAAATTGATTTTTACTGATTAAATTTATTCTACTGATTCACAATGTATTTTATTATAAGAAGCTACTGATTTTTTTTTTACTAATTAGAACTGAATTGTACCGATTAACACGGATTTTTACTCATTAAAACTTATGTTTACTGAATATTATCTTTTTAAGTTGAAGAGAACAGGGCCTGGGAAATTCTACTAACACCCAGCTCATCCAACACCTTCCCACACCCATGAACAGAATAAGTTGGATAAAATATAAATGCATTTGCCCACCAAACTATCGTGGGTTTTGCACTTTGTGTACTAACTCCGGATTTTTTTATTTTGCGTGCTTAACTTTGAACATTTTGCATTGAATTCCCTGCAGAATGCTTGGGCGTAAATCGTCTGTAGGTGGCTTTTTAAGTCCGCCGTCAAATCCCAGGGCTCTGGGGACCTATCACGAGTTGACACGGGTCAGCTTTTGGTTGGTCCAGGGGCTAAACTGTGATTCATATAGTTCAGAGAGAAAAATATGTATTCCCAAAGTTTGGTAGACAAAGTGCAAAAAACTGTTCTAGTTTGAAGGGGCAAAGTGCTGTTATCATATATGATGCTTTTATTTAGCAATAACTATGCAGCTGTAGCTTTTGACATGTAAGTCCTGGCTTGGGTCAGTTGAGTGTTATGGAATTTATTATAATGATATAAAGGTATATATTATTAGTGCATTAGTGAGTCCATGAAAATATGGTGAGTGATCACTGGAGAAGGATAACCATCTTAATAAAGTTATCTGCATTCTGTGTTTTAAGTGTTCCAACTTGCAAGTATTATTGGCAAGTACGTGGTCATTTGTTTTTCAATTTTTTTTTGTTCTTGGATAAGAAACTATAATTATGTGTCCTTTTGTTCAATGTTGTAAGACTGGCCCCGAATACATCAGAGCCTCGCAGCCTAGAACAAATGGATGTGTTTTTTGCCCTTTTAAGACAACAGTTGGCTCTAATCATCTTTGTTCTGTCTTTTCCAAAAGTTGGAGCCTGTTGCACAGAGAGGATGTTTGGAGAACCAAATACATATTGTACATTTATGTTTCATGCTTATTGGACAGTGAGTATATAAATTGTCTGCATATAAAACCAAAGGGAAAAGTCGCAAACAATTAACTAAACCAGACTACTCTTAAGGTATATAAGTTGGATAAATAGATCGTACACAGGTCTTGATGAAATACTTGTAGAAAAATCCCTGTTCAGAAAAAGTGTAAAATATAAACCGTAAATTTAGTTCTAACTAATTCGAATGATGTCCGGTCCCAGCTGCTGTGTCTGAACTAGTTTCGAACTAGTTCTACTCAGTGGATACTAGAAATTGGTTCCCAACGAGTCATATGAATTGGAATGAAATCTTGAGCCTAGTGTTTCTGGATGGACAATAGAAACTCTAGCTGATGAACAAATGAGGTGTTCAGTTACCACACACCCTCGTACAATTTATTAACCGAGGAAATCTTATAATGAGGTGCACTAATTCCAAAAGTTATTATGACTGTAAGCAATGCCGAGTTTACAACGGCCCCTTTTTTTGATGACTCGGTATTGCGGACCAGGACCGACTAATCCAGGGAATCATCCCGCCGTCCACGAGTGGGGCCCCAATTGAAGCCAGAGCGAACTGACCCGACATAGGAATTGATAGCATCTGGGATTCGAACCTTAGATCTTGAGAGGATGAAGACTCCCAAGTCCCAAGCCTACACCACCAAGCCTACCCCGACCCCTGGGAGTTTATGAAGGGAAGGGCCCTAATTTCCTTCTCTGTTACTCCTAATTAAAAGGCTTACCTTTTCTCTGCAGTTTGTAACCGCAGTCGTGGATATCTTCATCTCGAGTGTGGAGAACATGTTAGGTTTTTTATTCACGCACTTGCATTTGAGAAAATATTTTAGAAAATGTTCATGTCTTTATTCATCATTTCAGGCAATAATCCAAAATGGATCAGAGTGAACGAGAGGAGAACACTTAATGACATCCTCAAAAATCCAGATTTTATTGTACCTGGAATTCCTGGTTTGTTCCCTTTTTGCTATACAATTTTATTACTGTACCTATGCAGACGAGGGAATTTTGAGTTCACTGCTTTATATTTTCATGACCCTTTGTTTTCTTTTGCAGTATTTTTTGTTGTTTCAAAACGATCGGGCTTCTATAAAGATTTCAAGTCTGGAAATTGGGTTCCACCAAATACTGCATGATCAATTTAACATTAGAAGTAATCGGTGATGGTGAACTTTATCTATATAACCTAAAGATCACGTAATGCAAGGATGATTAGAGAGAGGAGCATCGTGTTTATGCCGATAGTCGAACCACTATTCTCTCACAATTTTGAATTAATTCTTCATTATATCTTGCTGATATGTCGGATAATATGAATATTGTATCTTTTTGGTCATCGCATTATCCATCACAGCAACATCAACAACATAGTACATCAACACCTTATTGTTGACGATGAGTACACACTTGAATGTTTTGTTAAATAAAACTTTCTATATCTCAAAAAAATCAAATACAACATAAAACATGTCAAAAGAGCAATGAATAGCCGTATCCAATATATAGTAACAACAAAAGCATTCCTATCCTCGTAAAATCTAAGCGATTGCAGCCAGTGCACCTGATCTAAAACAAGTTCTCTTTGCAGCACGGACAATGTCTTCGACCTAAAGAGGATCACAAATAAGTGGATAAGTCAAGCATTTTGGCCGTAAGGATGGCATATATATCTTTGTTGATAACATGTCTATCTCGTTTATAAAGCCGCCTTTGCCAATTGAAAAATGAACATAGATAAGGTGACATTAAAATTAAAGGTGTCAAACTTAGATCACAACTAGTATAAAAAAATAAAAAAAATTATGCACTTTTGGCTACAGATAATAAACAGCCACTTATGAATGAATTTTGAAGCCTTCGATTTTTTTTTTTTTTTTTTTACTTGTATGCTTACTGTATCTCAAAAAGAAAAAAACATATTTATATATTTTGACTACAGCTAATAAACAGCCACTTCTTATGAATAACTTTTGCTTTGGTCTTTGTTTTATTATTGCTCAAATTATCGTTTATATTAGTTTGTACAACATTTATGTTGACCAAAATATCATTCACAACTCGATCATTAATGTTTATTGGTACATAAGTTTGTTCATTGTTAATGCATATTAGAAGTGTATTTCTTAGATATGAGACTTGATGTAAGATCAATAGTGTTGGGCTTGAGAAATTCGACGGGATGTTCTTACGAGTTGGAATAACACGAACCCTAACACGAACTATTACATATATCCTTTAATTTAAAGAACTAATATGTAATTTTGTATGCAAATGTACATTACAGTGATCTATTTCTAAGCCAGCAGAGAATTTGTAACAATTTGTAACAATGTGAACGAATTTAGTGTCGCCACTAATAAGCAATTATCGGAATTCATTCATTGGGATTGGGGCTCCAAACGAGAATTGTTCACGAGCGCTCGCTAGCATGCTAGGTCCCGAAGCTCGACTAGAGGTCGAGTAAACATTATCTAAAATTCATTTATTCACTATTTTGGGTTAGCACCGCAAATGAGCCAACGCTCGCGTGCTCGGTCAAAGCTCAACTCGAGCTTGAGTTGACAGAGCTCGATTTGATCTCGAACTCGAGCTCGTGAATTAATTTTTGTTCGCGAAGGTAGGTAGGCTTACTTGAAATTCAAACTAAAACTCAGAACATGAAAGTTTAAAAGATGTATACACATAATGAAGCTATGTGGCAAAATTCTTTTTTAACAATTATTGATAGTTTCTTTTAACCGCAGGCTTAAATTGTAATGATTTACATGATGATTTTTCTTTTCGGTTCTACTTATATAATGCTGGAAAACTTTTAATTTAGTTTTCTAATGATTTTAATTTAAAATACTCAGAATAAGTCACGTCTTCTAAACTTACCACAGACAACTTCTACCCAAAAACAACCAAAACATTCAGAGGTATTCTGTGGTTCGAGCTAGGAACTATAAACTTATTTTAATGACACTTTAAATTTCATAAGACAAATGAAAGGGAATTATGCATTTCGTGATTGTGTTTGAATAAGACCCAACGTTTTCTATCCGTAATAGCAGAAGAGGTTCTTGCTTACCCACCTCAACAATTGTTAATATTTTCAGTGGGGAAGCTAACATCTTGAGCCAGAGAACTATGTCCAAAAATATTTCGATGATGGAGTGAAGACGAAAACAAAAATAAAATTGAAATAACGAGTTTGCACAACAAACACTATGATAACAGGTAGGATGTGATCGAAAGAAGGGTAAAGAAGTGATACAACTAGATAGGATAAGTAGGCAACTAAAAGTTCCGACTTCAAGACCTTTTTTAAAATTACATTGTCGAGTTTCCACGAGAAATTTCTACTTGTATTTAATTTCAGAACAAAACATTTTTTTCAGACTTGTTAAATTGCATTTTCCAAAAAAAAGAAAATCAATTCAGGTTCGTAAGATTTCAAATTTTCAGGAAGAGATGTATTTTAAATTAAATATTAAATTCAAATACTGAAAAAAAAAAGGGGCCCAGAATCAGAACGGAATGGATGGGTGAACAAAGCTGGAAACCAGGCTGGACCTGGTGTTCAAGAATCGACCCATCACGGATTATGGTTTCCCGACCCTTGTTTTCAATTGTTCTTGGTTGCGCAACGCATGGCGCACTTTTGCGCAAAAAAATTGAAAACGCCACATAGCGTCTCGCCAGTTACTTCTGCATCTGCTTTGCGCACACCATATGCTTACGTGGCAACGAAAACGTGCAATTGCCCACGCGATTTGCGCTAATTAATTAAATCTTTCATTTAAGTTCCAGCGGCGCATGATAGAAGACTTTTGAGCGACCAAACACAAGACTTAAACGTGCGGAAAAAAACTTCTCTGAAGCAGGGCTTTTTTCATCGGGTGAAAAGAATTTGCATTTCTCTCTATCTCTCATACGAATCGAACGGGCAACAGGGATTTTTCATTGGGGCTGTCTTCTCTGTTTTCCTGCTGCATCTCTCTCTCTCTCTACCTCTCACACGAATAGAATTCTAAGTTATTTTGTTTATTTGAAATTATTTCATGGCTATTTGCTTTAGTTATTAACCCATTGTTCTTACATAGAAATATTATTTTATTTTTTTACTTAAAAAATGTCATGTTTAAAACATCTACGCTATGCGCTACGCTATTTCGCGCTACACAATTCCATATAAAAACGCTATGTGCCTGTGCATCACAACCGAAAACACTTCTTAAAAGGCAAAAATATTATTCAAGGCCAAAACAAAATAGGCACGGGACTAACCTGTGGGACAGTCATCCTCTCAAGATTTGCAGCATAGGGCATAGGAACATCAGCGCCAGCAATTCTCTCTACAGCGGCATCAAGATACGCAAAGCTATCTTCAAGAACTGATGCGCTGAAAAACCATCAAATAAGCAAATATAAGAAGAGAGAGGGTGAAAGATAGGGGGAAGCGAGCGGAGCGAGAGAGAGAGGGAGAGGGTGGGTAGAGAGTGTTCAAGTTCAAGCAAATTTGTGCATGCACGTGTAAGAGTGCGTTTTTGAGAGGGAGGGTGATACGATGGGATTTGTTAGAACAGAATTGAATAACTTGATAAGGAAAAACCTATCTTGTCCCAAGCTTAAAGCTCGATAATAATTTTCAATAATACCTCTTAACTTTGATAACAACCCTTATATACTAATTCATACCCTAGACCTTTCCTTACAAGGACTCTTTATTTAATTACTACCTTTCCTTACAAGAACTCAACCCTTACAAGGACTCTTTATTTAATTACTAATTACTTGGCAAATAATAATAATAAAGATAAAATAATAATTACTCCTAATTTATTTGCTGCCCGTGGCCGAATCTGCTTGTCTCAACCCGCTGCCCCGATTTGACCCACGGCTGCCCCGCTCTCCTTTTTATGTCTTCGCGTGTAGACTCTCAACGGAACTCTCTCGGGCTCTTCTTCCACATGCGGCATAACAACTCCCTCCCCCTCAAGACCCGCCTTGTCCCCAAGGCGGAAGTCGAAAGCGTGATTTTATTTCTTCCTCATCGATCCAAGATGCATCATCACGTGAATTTCCTTTCCACTGTATCAACACTTGCCAACTTACCGTATTCCCTTCTCTCTTTTTCCGCCAGCCCAAAACCTCTTCCGGCTCGAAGATACTGGATTGAGAACCTTCCAAACTAATGGGTAGCTCCGTCTCCACCGGATGGTTGCCAATCGCCCGTTTAAGTTGCGACACATGAAATACGGGGTGGATTCGGCTGGTGTCCAGTAAACGCAGCCGATAGGCCGTCGACCCGATACGCTCTTCGATTATAAACGGCCCATAGTAGCGGGCACTCAACTTATGATGGGCGCGACTTGCTACGGAGCTCTGCCTGTGCGGTCTGACTTTCAAAAGCACTTCATCCCCACGCTCGAATTCCACATCTCTTCGCCTTTTGTTCGCAAAATGAGCCATCTTCTGTTGAGCCCGCGTCAGATTGAACTTCAGTTGCCTTAGAACCTCATCACGGCTTCCCAATACCGAGGCAACAACCGCTACTTTACATTAGGCAAGAATCGGCGGATTGTTGGAGGTGCCCGACCATAGACAATCTCAAAGGGTGTCATCTTGACGCTCGTTTGATATGACGAATTATACCAAAACTCGGCCCAAGGAAGCCAGTTTATCCATTTTTGGGGTTGTTCTGACACGAAACAACACAAATATGTTTCCAACACCCTATTCAACACCTCTGTCTGCCCGTCCGTCTCTGGATGATATGCCGAACTGAATTTCAATTTTGTCCCCTGCAGTTTAAACAGCTCCCACCAAAAGGCGCTCACAAATACTGAATCCCGATCACTGACAATGGAGTGCGGTACCCCATGCAACCTTACTACCTCCCGCACGAAGTCCTCGGCTACGGACCTAGCCGTGAATGGAAATCTCAATGCGACGAAATGCCCGTACTTCGAGAGCCGATCCACTACTACCATAATGCAAGAATACCCTTGCGATTTCGGGAGGCACGTGATGAAGTCCATAGAGACGTCCTCCCAAACCACCTCGGGAATAGGCAAGGGCTGCAACAACCCAGCCGGTGACGTCGCCTCGTGCTTTGACATTTGGCACACTAGACAATTAGCCACATACTCCCGTACCCGCTTAGACATCCCCCGCCAATATACACTTCTCGCTACCCGACAGTATGTCCGAAGGGCTCCGGCATGCCCTCCTTCCGGTGTATCGTGGAACTTAAACAAAAGCTTAGGAATCCATTCAGAATTTTCCGGCAAAACCAAACACCCCTTAAAGAACAAACACCCTTGCTCTATCGTGTACCCTGGTCGACTCTTCACATCCCGTTGCAGATCCGCAATCACTGACTTAACGAAATTGTCGTTTCGCTGTTCTTCTAGTGCCTCCGCCACAGCGGGCCAAAGCGGCCCACTTACCGCCGCTAATTCCCCATCCGTATTTCGCCGGGAAAGCGCGTCGGCCGCCGAGTTCGTGCGCCCTGGTTTATATATCACCTCAAAATCATATCCGATCAATTTTGCTACCCATACCTGCTGTGCAGGTGTCCCAATTCGTTGCGCCATTAGATACTTAAGGCTGTGGTGGTCCGTGCAGATGGTGAAGCGACGACCAATGAGGTAGGGTCGCCAATGCTGTACGGCTAACACTAGAGCCATTAACTCTCGTTCGTACGCTGATTTGGATAGCGTGGTGTCGGCCAGTGCCTTGCTGAAATATGCTACCGTACGTTCTTCCTGCATGAGCACAGCGCCGATACCCGTGCCTGACGCGTCGCATTCCACAATGAAGTGTTGATGGAAGTCGGGAATACGCAACACCGGGGCTGCCGTCAATGCCGCCTTCAAGGCCGAGAACGCGTTCTCCGCGTCTGATGTCCATTCAAATCTGGCCGGTGCGTCTTTCTTCAGTAATTGCGTCAAAGGGCAAGCCAACATTCCATACCCTCGTACAAAACGGCGATAGTAGCGGTGGCCAAGAAGAATCCCGAACCTCCTTCACGGATTTCGCACGGCCACTCAACACCGCTCACCTATCACGGGTCAATGCCACCCCTCGGTGATATAATGTGGCCGAGGTACTCCACCTGGCGTACCCCGAACGCGCGCTTTTTCTTATTCGCCTTAAATTGATGTTCCTTCAAATTAGCCAAAACCGTAGCCAATTGCTCCATATGTACATTTGGGGATCGGCTATATACTAGAATATCATCGAAAAACACCAGCACAAACTTCCTCAAATAGGGTATAAATAAATCATTCATGGTGGAGTGGAATGTGGTCAAGGCGTTGGTTAGCCCGAATGGCATCACCAAGAATGCATAGTGCCGTGTGCGTCTGAAATGTCGTTTGTCTACGTCTCGTGGCATCACTCATATCGATGATATCCGACCGTAGATCAATTTTCGAAAAATCACCGCCCACGCGATTCATCCAACATTTCTGGATCACCTGTATAGGATATTTGTCGGGAATCGTTACGTTATTTAGCTCACGGTAGTCGACGCGAACCTCCAACTACCATCTTTCTTTTTCACCAATAGACCGGACTCAAATAGGGGCTCGAACTCGGTATCACCCTGCTATGACATATCCGCCACCAATCGTTCTATTTCGTCCTTTTGCGCATGCCGTACCCAGTATGGGCGTGCGACACGGTCCGCGCTGGCGTAAGCTCGATTCGATGATCCGTGGCTCGGCAGGGCGGCCTGAGACCGCCGAATACCTCACCGAACCTTGCTAACACCCGACTAACCTCCAGTAGCTTCACTTCCCTTCTCAAGCTCATCGTCTCCTCCGGCCCTTTGTTGTCATAGAGTATAACTACACATAGTTCTATCTCCTCTTCCTGACTAGCGAACGAAGACTAGGCAGGGCACAGTATAGGGGCAGGACCCCTCGTAGGCAAACGGTCCTTGCTCCGACCTCGAACGACATAGTCATCTTACGCCGATTACGAACCTCACCCAACGTCTTGACCATGCCACTCCCGAGAATCACGTCTACTCACTTTAATGGAAATACATAACAATCCACCCGAACTTCATATTCGAAAGGACATTATCGGCTCCCTACATACTCCCTCGGATTGCTTATGACCATCCCCAATCGCACCTTAAAATTTCCGATCGCCTCAGGTTGCAAGTAACCTTCTCACCAATTTGTCGGAGATAAAATTGTGGCTTGCGCCCATGATCTGCCCAAACCGCACAACCTCCCACTTGTCCCGCCAACCGCAAGTTATCAGGGCCCATGAGTCCTGCCATGGATAAGAGGGATAAAACTCCACAGACCTCCCCATCCAACTCCTGCAGCTCGCCGCCATCCTCCTCTTCCAACCCTTCTGTTTCTACTAGCTCAGTTCCTGGCATACCATCCTCTCCAACCAACATAACCCTCACCTGTTTGCTCGGACATTCGTGTAGCGGGTGGTAGGGCTGCCGACATCGGAAACACAGCCGCTTGGTTCGCAGATCGTTGAACTCCTGCGGAGACAACCGTCTCATTTGGGCCCGACCGTGCGGCCTTTCGGAACTACGACCTCGCGATCTGGCGGCTTGAATGGCGGGTTTTCGAACGATCTGACTGGATTGGTCGGTCGAAACCCCGCGGTATTCGTCTGCGGCTGCGAGTACGCTCCGCGCTCTGGGCTTCCTCCCTTGCCATATAATAACTTCGCCTCAATATTTCGCGCCATTTGCATAGCCACCTCCAAATCACGTGGGTCCCAAACCCGCAGATTCACTCGGATTGACTCACTCAACCCGTTTATAAAGTACCCGAGGTAATGATCCTCCTGCAAACCAAGCACTTGATTAGCCAATTAGATGAACTCATCGACATAGGCGTCAACCGAACCCAGTTGTTTTACTGCAGCCCGGTCGTTAAATGCCGCCCTTGCCTGCCTTACATCAAAGCGTCGGACTAATGCTTGATGTAACTCGGCCCATGTAAAATTTCCCCCGCGAACGAAGCAATGGAACCACCCGAGGGTCGTACCCTCCATCGCTACTAACGTCACCGTGTCCGTAGCCCTTCCGCGTCTCGTGAATATCGAATTGCTATTCGGCGCGGGCTATCCATCCATTCGGGTCGGTTCCGTCAAAACAAAGCGTCTGAGGAATCTGCACGCGCCTTGCTGTCGCCTTTTCCTTCTCCTTGCGATCGGTCGTCGGCCCTCCGGTATAAGCGATTCCCACTCCCGATGGCGCTGCGGCGCGAGGGCGGCAATTCGGCCCGGCCGTCGGTGCCACTGCTGAACGTCTCCGGATCGCCGCGGAGTTGGTGCTCCTCGGTCCAACACGCCGATTGCCGCCTCTACCTCGGAAAGCCTCGAATCGTTTCTTGTCATGATCCTGCAGTGAAGATCCGTGGTCGGACCAAATTGATACGACGGGATTTGTTAGAACAGAATTGAATAACTTGACAAGGAAAAACCCTTCTTGTCCCAAGCTTAAAGCTCGATAATAATTTTCAACTTTGATAACAACCCTTATATACTAATTCATACCCTAGACCTTCCCTTACAAGGACTCTTTATTTAATTACTATTTACTTGGCAAATAATAATAAAGATAAAATAACAATTACTCCTAATTTATCTGCTGCCCGTGGCCGGATCTGCTTGTCTCAACCCGCTGCCCCGATTTGACCCACGGCCGCCCCGCTCTCCTTTTTATGTCTTCGCGTGTAGACTCTCAACGGAACTCTCTCGGGCTCTTCTTCCACATGCGGCATAACAGAGGGAGAGAGAGGGAGAGGGTGGCGAGCGAGAGTTCAAGTTCAAGCAAATTTGTGCAAGCACGTGTGTGTATGCATGTTTGAGAGGGAGAGGAAGAGGGTGGCGAGAGAGAGTTCAAGTTCAAGCAAATTTGTGCATGCACGTGTTTGAGAGAGAGAGAGAGAGAGAGAGAGAGAGAGAGAGAGAGAGAGAGAGAGAGAGAGAGAGAGAGAGAGAGAGAGAGAGCGGGGGGAGGGAGGCAGTTAAGAAGATGACCAGATCTCAGCACCAACACCATGTTGAGGAAATCCTTCCTCCACGGTCACAAGTCTATTGGTTTTCCTAACAGAAGCATTTATTGTGGTTCTATCAAGAGGGCGGATTGAGCGAAGATTTATCACCTGCATAAGCAAAAGGATTCCCCAATCAATAGGAACCAACCTTCACATGTAACTGAAAAAAAAAAAAAAAAAAAAAAAAAAAACTTTTTGGGATATACCTCAGCGCTGATTCCATCTTTTGCGAGAATATCAGCAGCCTGTGCATTTTTGGATTAATAGACAGTGTCAGAAAATATTAAATTGCAAATGTGCACATTTATCTTTCCCAGATAAATATGGGACCTATGAAGCACCGACACTTCTAGGAGGTCAAAGTACGAGTGTCAGACACTCCAGACAAGGGGACACACGTTGGCACGTATGGGACACTCCAAAATAAGTGTCCCCTTTTTTATCTTTTTTTTTTATGGGGACATATCGGGGACACTTCAGGGACACGGGTTCTGATTTTTTTTCTCAGGTTTTTTACTACTTTCACAAAAAGGAGTTGATATACAAAAAATAAAATAAAATCATAATCTAAAAAGTTCAATTAAATATCTTGGAAGTCTTTAAATTTGGGAGTTTATATAGTTTGAAGTATCAAGTGTTTCATTTTGATGAATTGATGACTTATTAAAATTATGGATGTAATATATTGTTTATAATGACTTATGAATGTATTTATGGTTTATATATATATATATATATAAGTTTGGCGTGTCCCCGGTGTACCCGTGTCTCATATATTCCAAAAATGCCATTTGCCAAACCCGTACCCATACCCATACCCGTACGAGTACCCGTGTGGCTGCTTCCTAGTATGGGACAAATTAAGCATCCAAAAACATGTTCAATAAGTTATGCTCCTTTTTTGATTTTCTCGAGTTGAATGTCAGAAAGTTGGCATAAAAAAAGGGCATATTTTTTTGTTGGAATAAGGCCCCCATCTAATACTTGCTTGATATAATACAAATTTAACGTGACATGTGATAGCAAATAGAGATGTTGATACTAGTACGCACAGCCTAAAATGGGGACACGACTGACTAGCAACAGATTCTGTGAACATCATCACACTTATTCTGGAACACAATATGTACCAGGCTCTAGTTCGATACATAAAAAATTTATTTTCAAAGATCTTACGTGACACTACATTTAAGTAAAGAAAATGCATGAAAAGAAAAATATCAATTCTTCAGAAATAGAATGGAAGGACCTGAAGAGCATAGCCGACCATCTTTGAAAAAGCAGTGATAGTTACATCTTTTCCTTCACGTTCTATCTGCCAAGTAAATTGACAAACTAAAAATCAGTCAAACATTTAGATGCAAAGGTAAAGTACGAGTGCATACCTTTGCTTTGCCAATAGGAAGACAGAAACTGGAATCAAGAGCTTCGGCTGAAATGGGAAATGATTCACCATATCTGCACAACAAAGTCGATCCCCCCAAAGATATCAATTTATGAACTCAAATATATCTTAAATATAAATTTAAAGTATTAATACTTACAACAATTCATTTTCAAGGAAGACGACAGGATCTGGATCCCTTATTGCAGCTTTAAGCAGACCACGAGCATCTTCGGAAGAATATGGAGCCAGTACCTTTAACCCTGGACATGAACCATACCATGCTGCATAGCACTGCAAAGAATACAAACTCAGTTTGCATTGGCTTGAAATATTGACATGTGGTGGTCAACTAGTAATTGGGTTTGGGTGCATCATATACCAATACTAATTACCTTCTCCACAAGCAAAAGACATCAAAGACTCACAAGAAGGCTATCCAACAACTAATCCTTCCCTCCGAGTGTACATTTCATCACAAAATTTAAGAAACATCATCTATATGTAGCAGTAGTTGGGTGCATAAATTCCGATACAGAGAATTAGCTACATAGAACTTATAATGTCAAACTAACCACATTGTGTAACATAGCAACAATTTCTTGGGTGGTCAACAGCATAGCTGAATGACGATTAGCAGGTAGAAAATCTTGTAACACACTTGAAAGCCTACCTACAAGATTTATGATCATTAGCTCAACTCACATCTCATATTTGGGATTTTTATAGACCACTAAGCCGCAGCAAGTCATATCACTTTCATCTGAAACTATAAAAATGGTCAGTGTTTTCCATTTAGTTGTGCTCATAATTGTGATACAAGTAAGAAGCAAACATGAACAAATACCATAAAAAACGTCACAATTGGGATCTGAAAAGTGGTCGTAATTGCCAGGAAACTATTAGTCACAGAAATACTAGTAACTAAGCCTTTAAGTTTATCAAGGATGTCCTCTGCAGCCTACAGCAGATACCGGAGTGCATGCAGAGTTTTGACTTATTCTTCCTGAAATTATTGAGGCGGAAGCATAAGCACTGTGGCAGGGCATTTGAAGTGATGCAGTCATTCACTGACCACAGTTGACTGCAGATGAAATAATAAATTCGAAGAGTAATCCATACTTTGATGACCAAGGACGCAAGGATACTCGAAGTTGATTAAATACTGTTTGTCTTTTTCCTAAATTTGACAACTCGTACGGTAATCAGTACTTTCTTTCCTTCCGATGTCAAGGTACTTACACCATCTATTCTACTCATATGCTAGTTCCATTTGGAGTATAAAAATTATAATATTTTGTTTAGTCTTCAACTCCAATTTGACTCCAAGACAAATATCCAGCATTTTAATTGAAATTGGACAAACATATAAACATAGTAAACGACATAGATGCTAACATATACCTTAAATAGCATACTTTTACTTCAAAGAGACATTTATACCTTGTAGTTTTGGTTCAACGATAAGGCCATTAAATATCTATAGTCTATACCCAATGCAACAAGCAAACCTATCTTTGATTTGGCATGTTCCAAGCTCAGTCAAAAATTGGTTCTCCAGTCAGTAAACACGTCTTCTATTTTAATGTTAACCATGTGACTATTAAAATTCTTGTCGAATGAGAGTCTTGAGTAAAACCAAATTATTATATCTTCTCCAACTTGCAACAAACAAATGACAATTTTGGAAGAAACAAAAAAATAATAATTTCCTGATTTTGGAGAGTCAAACAGGTTATTCGCTGGATAGTTGTACTATTCCAAATTCACATATCAGGCATTTGTGGGTTTAAACTTTCCTGCTTTACATTCAATACTCTCACCAGTCACCATGAAAGAAAAAAAAGGGAAAAAAAGGAAAAAAGACAAATTCAGTCATGTTCTCTGCTTCCAAACGGAGATCAGTATGGATATATGATCAACTGTCAATTTGTGGCATAATGTCTTCCTCCTCAGGGTTTATGACCTCCATGAGAGACACCATGACATCTCCAGTATTAAACTTATCACATACCAATAAGTGGAGCATAGAAAGACAGCTTCAGGTTCCAAATGGAAACAACGTCAAACCTGAGAATGTTGAGCACCAACACCCGCAGCAGCACCATTTGGACCTCTGAAAACAATGGGTACAGATATCTGCCCAGCAGACATGTAATTTGATTTTGCAGCAGAATTAATGATGTGATCAATAGCCTGCAGCAATGACATGTCCATAGTTATATTGAGTCATTCTCTTGTACTATAATATGGTTAAAAAGATGTTCATATGTTTTATTTATTTATTTACTTATTTATTCGCTGATGCATCATTGAAAGTACATCCAAAAGCCTTGCCCAATTCCTCCCATCCGCAAACATATAAAGTAAGAGAAAACATAATGAAAGCTTCTACCTTCATATCAATAGAAATAACAAAGTAAAACTAAAATGCAACATCTCACTGAACCATGGCTCAGATTGCGGACTGAACTCCAATTTAGATCTTGTTAATGAATTCAAAAAATCTGATCATATTCACATTTTATTATGAAGTACAATTTTGCTGGACTCTATTCTGTCATGTTTGTCTAAAATGGAAACCAGCAATTGTAATGCAAAGCACACAACAATATACTAGTGCCATGTTCTCTAAAACATGGGTGATCAAACAGGCTAAAATCATTTCTCAATCAATTGTTCAGGTGAGGTCATCATTTGAAGCAACTCTATCCACCAATATGATGTATGTAAGCCGACATAGGCCCTGTTCTTTTGGACTTATTTTTCATTTTTCGATTCGATTCGATTCGATTCGATTCGAGTCCATTCGATTCGATTCGATTCGAGTCCATTCGATTCGATTCGATTCTTTTCTTCTTATTAATATTATTAATCTTAATTATTATTATTGTTATTATTACTAATAATATTACTATTATCGTTGTTGTTGTTGATTACTATTATTATTATTATTTACCATTATTATTATTATTATTTACCCTTAATATATATTTGATTCGATTCGAGTCCATTCGATTCGATTCGATTCGAATCCATTCGATTCGATTCGATTCATTCGATCAAAAAGAACAGAGCCATAGTTCATCAAGAAGAAAAAACAACAGTCCTTGTCCATTTCAATTCTACATGCTATAGCTTAAAGCTGGTTTAACGAAAAATGGATTAATAAAATAGAAAATAAGTGGTGAATCAGTATTCTGAGGTCTTTAAGAGATCCATGAACAACAGAAGATCCTTTGCTTGCAGGTTGCTATTCACAGCTAGAAAATTTTCCAACGATAGATCTTAAAAGAATGATGAAACATGTGAAGAAGATCTGATAAATTTTCTATGATGCTAAAACATTGTGTCGTAGGGAAGAACTTTAACCTGCATAGAGAAGTTGAAAGTCATAAACTCAACAACAGGCCTTAGACCATAATATGCTGCACCAACTCCAATTCCAGCAAACCCGGCCTGTAGTAAGTACATGGTTGAGAAAATATTCAATTTAAAATTTTTTAAAACAATGAATTTCAACAGGTGAGTCATGTTCCATGATGTATGTGTTGATTTTACAATATCAATCACGTATTGTGACATGACAATAGCAATTATCTCAAACTCATCGTCGTCTCATGATATTTTCCATATAAATGGAAAAACCTATGATGTTGACGGTTTTGGAATTTCGTTCTATTTCTCCTTCATATGAAGGTTGCGACAGGAAGGGCATCCGGCGTAAAACTTTGCCACTTTGTTATTTGCATGAGTTATGGTGTTAACTAATTTTAGACAATTAAACGACACTATAATCTTCATGCCACCGACCCCAACATAGTTGGGATTAAGGTGCTGTTGATGATGATGATGATGAATGAATTTCAACAGGTAAATACAACCTCCGTGATGGGTGTGTCAAGCACCCTCTCAGGACCATACTTCTCCAAAAGCCCTTTTGAGATCTAGCATATAATATAGTATATAGTACTAATTAGCGAGAGAAAAATATCCCAATAGAGAAAATCCATAACTTAACTAACACTAACCTTATATGCTCCCTGATACTCACCGACCTGCATAACACTAACTTAGTCAACATAATATCCTAAAACCCGTAGGGACTAAGTAACCAATTTCCAAAAGAGTAAACATTCTTTCCGTCTCATAAACCAAATTAAAACTTCTAATGATACCTCTTCACCCATTAAAAAGACTTTGGGATCAGCAGACATCTCTTCATCAAGTGCTGAATTCAAAGCATCACGCACAGTCATCTGCGAGATAAAGAAAGAGCACCATTTAGCATGAACTGGTGAACATTATTGAAGTGATATGCTGGAAATTAACATAGGAACATTTAGTGCCAGCTTCTTTTGTATTATGATCAATCTTTTAAAACATAGAGAAGAGGAGTAAAACAGCCTTCAAACATAAGTTTACATGTTAAGTGAATAATGTTATGAGACCTTTCAAACAATATCCAGCTGTACCAACAGTTCCTTCCTCACCCACACATCATGGCTTCACCAAAAAACACAATTTCTGACAACATGGAAGTAGGTGTTACCTCCTTTGCTGAGGAAGAAAATGTGCGGGCTGCAATTACTCGAATTCCTTGCTCAAAGCCCTTTTCAAGCCAAAATTAAAATACAAACAACCAATCACCCACATTACGAACAGCAAATAATCAAATTGACTAACAAAAGCCTGAGATTTACCATAACAGTATTGCCTCTGCAGGCCACTGTTTGCCTTAAAATCCCCAACATACCTTCCTCTCTCTAGAACTACCTGAGGAACATAAAACAACACCGCCAGATCATCACACATACACATAAACAAAGAGAGCCTGACAAGCAAATATCTCCAATTTATGATCAAGTCTTACGACATAAAGCTCACTGACGGTAAATACAGCACACCTGCCAACAAAAGGAATACCTACCTACCCACCTACCGAAACACAATATTTGATCAGACAATATGCTGAAAGAAATGTTACCAAACCGAAAATGACCAACATAAAAACTAACAAGAAAGATGATCAACCTGGTCGATTTACTTGACGGATTTGGACGGGAGAAAGTCGGAAATATATTTCCTTTAATGCTGTCTTTATATTATTTCCAGAATATATTTTAAAATATTTTCTTATACATGATAGATCTAATTTTATTACAATTTTTTTTTCTTCCATATAAAATCTCCAATATTTTCTTAATTTTTACTAGGCCTGGACAACTAATCCCGACGTCTCGAGTCTGCCTCGCCCCGCATCGGGACGAGGCGAGACCAAAATTTTAAAACTCAGGGCCCGTCCCGTCTCGTTTTAAAAACTTGGGACGGGCCGTTCGATCGATCCTCGTAGGGATTCAGATCGAATTAATTTTCGTTTTACCGCTTCTGTTGGGCCTTCGTTTTAGGCACCGAATCCCAATAGTGGTATCGAAGCATAGGTCTTGCGATCGTATATTCGATATTGGCATTTGGAATGCTCGATTAGATGGTGAATGATTTGGAATCATTCTAGTCATAATCGTGGTATATGTTTTTCGTTCGTAATAGTTGTATTTTTCGTAAGTTTATGTCTAAATATAAATCTTAAATTTATTGGAAATATGATTTATATTGGAGATATGAAAGTCCGAAAATATAGATATTGGATATCCGGTCGAAAATCTAGCCCTGAATCGTCGTCAGATGACTTTTTGGACAAAGGGTCAAATCTGGCCGAGGGCGACTCGGCCGTGTCCTGGGTGAAACGGGCCGTGTCCGGCAGTCTGCAAGCCACTGCCAGCAGACATGGCCGTGTGGTGACACGGCCGTGCAGCAGACGACTGACCGCCGTGTCTGGCAGAAGCTCGGAGGTGACTCAACCGAGTCATTTGACACGGCCGTGTCTGGCCGGAATGTCTAGACATCGCCGGCAGACCCGTCGTGCCACTCGGCACGGTCCGTATCTGGACGGCAGGCTGCCGATGGTGACTCGGCCGTGGCAGGCCAGTTTCACCCCAGCTTGATTTTTTCGTGTATTCTTGAAAATTAATCTCCCGCATATTAGATTGAATTTAATATGATTAAAATGATTCATGGTACTTCATTTTATAAGGGAAATTTGATTAATTGGAATATTTATGGGTGACCGAATTGTTTGAACGTTTTTCATATTACCGGTTGTGTGAATCGATTGGATTGGTTCGTATTGTTGATTGGATCAATGTATCTCTACGCTTTCCGTTTATATAGTATTTATTGGATGAATACTTTTGAATGGGGATGTGGTTCATGGACTTAGTTTTGAATCGTTCGGTTTTATTCGATTGGGTTGTAAAGGCTATTTTGAGCCTATTTGTTTTACTAGAAATATTTGTATCTAGGATGCAATTTTTCAATGTAAAATTTATATGTAATAACGAAGACCGGAGGAAGATCCGTTTCGAGAAGACGAAGATTCAAGACGAAGACTTGTAATTAGATTACAGAGTTTTTGTTTTCTAGGAACGGTCCATGAACCACATGTTGGTAGCAACTAGTTTGTGAATGGTTGTTTCATATTGTATGAATGCCTCAAACGCGCTTAAATGATTAATGTGCAAAGTGTAACGTTAATCGCGAAAATTCTCCCACGACAAATTATTAAGTTTATAAGGTTTCAAGGTTTTCCTTCCCTCCATCGAGCTTTCGGGAAATTGAAATCCAAACCGGATGTGCTATGCTTCCGAGTTATCGGGGTAGTCATTCGGGGAGGATGGATAAATTATCGGGAGCGCATTGGATGCCTTCGATTGGAGCAAATTTTATCCCTAGAAACATGATAGGTTGCCGGATCATATTAGGTATGGTTATGTATACTTAATGAAACGTAAATCCGAGGCCTTTGAGAAATTCCAGGAATTCATGGCCCTAGTCGAGAAACAAACTGGAAACCATATCAAAGTACTTCGGTTGGACCGAGGTGGCGAGGATATGAGTACAGAGTTTGACAAGTTCCTGAAGAAACATGGAATAGTATCACAACTAACACCTCCAGGCACTCCTTAGTTAAATGGTGTGTCGGAAAGAAGGAACCATACCTTGTTGGACATGGTCCATTCCATGCTAGGCTACACTGACTTACCGATTTACCTGTGGGGGTATACACTCCTGACTGCTGCATATATCTTGAACATATGTCCTTCCAAATCCGTTCCTAAAACTCCACATGAGATGTGGGAGGGCAGAAAACCAAGTCTTAATCACATTAGGATTTGGAGATGTCCCGCCTATGTTAAGGAGACTAAGGTGGACAAAATGGAAGCGAGGTCCGTGAGGAGACATTTCATTGGATTCCCATTTGAGGCGATGGGTTATCTATTCTACATGCCCTAAGATCGAAAGATCATTATTGCTTTCCATGCACACTTCCTGGAAGATGAGTTCATTCAGGAAGGCGGGGCAGGTATAAATATTTCTTTGGAAGAATACAATGAAACTCCTCAGGAGACACCTGTGCAAGAAATTGGAACCGAACTTTCTGTAACACAAGTACAACCACCTCGTAGGTCTATTAGAGTGTCTCAATTACCTCAGAGGTATAGTTTTATGCACTTGGAGGAACTGGATTTCCACGAGGTTCCAGGTGATAAATAAGAGACCGACCCACGACCAATGACCTAGCAATGGTGGATGTAGACTCCATGAAATAGACTGTAGCAGTCTTAATGTAGTTGGGACCTTTGTTTTGAAGAGGCAGTCAAAGAGTTTGACTTCGTGCAAAATGAAGAGGAACCTTGTGTATACAAGAGGGTTAGTGGGAGCAAGATCGTATTGTTAGTACTATATGTAGATGACATTCTACTAATAGGAAATGATGTGGGAATGCTCAGTTCTATGAAAGCTTGGCTTTCGAGTAATTTCTCCATGAAAGACTTGGGAGAAGATGTAAAACCCTAAATTTTGACTTTCCATTTTGACAATAATTTGAAACTATGACTTGCGTTAAACTTCTACTTCTGGAAACTTGGAAACTTATGTCCTTACTAAGCTGAGACCTAAATTACAGACCACATTTGAATCTTTGTTGAGCGTTTGAAACACCCGACTCATCTTTTGTGAAACCCCTTCCTAATACTCGACAACCATGGGCTTATATTGGACCCTTTACATAAACTTGGACCTTTGGAAACTAACTAAACTACTAAAGCCCTAAACAGCCCATAAACTCGAGCCCATTCCCTCCCCTCTTTCACCTATGTTACGGTTTACCAACTAAACACACGCTCCTCTATCTTTTTCTCATTCACAAGAAGATACCGCATCTATTTTCCCTCCTCCACCAAAACCCTAAGCAGCCGTCATCTCATTTGTTCAACCCTCGAGACCAAGAAAGAAGAAGGTGTTTTGGTGGCGATTGGTGTTTGGTCTCGTGTGTTCTTCTTCCTTTTTAATCGGTTCTTGTGGTATTTCTCAAACCCTTGTTTCTTTGATCTTGAATTCGACATATATATATATATATATACATCTATATGAAAACCAAATATATAATATGTGTAACGTAATGATATGGGTATAAGGGTTGTTTAGAATCTGTAATAACCTAACTAAAACATGATTGAATTCAGATTAAAGGTGGAAAACAAGATATGGTTCGATTAGGGTTTTAAAAGAGTTGGTGTTTGTTATGATTTCATGTATACATGTTGTCCAGAATTTAAGTCATATTGCAAGAGGTGAATCTTTATGATACCAACATGTGTTTTGCATGATTTTTGAGTCTAAAACTAAGTTTAAAGAGGTTACTAAGTGTTCCAATTGTATTGGATGGATTTGAGTTTGTCTTGATCCTATTTTTGAATTTTATGAGACGATGTGTCAAAACTGTGTTTGCAGAATTTGATTTCAGTCGTGGTTTCTGATTTTTCATGTTCAAACCATAAGGAGTTAGAAGCTCTCCTTTTTCCGGGGAAATATTTAAGTTATGTGTGACTCCCTGAAATTTTTGTGGACTTTTCTAAAGTGCTGAAATGGGTTAGTTTAAAACAAACCTTCTGTGTGTATCTGCAGATCCAAATCTGAATATGTTAGCATAAATGATTTTTTACAGGGAGTTCCACTTAAAAATAAAATCTGGTAAAATTTATGTAGACTCCTAAGATATTATATCTTCTGTGAGAATTTTGGTGAATTTTTATCTTGACATATGGCCTGGTATTAAAATTCGTAAAGTGAAGGCTAAAACATAACAAAACCAGAATTTTGTTAGAAGTTGAGATTTTTGTGATTTTAATACCATCTAATATATTTGAACCCTAAAATGCACTTGAACATTAATTATGATATAATTGGTCATATATTAAAATAATTCCAATAACGATACCCTAATCACATTAATAAATGGTGTTAAGTAATTAAGAACCCGTTATGACATTAATGAGCTAATAAGCATAAAATTAACCTAATTCGTGTAGATTCGCTTAAGAAGGAGTGACTTCCTATTCTTATGTTATGACATGGTTTCGTTAGCGGTTTAAGATACGGATATTCTTGATACCCCCTTCTCTCTACCATTGTTATCAATTGTTTCGTTTGTTTGATTATTCGTACGGATATTCTTGATACCCCCTTCTCTCTACCATTGTTATCAGTTGTTTTGTTTGTTTGATTATTCGTGCGGATATTCTTGATACCCCCTTCTCTCTACCATTGTTATCGGCTGTTTCGTTTGTTTTGATTATTCGTACGGATATTCTTGATACCCCCTTCTCTTTACAAATGTTATCAGTTATTTCGTTTGTTTGATTATTCGTACGGATATTCTTGATACCCCCTTCTCTCTACCATTGTTATCGGTTGTTTCGTTTGTTTTGATTATTCGTACGGATATTCTTGATATCCCCTTCTCTCTACCAATGTTATCGGTTGTTTTGTTTGTTTTGATTATTTGTAAGAATATTCTACCCTTTCTTAGTAAGGGTTCTGATTCTATGTACTATTGTTATTGTTTGTTTCGTATAGGTACAGATATTCTGACCTTTCTTATAAGGTTTCTCATGATCTCTTTCATATTCTGACCTATTTAGCTTCTGATTTGATACCATTGCTATGATCCCCTTCTGTTTTGAACTTTTGCTATGATCCCTTTGTTATGAACCTCTGATATGAACCTTTGCTATGAACTTTTACTATATACCTTTGCTATGCACTTCTGAACCATTTGATATGAACCATCAGATATGAACTGTTTTGATATGATATCTGACTCTAAGTTTGATACCCGAGCCATTTCCCTAGCCATGAAGGTAACATGGCCGTGTCATTGATGCACCAATGGCATGACTCCAGTGTGGTCGAGTGATGTGCCACCCCGTCCCTTATCTGTTATATGTTATGGCCACTATGATTATGATTTGTCTGCCGGGGCGTATGGATGCATCCTAGATTTGTTTCTGTATCTGTTATGATTTGTTATGATATATTTGTCTGGTGATTGATGGTGGGTGCAATCCACGTCCTTCACATTTCTGGGAGCTAGCTAATCCATTTGGTTAATGAGGACTCCCCTCATATTATTGGCTAATTGAGAGGTCTCCCCTATATATGATATGAAGATATATGGTTACATCTGTTATGATATGATCTGATCTGTTCTGGGCTCGTGGTGGATTAATGTCTTACCTTTCATTATTCCTACCCTCTTGTTTATACCTTATGCTATTGCCCCAATGCACTATATCCTATTATCCTTTGATTCTCCATATTCTTGTTTCAGTTGACTCACGAGATTTGTTCAGTTGATCGTTAATCCCTTATTCATTTGACAGATGACATTCTTTTCAGCAGGAGCTTATTTATTCTTTTCTTATCCTTACATACGTATCAGTTATTCGTTTGTTTATATATTTGTTCACTGAGCTTTTTAAGCTCAGCCGCATTTCTTTTCTCTGCGGCAGGTTGTTAAGCTAGGAGCTGGGGCTATCTTTGGGATTGAGAGTAGGAGATGAACGTGGATTTACCCTAAACATCTTAGACTTTGATACCATTGTTATTTCACCTTCGTTTAGATTATATTTTATTTCATTTGGTTATCTTGGATCTTATGTAACGATCAAGTCATGTTGACTTGTTTTCCTTTGATATTATTTAAGACTTCCGCTTGCGTTTATTTATGTATGTTCTGATATGCCACCACAATGTGATACTTCTACCCTTGTTGGGTTTGGGGTGTCACAAATTATGGTATCGGAGACCTAGGTTCGACCTATAGAGCTTAGGCTATGACCTGTGAGGATTGGGTAGACATTAGGTTTCCTTCTTCATCTTATCCTTTCGTACATCTTTATTTTGACCTTGCTAATCGTTTCTGATAATCGATTCATTGGACCATTTGAGATTCTTGATCGTATTGGGGAGGTTTCGTATCGTCTGGATCTACCTCCACAGTCATCGCATTTTCATGATGTCTTCCATGTATCTCTTCTGAGGGAATACAATTACCATCCGCTATATGTTGTGTCTTATCCTTTGGATCAAATCCAAGCCGATATGTTTCTTTATGTGGAACCCGAAGCTATTTTGGATCGACAAGATAGGGTCATGAGAAACAAAGTTATCCATTTGTGAAAATTCTTTGGAAGAATCACCCAGAGCGTGAAGCTACCTGGGAGACCGAAGAATCGATGCGAACTAGTTACCCTCATTTCTTTTCATAGTCTGGTACGTCTCTATTTCACATTCAATTCAATTTCGGGGACGAAATTTTCTTTTAGAGGGGAAGAGTTGTAAAACCCTAAATTTTGACTTTCCATTTTGATAATAATTTGAAAATTTGACTTGCGTTAAACTTCTACTTCTGGAAACTTGGAAACTTATGTCCTTACTAAGCCGAGACCTAAATTACATACCACATTTGAATCTTTGTTGAGCGTTTAAAACACCCGACTCATCTTTTGTGAAACCCCTTCCTAATATTCGACAACCATGGGCTTATATTGAACCCTTTACATAAACTTGGACCTTTGGAAACTAACTAAACTACTAAAGCCCTAAACAGCCCATAAACTCGAGCCCATTCCCTCCCCTCTTTCACCTATGTTATGGTTTACCAACTAAACACACGCTCCTCTATCTTTTTCTCATTCACAAGAAGATACCGCATCTATTTTCCCTCCTCCACCAAAACCCTAAGCAACCATCATCTTCAACCCTAGAGACTAAGAACGAAGAAGGTGTTTCAGTGGTGATTGGTGTTTGGTCTCGTGTGTTCTTCCCCCTTTGTAATCGGTTCTTGTGGTATTTCTCAAACCCTTGTTTCTTTGATCTTGAATTCGACATATATGTATACATCTATATGAAAACCAAATATATAATATGTGTAACATAATGATATGGGTATAAGGGTTGTTTAGTGTAACACCCCAAATGGCGGTTATTACAGTGTCGTGAATCCCACACTGGACCCACCAGGCGATATCCAAAACAGGTTAAATAAATATTATTTGTGATACCGAATCACAACGAATAGTCATTTCTCCGATTAGGAGTTTATTAAAATATGGCCAACGGCCTTACAACACCCAGGATCCAAAAAACAAGTATAAACCATATGGAGATGGAGAATACTTCAAATGTCAAATACAACCAAAAAGTAATTTAAATGAAACAGGAGATAACATAACGCGGTTTAACATAACCGGACAACAAGAGATGTGGGGCCCCCGAACTAGTATCCTCCGAACCCTTCGCCGTCGACATGCTCTTCCCGTGTCTTGCCTTTGCCTCGACCTAAAATACAATACAAGTATTTCGCCCAACACAGGGTCAGATATACATGATAATCAATTCTTCCGACATTATACAATTCACATATATAGATCTCAAGAAAATCATTCCGACTGTTAATCATACCCCTCGGGCGTATGGAACAATCAGTCACAAAATATCGAACACATCCAATCAAACATGGTCTGTGAACGATTAACATTATGGCTCAAGATGGACATCACAGTACGCCCGATCTGGAAATGTGTCCGTGCACAAGCCACCAACGAGTATCGATCGAATACACGTGTGGTCTTGTACCTAATCAGTCTCACGAAGCCAACAACTCGTGTGCACAGTCCAGTGTGAAGCCAACAACCAACACACGTAACACATGTTTTGCATATTTATTCACGTTATGGTTATGAAAATGAAATGTCTAATTAGTTTATATTGTAGATAATGTGGTGTGTTGGTGTCACACGGAAGATCACATTATCGGTGCCTTATAAAATAATATAATATTCAACACATATAATTATTAGACAAATTATATGAAAGGTTGTAGTGTATGTTTGAGATTAGTTGGTCATGACTATTAGCATACATTAGCGTATTAGCATACGTTGAACTGGATCGAGGTGAGATAGTGTCTTCTGTACTGACTGTAAGAAGAGCGTAAATCTCAGATAATTATTATTTCTTAATCCTAAGCATATAATATTGAATTGTGTATTTATAATACTTATTACTTTGATTTACCATGGGTGAGAGTTAAAATGATCGACTCAATAAGCTTCGTATCTTGGAAAATAATGTTATTTATATGACAACTATTATTATTACTAGAAATCGTATCCCGACTCGTGCGAGTTGGTGATGTCCCCTTGAGAAGCTCGATAATGATTATTATATTAAACCCTGCAGGTGAATTTTATTCCGATATAATAATAAGGTTCGAGTGGTACTACTCTTGCATAAGATATTAATTAATTAAAGCTGTCAGTAGCCTATAATTGATTAATGGACATTCAATATCTTAAACACGGGAAATAATATATTTAAATAAGGAGCCCAATTTCGTAAATTTACATTTGGGTTGGAAATGCAATATTAATTCTTTAGTGGATTGAATTGATATTAATAGACTTAATATATTAGGAAAGGTCCTAATAAGGAAATTTGAGGTCTATTAGGAGTCATTCCCTAATCCTCCTTAAGATGTCTAGTAATAGTCCAAAAGCCTATATATAGAACTTATGGTATGGCCGATTTTTGTGCTCTTTTGCAAGGTTGTGAGATCAAATTTTTCTTCTTGTGTTTAATTGTAGATCTAGACTTGTGTCTTTGGTTCTACAATTTAGATAACACATCAAATTTTCTAAGTGTGTTCATGCAATACTAGAAAATAAAGAAAAATCGAGTGACCACATACAAAACGGGTTCTGCCGATCCATAGATGTCCAAGAAAGGTCCGGTAGTTCGTTGCCCATACAAAGTCCGGGTTAAGGTGGATTATACAGTAGAAGGTCTAAAGGTAGAAATACAAGGTGATCTGTCATACCACCAGTATTACATGCTGTTTCACGTTGAGCGATCATTTCTATTTCTACTGTTTAATTAATAAATGTACTCTGTCACGATAAACGTATTTTGAATGATATGTTCGTACTGTATTATCATGAATAAAGCTTGTCCACACCTGTTATTCTTGTAATGTGATTGTATGATGGTTGATGATTTGTCGGTGACATACCTTGATGTTGTTGGCCAATTATCGGTGCGAATATGACGGTGGCCAATATATTGTTCCCCGAGAGATTACTCGACGAGATTGAGAGGGAGTCACGTTATAAGGAATCAATGTGATAATAACTTAGTGAACAAACTGAACCTTACGTACGTTATAAGATGTGTATTACGTCCGCTAGGTGTGTGAAATTACGTACGCTAAAGATGATACCTTACGTACGTAACACGGTCTTTGGTCTTCGGATAGGGAATCTTCGTCGGATGGTGCATTGTCAGACCAACTTTCGGCGTGATAGCGACAGGCAAGTCAACGGGTGTTACGTACGTTATCCGACTTTCGTTGCGTACGTGACGATGTGTGTGATTTAGTCCCCATAGTTTTGAGATTTCCTTATGTACGTTGAGCTTTCTACGATAACGTACTTAACATGACTTACGTACGTAAAGCTTCAGGCCTAACATACATAAAGACATTCCGGATTTATAAAAGGACACCCTCCCTTTCATTTCTTCCGACCCAAAACTCACCCCTTACTCTTGTATACCATCCTCTACCTTCCATAAGTCGATTTTAGCTTCCCTAATCAAGTGTTATCCTGTTGGAGTGAGTTGATCAAGCTCCGGAGGAGGTTTTGAAGGTGCTACCCTCTCATTCTTCGTCGTCCTTCGTCGTTCTTCATCCTCTGTTGTCAATTAAGATAAGTTTATTGAATCTTGAACTCATTTCAGTGTTGTTATACGAATCATACTAAATTTCGGATGCCTTGGGTAGTTTAAAACTTTCGATAATGATCGGAACGGTGAAAACTATCACAACTGTTAATCGATGCCTATGTAGCTAGTAATTGGAATGGATGATGGTAGTACTCAACCGAATTGTTGATCACCAACACCTTATAATCATCTTGCTGAAGATTTCAATTATAATCCTATTACCATATCGTAAAAACATTAATAATTCCTTGCAGAACTAACTAAATAGGTATTCAAACATGTTAGGACTTCGGAGAATTAGTCCTTAATCGTTCCATTCTAGTAATTTAAACTAAAATTAGTGATGTAATTACGGAGGTCTTGAGCCATAATCACAACGTAGGAATATTGTATTAGAACATTGGTCAACGAGATGGCAAATTGTAAAATGGAAAACCGAGGAATTTACTGGTATGAATTATGGTCAAAATAGAGAATCTCGATTTTGGCGACATGAACAACTAAGTTTAGGATCCTAACGGGACGGGGGGGAAATTGCCATTAATCATCATTGTTACCATAAGATGTTAATCGACGAATATGTAATAGGTTGAGATTTCGGGTGTGGTCGTTCGGGTCGTTGTGTTATCAAGGGAGTAACTCTCGTCGGATTTCAGGCAAGTGAATCTTGCTCGGACCTTACATCTTAAAATTTCAGAATATTGCATGTGTTATTGTCTATGAAATGGTGCTCATCTTATCTATCTCGTCCGGAGTATTCCTGTGTAGATACTTCCGTGACCCTTGGTTGCGGCCTTCGGAGTTTATATGTTGATATATCTTGTGGAACGGTGTTGAGGGATAAAACCTAAATGGTACCCACATCCGGAGTATTCCTGTGTAGATACTTCCGTGACCCTTGGTTGCGACCTTGGGAGTTTATGTGTTGGTAAAAGAAATGACGTTGAATATTCGGTGATAACCTTGTTTCCTGAATTTATCTGATTCTATCAATGAAAATATTTTGGGGCGTTACAGAAAATGGTATCAGATCCGAAAACTCACGCGGAAAGTTGTATCAAAATATTTTGGAGACGTTTTGCCTTCAAAAGTCCAACATTCCTGGCGACCGTAACTCCTCGAGGAATGTCGAGGTAAAATACACGTAAACGATTGAGAATCAGGTATAATGTTTGAATTCAGTAAAAACTCAGAGACTATTTGTGCTACACTAACCTTCTAGATCGAACAATCATCACTAATGGCACGTCGTGGAGCTAGAAGGAACGTAAACGCTGCACAGGGTTCCGCTATGAATCAACAGGTAGACAGGAATACCGGTGAAACTAACCTAGCCGAAAATCATCCACCGCCCGTTAATCAGGATGAACAGGAGGCGGACAATCAGAACAACGGGGGATTTGATCCAGCCTTCGTCTAGACCCTCACCAAGGCCATTGCTATGGGGATCGCTCAGGTCAACCGGGCAGAATGGGTACCGGTCATTGACATAGAAGAGAACATTGGGAAGGACCGTTGGTTGGGAGAGATGCTGAAGGCCAGACCGCCATTATTAGATAGATCAGGGGATAACCACGTGGACGATTGGATCTTCGAGATGGAGACTGCCTTTGAGGTGATCGGTTGCCCAGGGAACCGAAAGGTACCGCTCGGAATGAACGAGCTCCGCGATACCGCAGCCCGATGGTGGAGGACCTATAAGCCAGAGGACAGAGTAGTCGGATGGACCGAGTTTTTCAAACTATTGAGAGACGAGCATCGCCAGTCGGCAGATCGCTCAAGCGCGGAGTTTCTTCAGTGCAGGACCTCAGAACTTACCAGTACCCGAAATCATTCGAGCTTACAGGACCGAACTAAGCTATGTCGCACAGATGGTTCCATCGGAATGTCAACGAATTTGCCACCTTGCTCAATGGTTGCGGGAATATGTTCAATGTTACGCGGCCGGGTTTCACTGCACCACTCTAATGGCATATGAGGACGTAGTCACAGCATACGCCGGTACGGTTGTCAGTTCGGATACCGCACATAACCAGAAGAAGCAGAAGACATCTAATCAGTCTGGGAGCACCAGCAGAATGAACTCGGGAATTGGGTTCTCCTCTAAATCAGCAGCTTCATCCCAACAGAAAGGAGCACCTGATGGGCCCTCTCGCCGGAGCTGTTTCAATTGTGGCATAGCGGGGCATACCATGAGCCAGTGTCGTAAGGCATCTACAAATAGTTTTTCATGCGGAAAGGGTTGGAACATGTCTCTCTACTGTTCACGGATCAAACCTACACCAATTTCGGCCCCTCAGAGTCAGCAAGGCTCGGTTCAAACATCCAGAGCATTCTCCATGTCGACTATCGATCCCCACCTTACCAAACTCCTCCATACGGTGCTGGAAGAGGACGTGGGCGCGGGGGAGGCACTGCACCCTCCTCAGGGACACAGCCATCCCGCGTGTTCGAACTAAGAGCTACTGATAATCAGACTGCACCTACCATCTCAGGTACACTTCTTATTAATTCCCAGCCTGTTCATGTACTGTTTGATACTGGAGCAACTCATTCGTTCATATCCATGGAATGTGTTAACCGTTTGAATCTTCCTTGTGTACCTTGTGAATCTTTTACTGTTAAGCTACCCGAGGGTAGCAGGGTGGGGGGTAATTTGGAAGTTCGAAACTGCCCGATCCGCATCGATAATCAGGGCTGGACAGATAATCTCATAGTTTTTCCACTCCAGAACGAAGACGTTATTTTGGGTATGGACTGGATGACAATGCACAGGACGGTATTAGACACCTATCACATGACAGTTTCCATTGCAACTCCCGACGGTTCCACTCACATAATCAGAGACCGAGAACACTTTAGTACTAAGGGGTTCCTCAGTCTCCTTACAGCAGGAGTACCTTGTGACATTTTTCCCGATGAATTACCAGGATTGCTGCCACGACGGGAGGTCGATCTATCGATTGAACTTGAGATAGGAACGACGCCTATGTCTAAGGCACCATACAGGATGGCACCAGCCGAGATGAAGGAATTAAAGTTACAACTCGAAGAATTTCTAAGGAAGGGGCTCGTTCGTCCGAGCACTTCGCCATGGGGTGCGCCCGTCCTTTTTGTTAAGAAAAAGGACAACTCCATGCGCCTGTGTATCGATTACAGAGAAATTAATAAAGTCACTATTAAGAACCGCTACCCGCTACCGAGGATTGATGATTTACTGGATCAACTACAGGGAGCGACTGTGTTTTCAAAGATCGATTTACGTTCTGGATATCACCAATTGAGAATTCGAGAAGAGGATATTCCGAAGACCGCATTTCGATCAAGATACAGGAACTAGGAGTACATGGTGGTGTCGTTTGGCTTGACTAATGCCCCATCCATTTTCATGGAATTGATGAACAAGATCCTGATAGAATTTCTCGATAAGTGTGTGGTAGTTTTTATTGACGACATTTTGATCTATTCCCGGAGCCGACAAGAGCATGAGGAACACTTGAGGCAGGTGTTGAGTGTTTTGAGGCAACACCAAATTTATGCCAAACTTTCTAAATGCGAGTTCTGGATGCCGGAGGTGACCTTTTTGGGACATGTAATTTCAGCAGAAGGCGTTAAGGTGGAACCCCAGAAGATCGAGACAGTTATGAGTTGGGAACCACCAAGAAACGTCAAGGAAGTGAGGAGTTTTCTGGGTTTGTCAGGATATTATCGACAGTTTGTCGAAGCTTTCTCTAGTATTACCCGGCTATTGATGAATCTACTAAAGAAGAGTAACAAGTTTGTCGGGACAACATATTGTCAGGAGAGCTTCGACGAACTGAAGAGGAAACTGACTACCGTGCCAATACTGGTACTACCGTAGGGCATGGAAGGATTCATAATATACACCGATGCATCTAAGCATGGACTTGGATGTGTATTCATGCAAAATGACAGAGTTATTGCATATGCCTCTCAACAACTTAAACCATATGAGGTGAACTATCCGACGCATGACATGGAACTGGCTGCAGTGGTCCACGCCCTTAAGATTTGGAGACACTACCTTTATGGGGTTACCTGTAAGATTTTTACGGACCACGAGAGTTTGAAATACATTTTCACCCAGAGGGAGTTAAACATGAGACAGAGGCGTTGGCTGGAGCTGATCAAGGATTACTATGTGGAGATTTTATATCACCCTGGAAAGGCCAATGTCGTAGCAGATGCACTGAGTCGGAAAACTGCACAGGAGATGACACTATCCGGTTTAACGGTACAATCGGAATTGCAGCAAGATCTAAGGAGAAATGACATTGAAGTATGGATACAACAACGCCAGGGACAATTGTGCTAAATTAACATTCATTCATCCTTGATGGACGAGATACGCCTGGCACAAATGGAAGACCTAGAACTTCGTGCGATCGGCGCAAGGCCGAAAGGGGAATTATTTCAGATTACAGGATCCAAGGGAACTTGGTGAGGTTTAAGAACAAAATTTGTATTCCACCGAATGACGAGCTCAAACAAACTATACTCAAGAAAGCTCATTCTATTCCTTATTCGGTACATCCCGGGATGAGCAAAATGTATAAGGATCTGCGGAAGAGCTTCTGGTTGAAGAACATGAAACAGGAGGTAGCGAGGTTCGTTGCTCAATGTATGACATGTCAGCAGGTGAAGATAGAACACCGCAGGCTGGCCGGAATCATGCAACCTTTACCCATTCCGGAATGGAAATGGGAGAGCATATCAATGGATTTTGTAACCATGTTACCAATGACGGCCGGAGGAAAAGACGCGATATGGGTCATTGTAGACCGACTGACGAAGTCGGCACATTTCATTCCAATTCAAGAGGCCACCGGGACAGAGCAGCTGGCCACCATCTTTATCTGGGAAATCGTGAGACTACATGGCGTCCCCTCGGGAATCGTATCAGATAGAGACACTAGATACGTGTCCCGCTTCTGGAAGGCTATGGGTACTCAGTTACATTTCAGCACGGCGTATCACCCTCAAACAGATAGACAGACAGAACGTACTATACATACCCTGGAGGATATATTAAGAGCGTATGTGCTCGATTGGGGTAAGGATTGGGCCACACACCTCCGCTTGGCGGAATTCTCATACAACAACAGTTGGCATGCAAGCATAGGCATGGTGTAACACCCCCGAGATATTCGGAGAATATCACAGCGCCGTGAATCCCGACCTGGGACCCACTAGGCTTATCTTACTCACAACGTACCAAATTTGACAAAATCCACTTGGGAATCAATAAATTCGATACAAACAAGGAAGTTCAACCACGGACAAACAATACCATGAAGAAATACAAGAAGTTGTACGACAATGGAAAAGGACTTTCCTAAAGTACTCGAGTACCATTTATTATTACAAGGATAAAATGGACCGAAGAGAACAACGAACACACAAAATGGAACACAACTAGCCACAATATCACGCCTCACCATCCTCATCGTATCGTCTCGGTGCTCGCTCGTATGGATCCTTAGGACCTGAAAAACACAAAAGTAATTTTCCCAAACGAGAGGGGTTAGGGCAAGTATTACAAGTGAAATGTCAAATCTTATACATAAAAGCATATGCACCAATTCAAATCCATGATAATGATTTTCCGGAAAATACAATTATCCAAACATATTTAGAAAGGATGATATCTCTTGATTAACCGTGGACTCGACAATGCGCGAATCCCTCCTCCACCCCGTCGAATCATCTCGGAGTGGCTAACCCAAATGTTCACGGAACCGACATAAGCGGAACCCTCCTCGACCTCGTCGGGTCCTCTCAGAGTGAACGAAAGCAACTCTCACAATCACATGCATTACTTTTCACATTTAAGAACATAACTTTCACAAGAATCACTTGCCTGGAATCGAGAGAAAAGGGTACGAACGACAAGGTACCAAGATTGAAGGATTCGACAACTCCGAACCTAGACAAGTTCGTAATTCAATTATCAAAACCCCATCGGCATGAAAATAAGTTGGAATCACTCGAATTTACTACCCCGATACATGTGTTCCGGGAATAATTCTCTTAGATGGTGAATCGCAAGTCAAATATCCCAAATACTCAAGAACTCCAGAAATATACCAATAAATCCGTAGGAAAACATGTATCCAAGGTAGATAATTCATAATCGATATACTCTAACATAACAACAAGCTGGATCGAAGAGGTAGGATGGAAAATCCCCATATCCCGAAAATCTAGGGTTGTGAGAAGTTTACCTCGATTTGGAGCGGTGGAGACGATTAAACGTTGATAAATCCGAACTAGTAACTCAAAGATGTTTCTAGATAATTGCAGCTCGAAGAACTCCTCACAAACCGCCCGGAATCTCCCGAAATCGTCCAAGGAGGTGAAGGAAGGAAGAAATGACGATTTGGGAACGGAAATGTCCTATTTATACTAAATAGGAACTAGCGTGCGCTAGTCATGAAAAATAGCGCGCGCTATCGGGCTCACCAGGCAGTCCAGTGGCCTCTGCCAGCTTCGTTAGCGTACGCTAACACCTGCTAATAGCGTGCGCTAGAACCTTTAAATAGCGTGCCCTAATTCTTTCCAATAGCGTGTGCTACCTGGTAGTCGGTGCCCAGTCCAGAACCTACTGTCCCCAGCTCTGTTCCCTTTAGCGCACGTTACTCGAGTAACGTAGTATGCGCTACCACTAAAATCTAGCGTACGCTACCAGTCACACCTAGTGTACGCTAGGAATTCCCTTTTTCAGTCCAGTAGCTACTGGACTGTCTGCCTCCAATACATTAGTAGCGTGCGCTAATTATAACGGATAGTGTGCGCTACTCTCACTAAATTAGCGTGCGCTACAAGGTGTGCGTAGCGTGGGCTACCCTTTACACGAAGGTAGTATAATCGCGTCAAGGATCTAAAAACAGCGACGATCTGAACAAGAAAAGGGATAAATCTAATTGACAAGAGTTCCAAGATTAATATAAGCTTACTAAACACTTACACAAGTGTCAGAATTACAAAGCACAAGAGTAAAAGATTTACAAAAAGTATGGGTATTACATCCTCCCCCTCTAAAATGAAGTTTCGTCCCGAAACTTAAGAAATGAATAACTCTGGGTATCTAGTGCGCATGCTCTCTTCGGTTTCCCCCGACGCTTCCTCAACTCCGTTTCATGACCACTGAACTTTAACCAACGATATGGTTTTGTGCCGGAGTTGTTTTACTCGATGCTCTAGTACTTTCACTGGTTTCTCTTCAAATGTGACATCCTCTGCGATCTCGATGTCCCTGTAATCAATGATATGACTCGGGTCAGGGACATACCTCCTCAGTTGGGAAATATGGAACACACTGTGAACATGGCTAAGGGCTGGAGGTAAAGCCAACTGATAGGCCAGTTCCCCAACTCTGTTGATAATCTCAAATGGTCCAATATATCTCGGACTAAGTTTGTCCCTTTTCCCGAACCTGAAGACTCCTCTAATCGGTGATACTTTGAGTAGGACATGATCTACCACATCAAAGTCCAAGGGC
The DNA here is from genome assembly GCA_033398695.1 of Orobanche coerulescens. Taxonomy (NCBI): domain Eukaryota; kingdom Viridiplantae; phylum Streptophyta; class Magnoliopsida; order Lamiales; family Orobanchaceae; genus Orobanche; species Orobanche coerulescens. Next base: position 53,704,929 of record CM065808.1, on the reverse strand, counting down.
CGATGAAGATTGTCAGCGTAGGATTTTTGTCGACTCTGAGCGGTCAACAACCGGTCTCGGATGATGGAAATCTTCTCTTTGGTTTCCAACAACATATCGGGTTCCGTCCTGACTAAATCTGAAGCTTCATCCCAACAAAGTGGGGATCTACACCGCCTACCATACAATGCCTAAAAAGGTGCCATCTTGATTGATGCGTGCCAGCTATTATTGTAAGTGAACTCGATCAAAGGTAGGTGTATTTCCCAATCGGTACTCCAGTCCAGGGCATACGCCCTCAGCATATCTTCCAATGTCTGGATCGTCCGCTCAGTCTGACCGTCAGACTGTGGGTGGAAAGAAGTACTCAACCTCAACTCGGTGCCCAAGGCTTGATGGACCGCCTTCCAAAAATGCGACACGAAACGACCATCACGATCGGAAACAATAGACTTTGGCATACCGTGTAATCTCACAATCTCCGATATAAAAATCCGGGACAATCGCTCCGGTCCCCACGTGTCCTTAATGCCAAGAAAATGTGCCGACTTAGTCAATCGGTCAACAACAACCCAAATCATATCCATCCCCATCTTAGTCTTCGGCATCCCAGTGATGAAATCCATGGTAATATCCTCCCATTTCCATTCGGGAATAGGGAGAGGTTTCAACAGCCCGGCCGGCCGTTGATGCTCAATTTTGACTTGTTGACATGTCAAACACCTTGACACAAACTCGGTGACATCTCTCTTCATATTATTCCACCAAAAACTCCTTTTAAGATCCTTGTACATCTTACTCGTCCCAGGATGGATCGAGTAAGGTGTAGCATGGGCTTCTCGGAGTATTCTCTGTCTCAGCTCCGGGTCATTCGGAACACAAAGCCTACCTTGAAATTTCAAAATGTCATTCTCGTGGATCATAAAACTAGGGGCTTTCCCTTTTTCCACATCCGCCTTCAGTTGGACAAGCATTGGGTCATTCTCCCATTTTTCCCCGACGTCGTCGATCAAGGAAGAAATAGTCTCAAGAGTACACATCTGACCCTAAACCTGTTGGATCCATTCTTCGACTCCCTGCTCAATTAACTCCCGTCTGATCTTAACTTGAGGCGTAAGGACCTCAAGCATCTGAAGAGATATCGACTTCCGGCTCAACGCATCAGCTACAACGTTAGCCTTTCCTGGATGATAAAGGATTTCCAAATCATAATCCTTTATCAGCTCTAACCAACGTCGTTGTCTCATATTCAGCTCTTTCTGGCTAAAAATATACTTTAGGTTCTTGTGGTCGGTATAAATTCGACATGAAGAACCGTACAAATAGTGATGCCAAATTTTTAATGCAAACACTACAACAGCTAATTCCAAATCATGGGTAGGATAATTCAGCTCATACGGTTTAAGTTGCCGTGAATCATAGGCAATTGTCTTATCATGCTGCAAGAGTACGGACCCAAGTCCTTGTCCTGATGCGTCACAATAAACCGAATATCCACCGATTCCCTGGGGCAGGGCTAAAATCGGCACGGTAGTCAGACGTCTTTTCAGCTCTTCGAAACTCCATTGTCTCTCTTCATTCCATTCGAACCTTTCGGACTTCTGGAGTAATTGAGTAAGTGGTCGAGCAAGTTTGGAGAACACCTCGACGATCCTCCAGTAGTATTCGGCCAGACCCAAAAAGCTACGAACTTCCTTCATGTTCCTAGGCGGAGCCCAATCTAACACTGCCTCAATTTTCTGGGGATCTACCCTGAACCCCTTCCGCTGAAATCACATGTCTGAGAAACATGACTTCCTTCAGCTAGAATTCACACTTAGAAAACTTTGCATAGAGGTGCTGAGTCCTCAAAATCTCCAACACCAATCGCAAATGCTAAGCGTGTTCCTCTTCATCACGAGAGTAGACCAGAATATCGTCGATAAAAACGACTACACAATTATCAAGATGCTCAATAAATATTTTATTCATCAATTGCATAAATATCGCCGGTGCGTTGGTTAACCCAAAAGGCATAACCACAAACTCATAGTGCCCATACCTCGTATGGAAAGCGGTTTTAGGAACGTCGGATTCCTTAATGCGAAGTTGATAGTAACCGGACCTCAAATCAATTTTCGAGAACACCGCGGCTCCCTGCAATTGATCAAACAAATCATCGATACGCGGCAAAGGGTATTTATTCTTAATGGTCACTTTATTTAGTTCCCGATAATCAATACACAAACGTAGTGAACCATCTTTCTTCCTTACGAACAAGACCGGTGCACCCCATGGCGAGGCACTGGGTCTAATATACCCTTTATCCAACAATTCTCCCAGTTGTTTCTTCAACTCTTGCATTTCTGAAGGTGCCATTCGATACGGTGCCTTAGAAATCGGAGTTGCTCCCGACTCCAAATCAATTGTAAATTCAACTTCCCGCCCCGGTGGTAGTCCCGGTAATTCATCTGGGAAGACATCCGGAAAATCACTTACAATAGGAATCGAGGGAAGTTCAACTTTCCCATCCTCGACTTTCATGGCATAACACAAGGACAATCTCTAACTTCCTTGTCCCCCACGATTCTATCACCACTGGGCAACTTAACCACAAAGGACTCACAAGGAGACAAGCCCTCAATATTCAATCGACGCACACAATCTAAAGAGATGAACGAATGAGAAGCACCGGAATCAAAAAGCACTCTAACTGGATGAGATAAAAGAGAAATGATACCTGTCGCCACGGTAGCCTCTGGATCTCCATCTCTCCTCATCTCATAGACACGAGGTTGCACCAAACCAGCACTAGGGGCTCCCCCTCTAAGAGACTGACCACGGACTCTGCCTCGACCATAACTCTGGGATGGCTGACCCGTAGATGACTTCTGATTAACACTCGGTTCTCCAGGCGTAGGGGCTGATGCCTGAGTTCCAAGTGTATTTTATTCTTTTATGCAAGACATGTCTCTATGGCCTTCTTGGCGCAATTAAAACACTTGATGGGGGTATCCCACAATCACGATTAAGATGGCCTGTTGGCCACAATAAAAACATGTCACAACCCGGTTGGACATACTAGCACCACTACGAAATTACGTTTACCTCCGATGCATGGGAAGACCCTTTGGTTGGATAACTTGCCGATTGCGATCCCATTGGTTGGCACCTCTACCGCTAGAAAACTTTCCAGTGGTCTTCTGCTTCTTACTCTCACTTGTCGTTTCGGTAGTAGTGAAGGACATATCATAGGCTAATGCCCTATCTTGATACTCCTTTAATGTCAAAGTGATGGATTCTATCTCTCTCTTCCTTCACTTGATTTTTCACATGGTTGAGTTGACGGTTGTATTCAATGATTGCCTGAGATACAGGGACATACTGGGGCTTAGCTTCGTAAAAGGCTCGAATCCTGGCCTCCTGAATAGGCCACGGGCAGAACTCGGCCTCCATCAATTCCTTAAACTCATCCCATGAAACCACACGATCCTGAGGTGCAACAGCTTGCCACCAACTAGCCGCATCCCTTGATAGAAAGTACTGGGCTACTGGCACCTTAGGTGCCTCTGGACAATTCACGGCCATGAAAACTTTATTCATTTCATTAAGCCAATCTTCCCAGTCGATCGGATCATTTGCTCCAATAAATTGGGGAGGGCGCATACGGATAACATCTTGTAACCACTTCTCAGCCCCAGCGTCAGTAACAGGAGGTGGTTGGTTAAGCTGTACCGCCTGGGTTAAAAGAGCCATTTGGTTCGCCACTTGCTGCAGTATGGTGGCAACACCCACATCCGGTTGGCTCCCTGTAGAAGTTCCCAGACTGGCTGACGGCTACTGATGACTACCGGTGCTAGGTTGAATAGAGTCCGACAAGCTTGGCGTAGCTGAGCCTCCTACCGAGCTGAGGGACATGGCCGCTCCACCGGCTGCGCCAAGCCCTCGGCCACGACCACGTCCGCCTCCACGTCCTCTACCAGTTGACATTCTAAAGAAAAATGGAAGTAAAATCATAAGCATAGCTCGAAGCAATCCCATCTAGAATATGGACTTCTCATGTCCTATAATCGAATGACAATGAGTGAATAAAGAGGGTAAATAAGATAGGGAACTTACGAGTGCGGTAAATGCGAGATGACTATGCATGATGATCTGTGTTCTCGGAATAGTACATTTAGACCCAAAGAATCCGACAAACTAGGTATCTATAAACCTAAGCTCCGATACCAAATTCTGTAACACCCCCGAGATATTCGGAGAATATCACAGCGCCGTGAATCCCGACCTGGGACCCACTAGGCTTATCTTACTCACAACGTACCAAATTTGACAAAATCCACTTGGGAATCAATAAATTCGATACAAACAAGGAAGTTCAACCACGGACAAACAATACAATGAAGAAATACAAGAAGTTGTACGACAATGGAAAAGGACTTTCCTAAAGTACTCGAGTACCATTTATTATTACAAGGATAAAATGGACCGAAGAGAACAACGACCAAACAAAATGGAATGCAACTAGCTACAGTATCACGCCTCGCCATCCTCATCGTATCGTCCCGGTGCTCGCTCGTATGGATCCTTAGGACCTGAAAAACACAAAAGTAATTTTCCCCAAACAAGAGGGGTTAGGGAAAGTATTACAAGTGAAATGTCAAGTCTTATACATAAAAGCATATGCACCAATTCAAAGCCATGATAAGGATTTTCCAGAAAATACAATTATCCAAACATATTTAGAAAGGATGATATCTATTGATTAACCGTGGACTCGACAATACGCGAATCCCTCCTTGACCCCGTCGGATCATCTCGAAGTGGCTAACCCAAATGTTCACGGAACTGGCATAAGCGGAACCCTCCTCGACCCCGTCGGGTCCTCTCGGAGTGAATGAAACAAACTCTCACAATCACATGCATTAATTTTCATATTTAAGAACATAACTTTCACAAGAATCACTTGCCTGGAATCGATAGAAAAGTCTGACGACAAAGTACCAAGATTGAAGGATTCGACAACTCCGAACCTAGACAAGTTTGTAATTTAATTATAAAAATCCCATCAGCATGAAAATAAGTTGGAATCACTCGAACTTACTACCCCGATACATGTGTTCCGGGAATAATTCTCTTAGATGGTGAATCGCAAGTCAAATATCCCAAATACTCAAGAACTCCAGAAATATACCAATAAATCCGTAGGAAAACATGTATCCAAGGTAGATAATTCATAATCGATATACTCTAACATAACAACAAGCTGGATCGAAGAGGTAGGATGGAAAATCCCCATATCCCGAAAATCTAGGGTTGTGAGAAGTTTACCTTGATTTGGAGCGGTGGAGACGATTAAACGTTGATAAATCCGAACTAGTAACTCAAAGATGTTTCTAGATAATTGCAGCTCGAAGAACTCCTCACAAACCGCCCGGAATCGCCCGAAATCGTCCAAGGAGGTGAAGGAAGGAAGAAATGACGATTTGGGAATGGAAATGTCCTATTTATACTAAATAGGAACTAGCGTGCGCTAGTCATGAAAAATAACGCGCGCTATCGGACTCACCAGGCAGTCCAGTGGCCTCTGCCAGCTTCATTAGCGTAGGATAACACCTGCTAATAGCATGCGCTAGAACCTTCAAATAGCGTGCGCTAATTCTTTCCAATAGCGTGCGCTACCTCGTAGTCGGTGCCCAGTCCAGAACCTACTGTCCCCAGCTCTGCTCTCTTTAGCGCACGTTACTTGAGTAACGTAGCGTGCGCTACCACTAAAATCTAGTGTGCGCTGCCAGTCACACCTAGCGTATGCTAGGAATTCCCTTTTTCAGTCCAGTAGCTACTAGACTGTCTGCCTCCAATACATTAGTAACATGCGCTAATTATAACGGATAGCGTGCGCTACTCTCACTAAATTAGCGTGCGCTATAAGGTGTGCGTAGCGTGCGCTACCCTTTACACGAATGTTGTATAATCGCGTCAAGGATCCGAAAACAGCGACGATCTGAACAAGAAAAGGGATAAATCTAATTGACAAGAGTTCCAAGATTAATATAAGATTACTAAACACTTACACGAGTGTCAGAATTACAAAGCACAAGAGTAGAAGATTTACAAAAAGTACGAGTATTACACACTACTACAAATATGACCTTTAATGACAGAAATTTTATGACGTTTTGCCAAAAACGTCATTGTAATGTCTTTTCATGACGTTTCCGACAAGCGTCATAAATTTGAATTCGAGTTTAGTTTTATGACGTTTAGTAACAGTCATCGTGAATAATGAATTTAATGATGTTTAAAAACCGTCATAAAATTTATGACGTTTTATAAACGTCATATACTAGTTTTCCATGATGAATTCCGAACGTCATAGTAGATCTATTGACGACAGTTTCTAAGTATCATTGAATATTCTTTCAATGACATTTGTTAAATGTCATAAATTGTAGGTGGGCCATGACACAAGTATTGGCGCCTTAGCCTAATTCTCTGCCGCCCAATTTTTTTTCGGGAACTTTCTATTGATTGAAGTCTGACCACCGCTGCTCAAAACTTTCTAAGAAAATAAAAAACCGTCCCAAAAAAACCTAGTTTCTATCCCTACGTACGCCCCTTCTCTCTCACCTCTGCGTTCGCGACCTTCCCAATCGATTCGAAATCGCTTTCTTGCTCACGACGCCACATCTGCTTCTCTTCCAGTGACCTCTGCTTCTCTTAGGCGAACGCAGCGTAAGCCTCATGCTCGATTTGTTCAATTTTTTTTTAATTTACGTCAATAGAGTTGTATGATATTTTTTAATTTGTTCGATTTGTGCTACTTAATTATTCTGTCTATAGAGTTGTATGATATTTGGATTTGGGTGATTCTTGTATGGTTGATGTTAATATTTCTTAGTAGTAAACTTTCCTCTACGCTGACTTCAACGGAGGAGATGAATTTTTTCATGTATTGAGTTTCTCCATCCTCAATTTTCTCGGGTTTTTGTCCAGGATGATGCTTAAAAACTGGACAACCCCTACTTGGTGAAGAGAATGCAACAACAGTCATAGACAAAACCTATAGGTATGATGACAATTCTATTTTGAATGCTTATGTGGTGATTGATTTTCCGAAGATGATGTTCTCTAGTTCGTGATATTTCTTTGGAATTCCAGATTCATCGCTTCGTGACCAAGTCAACTCCATCGTCGTCGCCTCCATCGTCTGTAAATATACTATATATATATACACTCTGTTTATCTGTTTATAATATATATATATAATTACATATACAATACAGACTAGTTGATTGTTATACATGTTGAATGCTATAATTTGGCTGCCTGCTGTTGTATTAGGTATGTTAGAAACATATAATATTCTACATGTATAATTACTATTTATTATTTATACCTTGCATAGTTATCAATAGCGCCCGTAGCGCTCGCTATAGCGAGTAGCGAAGCGTAGTGAGGCTTCATCGCTATAGGGCGCTATGAGCTACGCAGTTTTGGATAGCGAGCGCTATCCTCGCTATTCTCGCTATAGCCCCGATCGCGATAGCACCCAATAGCGGCGCTATTTCATATTCTGTGTTTTTTTTCCTGTAACAATTTTGTAGGTTGCCCTTTTCAATTCCAATAAAAAATGTGTTTTCAGTAACATAAACTGAAAAAAATATAAAAGCCCAAAATCAATATATTTTTAGGTAAGATGACATTTATATTATGTTTTTCTAGTATTGGAATTGATGTTTTGTGTTATTTGAACTTATATCCATGTTATTTTTCAGTTTATGCATGAACTCTTGAATTGGATTTAGTATATAATATATATTATATATTTATGTACTTGTGGCGCTTCACTTCCAAATAGCTCTCGCAATACGTTAAAGCAATCTCAATAGCCGAAAGGGACCTAGTCGCTATGGAGCGCTATTGTTGGGTTCATTTTCGGTCGACTCTTGTTTTCTTATTATTTAAAACTCAAACAAATTAAAACCTTAAAATCCAAAACAGACTAATCTTGCTGTGCCCGAGGCGGAAGTGTCCTCGGATCTTTGTCAAGAGCTTGAGGATCCCGGTTTTAATTTAAACGGGTTTTAATCTCAAAATTCAAATCGAGCGCTGAATTTGAGTCTCACCAGTGCGTGCTCCCTTTCCGATCTTTGTGCTTCTCAAGTTTAATAATGCGCCCTCGGATAATGTTTGGGAGCACATGCCGCAAGGTCGTTTTCTCTTAACATATGGATTGCCGATTCTGCGGCATTTAGTGTTTTCTACATACTATTAATAACTATGATACCTTGTCGACTAGTGTCGACTAGTCTACGACAAGTCACGGCTAGTCTACGACTTGACTTGTCGGACCCTCCGTCGACTCGGATCGGTAGTCGATGTAACAACCATGGTCTATTCACCCTGTAATAACTCTAAGAACAATTTATTATGCAGAACGTATAATTATAAGAGGTTTATGATAATGTTTTTTTTTATGATTTTGTTTGTATATGAAACCTAAATATGTTACTGGTGTGATGGTTCTGTATTTGTGTTGTAAACACATGTGAGAAGCAAAAAGTGATATCTATTACCTTATAACAATTTTAATTCATGAGGTATCTTTCCCTTTGATTACCTTCATAACATTATATTTTCTGGCCTGCTATTTGCAAAAGCATATTTTGCAGTTCAGTTTTGTCACTTTGAAAACTAGAAACTGCAGTGGAACCGGAACGCTGCAAACCAGTCTGGTTTTCGCGGTTTCTCGATTCCTAATTGATTGTCTTGAATGTGTCTGCTCTTTCTGGAGAACTTTTCACATACTTGCAGGCTTTCCTAATTGATGCAACTGATTTATCCATAATATGCATCCCAGACCTTGTAATCAGGTTAACAATATGTGCGAGGCATCTCACATGCATCACCCCCCTTGGTGGCCTCTTCTCCCAATCATCCATTTATGTCTTTAGATAGTTAATAGCAACTTTTTTTGCTGCTGCATTGTCCACACTGATTGTCAACCCACACTGATTGTGAACACAATCTCAATCCCCCATTTATCAAACAATCCTCTAAGATTTTTCCTATAGTCTTTCCATTATGATTAGGAATCAATTTAAAGTTCAAGGTTTTTCTATGAAGTGTAAAACCATGATCGATAAAATATGCTGTGATGACCATATAGTTCAGAGTTTTACAAGCGGCAGTGCCGTTGTCAAGCAGTGGGCGGGATTGTAACTCAACCGTTAATTCCGCCTTCTTAGCATCATACATCCTCTACAAATTGAAAAATAGTCTTCCTACAAGTAGGCAACCATCTCGAACCGGAACTTCCACAAAATGCCTGAATCCACTATTTTTAATAAAGCTAAACGACAACTCATCGATAACAATCATCCTGGTTGCAGCAACTATCCTTCGACCAAGCAGATGTTTTCAATGTTCTCACACCACCCACCATAATACAGTCACTAGTTAAGGCTTGTTGTCCTCCCTGCTCTAGATTCAACCTATCCCCAAAATTTTTACAAACAGACTTAAGATGACTCCTAAGAGTACTTGTACCTACTCTGAAATCACACTTGAATTCAGTGTTACAATGAATGCCACGACAGCGTTTCTCTAATCCAACAACCTTATTTTCCCCATCTACTTCATCATAAAGATGCGCAACATATCTGTCAAAACGAGGCCATACGTTATAGGTAAGCCGTGGTTCCTTATTCAAGGCAGTCATCTTTCTCTTCCCTTTTACCGTAGTAGCACCCTTCTGTTGTTGGACTTCTTCGTCCTCAGATGGAACTTGCATGGTTTGATTATCATCACATGAATACGATCTAGACATAGTAATATGAAAAAAAAAGAAAAAAAAAACATATTATTCAGTTGGTCATCATCAATAATTCAATATTACAACCTAATAGTAATAGATTTCTCTATATAATGAAACACTAAATCTAAAATGAATATCAACCCTACCAATCACAAAGATTAAAAACGAATTAAGTATTAAGCGTTAAAACAAAATAACCTAAACAATAATGGAATTTATTAATATGTAAATATAAATATGTATACACAACATAATAAAAATAACCTACAATATCCATTTTTCATCCTCCTTCAGACCTAGTTAACAAAGAACATGCTTTATCCTTTGCAATTATAATCAGATTTTTGAAGAAAAAAATCCGATCAAACTAATGATTAAGATAATAAATTGAGGCAGAAAACACGGAAGAGAAAACATGATTTTTCGAGAAAAATGCTTTTTATAAGGATGTTAATAAGGTTACATGTTGTTTCATATTAATTTGTGTTTGGTATATATCATAACATGGTAGCACTCTTAAGTCTTAAAGTCATGAATTTAATCTGTTTGAGTTTTTAAATATTGGTAGGTGTAAAGCAAGTATAAGTTAGCATGGATAAGAGCTGGATATCTTGGGACCCAAATAATCCTCAGTTTCAAGAAAAGGCTAAAGAATTTATTATTAATTCTAAGAAGTTTGCAAGGAATCTGAGATGATCATCGTCCTTGCGTGTCTGTAGAAACCGCTCTTCACAAAATGATGAAACATTATTGTTTCACCTAACTAAGTATGGATTTGATCCAACATATAAGGTCCAGGTCGCTCATGGTGAGCCAAATCTTATAGGAAGAAGTGCACAAGTTGATGAGTTTGTAACATCATATGATGTTCGTGAGGATTCAAATGTTAGAAGTTCATCGGATGTATGAAGATGCGTGTTTTAAGTTACCATTTCGGGGTGAATCCACAGTTTATCAATGTAGATGATATGTATCAAAAAGATTTGAGATCTGAAGTTCCTCTGTACCCTAGTTGTACTAAGTACACAAAACTTTCAAAGAACCTTAATCATGTATACTTTGAAAGTGAATCAGTCTATCTAATTTGGTTTTGATAAGATCATGAGTGTGTTTAAAGATATGCTACCAGAGGAAAATACTTTTCCGGAGTCACTATCCATAGTCAAGAAAACACTTAAAGATTTTGATTTAGGGTATGAGAAGATAGACGCATGTCTCAATGATTGTATTTTGTATAGGGGAGAGGAATATAGAGACTTACATAAATGTCCTGAATGTAATGCTTCTAGATATAAAGTAAACCTACGTACTGGAAAGATAAAAGAAGGTGTTCTTTGCAAAGTATTACGTTACTTTCCTATAATTCCAAGACTTCAGCGGATGTTTCTTTCTGCATCCGTTAGTGAGCAGTTAACATGGCATTCTAGTCATCATAGTCAAGATGGTAAGATGCGTCATCCTGTGGACTCAGTTTCTTGGAGTTCCATAGATAAAAAATACCCCGATTTTGCATCAGATCCGAGGAATTTAAGATTTGGACTTGCAACTGATGGGTTCAACCCTTTCAGCAATCTTAGCTCCACACAGTCTTTGGCGATTATCTTAGTCATCTATAATCTTCCACCAAATGTGTGCATGTCTTAGAAAACGATGCTAAGATTACTTATTCCAGGCCCTAAACAACCAGGAAATGACATTGATGTATACTTGCAGCCCCTTATAGATGATCTAAAATTGTTGTGGGATGGTATTAATATGTATGATGCATATACTAAAGCCATGTTTAACCTTAGAGGTATCCTATTATGGACCATTAATGATTTCCCGGCTTATGGGAATTTATCTGGGTTAACTAATAAAGGGGAATTTGCTTGTCCTGTTTGTGGGCACAAACGTGTTCTTCTTGCCGCCACTTGCTCGAAGACTATCTATGTGGATCATAGAAGATTTTTGCCATCAAACCATATGTTTGGAGAAAACCTAAGTGGTTCAATGGAAAAAATGAGAGAAGGTGCGGCAAAGATCTTTACAGGGAGAGATACGATTCATGCTTTAGTTGGGTTCACAAATAAGTGGGGAAAAAAAGAAAAAAACACAAGAAGCTTAAAAAGGGAGACCCAACAAAGTTATTAAAAAGAAGTCCTTATTTTTCGACTTGCCGTATTGGGAGGTCGAGTTATATTCTTACTATTACTTACTACTCTAATTCAATAAGATTCGATGAAACATTATAATTAAGTTTGATACGTATTTTGTTTGTTAACTATAGGAACTACTTGTGCGACATAATTTGGATGTTATGCACATTGAAAAAATGTCTGTGAAAGTGTTTTAGATACACTCTTAGATGTGAAGGAAAATCTAAAATTGGGGCGATTCACGTGGAGATCTAGAATTACAAGAATTAATGGAAGATGTTGTAGTAGAAGCAAGAGCGAGAAAAGTTAGATCCTTACAGTGCTTACACCTTTACAAAGCTTGAGAAGGAAAAATTTCTTTGGAGGCTATGGATGCAAAGGTTTCCTGATGGATATTGCTCTAATATTGGAAACGCATCAAGATTACATCTGGAAAAATTCTAGGGATGAAGTCTCATGATTACCATGTCCTAATGCAACAACTATTGTCTGCTTCTATTAAGGGGCTTTTACGAAGGGTTACGAAAATCATTATTTCGTTTATCTGCATTTTTCACGAGTTGTGTCAAAGAGTAATTGATAAGAAAAGATTAGAGGAGTGGAAGATGAAATTATTGAGACCTTGTGCTTGTTCGAGAGGTACTTCCCTCCATCATTTTTCTCCATAATGATTCACCTTACAATTCATATAGGAAGAGAAGCGAAATTATGTGGTCTGTCCATTACGGTGGATGTACCCTTTTGAAAGGTATTATTTAGTGCTTATAACTTTCATCATAAACTATATAATGGTTGTTATATATGTTTAGCTTACTATTATTTTAACTTAATGAACTTTTAGATACATGAAGGTCCTCAAAGGTTATGTTAAGAATCGTCTTTGCTCGGAAGGAAGTATTCTGAAAACTACTTGGTGATGAGTGTGTTAGGTTTTGTGGCGTATACATGAAAAACTCTTCCTTGTTTGGTAACAAGCGAAAGCGTAATGATGTCATTGAAAATGAAACAATAATCGAAGGATCTGCATGCGTAAAGGCCGACCTTTACAATTGGTGATGAGTTGCATAAAGCCGCACATCTATGTGTCCTTATCAATTGTCAAGAAATCAACCTTATATTGAGTTAGTAAATCTCCGGTGACTTATATTTATTTCCTTTAATTAATGGATATTTTATAGATACCTTACATATACATATCTGCACATCTCGGTTTGTTTTCTCATTAGGGTTCATAAGGAAGAGTTAAGATGCTCGACCAACGGTTGATATCTAATTCAAACATACTAGAGAAAATACATTTACGAATTTTGTGCAATGGTTGCAAGCTAAGGTTTGATCCATTGATGTATTTTTTTTGGGACTAATGATTAAACTTAAATGTATACTTGACACAAAACTTGTTGCTTTGGGTTCTTGATTAAACTTGGCCCGATAAATCGGTGTCGAGTCATCGAAATGCTAAAGTACCTTGTTAAAGGGCCAAGACATTGTGCAATGTCCCACTGGTTTTATTATTAATGGAAACCGCTTTCATCTGTGGATGCTAATGTCTCTACGCAAGACTATGGTGTACACGTACAAGCGTATACTTTATCAAATTATTATGGGATAATCAAACAAATTTTGATCTTAGACTTTTATAAGTTCCGTTTGGTGTATTCCTTTGTGATTGGGCAAACATTACTTCGTGTGAAGAAAGTAGATGGATTCACCTTAGTTAACCTCAATGAAGGTCTAAGTAAAAAGATCCATTTATTTTAGCATCACATGCTAAACAAGTTATTTACTCTCGGGATAATGAAAAATCCGGTTGGTATGTCGTCTTTGAAGGCACCACAAAGAGGTTTTGATGATGCGGAACAATTTGATGAGACATTTTATGGTTCTTTTGTTGATCAAGAACCATCCGCACTTGACATTGACAATGAAGATAAAGTTGATTCCTCGGTGATCCTTTTGTGGTAACCCTTTGTACTAACATCTTTCGTACTAGATTGCATAATATTGACATCTTAGTAATGCTTGAAATATTTGTTCATATACGTAATGATAATTTCATGACATCAATATTTTACTAAAATGTTAGTTATTGTTGTCCTTTACTTAAAATTTGTATTGTAGGTTACATAATGATAATATTGTCCTTCGTGTTTTAGTTATCTAATGAATTTGTTTTCCATGTATATATATATAGAACTATGGCAACATGCAGGAAAAGAAATAGAATAGGAGTGCAGCTTGAGATTGAGGATACTCCAAGGGCAGAAATTGTTGCTGATATCCAACAAGAAGGTGATAGCGGTGAGCTAACTCCTGTAACACCCCCAGATTTAACCGGAAATATTACAGCGCCGTGGGCCCCGAGATGGAACCCACAAGGCTAAAAGAAATTTTCGCAAACATTTACAAATGCCCAAGAGGCCAACGACAGTACTATCTTTAAAAATTCACAAAGACTTATAAAATCCATTTATCAAAAACCGTCGTAAAAACTCATTTGAAATCGCAAGGCCAAACAAATGACACTCAAAAGTTCGAAACGATTTCCAAAGTAACCTCGGTTACCAGATACCAAAAGAGCGTCTCAAAATACTCACGCAATGGAAAAAGACCAACCATAAAGATACTCTAGCAGCGGAATACAAGAACCGATCAAGAAACTCAATGCACGTAACATGTCCTAGCCAGTATCCTCCGAAGCTCATCTCTTCACGACCGCTACAAGCTCGATACTCCGAGAACCTAAAAGAAATCCCACGACGGGGTCAGCCATAATATCCAACAATGATAACGGTCACATCACATTAATAATAACATACCAATGAGAATACAACATAAGAATACGACCAATGTAATCTTACCGCCATAACTTTGCTTACTCAAGTGATTCTCATCAGAGTAGCCATTATCACATTTCACATCATGTACTCGATTTACCAATAAACTCGAACATAATATAAGTACTGTACCTCAAACAATACTCAAGGTTCTCAAACTGTCATAACCAACTCACGATACGGAAATCTACCATTTCTGACCAATACGATCCATCGAATAATATCATCAAATCCCAAGACGATAACCGATTGTCCATCAAAGACAAATACCAAGGAAATACGGAACATACCTCGAGATATGAAGTGCCACGATAATCATATCGGTCTAATCCGAGATCAGATCAATGCAATACGGACACGGTCCTAACACAAGACCTACAAGTGCATACTCATATGACCACGTCAATATGATCATAGCAATAATAATCATGTATACTCAATGGAAATCCGACGATCCAGCGCCCTCAGCATAGATCCCTTTGTTGATCCTATCAGATCAACATAAGGTGGATAACTAACAATACACATGTGAACAACAACACATGATAAAATCAATGATGCGAATTCACAAGATTCCATCAACACAATACTGGTAATCCAACGATCCAGCGCCCTCAGCATAGATCCCCATGATGATCCCGTCGAACCAACGCATGGTGGAAAACCTGTCCAACGATCCAGCGCCCTCAGCATAGATCCTCATGATGATCCCGTCGAACCAACGCATGATGGACATTCGATCCAGCGCCCTCAGGATAGATCCTCATAATCCCATCGGATTATTTACACAACATAAACAACACAATATGCATACACATATGCAAAACAACACGTTCATCAACATGAACAACATAACATGCACGACAACATGACAATTTACTAGGACGACTTCATGTTCAACAACATGAAAGAGAATGTACGAGACCAAAATAAATAACATAAAACCGTGACCAATATGGAATACTTGCCCCGAGTCCTTCGGAAGCAACCTCGATGTCCAATCATCACCGACGATTATCCCCACTGCTCGGCGATCCAAACGTACAACGAACTATAGATACTCATATCCTCGTCCTTACCATAATGTAACCTCGATACTCGAACATACCAATAACTGAGATAAAGCATATTCATTATGATTTACCTCCCAGAATCGAAAGAACGATATGCGATCCGGATACCCAGAGTTCACAATAATAATCATCGCTATATGCATTATAAACGAAATGAAACTGAAACCATTCATTAAATATTATAACTGAGCAAGTAATAACTTGCCTCGATACCGATACCACGAAGCTGCTGCCGAACACATTGCCTTTATCTACGAGCTCCTCAGCCTCGATCAAACGCAATACAATGGACATACTCGAACACGACCGCAATATCCGGTTATAATCACCGATCAATAATCTCAACCTATCGAAGAAACCAAATAACACATATCCGATAACGGTCAACAACTGAGAAAACTAACCAATCGAACTCAACGGTTCAACACAACCTCGAATAAACACAGTCAGAACCAACCAAGTCAAACCATCACGAATTCCTAATCGAAACACAAAAATACGCCTTTACGCCTACTTAGCGCACGTTAATCACCTAACGTAGCGTGCGCTAAGTTGCTCCGTTAGCGCGCGCTAGGCGATGGCGTAGCGTGCGCTAATGCGTGCGGTGGCATGCATTTCAAGCATCGTCTAACACTTCCATCATGACAATGATCAACTCATCTCGAGATTAAGGATTTCATAACAATCATGACATATAATTTAATAGCTCTTCAAGAACACGAATTATCCAAATTCACGTTCATGATCCATAAAATGATAAAATCCGATGTGTTCTAACATCTAAAAATCCTTATTCATCATGTTCTTTGACATACAATTCATATAACTTCAAGAATCACAGTAGCATCACCATAATCGTTACCATACGAAGTAACCAACGACAAAACATCAAAAATCCGAATTGAAGAAGGGAATTACATCAACATATATCTTGAATTCCATCCAAAACCATACGAAACATATCAATACTCATATATTGATAACAACACTAACTTAGTACGGTAATCCAACTCGTTGTCATGCTCATCAACTTGTTTATATGATAATCATCAACTCAAGAACATCATATACAATCCAAAACGAAATCTCAAAGTGAAGAGTAATTACCTTTTTTGAAGGAAAGGATTGATTTCCAAGAATCACCAATGATTTCAAGAACAAAGCTTCACTCCATGATTCCCATCTTTAATCTTGTTAAAGAGGATCATCTCTCAGTGTTTAGGAACTCCAAATGTTCTCCCAAGGTTGTCTCTATCGGGTGAAAGGAAAGAAATGGACGAAATGTTTCATGACACCCGTTTGTCCCTTTAAATAGAATACATCACTAGCGTGCGCTAAACCATTATGTTTAGCATGTGCTAGCCTTAGCGTGCGCTAACTGACTTTGTTAGCGTGCGCTATCGAAGCCCAGAGGCTACTGTCTTGCTTCGTAAACTACCTTACGTACGTAATGCCCATGCATTAACGTACGTAAATCATCATGTCTAGCGTACGCAAGTCCTTACTCTTAGCGTGCGCTATCCGAAGTTGACTTACTACAGTGTTCACCTACCACTCGCCCCCACATTCCGACAGCATCTGGCAAGGATAAGATTCCTTGTTGACTGATATATAGTTAGCGTGCGCTAAGCCTAATCTTTAGCGTGCGCTAATACTTCAGGACAACAACCGTTGACTTATCAGAACGTGCGCCGAAAGCAGCCGGGTCCACACGCAGATTCCTTCCGATCTGTCTGCACTAGCGTACGCTAACCTATAAACGTAGCGTGCGCTAATCCTGCACGATAGCGTGCGTTATGCATGAATATCAGCGTGCGCTAATAAGGCTATACTTAGCCATTTTCCGCAGTTCTTGTCCAACGTCTCGACATACCAAAAACGAACATAAGACACACTGAACACAAACACTGAATCCAATAATATCATCATACGGTATACCCAATATCAAAAGTACGACAACCTGATACACAATATCCTCAAATGTAACTGTCGACCAAATACGACAATTATACCGATACTGATATCTCAGTCCTTTATTTATTTTATCCCTACTGTACAGATTTCACGCTGCATAATATAACTCGGATAAAATAATATTAAACAACATAATAGAAATTAGGATATTACATTCTACACCCCTTAAAATAAGTTTCGTCCTCGAAACTTGCAATCCATCATAAAACGAACAACCATACTGTTCAACCCAAAATATCCCAAAACCATCACGACCGATCAATCATCATTATTCGAATAGCCAAAACCGCATACTTACAAATACGCAGTCGACGATCTCCGGAGATACTAGCGGCGATCTCACCGTACAATCTCAATACGCTTACGATCACAATTCCACGAGTCTCAACAAAATATATCATCTTCGGATGAAACAATCTGTCCGAATCAAATCCTGTCTGCTGATTACATAATCAAGTCCCAATTAGATAAGACGAATTATACACAATACATCTGCGAAACAACCGCCCAAAACAACGACACGAATTCTCAAACATCAACACAAAATCCGAACGCTCAGATGATCACCCAAAAATGATCAACTAATAAATCAACCGAATTTATCATCAACATGATAAATTTCCAATATGACCAACCAGAGGTCAAAACACAATCGAGAATATCATCAACGTGATAACTCCAATATTACCAACGAACGATCAACGAAAATCGAGAATACCTTCACACGGTAAACTCCAACACGATCAACACAGAACCACGTAAATGTATATATGAAAGAATAACATTCTCAAAACGTCAAATCAATCACGTACATTAGATCTCAATAAACATACCCAACTGGCGAACATTTCCCTCGGCATACGAACAACGAGTCGCAAATCGACGAACATACCAATTCATACAAGGAGTGGGAACGACCACTCAATATCCAAAACAACCAGCATGGGGTCACCATCCCCAAATTTACACTTACAAATAAATCATTCAAAGATCACTATGGTAAGATTGCGCTACTACCGCACCCATGGACTCACATAGCACGTATGTCCCGGTTTTACAAGGTCCAAAGTTCCAAATTTACATCCTGCACATGAATCTACAACACGCAGTATATTTCTCTTATCTGATCAAACAACCGATCATCCTTGTATAACCAATCTACCATACTAAACTTCGAATCTCTTTTCCTTGTACCCTCGATATGATATGCCCGATGCACTAAATGCGTATGTACATCAATCACATTTCCAAAGTCAGTTTGAAATCATATATTCTTGTCACGAAGACAATTTTCGAAAGTTCTTTCAAGAGTTTGAAAACTCAAAACATAAATTTTCGTAAGACCACGAAATCAATTTTAAAAATTAAATCGGCTCGCTGGTGCCAAGTTCTCGATCAAAATTCTTTTCGAATAGACACGATTAAATACAATGGAATTTATGCAAATGCTTGTGCATATCCATACTCCTGTATACCACTTCGGCTCGTCACCAATATCCACTGATATTCCATCAGAAAACCACACGATAGAGTTCCAAAATCTCAATATATAAATTCCGACTAAACTCCTTTTCCACACATGACTTGCAACGTCAGTCATTAACCCATCCTGGATCACCTTAAATATGATATGAAAAAATATTGAAACAAACCCACACAGCGAAAGACTTCCCTAGAGGTTCAATTTGAACAAGTAAACCAAAGCCTCGAAAGGCGGAAATAACATAGGTAAACGATTGGTAAAGTATTTTACAAATCTCGGGAGTTTTAAGAAAACAGAAAAGCCGTTAGAAACATTAGGGTCTCAGCCCGTATCTTGTTCCGCATTACAAGAAGTTTAAAAAGTAGAAAACTCTTTTCGGACTCCAAGTCCTGAGTTACAAAACTATTTCAAAATCGATTGGGTCTCGGCCCAAAATCATTTTCCGTAAAACATCTGTAAAACATTCATTTTGAAAGGTATCATTTTCAAATGATCAAAAGCAGTTCATATATCTCAAAATGAATTAACATGCTACATGTTCTTCTCAACCATGCACAATATTTCTCCCCAAATGCACAATTCCGTTCCAAAATCTAACCAACGTACTGATTCTCGAAATCATAACTCCTTAAGATCATCAATCCTGTTCCAACTCTGTCACCTTATACTGTAACGCATAATATTCAGCTGAATCTCAAAACGTATCAACTTAGAACGGCAATAAATCTCAATGAAATTCAAAAATCCAAATACTTACAGATCGTGAAGCCGACGATTCCCCGTGATACTGGCACATGTCTAGACTCAAGAAAATACTCGACACAGGTATTTTCAAAACACACGTTTGCCAAATCGGTTCGACTCAAGAACACAATACATCTCATTCCAAAGAATCTCATTAACACCATTTGGAAAAGTTATAACAAGCCCAGTACGATACTGGCAAATCCGATAACGCACAAGCCTGAGTGAACAACAAAGACTCACGGCTCTAATATTTGTCAATCGACAACTCGAATGACGCAACAAAAACACGACCCAACTCGACCCAAATGCCTAGGTTTTCTCAACCTAAGCTCCGATACCATATTCTGTAACACCCCCAGATTTAACCGGAAATATTACAGCGCCGTGGGCCCCGAGATGGAACCCACAAGGCTAAAAGAAATTTTCGCAAACATTTACAAATGCCCAAGAGGCCAACGACGGTACTATCTTTAAAAATTCACAAAGACTTATAAAATCCATTTATCAAAAACCGTCGTAAAAACTCATTTGAAATCGCAAGGCCAAACAGCCGACACTCAAAAGTTCAGAAAACGATTTCCAAAGTAACCTCAGTTACCAGATACCAAAAGAGCGTCTCAAAATACTCACGCAGCGGAAAAAGACCAACCATAAAGATACTCTAGCAGCGGAATACAAGAACCGATCAAGAAACTCAATGCACAGAACATGTCCTAGCCAGTATCCTCCGGGAAGCTCATCTCTTCACGACCGCTACAAGCTCGATACTCCGAGAACCTAAAAGAAATCCCACGACGGGGTCAGCCATAATATCCAACAATGATAACGGTCACATCACATTAATAATAACATACCAATGAGAATACAACATAAGAATACGACCAATGTAATCTTACCGCCATAACTTTGCTTACTCAAGTGATTCTCATCAGAGTAGCCATTATCACATTTCACATCATGTACTCGATTTACCAATAAACTCGAACATAATATAAGTACTGTACCTCAAACAATACTCAAGGTTCTCAAACTGTCATAACCAACTCACGATACGGAAATCTACCATTTCTGACCAATACGATCCATCGAATAATATCATCAAATCCCAAGACGATAACCGATTGTCCATCAAAGACAAATACCAAGGAAATACGGAACATACCTCGAGATATGAAGTGCCACGATAATCATATCGGTCTAATCCGAGATCAGATCAATGCAATACGGACACGGTCCTAACACAAGACCTACAAGTGCATACTCATATGACCACGTCAATATGATCATAGCAATAATAATCATGTATACTCAATGGAAATCCGACGATCCAGCGCCCTCAGCATAGATCCCTTTGTTGATCCTATCAGATCAACATAAGGTGGATAACTAACAATACACATGTGAACAACAACACATGATAAAATCAATGATGCGAATTCACAAGATTCCATCAACACAATACTGGTAATCCAACGATCCAGCGCCCTCAGCATAGATCCCCATGATGATCCCGTCGAACCAACGCATGGTGGAAAACCTGTCCAACGATCCAGCGCCCTCAGCATAGATCCTCATGATGATCCCGTCGAACCAAGGCATGATGGACATTCGATCCAGCGCCCTCAGCATAGATCCTCATAATCCCATCGGATTATTTACACAACATAAACAACACAATATGCATACACATATGCAAAACAACACGTTCATCAACATGAACAACATAACATGCACGACAACATGACAATTTACTAGGACGACTTCATGTTCAACAACATGAAAGAGAATGTACGAGACCAAAATAAATAACATAAAACCGTGACCAATATGGAATACTTGCCCGAGTCCTTGGAAGCAACCTCGATGTCCAATCATCACCGACGATTATCCCCTTGCTCGGCGATCCAAACGTACAACGAACTATAGATACTCATATCCTCGTCCTTACCATAATGTAACCTCGATACTCGAACATACCAATAACTGAGATAAAGCATATTCATTATGATTTACCTCCCAGGATCGAAAGAACGATATGCGATCCGGATACCCAGAGTTCACAATAATAATCATCGCTATATGCATTATAAACGAAATGAAATCGAAACCATTCATTAAATATTATAACTGAGCAAGTAATAACTTGCCTCGATACCGATACCACGAAGCTGCTGCCGAACACATTGCCTTTATCTATGAGCTCCTCAGCCTCGATCAAACGCAATACAATGGACATACTCGAACACGACCGCAATATCCGGTTATAATCACCGATCAATAATCTCAACCTATCGAAGAAACCAAATAACACATATCCGATAACGGTCAACAACCGAGAAAACTAACCAATCGAACTCAACGGTTCAACACAACCTCGAATAAACACAATCGTAACCAACCAAGTCAAACCATCACGAATTCCTAATCGAAACACAAAAATCAGCCTTTATCGCCTACTTAGCGCACGTTAATCACCTAACGTAGCGTGCGCTAAGTTGCTCCCGTTAGCGCGCGCTAGGCGATGGCGTAGCGTGCGCTAATGCCGTGCGGTGGCATGCATTTCAAGCATCGTCTAACACTTCCATCATGACAATGATCAACTCATCTCGAGATTAAGGATTTCATAACAATCATGACATATAATTTAATAGCTCTTCAAGAACACGAATTATCCAAATTCACGTTCATGATCCATAAAATGATAAAATCCGATGTGTTCTAACATCTAAAAATCCTTATTCATCATGTTCTTCGACATACAATTCATATAACTTCAAGAATCACAGTAGCATCACCATAATCGTTACCATACGAAGTAACCAACGACAAAACATCAAAAATCCGAATTGAAGAAGGGAATTACATCAACATATATCTTGCATTCCATCCAAAACCATACGAAACATATCAATACTCATATATTGATAACAACACTAACTTAGTACGGTAATCCAACTCGTTGTCATGCTCATCAACTTGTTTATATGATAATCATCAACTCAAGAACATCATATACAATCCAAAACGAAATCTCAAAGTGAAGAGTAATTACCTTTTTTGAAGGAAAGGATTGATTTCCAAGAATCACCAATGATTTCAAGAACAAAGCTTCACTCCATGATTCCCATCTTTAATCTTGTTAAAGAGGATCATCTCTCAGTGTTTAGGAACTCCAAATGTTCTCCCAAGGTTGTCTCTATCGGGTGAAAGGAAAGAAATGGACGAAATGTTTCATGACACCCGTTTGTCCCTTTAAATAGAATACATCACTAGCGTGCGCTAAACCATTATGTTTAGCGTGCGCTAGCCTTAGCGTGCGCTAATCGACGTTGTTAGCGTGCGCTATCGGGCCCAGAGGCTACCGTCTTGCTTCGTAAACTACCTTACGTACGTAATGCCCATGCATTAACGTCGTAAATCATCATGTCTAGCGTCGCAAGTCCTTACTCTTAGCGTGCGCTATCCGAAGTTGACTTACTACGGTGTTCACCTACCACTCGCCCCCACATTCCGACAAAGATCTAGCAAGGATAAGATTCCTTGTTGGTGATATATAGTTAGCGTGCGCTAAGCCTAATCTTTAGCGTGCGCTAATACTTCAGGACAACAACCGTTGACTTATCGAACGTGCGCCGAAGCGTAGGGTCCACACGCAGATTCCTTCCGATTCATGCGCACTAGCGTCGCTAACCTATAAACGTGGCGTGCGCTAATCACCTGCGATAGCGTGCGTTATGCATGAATATCAGCGTGCGCTAATAAGGCTATACTTAGCCATTTTCCGCAGTTCTTGTCCAACGTATCGACATACCAAAAACGAACATAAGACACACTGAACACAAACACTGAATCCAATAATATCATCATACGGTATACCCAATATCAAAAGTACGACAACCTGATACACAATATCCTCAAATGTAACTGTCGACCAAATACGACAATTATACCGATACTGATATCTCAGTCCTTTATTTATTTTATCCCTACTGTACAGATTTCACGCTGTACAATATAACTCGGATAAAATAATATTAAACAATAGTAATAGAAATTCCGGATATTACAACTCCAAATGATGGCAAAGGGAAAAAAAAGAGGTAAAACTACTTTGCAAGTTATTCCTACTGGAGAATCACAGCGTCAAACCATTGAGTGGAATGAGAGAGGACAACCTGTTGGACCACAATCAGTCAAGTTTAGCTCAGCTGTTGGGTGCATAGTCAGGGAGCAAGTGCCGATCAACATAAAAGACTGGCGTTTAGTTACAGACAAGCCCAAAAATGAAGTTTGGGGTATTTTGTTGGTAATGTTCTTGCATATTTTTTTTTATTTTGTTCCTGCTATAACATTATACAAATATTTTAACTATGTAATTTACCAAGTATTTTAACTGGTTCTTTTTATACATTTACGTAGCAACAATATAAGGTGGCCGAGATTCATAAGACATATATCTTCCAACAAATGGGAAGGCTATGGAGAGCTTACAAGAATGAACACACTAATAGCGTCTGATCGCTTTAGATTCTCGTCGTAGTAGGACAGACACCGCACGACTAATTGGCTCGATTAGGCACCTTGTGTGCCACAGAACGAGTGGGATGAATTCGTGGCCGAAAGAAGCTCCCCTGAATGGAGAGTAAGTCAATTTATATTATGTTCGTGTGTTAAAGTAGCAGTGAAATGAAAAAATATATGGTACATAATCACTGTTATCACATCGACAACTAGTCATCGGCTAGTCGACCAGTCGCCCAAATTGAAGCAGTCGTCCATGACTTGTAAAGTAAGTCGACTAGAGTTTCTTATTAATGACCTGAACCATTACCAGCTGCTGAAACATACCCGTCCAGTCCTATTTAAAGAGTATTGAGCCTAAAAAACCCTAAAAACACGACTGGTCCAAGTCCCAATCGCGACTGCTGCCTCCTAAATCAAAGAATCAGTCGTTTTCTTCCAGATCTGGTCGTTTTCTTCGGCTAGGTCTTTATTTAGAAATGCACTTCCAGATCTGATCTATCATCTATTATGGATATTTGTCATGGATATTTGTTGAATTTGAACTTATTATTATGTTTAATTTGAACTTATATCTGTCATCTTATTATTATATTAAATTATGTCATATGCTCATATATTAAATTTAAAAAATACATGTATAAAATACACTTGGCGACTAGTCACGACTAGTCGACTCGACTTGTCGACTAGTCTTTACGAAGGTACTCAGGAGACTGAGCTCGACTTTCCGACTTAATAACCTTGTGCGTAATGTGAAATTTCTTTGTTATAATTTACAGGTAAAGAGGGAAAAAATGCAGGAAATAAGGGCTAAACAACTTCTTCCGCACACTTTAAGTAGAAAAGGATATGCAAGGGAGGAATATGATCATGTAAGTAAAAAGAATTCATCCTACAATACTAAAGTATTTATATTTAATCTATAAAACATCAATATGTTAAATGTTCTGTTGTTTGAAGAAAAAAAAACAGGAGAAACACTCTGTAGAACACAGTCATTTCTTAAAGGCCATGAGAAGTCCAAAAAAAAGTATATTCAAGACATATGTGTAAGTACTCTCCCCAACATATTTGTTTCTTCAAGTTTAGGTACAAAGTTCAATTTCTATTATGATATGCATGATTTCGATTTTCTACTGTGCTGTTTAGGCTGAGTTAAAAGTGAAACTTGCTGAGCAACCTCCTTATGAAGGACCTATTCCTATAAAGCACGATGTGCTGAGTCAAGTACTTGGTAAGGAGAAAAATGGTCGTGTTCGAGGCATGGGAGCCGGCGTCACACCTTCAAGGGTAGATGGAATACTACAAAATGCTACTACCTTACAAGCATTTCAGGACAAACTTGATGCAACTTGTGAAAGGACAAAGAGGCTTGAAGAAATGTTTCTACAACTGGTAGTTATTCACTGTCTTCATATATATATATATATATTTTATATTTGTTTCTCGCTGAAATAGTTATCATTTTCATATTTTGAAAGACTGGAAATAAGCAAATACGAAGTCCTAGCGATGCTGGAAGTAAGCATAGAAGCAGTCATGATAATGCAGAGGCAAGTTACTTTACAATTAGCTTTAAAATCATATAGTAGTTTGTTATATTGTTAATCGCCTAATGACTTGCCTATATTTTGTAAGTAGGATGGTCATGTCAATGGCGAAAGGAGTACAAAGAGCCTATTAAGGGAAATTCTAAAGTAAGTTTAATTTTCTACATTTCAGGTCTCTTTTTTGTGTACGAGTTGTAATATTTTCCATTTTAAAATGTCATTATTTTATAGTCAGGAAAGTGTAATGAAAGAGCATGAAATGAACTTTCAAACGAAGCATCTTGAGATAAGTTTGCAGAATATAGGTGTGTTTTTTAATAGACAAATGAACCTTGAAGTAATTTAAACTATATCACCTCTTGCCTTTTGAACTATATCGATTTGAGATTTGTTTTGTTATAGATAAATGGACCTTATAGGCTTTGTTGGCCTCAGCTGAGCCACGGGACTAGAAAAAAGAAGATTCACGTCTTAGGACATTTAGTTCATATTTGTAAGGGACTTGGAGAAGAAGAGGTTCAAATGCCTATGCTTTGTGGATGAAATTTATAGGGAAAATGCCTACTCTTCTATGTCAAAGTTTCGCTTTAAGAATGAGAATCATGTTAAATGAAAACTTATAGGCAACTTGTAATGGTTAGAGTGAGGGATTGGTTTATGCATAATCTTATTATTCATATCTTTGCAACCATTTCCTAAATCTTTATTCATGTTTTATTCAAGTATTAAAGCTATTTAGAGGAGATTATCAGTGTTTCGATAGGCATTGCCTTGGCATGGAAATATATCAAATCCATTTGGATGAGCATGTTGGTTTTTTATGTATGTAAACTGCACATTAACTTGGAGTTATGTGTTAATATACTTCTGAACAAACCACAAATTTTTAGGACTTAAATAATAGTTAAAGGTGGTGTTATACACAAAATAGTCTATTTCAGTTGATTCCCTTGGTTTAGTCCCTTTCAGAAGGTTTAGGATCACAAACTGAATCTGGATAAGACTGGGGTTAAAGCTTTCCATGGGAGTCAGAATAACAGCAGAATTAATAGTAGGAGCATGGGAACAGATTCAACCGATCCGGCTCCCTATGTGACATAAGAGAAGACTGAAAGTAGGTTCTTCTTCTTACTAGTTCGGAAAGGCAGGTAAGGGAAAGGTTTGTTCCTAAAGTTCAATAGCTAGCATCGAGCTCTTAGGTTGTCAAGAGCGGTAGGAGGCTCGAAAGATATTTGACTGCCCTTGAACTCAATTTGAATAAACTAGTTTTAGGCTCATTAGAGTTCGGAAATTGCCCAGAATCATTGCATTCATTAGAATAAGTCGAGCTCTTCACAATGCTTAGTCTATGATTCAATTACCAATCGTTCAGTCGTTTACCTCTTGCTAATGTAATGTTAGGAATTCTTAAGATTATGTTAATGTTCAAATTTTTTCATCAGCTCACCTCTTTGTTATTCGAAAAAAAAAGATACTGGGCATATTTTATCAGCAGCTCACCTCTATGATTCTAAAGTTTGCTGCCTGCATATTTTCAAGTCTTGATACTTGTGTTTTAAGTTTGCTGCCTGCATTTTCAAGTTTGCTCAAAGCATTTTGCTGTGTTGTGATTTAGAATGTTCAATTTGTTGATTGTGAGAGCAACTTGTTGTATATTGTAAAATCTTGTTGGTTTTGAAGTTAGTTTGAATTGTGTAGTCTGTACAAGAAAGCAACCTTTGTCTTCTTAATCAATCATGCAACATACTTAGCTGGATGGGTACAAATGAAGTGGTGGCAAAAGGGAGAGTATCTGCCATTGATCCTTCAAGCAAAGTGCATGGCTATGTGTTGGGACCAGATTGTTATAGAGTTGAGGTCGAGGAAGCTGTCAATCCTAGAGCAGAATTCTACCGATTCCAGCCAGAGTTTTCAGTCATGGAAGATGCAGTTGGGAGTACGATTGCGTGGCCAATTAAGTATATTATCCCACGCACTTGAATAATTTGTAGTTGTGTTCTTTTCTAGTTTTTTACTATATGCATATAGCGAATTTTCGTTGAGCTTGTGCATTATTTTGATGTTGGCACACTATAGTCCATGACAATTTGATTAGGATGTTCATGTATAGCTGGCATCACAATGTTGATGCAAATATAAATGCTTGAATCTATGATGTAATTGAACATTTGGATCTGTAACTAGAAATATTAATGCTATTTTGACCCCTGTAAATCGTAATATTTTTTTTGTACAAAGTGTATTTTTAATGACATGTAAAAATTGTCATTAAAATGTTTCAATTATGGAAAGTAACTATCATATAAACAAATATAATGACATATTGAGAGTTACAATGATAGGGTAAAATTGTTGTGGAAAATATTTTATAACAATTGAGAGACGTCGTTGACAATATTTAATAACAGTTGAAAAATGTCAATAGATAACTTCTTTGACGAAATAAGTGTGTCATCATAAACTATATTATGACGTTTAACAAACGTCGTTGAAGTTTGCCCCTACAATGACACTTCTATGACGAAGAAAGTTTGTCATCATAAACTATATTATGACGTTTAACAGACGTCGTTGAAGTCCGGCCCTATAATGACACTTATATGACGAAAAAAGTTTGTCATCATAAACTATATTATGACGTTTAACAAACGTCGATGAAGGTTGAGCTTACAATGACACTTCTATGACAGAAATAGAGTGTCATCATAAACTATATTATGACGTTTATCAAACGTCGTTGAAGGCCGCCCCTACAATGACACAGGCTTTAATGATGTTTCGGACGACACACAGTAACTGTCATTGAAGGCATTCCATGACATTTTTTATGTGTCATGGAAAGGGTCATTTCTACTAGTGACACATGGCACCCTTTGAGGCCTTGTATGGTAGAAGGTGCAAGTCTCCTCTCTGTTGGAATGATGCATCCGATGTCGTCGCTACCGAGTTGGATCTGATCCAGGAATCTATTAAGAAGATTTCCATCATTCGAAAACACATGTTGGCAGCTCAAAGCCGCCAAAAGTCATATGCTACGAACCGCCAGCGACTGTTGGAATTTATGGTCGGGGACTACGTTTGGGTCAAAGTATCGTCGATGCGGGGTGTTCCGCGCTTCGGCCAGAAAGGAAAATTGAGCCCGAGATTTAATGGCCCGTTCGAAATACTGGATCGAGTTGGTAAACTCGCTTATCGACTGGCGTTGCCATCTTCATTAGACGGAGTGCATAATGTCTTCCACGTTTCCCAACTGAGGAAATACGTGTACGACCCAAGTCACAAGATTAATTTCGAGGAGGTAGAGATTTTTAATGATGCTACCTTTAGAGAAGTCCCAACCGCGATTTTGGATCGACGCGTAAAGACACTAAGGAATAAGGCCATACCTCTTTTAAAAGTTCAATGGTCGCACCATGGCATAGAAGAAGCGACTTGGGAGACCGAGTCGAGCATGAGGGAGAATCATCCTGAGTTATTTTATTAGTTTCAGGATGAAACTATTTTTAAGGGGGGTGGTATGTAATACCACCAGTATTACATGCTGTTTCACGTTGAGCGATCATTTCTATTTATACTATTTAATGAATAAATGTACTCTGTCACGATAAACGTATTTTGAATGATATGTTCGTACTGTATTATAATGAATAAAGCTAGTCCACACCTGTTATTCTTGTAATGTGATTGTATGATGGTTGATGATTTGTCGGTGACATACCTTAATGTCGTTGGGCAATTATCGGTGCGAATATGACGGTGGCCAACGTCTTATTCCCTGAGAGATTACTTGACGAGATTAAGAGGGAGTCACGTTATAAGGAATCAATGTGATAATAACTTAGTGAATAAACTGAACCTTACGTACGTTATAAGATTTGTATTACGTACGCTAAGTGTATGACATTACGTACGCTAAAGATAATACCTTACGTATGTAACACGGTCTTCGATCTTCGGATAGGGAATCTTCGTCGGATGGTGCATTGTCAGACCAAATTTCGGCGCGATAACGACAGGCAAGTCAACAGGTGTTACGTACGTTATCCAACTTTCGTTACGTACGTAATGATGTGTATGATTTAGTCCAGTTAGTTCTGAGTTTTCCTTACGTACGTTAAGCTTTCTACAATAACGTACGTAACATGGCTTACGTACGTAAAGGTTCAGGCCTAACGTACGTAAAGCCATTCCGGATTTATAAAAGGACACCCTCCCTTTCATTTCTTCCGACCCAAAACTCACCACTTACTCTTGTATACCATCCTCTACCTTCCCTAAGTCGATTTTAGCTTCCCTAATCAAGTGTTATCCTGTTGGAGTGAGTTGATCAAGCTCCGGATGAGGTTTTGAAGGTGCTACCCTCTCTTTCTTCGTCGTCCTTCATCATTCTTCATCCTCTTTTGTCAATTAAGGTATGTTTATCGAATCTTGAACCCATTTCAGTGTTGTTATACGAATCATACTAAATTTCGGATGCCTTGGGTAGTTTATAACTTTCAATAATGATCGGAACGGTGAAAACTATCACAATTGTTAATTGATACCTATCTAGCTAGTAATTGGAATGGATGATGGTAGTACTCGAAGTTGGATGGGAACTCATAACCGAATTGTTAATCACCAACACCTTAGAATCATCTTGTTGAAGATTTCAATTATAATCCTATTACCATACCGTAAAAATATTAATAATTCCTTGTAGAACTAACTAAATAGGTATTCAAACATGTTAGGACTTTGGAGAATTAGTGCTTAATCGTCCCATTCTAGTAATTTAAACTAAAATTAGTGGTGTAATTACGGTAGTCTTGAGCCATAATCACAACATAGGAATATTGTATTAGAACATTGATCAACGATATGGCAAATTGTAAAATGGCGAACCGAGGAATTTAGTCGTATGCATTACATTCAAAATAGAGAATCTCGATTTTGGCGATATGAACAACCAAGTTTAGGATACTAACGGGATGGGGGGAAATTGCCATTCATCATCATTGTTACCATAAGATGTTAATCGACAAATATGTAATAGCTTGAGCTTTCGGGTGTGGTTGTTCGGGCCGTTGTGTTATCAAGGGAGTAACTCTCGTCAGATTTGAGGCAAGTGAATCTTGCTCGGACCTTACGTCTTAAAATTTTAGAATATTTCATGTTTTATTGTCTATGAAATGGTGCTCGTCTTATCTATCTCGTCCGGAGTATTCCTGTGTAGATACTTCCGTGACCCTTGGCTGCGGCCTTGGGAGTTTATATGTTGATATATCTTGCGGAACTGTTTTGAGGGATAAAACCTGAATGGTACTCACGTACGGAGTATTCCTGTGTAGATACTTTCGTGACCCTTGATTGCGACCTTGGTAGTTTATGTGCTAGTAAAAGAAATGACATTGAATATTCGGTGATAACCTTGTTCCTTGAATTTATCTGATTCTATCAATGAAAATGGTTCGATTTGTCTGACTTGGTTTGACTGACACAATACGTTGTATCAGGCAATTTTTTTGAATATGTGCAGGACATTCCCGAAGGTTCCAGTCAGGCTTGAGTAGTGTTGGGAAGAAGACTTGTTAATTTCTTAAACTAAATTTGAATAATCCACGTTGTGTAATAACCGTATGAACGGACATTTTTACCATTTGTATTTTGGTTGAACGAACGCTTTCATTAGAACATTTCCGCAAACTACTTGTTGAATAAATTGTTTTAAAACCTCTTTTAAAACTCGCCTTGTGGGTCCCACACGGGATTCACGGCATTGTGACGTCCGGTTTATTTTGGGGCGTTAGATGATCAAGACGAAAGCAACCACTTCACTTCAAAGTAATATCCTATGATTTTTTAGATCTAGATTAGGATATCTCAACTCCAACATATTTATTTAATAAATTTAAATAATATTTAAATTGCTTCTTAATCTTAGTAATTATTTAATTAGCATGCCTAAATAGATCTTATGCTCGTGGATGCATAAAACACATTTATCAAACTTTCCCAAACTTTGCTTCCGCTGCGTCTTATATTCCAACATATGACGCATACAATAAGGAGTATTTTTTGCTTAGAGGCATTTTGTTGTGGACCATTAGTGATTATCCAGCCTATGGAAACTTGTCGGGAAACATTATCAAAAGGTATAACGGGTGTCCTATCTGTGTTGATCACACAAAAGCAACGACGCTGGTTAATTACCGTAAGTGTGTGGTCATGAGGCATCGGAGGTGGTTGCCCCGTCATCATCTGTATCACCGTCAGAAACAATATTTTAATATCATAGTGGAAAGGTAAATTGCTCCAGTTTGATTAACCGGAGAAGAGGTACTTGCAAGAGTACAACATTTCAAGGACCATGTCTATGGTAAGACACAACTAAAACCTCGATTGAAAAAAGGTGATGCTCGACCAATTTGGAAGAAGGTTTCTGTATTCTTTGAACTTGAGTATTGGAAGTTTTTGCCGGTTAGGCATGTTCTAGATGTCATGCACATCGAGAAAAATATATGTGAAGCTTTACTTAGTACCTTGCTTAATATACCAAACAAGACAAAAGATAAGGAAACTGTCCGTATTGACATGGCAGAAATGGGAACAAGTGCAGGGCTGAGGCCGAAAACTCTGGGAAAAAATAAGGAGAAGTTACCATTAGAGTCTTGGAATTTAACTCATTCTGAAAAAAAAGTTGTTTGCTCATCATTTCTTGGCATGAAGTTGCCTGATGGTTTTTGTTCTAACATTAGGAGTCTTGTATCAATGGAAACTCTTCGACTTACTGGAATGAAATCTCATGACTGTCATATGATTTTGCATCACTAGCTCCCAATTGCAATTCGGTCGTCATTGCAAAAACAGGTCAGGAACACTGTTATTCGTTTTTGTCTCTTCTTCAAGGCAATATGCAGTAAAGTTATTGAGGTCGATAAATTGGAGAAATTGCAATCTCAGTTGGTATAAACCTTATGCCAACTTGAAAATACTTCCCCCTTACTTTGTTTGATTTAATGTTTCATCTCTTGGTCCATCTTGTACGAGAAGTTGAGCTTTGCAGACCAATTTTTCTTGGATGGATGTATCCTTTTGAGAGGTATATGAAGACATTCAAGGGATATATAAGGAATCGGGCTCATGCAGAAGGTTGCATTGTTGAGGCCTATATTGCGGAAGAGGCCATTGAGTGTTTGGTGAACCATGAAGAAGCGACTATTGGGGTACCGAAAAATGGCAAGCATACGAATGATGCCATTTATAGGCCATTATCTGGTGCAACGATGATAACACCGAGCAGCACTGATTTGCACGTCGCACATTTATGTGTTCTACAAACTACTACTGCTACTAGGCCATATTTTGAGTAAGTCATGAAATTATATTCATTATGTATACCATTTTTTGTGCTCTTTTCACCTATATAATTGCTTACATATTTATATTGTCTATTGTAATTGCATGTAGTGAACACATGTCAATTTTTATGAATAACTATCCGGAACATGAAAATGAGGAAATGGGGCTAAAAAACAAGCAAAATGAGACATTCCCAAAATGGTTTAAAGAGAAGGTATTATTTTCATTTCATAATACTGCCTGTACATTTTTTTTACAACTGCGTAGCTCACATGAATCATTTTACAACTTATATATTTTTTGACAGATTGCCTCAGATTTGTTTCATGAGAAACAGGTACTGCAGGAGATAAGATTGATTGCATATGGCCCCAACAAGGATGTTCCTAGATTCAGCGGCTACAAAATGGATGGTGTTATCTACATTACCAAGGATCGTGATGATTCACATCAAGTTCAATGCAGTGGTGTGTGTACAAGCTGAAACAATGGTTGTGCAGGGTAAGGATCAAAATAACGAGCATACGTCACATAAATTTTACGGAGTGATAACAAGTATATGGGAGTTGGACTATAGCAACTTCAGAATCCCTATTTTTCATTGTAAGTGGGTAGATATGAATAAAGGGATTAAGGTCGATGACTTAGGATATAAATTGGTTAATTTGAATAGGTTGGGGTTTTGAATGATCCATTTGTGTTAGCAAAACATGTTAAGCATGTTTTTTACATCGACGATACTCTTGATTAGTTATGGTCTTTTGTGTTAAAATTACCCGAGAAAAGTACTATGTAGACAATGAGGATGAAAATGAGGGATCTGTAGAAGTGGAACTTGAGAATGACTGCTTTATGCCAAATTTACCGGATGTTGATTTACTTGAGGAGGACGTGGCTAGTTACATGCGAGATGTAGATGTACTAATAGAAGTTTCTTGATGTAATTTAATTTACGTACTTTGAATTTGTAATCGTGATTCGGTTTGCTTTCTTTTATTAAGTTTAAATACGTTGGTAATTGGTTTCTTTGGTTACATGATGTCATTTCTTTGGCGGTGTTTGATTTCTTTATGTTTATTTTTTTAAAAGTACAGTAAATTAGACAACGGTTTTAACACTATAACGCTTGTGCTGAAAATCAACATACAATCTGACTAAAACACTTGTATGTTCGCATGCGATCGGACAAGACTATAGAAGAATTGTTGTTTGAAACAAACTTAAACAAAAATATGTATAAAACACTTGTCTCATTGCAACAACGGTTTTTGCAACATTGTCTCAAGTTTAATCAGATAGTACTTTTAGAAATAGTTGAAAACGCTTATCTATTTCAACAATGGTTTAACGTGGCATAGTCTTAAGCTAATTCACATAATATATTTTAAAACGGTTGTCTAATCCTCCAAGTTTGAACAAAACCACCGACAAAAAGACTTGTCGATTGTTTTTCTAGACAATGGTTTTTAAACCGTTGTAATTTAATTTGATTACATAATACTTTTTCGAGGATGAAAATAAACCATTGTCTGTTAATTTCAGCCAACACTTTTTCGGTCGACTTGCGTTTTTCCTGCCGTGTACACTTGAATCTGATTAGGAATGATATAAATACAAAGTCAAAACCAAACCAGTAAATGCTTCAATCTTACACTTAGGCAAACAAATCACACATTAAGACAACCCCCCACCCCCACCCCCACCTTTTCATTCTCCCCCGGCATTAGGCCGTTAATTTGCACTCCCAAATTAAACTATAGATAACTTAATTCCAGTTTCTTTGATGGTGTTTAAATTTTAAGCAATGGGTTTCTCTTCATCTAAGTTAAGTGCATGATCATCGACGAGCCGAGGAACCACTGGAGTGATCTCTGGACACACTATAGCACTCAGCTTCACAACATCAACAATCTGTTCTTTTAGTTCAGGAATGTTATGGTTTTCTATTTGTATCTCATGAGGAAGCTTTTTTTCGCCAACTTTTTTCGCATTCTTGTATATCATATAGAGCACCATTTGCAGCACTCCAAAGCTGAACCCAAGAACATTAGGAATCTGTAAAAAGAAAAGATCATATATAAAGAAAGAAAGAGATGTAAGTTTAATTCGAGTAAAGATTAATTTACTAAAAAAGTACATATTCCATTTATATATATGTATATATGTTTATTAGTATAATATATAAAGTACTTACAGCAATGTTATAATCTTTGTGCAGTAAGCCATAGAAGAACCACATAACAGCACTTAGGGTAAGGAAAAATGATAGAAGAAACGGCATGAATTCGACACTCTTGGTTCGTATTACTTGTCTCTGATTAAGGCATACATGCAAAAAGAAAAACATGGAAAGAAACATTTATTCAGTAGAATAATGTCATAAGATGTGGAAATCAATATAAGCTTGATATGTTTATTAATTAATTAAGAAAAAACATAAAATAGATAAACATAATAACTTGGCAAATTAATGGAAAAAGCATGGTAAGAAATAAAAATTACTATGTATGTGTAAATTTACAACTACTTAACTATATGACTACTTACTCTGTGTGTGTGTGAGTATTTGTTTGTTAATTACTTACCACAACACATAAAGGAGCAACAAATACACATAATGAGAATACAAGGCAAATCCATCCAACAATGTCCGCACGCGTAGAGCCCTTTGCAACAAAATGAGTAAGTAAAACAATCAGGCCCAAGCCGGCGACGTCTAGCAGAACAAGAAGCTTCACAGTCTGCAGCTGCAAAACAATTGAAATGAAATAATTTGAGAAAAAAAAAACGGTATATATTTTGCACTAGTACACACAAAAATAAAACAAAACAAGAGTAAATGGAATTTGTAATTAATTATCTTTGGGCTCTAAAATATTAGTAAATTTACCCTACAAATCGTAGGTGCATAGAAGAGGTAGAAGCAAATGTATAGGGTCTGGATAACACAGCCAACTGAGTTGATTGTAATGAGAATGGTTGTGTCTGGAAAGAGGATCTAATATACAATATTCTCACGATTTTTTCAATAACCGTACCGAACTATTTTCACCAATTCGGTTCGGTTATTCGGGTATTCGGCTCTTAAGTCCCGGTCTTAGTAATTTCAAAAGTGTAAATATAGTTTTTTCTTTGTTATATTTACGATATTGACATGTCACATTTTTTCTTCTGTTTCACAATACTTGTTGTTTTGGAAAAACAAAAACTATTCCACGATACTTGCTTGTTGTTTTAGAAAAAAAAAATTATTTCACGATACTTGCTTTTCTACGATTTCAAGGCAATTTTTTGCTTATCTTTTGAATTTTACTCTAATAAAAATATAAGAAATAAAAAAGACAGTGAGAGAATGAAAATTCAGAAAAGATGAAAATACTATCAACAAGGATAATATAGTCATTTAGTTTACTACTTAATAATTTACGTGCACAGACATAAAACTCAGATATTGTGAAAGGAGAATGTAGTACTAGTTGATAAGAATGGGTGAAAATTGTCTTTAGTGTTACTATTACCAACTCATTCATAACAGTGACAACAAATTGTACAGTACAATTAATGTGTGTAACAACAAAACATGCATATTATAATTAACATCTCGCAAGTACAATTAGTGATAATTTTTATATCAACACTTCAGATTTTATCAACAAATTAATATTATTATATTTTTCAGTAAAGATTAAAGAACCATAATGAGAATAATAAAATGCCAGTAACTTACATAGGCGCAAGGAATACCATGAAGGAGACGATGTTGCCTGCAAAATTATGTAGGTCCTTAAATTAGGTTACTCATTAAGAAGAAAAATTCAAGCGTTATCTATGCTTGCTACCTTCTGCATGCTTTGCATGGATCATTACGTAGAGAAAAAAATATTTCATGTGAACTGCGCTTCTTATAATTTTGTTATATTACCAAAAACATCCAAGACAATAACGTTATGACAACAAAATTAAACAGATTATAGAGAATGAAGACGTGATCAAGAATATATGCTACCTAGTACACCAAAGGCGGAAGCCAAGTTACTCATTATACTCAACGTACAGCAAATGAAAATGCTAATGATATTCCTTACACACAACTCTCCCACTCGCACTAAGTTGAACTAGCTAGAATGAGTTAACAAGTACTCCTCTCTCTCTCTCTCTCTCTCTCTCTCTCTCTCTCTCTCTCTCTCTCTCTCTCTCTCTCTCTCTCTCTCTCTCTCTCTCTCTCTCTCTCTCTCCCCCTCCCTCTCAAGCACGAAGAAAGAATAATTGTGCGGCATCCATTTATATAGAGGCCGGCTGCGGAGTTGAAATCTGAATTAAGTCATTAATTTCAATTGTAAGAAAAGATTAAGAAAAATCATCCAAGTGCGAGGGTTGAAATCCCTATATTTGTTTGTTCTTTATAGTTGTTCAAGACTCAAAACATTGCTAATTTTATCACATTCTAAAGTGCTTTTTTTCTTACCCCCTCCCTAATGCTCCATTAACCTAATTTGGCTAGTTTCAACTATCCCTACACTGCAGGACTTTTCTTTTTCTTTTGGCTTGATCAGTAATTTGGTTTGTATTGGCAGAGGTCTAAAAGCCCAGTGGGCCCGCAATGGACTCTTTCTGATGTGTCACCCACCCATCCAATTGGGTTTAAGGTTTACAACTCATACTTATAGTTTCTGGTAGTGTTTGATTCTCCCATGGCTGACCCCTAGATGTACTCCTATTCAAAGAAACCAATTCTAGTACAATCCAAAGAATAAATTGGCTATAGCCATCTCAAGATCAAAAATGCATTTGGGATCTCGATCTCTAAAAGTTGACATGTTTTATCACCGCATCCAAAATAAAGAACTACAAAATAAAAAAAAGTCATTGCATTCCAAAATAATATACTCCCTCCGTCCACAATCAATGTTCCCTTTTTGCCATTTTGGTATGTCCACAAAAAATGTTCCCTTTCTATTTTTAAACACTACCCCACAATACAATTTACTAAAATATCATTATAATTTTTATATATTTATACATTTTACCAGGCTAACCCACATATTAAATTATTTAACCAACTTAATTAACATTAAATTACTTTTAGTGTGGGACCCAAACTCCACTCATATCACACTCACCTAACATTTCTTTCAGAGTCCCTCAAGCCCCCTATCGATAAAATCAAAAGCGGAAAGGCAACTTTCTTTATAGGAAGCAACCACTCACAGGGTCTGGAGGTTGATCATTTAGATTGTTTGCCACTAAGGTCCTCTACGGGACAGCTACTCTAGCATGTAACACCCCCAAGTTATTCAGGGTATATTACAGCGCCGTGAGCCCCGCCGTGGGACCCACAAGGCTAAACATACGCGGAACTATAAACTTGACCGATAAGGTCTACACACAAAAGAAAGGAAGACGATACAAATGGTATTCAAAACCATAACCAACGAAAACATATACATCACTTCACAAATCAATACCTCTGCAACACAGTAGGAACATCAAGGAAAACTCAAATACAATACTCGAGTATTTAAAAATCCATTCCAAGACAACAACACCGAATGGAGGAATCCAAGAAAATAACCGAGACAAGATACGGATCACACTTGCCCATCATCTTCACGCCGAGCCGGCACCCGTCTGTCCGCTCTCCTGGAACTCAAATACATGAAACGTATTTCCCCATAAAGGGGTTAGCCGTCGAATAGCTAGTGCAAGTATAACAGATGAAACATAATACTTCTCGACAATAAAGTAAATGTAATCCGTCAATTCATCAATATCCGTCAATTCATCAATTTAAGACTAGTATTCCTAATAACTAAATCTCATAGCATCTCATCAATACATATATGAATACCGTGGAACCGCACTGCAGGCTACGGAACCCTCGGAGGACCCGTCGGTCCGTCCCGGAGTGGTTAATTCATATTATCCATGGAATCGCACTGCAGGCTACGAAACCCTCGGAGGACCGTCGGTCGTCCCGAGTGGATATAAATAAGCATGCCAACATTATTTCATATGAATGCCGTAGAAAGCGGTTCGTTCATATCAACCATGGAATCGCACCGGAGAGGCTACGAAACCCTCGAGAGGACCATAGGCCCGTCCGGAGTGGCTAGAAATAATCATACCATCAATATTTCATACTTTCAAAGTCGAGAACGTAATCATAAATGTATACTTGCCTTAATAAACGTTACAAGATCCCGAAGAACACGGTTCGACCGGAAGCTTGAACCACGAAAAGACAACGAGCGGAAGGGTTTCACTCGAGTTCTTCACAAGAATTCGACCCTAACAACATAAATTCAATAAATCATCGATCATACGAGGAAGAATAATCGTAGAACGCCCGAAAACCCCTCTATGACATTTTACCGGACACCTTCAAGGCGTCGGTCAAGAACTCGACCAAAACAACGAATCGATACGATCCAACCATGGAATAACAAGGGAAAGGATACAATACATCTAAATAATCATCAATCCATCATAATCCTAAGTTAAATCGGATTAATCGGACGAAAACAACCAAAATACCCAAATTCCCCAAAACTAGATTTCTAAGAAATCTGACCTGATTCGGTAGATCGGAGGATGTTATAGGACGGATGATTGATGATATGAACCTCAACACTTCATGGATTCATTGTCCAACAACATCTATAGATGATTCACACACCCACATCCGCTGAAGAGAAGTGAAAGAAGGAGAAAAAATGGCGAAAAAACGACTGCTGGGCCTTAAATAGCCTGACAGACTCGACCGTGTCCGCCTGACACGGTCGTGGCGCGCAGTTGGCCGGCAGAGACTCGACCGTGTCCTGCATGACACGGTCGCGGCGCGAAGGGGCCTACCGATAGCGACCTGTCCGCGGCGCTCGGCATTGACTCGACCGTGCCAGACGACACGGTCGGGCGTGCTGGGCAGACGATTCGGCTTATCCGGAAGGGTTCGGCACGGGCCGTGTCGGACGACACGGCCGGGTCCTGAGGCAGAGACTCCGGCATTTCCGGACGAGTACGGCACGGGCCGTGTCGGACGACACGGCCGGGTTCGGCCGGCAGTGATCGGCCAATAACGAGCGGGTGAGCTAAAACGACCATAACTCTCTCGTCCGGACTCCGATTGACTCACCGTTTGAACCATTGGAAAGCTAACTCGATGCTCTATAATATTGCAAAGATTTAGAATTTTTGGAGTTACCAAAAATTAATGGTGATCTAACAAAGTCGAACTCATACTTAGAAAAGTCGTTTAGTAATCCCGAATTCAACAAAAGCGACACCGAAACCCGAACGAATACGAACCGAAGATACGGTTACGAAGTACTCACAAAGACGAATCTAAGAGCTAGTAGAACACACGATTCCGACCACCGAAGGCTCGAAATTCGACAACGGAAGGTAATTACCCCAAACTTTGGGAAATTACGGAAATGGTCCAAATGCCGAAAATCACCATACGACGAATAATCAAACCGAAGCTCACAACACGTATAACAACGTTAAATGAACTTACGAAAAACCCCAAGCAGCGATTTGAGCGAGATCCGCAAGAACCGAACTCAAGCGCGGAAAAGTCGTTAAAAGCACGGAACTCAACAAAGCGGACCGAAACGAACTCGGATGACAAAAAGTGCAGAATTAAATATTCTCCGAATGACGAAACGGTCAAAAGCGAGTCGTCAAAACGGACGTCGGCCGAAAAAAGAAATTTACCGAAAATCGAAAATTTGCGGATATTACATTCTACCCTCCTTAAAAGAAGTTTCGTCCCGAAACTTAAAACAAGTAGGGGGAAGAAATATTCCGCCAGGAAAAACTCAACAAGATGCACAAGAACCGAAACATACGCCCAAACGGCGAATCATCAATATAGAACACAACAATACATTACCCGAAGGTAAACCAAACCAATGCCGAAAAAGATACGAATTCACAATGCCCGAAGGCTCCAACGGAAATACCGATACATCACAATGGCCTGAAAGCCGAACAGCCCAAAGCTGTAAATCATCACAATACAGATCTCAAAGAAGCAAACCTGACTGTCGGACATACCCCTCGGCGTATGAACAACCAGTCGCAAATCGTCGGACATATCCAATACAACATGGACTACGAACGATCAATCAATAAAGCTCAAGAGGGACATCACAGTACGCCCGATCCGGAAATGTGTCCGTGCACATGTCCACCCCGTATACGGAATCCAGAATATACGTGTGACAATGTACCTAATTAGCCTCAAGAACTACGTCTCGTGTGCACGGTCCAATGCGGAAATATCCACGCATGACCATCATGTGCCCGGCTAAAAATTCTACACATAACCAATTGGCACGCAGACGTGATTCCAGATATGCCACGATACAACATGACAACGAAACTCAAGGGATAAAACATCCAATATGGATCATACGACTCACCAAGTGAACGATGACACACGAATAATGAAAGATCGACACGACCAACGATATTCAAAACAACCATCCTGGGATCAGAATTCCCTAAGGACCTATTAATACGAGCAACGATTACAACACAACAATTGGGAAAATCCTCAACCTTCAACGATCACAAAATTACCGAGTTTACAAGAATAATAGTGTCTTTGCCTTGAATTGGCCAACACGACAATAATAATTCAACCGAAGGGACCAAACCTCGACAGACCCAAATCAATACTTCTATTACAGAAAAATGCCCAAAAGATAACAATGAAACAACGCATGAGAAAATTATAGACAACGGATGGGAATTATCTTTGATAATCCCAATTCAATATATCGATTACCTTAGAACGGTCAATCGATAATCAATGATACGATAGAATAGATGTCCCGGTGTCTTAAACCGACCACCGAAACGGAGATGACAAAAGATTCAATGATGTCTCAGAACGACATTAATCGCGAATAATAATAATCGATACATCGATACCGCGAACCGGCTATCGATAGCAACTTTACCAACAAGTATCGTAATGCCTTGAACCGGCCATTTACAAACAACAGTAACATTTGGCATAATTTGCCGACGGCGTCGTGTCAACCAATCTCTTGACATCAATACAATCATAAAGAGGCCAAGTCCCAAAATGATACACACAATCGTACGCCTACACGATAACATTAGTCTCATTGATTAGTACGAGTATAAAACTTGTCTCGACCAAGTTAATCGACGAACCCTTCAATCTTAACCGCAACACAACAGTCATAATTCACGATCAAACATCATA
Source organism: Orobanche coerulescens (assembly GCA_033398695.1). NCBI lineage: Eukaryota > Viridiplantae > Streptophyta > Magnoliopsida > Lamiales > Orobanchaceae > Orobanche > Orobanche coerulescens. The sequence goes on along the minus strand of CM065808.1, from coordinate 53,662,243 downwards.
CCTTATTGTAAAACGAAGGATTGATAATCAACCGGTTCGATGACGACCAATATCAATACCACCAAACCACGAACTCAATCGTTTTACCATATCTCGACTAATCACAGTCTGAACAATCGAACTCAGACACTTACAAATCCTGTCCACAATACGAGTCGAAATATGACGATCATATCAACAACCAATTCGGACCAATAATAAGGGTCTAAATGTTCCAAACTCAATTCTTAAATACGAATTGACAAGGTTCCCTTCCCGTAAATCCATCGTTAAAATTTACTTATAACCGTCGTCAATTCGAATCATCCGACTGGTTCAAAACAATAGATAATCATATAAAAAAAAAGTTATCAAACAATCCAATCATTCGATTTGAATATTTGCTCCATACGTATGGGCTTCCAAATTCAGAGATGAATAATAGTCTCATCAAACTCATAATCACATTCGTATTCCTATACGAATATTATTTCCAACACATAATTTAGCTCTAGATATGAATATTCCATATTCATTTTCAAAACATAAACACTTCTAAATTTTTTTTTTTTTTTTTTTATCACCTCGTATAATTCAAGAGTTCTTCAAGAACATGAAATATCCGAAATCACGTTCAGAACAACATATCCGAGGTATATATCTCCATGTTACCATTTTCTTCATCATGTCATTCATACAATCTCAAGAATCGCAACAAAACCCTTATCACCATATGAAGAAGATCTCAATGATCATATCAACATCCGAAATCTCTTATTACAATTCCAATAAATCTCGTATAACATTCTCACATGATACCATAATTGTAACACCCGCATCCTCCACAGGAATATTACACGCCGTAAACCCTTCTCACAAGGATTTACCGTGCTAAGCACAATTTTCGACGTTATTTCAAAAATGCCAAAAAGACCGATGACGGTAATATTTTTCAAATACTAAAAAAATAAATTTCCAAGTAACGTCAAAACTATCAAGGTTAAAATGCCAAAAACTCAGTTTAGGGAATCGGTTTTACAAAATAAAATTTCAGTTGGCAAAATACCAAAAATACATTTCAAAAATACTCACGCCGCGGATAAAAGTACAGTCCAATTTATGCATTTTCATTGAAATAAGACGAACATCAAAATACACGATTCCCAACATACTCCCTCCCAAGTAGTAATCCAAAAGAAAAAAAATGAGCCACTATCAAAGGGATACGAGGATTACCTTGCATGGACGAACCACGAAGAAAGAATAATTTGAACTCCATTCCAAGAATCATTAAATCATCATAGTCATCATATGGCCTCAAGAACATCAAGATCTCTATGATTCCATAATCATAATCAACATATTCAAAGCATATCATTATCTTCCTTCAACATAAACCTCATAGAATATGGATAACACAAGAAATCACTTCAAGAATCAACAATAGTTCCATAACCAAGCTCTAATTCCATGATTCCAAGCTCACAATCATGTTAAAAGTGTTTAGAACACTCTTAAAAGTGAAGAGGGACGAGTTTTGGAGAGAAATATCTCAAAGGATCGTGAGAGAAATGAAAGGCAACACTTCAATATATAAATTGCACTCTCATTGCGTGCGTAAGTGTCCTTTCTTAACGTGCGTAACAACTTTAACGTCGTAATCCAAAATCCATAACGTCGTAACCAACTCACTGTCTCATTCCGTGCGGTCCATTACGTCGTAACCCATACCATACAACGTCGTAATATACCCGATTAACTTGCTACAAGATAATGATTGTGTTACGTCGTAACACGTCCCGTATAACGCACGTAACACGTACGTTGACTCACCGTCAACATCCTCCGCCGAAAGTTGCGAAACAGGTCCCACTGCCGACCAGACTCGGTTACGTCCGATGCCTTCGTTACGCACGTAATACCTTAGCCTTAACGCGTACGTAACCATGCCAATCTTACGTCGTAATCTCACCTTATTAACGTCGTAATAATTCCATACTTAGCCAATTTCAACAATTCTGTCCAAAGTCATGACATGCCAAATACGAGCATACCGAAAATCAATACATATACTCAATTCAATAACATTGTCATACGTTCACAACGTCCTCGAGCATAATTAACCATCCACGATATCCAATATATAAACGAAAAAAATATATCCGAAAAAAAAATCGGGGTATTACACTCTACCCCCCTTAAAAATAAGTTTCGTCCTCGAAACTTGCAATCACTCGCACAAACAACATTTCAACGGAAAATCCAAAATCACCAAGATAACCAAGAATTTTCGAATAATCCGAACAACATACTTACAGGTTTGTGAAGACGAAGATCTCCCGTGATACTAGCATGAGACTCCTAAACAAAGTCTCAACATAATACCGTTACACACCAATATCGCAATTAGCAATTTAACAAAATCTCAAGGAAGGGTTCACGTCCGTGATCACAGCCACGATTCTTCCTACTTTCAGCCAACATTCTGAAGGGCACACTCGTGCGTAAGTATAATCCGAATCGCACATTCTCGAAGTGACCAATTCCCAAGAATACCAAGCTATAAACGAAACGATTAAGAAAAATACGAGAAGAGTGAGAGGACTTACAAGTACCGGTCGCACGGTGATGATGGCAGAGTAGTGATATGTGGGCAAATGCCGACTCAATCGACCCAAAGACCGGCTGACCTAGGTATCCATAAACCTAAGCTCTGATACCATATTCTGTAACACCCCCAAGTTATTCAGGGTATATTACAGCGCCGTGAGCCCCGCCGTGGGACCCACAAGGCTAAACATACGCGGAACTATAAACTTGACCGATAAGGTCTACACACAAAAGAAAGGAAGACGATACAAATGGTATTCAAAACCATAACCAACGAAAACATATACATCACTTCACAAATCAATACCTCTGCAACACAGCCGAACATCAAGGAAAACTTATATACTATACTATAGTTTTTAAAAATCCATTCCAGTTCAACTACACTGAATGGAGGAATCCAAGAATATAACCGGAGAAAAGATACAGTATGACACTTGCCCATCATATTCATGCCGAGCCGCACTGCCGTCAGCTCTCCTGGATCCTGATATACATGAAACGTATTTCCCCCATAAAGGGGTTAGCCGTCGAATAGCTAGTGCAAGTATAACAGTATGAAACATAATACTTCTCGACAATAAAGTAAATGTAATCCGTCAATTCATCAATATCCGTCTATTCATCAATTTAAGACCAGTATTCCTAATAACTAAATCTCATAGCATCTCATCAATACATATATGAATACCGTGGAACCGCACTGAGGCTACGGAACCCTCGGAGGACCCGTCGGTCCGTCCCGGAGTGGTTAATTCATATTATCCATGGAATCGCACCAGAGGCTACGAAACCCTCGGAGGACCCGTCGGTCCGTCCAGAGTGGATATAAATAAGCATGCCAACATTATTTCATATGAATGCGTAGAAACGGTTCGTTCATATCAACCATGGAATCGCACTGGAGGCTACGAAACCCTCGAGAGGACCATAGGCCCGTCCCGGAGTGGCTAGAAATAATCATACCATCAATATTTCATACTTTCAAAGTCGAGAACGTATAATCATAAATGTATACTTGCCTTAATAAACGTTACCAAGATCCCGAAGAACACGGTTCGACCGAAGCTTGAACCACGAAAAAGACAACGAACGGAAGGGTTTCGACTCGAGTTCTTCACAAGAATTCGACCCTAACAACATAAATTCAATAAATCATCGATCATACGAGGAAGAATAATCGTAGAACGCCCGAAAACCCCTCTATGACATTTTACCGGACACCTTCAAGGCGTCGGTCAAGAACTCGACCAAAACAACGAATCGATACGATCCAACCATGGAATAACAAGGGAAAGGATACAATACATCTAAATAATCATCAATCCATCATAATCCTAAGTTAAATCGGATTAATCGGACGAAAACAACCAAAATACCCAAATTCCCCAAAACTAGATTTCTAAGAAATCTGACCTGATTCGGTAGATCGGAGGATGTTATAGGACGGATGATTGATGATATGAACCTCAACACTTCATGGATTCATTGTCCAACAACATCTATAGATGATTCACACACCCACATCCGCTGAAGAGAAGTGAAAGAAGGAGAAAAAATGGCGAAAAAACGACTGCTGGGCCTTAAATAGCCTGACAGACTCGACCGTGTCCGCCTGACACGGTCGTGGCGCGCAGTTGGCCGGCAGAGACTCGACCGTGTCCTGCATGACACGGTCGCGGCGCGAAGGGGCCTACCGATAGCGACCTGTCCGCGGCGCTCGGCATTGACTCGACCGTGCCAGACGACACGGTCGGGCGTGCTGGGCAGACGATTCGGCTTATCCGGAAGGGTTCGGCACGGGCCGTGTCGGACGACACGGCCGGGTCCTGAGGCAGAGACTCCGGCATTTCCGGACGAGTACGGCACGGGCCGTGTCGGACGACACGGCCGGGTTCGGCCGGCAGTGATCGGCCAATAACGAGCGGGTGAGCTAAAACGACCATAACTCTCTCGTCCGGACTCCGATTGACTCACCGTTTGAACCATTGGAAAGCTAACTCGATGCTCTATAATATTGCAAAGATTTAGAATTTTTGGAGTTACCAAAAATTAATGGTGATCTAACAAAGTCGAACTCATACTTAGAAAAGTCGTTTAGTAATCCTGAATTCAACAAAACGACACCGAAACCCGAACCTGAATACGAACCGAAGATACGGTTACGAAGTACTCACAAAGACGAATCTAAGAGCTAGTAGAACACACGATTCCAACCACCCGAAGGCTCGAAATTCGACAACGGAAGGTAATTACCCCAAACTTTGGGAAATTACGGAAATGGTCCAAATGCCCGAAAATCACCATACGACAACGAATAATCAAACCGAAGCTCACAACACGTATAACAACGTTAAATGAACTTACGAAAAACCCCAAAGCGCTTTCGAACGAGATCCGCAAGAACCGAACTCAAGCGCGGAAAAGTCGTTAAAAAGCACGGAACTCAACAAAGCAGCACCGAAACGAACTCGGATGACAAAAAGTGCAGAATTAAATATTCTCCGAATGACGAAACGGTCAAAAGCGAGTCGTCAAAACGGACGTCGGCCGAAAAAAGAAATTTACCGAAAATCGAAAATTTGCGGATATTACACAGCACCCCCTCGAACTAGCATATGAGACAGAGCGGCAACACCATCAGCTCGTAATCCGCATAGTCCATGCCATCAGCTCGTTCAGCAGAGTGAGACCATTCCCAGTAGCCAGCAGAGTCTGTTCTAAACGCTCTGGCTAAACCTATTGATGGTCGAGGTGAAATTTATGCTTCCGAATCTCGATTAATTGAATCTCCTGCCCCCGGTATTATTTCCCGGAGTTCAGTATATGAACCTCTTCAAACAAACCGGTTCGTTCATACGAGGGTTCCTGTTCTCGTTGTTCGTAAAGGTTTCGTTTCGAACCCAAAAAGTTGGGGAACATTGATCGTGGACGGAGGGAGTATTAACTAAAGCATATGTTAAGAAAAATAGGCCCAAATGAATTTATTGTAATGGGCCACATCTTGCAGCCCAGCCCAGACAAAAATAAAACCCCCCTGGCCCGGCTTTTGGACTCTTTCGACTCTTTGATCACACCCATTGATTAGTGTTGACTAATCCCATCCGTCCGTGGCTTATATTTTTTCTCCTCCCCGTGCAACCCTAGCCTCACTTCTCTGTTTTGTTTCTCTCTCATCCCTCTCGTTCTCCGCCGTCAGCTATGGAAACTCGATTTCCTTTCCTTTTTGCTCGGCTGTGCGGTTCCGATTTAGAAGGGAATCGAAACCCTTATCAAAATAATGATAAGAAAGGATTCGATTCCCCGAAAAATCTGTGGCCTTCCGTTTGGATTTTTTGCCTATATATTTTGAGCGATCTGGGCTTGAGAACACACACGAAAATAAAAACCTATTTTTCTGAGTGAGAAAAATAAAGGCCGCGTATCTTTGTGATTTTTCTGAGTGAAAAAGTTATTTTCTGAGTGAAATTGCTTAAGGTTGTTTTTGGGGGGTGTTTCTATTTGGAACCTTTGAAACCAACTGGGGAGTCGGCTTTGTTCGTCTGGGTTGTTGGCTGCGGATACACAAGGAGCCTTGGACGTGGGTACTGGATATTGGAGGACTGAGCCGAGGCCGAGTTCCGGTTGATTCTCACCACCTCCGCCTCTCGATTTACAGATCTTTGTGTGATCTGTTCGGTTTGGTTTCTTGAACTTTAATTTCCTGTTCTTTGTGTTCGGGTCTTTTAGGTTAATTCGTTTTCCCCCTCTTTTTCGTGTAATTCGTTGTCAATAAGTTTGTTGTGTAATCCTTAATCTTCGAAATTTTATTTGTAATTCGTTTACTGCTTAGTTGTGTAATTTTATGTATTCCGAATAGTTACCCTACAGTGGTATCAGAGCCCCCAAAAGGGGTTTCTATTCGGAAGGGCATACGGATTCCGGCCGAGGGATCTGCTCAGGTATCACACTTCATAATCTGTCTCTCTTAATTTCGGTATTTTGGTGTGTTGCCCATTATTCTTGCTTCCGTCTGTTTAATTGATTCTGTCTGGGTGACTATGATTGCTTCGATTTGCTATCTTTGTGTTGAGACTGTAGTGTTGTTGCCCAAAATATCTATCCGAAGATTAAATACTGCTGGAGACGGACAACAAACAACAATTGCGGGAGCACTTCCGAGAGAAGATAAATAATACAAGATTTGCCGGGTTTGTTAGGCCCGGGCTTGAATGCTCTCGCGAGATGTTATTAATACAAATATTCGTGGATACAAGTATTAATGTGAGAAATCTAGATACAATGAGTGTAAAAAGACTCTGTTAATCCGGCTCTTGAGCGAAGCTCGATGTTCTTCGTCCCCGCCGATAATCTGCTGGATGAGATAGGCCGGGAGAAGAAGGACCGAATGATAGCTGTTGCCAAGAGTTGGAGATTAGCCAAGTGCTGTATATTGTTTTCTGTATTGTATGCTCAAATCGCGATAATGCAGAAGAAGTGGCCGAGAGCAGGGTGCCTTGTTTATATAGGGACAGCCGGGTCTTGTCCTTAGGCGGGCGATCGCCTTCCGACCATTATACTAATGGGGTGATCGTCTGTCGGCCAATACTATAATGGGGCGACCTCCTGGGCTGTCGGGCTAAAGTCCAAGGAAGAGGTGCTGGCGCCAGCTGGGCTATCCAATGAGGAGCCAGCACGCGTCCAGAGTCAATGTCACATGTGGTCCTACTGACAACTTTCGGCGGAATCACTGTCACATGCGGCCCTACTGACAGCTTTCGGCGGCTTGTCGGCTGGTGGAGAGATTCTGCCAGGCTGTGGTCAATGACCCGTGATTCGCGGATCTTGTCTCGGCCCTTGCACGTGGTGCCATCCTTGAGGCTCGGCCTTTGCCGACTGGATGGTCATCGATGCTGATCGACATAAAGCGGTCGTCTCTAGTTGATCATCCGAGGTCGCCATCGGCCAGTGGATGAGGGTCGGCAATGATCGGTCACCAAGGGTCGGTCGGCAGGTGCCGAGAGACGGTCGGTCTCCAAGGGTAGGTCGGCAAGTGCCTAGAGATGATCGTCTCCAGTCGGTCGGTCGGCAGGTGCCGAGGGAGGATCGTCCGCTAGACGGTCGCCAGGAGTCGGTCGCCGAGTGTCGAGAGGCGATCGTATCTGAGGTCGATCGCTCGGCACCGGGACTTGTCCTGGGACCTTGGTTGGCCAATTTAGCTTGTCCATTGGGTTAAGGCTTGGCCGCCTGGTTGCCGATCGGCAGATCCGCCTTGGCCGCTCGCGGTGACTCGGTCGCCCGACCTCTTAGGCGATCGCCGGTCGGAAGGTGTTAATTCTTGACACAACAATTACCCCCCAGCTTGCTCCTATGTTGAAGACATGGGGCGAGGTGGTTCTTGCTGGCGATCGTGTAAGGATGAGGACGGGCGATCTTGCTGAGCTGACTTTGGTTTTGGACTTGGGCTATCATGGTCGATTAGCTTAGCTATCTTTCGGTCTTGTACCTGCAAAAGCAACATTGGCCGATCCCCCACGGAAACTTGGTGGTTTCGCTTGTTTGAGGAATCGTGCACAGTCGCGGAGATCGATGGACCGACTCCATGACCGTGTCTTGGTGCGCGAAGACATTGAGTGTCTCGTGACTCACTTTATTATGAGGGTCCTCTGTTAGGCTGCGCCTCGCCTCGTATTTAAACGAAGGGCGTGCGGTCTCGGTCTAGAAGAGTCCTTGCGCGGGGCAGCGTCGGATGAATCAACTCCACGCCCACGGCTTGTTAGCTCTGCTTCCACCTCGGCCAGCCATGGAGATGGCCGACCTCGACGGTGTACGTTGAGACGGGGGTTGTGGCATATGTCCACTGATTAATGTTGGAGAGCCCTTAGACTACGCCGACCTCGTATTTAAACGATGGGCGGGCGATCTCGGCCGAAAGGGACCTTGCATGGCCGAAGCAGCCAGTTCCATCGCCTGCTAGGGCCATGGCTTTATGATGTGCGGTGGAGGCGATCTTATGCCTTAGTCCGTCGTGTTATATGCTGGACTGTAGATGGCGATCGTGTCCACCGGGTTGCTGATGATGTAGCGTGATGATCGGCGATCAGGCCGGAAGACTGGCGATCGCCGCTCGGTAGCCGATCGCTTTATTCGTAGGTCGATATCGGCGATCGGGCGGGAGTTAGTCCCTCATTTAAAATGGTGGACTGTATGCGGTGAGCGAGTCCTCCGGCCCTGCTGGATAGTAGCGATCGGGCTGGTAGACTGGAGGTCGTCGCGCGGGCGCCGATCGCTCTACTACTAGGCCAAGAAGAAGCCTTTGCCTGGAAAGGAAATCTGCGGCTCTAGCCCGGAAGGCTGCGTAGGTTGTCGGTAGGGTCTTCGTGAGATGCCTGAACATAGGCGAGAAACCCTGAAAACCTCCTTGGACCGCGTAGAGGGCGGTCTCATCGCTTACGGGCTCGCCGTTTAGGATGATCATGTCAACCCGGTCGATGTAGTACGAGTCGGACTCCTCTTCCCCTTGCACGATCCGCCACATGCGATGGGGACCTTACGGCGAGCGGCCTGGTGGCGAAGTATTACGTGAAGACGTGCGCCCGGCTCGTTAAAGGAGCCGATGGACGCGGTGGCAATGAGGTGTACCACCGGTGGGCTAGGTCGTCGTCCCGGATCGGAGGAACATTCGGCCGGGTCGCGTCGATGCCCCACACCCGGTCATGTAGATGTTGAACTTGTGCAGTGTGTTTGGGGTCCGATCGCCCACAGTACGGGTGTCTCGGGAGGAACGATCTTGTCTTTGCACCGGGCGATCTCGATGTCGATCGTGGCGGCTCGCTTGGCGCGGCGATCGTCTTCACGGCGCCGCCCGGATTGCGGAGCGCCTTCTCGTCGTCGAGCTGACGTTGCAATGCGGCAATCGCCGCGGCTCGGCTTGCGGATCGGCTTTGGGAGCAGGCCGAGGCGATCGTTCCGACCTCGGACTCACTTTGCCCGACCTCGGGAATTTGTGGCGGGAGCCGTGTGGCTGGATTGCCTTCGGGATCCGGTAGGCCGAGCTCCCGTGACGGATTCAAACTCCGTCGTCTCGTAGGCCGGGCCGGACGCCCGATCGCCGTGTCGGGTCACCGCCCGTGCGATCGAAGACGAGGCGTGCCCAGTGCCAGCGCCTCTTCTTGCGGGCGAGAGCCTCACTGGCGTCGCTCGGCCCGATGTGCCTTGAGCTTCGCTTGGACTTCGGCGGGAGATCGAGGGTGATAGCAGGAGGCGCGTCAAGAGTACTCTGTCGCTCTGAAGGGCGGCTATGGCCTCTTTGATCTGTTCATTGGTTGGGCCCGATCGAGCGAGAGGCTCGGGCGCCGTCCGGGACGGATCGAGCGTCTCGACGCGGCGGCTACCTTCCACCATCGGGCCGCTCGGACCGGGCCAAGCAGGGTCTGCCGGGTGAGTCGGCGGCTTTCTTCGACGGAGCGGAAGACATGATTTACGAAGGATTTCTTTGAAGTACAGTGAGTGTCACTTCAAGTATACGCCAGAGCAGTGAGTGTTCTTCGGGACGGTAGGTATAAAAATTCGAGGGTTGGATCCCCTTCCTCTAGCGCCAATTGTTGTTGCCCAAAATATCTATCCGAAGATTAAATACTGCTGGAGACGGACAACAAACAACAATTGCGGGAGCACTTCTGAGAGAAGATAAATAATACAAGATTTGCTGGGTTTGTTAGGCCCGGGCTTGAATGCTCTCGCGAGATGTTATTAATACAAATATTCGTGGATACAAGTATTAATGTGAGAAATCTAGATACAATGAGTGTAAAAAGACTCTGTTAATCCGGCTCTTGAGCGAAGCTCGATGTTCTTCGTCCCCGCCGATAATCTGCTGGATGAGATAGGCCGGGAGAAGAAGGACCGAATGATAGCTGTTGCCAAGAGTTGGAGATTAGCCAAGTGCTGTATATTGTTTTCTGTATTGTATGCTCAAATCGCGATAATGCAGAAGAAGTGGCCGAGAGCAGGGTGCCTTGTTTATATAGGGACAGCCGGGTCTTGTCCTTAGGCGGGCGATCGCCTTCCGACCATTATCATTATGGGGCGATCGTCTGCCGGCCAATACTATAATGGGGCGACCTCTTGGGCTGTCGGGCTAAAGTCCAAGGAAGAGGTGTTGGCGCCAGCTGGGCTATCCAATGAGGAGCCAGCACGCGTCCAGAGTCAATGTCACATGTGGTCCTACTGACAACTTTCGGCGGAATCACTGTCACATGCGGCCCTACTGACCCCTTTCGGCGGCTTGTCGGCTGGTGGAGAGATTCTGCCAGGCTGTGGTCAATGACCCGTGATTCGCGGATCTTGTCTCGGCCCTTGTACGTGGTGCCAGCCTTGAGGCTCGGCCTTTGCCGACTGGATGGCCATCGATGCTGATCGACATGAAGCGGTCGTCTCTAGTTGATCATCCGAGGTCGCCATCGGCCAGTGGATGAGGGTCGGCAATGATCGGTCACCAAGGGTCGGTCGGCAGGTGCCGAGAGACGGTCGGTCTCCAAGGGTAGGTCGGCAAGTGCCGAGAGATGATCGTCTCCAGTCGGTCGGTCGGCAGGTGCCGAGGGAGGATCGTCCGCTAGAAGGTCGCCAAGAGTCGGTCGCCGAGTGCCGAGAGGCGATCGTATCTGAGGTCGATCGCTCGGCACCGGGACTTGTCCTGGGACCTTCGGTTGGCCGATTTAGCTTGTCCGCTGGGTTAAGGCTTGGCCGCCTGGTCGCTGATCGGCAGATCCGCCTTGGCCGCTCGGCAGTGACTCGGTCGCCCGACCTCTTAGGCGATCGCCGGTCGGAAGGTGTTAATTCTTGACACAACATGTAGTAATCGCTATCTCCGAGCATAACAAACCCCCTTGCCTGGACCGTAAGTGTTCCTCGGATCTTGTGGGGGGCCCGGGATACGATTCCAGCTCGTATCGTTTTAAAATCTGGTGTGATTTTAATCTTTGTGATATCTACGTGATACCGGGATTTGATCCCAACTCGCTTTATTTTAAATCATTGTGATTTTTTGGTCTTTGTGATATTAGCGTGATACTTCACTGTTTCTACATTACACTGTGTTGTCATTTTAAATCTTGTGTGATTTTTACAAATATTAAAATGGGCTCTCTTTCTTCATTTACAATGGCACCTTTCGACGGCAAAGGAGATTTTAGAATTTGGCAACAGAAAATGAAATCTATACTTGTCCAACAAAAATATTTTAAAGCCATTGAAGGTACTTTTCAGTCTGATGTGTCTTCTGAGAAACGATAAGAATTGATTGAGTTTGCTCATTCATCTATAATCTTGAACTTGTCGACGAATAAGCAAAATTGATAATGCTAAACAGCTTTGGGATAAACATGAGGAAACATTTACTGAAAAATCTTTGCCAAATAAATTATTCCTTCTCGAAAAGTTTTTTCATTATAAGCTGGATTTGAATAAAGATATTGATGGTAATCTTGATACCTTTACAAAGTTAGTACAAGATATAAAACAAACGGGTGATAAAAACATTGATGATTATTCCCCTATGGTGCTTTTGAATGCTATCCCTGATGCTTATAATAATGAAATCTGCTATCAAATATGGGAGGGATTCTGTTACCTTAGACACAGTTATAAGTGGCTTGAAGAGTAAGGAATTAGACTTGAAAGTTAATAAGGTTTCTAAACCGGTGTTTGATGTCAATTTTGTAAGGTCTAAACAACACCTTAAAAAGAAACCGTTTAACAAAACTGATTCTGAGAAGTCTAATAAGAAAAAGGGGCAATGGAAGGATAAATCTAAGTTCCGGCCTAAAAATCGCAAATGCTATAATTGTGGTGAATCTGGTCATTATATACAAGAATGCACCAAACCTAAAAAGAATTTGCAAAATGATCAGGCTAATTTGACTGTGGGTGATGTCTTTATGGTTATTGATGATTTGCGTCTCTCTGTGAATTCTGTGCTTTCTGGTCTGTGTGAAAACGAATGGTTGCTGGATTCTGGATGCACTCACCATATGACACCTTATAAACAACATTTTACGAGTTATACTAATATTGGTGATCGGTATGTTTATATGCCTGATAAGGTGAAACGGGTTGTGGCCGGAGTAGGAAATGTGTGTTTGAAATTTGCTAATGGTACTCAGTTTACTCTAAAAAATGTCAGACATATTCCTGATTTATCTCATAATCTGATATCTTGTAATACTTTGGAAGATTAGGGACTTAGGGGTTCTTGGGGGAATGGTTGCACGAAAATTTGCAGAGGTTCTTCAATGTTGTTTAAAGGAATCCGTAAATTTAATTTATACATTTGCCAAACTGAAACTGCTGCATGTTCTAACCTTGTTTGTGCGGATAAAACCGAATTGTGGCATAATAGGTTAGAACACATGAGCATGAAGGGATTAGATATCTTACATAAAAAAAGTGTTTTGGAAAAGATAAAATCTCTAAGTTGTCTTTCTGTGACTCTTGCATGTATGGCAAACAACATAAAACTCAATTTCCAAAACCTCCCGATTCCCCTGATCCTGTTTTTGAGAAATCTGGTAAGAGTTCTAGTGTGCTTGATTATGTTCATGCTGATGTTTGGGGTCCTGCCAGTGTCCCGACTCATGGTAGGAACCGTTACTTCTTGTCCATTATTGATAATTATTCAAGGAAAGTATTCGTTTTTTTACTCAAATTGAAATTTGATGTGTTCGAAAAGTTCCAAACTTAGAAAACTTTAGTGGAAAATCAAACCGAAAAATGGATTAAAAAGATAAGGACCGATAACGGCCTTGAATTTTGCAATACTCGATTTGATACTATGTGTTCTGAAAATGGCATCCTTAGGCATAAGACAGTTCCTTACACCTCTCAACAGAACGGGGTGGCTGAGCGAATGAACCGAACCCTCCTTGAAAAGGTTAGGGCTATGCTCGCCACTTCTGGGTTGTCCAAAAGGTTTTGGGGTGAGGCTCTTTTAATCACGCCTATCTTATCAATAGATCACCTTCTATACCATTGAATGGTAATTACCCCGAGGCTGTGTGGTCGGGTCATGCTGTTGATTTTTCAAACATTCGTGTGTTTGGTTGTGCTGCTTATGTGCATCAAAATATTGATAAACTTGAACCTAGGTCCTTGAGATGTGTTTTTCTGGGCTATCCTGATGGTATTAAGGGTTATCGTTTATGGGTCAGATCTGAACCCGGATTGAAGGTGATCACTAGTAGGGATGTGGTCTTTAACGAAACTGAATTTCCTTGTCTTAATAATCCTCTACCTGCTCTGGTGTTAGCTGCAGAAAATTCCCCCCACCCTGTTCAGATTAGGGTGGAGTATCTTAGTGATAATAAGTTACCTGCTGAATCTGATAATATGGAAAATCCTGAGTCCTCTAATGCTCAACCTGATAATCAATCTGAAAATGGAGATGAATCTGAATCTCTTCCTGACTTGTCTGATTATCAATTAACTAGGGATAGGTCTAGAAAAAATGTTAGAAGACCTATACACATAGATGATTTCCATATGGCTTCTCTTGGTTTCAATGTGTTTGATATGATTTATGGGAATGAACCTAAATCTTACAATGATGCTTTGTTGTTTGATAAATCAAACGAATGGTTAAGTGCAATGAATGAAGAAATGACATCATTGCATGCGAATGGTACTTGGAAACTTGTTCCAAAACCTAGAAACTGTTCTTTGATTGATTGTAAGTGGTTATTTAAAGTAAAAAAGGATGAGGATGACATCAGATTCAAAGCGAGGTTAGTAGCTAAAGGTTTTACTCAACGAGAAGGTATTGACTATACCGAGATTTTTGCACCTGTAGTTAAATTCACCACTGTTCGCATCATGCTTGCATTAGTTGCACATCATAATTGGGAGATGAAATAATTAGATGTTAAGACGGTATTTTTGTATGGTGAATTCAAAGAAACCACCTACATGAAACAACCGGAAGGTTTTTATAGATAGTAACCATCTTGATTATGTGTGCTTGCTTAATAAAACCGTATATGGCTTAAAGCCATCCCCTAGAGAGTGGAACAAGAAATTCTATGATTGCATCTTTGTCCTTGAAATTCCGTCGTAGTGCATATGATCCATGCCTTTATTTCAAGAATAATTGTGATGTTCCTATGTACTTACTTAATTATGTAGATGATATTCTCCTGATCAGTTCGTGCATTAAATCTATTAATCATGTTCAAAGTCGCTTAGGTGAACAATTTGACATGAAGTATTTGGGGGATGCTAAAAGGATATTAGGCATGAATATCATTCGGGACAGATCTAAAGGCATTTTATTTCTAAATCAGTCCTTTTACATTGGTAAAATTCTAGAAAAATTTTCAATGACTGATGCTAAAATTGCTAGTGTGCCATTGGCTTCTCATTTCTTATTATCCAAAATTCAGTCACCAAAAACTGAATCTGAAATTCGTGAAATGAGATCTATCCCATATGCTAATGCTATTGGATCTGCCATGTACCTTATGGTTAGTACTGTTGGTATTCGGTGCCTAAAACGAAGGCCCAGCGGAAGCGGTAAACCGAAAATTAATTCGATCCGAATCCCTACGAGGATCGATCGAGGTACGTATATACGAATATATAAACGAAAAGCAAGAGTCGTAAGAAACTAACCCTCGAAGTCCATTGATTAAATGGTAACCTTCTCTTGAGCTATTCCCCAAGCTTTAGTTTGATCTCTACGAGTTCAATCCGCTCCAAGCCCTTGAACGATCCAACGCCGAAAGTGTAACACCCCCAATCCACTCGGGGATATTACACGTCGTAGACCCTCTCCTCGAGGATCTACCAGGCTGATAACTAAATCAAACATCTAAACATCGCCTTTAAGGCTAAAATGACTTAGTAGACCGACTTGGTCTTTCAATAAATACTTACAACTCAATTCCAAACACATACCCACGCAGGGGTCAAAATACAATAAACTCCCGTACAACGGGGAAAAGATACTACAGCGGAAAAGAAAATACAACTAGACCAATCCGACATCAACGGATCCTCGTGTGATTAGTATGGTTCATCTTTCATCATCCTTCGTGCCGACCCTGTGCTATGCTCCAAAACCTGAATGCAAAAATAGACATCCACCCCCCGAATACTCGGGGGTTAGCAAAACTCCACTGTTTTGCTAGTGCAAGTACAAGTGCAAAAATACGAGCCATACAATACAAGTTCCAAGAACAATAATAATCAGGAATCCTCAAAAATCCAAACGTGACGAAAAGTACTTCCCGAGGCAAGAGTTTGGATAAAACATTCTAAAAACCGAAAGGTCGCAAAGCAAGGGAAAACTATTTATAAAACAGTTCGAATTGCCATCGAGAATTTTAATAGGAAACAATTTAGGATTACCGAATCCTTCGCTTTCCAAAAATCAACAGGGTCACAGCCCAAAGGTTTTGTTTTCGCAAATAAAACCAACCATAATACACAAGGTTAAAAGCCCACGTCATGCGTCTTCGACGGACATAAAATACACACGCACCCGTGAAGTTTCACTCGTGAATCCAGGTCGAAGCCAATGGAATTCCCTCCGTGCCCCGTCGAACCCTCCCGAGGTGAGCAAACACATTCACAAAACATAAGCAACCGCACTCGTGAATCCAGGGCTATACCATTAGACTCCCTCCGTGATCCCATCGGACCCTCCCGAGGTGAGCGAAAAACAATCACAAAATATATACACGTAGCGGTGAAGTTTCACTCGTGAACCCAGGTCAAAGCCATTGGAATTCCCTCCGTGGTCCCGTCGAACCCTCCCGAGGTGAGCAAACACATTCACAAAACACAGTACTCACATCGCCTAGGACCGGGTCGAAGCCACAAATCCCACTCCGTGATCCCGTCGGACCCTCCCGAGCTGGCTAGCGAAATACTCAAGCACCACACGTCACCTAGGACCGGGACGAAGCCACGAATCCCACTCTAGGCCTCGAAGGACCCTCCCGAGCTGGCTAGCGAATCAAACTCAAGCACGAGTAACATATCACACCGAGGATATCCAAACAATTCACCCAGAGGCATCAAACACTTGTAAAACAACACGTCAACCACAATGCACCGAAATGAAACAATATACGTCCACACGCAAATACCAAGTGCATCATCAACACCAAACATGTCCATAAGATTCGCATACTCATTCGAGAAACACACCAATCACAAAACACACACGATTTTGAAAGAGGGCCTTTAACAAGGCTAACCAAATCTTTTGAAAACTCGTTTTAAACAATCAAACAAATATATAAGGACGATCACCAATTATCATATTCACAAAACAAGAATATTATGGACAAGGTACTTGCCTCGATATCACGAGCAATGGAAAAATGAACGGATACGGCCGGGTAGCCCTCAATTTCCCGAACACTATCTAGAACGCGATAGCAAGACCAAATTACTACGGGAAAACACCACATGAATCATCAATCACCAACGGAATTCAACATCGGAATCATTGAGCACCTATAATCCTCCGTAACGAATAATAAAACATGATTACGACGAGAATCAAGGCCGAAAACAACGGAAATCCCAACAAACTATCAAAGGGGACTCATTCGAACATTTAATCGAACATTAAATGTTCAAGACCCTTCAAGAACAAAGAAATCACCCGTCGGGTCGAACAAACCAAAGATACGAGTATCCAATCCATATAACAAGTTCAAAACAACGTTTATACAACAATTAATTGATCAAAAACGGATTGGAATCGAAATCAAAAAGGAAAATCCCCAAATCTACAAAAACAAGGGTTCAAGCCAAAATACCTTGATTTGGATGAAGGATTCAAGTAGAGGTCGAAAATCTACAACAAGACTTGAGGTGGATAATCTCTACAAGTTTGGGAGCACTGAAATCGCCCAAAAATCGCCCACAAATCGCCCTAGATGGAAGGAAGAAGAAGAGAGGAGAAAAATGAAGTTTTCTCCTCGAAAATCTGCTAAAAAACGCAGAAAAAACCCGTGTGCCGCGGCACAGGATGAGTGTGCCGCGGCCCAGGGCCAAAACGCCAGGAATCAGCTTAGTGCCGGCCACGGCTGAGTGTGCCGCGGCACACGGTACAGCCCCCTTCAACACCAAAAAGGCACATCGTGCAGTCTTAGCTATTTCGACCATAACTCCCTCGTTTGGACTCCGAATGACTCACCGTTTGAACCATTGGAAAGCTAACTTGATTCTCTATAATGTTGCAAAGATTCAGAATTTTTGGAGTTTCCAAGAATTAATGGTGACTTTACAAAGTCGAACTCCCACGTGAAAAAGTCGATTAAGGACACGGAACTCAACAAAACGACACCGAAACGAACTCGGATGACAAAAAGTGCAGAATTAATCATTCTCGGAATGACGTAACGGTCATGATAGAATTGTCAAAACGAACTTGCTCCAAAAAAGAAAATTACCGAAATTCGAAATTGCGGATATTACATTCTACCCTCCTTAAAAGAAGTTTCGTCCCGAAACTTAAAACAAGTAGGGGGGAGCAATATACCCGCCAGGAAAACTCAACGAGATACACCAAAAACAGAAAACTCGCGCCCAACGGCGAAACGTTGCAAGAAACGCAAAGAGACATACGGCGTGAAAACACGCTCCACGACGACCAACACAACGTCGCCGTTAGGGATATAATAAAACTAATAAATGACAAGCGTCATCAAACGGATAATATAGCCAAGTCAATTATCCGACAATCACAAAACACAACGAACGAAAGTCAGTATGATTGACCAACCCAACGGTACATCAATCGAAACGCGAGCCAATCGCTGAACCAATACGGAATTCCACCGCCCAAGGGTTGGAAGATCGAAAACGAGACTAATTTCCCGAACTTAAGGGAATTACGAAGGAGTCTGAACGTTCAACAATCACGAAACGAGATTAACAAAAACCGAACAATCAATGATCGAACCACAACGATCGAGTCAACAAAAAAAAATCGAATAATCCTGTTCGGATCACGAAGAACAATAAGGTTCAACCGACAACTCCGAAGTTCACATCTCGACTCGGGACGAAACATGATCCGGTAAAAACAACAAAATGTGCACTCACATAAGATCCACATGAAAGGGAAATAGCAATCGAAAAAAATTCACAACGACAAACGAGTTATTCCGAAACAATACCGCACTCGTCCGATCAACAAAAGCAAGGGACAGGGAAAGTTCAGAAAATGTTAACGAGCATAAACGAGTCGACAGAGTCGAAAACACAGGAGTTCCAAATCCGATCCACTTCGAATAAAAGAACTAATAGAACCAAATGATGTCACTTCCGAACAAGGTTCACAAGAATCGAACCGAACTCGAAAAAGTCACAACGATAACCAGATCGACCCACAACAAGATCACAGTTCGTTCGGACGATGAAACCGAAATCTGAGAACAATTTCATAAAGTTTCAACGAACATGAGCGAATCGATAGGCGGAGAAAGAGAAAATACGAAGTCAAAATAGTACGGTATTACCCCCGACCTCATCCACGAAATTCACAAAAACAGGAGCAAGGTAACAAGACATTAAACAACCGACACATAACGGAACGATCACCGATGCACACGGCCATACCAACCCAAGCTCTAACAGCTCGCACATGCGCGACAACGCAGAAATCACCACGAGGCGACAATATTCAACACCAACATCCCACCTCTCACAAGGGGCTAACACAACAAATGTGTGGTAAACGACTCAACGCTCACACCGCCAATTCGGTCATACTCGGGAGCAAACATCAAAATGACAATGCGAACATCATACATATATACCCAGCCCTCAAACGGGAATGGATAGGTTTTAAAAACGAAAACCTCATTTTGAAAATAATTTAGAAGAACACCGATTGATCTTGAGTATCACCTTTCAAAAAGTACAAATGTGAAACATCGTTATCGAGACTTTGGAGAACCATTTCGCATTTGATAAAAATGAGGACACTTTCTCTTAGTGAAAACTTTCAGAATATTCGACCCTCGGGTCTAAATAAAAGTGTTTCTAAAACATTGAAAATATCTCACAACATTTTGGTCCTCGAGGCGTAAAATTTTGAAATATATTGTGGCACTGGATGTACCACAAGAAAATAACTCATTTGAAAAATATGTCTCAAATTTATTTCTAAGATACTCAAGTTTTCGAAAATAATTCAATGCCAAAAAGGACGATGCCAAAAAGGCTAGAATGCCCAAAAATTTCTGTAATCACACGGAACATCATAGCTGTGGGTCCCGTGGAACCCAGGCTAAAAACCATTTACAAAAATGCCAAAAAGGTGATGTGGTAATATTTCAAAAACTCACGAAGCCATTTACAAAATGCTAAATACCGTCATAAGAATTTCGCCAAAATGATCAAGGCCATAATGCCAAAAACTCGGTTAAGGGAATCGGTTTTGAAATAAAACTCGATCGGTAAAATACCGAAAGTCATTATAAAAGAACTCACGCAGCAGATAAAAGAAATACGGTCTAACATACACAATTGAGCAACACTACTCCTCATATGAACGAAATATGAGGGTCAAATAACCACATATCAAGAAATCAAAATCCATAAGAGGATTCCATCACTTAACAAATAATCATAAAAATAGCTCGTGTCACACGAGGCACAACACAAAGAAGGGAGACTTACATCCACAAGTCGCATGAAGATGATGATCGCCCAGGATACTAATCATGACCAACAAACTCAGACGACGCGTCGCGACACGACTCAGTCAGATAAAATCTGACGAAACAAGACTCAAACGACATGACTTGACCCGACAGCCTAGGTTTTCCTCAACCTAAGCTCCGATACCATATTTGTAACACCCCCAATCCACTCAGGGATATTACACGCCGTAGACCCTCTCCTCGAGGATCTACCAGGCTGATAACTAAATCAAACATCTAAACATCGCCTTTAAGGCTAAAATGACTCAGTAGACCGACTTGGTCTTTCAATAAATACTTACAACTCAATTCCAAACACATACCCACGCAGGGTTCAAAATACAATAAACTCCCGTACAACGGGGAAAAGATACTACAGCGGAAAAGAAAATACAACTAGACCAATCCGACATCAACGGATCCTCGTGTGATTAGTATCGTTCATCTTTCATCATCCTTCGTGCCGACCCTGTGCTATGCTCCAAAACCTGAATGCAAAAATAGACATCCACCCCCCGAATACTCGGGGGTTAGCAAAACTCCACTGTTTTGCTAGTGCAAGTACAAGTGCAAAAATACGAGCCATACAATACAAGTTCCAAGAACAATAATAATCAGGAATCCTCAAAAATCCAAACGTGACGAAAAGTACTTCCCGAGGCAAGAGTTTGGATAAAACATTCTAAAAACCGAAAGGTCGCAAAGCAATGGAAAACTATTTATAAAACAGTTCGAATTGCCATCAAGAATTTTAATAGGAAACAATTTAGGATTACCGAATCCTTCGCTTTACAAAAATCAACAGGGTCACAGCCCAAAGGTTTTGTTTTCGCAAATAAAACCAACCATAATACACAAGGTTAAAAGCCCACGTCATGCGTCCTCGACGGACATAAAATACACACGCACCCGTGAAGTTTCACTCGTGAACCCAGGTCGAAGCCAATGGAATTCCCTCCGTGGCCCCGTCGAACCCTCCCGAGGTGAGCAAACACATTCACAAAACATAAGCAACCGCACTCGTGAATCCAGGGCTATACCATTGGACTCCCTCCGTGATCCCATCGGACCCTCCCGAGGTGAGCGAAAAACAATCACAAAATATATACACGTAGCGGTGAAGTTTCACTCGTGAACCCAGGTCAAAGCCATTGGAATTCCCTCCGTGGTCCCGTCGAACCCTCCCGAGGTGAGCAAACACATTCACAAAACACAGTACTCACATCGCCTAGGACCGGGTCGAAGCCACAAATCCCACTCCGTGATCCCGTCGGACCCTCCCGAGCTGGCTAGCGAAATACTCAAGCACCACACGTCACCTAGGACCGGGACGAAGCCACGAATCCCACTCGAGGCCTCGAAGGACCCTCCCAAGCTGGCTAGCGAATCAAACTCAAGCACGAGTAACATATCACACCGAGGATATCCAAACAATTCACCCAGAGGCATCAAACACTTAGTAAAACAACACGTCAACCACAATGCACCGAAATGAAACAATATACGTCCACATGCAAATACCAAGTGCATCATCAACACCAAACATGTCCATAAGATTCGCATACTCATTCGAGAAACACACCAATCACAAAACACACACGATTTTGAAAGAGGCCTTTAACAAGGCTAACCAAATCTTTTGAAAACTCGTTTTAAACAATCAAACAAATATAAGGTAGGTGTATCTTGATTGATGCGTGCCAGCTATTATTGTAAGTGAACTCGATCAAAGGTAGGTGTATTTCCCAATCGGTACTCCAGTCCAGGGCATACGCCCTCAGCATATCTTCCAATGTCTGGATCGTCCGCTCAGTCTGACCGTCAGACTGTGGGTGGAAAGAAGTACTCAACCTCAACTCGGTGCCCAAGGCTTGATGGACCGCCTTCCAAAAATGCGACACGAAACGACCATCACGATCGGAAACAATAGACTTTGGCATACCGTGTAATCTCACAATCTCCGATATAAAAATCCGGGACAATCGCTCCGGTCCCCACGTGTCCTTAATGCCAAGAAAATGTGCCGACTTAGTCAATCGGTCAACAACAACCCAAATCATATTCATCCCCATCTTAGTCTTCGGCATCCCAGTGATGAAATCCATAGTAATATCCTCCCATTTCCATTCGGGAATAGGGAGAGGTTTCAACAGCCCGGCCGTTGATGCTCAATTTTGACTTGTTGACATGTCAAACACCTTGACACAAACTCGGTGACATCTCTCTTCATATTATTCCACCAAAAACTCCTTTTAAGATCCTTGTACATCTTACTCGTCCCAGGATGGATCGAGTAAGGTGTAGCATGGGCTTCTCGGAGTATTCTCTGTCTCAGCTCCGGGTCATTCGGAACACAAAGCCTACCTTGAAATTTCAAAATGTCATTCTCGTGGATCATAAAACTAGGGGCTTTCCCTTTTTCCACATCCGCCTTCAGTTGGACAAGCATTGGGTCATTCTCCCATTTTTCCCCGACGTCGTCGATCAAGGAAGAAATAGTCTCAAGAGTACACATCTGACCCTAAACCTGTTGGATCCATTCTTCGACTCCCTGCTCAATTAACTCCCGTCTGATCTTAACTTGAGGCGTAAGGACCTCAAGCATCTGAAGAGATATCGACTTCCGGCTCAACGCATCAGCTACAACGTTAGCCTTTCCTGGATGATAAAGGATTTCCAAATCATAATCCTTTATCAGCTCTAACCAACGTCGTTGTCTCATATTCAGCTCTTTCTGGCTAAAAATATACTTTAGGTTCTTGTGGTCGGTATAAATTCGACATGAAGAACCGTACAAATAGTGATGCCAAAATTTTAATGCAAACACTACAACAGCTAATTCCAAATCATGGGTAGGATAATTCAGCTCATACGGTTTAAGTTGCCGTGAAGCATAGGCAATTGTCTTATCATGCTGCAAGAGTACGGACCCAAGTCCTTGTCCTGATGCGTCACAATAAACCGAATATCCACCGATTCCCTGGGGCAGGGCTAAAATCGGCACGGTAGTCAGACGTCTTTTCAGCTCTTCGAAACTCCATTGTCTCTCTTCATTCCATTCGAACCTTTCGGACTTCTGGAGTAATTGAGTAAGTGGTCGAGCAAGTTTGGAAAACACCTCGACGATCCTCCAGTAGTATTCGGCCAGACCCAAAAAGCTACGAACTTCCTTCATGTTCCTAGGCGGAGCCCAATCTAACACTGCCTCAATTTTCTGGGGATCTACCCGAACCCCTTCCGCTGAAATCACATGTCTGAGAAACATGACTTCCTTCAGCTAGAATTCACACTTAGAAAACTTTGCATAGAGGTGCTGAGTCCTCAAAATCTCCAACACCAATCGCAAATGCTAAGCGTGTTCCTCTTCATCACGAGAGTAGACCAGAATATCGTCGATAAAAACGACTACACAATTATCAAGATGCTCAATAAATATTTTATTCATCAATTGCATAAATATCGCCGGTGCGTTGGTTAACCCAAAAGGCATAACCACAAACTCATAGTGCCCATACCTCGTATGGAAAGCGGTTTTAGGAACGTCGGATTCCTTAATGCGAAGTTGATAGTAACCGGACCTCAAATCAATTTTCGAGAACACCGCGGCTCCCTGCAATTGATCAAACAAATCATCGATACGCGGCAAAGGGTATTTATTCTTAATGGTCACTTTATTTAGTTCCCGATAATCAATACACAAACGTAGTGAACCATCTTTCTTCCTTACGAACAAGACCGGTGCAGCCCATGGCGAGGCACTGGGTCTAATATACCCTTTATCCAACAATTCTCCCAGTTGTTTCTTCAACTCTTGCATTTCTGAAGGTGCCATTCGATACGGTGCCTTAGAAATCGGAGTTGCTCCCGACTCCAAATCAATTGTAAATTCAACTTCCCGCCCCGGTGGTAGTCCCGGTAATTCATCTGGGAAGACATCCGGAAAATCACTTACAATAGGAATCGAGGGAAGTTCAACTTTCCCATCCTCGACTTTCATGGCATAACACAAGGACAATCTCTAACTTCCTTGTCCCCCACGATTCTATCACCACTGGGCAACTTAACCACAAAGGACTCACAAGGAGACAAGCCCTCAATATTCAATCGACGCACACAATCTAAAGAGATGAACGAATGAGAAGCACCGGAATCAAAAAGCACTCTAACTGGATGAGATAAAAGAGAAATGATACCTGTCGCCACGGTAGCCTCTGGATCTCCATCTCTCCTCATCTCATAGACACGAGGTTGCACCAAACCAGCACTAGGGGCTCCCCCTCTAAGAGACTGACCACGGCCTCTGCCTCGACCATAACTCTGGGATGGCTGACCCGTAGATGACTTCTGATTAACACTCGGTTCTCCAGGCGTAGGGGCTGATGCCTGAGTTCCAAGTGGATTTTATTCTTTTGTACAGTACATGTCTCTATGGCCTTCTTGGCCGCAATTAAAACACTTCAATGGGGGTATCCCACAATCACGATTAAGATGGCCCTGTTGGCCACAATAAAAACATGTCACAACCCGGTTGGACATACTAGCACCAGCTCTGAAATTACGTTTACCTCCCGATGCATGGGAAGACCCTTTGGTTGGATAACTTGCCGACTGCGATCCCCGCTGGTTGGCACCTCTACCGCTAGAAAACTTTCCAGTGGTCTTCTGCTTCTTACTCTCACTTGTCGTTTCGGTAGTAGTGAAGGACATATCATAGGCTAATGCCCTATCTTGATACTCCTTTAATGTCAAAGTGATGGATTCTATCTCTCTCTTCCTTCACTTGATTTTTCACATGGTTGAGTTGACGGTTGTATTCAATGATTGCCTGAGATACAGGGACATACTGGGGTTTAGCTTCGTAAAAGGCTCGAATCCTGGCCTCCTGAATAGGCCACGGGCAGAACTCGGCCTCCATCAATTCCTTAAACTCATCCCATGAAACCACACGATCCTGAGGTGCAACAGCTTGCCACCAACTAGCCGCATCCCTTGATAGAAAGTACTGGGCTACTGGCACCTTAGGTGCCTCTGGACAATTCACGGCCATGAAAACTTTATTCATTTCATTAAGCCAATCTTCCCAGTCGATCGGATCATTTGCTCCAATAAATTGGGGAGGGCGCATACGGATAACATCTTGTAACCACTTCTCAGCCCAGTCGATGAGGAGGTGGTTGGTTGTTGCATCACTGGGTTAAAAGAGCCATTTGGTTCGCCACTTGCTGCAGTATGGTGGCAACACCCACATCCGGTTGGCTCCCTCTAGAAGTTCCCAGACTGGCTGACGGCTACTGATGACTACCGGTGCTAGGTTAAATAGAGTCCGACAAGCTTGGCGTAGCTGAGCCTCCTACCGAGCTGAGGGACATGGCCGCTCCACCGGCTGTGCCAAGCCCTCGGCCACGACCACGTCCGCCTCCATGTCCTCTACCAGTTGACATTCTAAAGAAAAATGGAAGTAAAATCATAAGCATAGCTCGAAGCAATCCCATCTAGAATATGGACTTCTCATGTCCTATAATCGAATGAAAATGAGTGAATAAAGAGGGTAAATAAGATAGGGAACTTACGAGTGCTTGAGTAAATGCGAGATGACGGCAGCGCGATGATACTGTGTTCTCGGAATAGTACATTTAGACCCAGCAATCCGACAGCCTAGGTATCTATAAACCTAAGCTCCGATACCAAATTCTGTAACACCCCCGAGATATTCGGAGAATATCACAGCGCCGTGAATCCCGACCTGGGACCCACTAGGCTTATCTTACTCACAACGTACCAAATTTGACAAAATCCACTTGGGAATCAATAAATTCGATACAAACAAGGAAGTTCAACCACGGACAAACAATACAATGAAGAAATACAAGAAGTTGTACGACAATGGAAAAGGACTTTCCTAAAGTACTCGAGTACCATTTATTATTACAAGGATAAAATGGACCGAAGAGAACAACGACCAAACAAAATGGAATGCAACTAGCTACAGTATCACGCCTCGCCATCCTCATCGTATCGTCCCGGTGCTCGCTCGTATGGATCCTTAGGACCTGAAAAACACAAAAGTAATTTTCCCCAAACAAGAGGGGTTAGGGAAAGTATTACAAGTGAAATGTCAAGTCTTATACATAAAAGCATATGCACCAATTCAAAGCCATGATAAGGATTTTCCAGAAAATACAATTATCCAAACATATTTAGAAAGGATGATATCTATTGATTAACTGTGGACTCGACAATACGCGAATCCCTCCTTGACCCCGTCGGATCATCTCGAAGTGGCTAACCCAAATGTTCACGGAACTGGCATAAGCGGAACCCTCCTCGACCCCGTCGGGTCCTCTCGGAGTGAATGAAACAAACTCTCACAATCACATGCATTAATTTTCATATTTAAGAACATAACTTTCACAAGAATCACTTGCCTGGAATCGATAGAAAAGGGTACGAACGACAAAGTACCAAGATTGAAGGATTCGACAACTCCGAACCTAGACAAGTTTGTAATTTAATTATAAAAATCCCATCAGCATGAAAATAAGTTGGAATCACTCGAACTTACTACCCCGATACATGTGTTCCGGGAATAATTCTCTTAGATGGTGAATCGCAAGTCAAATATCCCAAATACTCAAGAACTCCAGAAATATACCAATAAATCCGTAGGAAAACATGTATCCAAGGTAGATAATTCATAATCGATATACTCTAACATAACAACAAGCTGGATCGAAGAGGTAGGATGGAAAATCCCCATATCCCGAAAATCTAGGGTTGTGAGAAGTTTACCTTGATTTGGAGCGGTGGAGACGATTAAACGTTGATAAATCCGAACTAGTAACTCAAAGATGTTTCTAGATAATTGCAGCTCGAAGAACTCCTCACAAACCGCCCGGAATCGCCCGAAATCGTCCAAGGAGGTGAAGGAAGGAAGAAATGACGATTTGGGAATGGAAATGTCCTATTTATACTAAATAGGAACTAGCGTGCGCTAGTCATGAAAAATAACGCGCGCTATCGGACTCACCAGGCAGTCCAGTGGCCTCTGCCAGCTTCATTAGCGTAGGATAACACCTGCTAATAGCATGCGCTAGAACCTTCAAATAGCGTGCGCTAATTCTTTCCAATAGCGTGCGCTACCTGGTAGTCGGTGCCCAGTCCAGAACCTACTGTCCCCAGCTCTGCTCTCTTTAGCGCACGTTACTTGAGTAACGTAGCGTGCGCTACCACTAAAATCTAGTGTGTGCTGCCAGTCACACCTAGCGTATGCTAGGAATTCCCTTTTTCAGTCCAGTAGCTACTAGACTGTCTGCCTCCAATACATTAGTAGCATGCGCTAATTATAACGGATAGCGTGCGCTACTCTCACTAAATTAGCGTGCGCTATAAGGTGTGCGTAGCGTGCGCTACCCTTTACACGAATGTTGTATAATCGCGTCAAGGATCCGAAAACAGCGACGATCTGAACAAGAAAAGGGATAAATCTAATTGACAAGAGTTCCAAGATTAATATAAGATTACTAAACACTTACACGAGTGTCAGAATTACAAAGCACAAGAGTAGAAGATTTACAAAAAGTACGAGTATTACACACTACTACAAATATGACCTTTAATGACATAAATTTTATGACGTTTTGCCAAAAACGTCATTGTAATGTCTTTTCATGACGTTTCCAGCAGCAAACGTCATAAATTTGGATTGGAGTTTAGTTTTATGACGTTTAGTAACAGTCATCGTGAATAATGAATTTAATGATGTTTAAAAACCGTCATAAAATTTATGACGTTTTATAAACGTCATATACTAGTTTTCCATGATGAATTCCGAACGTCATAGTAGATCTATTGGACGCTTTCTAAGTATCATTGAATATTCTTTCAATGACATTTGTTAAATGTCATAAATTGTAGGTGGGCCATGACACAAGTATTGGCGCCTTAGCCTAATTCTCTCGCGCCCAATTTTTTTCTGAACTTTCTATTGATTGAAGTCGACCACCGTTGCTCAAAACTTTCTAAGAAAATAAAAAACCGTCCCAAAAACCTAGTTTCTATCCCTACGTCGCCGCCCCTTCTCTCTCACCTCTGCGTTCGCGACCTTCCTGTCGATTGAAATCGCTTTCTTGCTCACACGACGCCACATCTGCTTCTCTTCCAGCGACCTCTGCTTCTCTTCCGGCCGAACGCAGCGTAAGCCTCATGCTCGATTTGTTCAACTTTTTTTTTTAATTTACGTCAATAGAGTTGTATGATATTTTTTAATTTGTTCGATTTGTGCTACTTAATTATTCTGTCTATAGAGTTGTATGATATTTGGATTTGGGTGATTCTTGTATGGTTGATGTTAATATTTCTTAGTAGTAAACTTTCCTCTACGCTGACTTCAACGGAGGAGATGAATTTTTTCATGTATTGAGTTTCTCCATCCTCAATTTTCTCGGGTTTTTGTCCAGGATGATGCTTAAAAACTGGACAACCCCTACTTGGTGAAGAGAATGCAACAACAGTCATAGACAATGTAATATCCACAATTTTCGATTTTTGGTGAATTTCTTTTTTTCGACCAAAGTTCGTTTTGACAACTCTATCATGACCATTTCGTCATTCGGAGAATATTTAATTCTGCACTTTTTATCATCCGAGTTCGTTTCGGTGCTGCTTTGTTGAGTTCCGTGCTTTTTAGCGACTTTTCCGCGCTTGAGTTCGGTTCCTGCGAATCTCGTTCGAAACTGTCGTTTGGGGTTTTTCGTAAGTTCATTTAACGTTGTTATACGTGTTGTGAGCTTCGATTTGATTATTCGTTGACGTATGGTGATTTTCGGGCATTTGGGCCATTTTCGTAATTTCCCAAAGTTTGGGGTAATTACCTTCCGTTGTCGAATTTCGAGCCTTCGGGTGGTCGGAATTGTGTGTCCTACTAGCTCTTAGATTCGTCTTTGTGAGTACTTCGTAACCGTATCTTCGGTTCGTATTCAGGTTCGGGTTTCGGTGTCGTTTTGTTGAATTCAGGATTACTAAACGACTTTTCTAAGTATGAGTTCGTCTTTGTTAGATCACCATTAATTTTTGGTAATTCCAAAAATTATAAATCTTTGCAATATTATAGAACATCGAGTTAGCTTTCCAATGCTTCAAACGGTGAGTCAATCGGAGTCCGGACGAGAGAGTTATGGTCGTTTTAGCTCACCCGCTCGTTATTGGCCGATCACTGCCGGCCGAACTCGGCCGTGTCGTCCGACACGGCCCGTGCCGTGCTCGTCCGGATAAGCCGGAAGTTTCGGTCTCCGGGCCCGACCGTGTCGTCCGACACGGCCCGTGCCGAACTCTTCCGGATTGGCCTGAGACGATCGCTGACACGCCCGGCCGTGTTCGAGGACACGGTCGAGTCTTCTTGAAGTCGGCGTCGGACGGGTCAGCGTCGGAAGGCCCCTCCGCGCCGCGACCGTGTCTAGCGAGACACGGTCGAGTCCCTGCCGGTCAGCTGCGCGCCCACGACCGTGTCGAGCGGACACGGCCGAGTCTGTCGAGCTATTTAAAGCCCAAGCATCGTTTTTCGCCATTTTTCTCCTTCTTCCACTTCTCTTCAAGAATTGGCGTGTTCAAGATTGTAGCCATGTTGTTTAACAACATATACATGAAGTTTGGAGGTTCATATCATCAATCATCCGTCTATAGCATCCTTTGATCGAGCGAATCGTCAGATTTCCTAGAAATCTAGTTTTGGGGAATTTGGGGGTTTTTGTTGTTTTCGTCCGATTAATCCGATTTAACTTAGGATTTTGATGTATTGATGATTATTTAGATGTATTATATCATTTCCTTTATTATTCCATGGTTGGATCGTATCGATTCGTTGTTTGAGTCGAGTTCTTGACCGACGCCTTGAAGGTGTCCGGTAAAATGTCTTAGAGGGGTTTTCGGGCGTTCTACGATTATTCCTCATCGTATAATCGATGATTTATTGATTATATTGTTGTTAGGGTCGAGTTTCTTGTGAAGAAACCGTGTTGAACCATTCCGTTCGTTGTCGTCTTCCTTTTCGTTAGCATCGGGCGTTTCGAAGCTTTCCGGTTGAGCCGTGTTCGTCGGAATACTTGCATGCCGATTTCGAGGCAAGTACCTTGCCCATACTTTTCTCGTTTTATGTATATGATGATCGGTGGTCGTCTTGATGTGTTTGTTTGGTTATTTGAAATGAAGTTTCAAAAGGATTTTGGTTTGGCCTCGTTAAAGGCTTTCTTTCAAAACGCGTGTGTTTTGTGAACGGTGTTTTGAGAATTGATTATGATTTGATTATTTTGAACGTTGAAGGATTTTATGAGGATACTCTCTTGTTTAAAGTTATGGAATCGTGTATTCCGTATTTAAGCTTGTTATTGTATTTTTGAAGAGTTTGGTAATGGTGTCGAGTTAATGGCCATCTCTAGTGAGTATTCTTAATGAACTTACATTCTTAGCATGTTAGTATTGCATGAGTAACGTGTGTGTGTGTATGCTCACTACGGGTTAGATCCGACGGGGTCTCGGTAGGGCTCCACGAAGCTGTGGAACCGCGAGCTTGCTTTTAACCACTGTGGGTTAGATCCGACGGGGTCTCGGCAGGGATCCACGAAGCTGTGGGTCCGCGGTTAATTGTGGTGCATTTTTACAAATGTGACTCGATATTGGCATTTCCGGAAATGAGTGCTTTTGAACGGTTTTCATTTGCATGCATTGACTAAATGTGTAAGAGGTAAGTTGTTCGTTTGGCCTACTTGGCTAGGATGGCTCTAGAGTATTTTATGGTTTATGTTTTAAATCCTTTATTTGTGGATTTTGATGTTGGGAGACGAACCTTGTGGTCGTTCTTGTGTACTGTGAGTTGATGAGATTTGGGGCTAAAATCCCAATGGTTTTGTAAAAGTCGTTTTACGGATTTGGGGCTAAAATCCCAACGTTTTGGTTAATGTCATTTTCCAGAAAGTAAACTTTTGGGGTGGCGACCCCTTTGTCTTTTGGATTTTTGAAAAGTAGGATTTGATAAATCCTAAATTGTTTTCTATTAAAACTCTCGATGGCATTCTAAACCGTTTTATAAATTATTTCCATTGATTTATGATATTTCGTTTTTGTAATGTTTCCTCAAACCCTTGCCTCGGGAAGTACTTTTCGTTTCGTTTGGATCTTTGAGGATCCTCGGTTATTGTTATTCGTGGAATGTGAATTGTATGGCTCGTATTTGCACTTTGTATTTGCACTAGCAAAACAAAGGAGTTTGCTAACCCCAGTATTCGGGGTGGATGTCTGTTTTTGCATTCGGGTTTTGGAGCATAACACGTGGTCGGCACGAAGGATGATGAAAGATGATCGATACTAATCACATGAGGAATCGTATATCGTGTGTTGGTTCGATTGTACTTTATTCTCCGTCAGTATTGTTCCGTTATGCAGGTGTAGTTGTGTTTTGGTCCCTGCGTGGGCATGAGTTGTATTTGAGTTGTATGTATTTGTGGAAAGACCAAATCGGTCTCTCGAGTCGATGTAGCCTTGAAGGCATTGTCGAGATGTTAAATGTTGATTACGGCTGGTAGATCCTCGAGGAGAGGGTCTACGGCGTGTAATATCCTCGAGTGGATTGGGGTGTTACATAAATGGTATCAGAGCTTTAGGTTGAGGAAACCTAGGCTGTCGGGTTAGTGGTGTCTATTGAGTTTTTGTCTCGTCGGATTTTGTCTGACTAAGTCGTGTCGCGACGCGTCGTTTGAGTTTGTTGGTCGTGATTAGTATCGTGGGGCGATCATCATCTTCGTGCGACCCGTGGAAGTAAGTCTCCCTTCTTTGTGTTGTGCCTCGTGTGACACGAGCTATTTTTATGATTATTTGTTAAGTGGTGGAATCCTTATGTGAATTTTGATTTCACGATATGTATTTAGTCGACTTTCGTATTTGATTTATACGAGGAGTGTAAATCGCTTGTGATGTCTTTTTATTGTTGTTTTCTCCGTTGTTGATGATTTTCGAATCGATTTGCACGCTTTACAAGTTCTATTGTGGAAGCTTTGTGCTTATACGCGTTCGACTTGTTCACTAGCCAAGGGAGAGTATTTTATCAGAGGTTTTGTTCTGAATGTGGTATTTTATCGTTTATTTTCGTTTAAAGACATATATTGTCTTCATTTTAAACGTTTTGGTGCGTGTGCTAGGAGTTGTTTTAGTGAACATCGATATGTGTGAGTTTTGGGCATTCTGGCCTATTGAATTTTTGAAAACCTTGAGTATCTTAGAAAATTAAAATTCGAGACGTACTTTTAAAACGAATTATTTTCTTGCGGTGTTTTCAAGGTGTTTTCTAATGCCGCAATAGATTTCAAAATTTTCCGGTTGAGGACCAAAAATATTTTGAGATATTTTCAAATGCAGTTGCTTAGACCCAAGGGTCGAATATTTTTGAAAGTTTTTCACTAAAGGAAAGGTGTCCTCATTTTTGTTCAAACGCAAGATGACTTTCAAAGTCTCGATAATGGTGTTTGTACTACTTTTTGTAAGGTGATACTCAAGATCAATCGGTATTCTTCAAATTATTTTCAAAATGAGGTTTTCGTTTTTAAAACCTATCCATTCCCGTTTGAGGGCTGGGTATATATGTATGATGTTCGCGTTGTCATTTTGATGTTTGCTCCAGTATGACCGAATTGGCGGTGTGAGTGTTGAGTCGTTTTCCACACATTTGTTGTGTTAGCCCCTGTGAGAGGCGGGATGTTGGTGTTGAATATTATCGCCTCGTAGTGATTCCGGCATTGTCGCACATGTGCGAGCTGTTAGAGCTTGGTTTGGTATGACCGTGTGCATCGGTGATGGTTCCGTTATGTGTCCGCTGTTTAATGTCTTGTTACCTTGCCCCCGTTTTTTGTGAATTTCGTGGACGAGGTCGGAGGTAATGCCCGTAATATTTTGACTTCTGTATTTTCTCTTTCTCCGCCTATCGATTCGCTCATGTTCGTTGGCACTTACGAACTTGATGCGTAATTCGGTTTCATCGTCGAACGAGCTACGACCTTGTTGTGGGTCGATCTGTTATCGATGTTACTTTTTCGAGTTCGGTTCGATTCATGAGAACCTTGTTCGGAAGTAACGTGAAATGGTTCTACATGTGCTTTTATACGAAGTGGCTCGGATTTGGAACTCTTAGGTGTTCGACTCACGACTCATTTATGTTTGTTGACATTTCGAGATTTTCCGCCCCTTGTTTTTGTTTATCGAACGAGTGTGGTATCGTTTCGGAATAACTCGTTCGTCGTTGTGACTTTTCAATTGCTATTCCCTTTCCTGTGGTTCTTATGTGAATGCACATCCTGTTGTTTTCACCGGATCATATATTGTCTCGAGTCGAGATGTGAACCTTGGAGTTGTTGTTTGAATTTTATTATCCTACGTGTTTCGGACATGAGTGTTCGAGTTTTGTTGTCTCAATCGGTTGTTTGTTCGGTTTTGTTCTCGTTTCGTGATTGTTGAGCGTTCGGGCTCCTTCCTAATTCCCTTAAGTTAGGGAAATTAGACTCGTATACGATCTTCCAACCCTTGGGCGGTGGAATTCCGTATTTATTCAGCGTTTGACTCGCATTTGATTGGTGAACCGTTGGGTTGGTCAATCATATTGATTTTCGTTCGCTGAGTTTTGTGATTGTTCGGATAATCGACTCGATTGTATTGTCTATTTGATGACGCTTGTCACTCGTTGATTTTATTATGTCTCTACCGGTGACGTTGCGTTAGTCGCCCTAGAGCGTATTTTCTCGCCGTATGTCTCTTTGCGTTCCTTGCAGTGTTTCGCCGTCGGGCGCGAGTTTTCGGTTTTGTGTATCTCGTCGAGTTTTCCTGGCAAGGGATATTGCTTCTCCCTACTTATTTTAAGTTTCGGGACGAAACTTCTTTTAAGGAGGGTAGAATGTAATATCCGCAATTTTCGATTTTTGGTGAATTTCTTTTTTTCGACCAAAGTTCGTTTTGACAACTCTATCATGACCATTTCGTCATTCGGAGAATATTTAATTCTGCACTTTTTATCATCCGAGTTCGTTTCGGTGCTGCTTTGTTGAGTTCCGTGCTTTTTAGCGACTTTTCCGCGCTTGAGTTCGGTTCCTGCGAATCTCGTTCGAAACTGTCGTTTGGGGTTTTTCGTAAGTTCATTTAACGTTGTTATACGTGTTGTGAGCTTCGATTTGATTATTCGTTGACGTATGGTGATTTTCGGGCATTTGGGCCATTTTCGTAATTTCCCAAAGTTTGGGGTAATTACCTTCCGTTGTCGAATTTCGAGCCTTCGGGTGGTCGGAATTGTGTGTCCTACTAGCTCTTAGATTCGTCTTTGTGAGTACTTCGTAACCGTATCTTCGGTTCGTATTCAGGTTCGGGTTTCGGTGTCGTTTTGTTGAATTCAGGATTACTAAACGACTTTTCTAAGTATGAGTTCGTCTTTGTTAGATCACCATTAATTTTTGGTAATTCCAAAAATTATAAATCTTTGCAATATTATAGAACATCGAGTTAGCTTTCCAATGCTTCAAACGGTGAGTCAATCGGAGTCCGGACGAGAGAGTTATGGTCGTTTTAGCTCACCCGCTCGTTATTGGCCGATCACTGCCGGCCGAACTCGGCCGTGTCGTGCTCGTCCGGATAAGCCGGAAGTTTCTGTCTCAGGGCCCGACCGTGTCGTCCGACACGGCCCGTGCCGAACTCTTCCGGATTGGCCTGAGACGACTGCCGACACGCCCGACCGTGTTCCAGGACACGGTCGAGTCGTCTTGAAGTCAGTCGGACGGAGTCCACTGTCGGAAGGCCCCTCCGCGCCGCGACCGTGTCTAGCAGACACGGTCGAGTCCTCGCCGGTCAGCTGCGCGCCACGACCGTGTCGAGCGGACACGGTCGAGTCTGTCGAGCTATTTAAAGCCCGGTCGCTTTTTTCGCCATTTTTCTCCTTCTTCCACTTCTCTTCAAGGTGGCGTGTTCCAAGATTGTAGCCATGTTGTTTAACAACATATACATGAAGTTTGGAGGTTCATATCATCAATCATCCGTCCTATAGCATCCTTTGATCGAGCGAATCGTGTCGATTTCCTAGAAATCTAGTTTTGGGGAATTTGGGGTGTTTGTTGTTTTCGTCCGATTAATCCGATTTAACTTAGGATTTTGATGTATTGATGATTATTTAGATGTATTATATCATTTCCTTTATTATTCCATGGTTGGATCGTATCGATTCGTTGTTTGAGTCGAGTTCTTGACCGACGCCTTGAAGGTGTCCGGTAAAATGTCTTAGAGGGGTTTTCGGGCGTTCTACGATTATTCCTCATTGTATAATCGATGATTTATTGATTATATTGTTGTTAGGGTCGAGTTTCTTGTGAAGAAACCGTGTTGAACCCTTCCGTTCGTTGTCGTCTTCCTTTTCGTTAGCATCGGGCGTTTCGAAGCTTTCCGGTTGAGCCGTGTTCGTCGGAATACTTGCGTGCCGATTTCGAGGCAAGTACCTTGCCCATACTTTTCTCGTTTTATGTATATGATGATCGGTGGTCGTCTTGATGTGTTTGTTTGGTTATTTGAAATGAAGTTTCAAAAGGATTTTGGTTTGGCCTCGTTAAAGGCTTTCTTTCAAAACGCGTGTGTTTTGTGAACGGTGTTTTGAGAATTGATTATGATTTGATTATTTTGAACGTTGAAGGATTTTATGAGGATACTCTCTTGTTTAAAGTTATGGAATCGTGTATTCCGTATTTAAGCTTGTTATTGTATTTTTGAAGAGTTTGGTAATGGTGTCGAGTTAATGGCCATCTCTAGTGAGTATTCTTAATGAACTTACATTCTTAGCATGTTAGTATTGCATGAGTAACGTGTGTGTGTGTATGCTCACTACGGGTTAGATCCGACGGGTATCGGTAGGGCTCCACGAAGTGTGGAACCGCGAGCTTGCTTTTAACCACTGTGGGTTAGATCCGACGGGGTCTCGGCAGGATCCACGAAGGCGTGGGTCCGCGGTTAATTGTGGTGCATTTTACAAATGTGACTCGATATTGGCATTTCGGAAATGAGTGCTTTTGAACGGTTTTCATTTGCATGCATTGACTAAATGTGTAAGAGGTAAGTTGTTCGTTTGGCCTACTTGGCTAGGATGGCTCTAGAGTATTTTATGGTTTATGTTTTAAATCCTTTATTTGTGGATTTTGATGTTGGGAGACGAACCTTGTGGTCGTTCTTGTGTCTTGTGAGTTGATGAGATTTGGGGCTAAAATCCCAATGGTTTTGTAAAAGTCGTTTCTGATTGGGGCTAAAATCCCAACGTTTTGGTTAATGTCATTTTCCGTAGTAAACTTTTGGGGTGGCGACCCCTTTGTCTTTTGGATTTCAAAAGTAGGATTTGATAAATCCTAAATTGTTTTCTATTAAAACTCTCGATGGCATTCTAAACCGCTTTATAAATTATTTCCATTGATTTATGATATTTCGTTTTTGTAATGTTTCCTCAAACCCTTGCCTCGGGAAGTACTCTTCTCTTAGTTTGGATCTTTGAGGATCCTCGGTTATTGTTATTCGTGGAATGTGAATTGTATGGCTCGTATTTGCACTCTGTATTTGCACTAGCAAAACAGTGGAGTTTGCTAACCCCGAGTATTCGGGGGTGGATGTCTGTTTTGCATTCGGGTTTTGGAGCATAACACGAGTCGGCACGAAGGATGATGAAAGATGATCGATACTAATCACATGAGGAATCGTATATCGTGTGTTGGTTCGGTTGTACTTTATTCTCCGCTTCAGTATTGTTCCCGTTGTACGGGTGTAGTTGTGTTTTGGTCCCTGCGTGGGCATGAGTTGTATTTGAGTTGTATGTATTTGTGGAAAGACCAAATCGGTCTCTCGAGTCGGTGTAGCCTTGAAGGCATTGTCGAGATGTTAAATGTTGATTACCGGCTGGTAGATCCTCGAGGAGAGGGTCTACGGCGTGTAATATCCGAGTGGATTGGGGTGTTACATAAATGGTATCGAGCTTTAGGTTGAGGAAACCTAGGTGTCGGGTTAGTGGTGTCTATTGAGTTTTTGTCTCGTCGGATTTTGTCGACTAAGTCGTGTCGCGACGCGTCGTTTGAGTTTGTTGGTCGTGATTAGTATCGTGGGGCGATCATCATCTTCGTGCGACCGTGGAAGTAAGTCTCCCTTCTTTGTGTTGTGCCTCGTGTGACACGAGCTATTTTTATGATTATTTGTTAAGTCTTGGAATCCTTATGTGAATTTTGATTTCACGATATGTATTTAGTCGACTTTCGTATTTGATTTATACGAGGAGTGTAAATCGCTTGTGATGTCTTTTTATTGTTGTTTTCTCCGTTGTTGATGATTTTCGAATCGATTTGCACGCTTTACAAGTTCTATTGTGGAAGCTTTGTGCTTATACGCGTTCGACTTGTTCACTAGCCGGTGCGGGAGAGTATTTTATCAGAGGTTTTGTTCTGAATGTGGTATTTTATCGTTTATTTTCGTTTAAAGACATATATTGTCTTCATTTTAAACGTTTTGGTGCGTGTGCTAGGAGTTGTTTTAGTGAACATCGATATGTGTGAGTTTTGGGCATTCTGCCTATCAATTTTTGAAAACCTTTAGTATCTTAGAAAATTAAAATTCGAGACGTACTTTTAAAACGAATTATTTTCTTGCGGTGTTTTCAAGGTGTTTTCTAATGCATGATAGATTTCAAAAATTTTCCGGTTGAGGACCAAAAATATTTTTGAGATATTTTCAAATGCAGTTGCTTAGACCCAAGGGTCGAATATTTTTGAAAGTTTTTCACTAAAGGAAAGGTGTCCTCATTTTTGTTCAAACGCAAGATGACTTTCAAAGTCTCGATAATGGTGTTTGTACTACTTTTTGTAAGGTGATACTCAAGATCAATCGGTATTCTTCAAATTATTTTCAAAATGAGGTTTTCGTTTTTAAAACCTATCCATTCCCGTTTGAGGGCTGGGTATATATGTATGATGTTCGCGTTGTCATTTTGATGTTTGCTCCCGAGTATGACCGAATTGGCGGTGTGAGTGTTGAGTCGTTTTCCACACATTTGTTGTGTTAGCCCCTGTGAGAGGCGGGATGTTGGTGTTGAATATTATCGCCTCGTAGTGATTCCGGCGTTGTCGCACATGTGCGAGCTGTTAGAGCTTGGTTTGGTATGACCGTGTGCATCGGTGATGGTTCCGTTATGTGTCCGCTGTTTAATGTCTTGTTACCTTGCCCCCGTTTTTTGTGAATTTCGTGGACGAGGTCGGAGGTAATGCCCGTACTATTTTGACTTCTGTATTTTCTCTTTCTCCAGTCTATCGATTCGCTCATGTTCGTTGGCACTTTACGAACTTGATCTGTAATTCGGTTTCATCGTCCGAACGAGCTACGACCTTGTTGTGGGTCGATCTGGTTATCGATGTTACTTTTTCGAGTTCGGTTCGATTCTTGTGAACCTTGTTCTAAGTAACATCATTTGGTTCTACTAGTTCTTTTATTCAAGTGGATCGGATTTGGAACTCTTATGTTTTCGACTGTCGACTCATTTATGTTTGTTGACATTTCGAGATTTTCCGCCCCTTGTTTTTGTTTATCGAACGAGTGTGGTATCGTTTCTAATAACTCGTTTCGTTGTGACTTTTCAATTGCTATTCCCTTTCCTGTGGTTCTTATGTGAATGCACATCCTGTTGTTTTCACCGGATCATATATTGTCTCGAGTCGAGATGTGAACCTTGGAGTTGTTGTTTGAATTTTATTATCCTACGTGTTTCGGACATGATTGTTCGATTTTTGTTGTCTCAATCGTTTGTTTGTTCGGTTTTTGTTCTCGTTTCGTGATTGTTGAGCGTTCAGGCTCCTTCCTAATTCCCTTAAGTTTGGGAAATTAGTCTCGTTTTCGATCTTCCAACCCTTGGGCGGTGGAATTCCGTATTTATTCAGCGTTTGACTCGCATTTGATTGGTGAACCGTTGGGTTGGTCAATCATATTGATTTTCGTTCGCTGAGTTTTGTGATTGTTCGGATAATCGACTCGATTGTATTGTCTATTTGATGACGCTTGTCACTCGTTGATTTTATTATGTCTCTACCGGTGACGTTGCGTTAGTCGCCCTAGAGCGTATTTTCTCGCCGTATGTCTCTTTGCGTTCCTTGCAGTGTTTCGCCGTCGGGCGCGAGTTTTCGGTTTTGTGTATCTCGTCGAGTTTTCCTGGCAAGGGATATTGCTTCTCCCTACTTATTTTAAGTTTCGGGACGAAACTTCTTTTAAGGAGGGTAGAATGTAATATCCGCAATTTTCGATTTTTGGTGAATTTCTTTTTTTCGACCAAAGTTCGTTTTGACAACTCTATCATGACCATTTCGTCATTCGAGAATATTTAATTACGCACTTTTATCATCCGAGTTCGTTTCGGTCTTTGCTTTGTTGAGTTCCGTGCTTTTTAGCGACTTTTCGCGCTTGAGTTCGGTTCCTGCGAATCTCGCTCAAACTGTCGTTTGGGGTTTTTCGTAAGTTCATTTAACGTTGTTATACGTGTTGTGAGCTTCGATTTGATTATTCGTTGACGTATGGTGATTTTCGGGCATTTGGGCCATTTTCGTAATTTCCCAAAGTTTGGGGTAATTACCTTCCGTTGTCGAATTTCGAGCCTTCGGGTGGTCGGAATTGTGTGTCCTACTAGCTCTTAGATTCGTCTTTGTGAGTACTTCGTAACCGTATCTTCGGTTCGTATTCAGGTTCGGGTTTCGGTGTCGTTTTGTTGAATTCAGGATTACTAAACGACTTTTCTAAGTATGAGTTCGTCTTTGTTAGATCACCATTAATTTTTGGTAATTCCAAAAATTATAAATCTTTTCAATATTATAGAACATCGAGTTAGCTTTCCAATGCTTCAAACGGTGAGTCAATCGGAGTCCGGACGAGAGAGTTATGGTCGTTTTAGCTCACGCTTCGTTATTGGCGATCACGCCGGCCGAACTCGGCCGTGTCGTCCGACACGGCCCGTGCCGTGCTCGTCGGATAAGCGGAAGTTTCGTCTCGTGGCCCGACCGTGTCGTCGACACGGCCGTGCGAACTCTTCCGGATTGGCACGAGACGACCGCTGACACGCCCGACCGTGTTCGTGACACGGCCGAGTCGTCTTGCCATTGTCGGACGGGTCACTGTCGGAAGGCCCCTCCGCGCGCGACCGTGTCTAGCGGGACACGGTCGAGTCCCTCGCGGTCAATCATACGCCACGACCGTGTCGGCGGACACGGTCGAGTCTGCAGCTATTTAAAGCCAAAGCCAGCTGATCGTTTTTCGCCATTTTTCTCCTTCTTCCACTTCTCTTCAAATTGGCGTGTTCCAAGATTGTAGCCATGTTGTTTAACAACATATACATGAAGTTTGGAGGTTCATATCATCAATCATCCGTCCTATAGCATCCTTTGATCGAGCGAATCAGTCGATTTCCTAGAAATCTAGTTTTGGGGAATTTGGGGGTTTTTGTTGTTTTCGTCCGATTAATCCGATTTAACTTAGGATTTTGATGTATTGATGATTATTTAGATGTATTATATCATTTCCTTTATTATTCCATGGTTGGATCGTATCGATTCGTTGTTTGAGTCGAGTTCTTGACCGACGCCTTGAAGGTGTCCTAAAATGTCTTAGAGGGGTTTTCGGGCGTTCTACGATTATTCCTCATCGTATAATCGATGATTTATTGATTATATTGTTGTTAGGGTCGAGTTTCTTGTGAAGAAACCGTGTTGAACCCTTCCGTTCGTTGTCGTCTTCCTTTTCGTTAGCATCGGGCGTTTGAAGCTTTCCGCTGAGCCGTGTTCGTCAATACTTGCGTGCCGATTTGAGGCAAGTACCTTGCCCATACTTTTCGCTTTATGTATATGATGATCGGTGGTCGTCTTGATGTGTTTGTTTGGTTATTTGAAATGAAGTTTCAAAAGGATTTTGGTTTGGCCTCGTTAAAGGCTTTCTTTCAAAACGCGTGTGTTTTGTGAACGGTGTTTTGAGAATTGATTATGATTTGATTATTTTGAACGTTGAAGGATTTTATGAGGATACTCTCTTGTTTAAAGTTATGGAATCGTGTATTCGTATTTAAGCTTGTTATTGTATTTTTGAAGAGTTTGGTAATGGTGTCGAGTTAATGGCCATCTCTAGTGAGTATTCTTAATGAACTTACATTCTTAGCATGTTAGTATTGCATGAGTAACGTGTGTGTGTGTATGCTCACTACGGGTTAGATCCGACGGGGTCTCGGTAGGGCTCCACGAAGGCCGTGGAACCGCGAGCTTGCTTTTAACCATCGTGGGTTAGATCCGACGGGTCTCGCGAGGATCCACGAAGGCGTGGTCCGCGGTTAATTGTGGTGCATTTTTACAAATGTGACTCGATATTGGCATTTCGAAATGAGTGCTTTTGAACGGTTTTCATTTGCATGCATTGACTAAATGTGTAAGAGGTAAGTTGTTCGTTTGGCCTACTTGGCTAGGATGGCTCTAGAGTATTTTATGGTTTATGTTTTAAATCCTTTATTTGTGGATTTTGATGTTGGGAGACGAACCTTGTGGTCGTTCTTGTGTACTGTGAGTTGATGAGATTTGGGGCTAAAATCCCAATGGTTTTGTAAAAGTCGTTTTACGGATTTGGGGCTAAAATCCCAACGTTTTGGTTAATGTCATTTTCCAGAAAGTAAACTTTTGGGGTGGCGACCCCTTTGTCTTTTGGATTTTTGAAAAGTAGGATTTGATAAATCCTAAATTGTTTTCTATTAAAACTCTCGATGGCATTCTAAACCGTTTTATAAATTATTTCCATTGATTTATGATATTTCGTTTTTGTAATGTTTCCTCAAACCCTTGCCTCGGGAAGTACTTTTCGTTTCGTTTGGATCTTTGAGGATCCTCGGTTATTGTTATTCGTGGAATGTGAATTGTATGGCTCGTATTTGCACTTTGTATTTGCACTAGCAAAACAGTGGAGTTTTGCTAACCCCCGAGTATTCGGGGGGGTGGATGTCTGTTTTTGCATTCAGGTTTTGGAGCATAACACAGGGTCGGCACGAAGGATGATGAAAGATGATCGATACTAATCACATGAGGAATCGTATATCGTGTGTTGGT
Source organism: Orobanche coerulescens (assembly GCA_033398695.1). Taxonomy (NCBI): domain Eukaryota; kingdom Viridiplantae; phylum Streptophyta; class Magnoliopsida; order Lamiales; family Orobanchaceae; genus Orobanche; species Orobanche coerulescens. The sequence goes on along the minus strand of CM065808.1, from coordinate 53,619,804 downwards.
TCAGTTGTACTTTATTCTCCGCTGCTGTATTGTTCCTGTTGTACGGGTGTAGTTGTGTTTTGGTCCCCTGCGTAGGCATGAGTTGTATTTGAGTTGTATGTATTTGTGGAAAGACCAAATCGGTCTACTGAGTCAGTGTAGCCTTGAAGGCATTGTCGAGATGTTAAATGTTGATTACCAGCCTGGTAGATCCTCGAGGAGAGGGTCTACGGCGTGTAATATCCCTGAGTGGATTGGGGGTGTTACAGACAAAACCTATAGGTATGATGACAATTCAATTTTGAATGCTTATGTGGTGATTGATTTTCCGAAGATGATGTTCTCTAGTTCGTGATATTTCTTTGGAATTCCAGATTCATCGCTTCGTGACCAAGTCAACTCCATCGTCGTCGCCTCCATCGTCTGTAAATATACTATATATATATATACACTCTGTTTATCTGTTTATAATATATATATATATAATTACATATACAATACAGACTAGTTGATTGTTATACATGTTGAATGCTATAATTTGGCTGCCTGCTGTTGTATTAGGTATGTTAGAAACATATAATATTCTACATGTATAATTACTATTTATTATTTATACCTTGCATAGTTATCAATAGCGCCCGTAGCGCTCGCTATAGCGAGTAGCGAAGCGTAGTGAGGCTTCATCGCTATAGGGCGCTATGAGCTACGCAGTTTTGGATAGCGAGCGCTATCCTCGCTATTCTCGCTATAGCCCCGATCGCGATAGCACCCAATAGCGGCGCTATTTCATATTCTGTGTTTTTTTTTCCTGTAACAATTTTGTAGGTTGCCCTTTTCAATTCCAATAAAAAATGTGTTTTGTGTAACATAAACTGAAAAAAATATAAAAGCCCAATATGAATATATTTTTAGGTAAGATGACATTTATATTATGTTTTTCTAGTATTGGAATTGATGTTTTGTGTTATTTGAACTTATATCCATGTTATTTTTCAGTTTATGCATGAACTCTTGAATTGGATTTAGTATATAATATATATTATATATTTATGTACTTGTGGCGCTTCACTTCCAAATAGCCCTCGCTATTCGTTATAGCTATCTCTATAGCCGTAAGGGACCTTGTCGCTATGGAGCGCTATTGTTGGGTTCATTTTCGGTCGACTCTTGTTTTCTTATTATTTAAAACTCAAACAAATTAAAACCTTAAAATCCAAAACAGACTAATCTTGCTGCCAGTGGCGGAAGTGTCCCTCGGATCTTTGTCAAGAGCTTGAGGATCCGGTTTTAATTTAAACGGGTTTTAATCTCAAAATTCAAATCGAGCGCTGAATTTGAGTCTCACCACCGCGTGCTCCCATTCCGATCTTTGTGCTTCTCAAGTTTAATAATGCGCCCTCGGATAATGTTTGGGAGCACGTCTAGCGCTGCAAGGTCGTTTTCTCTTAACATATGGATTGCCCGATTTACTGCAGCATTTAGTGTTTTCTACATACTATTAATAACTATGATACCTTGTCGACTAGTGTCGACTAGTCTACGACAAGTCACGGCTAGTCTACGACTCGACTTGTCGGACCCTCCGTCGACTCGGATCGACTGGTCGATGTAACAACCATGGTCTATTCACCCTGTAATAACTCTAAGAACAATTTATTATGCAGAACGTATAATTATAAGAGGTTTATGATAATGTTTTTTTTTATGATTTTGTTTGTATATGAAACCTAAATATGTTACTGGTGTGATGGTTCTGTATTTGTGTTGCAAACACATGTGAGAAGCAAAAAGTGATATCTATTACCTTATAACAATTTTAATTCAAGAGGTATATTTCCCTTTGATTACCTTCATAACATTATATTTCCTGGCCTGCTATTTGCAAAAGCATATTTTGCAGTTCAGTTTTGTCACTTTGAAAACTAGAAACTGCAGTGGAACCGGAACGCTGCAAACCAGTCTGGTTTTCGCGGTTTCTCGATTCCTAATTGATTGTCTTGAATGTGTCTGCTCTTTCTGGAGAACTTTTCACATACTTGCAGGCTTTCCTAATTGATGCAACTGATTTATCCATAATATGCATCCCAGACCTCGCAATCAGGTTAACAATATGTGCGAGGCATCTCACATGCATCACCCCCCTTGGTGGCCTCTTCTCCCAATCATCCATTTATGTCTTTAGATAGTTAATAGCAACTTTTTCTTTCTTTGCATTGTCCACACCGATTGTCAACCCACCGATTGTGAACACAATCTCAATCCCCATTTATCAAACAATCCTCTAAGATTTTTCCTATAGTCTTTCCATTATGATTAGGAATCAATTTAAAGTTCAAGGTTTTTCTATGAAGTGTAAAACCATGATCGATAAAATATCTTTGTGATGACCATATAGTTCGTAGTTTTACAACCGCCCAGTGCCGTTGTCAAGCAGTGGGCGGGATTGTAACTCAACCGTTAATTCCGCCTTCTTAGCATCATACATCCTCTACAAATTCTGAAAAATAGTCTTCCTACAAGTAGGCAACCATCTCGGAACTGGAACTTCCACAAAATGCCTGAATCCACTATTTTTAATAAAGCTAAACGACAACTCATCGATAACAATCATCCTGGTTGCAGCAACTATCCTTCGACCAAGCAGATGTTTTCAATGTTCTCACACCACCCACCATAATACAGTCACTAGTTAAGGCTTGTTGTCCTCCCTGCTCTAGATTCAACCTATCCCCAAAATTTTTACAAACAGACTTAAGATGACTCCTAAGAGTACTTGTACCTACTCTGAAATCACACTTGAATTCAGTGTTACAATGAATGCCACGACAGCGTTTCTCTAATCCAACAACCTTCTTTTCCCCATCTACTTCATCATAAAGATGCGCAACATATCTGTCAAAACGAGGCCATACGTTATAGGTAAGCCGTGGTTCCTTATTCAAGGCAGTCATCTTTCTCTTCCCTTTTACCGTAGTAGCACCCTTCTGTTGTTGGACTTCTTCGTCCTCAGATGGAACTTGCATGGTTTGATTATCATCACATGAATACGATCTAGACATAGTAATATGAAAAAAGAAAAAAACATATTATTCAGTTGGTCATCATCAATAATTCAATATTACAACCTAATAGTAATAGATTTCTCTATATAATGAAACACTAAATCTAAAATGAATATCAACCCTACCAATCACAAAGATTAAAAACGAATTAAGTATTAAGCGTTAAAACAAAATAACCTAAACAATAATGGAATTTATTAATATGTAAATATAAATATGTATACACAACATAATAAAAATAACCTACAATATCCATTTTTCATCCTCCTTCAGACCTAGTTAACAAAGAACATGCTTTATCCTTTGCAATTATAATCAGATTTTTGAAGAAAAAAATCCGATCAAACTAATGATTAAGATAATAAATTGAGACGCAGAAAACACCTGGAAGAGAAAACATGATTTTTCTGCAGAAAAATGCTTTTTTATAAGGATGTTAATAAGGTTACATGTTGTTTCATATTAATTTGTGTTTGGTATATATCATAACATGGTAGCACTCTTAAGTCTTAAAGTCATGAATTTAATCTGTTTGAGTTTTTAAATATTGGTAGGTGTAAAGCAAGTATAAGTTAGCATGGATAAGAGCTGGATATCTTGGGACCCAAATAATCCTCAGTTTCAAGAAAAGGCTAAAGAATTTATTATTAATTCTAAGAAGTTTGCAAGGAATCCTGAGATGATCATCCGTCCTTGCGTAATCAGAGAAACCGCTCTTCACAAAATGATGAAACATTATTGTTTCACCTAACTAAGTATGGATTTGATCCAACATATAAGGTCCGGTCGCTCATGGTGAGCCAAATCTTATAGGAAGAAGTGCACAAGTTGATGAGTTTGTAACATCATATGATGTTCGTGAGGATTCAAATGTTAGAAGTTCATCGGATGTATGAAGATGCGTGTTTTAAGTTACCATTTCAGGGTGAATCCCTGAGTTTATCGAATGTAGATGATATGTATCAAAAAGATTTGAATCTTTGAAGTTCCTCTGTACCCTAGTTGTACTAAGTACACAAAACTTTCAAGAACCTTAATCATGTATACTTTGAAAGTCGAATCAGTCTATCTAATCTGGTTTTGATAAGATCATGAGTGTGTTTAAAGATATGCTACAGAGGAAAATACTTTTCCTGAGTCACTATCCATAGTCAAGAAAACACTTAAAGATTTTGATTTAGGGTATGAGAAGATAGACGCATGTCTCAATGATTGTATTTTGTATAGGGAGAGGAATATAGAGACTTACATAAATGTCCCGAATGTAATGCTTCTAGATATAAAGTAAACCTACGTCGGAAAGATAAAAGAAGGTGTTGCTGCAAAAGTATTACGTTACTTTCCTATAATTCCAATACTTCATCGGATGTTTCTTTCTGCATCCGTTAGTGAGCAGTTAACATGGCATTCTAGTCATCATAGTCAAGATGGTAAGATGCGTCATCCTGTGGACTCGGTTTCTTGGAGTTCCATAGATAAAAATACCCCGATTTTGCATCGATCCGAGGAATTTAAGATTTGGACTTGCAATCGATGGGTTCAACCCTTTCAGCAATCTTAGCTCCACACACGCCTTTGGCCGCTTATCTTAGTCATCTATAATCTTCCACCAAATGTGTGCATGTCTTCCGAAAACCCGATGCTAAGATTACTTATTCCAGCCCTAAACAACCAGGAAATGACATTGATGTATACTTGCACCCTTATAGATGATCTAAAATTGTTGTGGGATGGTATTAATATGTATGATGCATATACTAAAGCCATGTTTAACCTTAGAGGTATCCTATTATGGACCATTAATGATTTCCCGGCTTATGGGAATTTATCTGGGTTGACTAATAAAGGGAATTTGCTTGTCCTGTTTGTGGGCCTGAAACGTGTTCTTACTGGCTGCCACTTGCTCAGAAGACTATCTATGTGGATCATAGAAGATTTTTGCCATCAAACCATATGTTTCGGAGAAAACCTAAGTGGTTCAATGGAAAAAATGAGAGAAGGGTGCGGCCAAAGATCTTTACAGGGAGAGATACGATTCATGCTTTAGTTGGGTTCACAAATAAGTGGGGAAAAAAAAGAAAAAAACACAAGAAGCTTAAAAAGGGAGACCCAACAAAGTTATTAAAAAAGAAGTCCTTATTTTTCGACTTGCCGTATTGGGAGGTCAGAGTTATATTCTTACTATTACTTACTACTCTAATTCAATAAGATTCTGATGAAACATTATAATTAAGTTTGATACGTATTTTGTTTGTTAACTATAGGAACTACTTGTGCGACATAATTTGGATGTTATGCACATTGAAAAAAATGTCTGTGAAAGTGTTTTAGATACACTCTTAGATGTGAAGGGAAAATCTAAAATTGGGGCAGATTCACGTGGAGATCTAGAATTACAAGAATTAATGGAAGATGTTGTAGTAGAAGCAAGAGCAGAAAAGTTAGATCCTTCTGGTGCTTACACCTTTACAAAGCTTGAGAAGGAAAAATTTCTTTGGAGGCTATGGATGCAAAGGTTTCCTGATGGATATTGCTCTAATATTGAAATCGCATCAAGATTACATCTGGAAAAATTCTAGGGATGAAGTCTCATGATTACCATGTCCTAATGCAACAACTATTGTCTGTTTCTATTAAGGGGCTTTTACCTGAAGGGTTACGAAAATCATTATTTCGTTTATCTGCATTTTTTCACGAGTTGTGTCAAAGAGTAATTGATAAGAAAAGATTAGAGGAGCTGGAAGATGAAATTATTGAGACCTTGTGCTTGTTCGAGAGGTACTTCCCTCCATCATTTTTCTCCATAATGATTCACCTTACAATTCATATAGGAAGAGAAGCGAAATTATGTGGTCCTGTCCATTACAGGTGGATGTACCCTTTTGAAAGGTATTATTTAGTGCTTATAACTTTCATCATAAACTATATAATGGTTGTTATATATGTTTAGCTTACTATTATTTTAACTTAATGAACTTTTAGATACATGAAGGTCCTCAAAGGTTATGTTAAGAATCGTGCTGCTCCGGAAGGAAGTATTGCTGAAAACTACTTGGCCGATGAGTGTGTTAGGTTTTGTGGCGTATACATGAAAAACTCTTCCTTGTTTGGTAACAAACGAAAACGTAATGATGCCATTGAAAATGAAACAATAATCGAAGGATCTGCATCACGTAAAGGCCGACCTTTACAATTGGTGATGAGTTGCATAAAGCTGCACATCTATGTGTCCTTATCAATTGTCAAGAAACTGAACCTTATATTGAGTTAGTAAATCTCCAGTGACTTATATTTATTTCCTTTAATTAATGGATATTTTATAGATACCTTACATATACATATCTGCACATCTCGGTTTGTTTTCTCATTAGGGTTCATAAGGAAGAGTTAAGATGCTCTGACCAACAGTTGATATCTAATTCAAACATACTAGAGAAAATACATTTACAGAATTTTGTGCAATGGTTGCAAGCTAAGGTTTGATCCATTGATGTATTTTTTTTTGGGACTAATGATTAAACTTAAATGTATACTTGACACAAAACTTGTTGCTTTGGGTTCTTCAGATTAAACTTGACGCTGATAGTACTGGTGTCGAGTCATCTGAAATGCTAAAGTACCTTGTTAAAGGGCCAAGACATTGTGCAATGTCCCACTCTGGTTTTATTATTAATGGAAACCGCTTTCATACTGTGGATGCTAATGTCTCTACGCAAGACTATGGTGTACACGTACAAGCAGATACTTTATCAAATTATTATGGGATAATCAAACAAATTTTGATCTTAGACTTTTATAAGTTCCGTTTTGTATTCCTTTGTGATTGGGCAAACATTACTTCTGGTGTGAAGAAAGTAGATGGATTCACCTTAGTTAACCTCAATGAAGGTCTAAGTAAAAAAGATCCATTTATTTTAGCATCACATGCTAAACAAGTTATTTACTCTCGGGATAATGAAAAATCCAGTTGGTATGTCGTCTTTGAAGGCACCACAAAGAGGTTTTGATGATCTGGAACAATTTGATGAGACATTTTATGGTTCTTTTGTTGATCAAGAACCATCTGCACTTGACATTGACAATGAAGATAAAGTTGATTCCTGAGGCTGATCCTTTTGTGGTAACCACTGTACTAACATCTTTCGTACTAGATTGCATAATATTGACATCTTAGTAATGCTTGAAATATTTGTTCATATACGTAATGATAATTTCATGACATCAATATTTTACTAAAATGTTAGTTATTGTTGTCCTTTACTTAAAATTTGTATTGTAGGTTACATAATGATAATATTGTCCTTCGTGTTTTAGTTATCTAATGAATTTGTTTTCCATGTATATATATATAGAACTATGGCAACATGCAGGAAAAGAAATAGAATAGGAGTGCAGCTTGAGATTGAGGATACTCCAAGGGCAGAAATTGTTGCTGATATCCAACAAGAAGGTGATAGCGGTGAGCTAACTCCTGTAACACCCCCAGATTTAACCGGAAATATTACAGCGCCGTGGGCCCCGAGATGGAACCCACAAGGCTAAAAGAAATTTTCGCAAACATTTACAAATGCCCAAGAGGCCAACGACGGTACTATCTTTAAAAATTCACAAAGACTTATAAAATCCATTTATCAAAAACCGTCGTAAAAACTCATTTGAAATCGCAAGGCCAAACAGCCGACACTCAAAAGTTCAGAAAACGATTTCCAAAGTAACCTCAGTTACCAGATACCAAAAGAGCGTCTCAAAATACTCACGCAGCGGAAAAAGACCAACCATAAAGATACTCTAGCAGCGGAATACAAGAACCGATCAAGAAACTCAATGCACAGAACATGTCCTAGCCAGTATCCTCCGGGAAGCTCATCTCTTCACGACCGCTACAAGCTCGATACTCCGAGAACCTAAAAGAAATCCCACGACGGGGTCAGCCATAATATCCAACAATGATAACGGTCACATCACATTAATAATAACATACCAATGAGAATACAACATAAGAATACGACCAATGTAATCTTACCGCCATAACTTTGCTTACTCAAGTGATTCTCATCAGAGTAGCCATTATCACATTTCACATCATGTACTCGATTTACCAATAAACTCGAACATAATATAAGTACTGTACCTCAAACAATACTCAAGGTTCTCAAACTGTCATAACCAACTCACGATACGGAAATCTACCATTTCTGACCAATACGATCCATCGAATAATATCATCAAATCCCAAGACGATAACCGATTGTCCATCAAAGACAAATACCAAGGAAATACGGAACATACCTCGAGATATGAAGTGCCACGACAATCATATCGGTCTAATCCGAGATCAGATCAATGCAATACGGACACGGTCCTAACACAAGACCTACAAGTGCATACTCATATGACCACGTCAATATGATCATAGCAATAATAATCATGTATACTCAATGGAAATCCGACGATCCAGCGCCCTCAGCATAGATCCCTTTGTTGATCCTATCGATCAACATAAGGTGGATAACTAACAATACACATGTGAACAACAACACATGATAAAATCAATGATGCGAATTCACAAGATTCCATCAACACAATCTGTAATCCAACGATCCAGCGCCCTCAAAGATAGATCCCCATGATGATCCCGTCGAACCAACGCATGGTGGAAAACTCATCCCAACGATCCGGCGCCCTCGGATAGATCCTCATGATGATCCCGTCGAACCAACGCATGATGGACATTCGATCCAGCGCCCTCGGATAGATCCTCATAATCCCATCGGATTATTTACACAACATAAACAACACAATATGCATACACATATGCAAAACAACACGTTCATCAACATGAACAACATAACATGCACGACAACATGACAATTTACTAGGACGACTTCATGTTCAACAACATGAAAGAGAATGTACGAGACCAAAATAAATAACATAAAACCGTGACCAATATGGAATACTTGCCCCGAGTCCTTCTAAGCAACCTCGATGTCCAATCATCACCGACGATTATCCCCACCGCTCGGCGATCCAAACGTACAACGAACTATAGATACTCATATCCTCGTCCTTACCATAATGTAACCTCGATACTCGAACATACCAATAATCGAGATAAAGCATATTCATTATGATTTACCTCCCGTAATCGAAAGAACGATATGCGATCCGGATACCCGGAGTTCACAATAATAATCATCGCTATATGCATTATAAACGAAATGAAATCAAACCATTCATTAAATATTATAACCGAGCAAGTAATAACTTGCCTCGATACCGATACCACGAAGTTTCTGCCGAACACATTGCCTTTATCTACGAGCTCCTCACCTCGATCAAACGCAATACAATGGACATACTCGAACACGACCGCAATATCCGGTTATAATCACCGATCAATAATCTCAACCTATCAAGAAACCAAATAACACATATCCGATAACGGTCAACAACCGAGAAAACTAACTAATCGAACTCAACGGTTCAACACAACCTCGAATAAACACAATGTAACCAACCAAGTCAAACCATCACGAATTCCTAATCAAAACACAAAAATACCGCATGCGCCTACTTAACGCACGTTAATCACCTAACGTAGCGTGCGCTAAGTTGCTCCCGTTAGCGCGCGCTAGGCGAAGAACGTAGCGTGCGCTAATCCGTGCGGTGGCATGCATTTCAAGCATCGTCTAACACTTCCATCATGACAATGATCAACTCATCTCGAGATTAAGGATTTCATAACAATCATGACATATAATTTAATAGCTCTTCAAGAACACGAATTATCCAAATTCACGCTCATGATCCATAAATGATAAAATCCGATGTGTTCTAACATCTAAAAATCCTTATTCATCATGTTCTTCGACATACAATTCATATAACTTCAAGAATCACAGTAGCATCACCATAATCGTTACCATACGAAGTAACCAACGACAAAACATCAAAAATCCGAATTGAGGAAGGGAATTACATCAACATATATCTTGAATTCCATCCAAAACCATACGAAACATATCAATACTCATATATTGATAACAACACTAACTTAGTACGGTAATCCAACTCGTTGTCATGCTCATCAACTTGTTTATATGATAATCATCAACTCAAGAACATCATATACAATCCAAAACGAAATCTCAAAGTGAAGAGTAATTACCTTTTTTGAAGGAAAGGATTGATTTCCAAGAATCACCAATGATTTCAAGAACAAAGCTTCACTCCATGATTCCCATCTTTAATCTTGTTAAAGAGGATCATCTCTCAGTGTTTAGGAACTCCAAATGTTCTCCCAAGGTTGTCTCTATCGGGTGAAAGGAAAGAAATGGACGAAATGTTTCATGACACCCGCTTGTCCCTTTAAATAGAATACATCACTAGCGTGCGCTAATCTATTATGTTTATCGTGTGATTTCCTTAGCGTGCGCTAATCGACTTTGTTAGCGTGCGCCATCGGCCCGAGGCTACCGTCTTGCTTCAGAACTACCTTACGTACGTAATGCCCATGCATTAACGTCGTAAATCATCATGTCTAGCGTACGCAAGTCCTTACTCTTAGCGTGCGCTATCCGAAGTTGACTTACTACGTTGTTCACCTACCACTCGCCCCCACATTCCGACAAAGATCCGGCAAGGATAAGATTCCTTGTTGATCGATATATAGTTAGCGTGCGCTAAGCCTAATCTTTAGCGTGCGCTAATACTTCGTGACAACAACCGCTGACTTATCGTAACGTGCGCCAAAGCGGCCGGTCCACACGCAGATTCCTTCCGATTCATGCGCACTAGCGTCGCTAACCTATAAACGTAGCGTGCGCTAATCCCGCATTTATAGCGTGCGTTATGCATGAATATCGGCGGCGCTAATAAGGCTATACTTAGCCATTTTCCGCAGCTTCTTGTCCAACGTCTCGACATACCAAAACGAACATAAGACACACCGAACACAAACACGAATCCAATAATATCATCATACGGTATACCCAATATCAAAAGTACGACAACCCGATACACAATATCCTCAAATGTAATCACGACCAAATACGATAATTATACCGATATCGATATCTCGGTCCTTTATTTATTTTATCCCTCTCAGACAGATTTCACGCTGTACAATATAACTTCGGATAAAATAATATTAAACAACAAGAATAGAAATTCCGGATATTACATTCTACACCCCTTAAAATAAGTTTCGTCGAAACTTGCAATCCATCATAAAACGAACAACCATCTTTGCTCAACCCAAAATATCCCAAAACCATCACGACACTGATCAATCATCATTATTCTGAATAGCCAAAACCGCATACTTACAAATATGCAGGTCGACGATCTCCGGAGATACTATCCAGCGATCTCACTGTACAATCTCAATACGCTTACGATCACAATTCCCTGAGTCTCAACAAAATATATCATCTTCGGATGAAACAATCTGTCCGAATCAAATCCTGTCTGCCTGATTACATAATCAAGTCCCAATTCCGATAAGACGAATTATACACAATACATCTGCGAAACAACCGCCCAAAACAACGACACGAATTCTGAAACATCAACACAAAATCCGAACGCTCAGATGATCACCAAAAATGATCAACTAATAAATCAACCGAATTTATCATCAACATGATAAATTTCCAATATGACCAACCAGAGGTCAAAACACAATCGAGAATATCATCAACGTGATAACTCCAATATTACCAACGAACGATCAACGAAAATCGAGAATACCTTCACACGGTAAACTCCAACACGATCAACACAGAACCACAGAAACAGATATATGAAAGAATAACATTCTCAAAACGTCAAATCAATCACGTACATTAGATCTCAATAAACATACCCAATCGCGAACATTTCTCGGCATACGAACAACGAGTCGCAAATCGACGAACATACCAATTCATACAAGGAGTGTGATCGACGACTCAATATCCAAAACAACCAGCATGGGGTCACCATCCCCAAATTTACACTTACAAATAAATCATTCAAAGATCACTATGGTAAGATTGCGCTACTACCGCACCCATGGACTCACATAGCACGTATGTCCCGGTTTTACAAGGTCCAAAGTTCCAAATTTACATCCTGCACATGAATCTACAACACGCAGATATTTCTCTTATCCGATCAAACAACCGATCATCCTTGTATAACCAATCTACCATACTAAACTTCGAATCTCTTTTCCTTGTACCCTCGATATGATATGCCCGATGCACTAAATGCGTATGTACATCAATCACATTTCCAAAGTCACTTGAAATCATATATTCTTGTCACGAAGACAATTTTCGAAAGTTCTTTCAAGAGTTTGAAAACTCAAAACATAAATTTTCGTAAGACCACGAAATCAATTTTAAAAATTAAATCGGCTCGCTGGTGCCAAGTTCTCGATCAAAATTCTTTTCGAATAGACACGATTAAATACAATGGAATTTATGCAAATGCTTGTGCATATCCATACTCCTGTATACCACTTCGGCTCGTCACCAATATCCACTGATATTCCCTCAGAAAACCACACGATAGAGTTCCAAAATCTCAATATATAAATTCCGACTAAACTCCTTTTCCACACATGACTTGCAACGTCAGTCATTAACCCATCCTGGATCACCTTAAATATGATATGACAAAATATTGAAACAAACCCACACAGCGAAAGACTTCCCTAGAGGTTAAATTTGAACAAGTAAACCAAAGCCTCGAAAGGCGGAAATAACATAGGTAAACGATTGGTAAAGTATTTTACAAATCTCGGGAGTTTTAAGAAAACAGAAAAGCCGTTAGAAACATTAGGGTCTCAGCCCGTATCTTGTTCCGCATTACAAGAAGTTTAAAAAAGTAGAAAACTCTTTTCAGACTCCAAGTCCTGAGTTACAAAACTATTTCAAAATCGATTGGGTCTCGGCCCAAAATCATTTTCCGTAAAACATCTGTAAAACATTCATTTTGAAAGGTATCATTTTCAAATGATCAAAAGCAGTTCATATATCTCAAAATGAATTAACATGCTACATGTTCTTCTCAACCATGCACAATATTTCTCCCCAAATGCACAATTCCGTTCCAAAATCTAACCAACGTACTGATTCTCGAAATCATAACTCCTTAAGATCATCAATCCTGCTCCAACTCACACCTTATCGTAACGCATAATATTCAGCTGAATCTCAAAACGTATCAACTTAGAACGGCAATAAATCTCAATGAAATTCAAAAATCCAAATACTTACAGATCGTGAAGCCGACGATTCCCCGTGATACTGGCACATGTCTAGACTCAAGAAAATACTCGACACATGTATTTTCAAAACACACGTTTGCCAAATCGGTTCGACTCAAGAACACAATACATCTCATTCCAAAGAATCTCATTAACACCATTTGGAAAAGTTATAACAAGCCCAGTACGATACTGGCAAATCCGATAACGCACAAGCCTGAGTGAACAACAAAGACTCACGGCTCTAATATTTGTCAATCGACAACTCGAATGACGCAACAAAAACACGACCCAACTCGACCCAAATGCCTAGGTTTTCTCAACCTAAGCTCCGATACCATATTCTGTAACACCCCCAGATTTAACCGGAAATATTACAGCGCCGTGGGCCCCGAGATGGAACCCACAAGGCTAAAAGAAATTTTCGCAAACATTTACAAATGCCCAAGAGGCCAACGACGGTACTATCTTTAAAAATTCACAAAGACTTATAAAATCCATTTATCAAAAACCGTCGTAAAAACTCATTTGAAATCGCAAGGCCAAACAAATGACACTCAAAAGTTCGTAAAACGATTTCCAAAGTAACCTCGGCTACTGATACCAAAAGAGCGTCTCAAAATACTCACGCGGCGGAAAAGACCAAGCATAAAGATACTCTAGCAATGGAATACAAGAACCGATCAAGAAACTCAATGCACGTAACATGTCCTAGCCAGTATCCTCCGAAGCTCATCTCTTCACGACCGCTACAAGCTCGATACTCCGAGAACCTAAAAGAAATCCCACGACGGGTCACCATAATATCCAACAATGATAACGGTCACATCACATTAATAATAACATACCAATGAGAATACAACATAAGAATACGACCAATGTAATCTTACCGCCATAACTTTGCTTACTCAAGTGATTCTCATCAGAGTAGCCATTATCACATTTCACATCATGTACTCGATTTACCAATAAACTCGAACATAATATAAGTACTGTACCTCAAACAATACTCAAGGTTCTCAAACTGTCATAACCAACTCACGATACGGAAATCTACCATTTCTGACCAATACGATCCATCGAATAATATCATCAAATCCCAAGACGATAACCGATTGTCCATCAAAGACAAATACCAAGGAAATACGGAACATACCTCGAGATATGAAGTGCCACGACAATCATATCGGTCTAATCCGAGATCAGATCAATGCAACACGGACACGGTCCTAACACAAGACCTACAAGTGCATACTCATATGACCACGCCAATATGATCATAGCAATAATAATCATGTATACTCAATGGAAATCCGACGATCCAGCGCCTCGGATAGATCCCTTTGTTGATCCTATCAGATCAACATAAGGTGGATAACTAACAATACACATGTGAACAACAACACATGATAAAATCAATGATGCGAATTCACAAGATTCCATCAACACAATACTGGTAATCCAACGATCCAGCGCCCTCAGCATAGATCCCCATGATGATCCCGTCGAACCAACGCATGGTGGAAAACCTGTCCAACGATCCAGCGCCCTCAGCATAGATCCTCATGATGATCCCGTCGAACCAACGCATGATGGACATTCGATCCAGCGCCCTCAGCATAGATCCTCATAATCCCATCGGATTATTTACACAACATAAACAACACAATATGCATACACATATGCAAAACAACACGTTCATCAACATGAACAACATAACATGCACGACAACATGACAATTTACTAGGACGACTTCATGTTCAACAACATGAAAGAGAATGTACGAGACCAAAATAAATAACATAAAACCGTGACCAATATGGAATACTTGCCCCGAGTCCTTCTAAGCAACCTCGATGTCCAATCATCACCGACGATTATCCCCACTGCTCGGCGATCCAAACGTACAACGAACTATAGATACTCATATCCTCGTCCTTACCATAATGTAACCTCGATACTCGAACATACCAATAACTGAGATAAAGCATATTCATTATGATTTACCTCCCGTAATCGAAAGAACGATATGCGATCCGATACCGCAGTTCACAATAATAATCATCGCTATATGCATTATAAACGAAATGAAACTCAAACCATTCATTAAATATTATAACCGAGCAAGTAATAACTTGCCTCGATACCGATACCACGAAGCTGCCGCCGAACACATTGCCTTTATCTATGAGCTCCTCACCTCGATCAAACGCAATACAATGGACATACTCGAACACGACCGCAATATCCGGTTATAATCACCGATCAATAATCTCAACCTATCAAGAAACCAAATAACACATATCCGATAACGGTCAACAATCGAGAAAACTAACTAATCGAACTCAACGGTTCAACACAACCTCGAATAAACACAATGTAACCAACCAAGTCAAACCATCACGAATTCCTAATCGAAACACAAAATATCGCCTTCATCGCCTACTTAGCGCACGTTAATCACCTAACGTAGCGTGCGCTAAGTTGCTCCCGTTAGCGCGCTAGGCAAGAACGTAGCGTGCGCTAATGTTTGTGCAAAGGCATGCATTTCAAGCATCGTCTAACACTTCCATCATGACAATGATCAACTCATCTCGAGATTAAGGATTTCATAACAATCATGACATATAATTTAATAGCTCTTCAAGAACACGAATTATCCAAATTCACGTTCATGATCCATAAATGATAAAATCCGATGTGTTCTAACATCTAAAATCCTTATTCATCATGTTCTTCGACATACAATTCATATAACTTCAAGAATCACAGTAGCATCACCATAATCGTTACCATACGAAGTAACCAACGACAAAACATCAAAAATCCGAATTGAAGAAGGGAATTACATCAACATATATCTTGAATTCCATCCAAAACCATACGAAACATATCAATACTCATATATTGATAACAACACTAACTTAGTACGGTAATCCAACTCGTTGTCATGCTCATCAACTTGTTTATATGATAATCATCAACTCAAGAACATCATATACAATCCAAAACGAAATCTCAAAGTGAAGAGTAATTACCTTTTTTGAAGGAAAGGATTGATTTCCAAGAATCACCAATGATTTCAAGAACAAAGCTTCACTCCATGATTCCCATCTTTAATCTTGTTAAAGAGGATCATCTCTCAGTGTTTAGGAACTCCAAATGTTCTCCCAAGGTTGTCTCTATCGGGTGAAAGGAAAGAAATGGACGAAATGTTTCATGACACCCGCTTGTCCCTTTAAATAGAATACATCACTAGCGTGCGCTAAACCATTATGTTTAGCGTGCGCTAGCCTTAGCGTGCGCTTAATCGACGTTGTTAGCGTGCGCTATCGGCCGAGAGGCTACCGCCTTGCTTCAGAACTACCTTACGCACGTAATGCCCATGCATTAACGTCGTAAATCATCATGTCTAGCGACGCAAGTCCTTAATCTTAGCGTGCGCTATCCGAAGTTGACTTACTACGGTGTTCACCTACCACTCGCCCCCACATTCCGACAGATCGGCAAGGATAAGATTCCTTGTTGATCGATATATAGTTAGCGTGCGCTAAGCCTAATCTTTAGCGTGCGCTAATACTTCAGGACAACAACCGCTGACTTATCGTAACGTGCGCCGAAAGCGGCCGGGTCCACACGCAGATTCCTTCCGACCGTCCGCACTAGCGTCGCTAACCTATAAACGTAGCGTGCGCTAATCCCCGCATTTATAGCGTGCGTTATGCATGAATATCGGGCGGCGCTAATAAGGCTATACTTAGCCATTTTCCGCAGCTTCTTGTCCAACGATCGACATACCAAAAACGAACATAAGACACACCGAACACAAACACCGAATCCAATAATATCATCATACGGTATACCCAATATCAAAAGTACGACAACCCGATACACAATATCCTCAAATGTAATCGACCAAATACGACAATTATACCGATATCGATATCTCAGTCCTTTATTTATTTTATCCCTACCGCATGCATTTCACGCTGCATAATATAACTTTGATAAAATAATATTAAACAATAGTAATAGAAATTCGGATATTACAACTCCAAATGATGGCAAAGGGAAAAAAAGAGGTAAAACTACTTTGCAAGTTATTCCTACCGGAGAATCACAAAGCACAAACCATTGAGTGGAATGAGAGAGGACAACTGTTGGACCACAATCACCAAGTTTAGCTCATTTGTTGGGTGCATAGTCAGAGCAAGTGCCGATCAACATAAAAGACTGGCGTTTAGTTACAGACAAGCCCAAAAATGAAGTTTGGGGTATTTTGTTGGTAATGTTCTTGCATATTTTTTTTTATTTTGTTCCTGCTATAACATTATACAAATATTTTAACTATGTAATTTACCAAGTATTTTAACTGGTTCTTTTTATCTGTTTCTGTGTAGCAACAATATAAGGTGGCTGAGATTCATAAGACATATATCTTCCAACAAATGGGAAGGCTATGGAGAGCTTACAAGAATGAACACACTAATAGCGTGCTGACTGCTTTAGATTCTCGTCGTAGTAGATGATAATCGCACGACTAATTGTCTCGATTAGGCCTGCTTGTGTGCCACGAGCGAGTGGGATGAATTCGTGGCGGAAAGTAGCTCCCCTGAATGGAGAGTAAGTCAATTTATATTATGTTTGTGTGTTAAAGTAGCAAAGAAATGAAAAATATATGGTACATAATCATCAAGTTATCACATCGACAACTAGTCATCGGCTAGTCGACGATCGCCTAAATTGAAGCAATCGTCCATGACTTGTAAAGTAAGTCGACTAGAGTTTCTTATTAATGACTCAACCATTACCATTACCAATGAAACATACCCGTCCCAAATTCTATTTAAAGAGTATTGAGCCTAAAACCCTAAAAACACGATCGTCCAAGTCCCAATCGCGATCCGCCTCCTAAATCAAAGAATCAGTCGTTTTCTTCCGTATCCGGTCGTTTTCTTCGGCTAGGTCTTTATTTAGAAATGCACTTCGCATCTGATCTATCATCTATTATGGATATTTGTCATGGATATTTGTTGAATTTGAACTTATTATTATGTTTAATTTGAACTTATATCTGTCATCTTATTATTATATTAAATTATGTCATATGCTCATATATTAAATTTAAAAATACATGTATAAAATACACTTGGCGACTAGTCACGACTAGTCGACTCGACTTGTCGACTAGTCTTTACGAAGGTACTCAGAGACTGAGCTCGACTTTCCGACTTAATAACCTTGTGCGTAATGTGAAATTTCTTTGTTATAATTTACAGTAAAGAGGGAAAAATGCAGGAAATAAGGGCTAAACAACTTCTTCCGCACACTTTAAGTAGAAAAGGATATGCAAGGGAGGAATATGATCATGTAAGTAAAAGAATTCATCCTACAATACTAAAGTATTTATATTTAATCTATAAAACATCAATATGTTAAATGTTCTGTTGTTTGAAGAAAAACAGAGAAACACTCAGAGAACACAGTCATTTCTTAAAGGCCATGAGAAGTCCAAAAAAAAGTATGTTCAAGACATATGTGTAAGTACTCTCCCCAACATATTTGTTTCTTCAAGTTTAGGTACAAAGTTCAATTTCTATTATGATATGCATGATTTCGATTTTCTACTGTGCTGTTTAGGCTGAGTTAAAAGTGAAACTTGCTGAGCAACCTCCTTATGAAGGACCTATTCCTATAAAGCACGATGTGCTGAGTCAAGTACTTGGTAAGGAGAAAAATGGTCGTGTTCGAGGCATGGGAGCCGGCGTCACACCTTCAAGGGTAGATGGAATACTACAAAATGCTACTACCTTACAAGCATTTCAGGACAAACTTGATGCAACTTGTGAAAGGACAAAGAGGCTTGAAGAAATGTTTCTACAACTGGTAGTTATTCACTGTCTTCATATATATATATATATTTTATATTTGTTTCTCGCTGAAATAGTTATCATTTTCATATTTTGAAAGACTGGAAATAAGCAAATACGAAGTCCTAGCGATGCTGGAAGTAAGCATAGAAGCAGTCATGATAATGCAGAGGCAAGTTACTTTACAATTAGCTTTAAAATCATATAGTAGTTTGTTATATTGTTAATCGCCTAATGACTTGCCTATATTTTGTAAGTAGGATGGTCATGTCAATGGCGAAAGGAGTACAAAGAGCCCTATTACGGGAAATTCTAAAGTAAGTTTAATTTTCTACATTTCAGGTCTCTTTTTTGTGTACGAGTTGTAATATTTTCCATTTTAAAATGTCATTATTTTATAGTCAGGAAAGTGTAATGAAAGAGCATGAAATGAACTTTCAAACGAAGCATCTTGAGATAAGTTTGCAGAATATAGGTGTGTTTTTTAATAGACAAATGAACCTTGAAGTAATTTAAACTATATCACCTCTTGCCTTTTGAACTATATCGATTTGAGATTTGTTTTGTTATAGATAAATGGACCTTATAGGCTTTGTTGGCCCTGAAGCTGAGCCACAGGACTAGAAAAAAAAGAAGATTCACGTCTTAGGACATTTAGTTCATATTTGTAAGGGACTTGGAGAAGAAGACAGTTCAAATGCCTATGCTTTGACCGATGAAATTTATAGGGGAAAATGCCTACTCTTCTATGTCAAAGTTTCGCTTTAAGAATGAGAATCATGTTAAATGAAAACTTATAGGCAACTTGTAATGGTTAGAGTGAGGGATTGGTTTATGCATAATACTGTTATTCATATGCTGCAACCATTTCCTAAATCTTTATTCATGTTTTATTCAAGTATTAAAGCTATTTAGAAGAGATTATCAGTGTTTCGATAGGCATTGCCTTGGCATGGAAATATATCAAATCCATTTGGATGAGCATGTTGGTTTTTTATGTATGTAAACTGCACATTAACTTGGAGTTATGTGTTAATATACTTCTGAACAAACCACAAATTTTTAGGACTTAAATAATAGTTAAAGGTGGTGTTATACACAAAATAGTCTATTTCAGTTGATTCCCTTGGTTTAGTCCCTTTCAGAAGGTTTAGGATCACAAATCCGAACTGGATAAGATCAAGTTAAAGCTTTCCATGGGAGTCGAATAATGTTAGAATTAATAGTAGGAGCATGGGAACAGATTCAACCGATCCGGCTCCCTATGTGACATAAGAGAAGACTGAAAGTAGGTTCTTCTTCTTACTAGTTCGGAAAGGCAGGTAAGGGAAAGGTTTGTTCCTAAAGTTCAATAGCTAGCATCGAGCTCTTAGGTTGTCAAGAGCGGTAGGAGGCTCGAAAGATATTTGACTGCCCTTGAACTCAATTTGAATAAACTAGTTTTAGGCTCATTAGAGTTCGGAAATTGCCCAGAATCATTGCATTCATTAGAATAAGTCGAGCTCTTCACAATGCTTAGTCTATGATTCAATTACCAATCGTTCAGTCGTTTACCTCTTGCTAATGTAATGTTAGGAATTCTTAAGATTATGTTAGAAAATGTTCAAATTTTTTCATCAGCTCACCTCTTTGTTATTCGAAAAAAAAAGATACTGGGCATATTTTATCAGCAGCTCATGTCTATGATTCTAAAGTTTGCTGCATGCATATTTTCAAGTCTTGATACTTGTGTTTTAAGTTTGATGCCTGCATTTTCAAGTTTGCTCAAAGCATTTTGCTGTGTTGTGATTTAGAATATTCAATTTGTTGATTGTGAGAGCAACTTGTTGTATATTGTAAAATCTTGTTGGTTTTGAAGTTAGTTTGAATTGTGTAGTCTGTACAAGAAAGCAACCTTTGTCTTCTTAATCAATCATGCAACATACTTAGCTGGATGGGTACAAATGAAGTGGTGGCAAAAGGGAGAGTATCTGCCATTGATCATTCAAGCAAAGTGCATGGCTATGTGTTGGGACCAGATTGTTATAGAGTTGAGGTCGAGGAAGTCACAATCCTAGAGCAGATTCTACCGATTCCACGAGTTTTCACCATGGAAGATGCAATTGGGAGTACGATTGCGTGGCCAATTAAGTATATTATCCCACGCACTTGAATAATTTGTAGTTGTGTTCTTTTCTAGTTTTTTGCTATATGCATATAGCGAATTTTCGTTGAGCTTGTGCATTATTTTGATGTTGGCACACTATAGTCCATGACAATTTGATTAGGATGTTCGTGTATAGCTGGCATCACAATGTTGATGCAAATATAAATGCTTGAATCTATGATGTAATTGAACATTTGGATCTAACTAGAAATATTAATGCTATTTTGACCCTGTAAATCGTAATATTTTTTTGTACAAAGTGTATTTTTAATGACATGTAAAATTGTCATTAAAATGTTTCAATTATGGAAAGTAACTATCATATAAACAAATATAATGACATATTGAGAGTTACAATGATAGGGTAAAATTGTTGTGGAAAATATTTTATAACAATTGAGAGACGTCTGACAATATTTAATAACAATGAAAAATGTCAATAGATAACTTCTTTGACGAAATAAGTGTGTCATCATAAACTATATTATGACGCTTAACAAACGTCGTTGAAGTTTGCCCCTACAATGACACTTCTATGACGAAGAAAGTTTGTCATCATAAACTATATTATGACGCTTAATGACGCCGTTGAAGTCCGCCCTATAATGACACTTATATGACGAAAAAGTTTGTCATCATAAACTATATTATGACGTTTAACAAACGCCGATGAAGGTTGAGCTTACAATGACACTTCTATGACGTAAATAGAGTGTCATCATAAACTATATTATGACGTTTATCAAACGTCGTTGAAGGCCGCCTACAATGACACAGGCTTTAATGATGTTTCGGACGACACACAGTAACTGTCATTGAAGGCATTCCATGACATTTTTTATGTGTCATGGAAAGGGTCATTTCTACTAGTGACACATGGCACCCTTTGAGGCCTTGTATGGTAGAAGGTGCAAGTCTCCTCTCTGTTGGAATGATGCATCCGATGTCGTCGCTACCGAGTTGGATCTGATCCAGGAATCTATTAAGAAGATTTCCATCATTCGAAAACACATGTTGGCAGCTCAAAGCCGCCAAAAGTCATATGCTACGAACCGCCAGCGACTGTTGGAATTTATGGTCGGGGACTACGTTTGGGTCAAAGTATCGTCGATGCGGGGTGTTCCGCGCTTCGGCCAGAAAGGAAAATTGAGCCCGAGATTTAATGGACCGTTCGAAATACTGGATCGAGTTGGTAAACTCGCTTATCGACTGGCGTTGCCATCTTCATTAGACGGAGTGCATAATGTCTTCCACGTTTCCCAACTGAGGAAATACGTGTACGACCCAAGTCACAAGATTAATTTCGAGGAGGTAGAGATTTTTAATGATGCTACCTTTAGAGAAGTCCCAACCGCGATTTTGGATCGACGCGTAAAGACACTAAGGAATAAGGCCATACCTCTTTTAAAAGTTCAATGGTCGCACCATGGCATAGAAGAAGCGACTTGGGAGACCGAGTCGAGCATGAGGGAGAATCATCCTGAGTTATTTTATTAGTTTCAGGATGAAACTATTTTTAAGGGGGGTGGTATGTAATACCACCAGTATTACATGCTGTTTCACGTTGAGCGATCATTTCTATTTATACTATTTAATGAATAAATGTACTCTGTCACGATAAACGTATTTTGAATGATATGTTCGTACTGTATTATAATGAATAAAGCTAGTCCACACCTGTTATTCTTGTAATGTGATTGTATGATGGTTGATGATTTGTCGGTGACATACCTTAATGTCGTTGGGCAATTATCGGTGCGAATATGACGGTGGCCAACGTCTTATTCCCTGAGAGATTACTTGACGAGATTAAGAGGGAGTCACGTTATAAGGAATCAATGTGATAATAACTTAGTGAATAAACTGAACCTTACGTACGTTATAAGATGTGTATTACGTACGCTAAGTGTATGACATTACGTACGCTAAAGATAATACCTTACGTATGTAACACGGTCTTCGATCTTCGGATAGGGAATCTTCGTCGGATGGTGCATTGTCAGACCAAATTTCGGCGCGATAACGACAGGCAAGTCAATAGGTGTTACGTACGTTATCCAACTTTCGTTACGTACGTAATGATGTGTGTGATTTAGTCCAGTTAGTTCTGAGTTTTCCTTACGTACGTTAAGCTTTCTACAATAACGTACGTAACATGGCTTACGTACGTAAAGGTTCAGGGCTAACGTACGTAAAGCCATTCCGGATTTATAAAAGGACACCCTCCCTTTCATTTCTTCCGACCCAAAACTCACCACTTACTCTTGTATACCATCCTCTACCTTCCCTAAGTCGATTTTAGCTTCCCTAATCAAGTGTTATCCTGTTGGAGTGAGTTGATCAAGCTCCGGATGAGGTTTTGAAGGTGCTACCCTCTCTTTCTTCGTCGTCCTTCATCATTCTTCATCCTCTTTTGTCAATTAAGGTATGTTTATCGAATCTTGAACCCATTTCAGTGTTGTTATACGAATCATACTAAATTTCGGATGCCTTGGGTAGTTTATAACTTTCAATAATGATCGGAACGGTGAAAACTATCACAATTGTTAATTGATACCTATCTAGCTAGTAATTGGAATGGATGATGGTAGTACTCGAAGTTGGATGGGAACTCATAACCGAATTGTTAATCACCAACACCTTAGAATCATCTTGTTGAAGATTTCAATTATAATCCTATTACCATACCGTAAAAATATTAATAATTCCTTGTAGAACTAACTAAATAGGTATTCAAACATGTTAGGACTTTGGAGAATTAGTGCTTAATCGTCCCATTCTAGTAATTTAAACTAAAATTAGTGGTGTAATTACGGTAGTCTTGAGCCATAATCACAACATAGGAATATTGTATTAGAACATTGATCAACGATATGGCAAATTGTAAAATGGCGAACCGAGGAATTTAGTCGTATGCATTACATTCAAAATAGAGAATCTCGATTTTGGCGATATGAACAACCAAGTTTAGGATACTAACGGATGGGGGAAATTGCCATTCATCATCATTGTTACCATAAGATGTTAATCGACAAATATGTAATAGCTTGAGCTTTGGTGTGGTTGTACGGGCCGTTGTGTTATCAAGGGAGTAACTCGCCGATTTGAGGCAAGTGAATCTTGCTCGGACCTTACGCCTTAAAATTTTAGAATATTTCATGTTTTATTGTCTATGAAATGGTGCTCGTCTTATCTATCTCGTCCGAGTATTCCTGTGTAGATACTTCCGTGACCCTTGGCCGCGCCTTGGGAGTTTATATGTTGATATATCTTGCGGAACTGTTTTGAGGGATAAAACCTGAATGGTACTCACGTACGGAGTATTCCTGTGTAGATACTTTCGTGACCCTTGATTGCGACCTTGGTAGTTTATGTGCTAGTAAAAGAAATGACATTGAATATTCGGTGATAACCTTGTTCCTTGAATTTATCTGATTCTATCAATGAAAATGGTTCGATTTGTCTGACTTGGTTTGACTGACACAATACGTTGTATCAGGCAATTTTTTTGAATATGTGCAGGACATTCCCGAAGGTTCCAGTCAGGCTTGAGTAGTGTTGGGAAGAAGACTTGTTAATTTCTTAAACTAAATTTGAATAATCCACGTTGTGTAATAACCGTATGAACGGACATTTTTACCATTTGTATTTTGGTTGAACGAACGCTTTCATTAGAACATTTCCGCAAACTACTTGTTGAATAAATTGTTTTAAAACCTCTTTTAAAACTCGCCTTGTGGGTCCCACACGGGATTCACGGCATTGTGACGTCCGGTTTATTTTGGGGCGTTAGATGATCAAGACGAAAGCAACCACTTCACTTCAAAGTAATATCCTATGATTTTTTAGATCTAGATTAGGATATCTCAACTCCAACATATTTATTTAATAAATTTAAATAATATTTAAATTGCTTCTTAATCTTAGTAATTATTTAATTAGCATGCCTAAATAGATCTTATGCTCGTGGATGCATAAAACACATTTATCAAACTTTCCCAAACTTTGCTTCCGCTGCGTCTTATATTCCAACATATGACGCATACAATAAGGAGTATTTTTTGCTTAGAGGCATTTTGTTGTGGACCATTAGTGATTATCCAGCCTATGGAAACTTGTCGGAAACATTATCAAAAGGTATAACGGTGTCCTATCTGTGTTGATCACACAAAAGCAACGACGCTGGTTAATTACCGTAAGTGTGTGGTCATGA
Organism: Orobanche coerulescens; assembly: GCA_033398695.1. Taxonomy (NCBI): domain Eukaryota; kingdom Viridiplantae; phylum Streptophyta; class Magnoliopsida; order Lamiales; family Orobanchaceae; genus Orobanche; species Orobanche coerulescens. The sequence continues at coordinate 53,594,276 of CM065808.1, read as the reverse complement.
GGCATCGGAGGTGGTTGCCCCGTCATCATCTGTATCACCGTCAGAAACAATATTTTAATATCATAGTGGAAAGGTAAATTGCTCCAGTTTGATTAACCGGAGAAGAGGTACTTGCAAGAGTACAACATTTCAAGGACCATGTCTATGGTAAGACACAACTAAAACCTCGATTGAAAAAAGGTGATGCTCGACCAATTTGGAAGAAGGTTTCTGTATTCTTTGAACTTGAGTATTGGAAGTTTTTGCCGGTTAGGCATGTTCTAGATGTCATGCACATCGAGAAAAATATATGTGAAGCTTTACTTAGTACCTTGCTTAATATACCAAACAAGACAAAAGATAAGGAAACTGTCCGTATTGACATGGCAGAAATGGGAACAAGTGCAGGGCTGAGGCCGAAAACTCTGGGAAAAAATAAGGAGAAGTTACCATTAGAGTCTTGGAATTTAACTCATTCTGAAAAAAAAGTTGTTTGCTCATCATTTCTTGGCATGAAGTTGCCTGATGGTTTTTGTTCTAACATTAGGAGTCTTGTATCAATGGAAACTCTTCGACTTACTGGAATGAAATCTCATGACTGTCATATGATTTTGCATCACTAGCTCCCAATTGCAATTCGGTCGTCATTGCAAAAACAGGTCAGGAACACTGTTATTCGTTTTTGTCTCTTCTTCAAGGCAATATGCAGTAAAGTTATTGAGGTCGATAAATTGGAGAAATTGCAATCTCAGTTGGTATAAACCTTATGCCAACTTGAAAATACTTCCCCCTTACTTTGTTTGATTTAATGTTTCATCTCTTGGTCCATCTTGTACGAGAAGTTGAGCTTTGCAGACCAATTTTTCTTGGATGGATGTATCCTTTTGAGAGGTATATGAAGACATTCAAGGGATATATAAGGAATCGGGCTCATGCAGAAGGTTGCATGGTTGAGGCCTATATTGCGGAAGAGGCCATTGAGTGTTTGGTGAACCATGAAGAAGCGACTATTGGGGTACCGAAAAATGGCAAGCATACGAATGATGCCATTTATAGGCCATTATCCGTGCAACGATGATAACACCGAGCAAGACTGATTTGCACGCCGCACATTTATGTGTTCTACAAACTACTCTTGCTACTAGGCCATATTTTGAGTAAGTCATGAAATTATATTCATTATGTATACCATTTTTTGTGCTCTTTTCACCTATATAATTGCTTACATATTTATATTGTCTATTGTAATTGCATGTAGTGAACACATGTCAATTTTTATGAATAACTATCCTAACATGAAAATGAGGAAATGGGGCTAAAAAATAAGCAAAATGAGACATTCCCAAAATGGTTTAAAGAGAAGGTATTATTTTCATTTCATAATACTGCCTGTACATTTTTTTACAACTGCGTAGCTCACATGAATCATTTTACAACTTATATATTTTTTGACAGATTGCCTCAGATTTGTTTCATGAGAAACAGGTACTGCATGAGATAAGATTGATTGCATATGGCCCCAACAAGGATGTTCCTAGATTCAATGCTACAAAATGGATGGTGTTATCTACATTACCAAGGATCGTGATGATTCACATCAAGTTCAATGCGGTGGTGTGTGTACAAGTGAAACAATGGTTGTGCAGGTAAGGATCAAAATAACGAGCATACGTCACATAAATTTTACGGAGTGATAACAAGTATATGGGAGTTGGACTATAGCAACTTCAGAATCCCTATTTTTCATTGTAAGTGGGTAGATATGAATAAAGGGATTAAGGTCGATGACTTAGGATATAAATTGGTTAATTTGAATAGGTTGGGGTTTTTGAATGATCCATTTGTGTTAGCAAAACATGTTAAGCAAGTTTGTTACATCGACGATACTCTTGATAAGTTATGGTCTTTTGTGTTAAAATTACCCGAGAAAAAGTACTATGTAGACAATGAGGATGAAAATGAGGGATCTGTAGAAGTGGAACTTGAGAATGACTGTTTTATGCCAAATTTACCGGATGTTGATTTACTTGAGGAGGACGTGGCTAGTTACATGCGAGATGTAGATGTACTAATAGAAGTTTCTTGATGTAATTTAATTTCTGTACTTTGAATTTGTAACTGTGATTCTGGTTTGCTTTCTTTTTATTAAGTTTCTGTACGTTGGTAATTGGTTTGCTGGTTACATGATGTCATTTTGCTGGCAGGTTTGATTTCTTTATGTTTATTTTTTTAAAAGTACAGTAAATTAGACAACGGTTTTAACACTATAACGCTTGTCTGGAAAATCAACATACAATACAAATAAAACACTTGTATGTTCGCATGCGATGACAAGACTATAGAAGAATTGTTGTTTGAAACAAACTTAAACAAAAATATGTATAAAACACTTGTCTCATTGCAACAACGGTTTTTTGCAACATTGTCTCAAGTTTAATCAGATAGTACTTTTAGAAATAGTTGAAAACGCTTATCTATTTCAACAATGGTTTAACGTGGCATTGTCTTAAGCTAATTCCCATAATATATTTTAAAACGGTTGTCTAATCCTCCAAGTTTGCACAACACCACCGACAAAAAGACTTGTCTGATTGTTTTTTCTAGACAATGGTTTTTAAACCGTTGTAATGTAATTGGATTACATAATACTTTTTCGAGGATGAAAATAAACCATTGTCTGTTAATTTCAGCCAACACTTTTTCGGTCGACTTGCGTTTTTCCTGCCGTGTACACTTGAATCTGATTAGGAATGATATAAATACAAAGTCAAAACCAAACCAGTAAATGCTTCAATCTTACACTTAGGCAAACAAATCACACATTAAGACAACCCCCCACCCCCACCCCCACCTTTTTCATTCTCCCCCGGCATTAGGCCGTTAATTTGCACTCCCAAATTAAACTATAGATAACTTAATTCCAGTTTCTTTGATGGTGTTTAAATTTTAAGCAATGGGTTTCTCTTCATCTAAGTTAAGTGCATGATCATCGACGAGCCGAGGAACCACTGGAGTGATCTCTGGACACACTATAGCACTCAGCTTCACAACATCAACAATCTGTTCTTTTAGTTCAGGAATGTTATGGTTTTCTATTTGTATCTCATGAGGAAGCTTTTTTTCGCCAACTTTTTTCGCATTCTTGTATATCATATAGAGCACCATTTGCAGCACTCCAAAGCTGAACCCAAGAACATTAGGAATCTGTAAAAAGAAAAGATCATATATAAAGAAAGAAAGAGATGTAAGTTTAATTCGAGTAAAGATTAATTTACTAAAAAAGTACATATTCCATTTATATATATGTATATATGTTTATTAGTATAATATATAAAGTACTTACAGCAATGTTATAATCTTTGTGCAGTAAGCCATAGAAGAACCACATAACAGCACTTAGGGTAAGGAAAAATGATAGAAGAAACGGCATGAATTCGACACTCTTGGTTCGTATTACTTGTCTCTGATTAAGGCATACATGCAAAAAGAAAAAACATGGAAAGAAACATTTATTCAGTAGAATAATGTCATAAGATGTGGAAATCAATATAAGCTTGATATGTTTATTAATTAATTAAGAAAAAACATAAAATAGATAAACATAATAACTTGGCAAATTAATGGAAAAAGCATGGTAAGAAATAAAAATTACTATGTATGTGTAAATTTACAACTACTTAACTATATGACTACTTACTCTGTGTGTGTGTGAGTATTTGTTTGTTAATTACTTACCACAACACATAAAGGAGCAACAAATACACATAATGAGAATACAAGGCAAATCCATCCAACAATGTCCGCACGCGTAGAGCCCTTTGCAACAAAATGAGTAAGTAAAACAATCAGGCCCAAGCCGCGACGTCTAGCAGAACAAGAAGCTTCACAGTCTTCAGCTTCAAAACAATTGAAATGAAATAATTTGAGAAAAAAAAAACGGTATATATTTTGCACTAGTACACACAAAAATAAAACAAAACAAGAGTAAATGGAATTTGTAATTAATTATCTTTGGGCTCTAAAATATTAGTAAATTTACCCTACAAATCGTAGGTGCATAGAAGAGGTAGAAGCAAATGTATAGGGTCTGGATAACACAGCCAACTGAGTTGATTGTAATGAGAATGGTTGTGTCTGGAAAGAGGATCTAATATACAATATTCTCACGATTTTTCAATAACCGTATCAACTATTTTCACCAATTCGGTTCGGTTATTCGGTATTCGCTTAAGTCCCGGTCTTAGTAATTTCAAAAGTGTAAATATAGTTTTTTCTTTGTTATATTTACGATATTGACATGTCACATTTTTTCTACTGTTTCACAATACTTGTTGTTTTGGAAAAACAAAAACAATTCCAAGATACTTGCTTGTTGTTTTAGAAAAAAAAAATTATTTCACGATACTTGCTTTTCTACGATTTCAAGGCAATTTTTTGCTTATCTTTTGAATTTTACTCTAATAAAAATATAAGAAATAAAAAAGACAGTGAGAGAATGAAAATTCAGAAAAGATGAAAATACTATCAACAAGGATAATATAGTCATTTAGTTTACTACTTAATAATTTACGTGCACAGACATAAAACTCAGATATTGTGAAAGGAGAATGTAGTACTAGTTGATAAGAATGGGTGAAAATTGTCTTTAGTGTTACTATTACCAACTCATTCATAACAGTGACAACAAATTGTACAGTACAATTAATGTGTGTAACAACAAAACATGCATATTATAATTAACATCTCGCAAGTACAATTAGTGATAATTTTTATATCAACACTTCAGATTTTATCAACAAATTAATATTATTATATTTTTCAGTAAAGATTAAAGAACCATAATGAGAATAATAAAATGCCAGTAACTTACATAGGCGCAAGGAATACCATGAAGGAGACGATGTTGCCTGCAAAATTATGTAGGTCCTTAAATTAGGTTACTCATTAAGAAGAAAAATTCAAGCGTTATCTATGCTTGCTACCTTCTGCATGCTTTGCATGGATCATTACGTAGAGAAAAAAATATTTCATGTGAACTGCGCTTCTTATAATTTTGTTATATTACCAAAAACATCCAAGACAATAACGTTATGACAACAAAATTAAACAGATTATAGAGAATGAAGACGTGATCAAGAATATATGCTACCTAGTACACCAAAGGCGGAAGCCAAGTTACTCATTATACTCAACGTACAGCAAATGAAAATGCTAATGATATTCCTTACACACAACTCTCCCACTCGCACTAAGTTGAACTAGCTAGAATGAGTTAACAAGTACTCCTCTCTCTCTCTCTCTCTCTCTCTCTCTCTCTCTCTCTCTCTCTCTCTCTCCCCCTCCCTCTCAAGCACGAAGAAAGAATAATTGTGCGGCATCCATTTATATAGAGGCCGGCTGCGGAGTTGAAATCTGAATTAAGTCATTAATTTCAATTGTAAGAAAAGATTAAGAAAAATCATCCAAGTGCGAGGGTTGAAATCCCTATATTTGTTTGTTCTTTATAGTTGTTCAAGACTCAAAACATTGCTAATTTTATCACATTCTAAAGTGCTTTTTTTCTTACCCCCTCCCTAATGCTCCATTAACCTAATTTGGCTAGTTTCAACTATCCCTACACTGCAGGACTTTTCTTTTTCTTTTGGCTTGATCAGTAATTTGGTTTGTATTGGCAGAGGTCTAAAAGCCCAGTGGGCCCGCAATGGACTCTTTCTGATGTGTCACCCACCCATCCAATTGGGTTTAAGGTTTACAACTCATACTTATAGTTTCTGGTAGTGTTTGATTCTCCCATGGCTGACCCCTAGATGTACTCCTATTCAGCAAAACCAATTCTAGTACAATCCAAAGAATAAATTGGCTATAGCCATCTCAGCATCAAAAATGCATTTGGGATCTCAGTCTCTAAAAGTTGACATGTTTTATCACTGCATCCAAAATAAAGAACTACAAAATATAAAAAAAAGTCATTGCATTCCAAAATAATATACTCCCTCCGTCCACAATCAATGTTCCCTTTTTGCCATTTTGGTATGTCCACAAAAAATGTTCCCTTTCTATTTTTAAACACTACCCCACAATACAATTTACTAAAATATCATTATAATTTTTATATATTTATACATTTTACCAGGCTAACCCACATATTAAATTATTTAACCAACTTAATTAACATTAAATTACTTTTAGTGTGGGACCCAAACTCCACTCATATCACACTCACCTAACATTTCTTTCAGAGTCCCTCAAGCCCCCTATCGATAAAATCAAAAGCGGAAAGGCAACTTTCTTTATAGGAAGCAACCACTCACAGGGTCTGGAGGTTGATCATTTAGATTGTTTGCCACTAAGGTCCTCTACGGGACAGCTACTCCAGCACCCCCTCGAACTAGCATATGAGACAGAGCGGCAACACCATCAGCTCGTAATCCGCATAGTCCATGCCATCAGCTCGTTCAGCAGAGTGAGACCATTCCCAGTAGCCAGCAGAGTCTGTTCTAAACGCTCTGGCTAAACCTATTGATGGTCGAGGTGAAATTTATGCTTCCGAATCTCGATTAATTGAATCTCCTGCCCCCGGTATTATTTCCCGGAGTTCAGTATATGAACCTCTTCAAACAAACCGGTTCGTTCATACGAGGGTTCCTGTTCTCGTTGTTCGTAAAGGTTTCATTTCGAACCCAAAAAGTTGGGGAACATTGATCGTGGACGGAGGGAGTATTAACTAAAGCATATGTTAAGAAAAATAGGCCCAAATGAATTTATTGTAATGGGCCACATCTTGCAGCCCAGCCCAGACAAAAATAAAACCCCCCTAACCCAGCTTCTGGACTCTTTCGACTCTTTGATCACACCCATTGATTAGTGTTGACTAATCCCATCCGTCCGTGGCTTATATTTTTTCTCCTCCCCGTGCAACCCTAGCCTCACTTCTCTGTTTTGTTTCTCTCTCATCCCTCTCGTTCTCCGCCGTCAGCTATGGAAACTCGATTTCCTTTCCTTTTTGCTCGGCTGTGCGGTTCCGATTTAGAAGGGAATCGAAACCCTTATCAAAATAATGATAAGAAAGGATTCGATTCCCCGAAAAATATGTGACCTTCCGTTTGGGTTTTTTGCCTATATATTTTGAGCGATTTGGGCTTGAGAATACACACAAAAATAAAAACCTACTTTTCTGAGTGAGAAAAAAGCCGCGTATCTTTGTGATTTTTCTGAGTGAAAAAGTTATTTTCTGAGTGTAATTGCTTAAGGTTGTTTTTTGGGGGTGTTTTCATTCGGAACCTTTGAAACCAACTGGGGAGTCGGCTTTGTTCGTCTGGGCTGTTGGCCGCGGATACACAAGGAGCCTTGGACGTGGGTACTGGATATTGGAGGACTGAGCCAAGGCCGAGTTCCGGTTGATTTTCACCACCTCCGCCTCTCGATTTACAGATCTTTGTGTGATCTGTTCGGTTTGGTTTCTTAAACTTTAATTTCTTGTTCTTTGTGTTCGGGTCTTTTAGGTTAATTCGCCCCCCCTTTTTCGTGTAATTCGTTGTCAATAAGTTTGTTGTGTAATCCTTAATCTTCGAAATTTTATTTGTAATTCGTTTACTGCTTAGTTGTGTAATTTTATGTATTCCGAATAGTTACCCTACAGTGGTATCAGAGCCCCCAAAAGGGGTTTCTATTCGGAAGGGCATACGGATTCCGGCCGAGGGATCTGCTCAGGTATCACACTTCATAATCTGTCTCTCTTAATTTCGGTATTTTGGTGTGTTGCCCATTATTCTTGCTTCCGTCTGTTTAATTGATTAAATCTGGGTGACTATGATTGCTTCGATTTGCTATCTTTGTGTTGAGGCGTAGTGTTGTTGCCCAAAATATCTATCCGAAGATTAAATCTGCTGGAGACGGACAACAAACAACAATTGCGGGAGCACTTCCGAGAGAAGATAAATAATACAAGATTTGCCGGGTTTGTTAGGCCCGGGCTTGAATGCTCTCGCGAGATGTTATTAATACAAATATTCGTGGATACAAGTATTAATGTGAGAAATCTAGATACAATGAGTGTAAAAAGACTCTGTTAATCCGGCTCTTGAGCGAAGCTCGATGTTCTTCGTCCCCGCCGATAATCTGCTGGATGAGATAGGCCGGGAGAAGAAGGACCGAATGATAGCTGTTGCCAAGAGTTGGAGATTAGCCAAGTGCTGTATATTGTTTTCTGTATTGTATGCTCAAATTGCGATAATGCAGAAGAAGTGGCCGAGAGCAGGGTGCCTTGTTTATATAGGGACAGCCGGGTCTTGTCCTTAGGCGGGCGATCGCCTTCCGACCATTATACTAATGGGGCGATCGTCTGTCGGCCAATACTATAATGGGGCGACCTCACCGGTGTCGGGCTAAAGTCCAAGGAAGAGGTCCGCGCCACCGGGCTATCCAATGAGGAGCCGACGCGCCCGCAGTCAATGTCACATGTGGTCCTACTGACAACTTTCGGCGGAATCACTGTCACATGCGGCCCTACTGACAGCTTTCGGCGGCTTGTCGGCTGGTGGAGAGATTCTGCCAGGCTGTGGTCAATGACCCGTGATTCGCGGATCTTGTCTAGGCCCTTGCACGTGGTGCCAGCCTTGAGGCTCGGCCTTTGCCGACTGGATGGTCATCGATGCTGATCGACATAAAGCGGTCGTCTCTAGTTGATCATCCGAGGTCGCCATCGGCCAGTGGATGAGGGTCGGCAATGATCGGTCACCAAGGGTCGGTCGGCAGGTGCCGAGAGACGGTCGGTCTCCAAGGGTAGGTCGGCAAGTGCCTAGAGATGATCGTCTCCAGTCGGTCGGTCGGCAGGTGCCGAGGGAGGATCGTCCGCTAGACGGTCGCCAGGAGTCGGTCGCCGAGTGTCGAGAGGCGATCGTATCTGAGGTCGATCGCTCGGCACCGGGACTTGTCCTGGGACCTTCGGTTGGCCAATTTAGCTTGTCCGCTGGGTTAAGGCTTGGCCGCCTGGTTGCTGATCGGCAGATCCGCCTTGGCCGCTCGGCAGTGACTCGGTCGCCCGACCTCTTAGGCGATCGCCGGTCGGAAGGTGTTAATTCTTGACACAACAATTACCCCCCAGCTTGCTCCTATGTTGAAGACATGGGGCGAGGTGGTTCTTGCTGGCGATCGTGTAAGGATGAGGACGGGCGATCTTGCTGAGCTGACTTTGGTTTTGGACTTGGGCTATCATGGTCGATTAGCTTAGCTATCTTTCGGTCTTGTACCTGCAAAAGCAACATTGGCCGATCCCCCACGGAAACTTGGTGGTTTCGCTTGTTTGAGGAATCGTGCACAGTCGCGGAGATCGATGGACCGACTCCATGACCGTGTCTTGGTGCGCGAAGACATTGAGTGTCTCGTGACTCACTTTATTATGAGGGTCCTCTGTTAGGATGCGCCTCGCCTCGTATTTAAACGAAGGGCGTGCGGTCTCGGTCTAGAAGAGTCCTTGCGCGGGGCAGCGTCGGATGAATCAACTCCACGCCCACGGCTTGTTAGCTCTGCTTCCACCTCGGCCAGCCATGGAGATGGCCGACCTCGACGGTGTACGTTGAGACGGGGGTTGTGGCATATGTCCACTGATTAATGTTGGAGAGCCCTTAGACTACGCCGGCCTCGTATTTAAACGATGGGCGGGCGATCTCGGCCGAAAGGGACCTTGCATGGCCGAAGCAGCCGGTTCCATCGCCTGCTAGGGCCATGGATTTATGATGTGCGGTGGAGGCGATCTTATGCCTTAGTCCGTCGTGTTATATGCTGGACTGTAGATGGCGATCGTGTCCACCGGGTTGCTGATGATGTAGCGTGATGATCGGCGATCAGGCCGGAAGACTGGCGATCGCCGCTCGGCAGCCGATCGCTTTATTCGTAGGTCGATATCGGCGATCGGGCGGGAGTTAGTCCCTCATTTAAAATGGTGGACTGTATGCGGTGAGCGAGTCCTCCGGCCCTGCTGGATAGTAGCGATCGGGCTGGTAGACTGGAGGTCGTCGCGCGGGCGCCGATCGCTCTACTACTAGGCCAAGAAGAAGCCTTTGCCTGGAAAGGAAATCTGCGGCTCTAGCCCGGAAGGCTGCGTAGGTTGTCGGTAGGGTCTTCGTGAGATGCCTGAACATAGGCGAGAAACCCTGAAAACCTCCTTGGACCGCGTAGAGGGCGGTCTCATCGCTTACGGGCTCGCCGTTTAGGATGATCATGTCAACCCGGTCGATGTAGTACGAGTCGGACTCCTCTTCCCCTTGCCTGATCCGCCACATGCGATGGGGACCTTCTGGCCGAGCGGCCCTGGTGGCGAAGTATTCTGTGAAGACGTGCGCCAGCTCGTTAAAGGAGCCAATGGACCGCGGTGGCAATGAGGTGTACCACCGGTGGGCGAGGTCGTCCAGCATCAGAGGGAACATTCGGCACCGGGTCGCGTCTGATGCCCCACACCCGGTCATGTAGATGTTGAACTTGTGCAGGTGTGTTTGGGGGTCCGATCGCCCCTGGTACACGGGTGTCTGAGGAGGAACGATCTTGTGCTGCACCGGGGCGATCTCGATGTCGATCGTGAGCGGCTCGCTTGGCGCGGCGATCGTCTTCACGGCGCCTGCCCCGGATTGCAGGAGCGCCTTCTCGTCGTCGAGCTGACGTTGCAATGCGGCAATCGCCGCGGCTCGGCTGCTTGCGGATCGGCTTTGGGAGCAGGGGCCGAGGCGATCGTTTACCGACCTCCGGACTCCGCTGCTGCCGACCTCGGGAATTTGACGAGCGGGAGCCAGGTGGCTGGATTGCCTTCTGGGATCCGGGTAGGCCGAGCTCCTGGTGACGGATTCAAACTCCGCTGCCTCGTAGGCCGGGCCGGATCGCCCGGCCGCTGTCGGGTCACTGCCCAGGCGATCGAAGACAGACGTGCCCCGGCTGCCGAGCGCCTCTTCTTGCGGGCGAGAGCCTCCTGGCGATCGCTCGGCCAGTAATGCCTTGAGCTTCCGCTTGGACTTCCGGCGGGAGATCGAGGGGGTGATAGCAGGAGGCGCGTCAAGAGTACTCTGTCGCTCCTGAAGGACGGCTATGGCCTCTTTGATCTGTTCATTGGTTCGGAACTGATCGAGCGAGAGGCTCGGGCCGCCGTCCCGGGACGGGATCGAGCGTCTCTGACCGCGGCGGCTACCTTCCACCATCGGCTGCGGCTCGGACTGGGACGAAACGGGGTCCGGGCCAGTCCGGGCTTTCTTCGACGCGGAGGCGGAAGACATGATTTCTGAAGGATTTCTTTGAAGTGGAGTGAGTGTCACTTCAAGTATCTGCCCAGAGAACAGTGAGTGTTCTTCGGGACGGTAGGTATAAAAATTCGAGGGTTGGATCCCCTTCCTCTAGCGCCAATTGTTGTTGCCCAAAATATCTATCCGAAGATTAAATACTGCTGGAGACGGACAACAAACAACAATTGCGGGAGCACTTCTGAGAGAAGATAAATAATACAAGATTTGCTGGGTTTGTTAGGCCCGGGCTTGAATGCTCTCGCGAGATGTTATTAATACAAATATTCGTGGATACAAGTATTAATGTGAGAAATCTAGATACAATGAGTGTAAAAAGACTCTGTTAATCCGGCTCTTGAGCGAAGCTCGATGTTCTTCGTCCCCGCCGATAATCTTTGGATGAGATAAAGGGAGAAGAAGGACCGAATGATAGCTGTTGCCAAGAGTTGGAGATTAGCCAAGTGCTGTATATTGTTTTCTGTATTGTATACTCAAATCGCGATAATGCAGAAGAAGTGGCCGAGAGCAGGGTGCCTTGTTTATATAGGGACAGCCGGGTCTTGTCCTTAGGCGGGCGATCGCCTTCCGACCATTATCATTATGGGGCGATCGTCTGCCGGCCAATACTATAATGGGGCGACCTCTTGGGCTGTCGGGCTAAAGTCCAAGGAAGAGGTCTTTGGCGCCACCGGGCTATCCAATGAGGAGCCGACGCGCCCGTCAGTCAATGTCACATGTGGTCCTATCGACAACTTTCGGCGGAATCATCATCACATGTGGCCCTACTGACAGCTTTCGGCGGCTTGTCGGCTGGTGGAGAGATTCTGCCAGGCTGTGGTCAATGACCCGTGATTCGCGGATCTTGTCTCGGCCCTTGCACGTGGTGCCAGCCTTGAGGCTCGGCCTTTGCCGACTGGATGGCCATCGATGCTGATCGACATGAAGCGGTCGTCTCTAGTTGATCATCCGAGGTCGCCATCGGCCAGTGGATGAGGGTCGGCAATGATCGGTCACCAAGGGTCGGTCGGCAGGTGCCGAGAGACGGTCGGTCTCCAAGGGTAGGTCGGCAAGTGCCGAGAGATGATCGTCTCCAGTCGGTCGGTCGGCAGGTGCCGAGGGAGGATCGTCCGCTAGACGGTCGCCAGGAGTCGGTCGCCGAGTGCCGAGAGGCGATCGTATCTGAGGTCGATCGCTCGGCACCGGGACTTGTCCTGGGACCTTCGGTTGGCCGATTTAGCTTGTCCGCTGGGTTAAGGCTTGGCCGCCTGGTCGCTGATCGGCAGATCCGCCTTGGCCGCTCGGCAGTGACTCGGTCGCCCGACCTCTTAGGCGATCGCCGGTCGGAAGGTGTTAATTCTTGACACAACATGTAGTAATCGCTATCTCCTAGCATAACAAACCCCCTTGCCTGGACCGTAAGTGTTCCTCGGATCTTGTGGGGGGCCCGGGATACGATTCCAGCTCGTATCGTTTTAAAATCTGGTGTGATTTTAATCTTTGTGATATCTACGTGATACCGGGATTTGATCCCAACTCGCTTTATTTTAAATCTGTTGTGATTTTTTGGTCTTTGTGATATTAGCGTGATACTTCACTGTTTCTACATTACACTGTGTTGTCATTTTAAATCTTGTGTGATTTTTTACAAATATTAAAATGGGCTCTCTTTCTTCATTTACAATGGCACCTTTCGACGGCAAAGGAGATTTTAGAATTTGGCAACAGAAAATGAAATCTATACTTGTCCAACAAAAATATTTTAAAGCCATTGAAGGTACTTTTCAGTCTGATGTGTCTTCTGAGAAACGATAAGAATTGATTGAGTTTGCTCATTCATCTATAATCTTGAACTTGTCGACGAATAAGCAAAATTGATAATGCTAAACAGCTTTGGGATAAACATGAGGAAACATTTACTGAAAAATCTTTGCCAAATAAATTATTCCTTCTCGAAAAGTTTTTTCATTATAAGCTGGATTTGAATAAAGATATTGATGGTAATCTTGATACCTTTACAAAGTTAGTACAAGATATAAAACAAACGGGTGATAAAAACATTGATGATTATTCCCCTATGGTGCTTTTGAATGCTATCCCTGATGCTTATAATAATGAAATCTGCTATCAAATATGGGAGGGATTCTGTTACCTTAGACACAGTTATAAGTGGCTTGAAGAGTAAGGAATTAGACTTGAAAGTTAATAAGGTTTCTAAACCGGTGTTTGATGTCAATTTTGTAAGGTCTAAACAACACCTTAAAAAGAAACCGTTTAACAAAACTGATTCTGAGAAGTCTAATAAGAAAAAGGGGCAATGGAAGGATAAATCTAAGTTCCGGCCTAAAAATCGCAAATGCTATAATTGTGGTGAATATGGTCATTATATACAAGAATGCACCAAACCTAAAAAGAATTTGCAAAATGATCAGGCTAATTTGACTGTGGGTGATGTCTTTATGGTTATTGATGATTTGCGTCTCTCTGTGAATTCTGTGCTTTCTGGTCTGTGTGAAAACGAATGGTTCCGGATTCTGGATGCACTCACCATATGACACCTTATAAACAACATTTTACGAGTTATACTAATATTGGTGATCGGTATGTTTATATGCCTGATAAGGTGAAACGGGTTGTGGCCGGAGTAGGAAATGTGTGTTTGAAATTTGCTAATGGTACTCAGTTTACTCTAAAAAATGTCAGACATATTCCTGATTTATCTCATAATCTGATATCTTGTAATACTTTGGAAGATTAGGGCCTTAGGGGTTCTTGGGGGAATGGTTGCACGAAAATTTGCAGAGGTTCTTCAATGTTGTTTAAAGGAATCCGTAAATTTAATTTATACATTTGCCAAACTGAAACTGCTGCATGTTCTAACCTTGTTTGTGCGGATAAAACCGAATTGTGGCATAATAGGTTAGAACACATGAGCATGAAGGGATTAGATATCTTACATAAAAAAAGTGTTTTGGAAAAGATAAAATCTCTAAGTTGTCTTTCTGTGACTTTTGCATGTATGGCAAACAACATAAAACTCAATTTCCAAAACCTCCCGATTCCCCTGATCCTGTTTTTGAGAAATCTGGTAAGAGTTCTAGTGTGCTTGATTATGTTCATGCTGATGTTTGGGGTCCTGCCAGTGTCCCGACTCATGGTAGGAACCGTTACTTCTTGTCCATTATTGATAATTATTCAAGGAAAGTATTCGTTTTTTTACTCAAATTGAAATTTGATGTGTTCGAAAAGTTCCAAACTTAGAAAACTTTAGTGGAAAATCAAACCGAAAAATGGATTAAAAAGATAAGGACCGATAACGGCCTTGAATTTTGCAATACTCAGTTTGATACTATGTGTTCTGAAAATGGCATCCTTAGGCATAAGACAGTTCCTTACACCTCTCAACAGAACGGGGTGGCTGAGCGAATGAACCGAACCCTCCTTGAAAAGGTTAGGGCTATGCTCGCCACTTCTGGGTTGTCCAAAAGGTTTTGGGGTGAGGCTCTTTTAACTGCTGCCTATCTTATCAATAGATCACCTTCTATACCATTGAATGGTAATTACCCCGAGGCTGTGTGGTCGGGTCATGCTGTTGATTTTTCAAACATTCGTGTGTTTGGTTGTGCTGCTTATGTGCATCAAAATATTGATAAACTTGAACCTAGGTCCTTGAGATGTGTTTTTCTGGGCTATCCTGATGGTATTAAGGGTTATCGTTTATGGGTCAGATCTGAACCCGGATTGAAGGTGATCACTAGTAGGGATGTGGTCTTTAACGAAACTGAATTTCCTTGTCTTAATAATCCTCTACCTGCTCTGGTGTTAGCTGCAGAAAATTCCCCCCACCCTGTTCAGATTAGGGTGGAGTATCTTAGTGATAATAAGTTACCTGCTGAATCTGATAATATGGAAAATCCTGAGTCCTCTAATGCTCAACCTGATAATCAATCTGAAAATGGAGATGAATCTGAATCTGTTCCTGACTTGTCTGATTATCAATTAACTAGGGATAGGTCTAGAAAAAATGTTAGAAGACCTATACACATAGATGATTTCCATATGGCTTCTCTTGGTTTCAATGTGTTTGATATGATTTATGGGAATGAACCTAAATCTTACAATGATGCTTTGTTGTTTGATAAATCAAACGAATGGTTAAGTGCAATGAATGAAGAAATGACATCATTGCATGCGAATGGTACTTGGAAACTTGTTCCAAAACCTAGAAACTGTTCTTTGATTGATTGTAAGTGGTTGTTTAAAGTAAAAAAGGATGAGGATGACATCAGATTCAAAGCGAGGTTAGTAGCTAAAGGTTTTACTCAACGAGAAGGTATTGACTATACCGAGATTTTTGCACCTGTAGTTAAATTCACCACTGTTCGCATCATGCTTGCATTAGTTGCACATCATAATTGGGAGATGAAATAATTAGATGTTAAGACGGTATTTTTGTATGGTGAATTCAAAGAAACCACCTACATGAAACAACCGGAAGGTTTTTATAGATAGTAACCATCTTGATTATGTGTGCTTGCTTAATAAAACCGTATATGGCTTAAAGCCATCCCCTAGAGAGTGGAACAAGAAATTCTATGATTGCATGCTGTCCTTGAAATTCCGTCGTAGTGCATATGATCCATGCCTTTATTTCAAGAATAATTGTGATGTTCCTATGTACTTACTTAATTATGTAGATGATATTCTCCTGATCAGTTCGTGCATTAAATCTATTAATCATGTTCAAAGTCGCTTAGGTGAACAATTTGACATGAAGTATTTGGGGGATGCTAAAAGGATATTAGGCATGAATATCATTCGGGACAGATCTAAAGGCATTTTATTTCTAAATCAGTCCTTTTACATTGGTAAAATTCTAGAAAAATTTTCAATGACTGATGCTAAAATTGCTAGTGTGCCATTGGCTTCTCATTTCTTATTATCCAAAATTCAGTCACCAAAAACTGAATCTGAAATTCGTGAAATGAGATCTATCCCATATGCTAATGCTATTGGATCTGCCATGTACCTTATGGTTAGTACTGTTGGTATTCGGTGCCTAAAACGAAGGCCCAGCGGAAGCGGTAAAACGAAAATTAATTCGATCCGAATCCCTACGAGGATCGATCGAGGTACGTATATACGAATATATAAACGAAAAGCAAGAGTCGTAAGAAACTAACCCTCGAAGTCCATTGATTAAATGGTAACCTTCTCTTGAGCTATTCCCCAAGCTTTAGTTTGATCTCTACGAGTTCAATCCGCTCCAAGCCCTTGAACGATCCAACGCCGAAAGTGTAACACCCCCAATCCACTCGGGGATATTACACGTCGTAGACCCTCTCCTCGAGGATCTACCAGGCTGATAACTAAATCAAACATCTAAACATCGCCTTTAAGGCTAAAATGACTTAGTAGACCGACTTGGTCTTTCAATAAATACTTACAACTCAATTCCAAACACATACCCACGCAGGGGTCAAAATACAATAAACTCCCGTACAACGGGGAAAAGATACTACAATGAAAAGAAAATACAACTAGACCAATCCGACATCAACGGATCCTCGTGTGATTAGTATGGTTCATCTTTCATCATCCTTCGTGCCGACCTGTGCTATGCTCCAAAACCCGAATGCAAAATAGACATCCACCCCGAATACTCGGGGTTAGCAAACTCCACCGTTTTGCTAGTGCAAGTACAAGTGCAAAAATACGAGCCATACAATACAAGTTCCAAGAACAATAATAATCAGAATCCTCAAAAATCCAAACGTGACGAAAAGTACTTCCCGAGGCAAGAGTTTGGATAAAACATTCTAAAAACCGAAAGGTCGCAAAGCAAGGGAAAACTATTTATAAAACAGTTCGAATTGCCATCGAGAATTTTAATAGGAAACAATTTAGGATTACCGAATCCTTCGCTTTCCAAAAATCAACAGGGTCACAGCCCAAAGGTTTTGTTTTCGCAAATAAAACCAACCATAATACACAAGGTTAAAAGCCCACGTCATGCGTCTTCGACGGACATAAAATACACACGCACCCGTGAAGTTTCACTCGTGAATCCAGGTCGAAGCCAATGGAATTCCCTCCGTGCCCCGTCGAACCCTCCCGAGGTGAGCAAACACATTCACAAAACATAAGCAACCGCACTCGTGAATCCAGGGCTATACCATTAGACTCCCTCCGTGATCCCATCGGACCCTCCCGAGGTGAGCGAAAAACAATCACAAAATATATACACGTAGCGGTGAAGTTTCACTCGTGAACCCAGGTCAAAGCCATTGGAATTCCCTCCGTGGTCCCGTCGAACCCTCCCGAGGTGAGCAAACACATTCACAAAACACATTACTCACATCGCCTAGGACTGGGTCGAAGCCACAAATCCCACTCCGTGATCCCGTCGGACCCTCCCGAGCTGGCTAGCGAAATACTCAAGCACCACACGTCACCTAGGACCGGGACGAAGCCACGAATCCCACTCTAGGCCTCGAAGGACCCTCCCGAGCTGGCTAGCGAATCAAACTCAAGCACGAGTAACATATCACACCGAGGATATCCAAACAATTCACCCAGAGGCATCAAACACTTAGTAAAACAACACGTCAACCACAATGCACCGAAATGAAACAATATATGTCCACACGCAAATACCAAGTGCATCATCAACACCAAACATGTCCATAAGATTCGCATACTCATTCGAGAAACACACCAATCACAAAACACACACGATTTTGAAAGAGGGCCTTTAACAAGGCTAACCAAATCTTTTGAAAACTCGTTTTAAACAATCAAACAAATATATAAGGACGATCACCAATTATCATATTCACAAAACAAGAATATTATGGACAAGGTACTTGCCTCGATATCACGAGCAATGGAAAAATGAACGGATACGGCCGGGTAGCCCTCAATTTCCCGAACACTATCTAGAACGCGATAGCACCGAAATTACTACGGGAAAACACCACATGAATCATCAATCACCAACGGAATTCAACATCGGAATCATTGAGCACCTATAATCCTCCGTAACGAATAATAAAACATGATTACGACGAGAATCAAGGCCGAAAACAACGGAAATCCCAACAAACTATCAAAGGGGACTCATTCGAACATTTAATCGAACATTAAATGTTCAAGACCCTTCAAGAACAAAGAAATCACCCGTCGGGTCGAACAAACCAAAGATACGAGTATCCAATCCATATAACAAGTTCAAAACAACGTTTATACAACAATTAATTGATCAAAAACGGATTGGAATCGAAATCAAAAAGGAAAATCCCCAAATCTACAAAAACAAGGGTTCAAGCCAAAGTACCTTGATTTGGATGAAGGATTCAAGTAGAGGTCGAAAATCTACAACAAGACTTGAGGTGGATAATCTCTACAAGTTTGGGAGCACTGAAATCGCCCAAAAATCGCCCACAAATCGCCCTAGATGGAAGGAAGAAGAAGAGAGGAGAAAAATGAAGTTTTCTCCTCGAAAATCTGCTAAAAAACGCAGAAAAAACCCGTGTGCCGCGGCCCAGGGCCAAAAAAAACGCCCAGGAATCAGCTTAGTGCCGCGGCACAGCCTGAGTGTGCCGCGGCACACGGTACAGCCCCCTTCAACACCAAAAAGGCACATCGTGCAGTCTTAGCTATTTCGACCATAACTCCCTCGTTTGGACTCCGAATGACTCACCGTTTGAACCATTGGAAAGCTAACTTGATGCTCTATAATGTTGCAAAGATTCAGAATTTTTGGAGTTTCCAAGAATTAATGGTGACTTTACAAAGTCGAACTCCCACGTGAAAAAGTCGATTAAGGACACGGAACTCAACAAAACGACACCGAAACGAACTCGGATGACAAAAAGTGCAGAATTAATCATTCTCGGAATGACGTAACGGTCATGATAGAATTGTCAAAACGAACTTGCTCCAAAAAAGAAAATTACCGAAATTCGAAATTGCGGATATTACATTCTACCCTCCTTAAAAGAAGTTTCGTCCCGAAACTTAAAACAAGTAGGGGGGAGCAATATACCCGCCAGGAAAACTCAACGAGATACACCAAAAACAGAAAACTCGCGCCCAACGGCGAAACGTTGCAAGAAACGCAAAGAGACATACGGCGTGAAAACACGCTCCACGACGACCAACACAACGTCGCCGTTAGGGATATAATAAAACTAATAAATGACAAGCGTCATCAAACGGATAATATAGCCAAGTCAATTATCCGACAATCACAAAACACAACGAACGAAAGTCAGTATGATTGACCAACCCAACGGTACATCAATCGAAACGCGAGCCAATCGCTGAACCAATACGGAATTCCACCGCCCAAGGGTTGGAAGATCGAAAACGAGACTAATTTCCCGAACTTAAGGGAATTACGAAGGAGTCTGAACGTTCAACAATCACGAAACGAGATTAACAAAAACCGAACAATCAATGATCGAACCACAACGATCGAGTCAACAAAAAAAAATCGAATAATCTGCTCGGATCACGAAGAACAATAAGGTTCAACCGACAACTCCGAAGTTCACATCTCGACTGGGACGAAACATGATCCTAAAAACAACAAAATGTGCACTCACATTAGATCCACATGAAAGGGAAATAGCAATCGAAAAATTCACAACGACAAACGAGTTATTCAAACAATACCGCACTCGTCCGATCAACAAAAGCAAGGGACAGGAAAGTTCAAAATGTTAACGAGCATAAACGAGTCGACAGAGTCGAAACACAGGAGTTCCAAATCCGATCCACTTGAATAAAAGAACTAATAGAACCAAATGATGTCACTTCCGAACAAGGTTCACAAGAATCGAACCGAACTCGAAAAGTCACAACGATAACCGGATCGACCCACAACAAGATCACGGTTCGTTCGGACGATGAAACCGAAATACGTAACAATTTCATAAAGTTTCAACGAACATGAGCGAATCGATAGGACGGAGAAAGAGAAAATACAGAAGTCAAAATAGTACGGGTATTACCCCCGACCTCATCCACGAAATTCACAAAAACAGGAGCAAGGTAACAAGACATTAAACAACCGACACATAACGGAACGATCACCGATGCACACGGCCATACCAACCCAAGCTCTAACAGCTCGCACATGCGCGACAACGCAGAAATCACCACGAGGCGACAATATTCAACACCAACATCCCACCTCCCACAAGGGGCTAACACAACAAATGTGTGGTAAACGACTCAACGCTCACACCGCCAATTCGGTCATACTCGGGAGCAAACATCAAAATGACAATGCGAACATCATACATATATACCCAGCCCTCAAACGGGAATGGATAGGTTTTAAAAACGAAAACCTCATTTTGAAAATAATTTAGAAGAACACCGATTGATCTTGAGTATCACCTTTCAAAAAGTACAAACGTGAAACATCGTTATCGAGACTTTGGAGAACCATTTCGCATTTGATAAAAATGAGGACACTTTCTCTTAGTGAAAACTTTCAGAATATTCGACCCTCGGGTCTAAATAAAAGTGTTTCTAAAACATTGAAAATATCTCACAACATTTTGGTCCTCGAGGCAGAAAATTTTGAAATATATTGTGGCACCTGGATGTACCACAAGAAAATAACTCATTTGAAAAAATATGTCTCGAAATTTATTTCTAAGATACTCAAGTTTTCGAAAATAATTCAATGCCAAAAAGGACGATGCCAAAAAGGCTAGAATGCCCAAAAATTTCAGGTAATCACACGGAACATCATAGCGTGGGTCCCGCGTCGGAACCCTGTGCTAAAACCATTTACAAAAATGCCAAAAAGGCTGATGACGGTAATATTTCAAAAACTCACAGAAGCCATTTACAAAATGCTAAATACCGTCATAAGAATTTCGCCAAAATGATCAAGGCCATAATGCCAAAAACTCGGTTAAGGGAATCGGTTTTTGAAATAAAACTCAGTCGGTAAAATACCGAAAGTCATTATAAAAGAACTCACGCAGCAGATAAAAGAAATACGGTCTAACATACACAATTGAGCAACACTACTCCTCATATGAACGAAATATGAGGGTCAAATAACCACATATCAAGAAATCAAAATCCATAAGAGGATTCCATCACTTAACAAATAATCATAAAAATAGCTCGTGTCACACGAGGCACAACACAAAGAAGGGAGACTTACATCCACAAGTCGCATGAAGATGATGATCGCCCACGATACTAATCATGACCAACAAACTCAGACGACGCGTCGCGACACGACTCAGTCAGATAAAATCCGACGAAACAAGACTCAAACGACATGACTTGACCCGACAGCCTAGGTTTTCCTCAACCTAAGCTCCGATACCATATTTGTAACACCCCCAATCCACTCAGGGATATTACACGCCGTAGACCCTCTCCTCGAGGATCTACCAGGCTGATAACTAAATCAAACATCTAAACATCGCCTTTAAGGCTAAAATGACTCAGTAGACCGACTTGGTCTTTCAATAAATACTTACAACTCAATTCCAAACACATACCCACGCAGGGTTCAAAATACAATAAACTCCCGTACAACGGGGAAAAGATACTACAGCGGAAAAGAAAATACAACTAGACCAATCCGACATCAACGGATCCTCGTGTGATTAGTATCGTTCATCTTTCATCATCCTTCGTGCCGACCCTGTGCTATGCTCCAAAACCTGAATGCAAAAATAGACATCCACCCCCCGAATACTCGGGGGTTAGCAAAACTCCACTGTTTTGCTAGTGCAAGTACAAGTGCAAAAATACGAGCCATACAATACAAGTTCCAAGAACAATAATAATCAGGAATCCTCAAAAATCCAAACGTGACGAAAAGTACTTCCCGAGGCAAGAGTTTGGATAAAACATTCTAAAAACCGAAAGGTCGCAAAGCAATGGAAAACTATTTATAAAACAGTTCGAAATGCCATCAAGAATTTTAATAGGAAACAATTTAGGATTACCGAATCCTTCGCTTTCCAAAAATCAACAGGGTCACAGCCCAAAGGTTTTGTTTTCGCAAATAAAACCAACCATAATACACAAGGTTAAAAGCCCACGTCATGCGTCCTCGACGGACATAAAATACACACGCACCCGTGAAGTTTCACTCGTGAACCCAGGTCGAAGCCAATGGAATTCCCTCCGTGGCCCCGTCGAACCCTCCCGAGGTGAGCAAACACATTCACAAAACATAAGCAACCGCACTCGTGAATCCAGGGCTATACCATTGGACTCCCTCCGTGATCCCATCGGACCCTCCCGAGGTGAGCGAAAAACAATCACAAAATATATACACGTAGCGGTGAAGTTTCACTCGTGAACCCTGTGTCAAAGCCATTGGAATTCCCTCGTGGTCCCGTCGAACCCTCCCGAGGTGAGCAAACACATTCACAAAACACAGTACTCACATCGCCAGACCGGTCGAAGCCACAAATCCCACTCCGTGATCCGTCGGACCCTCCCAGTGGCTAGCGAAATACTCAAGCACCACACGTCACCTAGGAACGGGACGAAGCCACGAATCCCACTCGAGGCCTCGAAGGACCCTCCCAAGCTGGCTAGCGAATCAAACTCAAGCACGAGTAACATATCACACCGAGGATATCCAAACAATTCACCCAGAGGCATCAAACACTTAGTAAAACAACACGTCAACCACAATGCACCGAAATGAAACAATATACGTCCACATGCAAATACCAAGTGCATCATCAACACCAAACATGTCCATAAGATTCGCATACTCATTCGAGAAACACACCAATCACAAAACACACACGATTTTGAAAGAGGCCTTTAACAAGGCTAACCAAATCTTTTGAAAACTCGTTTTAAACAATCAAACAAATATATAAGGACGATCACCAATTATCATATTCACAAAACAAGAATAGTATGGACAAGGTACTTGCCTCGATATCACGAGCAATGGAAAAATGAACGGATACGGCCGGGTAGCCCTCAATTTCCCGAACACTATCTAGAACGCGATAGCACCGAAATTACTACGGGAAAACACCACATGAATCATCAATCACCAACGGAATTCAACATCGGAATCATTGAGCACATATAATCCTCCGTAAGGAATAATAAAACATGATTACGACGAGTATCAAGGCCGAAAACAACGGAAATCCCAACAAACTATCAAAGGGGACTCATTCGAACATTTAATCGAACATTAAATGTTCAAGACCCTTCAAGAACAAAGAAATCACCCCTCGGGTTGAACAAACCAAAGATACGAGTATCCAATCCATAGAACAAGTTCAAAACAACGTTTATACAACAATTAATTGATCAAAAACGGATTGGAATCGAAATCAAAAAGGAAAATCCCCAAATCTACAAAAACAAGGGTTCAAGCCAAAATACCTTGATTTGGATGAAGGATTCAAGTAGAGGTCGAAAATCGACAACAAGACTTGAGGTGGATGATCTCTACAAGTTTGGGAGCACTCAAATCGCCCAAAAATCGCCCACAAATCGCCCTAGATGGAAGGAGGAAGAAGAGAGGAGAAAAATGAAGTTTTCTCCTCGAAAATCTGCTAAAAACGCAGAAAAAACCCGTGTGCCGCGGCCCAGGGCCAAAAAAAACGCCCAGGAATCAGCTTAGTGCCGCGGCACAGCCTGAGTGTGCCGCGGCACACGGTACAGCCCCCTTCAACACCAAAAAGGCACATAGTGCAGTCTTAGCTATTTCGACCATAACTCCCTCGTTTGGACTCCGATTGACTCACCGTTTGAACCATTGGAAAGCTAACTTGATGCTCTATAATGTTGAAAAGATTCAGAATTTTTGGAGTTTCCAAGAATTAATTGTGACTTTACAAAGTCGAACTCCCACGTGAAAAAGTCGATTAAGGACACGGAACTCAACAAAACGACACCGAAACGAACTCAGATGACAAAAAGTGCAGAATTAATCATTCTCGGAATGACGAAACGGTCATGATAGAGTTGTCAAAATGAACTTCCCCTAAAAAAAGAAAATTACCGAAATTCGAAATTGCGGATATTACAGAAAGCACTGCGTCTCTACTTTCCACGCGCCGGAAAAACGATCGGAACAACAACACTCGATTAACCTCTAAGGTTACGGCTAGAATCAAGTGATGCATCTTTTATGATTAATATTATTACACTCTAAGTGTATAATATATCTCTCTCAATGTATCTTGAATTTTCTCCAAGAAAACTCAAGAACAAAAATGAAGAAGATGATAAAGACTTGAAAAATGATTTTTTTTCTCTCTTTATTCTATAACCTCACGGCTGGAATTTTTCAAGTGGGAAGTGAGAGCTTTTCTTCACTTTTATTCTTCAAAAATCAAGTTCAAACAATGACCAAATCACCTACTTTATTCACAAGAGATAATATTCCCTTCATAAGTCTTTGATCTCCAATTATAAAATTGGAGAAAAAGACCAAGAATAAGGTTGGTGAAATGAGGCAGCCATCAAGAAGAACCGGGATGAGTTCGGTCCGTTTCGGACTCCGTGAGTCCAAACAGATAAACTCCTATTCCGTTCCGATGTATTTGTATCAATTAATTAATCCAATCAATTAATCACATTAAATACATAATAACATAATTAATTTCTCCAAGAAATAATTATATTTATGAATTAAATTAATCACCCAGTAATTTATTTAATTCATTAGGCCGTAAATTAATTTATCCAATAAATTAATTTAGACATCCAATGTCCCAAAATTAATTAGACATCCAATGTCCAATAAATTAGATATCCAATATCTAATATTTATAATGAGAGATTAAGCTCGATTCATTCCGTCCTCAATCCTAATGCGCGACTCGGTAGGTCCGTCTCAGTCAGCAATGGGAGGAACCAAAGAGTAGTAGCACCACCTAGCCAGCCTGGTGGCCTACACTGCACTCGATCGAGAACGAATGATTGGGATCATTCAAGAACCATTCTGTCGTGAATACCAGTATACGTATAAACCCTTCTTTCAAATGTCCCGATCAAGTTATAGGGTCACGGTCAGTCAGACCCCATCTGTACTTGACACTATGCATGCGTTAATGCGAATCGAGATCATCAAGCTGTCGTGTATCTAATATAACTAGCTCCAATGCTTTGGCCAAAGACTTATGATCTCATCTGCCAATAACCGCATAGGACATATAACCCGCTCACTAACGGGAGAAAGAATTCCATCTTGGTATTCAATAGGACCTGCTACTTGCCCGTCAAGATGCACGTCGAGGTTGACCCCCGCCTTCCGGTTTACAGAGTCGAACTACTCTAATGAAAATCTTGACGTCACAAGCACATCCCTACTAAATCCTCAAGTCGAAGGTTCACGAATACCTATCACAACCTTTCGATTCCGTCATTGACTGTCCCGGAGTGAAATCCGTGTGACGAATCGAGGGTGAGTCGGTTCGAGTATACTAATCCAATTAGCATACCTATAACGTGTGCTCCCACTAACCATTAGCGTTCGACAGGCACTCTCCATGTCAAAGAACACGTCATACAAGTCTTCACATAAACTTAACGCCCAGTCCAGTTTCATCGACTTGCGAACGATTAAGTATTTGAGCTATAACCTTTCCAGTGCCGACCCCCTTATCCAATAAGGAGTGGAACATTTTGCTCTCAAATACACGGACTAGTTTCTATATGTTTATTTACGAGTTAGGAATGTCAGTAACTACCAGTAAATAAAGAAACATTCATTTGCCTTATATAAATTATTTATATAATTACAAGTGCAATGCCCTCACTCAATATCCTCTGAGTGGCATTCGAGGGCATACTCCTAACAATCTCCCACTTGCACTCAATGCCACACACTATGGTATCTAATACCCATATTCTCCAGATGACGCTCCAAGCTAGTCTGAGAAAGTGGCTTGGTCAGTAGATCGGCGACGTTGTCGGCCGAGTCAACTCTGTGCAGCACAATGTATCCCTTGCGAACAAATTCTCTTACGAGATGATACTTCCTCTCAATATGTTTGGTGCTGTTGTGAAACCTCGGCTCCTTGTCTGCTTCTGACTCTGTCGTTGTCGCGATGCAGTGAACAGCGGCTCAAGACATGGTATCACTTGAAGTTCTCCCGAAACTTCTTAATCCGTAACCCTTCCTTGGAAGCCTCCGAGGTTGCTTGATACTCACTGACAGTGGAATCGGCGATCGCGCTTTGCTTGGCACTACGCCAAGATACTGCTCCTCCATTAAGAGTAAATATGTAGCTAGAAGTGGACATCGAGTCGTCCTTCAGTCCTTGGAAGTCCGAATCAGTGAATCCCACCACATCCAATTCTCCACTGCCATACATAAGAACCATATCTCTAGTCCTTCTCAAGTACTTGAGAACGTTCTTTACGGCAGTCCAATGCTACCTACCTGGGTTTGCCTGAAACCTACTCACCACGCTTACAGCATGCGCGATGTCAGGTCTTGTACACAACATAGCATACATAAAGCTACCCACGGCCGAAGCATATGGTATATTACTCATTTCCTTTCGTTGTTCCTCATTTTGAGGACACATCTTCAAGGTGAGTTTTATTCCATGTCGCATCGGTAGGAACCCTCTTTTAGAATCATCCATCTTAAATCGCTTTAAGATTTTATCTATATAGAGGGCTTGGGAAAGACCTATTGTTCTCTTCGCTCTATCCCGATAGAGTTGAATACCAAGAATATAGGTAGCTTCTCCCAAGTCTTTCATGGAGAAATTACTCGAAAGCCAAGCTTTCACAGAACTGAGCAATCCCACATCATTTCCTATTAGTAGAATGTCATCTACATATAGTACTAAGAATGCGATCTTGCTCCCACTAACCCTCTTGTATACACAAGGTTCCTCCTCATTTTGCACGAAATCAAACTCTTTGATTGCCTCGTCAAAACGAATGTTCCAACTACGCGACGCTTGCTTCAGTCCATAAATGGAACGCTGAAGCTTGCACACTTTCTGAATATCGACTTCGGACACAAAGCCTTTAGGCTGCTCCATATAGATTTCCTCTTCGAGGAATCCATTAAGGAAAGCCGTCTTTACATCCATTTGCCATATCTCATAATCGTGGTAGGCAGCTATAGCAAGCATCATGCGAATAGACTTGATCATGGCTACGGGCGAGAAGGTATCGTGGTAATCGATCCCTTCCTTCTGGGTATAACCCTTTGCCACAAGCCTGGCCTTATAGGCGTCAACCTTTCCATCACCATCAGTCTTTCTCTTGTAGATCCACTTGTTCCCAATAGGCACTATGCCCTTGGGGCGGTCTACTAGAATCCAGACCTGATTGACATGCATCGAGTCTATCTCAGCTTCCATAGCTTCACGCCATTTCGCGGAGTCTACATCCACCATCGCTTGGTCATAGGTCGTCGGGTCGGTCTCTTTGCTATCACTTGGAACCTCATGGAGACCCAGCTCCTCCAAGTGCACAAGCCCATACCTCTCAGGTGAATGAGACACCCTACTAGACCTACGAGGTGGTTGTACTTGTGTTTCAGAAGGTTCGATTCTAGTTTCTTGCACAGGTGTCTCCTAAGGAGTTTCATTATATTCTTCTAAAGAAATACTTCTACCTGCTCCGCCTTCCTGAATGAACTCATCTTCCAGGAAGTGTGCTTGTAAAGCAACAATGATCCTTCGATCTTCGGGCATGTAGAATAGATCCCATCGTCCCAGACGGGAATCTAATAAAAACGTCCCTTCGCAGACCTAGCTTCCAATTTTTCCACCTTAGTCTTCTTGACATAGGCGGGACATCCCCAAATCCTAATATGATTAAGACTTGGTTTCCTTCCCTCCCACATCTCATGTGGAGTTTTAGGAACGGATTTGGAAGGACATCTGTTCAAGATATACGCGGCAGTCAGGAGTGCATACCCCCACAGGTAAATCGGCAAGTCAGTATAGCCCAGCATGGAACGGACCATGTTCAACATGGTCCGGTTCCTTCTTTCTGACAAACCATTTAACTGAGGAGTACCTGGAGGTGTTAGTTGTGAAACTATTCCATGTTCCTTAAGGAACTCGTCAAACTCCGTACTCATATACTCGCCACATCGGTCCGACCGAAGTGCTTTGATATGATTACCAGTTTGTTTCTCGACTAGGGCCTTGAATTCCTGGAATTTCTCAAAGGCCTCGGATTTATGTTTCATTAAGTATACATAACCATACCTAGTATGATCATCTGTAAACGTAATGAAATATTGATATCGTCACCCTTGCTTCCAAAGCACCACAAACATCGGTATGGATTAATCCCGGTTTATCGGCTCTTTCAAAAGTCCCTGTGAAGGGGGACTTAGTCATTTTGCCTTTAAGGCAAGATTCACAAGTAGGAAAGGGATCCGATCCCAATGGACCCATAAGTCCATCTTTTTCCATCTTGTAAACCTTGGTCTAACCAACATGGCCAAGTCTAAGATGCCATTTCAAAACTTGATTGGTTTCATCCCTACCACGTTTTCTAGTCATAGTATTCACAACTACTTTGTTGTTGAGATTTAGATGATACAATCCATTCAACAATGTAGCAGTACCCACTAGTTTATTTCTAAAATAAATTTTGCAGGAACCATCACCAATGAAAAATGAAAAGCCTTTTCGGTCCATGACCGGAATGGATACAATGTTTTTGTGCCCCTTGGGCAAAACAAGTACATCTTCTAAAGTCAAAACAAAGCCGGATTCTAAACCCAAAAGAAGTGATCCTATGTCGGTCGCCTCGACACTATGCCCGCTTCCGTGATCATAACTTCTCCGGCTCCAAGCTTCCTACTTTGTTCCGCATCCCGATTCACGGTACAAATATGAGAACTAGCACCAGAATCCAAGATTCAGAAGTAGAAAATACGAGCGAACAATTTGTTTCCAAAACTAAAAGTTCTCAGACCAAGTGCCATGAAGAATCGGACAGTCTCTAGCCCGGTGGCCCACTCACCGCACTTGAGACAAGTATCCTTCTTCTTCTTGTTCTTCTAACCATCGGGGCCTTGCCCTTACCCTTAAGGTCCTTAACTTGTGGTCCAGTTTGCTTCTTGGTCTTTTTCTTCTTGTTCTTAGACCTCCGAGGTCCGAAGAAATCACAAGAGCAGACTCCTTCATCTGCGGAGTCTTCATCGAGGCGAGCGGTCACAAGTTTGTTCATTAGCCCGACTAAATTACATGCAATCTCATTGCGGTTGAAGTTCATAACAAAGCGTGAGAAGGAATCGGGAGAGGCGTAGGATAAGGTCGATTTGGAGAGAAGTATCCATTTTAAAATCAAGAGCCTCCAATCTCTCGATCATGGATATCATTTTGAGGACGTGTTCCCCAACCTTCTCACCTTCCTTCATCCTTACACCGAACAGTTGCTTGGATATCTCATATCTTGCAGTTCTGCTGTGCTCACCATAAAGCTCGGTTAAGTGAGATAGAAACTGCCTAGCAGAAGTCATTTTCTTATGAGCTCTCTGAAGCTCATTAGACATGGAAGCCATCATATAAGCACGGACTTTCACGTCATCCTTAACCCACTTTTCGTGGTTTTCAATCTCTTCCTGATTGGATCGGGTCCGCACAGGAGGCGCCGGAATGTCCGTCTCCAAGACGTATCCCAGTGCCTCTATACTGAGGACAATCATCAGATTGCGGAGCCAATCCACAAAGTTAGGTCCCATTAAGGTGTTCTTTTCGAGTAGAATTGCGAGTGGATTCATTGTCATATTGAGATTTGTGCATTAAGTATAACAGTTAATTAGTGACTTGTTATATTGTGATCGAGTATAGAATTAAGGTCTTTTCTATTCTTGTTACCCAGCTCCCACTATTTTTATCGGAACAACACACTCCCATGTGAAATCCGAAGTATCGTCGCTCTACTTCATAGTGGTGATCGAGTTCTTTATAAATCTTAATAGAGGGCAACCGAACAGGTTTCTAGTCTATTAATTTTCATAAAGTGG
Source organism: Orobanche coerulescens (assembly GCA_033398695.1). Lineage (NCBI taxonomy): Eukaryota > Viridiplantae > Streptophyta > Magnoliopsida > Lamiales > Orobanchaceae > Orobanche > Orobanche coerulescens. The sequence goes on along the minus strand of CM065808.1, from coordinate 53,564,048 downwards.
TGTCCAACACCAACCCATCTAATGGATGATTCGATCTTCTTTTTTCCCCTTGTTCACTCCCCTCAACCTATACGGTTTCTATGGTTCGTGAACAAGTTAAGTTTATACCATCGACGCCAAATCGGTTTCACAATTGAATCTTATCCGGCAACCTATCAGGTTTCTAGGGATAAAATTTGCTCCAACCGAAGGCATCCAATGCGCTCTCGGTAATTTATCCGTCCTCCCCGAACGACTACCCCGATAACTCGGAAGCATAGCACATCCGGTTTGGATTTCAATTTCCCGAAAGCTCGATGGAGGGAAGGAAAACCTTGAAACCTTATAAACTTAATTATTTGTTGTGGGAGAATTATCGCGATTAATGTTACACTTTGCACATTTATTCATTTAAGCGCGTTTGTGGCATTCATACAATATGAAACAACCATTCACAACCTAGTTGCTACCAACATGTGGTTCATGGACCGTTCCTAGAAAACAAAAACTCCGTAATCTAATTACAAGTCTTCGTCTTGAATCTTCGTCTTCTCGAAATGGATCTTCCTCCGGTCTTCGTCATTACATATAAATTTTACATTGAAAAATTGCATCCTAGATACAAATAATTCTAGTAATAAATAGGCTCAAAACGGCCTTTACAACCCAATCGAATAAAACCGAACGATTAAAAAATAAGTCCATGAACCACATCCCCATTCAAAAGCATTTATCCAATAAATACTAAATAAATGGACTACACATTAAATATATTGATCCAACCAATATAAAAAATAACCATCTATTAGAATTAATCCAATTAATTCACAAACATGGTAGTTTTAATTCGTTCGTATAAACCGGATGATAAATATTTCACAATAATAAATTTCCTCAAAATAAAACACCAAGTATTTTATTTAGTCAAATTAAATCCAATTTAATTTTCGGAAATTATTATAACGAAACATAAACACAAAACGGAATCGAAATAAAATCGCCCGGGCCTAGCCCATGGTCTGGCATCACAGCCGGTCCTTAGCCGAGGCGAATCGCGGTGCGGGAAAAAAGTCTGCCGGCGGTGGTCGGCCACCCTTGGCAGCCACAGGCGGCCAGGCGATCCGGGCGGCGATTTTCCGACTCTTTTTCGTCCTGATTTCAAAAATTATATTTTTCTAATTTAATATTACCCATATAATTCAGTTTTAATAAATAAAACCGATTTATATAGTAACATAAAAACATGGAAAAATTAAATTTTCGACGAACAATTAAAACAACGAATTAAACGGTCGTGATTCCAAATCACTAATCATTTAATCAAGCATTCCAAATGCAATATATCGTATATACGATTGCAAGACCTACGCTCCGATACCACTGTTGGTATTCGGTGCCTAAAACGAAGGCCCAACGGAAGCGGTAAAACAAAAATTAATTCGATCCGAATCCCTACGAGGATTGATCGAGCTACGTATATACGAATATATAAACGAAAAGCAAGAGTCGTAACAAACTAACCCTCGAAGTCCGTTGATTAAATGGTAACCTTCTCTTGAGCTATTCCCCAAGCTTTAGTTTGATCTCTACGAGTTCAATCCGCTCCAAGCCCTTGAACGATCCAACGCCGAAAGTGTAACACCCCCAATCCACTCGGGGATATTACACGCCGTAGACCCTCTCCTCGAGGATCTACTAGGCTGATAACTAAATCAAACATCTAAACATCGCCTTTAAGGCTAAAATGACTCAGTAGACCGACTTGGTCTTTCAATAAATACTTACAACTCAATTCCAAACACATACCCACGCAGGGTATGTTTTTAAGGCTAAAATGATTCAGTAGACCGACTTGGTCTTTCAATAAATACTTACAACTCAATTCCAAACCGATTTATATAGTAACATAAAAACATGGAAAAATTAAATTTTCGACGAACAATTAAAACAACGAATTAAACGGTTGTGATTCCAAATCACTAATCATTTAATCAAGCATTCCAAATGCAATATATCGTATATACGATTGCAAGACCTACGCTCGATACCCTTTGTTGGTATTCGGTGCCTAAAACGAAGGCCCAGCGGAAGCAGTAAAACGAAAATTAATTCGATCCGAATCCCTACGAGGATCGATCGAGCTACGTATATACGAATATATAAACGAAAACCAAGAGTCGTAAGAAACTAACCCTCGACGTCCGTTGATTAAATGGTAACCTTCTCTTGAGCTATTCCCTAAGCTTTAGTTTGATCTCTACGAGTTCAATCCGCTCCAAGCCCTTGAACGATCCAACGCCGAAAGCACCGCGTCTCTACTTGCCACGCGCCGGAAAAACGATCGGAACAACAACACTCGATTAACCTCTAAGGTTACGGCTAGAATCAAGTGATGAAGCTTTTATGATTAATATTATTACACTCTAAGTGTATAATATATCTCTCTCAATGTATCTTGAATTTTCTCCAAGAAAACTCAAGAACAAAAATGAAGAAGATGATGAAGACATGAAAAATGATTTTTTTTTCTCTATTTCTTCTATAACCTCACGGCTGGAATTTTTCAAGTGGGAAGTGAGAGTTTTTCTTCACTTTTATTCTTCAAAAATCAAGTTCAAACAATGACCAAATCACCTACTTTATTCACAAGAGATAATATTCCCTTCATAAGTCTTTGGTCTCCAATTATAAAATTGGAGACAAAGACCAAGAATAAGGTTGGTGAAATGAGCCAGCCATCTAGAAGAACCGGGATGAGTTCGGTCCGTTTCGGACTCCGTGAGTCCAAACAGATAAACTCCTATTCCGTTCCGATGTATTTGTATCGATTAATTAATCCAATCAATTAATCACATTGAATACATAATAACATAATTAATTTCTCCAAGAAATAATTATATTTATGAATTAAATTAATCACCCAGTAATTTATTTAATTCATTAGGCCGTAAATTAATTTATCCAATAATTAATTTAGACATCCAATGTTCCAAAATCAATTAGACATCCAATGTCCAATAAATTAGATATCCAATATCTAATATTTATAATGAGAGATTAAGCTCGATTCATTCCGTCGTCAATCCTAATGCGCGACTCGGTAGGTCCGTCTCAGTCAGCAATGGGAGGAACCAAAGAGTAGTAGCACCACCTAGCCAGCCTGGTGGCCTACACTGTACCCTGACTGAGAACGAATGATTGGGATCATTCAAGAACCATTCTGTCGTGAATACCAGTATACGTATAAACCCTTCTTTCAAATGTCCCGATCAAGTTATAGGGTCACGGTCAGTCAAACCCCATCTGTACTTGACACTATGCATATGTTAATGCAAATCGAGATCATCAAGCTGTCGTGTATCTAATACAACTAGCTCCAATGCTTTGGCCAAAGACTTATGATCTCATATGCCAATAACCGCATAGGACATATAACCCGCTCACTAACGGGAGAAAGAATTCCATCTTGGTATTCAGTAGGACCTGCTACTTGCCCGTCAAGATGCACGTCGAGGTTGACCCCCGCCTTCCGGTTTACAGGGTCGAACTACTCTAATGAAAATCTTGACGTCACAAGCACATCCCTACTAAATCCTCAAGTCGAAGGTTCACGAATACCTATCACAACCTTTCGATTCCGTCATTGACTGTCTCGGAGTGAAATCCGTGTGACGAATCGAGGGTGAGTCGGTTCGAGTATACTAATCCAATTAACATACCTATAACGTGTGCTCCCACTAACCATTAGCGTTCGACAGGCACTCTCCATGTCAAAGAACACGTCATACAAGTCTTCACATAAACTTAACGCCCAGTCAAGTTTCATCAACTTGCGAACGATTAAGTATTTGAGCTATAACCTTTCCAGTGCCGATCCACTTATCCAATAAGGAGTGGAACGTTTTGCACTCAAATACACGGACTAGTTTCTATATGTTTATTTATGAGTTAGGAATGTCAGTAACTACCAGTAAATAAAGAAACATTCATTTGCCTTATATAAATTATTTACATAATTACAAGTGCAATGCCCTCACTCAATATCCTCTGAGTGGCATTCGAGGGCATACTCCTAAAAAGTACTAGACGAGATATTGCTTATGCTGTGAGTTGTTTAAGTAGGTATATGGCCAATCCAGGAAAACCTCATTGGGAGGCTCTTAAGTGGTTACTTCAGTACTTAAAAAAACTCTGTTTCTGATGGTCTTGTGTTTTCTAAATCTAATGACGGGGTTAACCTTAAAGGTTACGTTGATTCTAATTATGCCAATGACCGGGATGAATGTAAGTCCACAACTTCATATGTATTTACCTTGTGTGGCTCGTGCATTTCTTAGAAATCTCAACTTCAGCATATAGTTACTTTGTCTACTACTGAAGCTGAATATATTGCCACCACTGAAGCTTTTAAAGAGGCTATTTGGTTGAAAGGTTTACTTACTGAAATTGGTGTTCTTTGTGATAATGTTGTGGTCTTTTCTGACAGTCAATCTAGCATACATTTGTGCGAAAATCCTGTTTTCCATGATCGTACAAAGCATATTTACATCATGCGACACTTCATCCGTGATATCGTGGAAAAAGGCATGATTGATTTGAAGTAAATCCCATCCCATTCTAATCCTGCAGATATGGGCACGAAATGCCTACCGGTCGAGAAAATTAGATCTTGCAAGTCGATACTGAATATCGACTCCCAGAACTGAAGACCTTCCAGTTTCTTCAGTTGCTATTTTCATGATAGCTTCTCTAGTTTTCTTTCGGATTTCTATTGTTCTTTCTTAGTGATTGATATATGTCTTTATACTTGTACTAACTTTGTGTGTTGTGCAGGTGGTGTGACATTCGGCGATGATGAACTCCTTATCCATAAGTACCACGATGGCTCATTTGGTCTGGGTGGATATTTGTTAAGAAAAATAGGCCCAAATGAATTTATTATAATGGGCCACATCTTGCAGTCCAGCCCACACAAAAATAAAACCCCCTGGCCTGGCTTCTGGACTCTTCCGACTCTTTGATCACACCCGTTGATTAGTGTTGACTAATCCTATCCGTCCGTGGCTTATATTTTTTCTCCTCCCCGTACAACCCTATCCTCACTTCTCTGCTTTGTTTCTCTCTCATCCCTCTCGCACTCCACCGTCAGCTATGGAAACACGATTTCCTTTCCTTTTTGCTCGGCTGTGCGGTTCCGATTTAGAAGGGAGTCGAAACCCTTATCAAAATAATGATAAGAAAGGATTTGATCCCCCGAAAAATCTGTGACCTTCCGTTTGGGTTTTTGCCTATATATTTTGAGCGATCTGGGCTTGAGAATACACACGAAAATAAAAACCTACTTTTCTGAGTGAGAAAAAAGCCATGTATCTTTGTGATTTTTCTGAGTGAAAAAGTTATTTTCTGAGTAAAATTGCTTAAGGTTGTTTTTTGGGGGTGTTTTCATTTGGAACCTTTGAAACCAACTGGGGAGTCGGCTTTGTTCGACTGGGCTGTTGGCCGCGGATACACAAGGAGCCTTGGACGTGGGTACTGGATATTGGAGGATTGAGCCGAGGCCGAGTTCTGGTTGATTCTCACCACCTCCGCCTATCGATTTACAGATCTTTGTGTGATCTATTCGGTTTGGTTTCTTAAACTTTAATTTCTTGTTCTTTGTGTTCAGGTCTTTTAGGTTAATTCGTTTTCCCCCCTTTTTCGTGTAATTCGTTGTCAATAAGTTTGTTGTATAATCCTCAATCTCTAGAATTTTATTTGTAATTCGTTTACTGCTTAGTTGTGTAATTTTATGTATTCCGAATAGTTACCCTACAACATAAATAATATATTTGGATTTAATATAACATTTATAATCAACAAGAAAATAAGTATAATCAACTAACTTAAAATTGAATAGAAAGTTCGTATCCGTACCTTATGAAAATATAATATTTTATTTTAAATTATGAATATAAAATCAACTATCTTTCATCAAACTAAATTTTAATTTAATATAAAACTACAACTAAATTATCAACTAAAAGGATAATTTTATTTCGTATTAACTGTAATACCCGTAATTTTGATTTCCGGTAATTTTCTATTTTTGGCGGAAGTCCATTTTGACGACTCTCTTGGGACCGTTTCGTCATCCTGAGAATGATTAATTCTATACTTTTTGACATCCGAGTTCGTTTCGGTATTCTTTTGTTGAGTCTCGTGTTTCTTAACGACTTTTCCGCACTCGAGTTCGATTCTTGTGAATCTCGTTCGAAATTACTGTTTCGAGTTTCCCGTAAGTCCGTAACTTTTTTAGACGTGTTGTGAACTTCAGTTTGGTTATTCGATCACGTATCGTGATTTTCGGACGTTTTGGGCCGTTTTCGTAATTTCCCAAAGTTTGGGGTAATTACTTCGGTTGTCGAATTTCGAGCCTTTGGGTGGTCGGAATCGTGTGTTCTCTTAGCTTTTAGATTTGTCTTTGCGAGTACTTCGTAACCGTATCTTCGATTCGAATTCAGGTTCGGGTTTCGGTGTCGTTTTCTTGAGTTCAGTGTTATTAAACGACTTTTCCAAGTCTGAGTTCGACTTTGTTAAATCACCATTAATTTTTGGAAACTCCAAAAATTCTGAATCCCTTCAATATTATAAATCATCAGGTTAGCTTTCCAATGGTTCAAACGGTGAGTCAATCGAAGTCCGGACGAAGGAGTTATGGTCGATATAGCTAAGTCACTCACATGTTCCAGTTTTGGCCGAGCAGCCTGCCGGAAGGGCCGCGGCACACTTGGTCGAGCCGAGGCACGTACACATTTTAAATCTTCGGCCGACCCATCTGTACCTTGTGCCACGGCACATGTCGGCCGGGCCGCGGCACACTGCCGAGCCCTGGGAGCAGTTTTTGGGCCTGTGCCGCGGCACACTTCAGCTGGGCCGCGGCACACAGTGCAGTCAACCCTATAATTGCGTTTTTTTTAGCGAGATCAGCTCATTTCTTCCTTCTTCTTCAACACACACACGAGAGAGAGATCTTGAGGAGAGAAACTTTGCATCATCCATCACTTGAGGGTTTGATTTTCTTCATTTCCTTTCGATCGTGAAGCCCGGATAGTCGATCTAACGCGTATTCTTCGGATCATAGTGCTTGGATCTTCAAGAGGTAATCTCTTCAACATCTTGGATTTTGATTTTGTATTGAGTAATGATGTTTTGGATGTTAAGATCATGTTGTATGAATTGATATACGCATGATTATGGTCATGTTTGATTATTCATTGGATTATTGAAGGATTATTCGAGAACACTTTGAATATTGTGTTGGATTTTGGGGTTTTTCGTAGATTCGCCCGATTTATCCAATTTGAAGCTTTAGAACCTTGAGATTATGATGTATCTATACCGTATGCATGCTTTTCCTATGATTTTACGGGTTGGATTGTGCTGTTTTCGGACTTGTGGGAGTTTGGACGATTTTCCAACCTTTAGTTGTTTATCCGTGTATCCTTGTGAATCGTTTAGGTGCCGGAAGCGCGTTCTTGGACCTACCGAACTCATACCGTTTTTTCATTCGATTTCTCGATGTCTCAAAGGCAAGTATATATTTATGAATGTGCGTTCTCGACTTTGAAAGTATGAAATATTAATGGCATGATTATTTCTATCCACTCTGGGGTGGGCCGACGGGTCTCCTGAGGGTTTCGTAGCCTCTGGTGCGATTCCACGGATGATATGAACGAACCACTCTGGGGCGGGCCGATAGGTCCCCTGAGGGTTCCGTAGCCTCTGGTGCGGTTCCACGGTATTCATATATATATTGATGCGATGCTATGAGATTTAGTTATTCCGGAATACTAGTCTTGAATTAATGAATTGACGGTTACATTTACTTTATTATCGAGAAGTATTGTAGTTCATACTTGATATACTTGCACTAGCTATTCGACGGCTAACCCCTTTATGGGGGAAATACTTTTCATGTATTTCAGGTTCCAGGAGAGCGGACAGGCAGCTATCGGATCGGCATGAAGATGATGGGCAAGTGTGATACTGTGTCTTTCCTCTGGTTGTGTTTCGTGTTTCTCCATTCAGTGTTGTTGTACTGGAATGGTTATTGAATACTCGAGTATTGTTTTCAGTTTTCCTTGATGTTCCGGCCTGTGTTGCCGAGGTATTGATTTCTGTGGTGATGTATATGGTTTCATTGGTTATGGTTTTGAATACAATTTGTATTGTCCTTCTTTTTATTGTATCTAGACCTTCTCGGTCAAGTTTTACAGTTCCGCGCATGAATAGCCTTGTGGGTCCCACGGCGGGGCTCACGGCGCTGTAATATACCCTGAATAACTTGGGGGTGTTACAGAATATGGTATCAGAGCTTAGGTTTATGGATACCTAGGATGTCGGTCTTTTGGGTAGATTGAGTCGTCATTTGCCCACAGTATCACTACTCTGCCATCATCACAGTGCGACCGATACTTGTAAGTCCTCTCACTCTTCTTGTATTTTCTTAATCGTTTCGTTTTTAGTTTGGTATTCTTGGGAATTGGTCACTTCGAGAATGTGCGATTTGGATTTTACTTACGCACGTGTGTGCCCTTCAGAATGTTGGATGGAAGAGGAGGAGTCGTGGCTGTGGCCACGGACGTGAACTCTTCCTTGAGATTTTGTCAAATTGCTAATTGCGATATTAGTGTGTATCGGTATTGTGTTGAGACCTTGCTTGGGAGTCGCATGCTAATATCACGGGAGATCATCGACTTCACGTACCTGTAAGTATACTGTTTTGGTTATTCACTGGTGGCGGTGTCTGATTGCTTTCGTGATGAGTTGGGAAATTTTGGATTGATCTGTTGTTTGTGACAGGATTGCAAGTTTCGAGGACAAAACTTATTTTAAGGCGATATCCCGACTTTTAGTACGTAATATCCGGATTCCAGTATAAATTTTTCGCGCTATTTTATCTGAGATATACTGGATAGATTGGTGTCTATACAGTATGGATAAAATAATTGGAAGACTGAGATAGTTGTATTAATATAATTGTCGTAGTTGGTCGACAATTACATTTGAAGATATCGTGTGTCATGTTATCGTACTTTTGATATTGGGTATTTCATATGAGAATATTATCAGGTTGTATATATGTATTGAATATGTCGTGTATATACATCTAGTATATCAAGACGACGGATAAGAATAGCGGAAAATGGCTAAGTACATCCACGTTAGCGCACACTACAAGGTATGCCTAGCGCACACTAAGATATATATACTTAGCGTACGCCATGGTGCATACTTAGCGCACGCTAAGAGGTTTGAATTACGTGCGCTAAGGAGGACCCCTAACGTAAGCAAGGTATTCTAGATAAGGTCCGGAAGGTGGCCGACAGGTAGGCCCAGACTGTTTATTATCGGCGATTAGCGCGCGCTAAGGTCGAGGAATAGCGCACGCTACTGAGCATTTCACTGTATCAAGCCAACGCCTGTTTGCGTACGCTAATGCATGGGCATTACGTACGTTAGATGAATTTCGAAGCAATGCAGTAGCTTCTGGACTGCCCGATAGCGCACGCTATCAAGGAAGGATAGCGTACGCTAGATCTGTAGCGCACGCTAAATATAAGGTCTAGCGTGCGAGTGATGTGTCTTATAAAGAGGATAGATGAGTGCTGAGAGGCATTTTGTCCATTCTCCTTCCTTCAGTCAATAGAGAGAGCCTTGGGAAGTACTTGAAGTTCCTAAACATTGAGAGATAATTCTCTTAAACAAGATTAAGATGGAGAGTTCAGATTTAAGTATTGTTCTTGAAGTTTTGATGATTCTTGGAATGGAGTTCAATTATTCTTCTTCGTGGTTCGTCCATACAAAGTAATCCTCGTATCCCTTTAGTAGTGGTTCGCTTCTTTTTAAAGGATTACTACTTGGGAGGGAGCATGTTGGGATCATCATGTGATAATGTTATATGAGATTTAATGGAATTGTAATAAGAGATTTCGGATGTTGATATGGTTATTGACATCTTCTTCATATGATGATAATGGTTTTATTGCGATTCTTGAGGTTGTATGAATGGCATGATGAAGAAAATGGTAACATGGAGATATATATACCTCGGATATGTTGTTCTGAACGTGATTTTGAATATTTCATGTTCTTGAAGAACTCCTGAATTATACAAGGTGATGAAAATTTATAAGTGTTGATGTTTTGAAAATGAATATGGAATATTCATATCTAGAGATAAATTATTTGTTTGAAATAATATTCGCATAGGAATACGAATGTGATTATGAGTTTGATGAGACTATTATTCATCTCTGAATTTGGAAGCCCATACGTCTGGAGCAAATATTCAAGTCAAATGATTGGATTGTTTGATAACCTTTTTAATATGATTATCTATTATTTTGAACCAATTGGATGGTTCGAATAAATGATAGTCATAGGTAAATTTTAACGATGGATTTACGAGAAGGGAACCTTATCAATTCGTATTTAAGAGTTGAGTTTGGAATCGATAACATTTAGACCCTTATTATTGGTCCGAATTGGTTGCTGATATGATCATCGGATTTCGGCTCTTATTGTGGACATGGATTCGTGAGGGTCTGAGTGGATAGTTCAGACTGTGTTTAATCGAGATATTGTGGAACCGAGGAGTTGTGGCCTTGTTGTATTGATATTGATCGTCATCGAACCTGTTGATTATTAATCCTTCGTTTTACATTAAGATATGATGTTTGATCATGGATTATGAATGTTGTGTTGCGGTTGAGGTTGAAGAGTTCGTAATTAGCTTGGTCGGGACTGAGGAACTCGTAGACGAAATTAACTGAATTGGTAACAGTTTGTTGTATTGATATCGAGGCAAGTTTTATACTTGTACTAATTAGGTGTACGAATGTGTGTATCATTTCGAGACTTGGTCTCTTTATGATTTTGTTGATATCAGGGGATTGTTTGATATGACACCCGTCGGCAAATTATGCCAAATGTTACTGTTGTTCGTAAATGGCCGGTTCAAGGCATTGCGATACATGTTGGTAAAGTTCCTATCAATAACCGGTTCGCGGTATAGACGTATCGATTGTCATTGTGATGGATGTTCCATTGAGATATTGTGGTGATTGTCGTTATTGATATCGGTGTTTTTCTATTGATGTTATATTAACCGATTGAAGGCATTGATGTATTCGATTATCATCTTCGTTATCGGTAACCGATTAAATGTGTCGAGACATCTGTTGTATCGTTGTTATCGAATTGCCGTTCTAAGGTAATCGAAGTATTGATTTGGGACTGTCGAAGATAGTTCCCATCCGTTGAGTCGTTATCGATTGGTCGTTCTAAGACAATCGAGGTATTAAATTGGAATCGCCGAGGATAGTGCCCATCCGTGAGTTATTATTGTCGTGTTGGCCGACTCAAGGTAGAACACTATTATTCTTGTGAACTCGGTAATTTTGCGATCGTTGAAGGTTGAGGATTTCCCGGATGGTTATGTTGTGATTGTTGTTCGTGTTAATCGGTCCTTAGCGATTTTGATCCCAAGATGGTTGTTTTGAATATTGTTGGTCGTGTCGATCTTTCATTATTCATGTGTCATCGTTCACTTGGTGAGTCGTATGATCCGTATTGGATATATTATCCTTTGAGTTTCGTTGTCATGTTGTATCATGGCATATCTGGAATCATATCTGCGTGCCGATTGGTTATGTGTAGGATTTTAAGCCAGGCACATGATGGTCATGCATGGATGTTTCCGAATTGGACCGTGCACACGAGACGTAATTCGTGAGGCTAATTAGGTACATTGTGACCCGTATATTCTGGATTCCGTATACGGGGTGGACATGTGCATGGACACATTTCCGGATCGGGCGTACTGCGATGTCCCTCTTGAGCCATATTGTTTGGTCGTTCGTAGTCCATGTTGTATTGGTATGTCCAACAGTCAGGTTTGTTTCTTTGAGATCTGTATTGTGATGATTTACAGCTTCGGCTGAGGAGCTTTCAGGCCATTGTGATGTATCAGTATTTTCCGTTGGGGCCTTCGGGCATTGTGATTCGTATCTATTTCGGCATTGGTTTGGTTTACCTTCGGGTGATGTATTATTGTGTTCTATATTGATGATTCGTCGTTTGGGCATAAGTTTTCGGTTCTTGTGTATCTCGTTGAGTTTTTTCTGGCAGGGTATTTGTTCTCCCTACTTGTTTTAAATTTCGGGACGAAACTTCTTTTAAGGAGGGTAGAATGTAATACCCGTAATTTTGATTTCCGGTAATTTTCTATTTTTGATGGATGTCCATTTTGACGACTCGCTTGGGACCATTTCGTCATCTTGAGAATTGTTATTTCTACAACTTTTGACATCCGAGTTCGTTTCGGTATTCTTTTGTTGAGTTCCGTGTTTCTTAACGACTTTTCCTCACTCGAGTTCGATTCTTGTGAATCTCGTTCAAAATTACTGTTTCGAGTTTCCCATAAGTCCGTTTAACTTTGTTAGACGTGTTGTGAACTTCGGTTTGGTCATTCGATCACGTATCGTGATTTTTGGACGTTTTGGGCCGTTTTCATAATTTCTCAAAGTTTGGGGTAATTACTTCGGTTGTCGAATTTCGATCCTTCGGGTGGTCGGAATTGTGTGTTCTCTTATCTTTTAGATTCATCTTTGCGAGTACTTCATAACCGTATCTTCGATTCGTATTCAGGTTCGGGTTTCGGTGTCGTTTTCTTGAGTTCAGTATTATTAAACGACTTTTCCAAGTCTGAGTTCGACTTTGTTAAATCACCGTTAATTTTTGGAAACTCCAAAAATTTTGAATCTTCGCAATATTATAAATCATCAAGTTAGATTTCCAATGGTTCAAACGGTGAGTCAATCAGAGTCCGTACGAAGGAGTTATGTCGATATAGCTAAGTCACTCACAGTTTTGGCCGAGCAGCCTGCCGGAAGGGCCGCGGCACACTGCCGAGCCCTGGGAGCAGTTTTTGGGCCTGTGCCGCGGCATACTTCAGCTGGGCCGCGGCACACAGTGTAGTCAACCCTATAATTGCGTTTTTTTTAGCGAGATCAGCTCATTTCTTCCTTCTTCTTCAACACACACGAGAGAGAGAGAGAGCTTGAGGAGAGAAACTTTGCATCATCCATCACTGGAGGGTTTGATTTTCTTCATTTCCTTTCGATCGTGAAGCCCGGATAGTCGAGCTAACGCATATTCTTCGGATCATAGTGCTTGGATCTTCAAGTGGTAATCTTTTCAACATCTTGGATTTCGATTTTGTATTGAGTAATGATGTTTTGGATGTTAAGATCATGTTGTATGAAGTGATATACGCATGATTATGGGCATGTTTGATTATTCATTGGATTATTGAAGGATTATTCAAGAACACTTTGAATATTGTGTTGGATTGTGGGGTTTTTCGTAGATTCATCCGATTTATCCGATTTGAAGCTTGAGAACCTTGAGATTATGATGTATCTATACCGTATGCATGCTTTTCCTACGATTTTACGGGTTGGATTGTGCCGTTTTTGGACTTGTAGGAGTTTGGACGATTTTCCAACCTTTAGTTGTTTATCCGTGTATTTTCATGAATCGTAGACGAGTTTCGGGAGTTTCTTCGTGTAATGTGAGTATGGATAATTGATTATCATATTCCTGGCGAATCGTTTAGGTGCCGGAAGCGCGTTCTTGGACCTACCGAACTCATACCATTTTTCCGTTCGATTTCTCGATGTCTCAAAGGCAAGTATATATTTATGAATGTGCGTTCTCGACTTTGAAAGTATGAAATATTAATGGCATGATTATTTCTATCCACTCTGGGGCGGGCCGACGGGTCCCCTGAGGGTTTCGTAGCCTCTGGTGCGATTCCACGGATGATATGAACGAACCACTCTGGGGCGGGCCGATAGGTCCCCTGAGGGTTCCGTAGCCTCTGGTGCGGTTCCACGGTATTCATATATGTATTGATACGATGCTATGAGATTTAGTTATTCCAGAATACTAGTCTTGAATTAATGAATTGACGGTTACATTTACTTTACTGTCGAGAAGTATTGTAGTTCATACTTGATATACTTGCACTAGCTATTCGATGGCTAACCCCTTTATGGGGGAAATACTTTTCATGTATTTCAGGTTCCAGGAGAGCGGACACGCAGGTATCGGATCGGCATGAAGATGATGGGCAAGTGTGATACTGTGCCTTTCCTCTGGTTGTGTTTCGTGTTTCTCCATTCAGTGTTGTTGTACTGGAATGGTTATTGAATACTCGAGTATTGTTTTCAGTTTTTCTTGATGTTCCGGCCTGTGTTGCCGAGGTATTGATTTGTGTGGTGATGTATATGGTTTCATTGGTTATGGTTTTGAATACCATTTGTATTGTCCTTCTTTTTATTGTATCTAGACCTTCTCGGTCAAGTTTTACAGTTCCACACATGAATAGCCTTGTGGGTCCCACGGCGGGGCTCACGGCGCTGTAATATACCCTGAATAACTTGGGGGTGTTACATTAACAACAAGAAAAATAAGTATAATCATATTTGCATACAAAATTAATATGCAAATTAAATTTCAACTGGTTCTACATAGCTTATAATATCGACGAATATTGCTTCAAAATTCCCAATATATCCTTGAATATATATTTTGGAAAAATAAATTCATAAAAAAAATGATGTAATATCAACAAGAACTACAAAATAAAGAACTACAAAATATAAAATATTTTCATTGCATTCCAAAATAATATATTATCAAATAAAACATAAATAATATTTTTGGATTTAATATAATATTTATAATCAACAAGAAAATAAGTATAATCAACTAACTTAAAATTGAATAGAAAGTTCGTATCTGTAACTTATGAAAATATAATATTTTATTTTGAATTATGAATAGAAATCAACTAACTTTCATCAAACAAAATTTTAATTTAATATAAAACTACAAGTAAATTATCAACTAAAAAGATAATTCTATTTAGTATTAACAACAAGAAAAATAAGTATAATCATATTTGCATACAAAATTAATAAGCAAATTAAATTTCAACTGTTTCTACATACCTTATAATATCGACGAATATTGCTTCAAAATGATCAATATATCCTTGAATATATATTTCGGAAAAAAATCGAGAAAAAAGCGATGTATGAGCTTTTGTGTAATTTTGTGCGTGATAGTTTCTCTGTCAAACGATGTATGAGTTTTATAAAATACTGATCAAATATTGGCTTCACATCTGTGAAGCCGAAGAATAAGTTTAGAATAATTGCGGAGGCGGTAGGTGGCGCACGCGGATATTGTAGTTGGCAAGTTTTGGCTTCACATATGTGAAGCTAATGTGGAGGACAAAATCATTAACCTAAAGGCGTCACATATATGACGCCAATGTGAAAATTTTTAAAATTTTTGGCGGAAGTTTGAAATTTTTGGCGTGGACGCGGGGGAATTTTGAATTTACTGAAATACTTTGGCTTCACATATGTGAAGCTATTGGGTTTCAGAATATATTATAAATACAACATCACTACAAACCTTCATTCATTCCAAAATTCTAACCCATATTTTATCTCATTTCTTCAACTTTCATCTCTCAATCTTCAAGATAATTTGTAAATTGTTTCTAATTTTATTAGTAATTTTACTTATATTATTTTTTATTTATACTAACTTATTAATATTTCTGTTTTTTTCTTTGTTTTGCAGGGTTTTTATTTATTTAAGTATAAGTTAATTATAATATTAATATTGTTGGAACATAACATAATGTGATTTATCTCTTTTTAAAATTAATTTTACAAAAATGATGATATTTATTTTCTAATTAAATAAATATCTTTTTAGTATAATATAGTTATTTTTTAATAATAATTAAAAGTGTAGTTTTTGACATATATTTTCTAATTACAACAAAAAATTATATTTAAAATATATTTATGATTAAATTAATATATATATATATACACACACACACACACACACCTGAAAGTAGCGAAAGATTATTTCTAGCTAATTTTATTTTTTTTAATTTAAACGATGAACTTTAGTGTCACATATGTGATGCTAATATGGCTGAAAAAATTAGATTAGAATAATTGGATTTAAATTTGCTGGACATACTTTGGTACGCCAAAGATATATTTTTTAAAATTGCTGGACAATCTTGGCGACACATATGTGACGCTAAAGATATATTATTTAAAATTGCTGGACAATCTTTGGCGACACATATTGTAACACCCCCAATCCGCTCAGGGATATTACACGCCGTAGAACCTTTCCTCAAGGATCTACCAGGCTGGTAACGACATATAACAACTCAACCATGCCTTTAAGGCTAAAACGACTCGATGAACCGATTTGGTCTTTCAACAAATACATACAACTCAAATACAACTCATGCCTTGCAGGGGTCAAAATACAACTACACCCGTACAACGGGAAAAGTATAGCAGCGGAAAACAAAGTACAACTGAACCAATAAACAATATACGGTTCCTCATGTGATTAGTATCGATCATCTTTCATCATCCTTCGTGCCGTCCCTGTGTCATGCTCCAAAACCTGAATGCAAAAACAGACATCCACCCCCCGAATACTCGGGGGTTAGCAAAACTCCACTGTTTTGCTAGTGCAAGAACAAAGTGCAAATACGAGCCATACAATTCACATTCCACGAATAACAATAACCAAGAATCCTCAAAGATCCAAACGAAACGAAAAGTACTTCCCGAGGCAAG
This sequence comes from Orobanche coerulescens, assembly GCA_033398695.1. NCBI lineage: Eukaryota > Viridiplantae > Streptophyta > Magnoliopsida > Lamiales > Orobanchaceae > Orobanche > Orobanche coerulescens. Next base: position 53,547,333 of record CM065808.1, on the reverse strand, counting down.
AGTTTGAGAAAACATTTCAAAATCGAAATATCATAAATCAACGGAAGTAATTTATAAAACGGTTTAGAATGCCATCGAGAGTTTTAATAGAACACAATTTAGGATTATCAAATCCTACTTTTCAAAATCCAAAGACAAAAGGGGTCATCGCCCCAAAGGTTTACTTTCCGAAAAATGACATTTACCAAACCGTTGGGATTTTAGCCCCAAATCCGTAAAACGACTTTTACAAAACCATTGGGATTTTAGCCCCAAATCTCATTAACTCACAGTACACAAGAACGACCACAAGGTTCGTCTCCCAACATCAAAATCCACAAATAAAAGATTTAACACAAACAACAAAATACTCTAGAGCCATCCTAGCCAAGTAGGCCAAACGAACAATTTACCTCTTACACACTTAGTCGATGCATGCAATCATGAAAACCGTTCAAAAGCACTCATTTCCGGAAATGCCATAAATAAGTCACATTTGTAAAATGCACCACAATTAACCGTCGATCCACGTCTCTGTGGACCCCTACCGAGACCCCGTCGGATCTAACCCGTAGTGGTTAAAAGCAAGCTCGTCGATCCACGTCTCTGTGGACCCCTACCGAGACCCCGTCGGATCTAACCCGTAGTGAGCATACAAACACACACATTACTCATGCAAAACTAACATGCTAAGAATGTAAGTTCATTAAGAATACTCACTAGAGATGGCCATTAACTCGACACCATTATCAAACTCTTCAAAACACAATAACAAGATTAAATACGGAATACACGATTCCATAACTTTAAACAATAGGAGTATCATCATCAAATCCTTCAACGTTCAAAATAATTAAATCATAATCAATTCCCAAAACACGCCGTTCACAAAACACACACACATTTTGAAAGAAAACCTTTAACGAGGCCAAACCGAAATCTTTTGAAACTTCATTTCAAACAACCAAACAAACACACCAAGACGATCACCGATCATCATATCCACAAAATAAGAAGAGTATGGGCAAGGTACTTGCCTCGATATAACGAGAAATGGAAAAGTGAACGGATACGGCCGGGTAGCCCTCAAATTCCCGAACACCATCTAGAACGTGATAGCACCGAAATTACTACGGGAAAACACCACATGAATCATCAATCACCAACGGAATTCAACATCGGAATCATCGAGCACCTATAATCCTCCGTAGGGAATAATAAAACATGATTACGACGAGAATCAAGGCCTAAAACAACGGAAATTCCAACAAACTATCAAAGGGAACTCATTCGAACATTTAATCGAACATTAAATGTTCAAGACCCTTCAAGAACAAAGAAATCACCTCTCGGGTCGAACAAACCAAAGATACGAGTATCCAATCCGTAGAACAAGTTCAAAACAACGTTTATACAACAATTAATTGATTAAAAATGGATTGGAATCGAAATCAAAAAGCAAAATCCCCAAATCTACAAAAACAAGGGTTCAAGCCAAAATACCTTGATTTGGATGAAGGATTCAAGTAGAGGTCGAAAATCTACAACAAGACTTGAGGTGGATGATCTCTACAAGGTTGGGAGCACTCAAATCGCCCAAGATCGCCATTGAGATCGCTCTAGATGGAAGGAGGAAGAAGAGAGGAGAAAAATGAAGTTTTCTCCTCGAAAATCTGCTAAAAAACGCAGAAAAAGCCCGTGTGCCGCGGCACAGGACAAGTGTGCCGCGGCCCAGGGCTACCAAAAACGCCCAGGAATCAGCTTAGTGCCGCGGCACAGCCTGAGTGTGCCGCGGCACACGGTACAGCGCCCTTCAACCCCAAAGGCACATCGTGCGATCTCGCTATTTCGACCATAACTCCTTAAATGCGGACTCCGATTGACTCACCGTTTGAACCATTGGAAATCTAACTTGATGCTCTATAACTTTGCAAAGATTCAGAATTTTTGGAGTTTCCAAGAATTAATGGTGACTTTACAAAGTCGAACTCCCACGTGAAAAAGTCGATTAAGGACACGGAACTCAACAAAACGACACCGAAACGAACTCGGATGACAAAAGTGCAGAATTAATCATTCTCGGAATGACGAAAGCGGTCATGAGATAGTTGTCAAAACGAACTTCCGCCGAAAAAGAAAATTACGAAATTCGAAATTGCGGATATTACATTCTACCCTCCTTAAAAGAAGTTTCGTCCGAAACTTAAAACAAGTAGGGGAGCAATATACCCGCCAGAAAACTCGACGAGATACACAAAATAGAAAACTCACGCCCAACGGCGAAAGCGGCGCATGAAACGCAAAGAGACATACGGCGTGAAAACACGCTCACGGCGACCAACACAACGTCGCCGTTAGGGATCTGATAAAACCAACAAATGACAAGCGTCATCAAGCGGATAATATAGCGAGTCAATTATCGACAATCACAAAACACAACGAACAAAAGTCGGTATGATTGACCAACCCAACGGTACATCAATCGAAGCGAGCGATCGGCCCGAACTAATACGGAATTCCACCGCCCAAGGGTTGGAAGATCGAAAGCGAGACTAATTTCCCGAACTTAAGGGAATTACGGGCGATCGAGCGTTCAACAATCACGAAACGAGATTAACAAAAACCGAACAATCAATGATCGAACCACAATGATCGAGTCAACAAAAAAAAATCGAATAATCCTGTTCGGATCACGAAGAACAATAAGGTTCAACCGACAACTCCGAAGTTCACATCTCGACTCGAGACGAAACATGATCCGGTTAAAACAACAAAATGTGCACTCACATAAGATCCACAGGAAAGGGAAATAGCAATCGAAAAAAAATCACAACGACAAACGAGTTATTCCGAAACAATACCGCACTCGTCCGATCAACAAAAGCAAGGGGCAAGGAAAGTTCAGAAAATGTTAACGAGCATAAACGAGTCGACAGAGTCGAAAACACAGGAGTTCCAAATCCGATCCACTTCGAATAAAAGAACTAATAGGACCAAATGATGTCACTTCCGAACAAGGTTCACAAGAATCGAACAGAACTCGAAAAAAAATCACAGCGATAACCAGATCAACCCACAACAAGATCACAGTTCGTTCGGACGATGAAACCGAAATACAGAACAAGTTCGGAAAGTATCAACGAATACGAGCGAGTCGAAAGAATGGAGAAAGAGAAAATATAGAAGTCAAAATAGTACGGGCATTACCTCCGACCCCGTCCACGAAATTCACAAAAACGGGAGCAAGGTAACAAGACATTAAACAACCGACACATAACGGAACGATCACCGATGCACACGGCCATACCAACCCAAGCTCTAGCAGCTCGCACATGCGCGACAACGCAGAAATCACCACGAGGCGATGATATTCAACACCAACATCCCACCTCTCACAAGGGGCTAACACAACAAATGTGTGGAAAACGACTCAACGCTCACACCGACAATTCGGTCATACTCGGGAGCAAACATCAAAATGACAACGCGAACATCATACATATATACCCAGCCCTCAAACGGGAATGGATAGGTTTTAAAAACGAAAACCTCATTTTGAAAATAATTTAGAAGAACACCGATTGATCTTGAGTATCACCTTTCAAAAAGTACAAACGTGAAACATCGTTATCGAGACTTTGGAGAACCATTTCGCATTTGATAAAAATGAGGACACTTTCTCTTAGTGAAAACTTTCAGAATATTCGACCCTCGGGTCTAAATAAAAGTGTTTCTAAAACATTGAAAATATCTCAAAACATTTTGGTCCTCGAGGCAGAAAAATTTTGAAATATATTGTGGCACCTCGATGTACCACAAGAAAATAACTCATTTGAAAAAAAACATGTCTCGAAATTTATTTCTAAGATACTCAAGTTTTCGAAAATAATTCAATGCCAAAAAGGACGATGCCAAAAAGGCTGATGACGGTAATATTTCAAAAACTCACAGAAGCCATTTACAAAATGCTAAATACCGTCATAAGAATTTCGCCAAAATGATCAAGGCCATAATGCCAAAAACTCGGTTAAGGGAATTGGTTTTCGAAATAAAACTCGGTTGGTAAAATACCGAAAGTCATTACAAAAGAACTCACGCAGCGGATAAAAGAAATACAGTTCAACATGCACAATCCAGCAACACTACTCCTCATAAGAACAAAATATTAGAGTCAAATAACCACATCCAGAACAAATCCACTGGCCCCATTCGAGGCCTCTAAGGACCCTCACGCACTGGCTAGTGAACAAGTCGAACGCGTATAAGCACGAAGCTTCCACAAGAAAACTTGTAAAACGTGCAAATCGATTCGAAAATCATCAGCAACGGACAAAAACAACAATAAAAAGACATCACAAGCGACGACACTCCTCGTATAAATCAAATACGAGAGTCGATTAAATACATATCGTGAAATCAAAATCCACATAAGGATTCCATCACTTAACAAATAATCATAAAAATAGCTCGTGTCACACGAGGCACAACACAAAGAAGGGAGACTTACTTCCACAGGTCGCACGAAGATGATGATCGCCCCACGATACTAATCACGACCAACAAACTCAAACGACGCGTCGCGACACGACTCAGTCAAATAAAATCCGACGAAACAAGACTCAAACAACACGACTTGACCCGATAGCCTAGGTTTCCACAACCTAAGCTCTGATACCATTTATGTAACACCCCCAATCCGCTCAGGGATATTACACGCCGTAGAACCTTTCCTCAAGGATCTACCAGGATGGTAACGACATATAACAACTCAACCATGCCTTTAAGGCTAAAACGACTCAGTAGACCGATTTGGTCTTTCAACAAATACATACAACTCAAATACAACTCATGCCCACGCAGGGGTCAAAATACAACTACACCCGTACAACGGGAAAAGTATAGCAGCGGAAAATAAAGTACAACTGAACCAATAAACAATATACGGTTCCTCATGTGATTAGTATCGATCATCTTTCATCATCCTTCGTGCCGTCCCTGTGTTATGCTCCAAAACCTGAATGCAAAAACAGACATCCATCCCCCGAATACTCGGGGGTTAGCAAAACTCCACTGTTTTGCTAGTGCAAGAACAAAGTGCAAATACGAGCCATACAATTCACATTCCACGAGTAACAATAACCAGGAATCCTCAAAGATCCAAATGAAACGAAAAGTACTTCCCGAGGCAAGACTTTGAGAAAACATTTCAAAATCGAAATATCATAAATCAACGGAAGTAATTTATAAAACGGTTTAGAATGCCATCGAGAGTTTTAATAGAACACAATTTAGGATTATCAAATCGTACTTTTCGAAATCCAAAGACAAAAGGGGTCACCGCCCCAAAGGTTTACTTTCCGAAAAATGACATTTACCAAACCGTTGGGATTTTAGCCCCAAATCCGTAAAACGACTTTTACAAAACCATTGGGATTTTAGCCCCAAATCTCATTAACTTACAGTACACAAGAACGACCACAAGGTTCGTCTCCCAACATCAAAATCCACAAATAAAAGATTTAACACAAACAACAAAATACTCTAGAGCCATCCTAGCCAAGTAGGCCAAACGAACAACTTACCTCTTACACACTTAGTCGATGCATGCAATCATGAAAACCGTTCAAAAGCACTCATTTACGGAAATGCCATAAATAAGTCACATTTGTAAAATGCACCACAATTAACCATCGATCCACGTCTCTGTAGACCCCTACCGAGACCCCGTCGGATCTAACCCGTAGTGGTTAAAAGCAAGCTCGTCGATCCACGTCTCTGTGGACCCCTACCGAGACCCCGTCGGATCTAACCCGTAGTGAGCATACACACACACATTACTCATGCAAAACTAACATGCTAAGAATGTAAGTTCATTAAGAATACTCACTAGAGATGGCCATTAACTCGAGACCATTATCAAACTCTTCAAAACACAATAACAAGATTAAATACGGAATACACGATTCCATAACTTTAAACAATAGGAGTATCATCATCAAATCCTTCAACGTTCAAAATAATTAAATCATAATCAATTCCCAAAACACGCCGTTCACAAAACACACACACATTTTGAAAGAAAACCTTTAACGAGGCCAAACCGAAATCTTTTGAAACTTCATTTCCAACAACCAAACAAAACACCAAGACGATCACCGATCATCATATCCACAAAATAAGAAGAGTATGGGCAAGGTACTTGCCTCGATATCACGAGAAATGGAAAAGTGAACGGATACGGCCGGGTAGCCCTCAAATTCCCGAACACCATCTAGAACGTGATAGCACCGAAATTACTACGGGAAAACACCACATGAATCATCAATCACCAACGGAATTCAACATCGGAATCATCGAGCACCTATAATCCTCCGTAGGGAACAATAAAACATGATTACGACGAGAATCAAGGCCGAAAACAACGGAAATTCCAACAAACTATCAAAGGGAACTCATTCGAACATTTAATCGAACATTAAATGTTCAAGACCCTTCAAGAACAAAGAAATCACCTCTCGGGTCGAACGAACCAAAGATACGAGTATCCAATCCATAGAACAAGTTCAAAACAACGTTTATACAACAATTAATTGATTAAAAACGGATTGGAATCAAAATCAAAAAGCAAAATCCCCAAATCTACAAAAACAAGGGTTCAAGCCAAAATACCTTGATTTGGATGAAGGATTCAAGTAGAGGTCGAAAATCTACAACAAGACTTGAGGTGGATGATCTCTACAAGGTTGGGAGCACTCAAATCGCCCAAAATCGCCATTGAGATCGCTCTAGATGGAAGGAGGAAGAAGAGAGGAGAAAAATGAAGTTTTCTCCTAGAAAATCTGCTAAAAAACGCAGAAAAAGCCCGTGTGCCGCGGCACAGGACAAGTGTGCCGCGGCCCAGGGCCACCAAAAACGCCCAGGAATCAGCTTAGTGCCGCGGCACAGCCTGAGTGTACCGCGGCACACGGTACAGCGCCCTTCAACCCCAAAAAGGCACATCGTGCAGTCTCCACTATTTCGACCATAACTCCTTCGTCTGGACTCCGATTGACTCACCGTTTGAACCATTGGAAAGCTAACTTGATGCTCTATAACTTTTCAAAGATTCAGAATTTTTGGAGTTTCCAAGAATTAATGGTGACTTTACAAAGTCGAACTCCCACGTGAAAAAGTCGATTAAGGACACGGAACTCAACAAAACGACACCGAAACGAACTCGGATGACAAAAAGTGCAGAATGAATCATTCTCGGAATGACGAAACGGTCATGAGAAAGTTGTCAAAACGAACTTCCGCCGAAAAAAGAAAATTACCGAAATTCGAAATTGCGGATATTACACATATGTGACGCTAAAGATATATTATTTAAAATTGTTGCACAATATTTGGCTACACATATGTGACACCAAAACTTAAAATATAGTATTCTTCTCGTTCTTTAGCTTTACCCATGTGAAGCTAAAGTAATTAGGTTATTTGTTCAGCATTTTCTTTAGCTTCACATTAATGACAGTAAAGTTCGTTTCTTTACCTTCACAAGTCCAACATTGAAGCAAAAGTTTCTTTAACTTCAGCTTCTTTAACTTCACATATTAGCTTCACATATGTGAAGCTAATGAAGAAAGACTTTACAGTCAACTGTATTGGCTTCACTTTTATGTGACGCCAATACATATCTTTTCAATAGTGGGAACTTGGGTTTTTGTTCATCTCGTGTGTGCCTATTGTTCTGTAAAATTCCATTTTGGCCAAACGATGTCTTAGGCCTAGTTTGGTATTGCATTGATTTAAATAAAAAAATGTTGCAACTATGATGAGACAATAACCTGCTATGAATTTAAATAGATTTATGTTTTGGTAAATATTATTTTTAAAATACTTTTAAGATTTAAAATATTAATTTTTAGTATTTTTTATGACATCACCTTCTATAAGAAACTATAATGTTGCTTCCAAAATGCGCTGCTACTTGCTAATTACTAAAAAAATTCTAAAAAAAGCTATTTTTTTATATATCAAACACTATCAAATTTAAAAGTTCATCAAAAAACTGATTATGTTTAAAGTTAAGCAATACTAAATGGAGCCTTATAGTGCTTTAAATATAGATTTAGAACATCCATTAACACTACCAAAAAAAGCACTTTAGCCGATGATCGATCGAAGAATGACCGACGGTCGGCCTGCATCGTTGGCTAAAATTCAATATTTTGGCCGACGACCAACCTTTCATCGGCTAAAGGTATTTAGCCGATGACCGAGCTTATTTTAGTCGAAGATTGGTGACCTTTAGACGACGGGAAGCCGTCGACCAAAGTTCTGAATTTTCTTAAATAGAATGTCACCATTTCACACTTGAGAACACATCATTTACAACAAACTCGACAAATACACAACAAGAACCCATTGTGTGTGTGTGTGTATATATATATATATATATATATATATATATATATATATTCATTTAGACTTTTACAATTGTGATTATTGTAAAATATGCATTTTTTCCTTTTCCCGGTATTTTTCATCTTGGTATACTTTTCATTTTTAGTGACTCGCTTGTACTCGTATTAATATTATGAGAATATTTAGTACTGTACTTTTTGTCATCCGAATTTGTTTTGGACCTGTTTTACTCAATTCCGCATTTAATGCCTTTCCCACCATTATTTGGTTCGATTCTCATAATCGTTGTTCGGAACCGCCGTTTGGGTTCTTTGTAAATCCATCTTATGTTACTATGTGTGCTGTGAGCTTTTGTTTGGTGTTTCGATCGTGTATCGTGTTTTTCAGATGTTTGGGGCTATTTTGTAATTTCCCAAAGTTAGGGGTAATTATGTTTGTTGTTGTTTTCCGAACCTTCAGGTAGTCGAAAATATATTTTCTTTCAACACTTAGGTTCGTCGTCTCGAACCCTATGTATTCGTATCTTCATGTTTTGTTCATCGATGCATTTTGATTTCTGGTTCACCTCTTGCGTGTTTGTCAGTCCTGTTCTGGGAGGACATAACATACGTTACGGTCTATACTTAACGTATGCTATGTGTTATGTATAGCATACGTAACTTCGTTGTTATTGCGTATATAATGGTGTTCAGGAAATAGGGCAATAGGCTCTGCCAGCCCTTGCGTACGCTACGAGCTTGTTGTTACCTGCGTTAGCGTAGGGTATTACGTACGTAAGAGCCTTCTCGTAACCTACGTAACGACCCTTGTGTTTTTGGGCAGAAAGTTCTGCCGATGCATTACGTACGTAAGTCTGGAAGGCTTACGTACGTTAAGCTGCTAATGTAGGTTAGCTGTCCAGGGCTAACGTACGTAACTGGGCCTGGGTTTAAATAACCAGGAGTTGACCGATTTCGGCCATTTTCATCTTTTCTTCCTCCCCTCCGATCCCAGGCGATTTCTGAGCAACTTCCAGGTGATTTGAAGCTTTGTAACTTCAATCCATCATCTTTCTTGAGTTTTTGGTGTGTATTGACATCAGCTATGCGTGTTCTTCGTCTTCGATCCGAGGTAAACTCTTAGGAATTTGGGAATTTTCGATTTAATGTCCGATTCGCTCCGTGTTGTTGATTAATCCATGATGTATGTGATTAATCTTAGTGGTATTCATATTTTCCCTACGAGTTCATGGTAAATTTCGTGGTATTTGTGAAATCGAGAGGGTTCGGTTGCGATCCGCCCTTGTTGTTGTTTTTATATGAATTTACATTAATCGTAGGTGGGTTTTTGGGCTTATTCCCTTTTCGTACTCTTGTAGAATGGGCTGTAATTGTATTCTTCGAATCGTTAGGTTCGAGGTTGTCGGTTCCTAGCGATCGTGGTTGATTCTCCGTTCTATTCGTTTCGTCGTTAATTACTCAAGGCAAGTATTCTTGGAAACTTTTATGCTTGATATGAAATGGTGATGTATATTATGTATGTGATTCGATCACTCCGGTAGGGTATAACGGGGCCTCGGGGGAATCCATCACTTCACTCCGGATTCACGAGCTTGTTTGCTAGCCAGTTCGGGAGGGTCTTTAGAGGCCTTGAATGGGATCAGTGGTTTCGCTCCGGTCCTAGGCGATGCCTGTGCGTGATTTATTTTATGATTATGGCCAGTTCGAGGGGGTCCTTAGTGTAATATCCGGATAAATTGTTGAGTATTTCATCTGTATTGAACCCTATATTATTCGAATTTGCAATATCAATAATCGAAGTATGACCTTTCTCGCATTTGTATCCATGTGCATGATAATATCAACATGTAAATTTTCACATGCAATTATATGATAACGTACGCTAAGAAGAAAGCTTAACGTACGTTATATGCCATGATTAGCGTACGCTACGAATGAAGCGTAGCATACGTAAGGCAACCAATAATTGAGCTGGACGGCTAGCACATGAGCCAGCTGGTGGTGGGCCCGGCCAGATCCTCACCAGATTCTCACGGCATTAACCTGGACATTTTTGAAGTCAACGGGTGTTAACGTAGGCTAAGGTATATGTCTAGCGTACGCTAATGGGTGTTGCTTACATACGTAACTTGATGGTGTAGCGTACGTAAGTGAGTACAAAACAAGACAGTAAGCTATCATTGGACGATAGCGTACACTAAGAAGAACGGGTAGCGTGCGCTAAAAGAATTACGTACGTTATGCGTGAAGGCTAACGTACGTAAAGTCAGTAAACATTATAAATGGGAAAGCACCCCATTTCATTTGTCTACGTTTTCTTCACTTATCCTTCACTTCTTTGAAGTCCAAAGAGCCTCCCCCTTCTACATAACACCCATGGACCATCTATACTTGATCATTCGAGATCGGATATCACTTATGCTTGATCATTGAAGTGGAGAAACATATTGGATTGTCACACAAGCAACCGGAGTTGGGCTCTACCTATTGTCTCGGTGTTTTCTTCATCTTAAGGTATGTTATGCTATCTCCAACCTTGGATTCGTGTTCTTAAGGATGTTATAATCACACTACCAAGACTATTAGGTTCCATAGATGATTTATACAACCAAACATCATGTTTAGAGTTTGGGATGATTATGCTTAAGTTATCATTGTTGAGAATATTATAGTTGGAGTCTTGTTACGGAAAACAATAAGAGTAGTGTTCTGAGATTGATAATCTGTATCGAATGGTGTTGTCATAATAATCGTAGGCTTGGTATGAATATCACTTTTTCTAAACGGACTTAAGAAAAGGATCATCAAAGGTTGTATCATTTCTTATAAGTTGGATTGGTTAATTAATCTTCATGATGAAGTTTGAATGTATTGATGATATCGGTAACAAGTGTATCAACCTTAAGATTACCCAAACGATGTAAGAGAATTTCTAATCAAGATTGGAGCATGACATCATGATGATATGCTTATCCTTGAAGTTGGAAGACATTGAACATCATTAGATCATTTTCATGAGTGTAACATGTATGAAGACAACGTACGTTAAACACTGAGAATTTCGTGCGTCGAGTCAGTCGTCTGATCAGGGAGGATACTGTCAGATGCATGTTTAGCGTGCGCTAGTCTCTGTAGCTTACGTATGCTAACAGGCAGACTTAACATACACTACGTTGGGTACGTAACATACATTATATCATCAGACGAGTCAGTCGTCTGATCATAGAGGAACTATCTAATGCATGATTAGCGTACGCTAGGCTTAGTAGCTTACGTATGCTAATGAGCATATTTAATGTATGGTATGGTTGGTACGTAACGTACGTTATGCAGATCAGACATGTTACATTTTGTTGAACTTTCGGCCGTAACTTAGGATGTTAGATGTTCATACGTTAGTTACTCGACGTGAGATGAACCCTATATTATTTCTTCTATTTAAGGTTCGAGCTTTGCAACTTGATAGATCGAGGGGGTGACCTTCGAGTGTATTGATAACTGTCGGAGTATTATTCCTGTCATCGAATCGAGGGAAGTACTTTAATTTTATTTGTGCATATTAATGTCGAAAATGTTATGGTTGTATTGTTGCATACTTGTTAATTGTCTACCATGCGTTGGTCCGATGGGATCATCATGGGAATCTATAGCTGTGTGCACTAGATCACTGGACAGGTATTGCCACCATGCGTTGGTCCGATGGGATCATCATAGGAATTTATAGCTGTGTGCACTGGATCGCTGGAATACCATGAGTATATTGAGGTTGTTATGATGTGCTATGTGCTAAGTGCTATATTGATAATATTGACGTCCTTATTTAAGGACTTGATGAGTAAATCCTTTTTGTATAATTATCGTACTTGTACTAGCATCGTTGTGCTAACGCCTTCGAGGGTGAACATTTGTTTTATGTTCAGGATCCAGGAGAGCAGGAAAACAACTACTGGAGCTGCATGACGACGAGGGTGCAGCGTGATGTTCCGGCCGGGTTTAATTGTCTGATGTTTGTGTTGTTTTAATAAGTACTCGAGTACGTCATCGTTTGTGATGTTGGATTTGGTTATGTATTAATATTCATCATTGGACGTTTGTATTTCCAGTATTGGCCCAGAACTGTTGTATTTGTTTTCAGTTACTTTCATATATTGGTATCTGTTCTTGTCTTTTTATTTATTCAGCCTTGTAAATTCTTATGTAAAGGATTTACGGCGCTGTAATATTCATGAATATATCAGGGGTGTTACAAAATATGGTATCGGAGCTAAGATTATGGATATCTTGGCCGTTGGGTTAAAATAGGGGTCATATATGTCTTCTGAGGTAACCGGCCGTGAAAAGCATCATTGTACTGCCTACATCTTCGTGCGAGCGGTGGTTGTAAGTTCCTAAACTCTATCTCGTCCTTTACATGTTATACCTCTTTATACTTGAACATTAGAACGATATTGTTTCCTATATATTGAGTATTTATGCTTACAGTATGTTGAGAGGAGAACGTGGACGTGGTCGCGGTCGCGGATGCGGATGTAGGAATGCTGAAAAAGAAGCTTCGCCTTCTAATCAGGCCAGTCACAGCTCAGGCGAGCCACAAGAATCTATTAATAATGAACCAGAACCTGGTGTTACAGGCATCCTTCGTCAGGTGGTCAACCAGATGACGTAGTTTGCTCAAGTTGTGGACCGAATGCAAGTGGCAGTCGGATTGCAACAGCGAGAGAGACAGCAAGGCATCCCAGACTTGGGAAATCGAGGTGACCGATGGCTGTGGGAGGTGGCGAACATGAAACCACCCAAATTCGACTGGCTTTTCTGAGACACCAACGTGGGATATTGGTTAAAGGAACTGGAGAAAATTTTTGCCGGGATTAATTGCCCAGACTACCGGAAAGCCTCTATTGCTCAGTACTTTCTGATAGGGGAAGCGTCGGAGTGGTGGAACGCCATCCGCCCTATAGATCATGATGCCGATTGGGAGGAATTTAAATTGATGATGGAAGCTCAGTAATGTCCCCGTCCTATGAGGGAAGCTAAAGTTCGGGAATTTTTCTCTGCGCAACCTTCGGATGTGCCAGTATCTCAGGCGATTAAGACGTTTAACTAGCAGCTGGCATTTGTTCGACACCTAGTCAGGATAGATGCAGAAATCATGATCCATTTTGATATGAGAATGAAACCAGAGATTCAGAGGTACATGTCCGGTTTCAAATGTACCACTCTCCGACAATATCAGGATAAAGCGTTGGCGTATGAAATCAAAGAAGCAGCGATGGAAAAGTTTGCAGAATCCAAGAAGCATAAAGTCTCTGGTAGTTTCACAGAGCACAAGAGCAGTGGGCCCTGCACGGCCCAGTCATCCTATCATTTATTCAAGAAACCTCCGCATCCATCCAAGAGTGGAAAGAACTTCAGAGCGGTTGAACACCGACAGATGTGGTCAAGAGCTGTTTTAATTGTGGTCGCCCAGGACACCTTTGGCGTGATTGTTTCTGTACTCCAGTGACATGTTATGATTGCGGACAGGAGGGGATCATGCGATGTTCTGCAAGTATGCAACAAAGTTTAATGGAACCCGTACTTCACAATCGGCTCATAAGGAAGCAAGTATTCAGCAGACGCAGTAGAGTGTTCAGCTGCCCCAGAATTTCGGTCGAGGACGAGGCAGAGGGCAGTTCGACCGAAAGGGGACATCGAGTGTCGGATCCGTTCCTCCACGCCTGTATGAAATAAAGAGGGCAGACGATCATGATGCTGCTTTCGCATCAGGTACTGTTCAGATTCTTTCACAACCAGTTAACATTTTATTCGTTACAGGGCTACACATTCTTTTATATCATTGTCTTGTGTAAATCGTTTGAACATTTATGGTTTTCATAATTGTGAACCTTATGTTGTGGGTTTACCGAGTGGAGAGAGAATTGTGGGAAACTTAGAAACTAGAGATTTTTATGTATCAATTAGAGGCAGAGAGTGGCCCTCAAATCTGATTGTGATAGAAATGCACGGCGACGACCTGATTCTCGTGGATGACTGGCTTAATCGATATGGAGCTATTGTAAACTACTGGAAGAGGAATATCTTGATGATAGATGAAGATGGTTCCGAAATATTGTTCGAGGGATGGAGACCAAGAAGCTCAGGAAAGATGATCAAAGCGATAAAAGCTGTCAAACTGCTAAAACAAGGTTGTACTGGATACTGGTGCTATGCAATGAAAAAGGAAGATGGAAGGGTAGAGCTTTCATCCATTCCTGTTGTGTATGAGTTCCCAGATGTGTTCCCTGACGAATTACCTAGACTGCCTCCACGACGAGGTGTTGAATTCACCATCGAGCTGGAACCAGGAGCGACACCAATTTCTAATGCGACGTATCGTATGGCACCTACTGAGATGTACGAATTGAAGAAGAAACTGGAAGAGTTACTGGACAAAGGCTATATACAACCAAGTGTTTCACCCTGGGGTGCACCAGTTCTTTTTGTCCGAAAGAAAGATGGATCGCTTCGATTGTGTATTGATTATCGAGAACTGAACAAAATGATGATCAAGAGCAAGTATCAGTTGCCACTGATTAATGATTTATTTGACCAGATGCAAGGAGCAACGGTATTTTCTAAGATCGATATGAGATTGGGATATTATCATTTGGGGATTAAGGAATCCGATGTTCCAAAGTCAGCTTCAGAACTCACTACGGACACTATGAGTTTGTAGTGATGCCGTTTGGTCTCACTAATGCACCTGTTGTGTTCATGCAATTGATGAATCGTGTATTCATAGAGTATTTGGATAAATTTGTGGCTGTGTTATTGATGATATTTTGGTTTATTCTAAAAGCCCGGAAGAGCATGTGCAACACTTACGGATCGTTTTAGATCTATTGAGAAGCGAACAGTTATATGCCAAACTTTCTAAGTGTGAATTCTGGCTAAAGGAAGTAAGGTTCCTCGATCATGTGGTATCAGCAGAAGGAGTCCGACTAGATCCCCAGAAAATCGAAGCAGTTATGGATTGGAAGTCTCCTAAGAACGTGAAGGAAGTCAGGAGTTTCTTAGGAATTGTTGGGTATTATCGCCGGTTCGTGGAAGGGTTTTTCAAAATTTCCTACCCACTTTCTCGATTACTACAGAAGACCCAAAAGTTTGAGTGGAATGAGATGTTCGAGACCAACTTTGATGAATTGAAGAAGAGATTGACGACGACACCGATTTTAGCACTCCCACAGGGAACTGGAGGATTCATAGTTTACAGTGACACTTCAAACCAAGGTCTAGGGTGTGTACTGATGCAGAATGAGAAGGTGATCGCCTATGCATCACGACAGTGGAAGACCTATGAAGTAAATTATCCAACACACGATTTGGAGCTGGCAGCTGTGGTTTTCGCCTTGAAATTTGGAGACATTATTTGTACGGGACTCACTGTCAAATATTCATGGATCATAAGAGTCTCAAATACATCTTCAGTCATAAAGAGTTGAACATGCGGTAGAGGAGATGGCTGGAATTGATTAAGGACTATGACTTGGAAATTCTTTATCATCCCGGTAAAGAAAATGGGGTGGCCGATGCACTAAGCCGAAAGCCTGTTTCTATTCGAATGCTGGAGACTCTCACCTCCCACACCAGCATTCAACGGGAATTGATTCGTGAAGGAATTGAAGTATGGTTGCAAAGAGTCCAGGGACAAGTGTGTGTGATGTAATTAACTTCATCATTAACCAAAGAAATCAAATCTAAGCAATTGGAAGATCCTCTGATGATTCGGTTACGCGATGCAGTGAGCAAGGGAAAAGCCTCATGATTTGTAATTCATGATGATGGAGTATTGAGATTCCAGAGCCAACTTTGCATTACCGATATCGATGTGTTGAAGCAGACAATCATGAAGGAAGCTCACACTACGCCCTATTCTATCCACCCAGGCACCAGTAAGATGTATAAGGATCTGAAGCAGAATTTCTGGTGGGGCAAAAGAAAGACGTAGCAAATTGCATCTCAAAATGTTTGATTTGCCAGCAGGTTAAGATCGAGCATCAACGACCTACCGGAATGCTGAAGCCACTCCCGATTCTAGAATGGAAGTGGGAGGACATATCGATGGACTTTATCACTAATATGCCGAGGTCCAGAACAAGAATGAACATGATTTGGGTGATAGTTGACTGTCTAACCAAATCAGCTCATTTTCGAGGTATTAAGGACACTTGGGGACCAGAGAAGTTGGCACGAGTATTTATTTCAGAGATAGTCCGATTACATGGTATGCCAAAGACCATTATTTCTGACCGAGACGGTCGCTTCGTGTCTCATTTTTGGAAAGCAGTTCATAAGGCATTGGGAACTAAATTGAACTTTAGCACAACTTATCATCCGTAGAGAGACGGACAGTCCGAGAGGACTATTCAATCGGTGGAAGACATGTTGGGAGCTCGTGCCCTAGATTGTTCGACTGATTGGGAAGTTCATCTACCATTTATTGAATTCACCTACAACAATAGTTGACATGCTTCCATTAAGATGGCACCATTTGAGGCATTATACGGGAGGAGATGCAGATCGCCCCTATATTGGGATGATTCATCAGACTTGATCGGGATGGAACCAGAATTGATCGTACAGACACGATAGAAGATAGCCTTAATTCACGAAAGACTGTTAAACACCCAGAGTCGACATAAATCTTACGTAGACATGCGCCGTCACCCATTAGAGTTCAGTATTGGAGATCACGTGCATTTGAAAGTTTCTCCTACTCGGGGAATCTTTTGTTTTGGGAGAAAGGGAAAGCTGAGTCCGAGATATATCGGACCGTTCGAGTTATCCAGAGGCATTATCCAGTTAAAACATTCGAAAACTTTATAAAACTCGTTTATCAAATCCGTCGTAAAATCTCATTTGAAACCACAAGGTCTGAAATGCCAAGACTCAACAGTTGAAAACATACGTTAAGCCATCGCTTACACGTATCGACAAAATAGATTTAGAAAACGATTACCAAAGTAACTTAAGTTACCAGATACCAAAAGACCATTTAAAATTGCTCACGCAGCGGAAAAAGACAAACAATCGAAATATTCTAGCATCGGAATACAAAAGTAAACTGATCAGGAAAACTCAATACACAAATACATGCCCTAGCCAGTATCCTCCAGGAAGCTCATTTCTCCACGACCGCTACAAGATTGACAAACCAAGAACCTAAAAAGAAAGCCCACGACGGGGTCAGCCATAATATCCAATAATGATAACCATCACATCACGTCAATAAATTACATATCAATGGAAATACTAAGTAAGGATACGACCAATGTAATCTTACCGTTGTAACTTTACGAAAATCCATGATTCGTATCCTTAACAACACAATAAGATAATACCGAAATATCTGTATGGCATCTCAACAATACCCAAGGTTCTCAAAACATTATCATAGCTCACGATACAGAAATTATACCAACTCTGGCCAATTCAATCCATCGGATAACGTCGACAATTCCAATACGATAAATGATTGTCCATCAGAGACAAGGACCAAGGAAAATACGGAACATACCTCAAGATACGAAATACCATTACAATCACATCAGTCTAATCCGAGATCAGATCAACACAACATACGGACACGGTCCTAACACAAGACCTACGAAGTCATACTCATATGACAACGTCAATATGCTCACATCAATAACAACAATGTATACTTATGGCAACCCATAATATACATATGCACAATAACAACAACACATATGGTAATCCAACAATCCAGCGCACACAGCTATAGATTGCCATGATGATCCCATCGGACCAACGCATGGTGGCATTACCTGTCCAGCGATCCAGCGCACACAGCTATAGATTCCCATGATGATCCCGTCGGACCAACGCATGATGTACATACAACAACAATGCACGACTGCACAAAACAACAGTACACAATGCACGACAACAATAATACACCAATGCATGACAACAAAGATACACGAATGTATTACAACATGATCAACACAAATGACATACATGATTAAAATACTCGCTCTGAGTCCTTCGAGAACAATCTCGATATCTAAACCATCACCAAACATTATCCTGAATATTCACTGATCCAAAACATCACGGACGGTAGATAATTCACGTTTTCATCAATACCATGATGTATCCTTGATAAAAAGTATACCAACGACAATTTTAAATCATATACATTATGATTTAAATTCCCAAAACTCGAATACAACCTATAATCCCAAATCTCCTGTGATTACCATTTATAGACATTGCTATATGAATTATAAACGAATGAAACTGAAACCATTCATTAAATATTATAAACTGAGAAAGCAATAACTTGCCTCGATACCGATGAAGTCGTTACCAATTCCATCGCCGTCATCTACAAGTCCCTCGGCCCCAATCAATGCAATTCACGAACATTCTCGAACATGACCGCAATGCATAGTTCTAATCACCGATCAATAATCTCAACCTGTTAAAATAATCGATAAACAACAAGTTCGACAACAATTAACAATCGATAAAACCAATTCACAATCCCAATGGCTCAACAATATCTCAATTAACCACTAGGTTGATCAATCCAACTCAAACCAGCACGAATTCACAACCACAAAGCTTGTCGTGCGTTAATGCTGTACAGATGCGTGTTTTTTCAGATTCCGATCAACATATGGCGATTATCAAGAACACTAAGTGATTTTAAACCATGTTCATAGCTATCAAAACAACGAAATTCGATATCCTTTAACGTATAGGTAATCATCCAACTCTTAATCCAATTCCTATATCCATATATCATCTTCCTCAATATCAACCTCATGAAACATTAAGAACGTAACAACACTTCCATAATCTATCATTACAGGGAGTAATTATCAACAATACCATCAACATTCGAAACTGAGGAGAAGAATTAACCAACTAATCTCAAGAAGACGAATCAACACGATTCAAACCATATGAATCACATTAATATCATCATACTGCGGTAATCTATCTCATAATCATGCTTATCAACTTGTTTATGTAATAATCATCAACTCAAGAACATCAACATTCAATCCAAAACGAAATCCAAATATGAAGAGGGATTACCTTTTTGAAGGAATGGATTGATTTCCAAGATTGAATCCATTTTCAAGAATCGCCAATGATTTTAAAGAACAAAGCTTTAATCCATGATTTTCATCTTTAATCTTGTTAAAGAGGATCATTCCTCAGTGTTTAGGAACTCCAAATGTCCTCCCAAGGTTCTCTCTATCGGTTGCAAGAAGAGAATGGACGAAATGAGGAATGACAGCCATCTACTCACATATATATATATATATACACTGTACATTATTAACGTACACTAACGTCTTCATTTAACGTATGTTACCAGTTTAGCTTGCGCTAACATTCTTTGTTAGCGTGCGCTATCGAAGTCCAGAGGCTACTATCTTGCTTCATACAATGATTTACGTGCGCAATGCCCATGCAATAGCGTACGTAAATCGCTCTATTTAGCGTACGCAACCCTTCAAACGTAGCGTGCGCTACTCATAGTTGACTTGCTACAGTCTGCACCTACCCCCATGTCCCCACATGCTGAAAGTAACCTGACAGAGCTAAGATTCCTTTGGTTCGTTCTGATTAGCGTGCGCTATCAATATACCTTAGTGTGCGCTAATCCTTCACAACAAACATCCGTTGACCTCGTCGGAACATGCGCCGAAAATGACCGGGTCCATACATAGATTCCTTCTGTTCTGGTCTGTACTAGTGTGCGTTATCTTTTGCCTCTAGCGTGCACTAAACCAGAACGATAGCGTGCGCTAGGCATGTATATTAGCGTGCGCTAATAATGTTACACTTAGCCATTTTCAGCTACTCTTGTCCAACGTCTCAACATACAGAATACGAACATACAGCATACTGAATACATATACTCTACACATTATATCTTCAATTACAATTGTCGACCAAATACGATAATTATTCCAATACTGATGTCTCAGTCCTTCGTTTATTTTATCCATACTGTACAGATTCCACGCTGTACAACATAACTGGGATAACATTAAACAATAGTAGTAGAAATTTGGGATATTACAACGGGAAGGTTGAAACCTTCAAAGCGAGGCTTGTTGCGAAAGGTTACACTCTGAAAGAGGGTATCGATTATGATGAAACCTTTTCGCCGGTAGCCAAGCTTAAGTCAATTCGGATTCTTTTAGATATAGTTGTACATTTGGATCTGGAGATTTAACAAATAGACATCGAGACTGCATTCTTGAATGGGAGTCTAGACAAGGAAATCTATATGCGCTAACCAGAGGGATTCATTGCTGAAGGAGAAGAGCACTTGGTGTGCAAGCTTAAGAGATCCATTTATGGACTTAAGCAAGCATCTAGATCTTGGAACACTCGTTTTGACAAGGTTGTCCATTCATATGGATTCGTCCAAGGTCCGAGTGAGAGTTGTGTGTATAAGAAATGTGATAGAAATGTGTTGGTGTTTCTTGTACGGTATGTAGACAATATCCTTCTAATTGGAAACAACGTGAAGGAATTGTCGGACGTATGTGTATGGCTATCTGAGCAGTTCAATATGAAGGATCTGGGAGAAGCAGGACACATCCTTGGAATTAGGATCTTTCGTGATCAGAAGAAAAGGATGTTGTGGTTTTCCCAAACATCCTATATCGATACAGTGCTAAAGCAGTTTAACATGGAGAATTCCAAGAAAGGTTTTCTACCTTACAGACATGGAATTTAACTATCTAAGGATAGGTGTCCCAAGACACAAAAGGAGATAGATGACATGAAGATGGTCCCTTATGCATCAGCGATGGGAATCCTCATGTATGCTATGCTCTGCACTAGACCAGATATCTATCATGACGTAGGCATGGCTACTAGATATCAATCAAACCCAGAACTAAGACACTGGATTGCTGTCAAGCACATACTCAAGTACCTGAGAAGGATTAGGGAGTACATGCTTGTATATCAATCAGAAGACCTATGTCTGGTGGGTTACACTGACTCAGATTTTTCATCAAACAAAGAAAAGTTCAAGTCTACTTCGGGTTATGTGTTTACCCTGGGAGGTGGAGCCATTAGTTGGAGGAGTGTGAAACAGAAATGCATCTCGGACTCTACCATGGAAGCCGAGTACGTGGCAGCCTCTGAGGCAGCTAAGGAGGCGGTGTGGCTCAAATACTTCCTGCAGGACTTAGATGTGATTCCCGATTTGTCAAGGGGTATTACAGTTTATTGTGATAATACTGGTGCAGTCACAAATTTGAGGGAACCATGAGCCCACAAGGCAAGTAAGCATATCAACCGCAAGTACCACATCATACGCACTTCGTAAAGGAAGGAGACGTAGTTGTAGCCAGGGTTGCATCGGAAGATAATCTTGCTGATCCTTTCACAAAAGGCTTACCTTCAAAAGTTTTTGAAAGGCATGTGGAAGGAATGGGATTACAGTGTATGGCAGCATTTCTTTGAGTATAAGTGGGAGAAATGGGAGACTATGTAATAGAGTAGTATTCTTAAAATCATGCTTTGAGTATAAGTGGGAGATTGTTAGGGTTGTATACTGCAAAGCATACTTTATGCTTGAATACCTTATTTCCCTCTAACTACCTATGAGAATATTAATTACATTTAACCACATGTTTTGCATATTTATTCACGTTATGGTTATGAAAATGAAATGTCTAATTATTTTATATTGTAGATAATGTGGTGTGTTGGTTTCACACGGAAGATCACATTATCGATGCCTTATAAAATAATATAATATTCAACATATATAATTATTAGACAAATTATATGAAAGGTTGTAGTGTATGTTTGAGATTAGTTGGTCATGACTATTAGCATACATTAGCGTATTAGCATACGTTGAACTGGATCGAGGTGAGATAGTGTCTTTTATACTGACTCTAAGAAGAGCGTAAATCTTAGATAATTATTATTTCTTAATCCTAAGCATATAATATTTAATTGTGTATTTATAATACTTATTGCTTTGATTTACCATGGGTGAGAGTCAAAATGATCGACTCAATAAGCCTCGTATCTTGGAAAATAATGTTATTTATATGACAACTATTATTATTACTAGAAATCGTGTCCCGACTAGTGCGAGTTGGTGATGTTCCCTTGAGGAGCTCGATAATGATTATTATATTAAACCATGCAGGTGGATTTTATTCCGATATAATAAGGTTCGAGTGGTACTACTCTTGGAGAAGATATTAATTAATTAAAGTTGTCAGTAGCTTATAATTGATTAATGGACATTCGATATCTTAAAATGGGAAATAATATATTTAAATAAGGAGCCCAATTTCGTAAATTTACATTTGGGTTGGAAATGCAACATTAATTCTTTAGTGGATTGAATTGATATTAATAGACTTAATATATTAGGAAAGGTCCTAATAAGGAAATTTGAGGTCTATTAGGAGTCCTTCCCTAATCCTCCTTAAGATCCCTAGTAGTTGTCCAAAAGCCTATATATAGAACTTATGGTATGGCCGATTTTTGTGCTCTTTTGCAAGGTTGTGAGATCAAATTTTTCTTCTTGTGTTTAATTGTAGATCTAGACTTGTGTCTTTGATTCTACAATTTAGATAACACGTCAATTTTTCTAAGTGTGTTCATACAATACTAGAAAATAAAGAAAAATCGAGTGACCACATAAAAAACGAGTTCTGCCGATCCATAGATGTCCAAGCAAGGTCCGGTAGTTCGTTGCCCACACAAAGTCCGGGTTAAGGTGGATTATACACTAGAAGGTCTAACGATAGAAATACAAGGTGATCTGTCATACCACCAGTATTACATGCTATTTCACGTTGAGCGATCATTTCTATTTCTACTATTTAATTAATAAATGTGCTCTGTCACGATAAGCGTATTTTGAATGATATGTTCGTACTGTATTATCATGAATAAAGCTTGTCCACACCTGTTATTCTTGTAATGTGATTGTATGATGGTTGATGATTTGTCGGTGACATACCTTGATGTCGTTGGCCAATTATCGATGCGAATATGACGGTGGCCAATGTCTTGTTCCCCGAGAGATTACTCGACGAGATTGAGAGGGAGTCACATTATAAGGAATCAATGTGATAATAACTTAGTGAACAAACTGAACCTTACGTACGTTATAAGATGTGTATTATATACGCTATATGTGTGACATTACGTACGCTAAATATAATACCTTACGTACGTAACGTGGTCTTCGGTCTTCGGATAGGGAATCTTCATCGGATGGTGCATTGTCAGACCAACTTTCGGTGCGATAGCGACAGGCAAGTCAACGGGTGTTACGTATGTTATCCGACTTTCGTTGCGTACGTAACAATGTGTGTGATTTAGTCACTTAGTTTTGAGATTTCCTTACGTACGTTAAGCTTTCTACGATAACGTACGTAACATGACTTACGTACGTAAAGCTTCAGGCCTAACGTACATAAAGACATTCCGGATTTATAAAAGGACACCCTCCCTTTCATTTCTTCCGACCCAAAACTCACCCCTTACTCTTGTATACCATCCTCTACCTTCCCTAAGTCGATTTTAGCTTCCCTAATCAAGTGTTATCCTGTTGGAGTGAGTTGATCAAGCTCCGGAGGAGGTTTTGAAGGTGCTACCCTCTCATTCTTCGTCGTCCTTCGTCGTTCTTCCTCCTCTGTTGTCAATTAAGGTAAGTTTATCGAATCTTGAACTCATTTCAGTGTTGTTATACGAATCATACTAAATTTCGGATGCCTTGGGTAGTTTAGAACTTTCGATAATGATCAGAACAGTGAAAACTATCACAATTGCTAATCGATGCCTATGTATCTAGTAATTGGGATGGATGATGGTAGCACTCAACCAAATTGTTAATCACCAACACCTTATAATCATCTTGCTTAAGATTTCCATTATAATCATATTACCATATCGTAAAAACATTAATAATTCCTTGTAGAACTAACTAAATAGGTATTCAAACATGTTAGGACTTCGGAGAATTAGTGCTTAATCATTCCATTCTAGTAATTTAAACTAAAATTAGTGATGTAATTACGGTGGTCTTGAGCCATAATCACAACGTAGGAATATTGTATTAGAACATTGATCAACGAGATGGCAAATAGTAAAATGGCGAAGCAAGGAATTTAGTGGTATGCATTACGGTCAAAATAGAGAATCTCGATTTTGGCGACATGAACAACTAAGTTTAGGATCCTAACGGGACGGGGGGGAAATTGCCATTAATCATCATTGTTACCATAAGATGTTAATCGATGAATATGTAATAGGTTGAGATTTCGGGGGTGGTCATTCGGGCCGTTGTGTTATCAAGGGAGTAACTCTCGTCGGATTTGAGGCAAGTGAATCTTGCTCGGACCTTACATCTTAAAATTTCAGAATATTGCATGTGTTATTGTCTATGAAATGGTGCTCGTCTTATCTATCTCGTCCAGAGTATTCCTGTGTAGATACTTCCGTGACCCTTGGTTGCGGCCTTCGGAGTTTATATGTTGATATATCTTGTGGAACGATGTTGAGGGATAAAACCTAAATGGTACCTACGTCCGGAGTATTCCTGTGTAGATACTTCTGTGACCCTTGGTTGCGACCTTGGGAGTTTATGTGTTGGTAAAAGAAATGACGTTGAATATTCGGTGATAACCTTGTTTCCTGAATTTATCTGATTCTATCAATGAAAATATTTTGGGGCGTTACAGAAAATGGTATCAGAGCCGAAAACTCACGCGGAAAGTTGTATCAAAATATTTTGGAAACGTTTTGCCTTCAAAAGTCCAACACTCCTGGCGACCGTAACTCCTCGAGGAATGTTGAGGTAAAATAAATGTGAACGATTGAGAATCAGGTATAATGTTTGAATTCAGTAAAAACTCAGAGACAATTTTTGCTACACTAACCTTCTAGATCGAACAATCATCACTAATGGCACGTCATGGAGCTAGAACGAACGTAAACGCTGCATAGGGTTCCGCTATGAATCAACAGGAAGACAGGAATACCGGTGAAACTAACCCAGCTGGAAATCAGCAACCGCCCGTTAATCAGAATGAACAGGAGGCGGAAAATCAAAACAACGGGGGATTTGATCCAGCCTTCGTCTAGACCCTCGCCAAGGCCATTGCTATGGGGATCGCTCAGGTCAACCAGGCAGAACGGGTACCGGTCATTGACATAGAAGAAAACACTGGGAAGGACCGTTGGCTGGGAGAGATGGTGAAGGCCAGACCGCCATTATTAGATGGATCAGGGGATAACCACGTGGACGATTGGATCTTCGAGATGGAGACTGCCTTCGAGGTGATCGGTTGCCCAGGGAACCGAAAGGTACCGCTCGGAATCAACCAGCTCCACAATACCGCAGCCCGATGATGGAGGACCTATAAGCCGGAGGACAGAGTAGTCGGATGGACCGAGTTTTCCAAACTATATTGAGAGACGAGTACTGCCCCCGGTCAGCTCAGACTACTCAAGCGCGGAGTTTCTTCAGTGCAGGACCTCAGAACTTACCAGTACCCGAAATCATTCGAGCTTACAGGACCGAACTAAGCTATGTCGCACAAATGGTTCCATCGGAAGATCAACGAATTTGCCACCTTGCTCAATGATTGCCGGAAGATGTTCAACGTTACGCGGCCGGGTTTAACTGCACCACTCTAAGGGTATATGAGGACGTAGTCACAGCATACGCAGGTACGGTTGTCAGTTCGGATACCGCGCATAACCAGAAGAAGCAGAAGACATCTAATCAGTCCGGGAGCACCAGCAGAATGAACTCGGGAATTGGGTTCTCCTCTAAATCAGCAGCTTCGTCCCAACAGAAAGGAGCATCTGATGGGCCCTCTCGCCGGAGCTGTTTCAATTGTGGCATAGCGGGGCATGCCATGAGCCAGTGTCGTAAGGCGTCTACAAAGAGTTTTTCATGCGGAAAGGGTTGGCACATGTATCGCTACTATTCACGGATCAAACCTACACCAATTTCGGCCCCTCAGAGTCAGCAAGGCTCGGTTCAAACATCCAGAGCATCCTCTATGTCCAACTATCGATCGCACCTTACCAAACTCCTCCATACGGTGTTGGAAGAGGACGTGGGTGCGGGGGAGGCACTGCACCCTCCTCAGGGACACAACCATCCCGCGTGTTCGAACTAAGAGCTACTGATAATCAGACTGCACCTGCCGTCTCAGGTACACTTCTTATTAATTCCCAGCCTGTTCATGTACTGTTTGATACTGGAGCGACTCATTCGTTCATATCCATGGAATGTGTT
Source organism: Orobanche coerulescens (assembly GCA_033398695.1). Lineage (NCBI taxonomy): Eukaryota > Viridiplantae > Streptophyta > Magnoliopsida > Lamiales > Orobanchaceae > Orobanche > Orobanche coerulescens. Next base: position 53,520,621 of record CM065808.1, on the reverse strand, counting down.
AACCGTTTGAATCTTCCTTGTGTACCTTGTGAATCTTTTACTGTTAAGCTACCCGAGGGTAGCAGGGTGGGGGGTAATTTGGAAGTTCGAAACTGCCCGATCCGCATCGATAATCAGGGCTGGACAACAAATCTTATGGTTTTTCCACTCCAGAACGAAGACGTTAGTTTGGGTATGGAGTGGATGACAATGCACAGGACGGTATTAGACACCTATCACCTTACAGTTTCCATTGTAACTCCTGACGGTTCCACTCACATAATCAGAGGCCGAGAACACTTTAGTACTAAGGAGTCCCTCAGTCTCCTTATAGTAGGTGTACCTTGTGACGATCGGGGAACGTATTATTTGTGTTATATTCTTCAAGTGGACACATCACAACTGTCAGTTGCTAATATTCCCACGATGAGCGAATTTCCGGACATTTTTCCCGATGAATTACCAGTATTGCCGCCACGACGGGCGGTCGATCTCTCGATTGAACTTGAGACAGGAACGATGCCTATCTCCAAGGCACCATATAGGATGACACTAGCCGATATGAAGGAATTAAAGTTACAACTCGAAGAATTGCTAAGGAAGGGGCTCGTTCGTCCGAGCACTTCGCCATGGGGTGCGCCGGTCCTTTTTGTTAAGAAAAAGGACAAATCCCTGCGCCTGTGTATCGATTACAGAGAAATTAATAAAGTCACTATTAAGAACCGCTACCCGCTTCTGAGGATTGATGATTTACTGGATCAACAACAGGGAGCGACTGTGTTTTCAAAGATCGATTTACATTCTGGATATCACCAATTGAGAATTCGAGAAGCGGATATTCCGAAGACCGCATTTCGATCAAGATACGGGCACTACGAGTACATGGTGGTGTCATTTGGCTTGACTAATGCCCCAGCCATTTTCATGGAATTGATGAACAAGATTCTGATAGAATTTCTCGATAAGTGTGTGGTAGTTTTTATTGACGACATTTTGATCTATTCCCGGAGCCGACAAGAGCATGAGGAACACTTGAGGCAGGTGTTGAGTGTTTTGAGGCAACACCAACTTTATGCCAAACTTTTTAAATGCGAGTTCTGGATGCCGGAGGTGACCTTTTTGGGACATGTAATTTCAGCAGAAGGCGTTAAGGTGGACCCCCAGAAGATCGAGACAGTTATGAGTTGGGAACCACCAAGAAACGTCAAGGAAGTGAGGAACTTTCTGGGTTTGTTAGGATATTATCGACGGTTTGTCGAAGCTTTCTCTAGTATTGCCCGACCATTGACGAATCTACTAAAGAAGAGTACCAAGTTTGTCGGGACAACAGATTGTCAGGAGAGCTTCGACGAACCGAAGAGGAAGCTGACTATCGTGCCAGTACTGGTACTACCGTAGGGCATGGAAGGATTCGTAATATACACCGATGCATCTAAGCATGGACTTGGATGTGTATTCATGCAAAATGATAGAGTTATTGCATATGCCTCTCAACAACTTAAACCATATGAGGTGAACTATCCGACGCACGACTTGTAACTGGCTGCAGTGGTCAACACCCGTAAGATTTGGAGACACTACCTTTATGGGGTTACCTGTAAGATTTTTACGGACCACGAGAGTTTGAAATACATTTTCACCCAGAGGGAGTTAAACATGAGACAGAGGCGTTGGCTAGAGCTGATCAAGGATTACTATGTGGAGATTTTATATCACCCTGGAAAGGCCAATGTCGTAGCAGATGCACTGGGTCGGAAAACTGCACATGAGATGACACTATCCGGTTTAACGGTACAATCGGAATTGCAGCAAGATCTAAGGAGAAATGACATTGAAGTATGGATACAACAACGCCAGGGACAGTTGTGCTCAATTAACATTCATTCATCCTTGCTGGACGAGATACTCCTGGCACAAATGGAAGACCTGGAACTTCGTGCGATCGGCGCAAGGCCGGAACGGGAAATATTTCAGACTACAGGATCCAAGGGAACTTGCTGAGGTTTAAGAACAAAATTTGTATTCCACCGAATGACGAGCTCAAACAAACTATACTCAAGGAAGATCATTCTACTCCCTACTCAGTACATCCCAGGACGAGCAAAATGTATAAGGATATGCGGAAGAGCTTCTGGTGGAAGAACATGAAACAGGAGGTAGCGAGGTTTGTTGCTCAATGTATGACATGTCAGCTGGTGAAGATAGAACACCGCAGGCTGGCCGGAATCATGAAACCCTTACCCATTCCGGAATGGAAATAGGAGAGCATATCAATGGATTTTGTAACCAAGTTACCAATGACGGCGGGAGGAAAAGATGCGATATGGGTCGTTGTAGACCGACTGATGAAGTCGGCACATTTCATTCCAATTCAAGAGGCCACCGGGACAGAGCAGCTGGCCACCATCTTTATCCGGGAAATCGTGAGACTACATGGCGTCCCCTCAGGAATCGTATCAGATAGAGATACTAGATACCTGTCCCGCTTCTGGAAGGCTATCCACAAGGACGGGTACTCAGTTACATTTCAGCATGGCGTATCACCCTCAAACAGATGGACAGAGAGAACGTACTATACAGACCCTGGAGGATATATTAAGAGCGTGTGTGCTCAATTGGGGTAAGGATTGAGCCAGACACCTCCCCTTGGCGGAATTCTCATACAATAACAGTTGGTATGCAAGCATAGGCATGGCACCCTTTGAGGCCTTATACGGTTGAAGGTGCAAGTCTCCTCTCTGTTGGAATGATGCGTCTGATGTCGTCGCTACCGAGTTGGATCTGATCCAGGAATCTATTAAGAAGATTTCCATCATTCGAAAACACATGTTGGCAGCTCAAAGCCGCCAAAAGTCATATGCTACGGACCGCCAGCGACCGTTGGAATTTATGGTCGGGGACCACGTTTGGGTCAAAGTATCGCCGATGTGGGGTGTTCGGTGCTTTGGCCAGAAAGGAAAATTGAGCCCGAGATTTATTGGCCCATTCGAAATACTGGATCGAGTTGGTAAACTCGCTTATCGACTGGCATTGCCATCTTCATTAGACGGAGTGCATAATGTCTTCCACGTTTCCCAACTGAGGAAATACGTGTACGACCCAAGTCACAAGATTAATTTCGAGGAGGTAGGGATTTCTAATGATGCTACCTTTAGAGAAGTCCTAACCGCGATTTTGGATCGACGCGTAAAGACACTAAGGAATAAGGCCATACCTCTTGTAAAAGTTTAATGGTCGCACCATGGCATAGAAGAAGCGACTTGGTAGACCGATTCGAGCATGAGGGAGAATCATCCCGAGTTATTTTATTAGTTTCAGGACGAAACTATTTTTAAGGGGGATGGTATGTAATACCAACAGTATTACATGCTGTTTCACATTGAGCGATCATTTCTATTTATACTATTTAATGAATAAATGTACTCTGTCACGATAAACGTATTTTGAATGATATGTTCGTACTCTATTATCATGAATAAAGCTAGTCCGCACCTGTTATTCTTGTAATGTGATTGTATGATGATTGATGATTTGTCGGTGACATACCTTAATGTTGTTGGGAAATTATCGGTGCGAATATGACGGTGGCCAACATCTTGTTCCCTGAGAGATTACTCGACGAGATTGAGAGGGAGTCGCGTTATAAGGAATCAATGTGATAATAACTTAGTGAACAAACTGAACCTTACGTACGTTATAAGCTGTGTATTACGTACGCTAAGTGTGAGACATTACGTACGCTAAAGATAATACCTTATGTACGTAACACGGTCTTCGGTCTTCGGATAGGGAATCTTCGTCGGATGGTGCATTGTCAGACCAAATTTCGGCGTGATAGCGACAGGCAAGTCAACAGGTGTTACATACGTTAGCCGACTTTCATTACGTACGTAATGATGTGTGTGATTTAGTCCAGTTAGTTCTGAGTTTTCCTTACGTACGTTAAGCTTTCTACGATAACGTACATAAAGCTTCAGGCCTAACGTACGTAAAGCCATTCCGGATTTATAAAAGGACACCCTCCCTTTCATTTCTTCCGACCCAAAACTCACCCCTTACTCTTGTATACCATCTTATACCTTCCCTAAGTCGATTTTAGCTTCCCTAATCAAATGTTATCCTGTTGGAGTGAGTTGATCAAGCTCCATAGGAGGTTTTGAAGGTGCTACCCTCTCATTCTTCGTCGTCCTTCATCGTTTTTCATCCTCTTTTGTCAATTAAGGTATGTTTATTGAATCTTGAACTCATTTCAATGTTGTTATACGAATCATACTAAATTTCAGATGCCTTGGGTAGTTTAGAACTTTCGATAATGATCGGAACGGCGAAAACTATCAGAATTGTTAATCGATGCCTATCTAGCTAGTAATTGGAATAGATGATGGTAGTACTCGTAGTTGGATGGGAACTCATAACCGAATTGTTAATCACCAACACCTTAGAATCATCTTGTTGAAGATTTCAATTATATTCCTATTACCATATCGTAAAAGCATTAATAATTCCTTGTAGAACTAACTAAATAGGTATTCAAACATGTTAGGACTTTGGAGAATTAGTGCTTAATCGTTCCATTCTAGTAATTTAAATTAAAATTAGTGGTGTAATTACGGTGGTCTTGAGCCATAATCACAACGTAGGAATATTGTATTAGAACATTGATCAACGATATGGAAATATGTAAAATGGCGAACCGAGGAATTTAGTGGTATGCATTACGGTCAAAATAGAGAATCTCGATTTTGGCGATATGAACAACCAAGTTTAGGATACTAACGGGACGGGGGGGTGGGGGGGAATTGCCATTAATCATCATTGTTACCATAAGATGTTAATCGACAAATATGTAATAGGTTGAGCTTTCAGGTGTGGTCGTTCGGGCCATTGTGTTATCAATGGAGTAACTCTCGTCAGATTTGAGGCAACTGAATCTTGCTCGGACCTTACATCTTAAAATTTCAGAATATTTCATGTGTTATTGTCTATGAAATGGTGCTCGTCTTATCTACCTCGTTTGGAGTATTCCTGTGTAGATACTTCCGTGACCCTTGGCTACGGCCTTGGGAGTTTATATGTTGATATATCTTGCGGAACTGTGTTGAGGGGTAAAATCTGAATGGTACCCACGTATGGAGTATTCCTGTGTAGATACTTCTGTGACCCTTGATTGCGACCTTGGGAGTTTATGTGCTGGTAAAAGAAACGACGTTGAATATTCGGTGATAACCTTGTATCCTGAATTTATCTGATTCTATCAATGAAAATGGTTCGATTTGTCTGACTTTGTTTGACTGACATGATACGTTGTATCAGGCAAATTTTTTGAATATGTGCAGGACATTCCCGAAGGTTCCGGTCAGGCTTGAGCAGTGTTGGCAAGAAGACTTGTTAATTTCTTAAACTAAATTTGAATAATCCACGTTATATAATAACCGTATGAACGGACATTTTTACCATTTGTATTTCGCTTGAACGAACGCTTTCATTAGAACATTTCCGCAAACTACTTGTTGAAAAAATTGTTTTAAAACCTCTTTTAAAACTCTCCTTGTGGGTCTCACACGGGATTCATGGCACTGTGGCGTCCGATTTATTTTGGGGCATTACATGATCAAGACGAAATCAACCACTTCACTTTAAAGGTAATATCCTATGATTTTTTAGATCTAGATTTGGATATCTCAACTCCAAAATATTTATTTAATAAATTTAAATAATATTTAAATTGCTTTTTAATCTTAGTAATTAATTAATTAGCATGCCTAAATAGATCTTATGCTCGTAGATACATAAAACACATTTATGAAACTTTCCCAAACTTCGCTTCCGTTGTGTCTTATATTCTAACATATGACGCATACAAGAAGGAGTATTTTTGGCTTAGAGGCATTTTGTTGTGGACAATCAGTGATTATCCGGCCTATGGCAACTTGTCGGAAAACAATATCAAATGGTATAACGGGTGTCCTATCTGTGTTGATCACACAAAAGCAATGACGCTGGTTAATTACCGTAAGTGTGTGGTCATGAGGCATCGGAGGTGGTTGCCCCGTCATCATCTGTATCACCATCAGAAACAATATTTTAATAACACCGTGGAAAGGGAAATTGCTACAGTTCCATTAACCGGAGAAGAGGTACTTGCAAGAGTACAACATTTCAAGGACCATGTCTATGGTAAGACACAACTAAAACCTCGATTGAAAAAAGGTGATGGTCGACTAATTTGGAAGAAGGTTTCTGTATTCTTTGAACTTGAGTATTGGAAGTTTTTGCCGGTTAGGCATGTTCTAGATGTGATGCACATCAAGAAAAATATATGTGAAGCTTTACTTGGTACCTTGCTTAATATACCAAACAAGACAAAAGATAAGGAAACTGTCCGTATTGACATGGCAGAAATGGGAACAAGTGCAGAGCTGAGGCCGAAAACTTTTGGAAAAAAAGGAGAAGTTACCATTAGAGCACTAGTAGAAAAATGACTTTAGGTAACACCCTGCAGGTAATACTTTTGATAATTGAAATTGGAGACTGCATAAGTAACACCTAGGTAACACTTTTTTATTAGGTAACACTCAAGGTAACACTTTCAAAATAGGTAACACTTTCAGGTAACATATTTTTGTGTTACTTAGTTTAGGTAACACTCACGGTAACACTTTTAAAATAGGTAACACTTTCAGGTAACACTTTTTTGTGTCACATAGTTTAGGTATCACTCCAAGTAACACTTTCAAAATAGGTAACATTTTCAGGTAACACTTTTTGTGTGTTACATAATTTAAGTAACACTTATGTAACACTTAGAGAGTATGTATAATTACTTAAAGTTATATTATCACTTTTTATGAGCTACAATAATATTATTGTTAACTACACATTAACAATTTATAACAATAAGGATATATATTAAAATTCGATTTATCTTAGATATCACTAAATGTAACAAATTAAAATATAAAACGTTTAAAATATAACACAATGCCTCCTAGTATTTTACGGTTGATGATTAATTAAATATTATTAAATGAAATATGGTCGGTGCGGTTATATCCAAAATTTCAAACTTTAAATCAGATAATGCAAAATAAAAGCGGGTTTACAAAAATTTCATACAAACTGATCCATATTAGAAAAAAAATTGAACTAAATTATTCAAAATTCATTGGTTTTGTTCGGTTTTTGATTTCGGATCGGTTTTGCTCACTCCTCGACGACAATATCATCATTATCAATATATTTTATAAAAGAAAACGATTCATACTATCAAAAAATCCTAAGTCGCACCCTCTCAATTTTCCATTCTTATTTATCTTTCTTCTAGAAATTTTATGTATTAATAATATATTAGTAATTATAATCTCCATCTCATATCGTCTTTCTATTGAACTTCGCTATTGGATTACCTATTAAATTTTCGATATCGACGACGTTTAAATGAAGTATATATTTTATTTGATTTATTAGAAAAATAGAGTGAGATAATTTTTATAAACATATTTTCCTCTCTTTTGTTGTACAAATTTTTATACCTTAATAAATAAATTGTGTAGTCCTTGCTATTTAAAATTTATAATTTCTTTTTAAAAAAAAAGAACTTAATAAATATTAAGAAAATAATTTATAATCTCTTGAATATACAAAATAAATGCCAAACTGAATCCCCAAATTGAAACCCCCAACCCACAAACCCACCCACCGTGCCGCTAGACGATTCTTCTTGGCGAACTACTTGCCCGTCCGCCATTCACCGCCTCCGCTCGTCCTCCTCCTCGGCACATTCTCTATCTCTATTCCTCGCTTTCTCTCTTTCTCTATCTGATCAGGTCTGACTCCCTTTCGCTTTTTCTCCGCTGCAGACGAGAGTGCCTCCGTTGCCCCGCCCCGCAGCCGTCGTCCCGACGTTCCGACGCCTCTGCCCTAAAGGTAAGCCCTCCTACCTCTGTTTCCACTCTCTACCTGACCCTCTCTCTGACCTCTCTCAGCTGTGTCCATCCTCTCTCTCTCTCTCTCTCTCTCTCTCTCTCTCTCTCTCTCTCATTGCCCATTGCCTCTGCATCGTGTCCTTGTTTTCCTCCCTTTGCTGAAATTTTCTGCTACGAGGTTAGTATAATTGTATTTCTTTAAATTTTGGGGCGGTAGTCTTAGTCAATTAGAAACACTGGTTAACATAGCTGCATTGAGTCAAACATTTGGTAGTTAGGTTAGGATAGTGGTGTTATGCTGTTGAAATTCTGTTTGATTCAATTAATCAATGCATGCATTTGTTGTTTTTTCTTATAATTTTTACAAGAATGAGTGATTATTCTTTCAATATGTTGCGTGTTGCGTCCTTTTGGGTTGTTGTGCATGTCATCACAACTGAAATCATATGCTTTTCGGGCGTAATGGCTATATCATTTGAGAATCAATTACGCTACATTTTTCAGTAATTTGTTGCAAAATGGTGCTTAGAAGCTCACTGCTTAGATGCTCTGGTCTCCACATCTTTTGCTTTTTTGTGGAATGGATATTTTGCTGAAACTGTCATCTCCTCTTATTTATATTAGCAATTTTTAACTCTTGATCTGTTAAATTCCGTTGCAGATGACACAATTGAACAAAAGTAGATTCGAAAAAATTTATCATTTTTGTATCAGATCATGAGGAGGAGCTTCATCAATCTCTCGGCAGACATTGTATTCCTATCAAAGGCTTTTGTTTGATAATCATAAGTTTCTCTTCTCTTTGAATGCAAAACCTAGGGAATTCTAGTCTATCTGAAATGTCTCAGATTTGTGAAACTGCATTTGGAGAATTGGCAAACACATATTATAGGGAAGAAGGTCGAAGAATAAGAGAGCGTCTCGAAAAGAAAAGTTACACCTCAATGGGTTTCAAGGTAAGGGCCTTCTGTCATTGCCTTTCAAGAGTTATATAGACTTCCATGTCATACCGCAGTTAATGTGAAATTTTCTCAATTTTCACAGATTTAGTGGATGTGTGATTGCTATGGTATCGTTATGAGATAATGCGAATTTGTGATTTCCTTCAATACAGATTGCTAACTGCGGTATGAGAAAATTGAGGGTAATATATTTGTTCGTGCTTTTTAAGGGTACTGTTAAACTTGTTTTCCAACCTGCGGAAGAAGGTTATGCCGGTACCTATTATATGATAAAAGATGGAGCTCTAAATGGAGTTAAGGCTATGTTTGGCTTACATGTTGACCCAAAGATGCCCACGAGTACTCTCATTTCTAAACCGGACCCATTGATGGATGGGTTGGCCAGGTTTCATGTTACAATTCAAGGTAAAGGGGGACATGCTGCGAGCCCACATAAAACTAGAGATCTTATTGTCGCTCTCTCGATGGCGTTTATCGCGCTCCAACATATTGTTTCACGAGAAACCGATCCCCTTGAGCCAAGGGTAATTTTTTTTATTTATGTTTTTGGTTTGTTCTCTTATTTTTTGTTAAGTTTCTCGTCTTGACTCTTGAGCGGTTTTTGAAGTGTACTGTTGTTATGTGGGTAAAGAAATCATTAACATTTTTTTTAAAACAATTTTATATTTAATATGTCATGTAGGTAGTATCAGTTGGATATGTACAAGGTGGTGAAGCGTTAAATATAATCCCCGAGACTGTCGAATTTGGTGGGACTTTCCGGTTCATGAGCTCGGAGAGTTATTCCTATGTTAAGCAAAGGATTAAAGAGGTACTTACCAATTTTCCAATGGTCCCGAGACACATGGGATCTTCTATCCCAATACCATGTTTTTTTTCATTTATTTGTCCGGTTCACTAAAAGAATGGCATAATGCGTAGAAGATGATGTCATAATTGTATGCACGTGCCGTTCATTGAATAAGGGTACGGGCAGTAAATATATAGAAGAAATAAAAGTTGATTGAACGAATGCTATGTCACATCAAAATCTCAACATATTCAACCTTCTCTAAGTTGTCATTTTTCGACATTAAGGTAAATGCATTGCATTGATAAGTGTTTTATGGAGTCACACATGCTAATGCTATGTAAATGTTTAATACTAATAGTTAGGAATTATTATGTAAAAAACCCGAGGTTTGTGCTAATTATGAAAAAAATCATAGGTTTCTGAAATTTACAAAGCACTCTACCTGTTTCAGGTTTGATTTTATATTTTATATTTATGGGGGATAACCGCAATATTTCTATTAATGTACATGGAGTTATTGAAATGCTTTTTGCTTATAAATGGTGAACTGCAAAATGGAATAAAAAAATTTTTTTTGTTAATATTCTTTACAGATGATAGAAACTCAATCAGCAGTGCACCAATGTTCTGCTGTAGTTGACTTCATGGAGGGTAAACTGATACCATATCCGCCAACCATCAACCATCCGTCGATCTACGAACACGCTAAAAGGATCGGACAGAACTTGCTCGGGGAGGACAGCGTGAAGCTCCACCCGATGGGAGCGGAAGATTTCAGCTTCTCTGTAGAAAATCCCATCAGCATTCTTCATGATTGGGACGAAAGCGAGACAATGACGTCACAAAGGCGCACTCGCCCCATTTCGTCATCGACGAGGATGTTCTTCCGATAGGAGCTTCTCTGCATGCTGCGGTCGCGGTTTCGTACTTGGATGATCATGCTGTGATTTAATCAGTGGCGAGCGTGTATGTTTTTTTGTTAAATAATTAGGCACGGAGATGATGGGGGAATCAAAGGTGTGTATGACTATATTATTATATATAATCTTTTTATATTATTATATATAATCTTTTTTTCTTTTCCAGAAGTTTTGAGAACAATTACATAGTATAATCTTCAAAAGGAAAGAACATAAATTTTTCAAAATTATATATAAAAAAAAGATTGTGTTTTCATTCGGTCTTATACTTTTCCCATTCATACAAAAACAAGTTTCAAAAATCTTCATTTGCATTCATAAAAATTTACAATTTTAACCTTCTGATGTAAAGACTTTGATCAAACCTCAAGATTTATTTTACAATATTAAAATCTCTATTTTTTATAAATAAAGCAAATCTTAAGAAGTTTTCGCCTTTTATTTCTCTATGTACTAATGAAATGAGATTTTCGGTTCTTGTCTTGTCTTATGCAATCTAGACCTTATAAACTGGTAGGTTGCTATATATGCAGAATTTAGAAGAGACTGGCTCGAAGCTCTCAAGTTAGCATATCATGCATGCACTGTAAGAGGTGCTTCTTTGATCACGGCTGTAAACTAAAATTTCATTAATGCTGCTTTGACATATGTTGCGTCGTAGTTTAATAAACTTTGACTTTTTATCCAAAGGAGCAACATATACTGGAATTAATAAAACCACTGAAGGTTCCCTGTGATACTAGAGAGTCCTTTATGGTAATATAGTTGATTAATAGAGCTTATCACTCAGAAATGCACCATGCTGCCATCTTTTGGACCAGATATATCATGTCCTTGATAACCTAAATGCTTTTTTCTGTGTTTGCTTTCTTCCTATTGGTGATCCCCAGATATTGTTATGTTTTATTATTTTTATTCAGATGGTCGGACCATGAACTAGAATGCCAACGCCTAGCCAACGCCTGGTTGAGATCAACTGCATTTTAAAATGTCAACATTATTGCTGCATGGCGGACAAGTTCTCGAAGCAATTGTGTGGTTCCGTCAGCACACTGCTAGTTATAGGAAACTTGTAGGAGCACCAGAGGCTATATTTCTTCACTGACAAAATATTGTATTTACTCAACTGTTGGAGACAAGCTCACCCAATGCTCTGCACGTTCCAAGTACGGCCTCTGCTCCAGAAGAAAAACCAAATGAATGGGAATTTCATCTAGTTTACTATTGTCAGGTCACTCCATTACTGAAATATGAAATGTAATTAATCAATGATGAGGTCCCAAGAAAGTTGTTGGATGGGCTGCCTTCTCTTGTGAACGCCATATACATAGAGGCCGACCCCGTTCAAGAAAGCATGTGGAAGTTCAAGACAACAACAATAGCATCATTAATATCAACAACGAATTGAAGATATATGGGAGCTATTTTTTATACAAGTTACAAATTGGACAACAATTAGGTTATTTTTTTTTTTTTAGTTATTGGATATGTGTTTGACATACTATGATCTATGTTTTATTGTTATTGGATTATTTATTTGAGTTTTATCAATATATTTTCTCGTTATTTATATATGAAAAAATGGTTTCTTCTAGTTTTCTTATTATTGTTAAATATTAATCAGAATAATAATAATAATAATAGCAAGTGTTACTTAATAATGAATAAGGTGTTACCTAAGCTAGCACCAATATAATCGTAAGTGTTCTTTAAGGTATTTACAGTGTTACTTAAAAAAATGGATACATTTAAAAGTGTTACAAAGGTGTTACAATAGTGTTCCTTAAACAATCTGAAAGTGTTACCAATGTGTTACCTAAGAAATTTCTAAAGTGTTACTAAGGTGTTTATTAAGATGACTTTGGGGAACACGTTTTAAAGTGTTACCACAATTGATCAAAAGTGTTACCTAAGAGAATAGGGAACACGGGCAGAGGTAACACCCAAAATGTGTTACCTATGGTCTATAGGAACACTTTAGACTCTTTAGGGAACACTTTATGGGTGTTACCTAAAGGGATTTTTCTACTAGTGGAGTCTTGGAATTTAACTCATTCTGAAAAAAAAGTTGTTTGCTCATCATTTCTTGGCATGAAGTTGCCTGATGGTTTTTGTTCTAACATTAGGAGTCTTGTATCAATGGAAACTCTTCGACTTACTGGAATGAAATCTCATGACTGTCTTATGATTTTGCATCACTAGCTCCTAATTGCAATTCGGTCGTCATTGCAAAAACAGGTCAGGAACACTGTTATTTGTTTTTGTCTCTTCTTCAAGGCAATATGCAGTAAAGTTATTGAGGTCGATAAATTAGAGAAATTGCAATCTCAGTCGGTAGAAACTGTAATACCCGAGATTCTAATGTGTATTTTGAACATTGTGACATTGTATATGTTGAATTTGATCTGAGTATTATCCATCTTACTTCATGATCCGGTGTTGTTGAGCGTATGATTTCATGATTGTGTTCAAAATTATAATTTTTGCACTTGTAGCGCACGCTAACGACTAGGCGTAGCGTACGCTAATTTGGGTTCGTAGCGCACGTTGTGTATGAACCTTAGCGCACGCTATACGTAGTCAACTTGATTAAGACAGGGTGGTAGGAGAGATCAGCCGCGGATCTTGGTCGGGACATGTCGGGATGAACCTGGACGGCTTTTGGAAAAAGCCGAGTCAACGCTGTTTAGCGCACGCTACTGGTATGAAGATAGCACACGCTAAATGTTGAGTACAGTGAGGTCAGTAAGCTTCGTATGGCCGTTAGCGCATGCTATATAAGTGGAAACGTACGCTAATTTATGCACTTAGTGCACGTAAAGGGATGTTAGCGTACGCTAAGTCGAGACCAGGCAGAAATAGTAGACTGCAGGCCCGTTAGCGCACGCTATGGATATGGCCGTAGCACGCGCTAATAACCATTTTCTATATATAGAACAGCACCCTTTTTCATTTTTTAGATTTCATCACTTCCCAAACTCGATTTCTGAGACTTATAGAGTCACTCTCTCCATCCTAAACCTCTCATATCATCATCCTAGCTCGAGTTTGAAGATTTTAGACCATTGAAGATTGGTGTTCAAGCTCTCGGTCTTGAATTTCTTCAAGTTCCTCCTTGTTCTTCACTATTTTGAGGTAGGTGATTCTTCACTAACTGGAGTAGTATTCTTAAGGATGTTTTGAACATGTTTTGAGATTATCTAGTCAGTTAAATTCATGCGTAGTCGAACATCATGTTGTTAGAAGAATATTTTCGATGTTTAGGTACTTCTTCATCGTTTAGAACATTGAACCTTGAAGTTTTTGAACTCCTTAGCACAATCATGAAGCTACAAAACCGATTATGGCAAGTTTATGGAGATTATCAAGTTCTTATGTTTTACATAATGAATATATGTATTTGGACATTTAATGGATTGAACTTAGGATATTTTCTTGAAGAAGAAGATGAGTATCAAGTGAACCTAGTAATCAAGTTCTTGCGGTGTTCTACGGGGTAATTTCGATATATTGATTGGTTTGGATAAATGAAGAATATGATTAGAATCATTGTAAGAAGAATTATCCTGTGATGTATTGAAGAATCCGACCATAGGATACATTTGATCTTAGGTAGGATACTACGAGTTTTTGTCGGGTTAGCATCCTAATGTTGATTCAAATCCGAATTGATATAGGGCAGCGTAGTAAGCTCATGTGTTTGGGAATATCACACCCTTTTTGATGTTCTTGATTATTAAACCGATTATCCGGAACTGTTAGTTACCAGTGTTATTATTCGTTGAAGGTTCGGGTTTTGGTGGATTGATCGAGTGAGAGTTCATCGAGCTGGTTGAAGATTTCTTCTTCTTAGTAACAACCCTTATCGCCATTCTAAGGCAAGTATCGTATTTTGAAAGTTGTGAATAATTGATGAATTTGAACATGCATATGATTTATTCATGATTGTTGATACGAGATTATTTTCGCTGAATTGTTATGACATTTGTTATCGATTTGTTGTATGTTCATGTTGATGAACATGTCCATTTTATTGTATATGTATATGCATAGTTGTGTTGTGTGTAAGTTGTGATAATCCGAAGGGATCAAGCGATCTATGCTGAGGGCGATGGATCGGATGTCCACCTCGTGTTGGTCCGATGGGATCATCTTGGGATCTATGCTGAGGGCGCTGGATCATTGGACGGGTTTTTCCACCTCGTATTGGTCCAACGGTTTCATCTTGGGATCTATGCTAAGGGCGCTGGATCATTGGAATACCCATGTTGTGTTAATGGAATCTTGTAGATTCGCATTGTTGGATTCCGGTGGCGGAAGTCCGTGTTGAGTATTCTATTATGCATTGTTGTTGCATATTCGATTTGTTTAATATGATACTTGTACTAGCATCGTTTTCCTAAGCCCTTCGGGGGTGGACATTTGTTTTGATGTTCAGGTAGCCGAGGAGCGGGAAAACAGCCACAGTACCGATATGACGATGAATGGGCTCAGTGATGTTTATTGTTATTGTGATTTGTCTTCTTGGTTCATTTTCAGTACTCGAGTATGCGTGTCTTATTAATATTTCTAGATGGTTGTAATAATGAACTCATTTGATCTGTTTGAAACCGTTTTTGTATTTGAACTTTCATGGTACTGTTATACTATTTTTACGTTTCTTCAAAATAGCCTTGTAAATTCTTACCTAAAGGGTTTACGGCGCTGTAATTATTCCGAATATCTCGGGGTGTTACAGAATATGGTATCGGAGATAAGATTCATGGATAGCTTGGCAGTCGGGTTTTTAGTTAGGTCTGTTTACGTTAATTGATTTACGGGTCGTTCGTAACATCACTGTTCAGCCAGCGTCGTCATGTGGAACGTGGTTGTAAGTCTCCTAATCTTTTATACTACCGTTTTACTTAATTTCTGTTTTGTGAATATTGACGGGCTTTATTTTCGAAAATTTTGCCCTGGATATTGAGAAATTGTGTTTACAGTATGTTGAGGGGAGGACGTGGACGCGGACGCGGTCGTGGATGCGGACGTGGTAATGTGAGACAGGAGGATTCATCGACTACCCCAGAATTATCGGCTAGTCAAACCGATTTCCATTCTGGAGGACAACAGGGATCAGTGAATGACAACGCAAATCCTAACATGCCGGGAGTGCTTCAACAGGTGGTTGCTCAGATAAACCAGTTCGCTTAGGTAGTTGACCGCATGCAGACGACGATGGGACAGCAGCATAACGAGAATAATCGGGGAGACAGATGGCTTACTGAGGTGGTCAAACCCGCCAAAATTTGATGGTTCTGCCGAGGCACCTACATGGGATCACTGGTTGAAAGAGTTAGAAAAGATATTTGCGGGGATTAACTGTCCCGAGGACTGGAATGTTCCGATCCCCCAGTATCTTCTGATTGGAGAGGCTTTCGGCTGGTGGGAGGCCGTTCGACCGGAGGATCATAATGCTAACTGGATGGAATTCAAACTAATGATGGAATCACAATATTGTCCTCGTCCAGTTAGAGAGGCTAGAGTCCGAGAGTTTTTCTCACCGCAGAGTTCGGAAGCATCTGTGACAGACATAATCAAGACTTTTAATCATCAGCTGACTTATGTGCGACACTTAGTCAGGACGGAGGCGGAGAAGATTTTTCATTTTGATATGCGGATGAAGCCGGAGATTCAGCAGTACATGTCCGGATTCGAGTGTACTACCTTGCGACAGTATCAGGACAAAGCGCTAGACAACGACATGAAAGAGGCGGCGGTGGAGAGATCGATGGAGGCAAAGAAGCAGAAAGTGTCTGGCAACTTCTCGAAAAAAAAGAGTAGCGGGCCCCGCAAGGGCCAGTCTTCATTTTATTCGTCTAAGAAACCTCCGCATCCTTCTCGAGGTGGAAAGAAGTTCCGGACAACATCAGCAGTTTCGGACGCATCAAAGAAGTGTTATAATTGTGGTCGAGCAGGGCATATTCGACGTGATTATCCCGTTCCTTCTGTGACTTATTTCGAATGTGGGCAAGAAGGGCACCGTGCGAATTTTTGCGGAAATGTGACCAGATCATTTGGTAATCGCACTCCAGCGCCAGTTCCGAAAGAGATGAGTGTGAACCAGACGCAGCAGAGTGGGTTTCAGCAGCAGAATATTGGGAAAAGAGAGGTGTTCAGTGCTGGGTCCGTTCCCCCATGCCTGTGCGAGATGAGGAAATCTAACGATCAGAACACTGCTATTTCATCAGGTACGATTTATATCCTTTTGCAACCAGTTAGTTTCTTATTCGATTAAGGAGCTACACATTCTTTCATATCATTGAACTGTGTTAATCGTTTGAAAATTTTGTGTTTATTTGATTGTGAGCCTTATGTTGTGGGTTTGCCGAGCGGAGAGAGAATTGTGGGAACCTTAGAAACTAGAAATTTTCCAGTGTCTATAGGAGGGAGAGATTGGCCATCGAATCTTATTGTAGTCGACATACATGGTGATGATTTAATTCTCGGAGACGATTGGCTCAACCGTTATGGAGCTATTTTGAATAACCGAAAGAGAGTCATTTCTATCATTACCGAAGGAGTAGAGCTCTCATCTTCTCAGATGTATTCCCTGACGAACTACCTGGGTTACCTCCGAGGAGAGAAGTAGAGTTCAACATCGAATTAGAGCCTGGAGCCGCTCCTATTTCCAGATCACCATACCGTATGGCGCCAACCGATATGTATGAATTAAAGAAGCAACTGGAGGAATTATTGCAGAAGTGTTACATTCAACCTAGTGTTTCTCCTTGGGGAGCGGCTGTTCTCTTTGTCCGAAAGAAAGATGGATCCCTTCGATTATGCATTGATTACAGGGAGCTAAACAAGGTGACGATCAAGAACAAGTATCCTATACCTCAGATCGACGACTTGTTTGACCAACTGTAGGGGGCCAGAGTATTCTCTAAGATCGATTTGCGATCAGGGTACCAATAGTTGATAATTAAGGAATTAGGCATACCGAAATCTGCTTTTAGATCCCGGTACGGACACTATGAATTCATGGTGATGCCAT
This sequence comes from Orobanche coerulescens, assembly GCA_033398695.1. Lineage (NCBI taxonomy): Eukaryota > Viridiplantae > Streptophyta > Magnoliopsida > Lamiales > Orobanchaceae > Orobanche > Orobanche coerulescens. The sequence continues at coordinate 53,503,006 of CM065808.1, read as the reverse complement.
TCGGACTCACCAATGATCCTGCGGTATTCATGAAATTGATGAATCGAGTATTCTTAGAATACTTGGATAAATTTGTGGTAGTCTTCATCAATGACATCTTGATCTATTCCAAAGACACAGAGGAGCATGCTAAGCATTTGCGTGTTGTTTTGAGCACCTTGAGGAATGAACAGCTTTATGCGAAACTTTCTAAATGCGAGTTCTGGCTTAGGGAAGTAACCTTCCTTGGGCATGTTATATCTGCTGACGGAGTACAGGTGGACCCGAAGAAAGTCGAAGCAATCTTGGAATGGGAATCTCCTAGTAACGTGAAAGAAGTTCGAAGCTTTTTAGGACTTGCTGGATATTATCGCCGTTTTGTAGAGGGATTTTCCAAAATTGCTTGTCCGCTCACTCAGCTGTTACAGAAAACTCAATAGTTCACGTGGAATGAGAAATGCCAGGCCGGTTTTGAGGAACTTAAGAGAAGACTGACGCTGTTGTTGCCCAAAATATTATCCGGAGATAGATATTGCGGGAATGGATGGACAACAAACAAAGTTGTGAGAGCACGTCCGTGGGAATGGAAATAACACAAGATTTGTCGGGTTTGTTAGGCTCGGGCTTGAATGCTCTCGCGAGATGTTATTAATACGAATACGTTTGAGTACAAATATTAATGTAAGAATGCGATTACAATGAGTGTAAAAGATCCTAGTTATCTAGCTCTTGAGCGAAGCTCTGTGTGTTCTTGTACTTGTTTCTGCCGACCGTATTACGGGTTAAGAGGTCTCGAGAGTGAGAGAGAAAGATGTCTGAAGTGTATAGCGTTGCCAAGAGAGAAAGCCAATTTGTGAGCTGAACTTCTGAACCCTTTTTCCGCTGCTGGAGGCTTCCTATTTATAGGACTGGCCGAAGCTGGGCGATCGCCTTTCCTGCATTATAATAAGGGGGCGATCGTCTTGCAGCACGTGTGTTGGTTACTTTAAAGTCCACGGCTGCTGCTGGCAGCCAGCTGTGCGGTCCAATGAGGAGCTTGCATGCGTCCTGAGATGTTGTCCCGGGTGGTCCCACTTTGCACCTTTCGGCGGGTTTGTCGGTAGGTGAGATTGGTGACAGGTTGTGGTCAATGATCCATATCCTGCGGCGCCTTTTCCGGATCTGCACATGTGTGACTCTGTTCGAGCTTTGTCTTTCGCCGACTTAGACATGCTGGTTTTGCTTGGCAAGAGGCGGTCGGCATTGGCCGGGCACTAGAGTCGGTCGCCAGGTGCCATGAGACGATCGCCTTAAATGTCGATCGCTCGGCACTGGGACTTGACTTGGGACCCTCAATCGGTCAATCTGCCTTGGTCTATTTGGCTCTGGCTCGGTCGCCCGGTCTTTGTACCGATCGCCTGTTGAGATGTATAAATCTCGACAAAACAATTGCCCCCCAGCTTGCTCCGATGTTGAAGACATGGGGTGAGGTGGTTCTGGCTATCGTTGAGGATAAAGAAGGGCGATCCGTTGTGCGGACTTTGTCTTGGATTTTGGGCGATCTGATCGCTTGGCGAGCTATCTTCGGTCTTGTACCTGTAATTTTCAAATTTGCCGATCCCTCGTGGAGAGCTGATTGTTCCATAGTTGAGGAACCGTGCATAGTCGTGGAGTTCGATGGACCGAGCTCCATGACCGTGTCTTATGCGCGCGCGACATTCCAACTGTAGGTTTGTCTCGTGACTCATTTTATTGTGAGGGTCCTCCGTTAGGCTGCGCCTCGCCTCGTATTTAAACGAAGGGTGTGCGGTCTTGTCCTGGAGGAGTTCTTGCGCGGGGCGTCATCGGATTAATCGACTCCACATCCACGGTTGTTTGGCAATCCTCGACGGTATACGTTGTGACGGGGGTAGGGACGCGTCGCATTGTCCGGGTTCACCAAGTTAGATGATGAACCTTTGAGGGCGGGCGAGCGTGTCTACTGATTTGTTTGGAGAGTCCTTCGGCTACGCCCGCCTCGTATTTAAACGAAGGGTGAGCGATCGCAGCCCAAAGGAACATTGCATGGCCGAAGCAGTCGTTTCCATCGACCACCAGGACCATGGCTGCACTCTTCTACCTCGGATCGTCATGTTAGATGTCGATCCTCGACATTATACATTGTGCGGGGGAGGCGATCTCGTGCCTTAGCCCATCATGTTAGATGATGAACTGTAGATGGCGAGCGAGTCATTCATTTTTGGGAGATGTTGTTTGATTCTGGCGACCGGGTTGGAAGACTGGTGATCGTCGTTCGTCCGCCGATTGCGTTACTCATAGGTGGAAAAGTAACATTTGCCTGGCCAAAAAGTCTGCGGCCTTAGTGCGGAAGATCGCGTAGGTCGGGTGGATATCCTTCGTAAGATGCCTGAACATAGGCGAAAGACCATTGAATCCCCCTAGGACCGAGTATAGGGCGATCTCGTCGCTTACGGGCTCACCGTTGAGGATTATCTCGTCCACCCGATCGATGTAGTCTGCATCGGACTCGTCTTCCCCCTACCTGATTTTCATTATGCGGTAGGGGACTTCTGGTCGAGCGACCTTGGCGGCGAAGTACGACGTGAAGTTGTTCGCCAGTTGTTCAAAGGAACTGATGGATCGAGGTGGCAATGAGACGTACCACCTATGGGCCAGGTCGCCCAGCGTTAGCGGGAACATTCAGCATCGGGTCGCGTCTGATGCCCCACATCCGGTCATGTAGATCCGGAACTTGATCAGGTGAGTCTCGGGGTCCGACCTCCCCTCATACAAAGGTGTTTGCGGAGGAGCGATCCTACGCTGCACGGGGGCGAGCTCGATGTGGACCGCGAGTGGCTCGCTCGGCCCGGCGATCTTGCTATTGGTGCTTGCCCCAGTTTCTAGGAGCGCCTTCATGTCGTCGAGCTGGCGTTGCATCGCGGCTATCGCTGTAGCTTGGTCGCTCGTGGTTCGGCTTCCGGAGCAGGAGCTGAGGCGACCGTGTACCGATCTCCTGACCCTGCGGTAGGCGATGAGGTCGTCGCTGCCGATCTCGGTTCTTTGGCAAGGAGCCAGATCGTTGGCCTGCCTTCCGGGAGTTGGGTATGCCGAACTCCTGGTAACAGATTCGGGCTCCGTCGTCTCATGGCTGGGACCAGAATGCCCCGGTCGCCACGATGGGTCGCTTCCTAGGCGGCTGAAGACGGAGGTGTCCCGCCTTGCAAGTGCCTTTTCTTGCGAATCGGGACCTCCTGGCGATCGCTCGGACAGTAACCCTTGAACTTCCTTTTGCTCACGCGGCGGATGACTGAGGGGGTTATAGCGGGCGCGTCGAATGCTCTCTGTCGCTCCCGTAGGATGGCCAGGGCCTCTTCGATCTGTTCTGCGGTTTGGAACTGATCGAGCGAGAGGCTTGGGCCGTCCCTCGAGGGCGGGATCGAGAGTCTCGGGTCTTCGCGGCTACCCTCTGCCATAGGCTGGATCTCGGATTAACACGGAACGAGGCGTCTGGCGGATCGGCCAGCGGCTCTCTTCGAAGTGGAGGCAGAAGTCATGATTCTGAAAGCTTTCTCTGAAGAACAGTGAGTGTTTCTTCAGGTATATGCCCCGGAGGACAGTTAGTGTTCTTCGAGATGGTCGGAGTAAAAATGAAGGTTAAGATGCCCTTCCTCTAGCGCCAATTGTTGTTGCCCAAAATATTATCCGGAGATAGATATTGTTGGAATGGATGGACAACAAACAAAGTTGCGATAGCATGTCCGTGGGAATTGAAATAACATAAGATTTGCTGGGTTTGTTAGGCCCGGGCTTGAATGCTCTCGCGAGATGTTATTAATACGAATACATTTAAGTACAAATATTAATGTAAGAATGCGATTACAATGAGTGTAAAAGATCCTAGTTATCTAGCTCTTGAGCGAAGCTCTGTGTGTTCTTGTTCTTGTTTCTGCCGACCGTCTTACGGGTTAAGAGGTCTCGAGAGTGAGAGAGAAAGATGTCTGAAGTGTATAGCGTTGCCAAGAGAGAAAGCCAATTTGTGAGCTGAACTTCTGAACCCTTTTTCCGCTGCTGGATGCTTCCTATTTATAAGGGGGCGATCGTCTTGCAGCACGTGGGTTAGCTGCTTTAAAGTCCGCGGCTGCTGCTGGCAGCCAAGTATGCGGTCCAATGAGGAGCCTGTACGCATCCTGAGTTGCTGTCCCGGGCGGTCCCACTTTGCACCTTTCGGCGGGTTTGTCGGTAGGTGAGATTGGTGACAGGCTGTGGTCAATGATCCATGTCCTGCGGCGCCTTTTCCGGATCTGCACATGTGGGACTCTGTTCGAGCTTCGTCTTTCGCCGACTTAGACATGCTGGTTTTGCATGGCAAGAGGCGGTCGTCATTGGCCGGGCACCAGAGTCGGTCGCCAAGTGCCAAGAGATGATCGCCTTAAATGTCGATCGCTCAGCACTGGGACTTGACCTGGGACCCTCAATCGGCCAATGTGCCTTGGTCTATTTGGCTCTGGCTCGGTCGCCCAGTCTCTGTGCTGATCGCCTGTTGATATGTATAAATCTCGACACAACAAGCGCCTATACTAGCGTTACCAGATGGAATTAATGGATTCATGGTGTATAGCGACGCTTCAAATCAGGGTCTGGGATGTGTGTTGATGCGAAAGGATAGGGGTTATTGCCTATGCCTCTCGACAGTTGAAACCGTACGAAGTTAATTACCCGACTCATGATCTGGAGTTAGCAGCTGTGGTCTTTGCTTTGAAAATTTGGCGACATTGTTTATACGGCACTCATTGTCAGATCTTTACAGATATTAAGAGCCTCAAGTATATTTTCAGTCAGAAGGAATTAAACATGAGGCAGAGAAGGTGGCTGGAATTGATCAAGGATTACGACTTGGAAATCCTCTATCACCCGGGTAAAGCAAACGTAGTAGCTGATGCACTGAGCCGTAAACCTGTTTCTCTTCAAGTTTTGGAAGCACTTACGTCCCAAACCAGCATTCAACGAGAACTGATCCGCGAAGGGATTGAAGTATGGTCACCAGGAATCCAAGGGAAACTATACGTGATGGAACTAACTTCGTCACTAGTCGAGGAAATCAAATCTAAGCAGTTGAACGATTCTCTGATTCTTCGGTTATATGACGAAGTAAAGAAAGGAAAGGCCCCAGGATTCGTGATACAAGATGATGGAGTTCTGAGATTTCAGGGTCGACTCTGCATTCCTGATGATGATGTTTTGAGACAGACAATTCTGAAGGAAGCTCACAGTGTGCCCTATTCTATTCACCCGGGCAGCAGTAAGATGTATAAGGATCTAAAACAAAACTTCTGGTGGGGAAATATGAAGAAGGACATAGCATAATACATTTCAAAGTGTTTGACTTGTCAGCAGGTTAAGATTGAACATCAGCGGCCTGCCGGAATGTTGAAGCCACTTCCGATCCCTGAGTGAAAGTGGGAGGATATGTCGATGGATTTCATCACCAATATGCCAAGGACAAAGACGGGAATGAACATGATTTGGGTTGTAGTTGATCGATTAACCAAGTCGGCTCATTTCCTAGGAATTAAAGACACTTGGGGACCCGAGAAATTGGCGCCAGTATTTATTGCGGAGATAGTCCGATTGCATGGTACACCGAAGACCATTATTCCGGATCGAGATGGTCGCTTCGTATCCCACTTTTGGAAGGCAGTTCACATGGCTTTGGGAACCGAGCTGAACTTTAGCACGGCTTATCATCCTCAGACCAACGATCAGTCCGAAAGGACTATTCAGACAGTAGAAGACATACTCAGAGCTTGTGCCTTGGATTGGTAAACTGATTGGGAAGTACACTTGCCATTGATTGAATTCACACATAACAATAGTTGGCATGCTTCTATTAAGATGGCACCATTTGAAGCTTTGTACGGGAGAAGATGCCAATCACCCCTGTGCTGGGATGATTCTTCGGACTTGATCGGAACGGAACCGGAATTGATAGTTCGGACTCGGGAGAAGATAGCTTTGATTCGGGAAAGGCTGTTGATCGCCCAGAGTCGACCAGTCTTATGCCGATGTGCGCTGCCGCCACTGGAGTTTGAGATTGGGGACCACGTACTATTGAAGGTGTCTCCTACTCGGGGAGTTTTCTGTTTTGGGAGGAAAGGTAAGCTAAGTCCGAGATATATCGGACCATTTGAGATCCTCGAGAGAGTTGGGGATCTAGCATATAGGTTGGCTTACCGCCATCGCTGACTCACGTTCACAATATGTTCACGTATCCCAATTGCGGAAGTATGTACCAGATCCCAGTCATATTATTGATTTCGGCAAAATCGAGATAGCTAATGACGGCACCTTCGAAGAGAGACCAATCAAAATACTCGAAAGTCGGATCAAGCAATTGAGGAATAAAACAATATCCTTGGTTAAGGTGCAATGGTCACAACACGGAGTCGAAGAGGGCACGTGGGAAACGGAAGATGGTATGAAGTCTAGATACCCGGAGTTATTTTCATCTTAAGTTTCGGGACGAAACTTCTTTTTAGGGGGAGAGGATGTAATACCCGAGATTCTAATGTGTATTTTGAACATTGTGACATTGTATATGTTGTATTTGATCTGAGTATTATCCAGCGTACTTCATGATCCGGTGTTGTTGAGCGTATGATTTCATGATTGTGTTCAAAATTGTAATTTTTGCACTTGTAGCGCACGCTAACGACTAGGCGTAGTGTACGCTAATTTGGGTTCGTAGCGCATGTTGTGTATGAACCTTAGCGCGCGCTATACGTAGTCAACTTGATTAAGACAGGGTGGTAGGTGAGATTGTAATACCCGAGATTTATGATGTGTATTTGAACCTCGTGATACTGTATTTATTTCATTTTGATCCGAGTATTTTCCTCCGTGTTTCATGATCCTGTGTTGTTGAGCGTATGATTTCTTGCATGTTGATCATACTTGCATTTTTTGTGCACTTGTAGCGCACGCTAACATCTTATCATTAGCGCGCGCTAATTGAGTTAGCTAGCGCACGCTACGTATGAGTTGTAGCACGCGCTACACATAGTCAGCATGATTGAGACAGGTTGGTAGGTGAGATCAGGCCGCGGATTTCGTTGGGTTTATGTCGGGATGAACCTGGATGGCTTTCTGGGAAAGTCGAGTCAACAGTGTTTAGCGCACGCAAGTCTTACGAGGCTAGCGCACGCTAAGTCTAGTAAAGTGAGGTCAGTGAACTTTCGTTCAGTTGTTAGCGCACACTATAAGTAGTTGTTAACGTATGCTAATAGTTGATTTTAGTGCACATAAGGCTGTTTAGCGTACGCTATGCCGAGACCCGTCAGAGACAGTAGGCTGATAGCCCGTTAGCGCACGCTAATTTGAAGGAGTAGCGCGCGCTAATAACCCTTTTCTATAAATAGGACAGCACCCATCTTCATTTTTCAGTTTTCACCACTTTGCATACTCGATTTTTGAGACTTTGAGATTTATTTCCTCCATCCAAATCCTGCATACCATCCTCCTAATATCACCATTGAAGACAAAGGGGCTTTGAGGATCAGTGTTCTAGATTTTGGGCTTAGAGTTCATCAAGTTATTCCAACTTATCCTTCCGTTTAAGGTATGTTACGATTCACCAAGCTAGAATTTATGTTCTTAGCTGTGCTTTGAGCTTGCTTCGGAAATCATTGGACTAGTGAAACATCTTTTGAGTCCAGCACCATATTTTTTTTGAAGATTAGAACCCGATTATACCTTGCTTTTACCTCGTTGTTAAGAATGTTGATCGAGACTTGATGAATAAAAACTTTAGGATGTAGTATCCTTACCTCGTTGGAATCATGAGCATGATTTTAGTTAGATTCTATGAATTCCTTTGATTTTCCACCGATGAAATTCATGTTTACTAGGGGTATTTGTTTTGACAATATTCTTCATCTTCTTGAGGTTGATGAATCGGCCATATCATTGAACTCAACCCGGATCACCGTAGTATCATTTTCCTTGTGTAATACTTGGGCATGCTTGTCATCTTGAGTAACATTTGTGGTGAAATCATAATAGCCGGACATATGAGAATTTGGAATTGAACCCCATATTTAAACCCGAAATCTTTAATATCTTGTAAACCATTGAAATCATAAACATCAGCACTTCACCTCCGAAATGATCGTTCAACTCTCATGAAGGGTATTATCATTTCCGGTTCAGCTCTTATTTAGTATACTAACCACGAACCGGCCTTACGTCACTATTTTACGATTCTAATAAAAGTTGTTCGGTGATCGTACGTTAGTATCGAGTAGTATGTTAAGTTCCTTGTATCTCTTTTTGAACAAGGTCCGAGCCTTGCATAAGGGGTCGATCGAGGGGCGGTGGCATACGGACGCGTGACATTCGTTGGAGTATTTTATTCTTGCCTATGGCCAAAAGCTCTAGATATGCAATCTGCCTGAACCACTTAGCGTACGCTACGTACTCTACGTAACGTGCGCTAAGCCTGCCTGTTAGCGTACGCTATCGTCTAAGTCTAGCGTACGCTAGCCATGGACTGACAGTTCTCTCTGATCAGCCGACTGACTCGACTGATAACATAACGTACGTTACGTACCAAACGTAGCGTGCGTTAACTTATTCCCGATAGCGCACGTTAACTTACGTATGTTAGCGTGCGCTAACCGTGCATGGCAGATTACTACTGGCAGAAAACTTGATCTAATGGTGATGAACTTATGAATTCTATGGTGATAATACATGTCATCCCCATGCATATCATGCTCATAAGGTTTTGTGAAAGTTCTATATGAATTAAACGACTACGAGATACAAGGTTACGTATAATCATCACAACACCATAATTCATCTTTGATCTTCAAGGAATATCCTAAGTTCAATCCGTTATATGTCCCAAAACGTATGATTACTTTATGTAAAGGCATAAGAACTTTGAAAATCTCCATATACTAGTTACAAATCGGTTTGAAGCTTCAGAATATGCTAGGAGTTCAAACACTAAGAGGTTCAATGGTTTATACGATGAATAAGTACAGAAACATCGAAAATATCCTTCTAACACATGATGTTCGACTACTTATGAATCTAACTGACTAGGTAAATCCCAAAACATGATCAAAAACGTCCCTCAGAATACTACTAATATTGGTGAAGAATCACCTACCTCAAAGTAGTGAAGAACAAGGAGGAAATTCGAAGCAATCCAACGCCGAAGGCTTGAACACCAATCCCCAATGATCTACAATCTTCAACACGAGCTAGGATGCCGGCAAGAAGTGTTTAGGATGAAGAGAGTGACTTTCTAAGTTCAAGAATTCGGATGGGGGAGTGAAAAGTCTGAAAATATGAAAAAGGATGTTGTCCTATATATAGAGAATGGTTATTAGCGCGCGCTAGTCCATAATCATAGCGTGCGCTAACGGCTATTTGAAACGTTACTGATTTCACTGTACTCAGCCTTTAGCGTGCGCTATCCTCATATGAGTAGCGTGCGCTAACGCGTTGACTTAGCTTTTTCCCGAAAGCCGTCCAGGTTCATCCCGACACATTCCGACCAAGATCCCCGGCCTGATCTCACCTACCAACACGTCTCAATCATATTCACCACATATAGCGTGCGCTAAGGTTCCTTCACAGCGTGCGCTATGGCTCCAAGTTAGCATACGCTACACTTAGTCGATAGCGTGCGCTACATGCGCAGAATCACAATTTAAAATCACATTCATGAAATCATGCGCTCAACAATACCGGATTACGAAATACGCAGAATAATACTCAGATCAAAATGCAATAATTACAATATCACAAGTTCCAAATACATAGCAGAAATCTCGGGTATTACATCCTTCCTCCCTAAAAACAAGTTTCGTCCCGAAACTTAAGATGAAAACAACTCTGGATATCTAGTCTTCATACTGTCCTCCGTTTCCCAAGTGGCCTCTTAAACTCCGTGCCGTGACCTGGATTGATAGGCAATCGTTCGACTTGAGATGAATTCTATATCATTTATTTTGTTAAGGTTCGAGCTTGCTACGATTGATCGAAGGAGGCGGCCTTCGAGTGTGTTGAGATCATTGAAGTGTTTCGTTCTTGCCATCTTCGAGGCAAGTATCGTAATGTGTTAATATTGGTATTTTTGAGCATGCGTGTGGTTATTCATGTTGTTGAACATGAGATTTATTTCGTTGAATTGTCATGATATTCGTTATCTAGTATTTGTATGTTCATGTTGATGGACATAGCGATTTGGCATATATGTATGCATGAGGTGTGTTTGGGTTTGTTGTACGATCTATGCTGAGGGCGCTGGATCGGATGTCCACCTCGTGTTGGTCCGACGGGATCATCTTGGGATCTAGGCTGAGGGCGCTGGATCATTGGACGGGTTATTTCCACCTCATGTTGGTCCGAAGAGATCATCTTGGGATCTATGCTGAGGGCGCTGGATCATTGGAATACCCTTGCTGTGTTAATGGAATATTGTGGATTCGTATTATCGGATTCCGGTAGCGGAAGTCCGTGTGGTGTATCTTGTTATGTATTGTTGATGCATATTTGATTCATTTAAATGATACTTGTACTAGCATCGTTTGCTAACCCCTTCGGGGGTGGACATTTCTTTTGGATGTTCAGGTAGCCGAGGAGCAGGGAAACAGCCACAGTACCGATGTGACGACGAAGGGGTTCAGTGATGTTTGTTGTTGTTGGTGATTTGTTTTTCTTGGTTTGATTTCAGTACTCGAGTACGCGTGTCTTATTAATATCATTTCGATATGGTTGTATTAATTACTCGTTGAACCAGTTGGAGCGGTTTTGTAAACTTGAATTCCCGTGGTATTGATGTCTTATATTTACATTTCTTTTATTTAGTCTTGTAAATCCTTACTTAAAGGGTTTACGGCGCTGTAATTATTCCGAATATCTCGGGGTGTTACAATAACCGCCAACCACCCGCGTCGCCGCTACCTCCGACCTAGAAAGTATCAAGACGCTTTACTTGAATCCCCTCTAAATCCAAAGACGACGCTACTATCACCCCACTGACACTCTGTTTAGTCGCTCGATTCACCTATCCCAGATGCGATTGCAGTCCAGAACCCAGCTCGCCAGTTCGGCCCGACCACGCCCATCCTGGGTCCAACCCATTTCTGCCTAGCCTATGCTCGGCCCGCTGCTTGCCCAGCCCCTTGTGCCGGGCCTGACTCGTTGCTGCCTTAGTCCGACCCGGTTTTTAGTACCCGCTTCACCAAATCAGATTTTTCTCTCCGAACCGAAGTAAGGTACACTAGTATGAACTCTACTATCTGTAATGTGTGCAAAGTTACAAGCTTCAATTAATTTTCTTGCATATCTATATCCATAAATTTGTTAAATTTATGCCTCCTTAACCAATTAAAGCATGATGCATTAATAATAATTAAATCAAAGTTAATTGCTTAAAGCAAATTGATTTATAAGTAATTAACGTGAACTAACTTATATTGTGGTATAAGAAACTTACTTGATTGCATAATATGTGTACAAATATATTCCTAGGATTATGTGTCAATATCTATAAATATGCATATACCTTGCATGCATTTATAGATATGTCATGCAAATTATGTATCATCATTAGTAGAATTTAGAGAGCGTTGTTCTATTACCTATAATGATTTAAAACATGATAAGGTAATTCCATGGGTAATCCTCAAAAGCATCAAAAGTAATTTTGACCATATCTTGATTCGAAAAATAATAATAACACTCCCATTATCAAAATTTTATCATGAAAAATACTAATGGTATATTGTGAAAACTCATATTCTTTTTTTTCTTGTGTCAAGATAGCTGATCCAACTCGTCGCAAATTTGATATTTTGGACTCATAATGGCTAGAGTGTCATAGATGAGTCTCCGACGTCGAGACCATATTTATTGCTAAGGAATATAGTGCCACAATCTTTGATACTGCAGCTGAAGCACCGTCTGACAAAATCAAAGCTAGTACACTAATGTTGTAGTACAACACAAAATTGTAATATACATTTGTCATTTTTGCACTGTTGTACGGTTGGTATTTGTATTGTATTATTACATTAGGTGATTATATTGGATTGTTGTTCTTCTTACTCAGTTCGTGTATTGAACGTGGCTGGAAACTGTTTGTGACTAATTTTGTATTGTATCACTAGATGACAGTTACAGTCGTATAAATGGGACTTACGACTATTATACATTGGAGATACGACCATATGAAGGTTAGTGTATGGTCGTATATGTGTGTTGCATTATTGGTCTTTGATATAGCATTATGGCCATATATGTTGGAATACGACCGTATATGTGAAAGTTATGGTTATATATTGTAGGATATATGCTTGTATTTTGACTACTAGGATGTAATATCCGGATTTATTATTGTGTATTTCATCTGTTGTTGAACCATGTATTATTCGAAATTGTGATCTCGATAATTGGAGTATGTTATTCCTCGTATTTGTATCCTTGTGCATGAGTATAGCAACATATAAATTTTCTCCAGCAAACACGTGATAACGTACGCTAAGAATGTAGCTTAACGTACGTTATCGGCTAAAACTAGCACATGCTACGAATGAGGAATTGCGTGCGTTAGGCAGTTAATTATTGAGCTAGGCGGCTAGCACATGAGCCGACCAGACATGGGTCCAGATAAGATTCCCGCGGGTGAACCTGAACAGTTTTGGAGTCAACGCTAATTAGCGTGCGCTAAGGGAAGTATGATAGCGTGCCCTAATCAGCTATCGTGCAGAAACTTTATATAAGGGACAACACTCCATTTCTTCTTGTTCCCTTCACTCATCCTCATTTCTTGAAGTCCGGAGAACCATCCCTCCTTCTTAAACTCATATAGACCACCTCCAGTTAATCACTGAAGATTGGATGTCACTTGTGATTGATCATTGGAGTGGAGAAACATCTTGATTTGGTAAACAAGCAACCGGAGTCGGATTCTACTTATTGTCTCAGTGTTTTCTTCATCTCAAGGTATGTTATACTACTTCCAACCTTGAATTCGTGTTCTTAAGGATATGAAGATCATACCATCAAGATATTGAGTTCCATTGATGGATTATCCAAACAACATCATGTTTAGAAGTTAGAATGTTTATGCTAAAGATATATCATTGAAAACATCATGATTAGAATCCTACCACATCGAATGATGAGAGAAATATTCAGAGATTGATTATCCGTACTGATAATGTTACCCTATTGATCGTAGATGTAAATTTGATGTCACTTTTGTTAGAAGGACTTATGAAAGAATCATAGAAGATTTCATCCTTTCATATAAGTTGGAATTGTTAGTTCATCTTCCTGGTTAAATCGGGATGTAATGATGATATTGGAATCTAGTGCATCAACCTTAAGAACACCAAACTTCGCATGAGAATTGTAATCAAGATGGAATATGGTGTTGTGATAATTATACGTATCCTTGTATCTCGAAGATGTTTGAATCCGTGAAATCATTCGTAATCAGATGAACGTAATATGTATGGAGATCACGTACATTAATCACTGAAGATTCCATAAGGTTCATCACAATTAGAACAGTCGACTGCCCAGGGAAGAACTGTCATACATGATTAGCGTGCGCTAAAGCTTTATGGTTAACGTGCGCTATCGGGCATAAGTTAACGTACGCTACACTTGGAACGTAACGTGCGTTAAATTATCAGACGAGTCAGTCGACTGATCAGTGAGGTACTGACAGTGCTTGGTTAGCGTACGCTAGACTTCATATTTTTGCGTGTGCTAACGAGTTGCCTTAGCGTACGCTACATAGGATACGTAGCGTGCGTTAAGCAATCCAGGCAGATTATGATTTATGAACTCCCGACCATAATTTAGATTGTTAGACATTTGTACGACGTGTGATAAATTCTATATTATTTCTGTTGTTAAGGTTCAAGCTTAGCAACGTGATTGATCGAAGGGGACGACCTTCGAGTGTCTTGATATTCGTGGAAACTTTATCCTTGTCATGGAACTGAGGCAAGTACTTTAATTAGAATTGTATATATTGTAACAGTTATGCTGTGATTGTATTATGAACATGTGTTGTGATTAAATGTCCACCATGCGTTGATCCGATTGGAATCATCATGGGAATCTATAGCTATGTGCGCTGGATCATTGGACAGGTAGTTCCACCATGCGTTGGTCCGACGGGATCATCATGGGAATCTATAGATGTGTGCGCTGGATCGTTGGAATACCATCAGTATGTCGAGACTGTTATGATGTTATATGTGTTGTTATTTCTCGTTGGAGAAATTTGTTATGATTATTGTTGATTACATCATTGTTGTACGATTATTGTACTTATACTAGCATCGTTGTGCTAACCCCTTCGGGGGTGAAAATTTGTCTATGTTCAGGATCCAGGAGAGCAGGGAAACAACCACTGGAGTTGCACGACGACGAGGGTGTAGAGTGATGTTCCATCCGGGTGTAATTGTCTGTTGTTTGTGTTACTTTTAATAAGTACTCGAGTACGTTGTCGTTGTAATAAATGATTTCGGTGATGTTTTTCCTTTGGATATTGTATTTTTGGTATTGATTCAGAACTGTTATATTCTTAAGTCAATTACTTGTATATGTTGGTATCGGTTATCATAGTTTCTTTCCTTCTGTCTTGTAAATTCTTATGTAAAGGATTTACGGCACTGTAATATTCCTTAATATATCGGGGGTGTTACAGAATATGGTATCGGAGCAAAGATTATGTATATCTTGGCCATTGGGTTTAATAGGGGTCATATATCTCTTTTGAAGTAACCGGTCGTGAATAACATCACTGTACTGCCTACGTCTTCGTGCGGGCGGTGGTTGTAAGTTCCTAAACTCTATCTCGTCCTTTACATGTTATACTTCTTTGTACTTGAGCATTTGAACGGTATTGTTTCCTGTATATTGAGTATTTATGCTTACAGTATGTTGAGAGGCGGACGCGGATGTGGTCGCGGTCGCGGACGAAGGAATGCTGAAAGAGAAGCTTCGCCTTCTAATCAGGCCAGCCACAGCTCAGGCGAGCCACAGAGATCTATTAATAATGAACCGGAACCTGCTGTGCCTGAAATACTTTGTCAGGTGGTGAACCAGATGACTCATTTCGCCCAAGTCGTGGACCGAATGCAGGTGGCGGTAGGATTACAACAGGGAGATGGACAACAAGGATCCCAGACATGGGGAATTGAGGCGACCGATGGCTGCAAGAGGTGGCAAAGATGCAACCACCCAAATTCGACGGCCTTTCTGAGACACCAACATGGGATCACTGGTTAAAGGAACTGGAGAAAATTTTTGCCCGAATTAATTACCCAGACGACCAGAGAGCCTCTATTGCCCAGTACTTTCTGGTAGGGGAAGCGTCCGAGTGGTGGGAAGCCATCCGGCCTATAGATCATGATGCTGATTGGACAGAATTTAAATTGATGATGGAAGCTCAGTACTGCCCTCGTCCTGTAAGGGAAGCCAGAGTTCGGGAATTTTTCTCCGCACAGCCATCAGACAAGCCAGTATCCCAGAAGATTAAGATGTTTAACCAACAGATGGCGTTTGTTCGACACCTGGTCAGAACAGACGCGGAAATGATGATCCATTTTGATATGAGGATGAAACCAAAAATCCAGAGGTACATGTCCGGCTTTGAATGTACCACTCTTCGTCAATATCAGGATAAAGCATTGGCGTATGAGATCAAAGAAGTAGCGATGGAAAAGTTTGTAGAATCCAAGAAGCAGAAAGTCTCTGGTAGTTTCACAGAGCACAAGAGCAGTGGGCCCTGCAAGTCCTAGTCATCCTTTCACTCTTTCAAGAAATCTCTGCACCCATCTAAGAGCGGAAAGAATTTCGGAGCAGTGTCAGCCATGACGGATACATCTAGGAAGTGCTTTAACTATGGTCGTCCAGGCCACCTTTGGCGTGATTGTCTCCGTACTCCAGTTACATGTTTTGATTGCGGGTAGGAAGGGCACTGTGCGATATTTTGCAAGGATGCCACAAAGTTGAATGGAAACTGTACATCTCAGCCAGCTCAAAAGGAAGCAAGTAATCAGCAGATGCAGCAAAGTGTTCAACTGGCTCAGAATTTCGGTCGAGGCCGAGGCAGAGGACAGTTCGACCGCAGAGGAGCCTCGAGTGTCAGATCTTCTCCCCCATGTCTGTACAAGATGAGGAGAACAGACGATCAGGATGCTGTTGTCGCATCGTGCTCGTCGCATCCTTTCCTGCATAGCTTAGCATTTTATTCGATACAGGAGCTACGCATTCATTTATATCCTTCTCTTGTGTAAACCGTTTGAATATTTCTGGTTTTCATAATTGTGAACCTTATGTTATGGGTTTACCGAGCGGAGAAAAGATTGTTGGAAACTTAGAAACTAGAGATTTCCCTATATCATTTGGAGGCAGAGAGCGGCTCTCAAATCTGATTTGATAGAAATGCAAGGAGACGACCTGATACTCGGAGATGATTGGCTTAATCGATATGGAGCTATCGTAAACTACCGAAAGAGGAATATCTCGCTGATCGCTAACGATGGTTCCGAAATACTATTTAAAGGATGGAAACCAATATGCTCAGGAAAGATGATCAAGGCGATGAAAGTTGTCAAATTGTTGAAACAGGGTTGTACCGGATACTGGTGCTACGCAATGAAGAAAGAAGACAGAAAAGTAGAACTCTCATCCATTCCTATTGTGAACGAAATTCTGGATGTGTTTCCTAACGAATTGCCTGGACTACCTCCACAACGGGATGTGGAATTCACCATCGAGCTGGAACCAGGAGCTACATCAATTTCAAAGGCGCCGTATCGTATGGCACCGACTGAAATGTACGAGTTGAAGAAGCAACTGGAAGAGTTACTGGACAAAGGCTATATCCATCCGAGCGTTTCACCCTGGGTTGCACCAGTTCTTTTTGTCCGAAAGAAGGATGGATCGCTTCGACTATGTATTGACTATCGAGAACTAAACAAGATGACGATTAAGAACAAATATCCGTTGCCACGGATTGATGATTTGTTTGACCAGTTGCAAGGAGCAACAATATTTTCTAAAATCGATCTAAGATCAGGATATCATCAGCTGAGGATTAAGGAATCTGATGTCCCAAAATCAGCGTTCAGAACTCGCTACAGACACTATGAGTTTGTAGTGATGCCGTTTGGTCTCACTAACGCACCTGCCGTGTTTATGCAATTGATGAATCGTGTGTTCATAGAGTATTTGGACAAGTTTGTGGTTGTGTTCATTGATGACATTTTAGTTTATTCCAAGAGCCCGGAAGAACATGCGCAGCATTTGCGGATTGTATTAGAACTTTTGAGAAGCGAGCAATTATACGCCAAGCTCTCTAAGTGTGAATTCTGGCTAAAGGAAGCAATGTTCCTCGGTCATGTGGTATCAGCTGAAGGAGTACGAGTAGACCCCCAGAAAATCGAAGTAGTTATGGATTGGAAGCCTCCTAAGAATGTGAAAGAAGTCCGGAGTTTCTTAGGACTTGCTGGATATTATCGTCGATTCGTGGAAGGGTTTTCAAAAATTTCCCACCCACTTACTCGACTCCTGCAGAAAACTCAAAAGTTTGAATGCAATGAAATGTGTCAGAAAAGCCTTGATGAATTGAAGAGGAGATTAACGACAGCACCGATTTTAACACTTCCACAAGGAAATTGAGGATTCATAGTTTACAATGATGCTTCGAACCAAGGACTCGGATGTGTATTGATGCAGAATGATAAGGCGATCGCCTATGCATCACGACAGCTGAAACCTTATAAAGTGAATTACCCAACCCATGATTTGGAGCTGGGAGCGGTAATTTTCGCCTTGAAAATATGGAGACATTATCTGTATGGGACTCAGATCTTCACGGATCATAAGAGTCTCAAATACATGTTCAGTCAGAAAGAGTTGAACATGTGGCAAAGGAGATGGCTGGAGCTGATTAAGGACTACGACTTGGAAATTCTTTACCATCAGGCAAAGCGAATGTAGTTGTCGATGCACTTAGCCGCAAGCCTGTTTCTATTCATATGCTGTAGACTCTGACCTCCCAGCTCGTCATTCAACGAGAATTTATTCGCGAAGGATTGAAGTATGGTTGCAAAGAGTCCAAGGACAACTGTGTGTGATGGATGTAATACCCGTAAATTTCGATTTCTGGTAATTTTCTTTTTTTCGGCGGAAGTCCGTTTTGTCGACTCGTTTGTAACCGTTTCGTCATTCTGAGAATATTTAATTCTGCACTTTTCGACGTCCGAGTTTGTTTCGGTGTCGTTTTGTTGAGTTCCGTACTTTTTAGCGACTTTTCCGCACTTGAGTTCGATTCTTGCGAATCTCGTCCGAAACTGTTGCTTTGAGTTTCTAGTAAGTTCATTTAATGTTATTATTCATGTTGCGAGTTTTGGTTTGGTGTTTCGATCACGTATCGTATATTTCGGATGTTTTGGGCCATTTTTATAATTTCCCAAAGTTTGGGGTAATTACTCCCGTTGTCGAATTCCGACACTTCGGGTGGTCGGAATCGTGTGTTATCTTAGCTCTTAGATTCTTCTTTGCGAGTATGTCGTAACCGTACCTTCGATTTATACTCAGGTTCGGGTGTCGGGATTGTCCGGGCCATCGGAGTGGCCACGGCCGAGTCACGACCGGAGCAGGGCCTGGCCTGGCCTGGCCGAGTTACGGTCGTAAGGGCCGAGAGTTACGGCCGTATGGCGCCTGGCAGCTTCCGGACGAATGCCAGTTATGGCCGTAAGGCGTGATCGGGTACGGCCGTACGAGCGCTGGGCATCTTCCAGACGAAGGCCGGTTACGGCCGTAATGTGTGCCAGTTACGGCCGTAAGTGTCCGGCAGGTGCTGGGCAGAATTTTTGACGAATGCCGGTTACGGCCGTAAGGCCTTCCGAGTACGGCCGTAAGGGCCGAGTTACGGCCGTAAGGCACTACCGGTTACGGCCGTAACCCTGCCGGCTATATATAGCCTGGGCTCGGCCAGACTTGGTTTTTTCTCACTTTTCCTCGTTTTCTTGCGGCTATCGGACGGGTACGACGGGAAATCGAGTTCTTGGCCGATTCTAATCAATTCCAAGATGTTTTGGAAGATTCTTGTTGATTATATCATCATCCAATCCGTGTACTTCGTCGAATCAAGGTATATTTCTTGATTTTCCTTCAAGTTGACTTTTCGGAGAAATTGTTCTTGATTTCGATTCTAGTCCGATTTTGATACATCGGTTGGTGTAGTATGATGTTATTAATCGTGTTCTATGGGTTGTATATCCATATTTTGAGTTTGTTCAACTCGATTAGTGATTCGAGTGTTCTTGGGAGTTATCGAACATTGAGTGTTTGATTAAATGTCCCAATGAGTTTCCCTTCGATAGTTGTTGGGATTTCGCTTGTTTTTGGCCTCGATTCTCGTTGTAATCATGTTTTATTGTTCCTTCCGGAGGATTATAGGTGCTCGAGGATTTCCGAGTTGAATCTCGTTGGTGTTTGATGATTCGTGTGGTGTTATTCCGTCGTAATTTCGGTGCTATCGCGTTCTAGATAGTGTTCGGGAATTTGAGGGCTACCCGGCCGTATCCGTTCATTTTTCCATTGCTCGTGATATCGAGGCAAGTACCTTGTCCATACTATTCTTGTTTTGTGAATATGATAATTGGTGATCGTCTTTATGTGGTTGTTTGATTGTTTGAAATGAGTTTTCAAAAGATTCGGTTTAGACTTGTTAAAGGCTTGCTTTCAAAACGCGTGTGTTTTGTGAATGGTGTGGTTTGTGAATAACTATGTGAATTCTATGGATATGCTTGGTGTTGATGTTGCTCTTGGTATTGCGTGTGGACGTATATTATTTCATTTCGGTGCGTTGTGGATTGACGTGGTGTTTTGCTAAGTGTTTGATGCCTCTGGGCCAATTGTTTGAATATCCTTGATGTGATATGTTATTTGTGTGAATGTGTGGATATGGTTGAAGGTCTACGGTGACACATGGCACGTGATCATGTGGTCAGGATGCAACAAGTGATTGATCTAAACGTGAGAGCCTGAGATAATCTACGGTGGCACATGACATGCGATCATGTGGCCAGGATGCAACAAGCGATTGATCCAACCGTGAGATGTGTGTGATTTGTTTCGCTAGCCAGCTCGGGAGGGTCCTTCGAGTCCTCGAGTGGGATTTGTGGCTTCGTCCCGGTCCTAGGCGATGCGCGTGCGTGATTACGTTTTGTTGATTTTTATGTCCGTCGAGGACATGTGATGTTGGGCTCGGGCCCTGTGAATTGTTGTCTGTTTTCTATTTGCGAAAACAAAACCGTTGGGTTGTGACCCCTGTTGATTTTTGGAAAGAGAAGGATTCAAAAATCCTAAATTGTTTTCTATTAAAACTCTCGATGGCATTTTAAACTGTTTTATAAATTGTTTCCCTTGATTTGTGATCTTTCGGTTTTGGAATGTTTTACCCAAACTCATGCCTCGGGATGTACTTTTCGTTACGCTTGGAGCTTTGAGGATTCCTGGTTATTGCTATTCGTGGAATGTGAATTGTATGGCTCGTATTTGCACTTTGTTCTTGCACTAGCAAAACAGTGGAGTTTTGCTAACCCCCGAGTATTCGGGGGGTGGATATCTGTTTTTGCATTCAGGTTTGGGAGCATAACATAGGGTCGGCACGAATGATGATGAAATATGAACGATACTAATCACACGAGGATCCATATGATGTCTTTGGTTTAGTTATAGTCTATTTTTTTCCGCTGTAGTATTCTTTCCCATTGTACGGAAGTGTGTTGTATTCGACCCCTGCGTGGGCATGTATTGTAATTGAGTTGTATGTATTTATTGAAAGACCAAATCGGTCTACTGAGTCATTTAAGCCTTAAAGGCGTTGTTGAGTTGTTCGGTTTTGTTACCAGCCAGGTAGAATCTTGAGGAAAGGTTCTACGGCGTGTAATATCCCTGAGCGGATTGGGGGTGTTACATAAATGGTATCAGAGCTTAGGTTGTTGAAACCTAGGTTCTCGGGTCAGTGGTGTCTGTTGAGTTTTGTCTCGTCGGATTTTGTCTGACTGAGTCATGTCGCGATGCGTCGTCTGAGTTTGTTGGTCGTGATTAGTATCGTGGGCGATCATCATCTTCGTGCGACCTGTGGATGTAAGTCTCCCTTCTTTGTGTTGTGCCTCATGTGACACGAGCTCTTTTTATGATTATTTGTTAAGTGATGGAATCCTCTTATGGATTTTGATTTCTTGATATGTGGTTATTTGACCCTCATATTTCGTTCATATGAGGAGTAGCGTTGCTGGATTATGCATGTTTGACTTTATTTCTTTTATCCGCTGCGTGACTTCTTTTGAGATGGCTTTCGGTATTTTACCGACTGAGTTTTATTTCGAAAACCGATTCCCTTAACCGAGTTGTTGGCATTATCGCTTTGATCGTTTTGGCAAAATTCTAATGACGGTATTTAGTATTTTGTAAATGGCTTTTGTGAGTTTTTGAAATATTACCGTCATCGGCCTTTTTGGCGTTTTTGTAAATGGTTTTTAGCCTGGTGGGTTCCGACGCGGGACCCACGGCGCTATAAAGTTTTGTGTAATTACCTGAAATTTTTGGGCATTCTAGCCCATTGAATTATCCTTGAAAACCTTGAGTATCTTAAAAAATAAATTTCGAGATGTACTTTTAATATGAATTATTTTCTCGTGGTACATCCAAGGTGCCACAACATGTTTCAAAAATTCTTCTACCTCGAGGACCAAAATGTTTCGAGATATTTTCGATGTTTAGAAACACTTATACTTAGACCCGAGGGTCGGATATTCTGAAAGTTTTTCACTTAAAGAAAGGTGTCCTCATTTTTGTTCAAACGCAAGATGATTTTCAAAGTCTCGAAAATGATGTTTGTTCAACTTTTTGTAAAATGATACTCAAGATCAACTGGTGTTTCCAAACTGTTTTCAAAAGGTGGTTTTCGTTTTTTCTAAAACCCATCATTTCATGCTTGTGGTCGGAGAAGGTGTGTATGATGTTGGTATTATTGTTAGGGTGTTAGCCCTCCAAATTGTGATTGAATTGGTGGTGTGAACGTTGAGTCGTTCGCCACGCATATGTTTTGTTAGCCCTTTGTGGGAGGTGTCATGACGATCTTTAATGTTGTCATTTCGTGGTGACTTGCGTATTATCACACCTGTGTGAGCTGTTAAAGCTTAGGTTTGTACGTTTGTGTACATGTGTGATTATTTCATGATGTTTGTAATTATGTGCTGGTTATTGTTCGGGCCGTTAAGTTCGCCGAACGATACCGTCGTTGTTGTAGTGTTTGTGTGTGTATTACTTCACGATGGTAATCGTTGTATATGATATGTGTTATAATTCTTTGTTGTGCTGAGTTGGCATCTCCGCTATGTTGTTTTGCGGTGTTATGTTCCATTGTATCTAGCATTTGTATTTTCGGTATGCCGAGCCGAGGCATTTCAACCGTGATGTGCCGGGGGAATGTACGAGCAATTTGTCCTTCTCGTCAGTAACACATTTCGAGTGTGGACTCGAGGGACACCGAATTCAGTTTTGCGAATTGGCTACCGAGACTTTCGGAGTTCGCGCTTCAGCACAGATATCAGGATCGGCTCTAAGAGGCCCATGGGAGATTTCTCTGTCGGTTGCTTTTTGTGTTGTTACCTTGTTTCCGTTATTGTGAGTTGCGGGGACGACTTTTTTTTATAAGAGGTCGAATGTAATGTCCGTATCATTTTTGACTTCCGCATTTTCTCTCTATCAAGTCTATCGATTCGCTCGTGTTCGTTGATACTGTCTGAACTTGTTCTGTATTTCGGTTTCATCGTTCGAACGAGCTGTGATCTTGTTTTGGGTCGATCTGGTTATCGCTGTGACTTTTCCGAGTTCGGTTCGATTCTTGTGAACCTTGTTCGGAAGTAACATCTTTTGGTTCTACTTGTTCTTTTATTCGAAGTGGATCGGATTTGGAACTTCTATATTTTCGACTCTGTCGACTCGTTTATGTTCATTAACATTTTCTGAGCTTGCCCTGTCCCTTACTTTTGTTAATCGAACGAGGGTGGTATTGTTTCGGAATTACTCGTTCGTCGTTGTGACTTTTCAATTGTTATTCCCTTTCCTGTGGATCTTATGTGAGTGCGCATCTTGTTGTTTTCACCGGATCATGTTTTTTTTCTCGAGTCGAGATGTGAACCTCGGAGTTGTCGGTTGAACCTTATTGTTCTTCGTGATCCGAACATGATTATTTGATTTTTGTTGTCTTGATCGTTATGGTTCGATCGTTTGATTGTTTGATTTTTGTTGATCTCGTTTCGTGATCGTTGAAGATTCAGACTCCTTCGTAATTCCCTTAAGTTCGGGAAATTAGTCTCGTTTTCGATCTTCCCGCCCTTGGGTGGTGGAATTCCGTATTTGTTCAGCGTTTGGCTCGTGTTTTGATTGATGTACCATTGGGTTGGTCAATCGTATTGATTTTCGTTGGTTGTGTTTTGTGATTGTTCGGATAATCGACTTGATTGTATTATCTGTTTGATGACACTTGTCACTTATTGATTTTATTATGTCTCTACCGGTGGCGTTGTGTTAGTCGTCGTGGAGCGTGTTTTCACGCCGTATATTCCTTTGCGTTGCTTGTAACGTTTCGCCGATGGGTGTAAGTTACGCGTTTCTTGTGTACCTCGTTGAGTTTTCCTGGCGGGATATTGCTTCTCCCTACTTGTTTTAAGTTTCGGGACGAAACTTCTTTTAAGGAGGGTAGAATGTAATACCCGTAAATTTCGATTTCCGGTAATTTTCTTTTTTCGGCGGAAGTCCGTTTTGTCGACTCGCTTGTGACCGTTTCGTCATTCTGAGAATATTTAATTCTGCACTTTTCGAAGTCCGAGTTCGTTTCGGTGTCGTTTTGTTGAGTTCCGTGCTTTTTAGCGACTTTTCCGCACTTGAGTTCGATTCTTCGAATCTCGTCCGAAACTGTTGCTTCGAGTTTCGAGTAAGTTCATTTAATGTTATTTTTCATGTTGCGAGTTTTGGTTTGGTGTTTCGATCACGTATCGTGTATTTCGGATGTTTTGGGCCATTTTTGTAATTTCCCAAAGTTTGGGGTAATTACTCCCGTTGTCGAATTCCGACACTTCGGGTTGTCGGAATCGTGTGTTCTCTTAGCTCTTGGATTCGTCTTTGCAAGTACGTCGTAACCGTACCTTCGATTTATACTCAGGTTTGGGTTTCGGGATCGTCCGGGCCGTCAGAGTGGCCACAGCCGAGTCACGGCCGGAGCAGGGCCTGGCCTGGCCTGGCCGAGTTACGGCCGTAAGGGCCGAGAGTTACGGCCGTATGGCGCCTGGCAGCTTCCGGACGAATGCCAGTTACGGCCGTAAGGCGTGATCGGGTACGGCCGTACGAGCGCTGGGCATCTTCCAGACGAAGGCCGGTTACGGCCGTAATGTGTGCCAGTTACGGCCGTAAGTGTCCGGCAGGTGCTGGGCAGAATTTTTGATGAATGCCAGTTACGGCCGTAAGGCCTGTCGAGTACGGCCGTAAGGGCCGAGTTACGGCCGTAAGGCACTGCCGGTTACGGTCGTAACCCTGCCGGCTATATATAGCCTGGGCTTGGCCAGACTTGGTTTTTTCTCACTTTTCCTCGTTTTCTTGCGGCTATCGGACGGGTGCGACGGGAAATCGAGTTCTATGGGTTGTATATCCATATTTCGAGTTTGTTCAACTCGATTAGTGATTCGAGTGTTCTTGGGAGTTATCGAACATTGAGTGTTTGATTAAATGTCCCAATGAGTTTCCCTTCGATAGTTGTTGGGATTTCCGTTGTTTTTGGCCTCTATTCTCATTGTAATCATGTTTTATTGTTCCTTACGGAGGATTATAGGTGCTCGAGGATTTCCGAGTTGAATCTCGTTGGTGTTTGATGATTCGTGTGGTGTTATTCCGTCGTAATTTCGGTGCTATCGCGTTCTCGATAGTGTTCGGGAATTTGAGGGCTACCCAGCCGTATCCGTTCATTTTTCCATTGCTCGTGATATCGAGGCAAGTACCTTGTCCATACTATTCTTGTTTTGTGAATATGATAATTGGTGATCGTCTTTATGTGGTTGTTTGATTGTTTGAAATGAGTTTTCAAAAGATTCGGTTTAGACTTGTTAAAGGCTTGCTTTCAAAACGCGTGTGTTTTGTGAATGGTGTGGTTTGTGAATAACTATGTGAATTCTATGGATATGCTTGGTGTTGATGTTTCACTAGGTATTGCGTGTGGGCGTATATTATTTCATTTCGGTGCGTTGTGGATTGACGTGGTGTTTTGCTAAGTGTTTGATGCCTCTGGGCGAATTGTTTGAATATCCTTGATGTGATATGTTATTTGTGTGAATGTGTGGATATGGTTGAAGGTCTATGGTGACACATGGCATGTGATCATGTGGTCAGGATGCAACAAGTGATTGATCCAACCGTGAGAGCCTGAGATAATCTACGGTGGCACATGGCATGCGATCATGTGGCCAGGATGCAACAAGCGATTGATCCAACCGTGAGATGTGTGTGATTTGTTTCGCTAGCCAGCTCGGGAGGGTCCTTCGAGGCCTCGAGTGGGATTTGTGGCTTCGTCCCGGTCCTAGGCGATGCGCGTGCGTGATTACGTTGTGTTGATTTTTATGTCCGTCGAGGACACGTGATGTTGGGCTCGGGCCCTGTGAATTGTTGTCTGTTTTCTATTTGCGAAAACAAAACCGTTGGGTTGTGACCCCTGTTGATTTTTGGAAAGAGAAGGATTCGAAAATCCTAAATTGTTTTCTATTAAAACTCTCGATGGCATTTTAAACTGTTTTATAAATTGTTTCCCTTGATTTGTGATCTTTCGGTTTTGGAATGTTTTACCCAAACTCATGCCTCAGGATGTACTTTTCGTTACGCTTGGATCTTTGAGGATTCCTGGTTATTGCTATTCGTGGAATGTGAATTGTGTGGCTCGTATTTGCACTTTGTTCTTGCACTAGCAAAATAGTGGAGTTTTGCTAACCCCCGATTATTCGGGGGGTGGATGTCTGTTTTTACATTCAGGTTTGGGAGCATAACACAGGGTCGGCACGAAGGATGATGAAAGATGAACGATACTTATCACACAAGGATCCGTATGATGTTTTTGGTTTAGTTATAGTCTATTTTTTTCCGCTGTAGTATTCTTTCCCGTCGTACGGGAGTGTGTTGTATTCGACCCCTGCGTGGGCATGTATTGTAATTGAGTTGTATGTATTTATTGAAAGACCAAATCGGTCTACTGAGTCATTTTAGCCTTAAAGGCGTTGTTGAGTTGTTCGGTTTTGTTACCAGCCTGGTAGAATCTTGAGGAAAGGTTCTACGGCGTGTAATATCCCTGAGCGGATTGGGGGTGTTACAATGGAGATAACTTCATCGTTAACCGAAGAAATCAAATCTAAGCAAGTAGATGATCCTCTGATGATTCGGTTACATGATGAAGTGATCAGGGGAAAAGTCCTAGGATTTGTAATCTATGATAATGGAGTATTGAGGTTCCATAACCAACTTTGTGTTCTCGATGTCGATGTTCTGAAGCAGATAATTATGAAGGAAGCTCACAGTACGCCCTATTCCATCCACCCGGGCACCAGTAAGATGTATAAGGACCCAAAACTGAACTTTTTGTGGGGCAACATGAAGAAAGATGTAGCGGATTATGTCTCGAAATGTTTGACTTGTCAACAGGTTAAGATCGAGCATCAACGACCTGCCGGAATGCTGAAGCCGCTCCCAATTCCTGAATGGAAGTGGGAGGACATATCGATGGACTTTATCACTAGTATGCCAAGAACCAAGATTGGAATGAACATGATTTGGGTGATAGTTGATCGTCTAACCAAATCGGCTCATTTTCTAGGCATTAAGGACACTTGGGGACCCGAGAGGTTAGCACGAGTATTTATTTCAGAGATAGTTCGATTGCATAGTATGCCGAAGACCATTATTTCTGATCGAGATGGCCGTTTTGTGTCTCATTTTTGGAAATCAGTTCATAAGGCCTTGGGGACCAAGTTGAACTTCAGTACAGCTTATCATCCACAGATAGACAGACAATCCGAGAGGACTATTCAAACGGTGGAAGACATGTTGAGGGCTTGTGCATTAGATTGGTCAACTGATTGGGAAGTTCATTTGTCGTTGATCGAATTCACTTACAACAATAGCTGGCATGTTTCCATTAAGATGGCACCATTTGAGGCATTATACGGGAGGAGATGCAGATCGCCCCTATGTTGGGACGATTCATCAGACTTGATCGGGACGGAACCAGAATTGATCATACAGACACGAGAGAAGATAGCCTTGATTCGTGAAAGACTGTTGACTGCCCAGAGTCGACAGAAATCTTATGCAGACATACGCCGTCGCCCATTGGAGTTCAATACTGGAGATCACGTTCTTTTAGAGGTTTCTCCTACTCGGGGAATCTTTCGTCTCAGATGAAAGGGCAAATTTAGTCCGAGATATATCGGCCCGTTCAAGATTCTTGAGAGAGTTGGAGAGTTGGCTTACAGATTGGCATTACCGCCGTCATTGAGCCATGTTCATAACGTGTTCCACGTATCCCAGTTACGGAGATATATACCAGATCCTAGTCATGTCATTGATTTCGGCGAGATCGAGGTCGCTCAGGATGTCACGTTTGAAGAGAGACCGATCAGGATACTTGAGAGCCAAGTTAAGCAATTGAGAAACAAACCGATCGCATTGGTCAAGGTTCAGTGGTCGCGCCACAGAGTGGAAGAAGCCACTTGGGAGACGGAAGAAAATATGAAGTCCAGATATCCAGAATTATTCTCGTCTTGAGTTTCGGGATGAAACTCCTTTTTAGTAGGAGAGTATGTAATATCCGGATTTATTATTGTGTATTTCATCTGTTGTTGAACCCTGTATTATTCAAAATTGTGATCTCGATAATTGGAGTATGTTCTTTCTCCTATTTGTATCCTTGTGCATGAGTATAACAACATATAACTTTTCTCCAGCAAACAAGTGATAACGTACGCTAAGAATGTAGCTTAACGTACGTTATCGGCTAAAACTAGCGCACGCTACGAATGAGGAATTTCATGCGTTAGGCAGTCAATTATTGAGCTAGGCGACTAGCACATGCGCCGACCAGACATGGGTCCGGATAAGATTCCTGCGGGTGAACCTGGACAGTTTTGGAGCCAACGCTAATTAGTGTGCGCAAAGGGCAGTATGATAGCGTGCGCTAATCAGCTATCGTGCAGAAACTTTATATAAGGGACATCACTCCATTTCTTCTTGTTCCCTTCACTCATCCTCATTTCTTGAAGTCCAGAGAACCTTCCCTCCTTCTTAAACTCATATAGACCACCTCCACTTAATCACTGAAGATTAGATGTCACTTGTGATTGATCATTGGAGTGGAGAAACATCTTGATTTGGCAAACAAGCAACTGGAGTCGGATTCTACTTATTGTCTCAGTGTTTTCTTCATCTCAAGGTATGTTATACAACTTCCAACCTTGAATTCGTGTTCTTAAGGATATGAAGATCATACCATCAAGATATTGAGTTCCATTGATGGATTATCCAAACAACATCATGTTTAGAAGTTAGAATGTTTATGCTTAAGATATCATCATTGGAAACATCATGATTAGCATCCTACCACATCGAATGATGAGAGAAATATTCTGAGATTGATTATCCGTATTGATAACGTTACCCTATTGATCGTAGACGTAAAGTTGATGTCACTCTTGTTAGAAGGACTTAGGAAAGAATAATAGAAGATTTCATCCTTTCATATAAGTTGGAATTGTTAGTTCATCTTCGTGGTTAAATCGGGATCTAATGATGATATTGGAATCTAGTGCATCAACCTTAAGAACATCGAACTTCGCATGAGAATTGTAATCAAGATGGAATATGGTGTTGTGATAATTATACGTATCTTTGTATCTCGAAGATGTTTGAATCCGTGAAATCATTCGTAATAAGATGAACGTAATATGCATGGAGATAACGTACATTAATAACTGAGGATTTCGTAAGATTCATCACAGTTAGAACAGTCGACTGCCCAGGGAAGAACTGTCATACATGATTAGCGTGCGCTAAAGCTTTATGGTTAACGTGCACTATCGGGCATTAGTTAACGTACGCTACACTTGGAACGTAACGTGTGTTAAATTATCAGACGAGTCAGTCGACTGATCGGTGAGGTACTGACAGTTCGTGGTTAGCGTACGCTAGACTTCATATTTTGCATTCGCTAATGAGTAGCCTTAGCGTACGCTACATAGGATACGTAGTGTGCGTTAAGCAAGCCAGGCAGATTATGATTTATGAACTTCCGACCATAATTTAGATTGTTAGACATTTGTACGACGTGAGATGAATTCTATATTATTTCTGTTGTTAAGGTTTAAGCTTAGCAACGTGGTTGATTGAAGTGGACGACCTTCGAGTGTCTTGATATTCGTGGAAACTTTATCCTTGTCATCGAACCGAGGCAACTACTTTAATTAGAATTGTATATATTGTAACAGTTATGCTGTGATTTTATTATGTACATGCATGCATTGATCCGATGGGAATCATCATGGGAATCTATAGATGTGTGTGCTGGATCATTGGACAGGTAGTTCCACCATGCGTTGGTCCGACGGGATCATCATGGGAATCTATAGCTGTGTGCGCTGGATCGTTGGAATACCATCAGTATGTCGAGACTGTTATGATGTGATGTGTGTTGTTATTTCTCGTTGGAGAAATTTGTTATGATTATTGTTGATTACATCATTGTTGTACGATTATTGTACTTCTACTAGCATCGTTGTGCTAACTTCTTCGGGAGTGAACATTTGTCTATGTTCAGGATCCAGGAGAGCAGGAAAACAACGACTGGAGCTGCACGACGACGAGGGTGCAGAGTGATGTTCCGGCCGAGTGTAATTATCTGTTGTTTGTATTACTTTTAATAAGTACTCGAGTACGCTGTCGTTGTAATAATTGATTTCGGTGATGTTCCTCCTTTGGATATTGTATTTTTGGTATTGATTAAGAACTGTTGTATTCTTAAGTCAGTTACTTGTATATGTTGGTATCGGTTATCATAGTTTCTTTCCTTCAGCCTTGTAAATTCTTATGTGAAGGATTTACGGCGCTGTAATATTCCTGAATATATCGGGGGTGTTACATAGGAGCTACTGGAAGTGTTTGTATTTTCATTGGAACAAGGATTATGGCTATGGTTGTTACTGTTGTATCTAACTTATGCATGGACATGTGTAACTTATGTTACGGTTGTATGCAACTTATGTTATGGCCATATGTAACTGTGTTACAACTGTATGCTCGGGCCTGTTAGTTTCATGAACTTTCGACGTAAGGTTGTATGCTTGTATGTATGCATGGATACAACCGTGTATATAGATTATACAACCGTATGTGACTGAGGTATGATCATATGACCGTTGACCTCCAAGTTGAGTGGATGACTGTTGTACGAGCACGACTGTATAAAGTGGACGTACGGTCTTTTATTTAAGAGTTACAGCCATAATATTTAGAGATACGACCGTATCTGGAAGTACTTAAAACAACAGCTCGGCTTTTTACACCCATTTATTCACTTCTTCATTTCCGTGTGATAGAGTTCTTGGAGAGATCTTGAGTTCCAAACACTTGAATGTTTGTGGAATTGATTGTCTATAATGATTGTTGTGCTTGAGAAGAGTACTGAAGTGGATTCAATCGAGGGTATTCATCCGAATCTTTAAGAGGTAATTATAGATGATGTTGTTGTTTTTAATTATGAGTTGAAATATCGAAGGATATGATGTTAAAATATATTTATCATACTTTAGAAGGAAGATAATAAAATATTTTTGGTTTCTTGGTGTTCTTGAACAAATTAATAGTTTTGTGGATTATTGATATTGAATGAATTATATTTCCTTCAAGGTTGTTGGAGCGATTATTGATTTCTTTAGACGACATTATTCATGGAAGGACATTGTATCTCCGGTGTTGAGGCAAGTTAATTCTTGCTTGATTATGAAGATAATAATGCTTTATGATTGGTGTACATATTGTTGCACGTTGTTTTCTTATGCTTATGAATTGTGATTCATAATGAGGTATTTTAGTTGATCGTGTTGATTGTTCTTTGTGGGATAGTGATCTCAAGATCGTTGTTTTGATATCGTTGATCGTGTTGATCATTCGTTAATGGTATATTTTGATATCATTGTTTTTCACTTCAGTAGGTTCCTCTCGATCCTTATTGGATATGTTGATTTATTGAGTTTCATTGTCATATTGATGTCGGGGATATTTAGTCATATGTTGATAGTTTGTCTCATATTACTCTTTGCACACGAGACTGTTACTCCGTGAGACTAATTAGATAGAAGACCACAAGTGTATTCAATTGATATGCCTTGGTAGCTCGTGCATGGACAAGTTTCCCTTGTATCACATATATCTTTGCATTCACCAACAAAAGGAAGATGTCCAGGTGACGGCAGCCCCAGCTCGAGCGGAGGTGGACATCGATTTGCCTTCTCATGGTGATTCAGCCGAGTAACTTGTTCTCTGGTACGGGGATTCAAGTTTAAGGTGGGAGGAAGCTTGGTCTCAGTTTGTTGTGGATTTATTGAGTTTCTATAATCTCGATTAGGATTTGGAGAAAAAGAAAGTAGAAAAATTGGTAGTATAATTGAACTAATAAATTTTTGATCGAAAATCGACAGTACAACCGAAGTAATAAATTTTTAAGTGGTTTGAATAAACAAACATATCAACTGAATTTAAATTAAAACAACACCACTTTCCGTACAAATCCTCCACTCAAATAGATTTGAACAAATAGCTGCAATCTTTATTCAATATTTCACACACATGGAAATAAATTTATCAACTCTACTAATTTTCACCAAAAGCGTAGAGAAATACAATTTCTTTGCGAGCTCGGCATAGCGGCAGGGAGCGAAAGAGTAATAGGTGATAGCACCGATGATGAAGACATTGGTTTTGGTTTGGGGAGGCACGGACTCATCATAGGTAGAGAAAACTGTGGCGAATTGAGAGAGGGAGCTTGATAGGACCTCTGACGCCGGTCGCAGGATGCGGGACAGTGGTGGTGGTGGTGGTGGTGGATTCTTCAGATCGGCAATTTTTTTCTGCTACTTTTGGTTGGTTGATCTGAAATAAAAATTGGGAAATATAGATAATAAGAATATAAGGGATAGATATATCTTTATTATTTAGAATTTTAGAGAGTAAAATTGTCGCGACTATCAATATTTGGAATAGTAGAGGCAATTAGTAAATGCTGATATTGATATTTTTTCTAATTCCGTGTTTAATAAATTAACACTCTCTCCGTCCTCCATATATCATATATGCCCACGTTTGAGTTTTTCGGTCAACCGTCTCCGATTTTGACTACAAATTAATCTTAAACCGCAAATGTAAAATGTTCGATTGAGTTATATAATGAAAGTTTAGGACTAAAGTTCTATTATATAATTTAATTGGAGATTTTACGTTTGTGGTTTAAGATTAATTCGTAGTCAAAGTCGAAGACAGATGATCGAAAAAATCAATTGTGGGCCTATATATGAGGGACGGATGGAGTATGATTATTAAGTCGATTTAATGATTTACATCTATATTTACAAATTCTTCATCGATTTTGAATTTCAAATTCAAATCCTAAATTCTAATATGAAACTATTAGCATTAATTACGATTTCATTTCAAATTTCATCACTATAAGAATAAACGTCAAAGACTTCGGATAATATCCAAAGTAAGAACGTTATAATTACCGAAGTCTATGTTCGTGTAGTAAAAGGTATACTTTAGATTTCGCTTTTTATGCGAAGTCTAATATCATAATAACCGAAGTCTATCTCGATTTTTTTCTTAATTATGATCCAAATGTGGGGGTAAGTGAAGTAAAAGAATGCCTTTAACTTCGATTATTTTATAATTGACATAGTAAAAAAAAGAACTTTTTACTTCAGTTATCGTATAATATATATTAGTATTTTCTGCAGTAATATATATTAATATTTCACATTTCAATTTAAAATTCATTGCCAAAATCTACATTCACCTATAACTAACCATCAACCACTCAATAATATAAGAACCAACAATTTCATGTCATCCCATCTAAAAAATATAACATGCGTTCCAACTAATTCAAAACCAGATACATATCATAACAAAGACAAAGAATGTGTAATAAGATTCTATCTATTTTATCATGAACACCAAATAGGACAAAAAGGATTAAAAAGATCGTATACTTCGAAACGACCAAGTCTCTCTTCAGCACATCATTGCATTTCATCAGACGATCATACTAGTTGAAGAAGACAGATCCAAATTCTTGAATAAACTTGTATTTCCATGCCTGCTAGGAGCTGCTCGACTGAAGGTATAATCTCTGCCTGTCGAAAGATTTAATGTCAATCACAATTTCAAGAAACCGCACCTAGCTAGGGTCACTTACGTAACAATCAAAATAACATCAGTAAATCAGACATCTTCGGCTCATGATACATGGTGTAAATCAGACAACATATAGTTTGTTGACAAAAACAATCATTTCTAAAGATACAGGGGTTTGTACCATCTACTTGCGACACAAAGCACAATATTTTTTGTAAAAAAAAAAACGAAATTGATATAAGATGATTGGAAACTATTTATTTAGGGCCAAGATCCAATTTTTAGGAATACTTAGCAAGAAAAGAAAATGTCGAACTTTTCGCATTATAATTATCCTTGCTGCAAATATAAAAGTATCTCTGTTCTTGTGGCCTTCACTCGTGATTTAAATTTTCGGAGCCTTTGGCTAAAAAAAAGCTATGCATGTGAAAGATTATACAGACATTGAAGAAACTCACAGTGTACCTCCCCCAGCTGGACCAACAGCTTTGAAAAGGGACACTAAGGTCATGGATATACCATTAGCAGCTCCTCTTTGGTGTTGATCCTTTGTTCAGTTAGTTTACGGGAGATTATGCATATGTATACATAATAAATAAACATACAGTGTAAACAAGAAAAATAGAGGATATCTGAAAGATAGAAGATCAGAGAATTACCACGGCTCTATTTTGTAATATGAACAGCCCCGTTACAATGGAGATCTGGTAAAAATTTACAAGTCATGAAATATAGAATATCAACAATGAAATTGCTCATTTCAGATTTATGCTTTTCTCCTATTTAGGCTAGATGATTGAGTGTAGTGTAGAAAACTCGTCATTTTTTACATGCATATAGAAAAGTATGCTCACTCATTTCTACAGTTTACATTTTTTTCCCCCTCAAATTAGTGAAGGAAATCATGTCTTAAAATTTTCCCTTTTCAAGGAAAATTAGATTTATAGAAAGATTACATTTTTCCTTTTAAATTTTGATATTAAACCTGAGGACGTTTTTCTTGTAATTTTGATGCTTCTTTGGGGTTCTTTTTGAAAATACCCCCAAATATTAGGGGTAGATTTTGTAAAGAAATTCAGATATCTAATGGGCAAATATTACTTTGATAGATGTAAAAAACTTTTAATATAGATATATTAACCACAAACAATATGGGAGAAATTATTATATTCAGTGTTCATGGGAAGACAATCTTTTAAAAGGCTTTCGAGGCTTACGCCTCGAGGATCGGGTTGAGGTGAGGCGGAAGGACAACGCTTCGAGGCGCTATTTTTTATAAATGTTTGAGACTTACGCCTCATCGTGTTGAGGCGCACGTGAGGCACACGCCTTGAGCCTTGAACCTTGAGACCCTTGAGGCATTTTCCATAGTTTTATATTTCACACATATATTCTTTAAAATATTAGTTCTCTAATATTGGAAAGAAACAACTAAATAACATTTATGTGAGTTGTATTGTTCAATAAATCTTTCATTCAACAATTAAAAAAAAGAACTTAATTCCTTTTAATATTATTGTACCAACAAAAAAAAAGTACAAATAATTATTTAAAAAATGTTAGTATAAAGTGCAATATAATAAATGAAATTTTAATAAAATTTTATCTATATTTGTGAGACAATTAGGGGGAAATAAAAAAATGAGGCTTGCGCGTCGCCTCGTCAGAGCAAAACGCTTCAAATCGGCCTCACGCCTTTTAAAACATTGGGAAGACAAGACAACCATTCATAAATAAATGGGTGTCACTGGCCGCTTGATTGAATATTCTCCTACAGAGATGCTCTCAACTGCACAATTTAACTAAAACCGATGATGATAAAAAAACGTCACTTACAGATAGAACGTTCTTCAGTAGAGATGCACAGTTTAGCACGAAGGACAGCGTGATCCCAGATAATATGGCTATGTAGTGATAACTCGTTAATAGAGGAATTGAAATGATCTGCATTAAGCACAACATTTTTTGAGATAAAAGGATTTTTCTTGACCATATCCATATTTGTATTTGTACCTCAATTTTCAAGTTCTTACTCCTAAAACTCAAGAAAGCAGGATAGGACCCATGATTTTCTCCACGAGTGGATATAATGAAGACTGAAAAATCAGAAGGCCACAACCTGAAAACAAACAGTTAGCAACCCTTAGATGTAACCAAATTGAGGTTCATTAGTGTAGAAAAACCTTTAGAAGGCCATTTGATTTGGGTTCGTCAGTGGTAGAAAAAATTAGAAAGGCCATATCCTTCCACCAGGAGTTCAATACATATTGGCCTTGTTTTGCCAAATTAGAAAATGTGGGAAAAGACCAATTATCAACCATTGTCCAGTGATAAAAAATTTCCAAGCCTGTGAAGGGAACACCAGCCATTGAAATTATTTCATGTTTAATTGATAAACTATCCTTCCTCGTATTAATCGTTACTATATATAATCAAGCCCATTTGTTGCATGCAACCACAGTTGTATTACATATTTGATATTATCCCTTAGACCAATAAAATATATCTCATTTACCCCAGCTAACTGCAATTGCTACACAAACACAACTCTATTTTCCATATCTCCAAAGGTTGAATGGACCCTAGCATCCTCCGTTTGAAGTTTTCAACTTTTGTGCTTCTTTTTTTTTTTTTTTTTTTTTTTGCAAATCAAGCATATGCAGTTTCATAAGCTTATATGCAATCAAAGTTCTTTTTTATATTTGACGGCTTCGCTTATACGCAATCAAAGTTCTTTTTTATATTGTTGAAAATGGTTTAGTAATTAACCATTTATTACAAATAAATATTATTAATTAAATAATTATTATTTAATTAAAATATTTATTGACTGTTAATCTACGTCGTGAGTAGATGAACATGGTATATTTAATATTTCTAAACCGATTTCCGGTGAGTTAGATATGATATGTTAAAGTTGGATGTTGGAGTAGGAACTAACAAGATGTTAGTTATCCCACATTGATTGTGAATGGATGTTTTGGCTTGTATTTAAAGTCTTTGCCTTTATTTGCTTAATAACAAGTGGGTTTGTATGTATGGGTGTCCTCGCGCACACACACACGCGCGCGCCGCCGCCGACCGACCGACCGACCGACTAGGTCGGGCTCGGGCTCAGTCCCAGGACTTGGATCTTGGCAATTGGTGTTTGGGCTTATCTTTTTGGCCCAAATCCGTAAGTCCACTAGCCTTTTGGTATGGACAAGACTCTTGAGTTGACTTGACTCTTGAGTTGGCATTTTTACAGTTCAGTCTTCATTCCAGTCCAGTTCGAAGGTGCTCGGTCAGTTTGCGGTGCTGCTACTGCCGGGACGTTCACATCGTTTTAACCTTTGGGGACGAGCCGCTTCACCGTGAGCACTACCGGGGCGTATTCTCGTCTTGCAGGCAGAAGATCTAGCTTCGGACGATCTTCTGTAGTTTATTAAAAATTGTTCATTCATTTCAAGTGTAATATTTTCTTTCTGTTCTTTATTATAGTTCAGTTCAGAATATTATTTGTAATACACGTGCAAGTATCGAATTATTCCAACAATCGCAAGACGAGAATATTCGACCATACTTGTTCGTGTAATCCTAATTCTTTTTCTGGAGAAAAATGTCGTTCAATGCAAGCACCGACGCATCCACTAATCAATCCACCGGTTCTGGAACTATTGGACCATCAAGCTCTTCAATGGCTCCCATTCACAATGCTGCTCGGCTAATGCCTATCGCCGAAAAACCTCCTGTTTTCTCGGGCTCCGACTTCAAACGCTGGTCTCAAAAGATGATGTTCTACATTACCACAATGGGGCTTGCGAGCTTCTTGCCTGAAGAAAAGCCTCCTGTCCCTGCTGAGAACGAGGCGAATGTTCAAGTGCGTACCGACTATGATACCTGGGTTCATTCCGACTATCTGTGTCGGAATATGTTGCTGAACGGGCTTGATGATAGCCTGTTCAATGTGTTCAACATTAAGGAGACTGCCAAAGAAATTTGGGATGCTCTTGAGTTGAAATATCGTGTTAATCCTGCTAGCACGAAGAAGTTTGTTGTGATGAGGCTCTCTGAATTCCAAATGGTGGATTCTCGTCCAATGATGCCCCAAGTACAAGAGTTCCAAACTCTTATACATGATGTTCATTCTGAGGGGATGCCTCTACCTGAGGCGTACACTGTGGCGCTCTTGGTTGACAAGTTGCCGCCTAGTTGGAAGGAGTTCAAGGGATACCTTATGTATAAGCGGATGGAAATAACTCTAGAAATTTTGGTTGCTAAGCTCCAAACTGAAGCTGAAGTTCGTGATCAAGACTTGAGAACCAAAGCTCCTATGGATGCTAAGGCTAATCTGACTGAAGGTAGGGGCGGACCTTCCAAAAAGCGTCCACTTCCTACTAAAGGTAAGGGAAAGAATGTGGCACCTCCGACGAAGTTTACCGGAACATGCTACAATTGTGATAAGCCCGGCCATATGGCGAAAAACTGCCGAAAGCCGAAGAAGAACAAGGGAAAAGGCAAAGTCAACCATGTCGAGAAGGACTTTGACTCTTGGGACAAAGATGATCTTGCTGCCATGATCACCAAGGTAAATCATGTCTCGGAACCTAACCCTGTTACTTGGTTTCTTGATACAGGTGCAACTGTTCACATCTGTGTGAACCGAGACTTGTTTTTCACCTACAAGGAGATTCAAGACCGCTTCATCACAGAGGCAAGTGATCGTACCTCTCCAGTTCTTGGAATTGGAACTGTTGTGCTTCAATTCACCTCCGGTGTGGAGATAACTCTGAAGGATGTGCTGCATGCTCCGGCAATCCGCAAGAATTTGGTGTCTGGTGTCAAATTAGTTAGAGCTAAATTTGATGTAGACCTTCGTAGCGATTTTATGATAATACGCAAGTTTGGCAAGACTCTCGGGAAAGGTCATATTGTCGAGGAGATGTTCAAACTTAGTGTTCGTACTTGTAAGCCTCCAAAGGCAGTTGCTAATAATAATGCTACTACTTCTGCTTATTTGCTTGAGTGCTCAAATTTATGGCATTGTAGATTAGGTCATGTGAATCTAAATGCTATAAAAAGATTAGTAAACTTAGATTTACTAAAATTAAATGAAATCAAAAATCAAAGCAAATGTGAGATTTGTGTTGAGGCGAAAATGACGAAACTACCGTTTCATTCGGTAAAACGGGACACAAAACCCCTTGAATTAATTCACACAGACGTGTGTGATTTAAAATTTGTGCAAACTAGAGGTGGTAAGAAGTACTTTATCACTTTCATCGATGATTGCACAAGATATTGTTATCTTTATCTTTTGAGAAGTAAAGATTAGGCTATTGAAGCCTTTAAGAACTTCAAGAATGAAGCCGAGAATCAATTAGGCTGTCGTATTAAGATGGTTCGAAGTGATAGAGGAGGTGAATATGTAGCTCCATTTGAGGAATCATGCAAAGAAAGTGGTATAATTCATCAAACCACGGCTCCATATGCTCCACAATCTAATGGCATTTCCGAACGTAAGAATCGAACACTTAAAGATATGATGAATGCCTTATTAATTAGTTCAGGGTTGCCCCAGAACATGTGGGGGGAAGCTGTCTTGACAGCCAACTACATATTGAACAAAATTCCACGCAAAGGTAAGGATGTTACTCCTTATGAGTTGTGGAAAGGAAGAAAACCATCATACAAATATCTCAAAGTGTGGGGGTGTTTGGCGAAAGTTGAGGTGCCTCTACCTAAACAAGTTAAAATTGGTCCTAAGACGATCGATTGTATCTTTATTGGTTATGCACTTAACAGCAGCGCTTACAGGTTTGTTGTACACAAATCCGAGATACCCGACATTCATGTAAATACAACGATTGAATCAAGGAATGCTGTATTCTTTGAAAATATCTATCCTTATAAGAATAAGGTTGATCCTAACTCTAGCAAAGGAGTTGATGATGAAGCTACAAGCTCTAAACTTGTAGATGAGCCTATGTGTTATGAAACCATAGATGAAGCCTCTAGCTCGAATCCGGTGTTATCTGAACGACCAAACAGAAAGCGACCTAGGTCTACGCCAGTCAACGTAGAACCTAGACGAGGTACTAGAATATGGAAAGTAAAGATATACGGACCCGACTACGTCGTTTTGATGTTAGACGGTGAACCAGTATCTGTAAAAGAAGCTTTATCCGGTCCAGATGCGGCTTTCTGGAAAGAGGCAATAGACATTGAGATTGAGTCTATTATGCTGAATCATACTTGAGTGTTAGTTGAACTACCACAAGGTTGTAAGGCTTTAGGATGCAAATGGATCCTAAAGAAGAAGTACAAGTCTGACGGTACTATTGACAAATATAAGGCCCGACTTGTAGTTCAAGGCTTTAGGCAAAAATCTGGTTATGATTTCTTTGATACCTACTCGCCCGTAACAAGACTTACTTCTATTAGGGTGCTACTCGCTATTGATGCTTTGCGCAATCTCGAGATTCATCAAATGGATGTTAAGACTGCATTCTTGTATGGGGAGCTAGAAGATGAAATCTATATGAAACAGCCAGAAGGGTTTGTAGTACCTGGGAAAGAGCACATGGTATGCAAACTACAACGGTCTTTATATGGTTTGAAACAAGCACCTCTGCGGTGGCATTTGAAATTTGACGAAGTGATATTGTCAAATGGTTTCAATATCAATGAGAGTGAAAAATGTGTCTATGTTAAGAAAACGGGTGACAATTACGTCATTGTTTGTCTATATGTAGATGACATTTTGATAATGGGTAGCAACTCTCGTGTGATTGGTGAAACAAAACGAATGCTAAGTAAGAATTTTAGCATGAAAGATATGGGTTTGGCTGATACTATTCTTGGAATTAAGATTCTGAAAACGCCTAACGGAATTGCTTTGACGCAATCTCATTATGTTGAGAAAGTGTTAAGGAAATTCAACGCTTTTGATAAACCCATTGCTAAGACTCCTTGGGAACCGAATGTTCATCTGAATTATCATAAGGGTGAACCTGTGGGTCAAGATGAATATGCTAAGATCATTGGGAGTTTGATGTATCTGTCAAATTGTACCCGTCCTGATATAGCATGCTCGGTTCACAAGTTGAGTAGCTACACAGCTAATCCAAGTAAAGAACATTGGAGGGCTCTAGAACGAGTACTGAGTTATTTAAAATATACTCAGAACTTTGCGATTCATTATTCAAGAGAGCCTGCTGTACTTGAAGGGTATTGTGATGCTAATTGGATATCCGAATTGAAAGACTCATTTTCTACGAGTGGATATGTGTTCACTATTGGAGGTGGTGCTGTATCTTGGAAGTCTAAGAAACAAACTTGTATTGCTAGGTCTACCATGGAATCTGAATTCATAGCTTTGGATAAAGCTGGTGAAGAAGCTGAATGGCTTAAAAATTTCCTCGAGGATATTCCATGTTGGAAGAGACCTGTGCCGTCTGTGTTGATACACTGTGATAGCCAAGCTGCTATTGGACGGGCACAAAATATGTTTTATAACGGTAAGTCTCGACATATTCGTCGACGACATAATGCCGTGAGGCATTTGATCTTGAGTGGGATTATCTTAATTGACTATGTAAGGTCAATAGATAATCTGGTGGATCCGCTGACGAAGAGTATTAATCGAGATCAAATGTATAAATTTTTAGAGGGAATGGGTGTTAAATCCACATCTTAAGGATGATTATAGCGGAAACCCAACCTTGTAGATTGTAGGATCCCAAGAGCTTGGTTCAGTGGGATAACGAAGTTATAATAATCCGTGTGTTAAAACACTCAAACATACCTATTCTCTGAGAACAGTGAGTGATTGTTTACCTACATGTGGTGAGGTTAAGTCTTATGATTTTTAATGATTCTTGGTTACCTCGGAGAGGTCAAGTATACTAGGATACTTGGGAATAAGAATCACCTATATAAGTGTGAAGTGAGGGCCGCTTCAGTTGATACACTTATGAATCCAAAGGGGTGTCCAAGGCCGAAAAGGACACAAAACGTTAGAACGGACAGAATTGTGATGATATTGTGTCTATATTATTGTCTTAGTATACACCATGGAGGACTAGTTCAAGGTTTTCATGACCACTATGCCGCCAGTATACTCGATAATGTTGACAATGGATAGGTTCAAGGTCACAAGCCACCTAGCCGAATGCAATATTGTCTCTTGAGGACTGAACTATGCATTTGCATTCATTTTGCATTGGCATTCTCACTCATGTGGGGGATTGTTGGAAATGGTTTAGTAATTAACCATTTATTAAAAATAAATATTGTTAATTAAATAATTATTATTTAATTAAAATATTTATTGGCTGTTAATCTACGTCGTGAGTAGATGAACGTGGTATATTTAATATTTCTAAACCGATTTCCGGTGAGTGAGATATTATATATTTAAAGTCTTTGCCTTTATGGGCTTAATAACAAGTGGGTTGGTGTGTATGGGTGTCCTCGCGCGCACACACACACACACGCGCGCCGCCGCCGCCGCCGACCGACCGACTGGGTCGGGCTCGGGCTCGGGCTCAGGCTCAGGCTCAGTCCAGGCCCAAGACTTGGATCTTGGCAATTGGTGCTTTGGGCTAGTGTTTGGGCTTATCTTTTTGGCCCAAATCTGTAAGTCCACTAGCCTTTTGGTATGGACAAGACTCTTGAGTTGGCTTGACTCTTGAGTTGGCAAGACTCTTCATCCGACTAGCCCTTTGGGCGTCTGAAACCGCCAGCCATCATGGCAGGAGTAATGGCGATGAGTCCCTTCACATGATCAAGGAGTGCTATATATATGTCAGCATTCTGTTCATTGCAAACACACGAAAATCAGTGCATTTTTAGCATATCATATACAGTTCAGTTTTCATTCCAGTCCAGTTCGCAGGTGCTCGGTTAGTTTGCGGTGCTGCTACTGCCAGGACGTTCAGATCGTTTTAACCTTTGGGGACGAGCCGCTTCACCGTGAGCACTACCGGGGCGTATTCTCGTCTTGCGGGCAGAAGCTCTAGCTTTGAACGATCTTGTGTAGTTTATTAAAAATTATTCATTCGTTTCAAGTGTAATATTTTCTTTCTGTTCTTTGTTATAGTTCAGTTCAGAATATTATTTGTAATACACGTGCAAGTATCGAATTATTCCAACATATATTTGACGGCAGAACCGACCATAAAGGAGAAAAAGAGGAAGGAGAAAATTGCAGAAAATGTTACCGGAAAAGTCAGGCAAGGCAAGAGAGGAAACCCATAAGAAGAGAAGATCTGGAGGTGTTATGAACCGTCTTCGATTTCGATCGCCGTTCACCTTCTTCTAATTCTTTCTTCTGCAACCCCGCTTCCAATCTTACAATCCTCCAATCCTTTCAATCTGCCAATTCAATGAGTCATAATTAAAAAGAAGTAATTCTTTCAATCTCACGTCGCCCGACTTCTCCACTACTTGTGACTAATTTGTCGTTTCACCCAGTCAGGGAGGAGATGCCGAGAACCAGTAACTAATTTATTGTTTCTTCTGTGCTCGAGGAGACCCGGAGATGCCGAGAATCAGGCGGCACCGCTGACCACCGTCGACTGACGGTGGTAAGGGATACAAAAGGCGAAAACGGCAGAGTCGGGTCAGAGATGGCCGCTAATGTTGTGGGGAGATGACCCAGAGAACGGCGGAGGGGAAGGATAGAGAGATAGGGAGAGAAAAAGAAAAAGAAAAAAAAATGAGAAGATTGAGGGGCGGTTACCAGGAAGTATGGTTTGGGTAAATACCCTGTTAATTCATAGAGCTTTTTAATTTTCGACCTATTCCGTGGGGGAGGCAGCGAGGCGGACTGGGGGTCAGGGTAGGCGAACGAGAGAGAGATTATTAGTAATTTACGATTAAATTCTGAAGTTTGAAATCTAATACATAATATAAATTATTAACAGTATCTCTTTATAAATTATAAACTCTTGATAACAGGAACTTTACTTGTAATGAAATTAAAATCTAATACATAACATAAATTAACAATGATAATATTTTACTTGTGTTTTTAGGAGCTAAATGAAAAAAATCTGAAGTTGAAAATACTAATTCCCGGTCAAAACACATACACTTTGTTTTTGTAAAAATATTTTGATAAAAAATAAAATTCTACACTGTAACTTCATTAATTATCAAATTAGTGAAGTCCTTGTATCTTAAAATTCTCAACTATTTTTTGTTTTTTAGTATGACACCATTTACTGAAGTCTACGTGGGTGTTTTACTTCAGCAAATTGAAAAGTGAAGTTGTTTTTTTGTTTTTTACTTCACTAATATACATAACTGAAGTAAATTGTACCGAAGTCTTTGATGTTTATTCTACTAGTGCACTAAAAGTAAGTAAACTTATTAAAATTTTACAGCTTATATCAGTATATTAAGATTCTCATCCTTTTTTTTCTAATATCCTCCTAATGTAGTCTAAAGTTCTGAACGCATATTTGTAAATACATGTGATCTCTAAGAAACAAGAGTTTGTTAACTTTATAATTTCTTTCAATTGCTAGTAATTTTTTGTAAATATTCAATTGAAATATGATAACACTCATTTTTACACATATTTTTGCACCGATTTTTTGGGTTTAAGATCCTAAAATGTGTAAAACTGTGTCGTTTATACTCATATTGTGTTTATTGGACTCGATCACGCTTGGGTACGTCTTATTGATTTTATAGGTACTTTATGGACATAAATCAAGCAAGAACGATGTCTCAAACCCCAATACATATCAAGCAATACGGAAACGAGAGATCGGGCCTAAAAAGGAGTCAAAACGGTGTCAAAACTAGTCAAAACGAGCTCGGCCGTGTCAATTGACACGGACCGTGTCATTTGCTCGGCCGTGCCACATTGGCACAGTCGGGTTCCACATCCAGGCATTTCAGCTTTTCTAGAGGAGTATGACACGGTCCGTGTCATTCGACACGGTCGTGTCATGTGCTCGGCCGTGTCAAATTGACACGGTCGAGTTCCCTGTCCAGCGAGTTTCAGAG
The DNA here is from genome assembly GCA_033398695.1 of Orobanche coerulescens. Taxonomy (NCBI): domain Eukaryota; kingdom Viridiplantae; phylum Streptophyta; class Magnoliopsida; order Lamiales; family Orobanchaceae; genus Orobanche; species Orobanche coerulescens. The sequence continues at coordinate 53,458,495 of CM065808.1, read as the reverse complement.
TTTTGAGCGCACTATGACACGGGCCGTGTCACTTTTCGGTGGAAAAACCACCTTTTGACATTTTTTTCAAGATTTGAGCATGAAAAGTGATGATTTTGGCTTTATAAAAGGAGATCTTGGACTAGACTTGAGGATATTCGGCCTTTGAGAGAGAATTGGAGAGATTGGAGAGAGAAAAAAACAAAAAATTTGTGGGCTTTTACTCCAAAAGAAGGAGATTTGAAGGAAATTCTTGAAGAACACTTCAAGAACATTTGAAGGCTTCAACCGGGATCAATCAAGACATACCACGAGTTTTATCTTCTTCCTAGCTTTTATTCATTTTGTTGCTTTATTTAGCATGAACGTGATGATTATTAATCTTTCTTTCATTACCATGTCCGACTAAACTCATTAGATTCTGAGCATGGGAGTACGTTGATTTGCTATGATTTTGAGGGTTTGATGATTATATTTATCTAGTGTGATTTCTTTATCAAATACTTGGTTTTGATTCATGTTTAGACACTTGATCACTGTTTTTACATGTTAAACTTAATTGCTCATAATTGCATTAATAGGTTTCGAGTATTTGACGTAGTAAATTACGAGATTGAAAAATCGGTGATGAACTATGATGATATCTAATCTTATGAACATTTTGGAGTTAAATAATTTATAATAGATGGAGACATTGTTATAGGTTGTTTAATCTACGTTTTAAAGCATCTCGAGAGAGACTTTAAAATATTGTTGTGATCATCATTTTGAAGAAGCACTTAGAACCTTTTGGAACCAATCCCGACTAAATTTAGTAATCAATGGAAACCTAGCCTTGGAATCTACCTTTCTAAACTCATGCAATTCGCTTTCATTCGGATATTTTCAATTGTTTTAATTTATTGTGATCATTGTATTTTATTTCATTAACCATCCATTTTACCTTTCGATCGTCTAGATAAAACCGGAAACACTATAATCTAGTACTCAACACAATAAGAATATTTAGTCTCTGTGGAATACGACCTTGCTCGCCGCTTTCTACATATTCTCCGTACACTTGCGGATTGTTTAAAAATATAGCGAACAAGTTTTTGGCGCCGTTGCCGGGGACTAAATAATTTTATTAGTGTTGATACTACGATAAGTCTTTCTAGTCTTACTTTAGACATTTTCTTATTTGTTTCTTAACTCATGTTATACAATTTCTACTCAGGGAGTGCATGAACACTCGTTCATCTCGAGTGCCTTTAGAAACTTTCATCCCGGAAGTAGAAGCATTTGCCCGAAGAACAAGTGCTACCTCAAGGAAACTAAGAAGGGATCTTTTTGAAGACATTGAGAGAGCGGGAGATAACATAGGAAGGGACAACGAGAATGCAATAATCCGAGACAACGAGGGCGGAAGGATTGAAAATCCAACAACTAGGGTGCAATCAATTCGGGATGGATTCCGACCAAAACTAGACCGAAACTTTGGAGGAATCACTCATGTTCCAATCAACACCCTAAATTTAGAGTTGAAGCCCGCCTTAATTTCATTGGTTCAACAAAATCAATTTGGAGGATTTGCTGTCGAAGATCCACATGCCCATCTCACTCATTTCATGCAAATATGTGATACTATCAAAATGAATGGAGTCTCGGATGATGCAATACGCTTACGATTGTTTTCATTCTCTTTGAGGGAGAAAGCAAGAAATTGGCTTGGAACTTTAGCTTCCGGAAGTATAAATACTTGGGAAGAATTGAGCGAAAAATTTTTGTTCAAAATTTTCCCACCAAACAAGACAATGAAGTTAGAAAGTGAGATTACTCAATTTCATCAAATGGACTCCGAACCGTTATATGAAGCTTGGAAACGTTTCAAAGATCTACTAAGGCGATGCCCTCTACATGGTTTCCCCGAAGACCAACAAATGTGTTTTTCTACAATGGTCTTATGGGAGAAACAAGAAATTTTATTGATGCTTCCACGGGAGGGGCATTGCTAGCGAGGAGCGCTGAACAAGCATATGTATTGATCGAAGAAATGGCTATGAATAGCTATCAATGGCCTATGGAAAGAGCAAATATTAGAAGGGTGGCTGAGATATCCGATTCGGATCCTATAAAGGCACTAACCGCGTAAATGACGATGTTAACTACTCAATTGGGGGCTCTAACAAAAGGAGGTGATTCGAAGGGAGCTTCTCAAGGAAGTTCAAGTTCACTACCGTCCGATCAATTGGAGGAGGCACATTACATTAATAATCGGAGTTAAAACAATTTCCAGAATAATCCACCACCGGGCTTCTACCATCCCTCCAATCGAAATCATGAAAATTTTAGCTATGCTAATCCAAAGAATGCTTTGCAACCACCGGCCGGATTCAAGGTGTCGAATGGGGAGATAATTGAATAAGCAAAGCTGACGTCAAATCTCGATAATATTCTAGCTACCTTCATGATGGAGACGAAAAGCCGATTTAGTCGAGATGAGGAGAAATTAGACAAAATCGAAGGCCATGTCACTCAATTAGCTACCACCATGGGAGATCAAATGAAAAATCTCGAAACTCAAATTGGACAATTAGCTAAAGTTGTTGGGAGTCAACATCAACGGGGAGAATTTCCGAGCAATACCGAAGTGAATCCAAAAGAGTCTTGTCAAGCGATCACCTTAAGAAGTGGAACGAACTATGAAGGGCCAAAGATGCCAAGGGTCCCACAAAAAGAGGAAGTCAATGAGGATCAAATCGAAATTGAATAGGAAGAAGGCAAGCATGATACATCCAAGGGAGCTGAGAAGCCTAAAATATCTCCTAACTCTACTCCCAACATTCCTCTCCCTTTTCCTCAACGTTTAAAAAAGAAAAAGTTAGATGCATAATTCGCAAAGTTTTTAGATATCTTCAAGAAAATTAATATCAATATTCCTTTTGCAGATGCTTTGGAACAAATGCCTAACTACGCAAAATTCTTGAAGGATGTGATGTTAAGAAAAAGAAAGATGGAAGATCATGAGATGGTTAAACTAACCGAAGAATGTAGCGCTATTATCCAACGCAACTTGCCTCAAAAGCTTAAGGATCCCGGAAGCTTTACCATTACATGCACTATTGGAAACGTCTCATTCGATAAAGCTTTGTGTGATTTAGGTGCTTTGATTAACCTCATGTCGTTATCTATTTTCAGGAAATTAGGTGTCGGAGAAATGAAAGCCACAACGGTTATGCTACAATTGGCGGATCGATCCATAACACATCCCAAGAGGATTGTTGAAGATGTGCTTGTAAAAGTTGACAAATTTATTTTTCCAGCGGATTTTGTTGTCCTTGATATGGAAGAAGACGAAGATCTACCACTTATCCTTGGACGTCCATTTTTAGCAACGGGGAAAGCTCTTATTGATGTTGAAAGGGGAGAATTAACACTACGTGTTAACGATGAGCATGTTCTATTTTCTATATTTAAAGCTATGAAACTTCATGATGATATGGAATATTGCAATGTTATTGACCATATAAGCTCGTATGGAAAGAAAAAAATCTTACACTCATTGTATTCGGATCCGTTTGAGTTTGCTCTTACGAATTCATGTTTTTCTAGTGATTCAACTTTGGAGTTTGACGATTCTGACTTGTTTGATTATGTTTCTGAATTGAATTCTCTACAGGAAAAAACGCAAATCCATAAATCCGATGATTTTAACAAAGAGGAACATGAAGTAGTTGCGAAAATCAAGCTGACGGACGACTCCAACGTGTCCAATGACATGGCGCAAAATTTTGGGTCTGTTTCATCTCAATCAAATTTATCTCAACCAAGCTTGGACCTTAAAGCCCTCCCGAATCACCTCAAGTACGCATTTCTAGGTGATAACAATACCAATCCGGTAATTGTATCCTCTTCACTTTCATCCACTCAATTAGATAAATTGCTTCGTGTATTGAGAGCACATAAGTCGGCTATAGGATGGTCTATCTCAGATTTGAAGGGAATTAGCCCGTCCATATGCATGCATAGGATTTTGCTTGAAGAAAATTTTAAACCTAAAGTGCAAAATCAATGAAGACTTAATCATATAATGAAATAAGTGGTGAAAAAGGAAGTGCTAAAACTTTTAGATGCCGGAATGATATATCCAATTTCCGATAATGAGAGTAGTTACGGGATGGAGAGTGTGTATAGACTATAGGGCTTTAAATGTGGCTACTCGCAAAGACCATTTTCCCCTTCCCTTCATTGATCAAATGCTTGATAGATTGGCGGGGCATGAATTTTTCTGTTTTCTTGATGGATATTCAGGGTATAATCAAATCTACATAACATCAGAAGATCAAGAAAAAATGGCCTTTACATGTCCTTATGGAATTTATGCTTATCGTAGAATGTCGTTTGGTTTATGTAATGCTCCAGCCACGTTTCAACATTATATGATGGCTATCTTTCACGGTTTGATCGAAAATATAATGGAAGTTTTCATGGATGATTTTTCGGTGTTTGGAAATTCATTTGATCATTACTTGTATAATCTTACTTTAGTTTTACAGCGATGTGAAGACACTAATCTCATGCTGAAATGGGAGAAATGCCACTTTATGGTGCAAGAAGGAATTGTCCTAGGCCATAGAGTGTCCTCCGCCGGTTTGGAGGTTGATAGGACGAAAATTGTCGCCATTGAGAAACTTCCCCCACCGAAGAATGAAAAAGCAATTAGGAGTTTTCTTGGGCACACGGAGATTCATAAAAGACTTTTCAAGAACCACTAAACCTTTGAGTAAATTGTTAAAAAAAATACCACTTTCATTCTTTCTAACGAATGTTTGCAGGCATTTGAGACTTTAAAGAAGGCATTAGTGAGTGCTCCTATCCTCGTGGTACCGGATTGGTCTCAACCATTTGAGATCATGTGTGATGCAACTGATTATGCAGTCGGAGCTGTGTTGGGACAACGCCGTGAGAAACTCTTTCGGGCTATTTATTATGCAAGAAAAACATTGGACGGAGCCCAACAAAATTACATAACAACGGAGAAAGAAATGCTTGCCGTGGTGTTTGCCTTTGATAAGTTCCGATCATACTTAATTGGGACAAAGACGATAGTACACACGGACCACGCAACTATCAAATACTTGTTCGAAAAGAAAGATTCTAAACCTCGCCTAATTCGATGGATTCTTCTTTTGCAAGAGTTTGATGTGGAAGTTCGAGACAGAAAAGGTTGTGAAAATGTAGTAGCCGACCACTTATCTCACCTCGAGTACAAAAAGGAGGAGGAGCCCGAGATCGAAGGGATTAAAGAAGAATCTCCGGACGAGCGGCTTTTTATGGTAGAAGCTAAATTTCCGTGGTTTGCTGACATTGTTAATTTTTTGGTCGCAGGTGTGCTACCCCCGGATTTATCTCATTATCAAAAGAAGAAATTCCTACATGATATCAAGTTCTATATGTGGGATGATCCATTACTTTTTAAGAGATGTGCCGACATGATCGTAAGGAGATGTGTACCGCAAGAGGAATGGGATGAAATTCTTCAACAATGTCATTCATCACCAACCGGAGGACATTTCGGAGCAACACGGACTGCTGCAAAGGTGTTGCAAAGTGGATTTTATTGGCCTATGATATACAAAGATTGCTATCTCTTCATTCAACAATGCGATAGATGCCAACGAGTAGGAAATATTTCAAGACGTCATGAGATGCCCCTTACCAACGTAATTGAGGTTGAACTATTTGACGTTTGGGGTATCGACTTCATGGGTCCATTTTCCTCATCATTCGGGAATAAATACATTCTACTAGCGGTCGAGTACGTATATCGATGGGTCAAGGCAATTTCTTCTCCAACAAATGATGCTCAAGTAGTAATGAAATTTTTAAAGAAGAACATCTTTTGCCGATTTGGAACTCCAAGAGCATTAATCAGTGATCAGGGATCGCATTTTGTCAACAAAATCATGGATAAACTCCTTCAGAAATATGGGGTCCGATCAAAGAAATCATTGGCCTATCATCACAAGCAAATGGACAAGCCAAAGCGGCCAACAAAGAGATTAAGTTAATCTTGGAAAAGACGATGAGTACATCTCGGAAAGATTGGTCATCCAAGCTCGACGATGCACTTTGGGCTTATCGTACGGCCTATAAAACCCCTTTGGGAACATCTCCTTATCAACTCATATTTGGGAAATCATGTCACCTACCGTTGGAATTGGAGCATAAAGCAATGTGGGCGGTGAAAAAAATAAATTTGGATTTTGAGGCTGACGGAAAGAAAAGATTGGTAGAGCTAAATGAGTTGGAAGAATTCCGGGATGAATGCTACGAAAACTCTCGAATCTACAAAGAGAGGTCTAAAAGATGGCACGATAAGATGATCGTTAAACGTGAAGTTATGCCGGGATAACAAGTACTTCTCTATAATTCAAGACTAAAATTGTTCCCCGGAAAATTAAAACCAAGATGGTCGGGTCCATTCGGGATCAAGAAAGTACTTCCACCCGGAATAGTCGAGCTCATGATCATAGACAGAGAGATATTTAAAGTTAACGGACAATGAGTCAAACATTACTATCATCCCAATCAAAAGGAAGTTGTATCCGTAATAACTTTAATCGAGCCATAAAAACTTCCAGTGGAAGACGTCCGGCTGAAGACATTAAACTTAGCGCTAATTTGGAGGCAACCCAATAGTTTTTTTTTTATGTTTTGATCTTTTTCGCATTTTTTTTATTTTTTTATTTTTTTTTACTTGATGTAAAACTAACCGGTTCAATTTTTGGTGTTCAATTCGCAGGAAAAAGACCCGAAAACAAAACTACATTTTCCAGGCCAGTACGACACGGGCCGTGTCATTTGACACGGTCGGGTCATGCAGGCAGATCATTTATCACTTTATGTGCAAGTATGACACGGGTCGTGTCAATTGACACGGTCGGGTCTGATGGCCATTCGATTTTGACGTTCCAAGCAAGTACGACACGGGCCGTGTCACCTGACACGGTCGAGTCAGGTATTCAGTGGAAATATTACTTTCTGGGGTAGTTGAGCACAGCCGGGTCAGGTGGGCAGCAGCGTTTTTAAAAAGGAGACAGGTACGACACGGGCCGTGTCAGTCGGGTGGTATAAAACCTGAAGCTGCCGACGAGGAAATGCCCAATAGGGATGGGGCGCAGCTCAACGAGGACGAGGAAGACCCACAACATAAATTGAGCAACCGGCGAGAATACCGACTCAAGGGGCTGTCGAGACGCCCGAGACATATGGAATTGAACTTCCGCCGAGTCTCCTAGCACGATGGGAGACATTAGGGCAGAAAAAAATGCTCCCCACTCGATGGCCGGACGAAGAGTGCGTGACGGCGATGGGGATAAGAGACGATGTAATGAGGCTACTTGCACGAATGAGTTGGACGACGTTAGTGACCCAACATTGGCCCACCTACCGCTGCCTCACGTTGGAATTCCTTAGCACACTCACTGTTAAAAGAGACCCGATTTTGCATGAGCCGACCATTTTGGAATTCCGGCTAAACAACAAAAACGAAAAATTTGGTCCTGGTGAATTAGATACTATATATGACTCTCGAAGGCACGGAGAATACCGAATCAATCGGTTCGAGTGTGAGACTTATTGGCAGGCAATGGTTGAGTATCCGGGGAGCGATGCACGTCCCTACATCCCAAAGTCAGAAAAAGGATTCTCTCTTCGCAATCCTATCCTTCGCTATCTACACAAGGTGATTGCAAGCACTATCTTCGGCTGAAATGAAATGGGGCCAATTACTCAACGAGAGCTATACGTTTTATCACACATACTCGACGGAACAAATCCAGCAACCGGCGATATTATCATGGATCATTTTGAGGATGTTGTCACTAAACCGAGATGGGAGATTTGGATAGGGGGTTTAATTACCCCTATCACACTTCATCTTGACGTACCTCTAGAAAACCGAACTCCCATCCCGGGAAATATGCTCCTATCTGTCCAAGTCATGAAGTTGATGAATATTCTCGACTACGACTCTCGTGTTATTTTCCTCCAGAATGACGGCGATCACTTCTTACTCCCGAATACAACTTTGACAACTATTGACAATATTCGGGATTTAGGAAATCTACAAATGGCCACGGAAGCGCATAAATTGGCCCGGGAGGCAGCTGGATTAATTTCTCCTAGTGAAAGATACGTTGCTCGGAATGTCCGTCCTAGGCATATGGAATTTGAGGATAGAGCCGAGAGGATGCGAGAAGAAGAGAGAGGAAAGAATGGAGGAGGAATTCGACTATGAGAGAGGCCCTGAAGACGAAAGAGAAACGGGGGAGGAAGAAGAGAGAGAGAGAGAACGGACCGAGTCGTCGAGACAGGCCGAATCAAGACATGCCACATCTCGTTCCACGCTAAGAGAAGAGTTCGAGGCTTTCCGAGAGGAGACCCGTCAAAGACAAGACGAGATGCTAGCAATTTTACGACGAATGGAAGATTGGCATGTCCAACAAGGCCACTTTCCTCCGCCAAATCAGTAGGACCGGTTGTAAGTATTTCTTGACCCATAGTTTTTATTGTTTAAATACTATACCCCGTTCGTGTGTGTACTCTTTAATTCAAGTTTGGGGGGAGATATTGGGTCAAGAAATACTTACATTGTTTGTTTGTTTTTATTTTTTGGATTTTGATTTACATTTTGGTTCGAATTTTTTTGGTGTGTTTTTATTTTGATGTGTTTTATTTTGGTGTGTTTTATTTCGAACTTGGTGTGTTTTGATGATGATGAACTTAGATGAAACTCGAAAGAATAAAGTCTTGTCTTGGATGCCTCTGGATTTATTTTGTTATTTTGATATGCAAATCGAGGATAATTTGAAGGGGAAAAATTGTAGAATAATCAAAAGGGTGTGAAATTGAATAAATAGTTTAATCTCTTGGAAATATGAACAAATCTAGCTTGTGAGCTTTTGAGCCTTCGTGCATCATTAAATATGCAAGTTTCATTGTCGAGTGTACCATTCATGTTTTTAAGACTCTAGAACTTGCCTTGGTATCTTATTCGAAACTACATGTGTGTGTGCAAATTAGTGAAAGTGGGTTTAGGCGATTTTTATTGGCAACCCTTCAAACCTTTTGGCCAACCCGAAAATTTATTTCCCTAGTTAGCCCGATTAAGCTTAAAGCCTATTGTTTGTTAGCCACATTATGAGCTTTCCGTTCCATTATAAACATTTGTCCCTATACTTGAGCTATTCAGAAAAATTGGCAAAAGAATGAAAAGATGTGTGGAAGCGATTGGGAAGATTGTTGGTTCAAATGCAATGATTTATTAAAATAAATTTGAAGGAAGAATGGTGTGATTTTAATGATGATGTTGTCCACCACATGAAAACATAAAAAGGAAAAGTTTGTGGACACAAAATAAATGAGATTTATTGGAGCGATAAGGAGGAATAAAGTTGTGATTCTCACTTTCAAAAGCGCTTAGTGCGATTATATTGAAATCAAGGGGTTGAAGGAAGCAAATTCCAAGGGAAAACAAAATTTTGAGCTTCTAATTGAGCGAAGTGATTATTGAGATGATGTTCTAATTTTCTCAAGTCAAGTCACTTTAAGCCATACTTATCCTACCCCGACCAAAAAGCCTACATTACAACCGATAAAGTCCTTTTTGATTCACCAAATTTACATACACAACCAGTGGTAGAGATGTAGATAATTGGCAAGCCTATGGGGATTCTTATTTCATTGAATGAATTTTGAGCGTCACTTATCCCATTATACACTTCGAGAGTGAGGGAATACACTTGACCGGCGAGGTTCATATTATTCAAGTATTAGCTATGAGGTTAAGGAAGTACCCCAGAGATTTGCATACTTTACAGAACTCGACTTATTTATTTCTTGAGGCGCATTGATGAACTTTCAAAACTATACTTTGAGGTATGCTGAGGGACGAGTTCCCTTAAGAGTGGTTATTTTAAAGTGCATTGTTCGGGACGATCAACATTCAAGTTTGGGGGATTTTGATAACACTCATTTTTACACATATTTTTGCACCGATTTTTTGGGTTTTAAGATCCTAAAATGTGTAGAAATGTGTCGTTTATACTCATATTGTGTTTATTGGACTCAATCAGGCTTGGGTACGTTTTATTGATTTTATAGGTACTTTATGGACATAAATCAAGCAAGAACGATGTCTCAAAACCCAATACATATCAAGCAATGCGGAAACGAGAGATCGGGCCTAAAAAGGAGTCAAAACAGTGTTAAAACGAGTCAACACGAGCTCGCCCGTGTCAATTGACACGGGCCGTGTCATTTGCTCGGCCGTGCCACATTGACACGGTCGGGTTTCACATCCAGGCATTTCAGCGTTTCTACAGGAGTATAACATGGGCCGTGTCATTCGACACGGTCGTGTCATTTGCTCGGCCGTGTCAAATTGACACGGTCGAGTTCCCTGTCCAGCGAGTTTCAGAGTTTTAAGCGCACTATGACACGGGCCGTGTCACTTTTCGGTGGAAAATCACCTTTTGACATTTTTTCAAGATTTGAGAATGAAAAGTGATGATTTTGGCTTTATAAAAGGAGATCTTAGACTAGACTTGAGGATATTCAGCCTTTGAGAGAGAATTGGAGAGATTGGAGAGAGAAAAAACAAAAGATTTGTGGGCTTTTACTCCAAAAGAAGGAGATTTAAAGGGAATTCTTGAAGAACACTTCAAGAACATTTGAAGGCTTCAACCGGGATCAATCAAGACACACCACGATTTTTATCTTGTTCCTATCTTTTATTCATTTTGTTGTTTTATTTAGCATGAACATGATAGTTATTAATCTTTCTTTCATTACCATATCCGGCTAAACTCATTAGATTCCGGACATGGGAGTACATTGATTTGCTATGATTTTGAGGGATTGATGATTATATTTATCTAGTGTGATTTCTTTATCAAATACTTGGTTTTGATTCATGTTTATGTAATATCCGGATTTTTTATCGAGTATTTCATCTGTATTTGAACCCTGTATTATTCGGAATTATGATCTCAATAATTGGAGTATGATATTTCTCACATTTGCATCTTTATACATAAGTATAACATCATGCAAATTTTTCATGCAAACTCGTGATAGCGCACTCTAAGGATGTAACTTAACGTGCGTTATCGGGCTACAACTAGCGCACGCTATGAGTGAAGAATTGCGTGCGCTAGGCAGTCAATTATTGAGCTAGATGGATAACACATGCGCCATCCAGACGTAGGACCGGATAAGATTCCCGCGGACGAACCTGGACAGTTTTGGAGTCAACTCTTATTATCGCGCGCTAAGGATTGTTTGATAGCATGCGCTAATCAACTTATATGCAGAAAGTTTATATAAGGGTCAGTACTTCACTTCTTCTTGTTCCCTTCACTTGTCCTCATTACTTAATAGTCCAGAGAGCCCATTATCCTCCTTAAACACACTTAGAACACATCTACTTAATCACTATAGATTGGATGCCACTTGTGTTTGATCATTGGAGTGGAGAAACGTCTTGATTTGCCAAACAAGCAACCGGAGCCGGATTCTACTTGTTGTCTCGGTGTTTTTCCTCATCTTAAGGTATGTTATACTACTTTCAACCTTAAATTCATGTTCTTAAGGATATGAGGATTATGCTATCAAGATATTAAGTTTCTTTGGTGATCTATCCAAACCACATCATGTTTAGGGGATTGAGATGATTATGCTTTAAGTACCTTGGTTAAGAACATTATGATTTGAATCTTGTTGCGATGAACGAGTAGAGGAAGTTTCTGACATTGGTAATCCGAATCTAGAAGGTGTCTTCATAGTAATCACAGACTTGACTTTAACATCATTATTCTTATTAGACGAATCTAAGAGATTGATCATGGAAGGATATATCTTGTAAAGATGGAGTGTTAAACAAACTACAAGATGATAGTTTCGATTGATATAAGGTATTGATATCGACCGTTAGGCCTTCCGAATTACGCATGAAGAATTGTAATCGAAACGGAATATGGTTTTATGATGATATATGTATTCTTGAATTCGAAGTTGTTGTTATCCGTAAGATCATTCATAACCGTATGAGCATGATATGCATGGTGATATCATATATTAACACTGAAGAGTTCGTAAGTTTTACCACGATTAGATCAGTCGACTGTCCTGGAGAAACTGTCTTGCATGATTAGCGTGCGCTAAAGCTTAATGGTTAGCGTGCGCTATCGAGCATAAGTTAACATACGCTACGCTTGGAACGTAAAGTGCGCTATGTCATCAGGTGAGTCAGTCGACTGATCAGAGAGGACTGTCTGTAACACCCCTAAGATATTCGAGGTGTATTACAGCGCTGTGGATCCCTACATGGGACCCACCAGGCTAACACAACAAAACACCACTCGACTAACCGTCTCGGTTAGCAAGGAAACAATTGTTAACAACAAGAACATAAAACGACACGTCCGGTGTGACCGGCATAATAAACATCAACCGACAAATACAGTAACTCCAACGAAGACCAATCACAATCCGAAAGGAAAAGCCTAAGTACTCGCGAGTACAATCTATACGTTTACAATTTGGAAAACATCCACATCAAAAGAGACAGTAGGAAATAACAAGACTCAATTGCACATGTCAACAACCTTGGCCGACATCCTCGTACCATCCCAGCGCCCGATCGTCTGACTGAACATTACCTGAAATCCATAACAAGAATTTCCCCAAAACGGGTCCCCAAAGGGGTTAGCAATTACGCTAGTACAAGTATTCAAGGCAAACCAATCGCTTACATATTTCATAGTACATGCGTCAATATCATTTCAAAAACCAAAACCAGACATGTCTTTTCCGGAAATAAATAGTCAATCACATTTGCCTAGGACCGGGACGAAGCCACAAATCCCACTCGAGGCCTCTAAGGACCCTCTCGAGCTTGCCACATTCATAAAACAAACCAAGCACCACACGTCACCTAGGACCGGGACGAAGCCACGAATCCCACTCGAGGCCTCTAAGGACCCTCCCGAGCTGGCTAGCGAAACAAACTCATGAATCCAGGATGAAGCCATAAATTCCCTCGAGGCCCCGTCGGACCCTCCCGAGGTGAGCAAAGCACACAAAATATACATTACCATTTCACGTTAAGCATAAAGGTTTCCAAAAATACTTGCCTTGAATAATTGACGACGGAACGAATGGAAAGGAAAGTCACCAACGAACGCTAGGAACCAACGAAACCGAACCTAACGATTCGAAGAATACAATCACAACCATTTCTAAATAAATACGGAATTGGAATACACCCGAAAACCCGCCTACGATTCATGTATATTCGTATATAAACAACAACGAGGGCGGACCACAACCAAACCCTCTCGATTCTATAAAAACCACGAAATATACCATGAATCCGTAGGGAAACTAAGAATACCAACAAGATTAATCATATTCATCATGAATTAATCAACAAAACGGAACGAATCGGACAAAAACGCGAAAATCCCCAAATCTACCCAAAAGTAAGGTTCTAAAGATCTAACCTTGATTCGCTGGATCGAAGGATGTTATAGGATGATTGGTTGATGTTATAACCTCAAGAACTTCATGGATTTGTTGTTAAACAACATGGCTTCAAAATTCCCAACACCACATCCGCGGAAGAGAAAGGAAAGATTGAGAAAAATGGCCAAGAACCCATGTGCAGGGCCTTATATAGGCTGTCTGCCGGTCGGGTTACGTACGTAACCGGCCAAGGCTTACGACGAACCGAGTCATCGCCCTAAATCGCCGCCAAATTGCGTGACGTATCGGTCGTGGCCTTACGTCACGTCGAAGTCATCGCCCAAATCGCGGCCCATTACGTGCGAATCGCCGTGGCCTTACGTACATAACCGCCTTACGTGCGTATCGCCGATCACTCTCGGCCAGAACTCGGCGACTGGGCCCGAACGACGGCCCGAACGACACCGAAACCCGAACCTGAATACGAATCGAAGATACGGTTACGAAGTACTCACAAAGACGAACTCGAGCACTAAGAGAACACACGATTCTGACCACCCGAAGGCTCGAAATTCGACAACGGAAAGTAATTACCCGAAACTTTGGGAAATTATAAAAATGGCCCAAAACGTCCGAAATACACGATACATGATCGAAACACCAAGCCGAAGCTTGCAACATGAATAATAAAATTAAATGAACTTACGAGAAAGTCGAAACAACAGTTTCGGACGAGATTCGCAAGAATCGAACTCAAGTGCGAAAAAACCGCTAAAAAGCACGGAACTCAACAAAACGACACCGAAACGAGCTCGGATGACAAAAAGTGCAGAATTAATCATTCTCGGAATGACGAAACGGTCATGAGAGAGTCGTCAAAATGGACTTTTTCCGAAAAAAAAGTAATTACCAGAAATCGAAATTACGGGTATTACATTCTACCCTCCTTAAAAGAAGTTTCGTCCCGAAACTTAAAAAAAGTAGGGAGAAGCAATATCCCCGCCAGGAAAACTCGACGAGATACACAAAAACCGAAAACTCATGCCCGACGGCGAAACGTTGCAAGAAACGCAAAGAGACATACGACGTGAAAACACGCTCCACGACGACCAACACAGCGCCACCGATAGAGACACAATAAAACCAACAAGTGACAAGCGTCATCAAATGGATAATACAATCAAGTCAATTATCCGAACAATTACAAAACACAACGAACGAAAATCAATACGATTGACCAACCCAACGGTACATCAATCAAAACACGAGCCAATTGCTGAACAAATACGGAATTCCACCGCTCAGGGGTTGGAAGATCGAAAACGAGACTAATTTCCCGAACTTAAGGGAATTAGGAAGGAGCCTGGACGCTCAACAATCACGAAACGAGAACAAAAACCGAACAAACAAACGATCGAGACAACAAAAATCGAACAATCATGTCTGAAATACGAAGGATAATAAAATTCAAACAACAACTCCAAGGTTCACATCTCGACTCGAGACAATATATGATCCGGTGAAAACAACAGGATGTGCATTCATATAAGATCCACAAGAAAGGGAATAGCAATAGAAAAGTCACAACGACAAACGAGTTATTCTGAAACAATACCACACTCGTTCAATCAACAAAAGCAAGGGATAGGGAAAGTTCAGAAAATGTTAACGAGCATAAACGAGTCGATAGAGTCGAAAATACAGAAGTCCAAAATCCGATCCACTTCGAATAAAAGAACTAGTAGAACCAAAAGATGTTACTTCCGAACAAGGTTCACAAGAATCGAACCGAATTCGGAAAAGTCACAGCGATAACCAGATCGACCCACAACAAGATCACAGCTCGTTCGGACGATGAAACCGAAATACAGAACAAGTTCATAAAGTATCAACGAACATGAGCGAATCGATAGACTGGAGAAAGAGAAAATACAGAAGTCAAAATAGTACGGGTATTACCTCCGACCTCGTCCACGAAATTCACAAAAATGGGAGCAAGGTAACAAGACATTAAACAACCGACACATAATGGAATAATCATCGATACACACGGTCGTACCAAACAAGCTCTAACAGTTCACACAAGAGCGATAACACAGAAATCACTACGGGGCGACAATATTCAACACCAACATCCCGCCTCTCACAGGGGGCTAACACAACAAACGTGTGGCGAACGACTCAACGTTGACACCACTAATTTAATCACAAACCGGGGTTAACACCGTAACGAAAGTTCGAAAACCATACATGCATTTCCGATCCGCAAACAGGAATAATAGGTTTTGAAAACGAAAACCACCTTTTGAAAATAATTTGCAAGCACCAGTTGATCTTGAGTATCATATATCAAAAAGTAGTATAAACATCATCATCGAGACTTTAAAAAAAAATCATCTTGCGTTTGATAAAAAAAATGAAGACACCTTTCTTTAAATTAAAACTTTTCAGCAATATTCGACCTTCGGGTCTAAGCGAATGCGTTTCTAAATCATTAGAAATATCTCAAAATATTTTGATCCTCAAAGTAGAATAATTTTGAAACATAGCGTGGCGCTAGTAGGCATCTTGAGAACACAGTGAGAAAATAATTCATTTTAAAAGTACGTCTCGAGGTTTATTTCCTAAGATACTCAAGGTTTTTCAGAAGTACAATAGGCCAAAATGTCCAAAATTCACACGTATCCACATTCATTTAAACCCATCATATCACACGTATCAAATAGTTCAAAATCACGACAGTGATATCCAATCCCTAGGATATGTTTAACAACATCGTTAAAACAACAATCGGTTTATCAAAACCGGATGGAAAACGACATCAAGAACAAAACTCCAAAAAAAATCAACTCTAGGGATTCAAGAAAAATACCTAGATTCGGCGAAGAACAATGGATTAGATGATGTTAAAAATCATCTAGGATACTCCAAAACACCTTTGGATGGAAGAAAAATCAGCCCAGATGTGAACCCTAGTCGCTACGTCTCAAACTCATGGAGGAAGAAGAAGAAATGAAGAAAAATGCAACTTCTAGACTGGTGTCCAGTATTTATACTGGACACAATTAGCGTGCGCTAATCATTAAGGTTAGCGTGCGCTATCACGGCACCAAACAAAACTCCTGACCAAAAATACACTGTTAGCGTGCGCCAACCCCAAGTGTTAGCGTGCGCTAACGAGAACTTCAGACCCAGTCCAGTAGCTCCTGGACTGCCCTGAACTACCAGGTAGCGTGCGCTATCCTCCCCTTAGTGTGCTACCAACGCGCTCTCGCGTGCGCTAGCCGCAAAGCATAGCGTGCGCTAACGACTCACAGAGACAGCAACAGAACATATCAGAACAATTACATGCCGTAAACCCTTCTCACAAGGATTTATCAGGCTGAGCACGATTTCCCACGTCATTTCGAAAATGCTAAAAAGACCAATGACGGTAATATTTTCCAAAACTCATAAACTAATTTGTCAAACCGTCATAAAATGTTCAAGGACAAAATGCCAAAACTTGATTTAGGGAATCGGTTTTACGAAATAAAACTCAGTTTGCAAAATACCGAAAGCCGTTTGAAAGAACTCACGCAGCGGATAAAATGCGGTTCGAAAATACATCAGCAGCGACGACACTCCTCGTATAAACCAAATACGAGAGTCTAATAAACACATATCGTGAAATCAAAATCCACAGAAGGATTCCATCATTTAACGACTAATCATACAAATAACTCGTGTCACACGAGGCACAACACAAGGAAGGGAGTTTTACATCCATAGGTCCCACGTAAGTGATGACCGCCCCTCGATACTAATCATGACCACTGATCTCAAACGAAGCGTCGCGATGCGACTAAGTTAGACAAAATCCGACGAGACAAAACTCAACAAACACAACTTGACTCGACAGCCTAGGTTTCCCCAAGCTAATCTGATTTTTTTAAAAATCGTATACTCTACTTATTCGAAAATAAAACCGATAAGTTAAAAATCGTTTTCAAGACCCTTTCAAATACGACAAGGGCTTAACAGCGGTAGCATTTTATAAAATGTCCTAAACACTATTAAACACGAATTTTAAATACCGACACAAGGTTTTATTTGAAAATACAAGACTGGCTCGCCCAAATTCATGTCACTTTTCAAAAACCCACAATACGATCAAGTCTAAGATATTTTCAAGCATGCACGCCGCATGTATTATTATTAATAGAAACACATTGGTTGTGAATAATAATAATTAGCCAAGTACTAACAATTTCCGAACACATGCATATACGGCATTCAAAAATCACCAGTTCAACAAGCGCAACTCAGAAATACTAATTCCAAGCATATGTCAAACTATCTCTTCAAGTTTAACACCGTAACCAAAGAACACCGATTTGGACATATGTCGAAACCAGCTATGTGAGTTTCTCAACAAACTCTGCCATCAATACCTTTCCCAGAACATTTCAATGTTCAAAACTTCTACATCATACTGTACCCTTCGGTGTCCAAACCATCAGTACATTCGGCTCAACATACATTTAGTATATCGCAATTACCAAACACATATTCCATCATACAACAAACGAATAGAGAGTCAAGCCCTCTCACAATATACCACAGAGCAAATCTCGGATCTTTCGATCACCAACGATCCCACTAACGCTAGGAAGTTTAGCGATGGAAGGCTCGCAAAACGACAAATGATCAAGCCCAGAACGGCGCACATACTCCAGAGAGATAAAGGACTGCGCAATACTAGAATCAAAAGTACACGAACCAGATGGATCAAAAAAAACAACTCGACGATAAGTACGAGAGAGATAATCACAGTTCAAGAAGTGGAAATACAATACGAGAAAACAAGAGAATCGAGTAAGAAAAACTTACGAGCACTGGATGTACTGAGACGCCGGCAGCGGTGTGACAATGTGCAAAACAAAACACAACTAGACCCAAATAACCGACAAGCCTAGGTATCCATAAACCTAGAGATCTGATACCATTTTCTGTAACACCCCCAAGATATTCGAGGTGTATTACAATGCTGTGGACCCCTACATGGGACCCACCAGGCAAACACAACAAAACACCACTCGACTAACCGTCTCGGTTAGCAAGTAAACAATTGTTAACAACAAGAACATAAAACAACACGTCCGGTACGACCGGCATAATAAACATCAACCGATAAATACAGTAACTCCAACGAAGACCAATCACAATCCGAAAGGAAAAGCCTAAGTACTCGCGAGTATAATCTATAAGTTTACAATTTGGAAAACATCCACATCAAAAGAGACAGTAGGAAATAACAAGACTCAATTGCACATGTCAACAACCTTGGCCGACATCCTCGTACCATCGCAGCGCCCGATCGTCTGACTGAACATAACCTGAAATCCATAACAAGAATTTCCCCAAAACGGGTCCCCAAAGGGGTTAGCAATTACGCTAGTACAAGTATTCAAGGCAAACCAATCGCTTACACATTCATAGTACATGCACCAATATCATTTCAAAAACCAAAACCAGACATGTCTTTTCCGGAAATAAACAGTCAATCACATTTGCCTAGGACCGGGACGAAGCCACAAATCCCACTCGAGGCCTCTAAGGACCCTCCCGAGCTGGCCACATTCAGAAAACAAACCAAGCACCACACGTCACCTAGGACCAGGACGAAGCCACGAATCCCACTCGAGGCCTCTAAGGACCCACCCGAGCTGGCTAGCGAAACAAACTCATGAATCCAGGACGAAGCCATAGATTCCCTCGAGGCCCCGTCGGACCCTCCCGAGGTGAGCAAAGCACACACAATATACATTACCATTTCACGTTAAGCATAAAGATTTCCAAAAATACTTGCCTTGAATAATTGACGACGCAACGAACGGAAAGAAAAGTCACCAACGAACGCTAGGAACCAACGAAACCGAACCTAACGATTCGAAGAATACAATCACAACCGTTTCTAAATAAATACGGAATTGGAATACACCCGAAAACCCGCCTACGATTCATGTATATTCGTATATAAACAACAACGAGGGCGGACCATAACCAAACCCTCTCGATTCTGTAAAAACCACGAAATATACCATAAATCCGTAGGGAAACTAAGAATACCAACAAGATTAATCATATTCATCATGAATTAATCAACAAAACGGAACGAATCGGACAAAAACGCGAAAACCCCCAAATCTACCCAAAAGTAGGGTTCTAAAGATCTAACCTTGATTCGCTGGATTGAAGGATGTTATAGGATGATTGGTTGATGTTATAACCTCAAGAACTTCATGGATTTGTTGTTAAACAACATGGCTTCAAGATTCCCAAGACCACATCCGCGGAAAAGAAAGGAAAGATTAAGAAAAATGGCCAAAAACCCGTGTGCAGGGCCTTATATAGGCTGTCTGCCGGGCCGTTACGACGTAATCGCCAAGGCTTACGACGTAACCGAGTCATCGCCCCAAATCGCTGCGGCCCGTTACGCACGTGAATCGCCAGTGGCCTTACGACGAACCGAAGTCATCGCCCCTAAAATCGCCGCCCGTTACGACGTAATCGTCTGTGGCCTTACGTATGTAACCGCCTTACGTGCGTAATCGCCGATCACTACGGCCAGACTCGCCAAGGCCGCCTGGGCCCGAACGACGGCCCGAACGACACTGAAACCCGAACCTGAATACGAATCGAAGATACGGTTACGAAGTACTCGCAAATACGAACTCGAGCACTAAGAGAACACACAATTCCGACCACCTGAAGGCTCGAAATTCAACAACGGAAAGTAATTACCCCAAACTTTGGGAAATTACGAAAATGGCCCAAAACGTCCGAAATACACGATACATGATCGAAACACCAAGCCGAAGCTTGCAACATGAATAATAACATTAAATTAACTTACGAGAAAGTCGAAACAACAGTTTCGGACGAGATTCGCAAGAATCGAACTCAAGTGCAGAAAAACCGCTAAAAAGCATGGAACTCAACAAAACGACCCCGAAATGAGCTCGGATGACAAAAAGTGCAGAATTAATCATTCTCGGAATGACGAAACAGTCATGAACTAGTCGTCAAAATGGACTTTCTCCGGAAAAAAGAAATTACCGGAAATCAAAATTACGGGTACTACACTGTCGATACATAGTTAGCACATGCTAGGCTTCATTATTTACGTGCGCTAACGAGCATGCTTACCGCGCGCTGCGTAGAATACTTAGCGTACGCTAAGCAGTTCAAGCAGATTACATTTTATGAACTTTCGGCCGTAAATTGGATTGTTAGACATTCGTACGTCATGAGATGAATTCTATATTATTTCTTTTGTTAAGGTTCGAGCTTGCTACGTGATTGATCGAAGGGGCGACCTTCGAGTGTTTCGTTTTTCGTGGAAGTATTCTTCTTGTCTTCGAATCGAGGTAAGTACCTTATTTGTCTTATATATTGATGTTATACATATTGTCGTGCATATATATCATTGTTGTATGTCCACCTCGTGTTGGTCCGACGGGATCATCGGGGGATCTATGCTAGCATGCGCTGGATCATTGGACGGGTTTTTCCACCTCGGGTTTATTTGACGAAATCATCGGGGGGTCTAGGCAGTGAAAGCTGGATCATTGGAATTGCCATGTGTATGTTGTGATATCATGTTGTGATTATCATGTGTTCATATTATTATTGAGTTTCTCACAGGAGAAGACTCGTTGGTTCTTTTGTCATTTATGTTATTATTATTCTTCATGAAATGTTGAATAATATGTCGTGGTACTTGTACTAGCATCGTTATGCTAACCCCTTCGGGGGTGAATATTTGTTTATGTTCAGGATCCAGGAGAGCAGGGAAACAACCACTGGAGTTGCATGACGACGAGGGTGCAGAGTGATATTCCAGCTGGGTTTATTTGTCTGTTGTTTGTATCGTTTCAATAAGTACTCGAGTACGTAGTCGTTTATGATGAATTTGAATTTGGTGATGCATTAATAATTCTCCCTTGAACATTCGTATTTTCAGTATTGGTCAGGACTGTTGTACTTTACTTTTGTTATTTTCATACATTGGTATTTGTTAGTGTCTTTTTAGTTCTTCAGCCTTGTAAATTCTTATGTAAAGGATTTACGGCGCTGTAATATTCCTGAATATATCGGGAGTGTTACAGTTTAGACACTTGATCAATGTTTTTACATGTTAAACTTAATTGCTCATAATTCGAGAGAAGAGGGCATTAATAGGTTTCGAGTATTTGACGTAGTAAATTACGAGATTGAGAAATCAGTGATGAACTATGATGATATCTAATCTTATGAACATTTTGGAGTTAGATAATTTATAATAGACGGAGACATTGTTATAGGTTGTTTAATTTACGTTTTAAAGCATCCCGAGAGAGACTTTAGAATATTATTGTTATCATCGTTTTGGAGACGCACTTAGAACCTTTTGGAACCAATCCCGAATAAATTTAGTAATCAATGGAAACCTAGCCTTGAAATCTACCTTTCTAAACTCTTGCAATTCGCTTTCATTCGGATATTTTCAATTGTTTTAATTTATTGTGATCATTGTATTTTATTTCATTAACCATCCATTTTACCTTTCGATTGTCTAGATAAAACCGAAAATACTATAATCTAGTATTTAACACAATAAGAATATTTAGTCTATGTGGAATACGACCTTGCTCGCCGCTTTCTACATATTCTCCGTACACTTGCAGATTGTTTAAAAATATAGCGAACAAAATGCGATATGATTGAATATTAATGTTTCTTGGAAATAAGATTTACGTACTTAGAAATTTTTCATTTTGTTGAAATGGAAAAACTTTAGTAAATTTTGGGTTGCCTTAATTATATGTTCATCTATTTTTATTTCGTTCATTGTACGCATATTTCTGATAATGTGAGTTTCTTATTCTAATTTTCTACTAGTGAAAATTTGACGTGGTTTAATTTTATTTGTTCTGTTTGAATTTTATTTGTCCAGAATTTATTATATATTTTTTTATGACAGTGCTTATCGGCATACAACTATAATATCCAATTAAATATTTATTATTTAGAGTGAAATTAATCATTATTTAGAGGGACAACATTCATATTCAATTTAGTCATTAAATTTATTGGTGTAGATAATTATGGTGGGATGAAAAATTAGCGCCGAACTAATATAATCTAATTTGGAGCCAAAGTCATTTAGGTGCATTTTAGTCCAACAATATATCGATTTAATTTACAAATCGGCCCCAACTAAATCGACCGGTTTATTAACAAATTAAATTGTGTGGCCGGCCACGGTGTGGCTGAATAGAATTATTGAGAATTAAAATAGGCAGAAGTTCTGTTTAAGTGCCCCTTATAACAAGGAGAGGCGTTTGAAGGATCCGCCCTAATAAATGGTGCCCCTATTAATATAGAGGCACTTAGGCCCTGTTCTTTTGCATTTATTTTTCGATTTTCGGATTCGATTCGATTTAGTTCATTGTGTCCATTCGGTTCAAATCCATTCAATTGATTCGATTTAGTTGATTCGATTATTATTAATATTATTATTTATTAATTATTATTATTATTATTAATCTTAATTATTATATTGTTATTATTATTGTTGTTGTTGATTACTATTATTATTACTAATAATATTTACTATTATTAATAATAATATATATTATTTTTTTTGATTACTATTATTATTATTATTATTTGTGGTATTTCATACTTTGTGATATTTGGGATATTTGGGCATATTTTTTAGTTTTATTATTTTTATTGTTATGGTTGCCATTATTTATATTATTATTATATTATATTTATTATTATTTTTTATTGTTATTTTAGTATTTTTCTTATTATTTTATTATATTTATTATAATATTATTATTATTTTATTTTATTAGTATTTATTCTTAATATATATTTCACTTCAGTTCAGTTCAGTTCAAATTCATTCAATCCAAAAGAATAGATGCCTCTAATGCTTTTCAGCCTCCCTACTGTTATCTTTGCCACGTTAGGTTTTCAACAATAAAGGCAACTAGTATAACACCCGTGTAATTACACGGGACTCAAAAAAGAACCCTTATATAAATATATAATATGTAAATCTTTCATTATAAATTTCATAATACTTCTTAAACTACATTATTTGTTCTGTTTATGATTACACTCAATCCTCATCACAACAGAAGATTTCTAGTCTTTTATGATCTTCACTCTTGATATGGCTACATAAAGCTAACCATGACCGAATACGGGTCTTGGAAGATACATACCGACATGAGAGAGCGTTTGCCCTTGACTCTTAAATATAGTCATGTCAAAGCTCATAATAAGTGGGAATTGACGTATTTGAAATCTAAATGATAATCTGATGTCTAACGGGCTAAATATCAATTGTGGAATAAGTACTTTACCCTCAAAATTATTCCCCAAATTTGTTTGTTCAATAATATGGTTACAGATCTGGATAATTATTAATGATGTGAAATTGCATAATACTGATGATTGATACATGTTTTGAATTAGCATATTTGAAACTCTAACTTACGATTTCAGGATGTGATTTAGAATTCTAGAACACTTGATGCTATTCAAAAAATCCATTAGATATACTAAATATTGACTTCTAGATGTCGCAGAAGTTTTGCATATACTATCAAAACTGAGATATCTTCGCTTGTCTATTAAAATTATAGACATCACGTAATCGTTTACTATCTCCACAAGTTCGTTTGTCGGTGCCAGGATTGCTCTTTCTTCCAAAAATTACTTTATGGAAAGTTACTTATAAGTGAATGATTGTGCTTTCAACAATGGTTGCAATATGATATTTGATATTCCATATTAGTAAATATCAAGAATATTAATCAAGGTTTCTCTTGGACTTCTTCACCCAGCTCACCATCTGCAATTTTGAGGATTCATTCGGAGACGTCGTTAATTTCTTGTAGATGGTGAGATGACATTGTTTGTCCAACAATTAATCTCATAATCTTGGCCAGTCTTATGAGTTTGCAATGGTGCCAAAGTGAAGAAGAGCTTATATTTGAATAACTGATTTATGTATTGTCCATTGATACAACTTCATATGTAGAATTATACTAAATAATTGTGGCATGGGTAATTTTAGTAATATTTAAAATTTAAAAAGATTTTGGAAATATATAAGAGAGTTTGATTTATAGCTTAAAATTAAGCACTTCTCAAATTGTAATAAAAAAAACATAATAGTAGTATATATAATTTAATTATTTGTATGACCTATTATATATATACACATGTTACTTTAGAAAACTACATCCAAGTCCTAGCCTTAAGATTACCATGAAATTTAATTTAGATTGTAATATAAGAATAGCTTGGATAAGTTAAAAAATATATATCAGAATTTTGTCCTAATTACAAACGACCTTAAAATTTTAGAAAATTAAAAAATAAAAAATCCAATTGATTTGATTAAAGTGAAATATCATATTTATGCTTATATGATATTTTCTTAAACAGTTAGCTTCATATCTAAGAGTATTAAACTTTACCCATTTTACATCAAAAAATAGAAAAATATTATAAAATAAATTTGTAATACAATATGTATATAAAATAAACTTGTATTACAAAAAATCTCGACGAGATTTGGTTGAAGTGAAACTATATGTATATTTGTAGAAACAATAGGTTTTGGAATGACAAAGTAAGGAGATTATGACTTATAACTTAAAATTAAGTACTTTCCAATTTGCCAAAAAAATAAAAAAGAAGCATCATCATCGTAGTATACAACAACAACAACAACAACATCTAAGCCTTAGTCCCAAAATGATTTGGGGTCGGCTAACATGAATCAAACTTTAAAACCGTCAATAATGTAATATCCGCATTTTTCTTTCCCTTGTAATGGTATTTCCAGTGTAATTCTCGATTGTAGTGACCCTCGTGTATCCTTCGGTGTAACTTTTCCGTCATCTTTTGATCTGATTCTCGTAATTGATGTGCGGAACCGCCGTTTCAGGGTTGCCGTGGATCTATTCTATTCTACGATGCGTTTTGAGGTGTTCCGTTTGATGTTTCGTTCGTATGCTGTTGTAGTGGACCGTTTATGTTCTGTACCTAGCGCACGCTAATTTTTCTGCATAGCGCGCGCTAGAAGTCTCTTTGTAGCGCACGCTACGTTTACTTAAATGGCGCGCTAGCGAGTGAACCCTGGGGGTGGCAGTTCAACTCCCAGGCCTCTGGACTATCGGATTAGCGCACGCTATCTTGTCTAGCGCACGCTAATGTCGGGAGACTAGCGCACGTTAAGTTGTTCAGTAGCGCGCGCTAGCGTGACTGTCCAGTACTGGACAGTTTACTACTGAACTCGATCAGGTGCTAGTTAGCGCACGCTACGCTTGTATGGTAGCGCACGCTAACGGATCAAGTGGGTTCTAGACAGTTTGTCACTGGACTCGACTGATGTCCAGGTAGCGCACGCTATTGGTCGATAGCGCACGCTACCGAGAAGTTATTAGTGCACGCTACGTATCGAGTAGCGCACGCTAATGGCCAATTACCTGGCTACTGGACTGGGACGCTAACGGTAGGGTTTGGAATCTTATCCCGTTAGCCCACGCTAACCTTGAGGTTTTAGCGTGCGCTAACACTCCCTGGCTATATAAACCAGGGAGTTGACCGAGATAATCATAATTTCTCATTTCTTCCTCTCTCCGCGGCGAAGGCGATTCCGAGGCGTTTTCTTGGCGATTTCTTCCTCCAATCATCTCATCCATCATCCTTCTTGAGTTCTTGGAGTATTATATCAACATCAACACGAATCTTTCGTCCTAATCCACGGTAAATCTCTTAGAACCCTACTTTTGGATAATTTGGGGGTTTTGGGATTTTCTTCCGATTCGTTCCGTTTTGATGGTGGATTCACGATGATTATGATTAATCTTGTTGATATCATTAGTTTTCCTATGGGTTCATAGTATATTTCCATAGCTTTGTGAAATCGAGAGGGTTTGGTTGTGGTCCGCCCTCGTTGTTATTTTTACTCGAATATACATGAATCGTAGGCGGGTTTCCGGGTGTATTCCATTTCCATAATCGTTTAGAAGTGGTTGTTATTGTTCTATTCGAATCGTTAGGTTCATTTTCGTCGGTTCCTCGCAGTCGTGCTTGATTCTTCCGTTCCGTTCGTGTCGTCGCCTATTTAATCGAGGCAAGTATCCTTATGAACTTACGATCTTGACATAGTAGTTTTGTATGAGAAATTGTGTGTGTGTATGCTCACTACGGGTTAGATCCGACGGGGTCTCGGTAGGGCTCCATGAAGCTGTGGAACCGCGAGCTTGCTTTTAACCACTGTGGGTTAGATCCGACGGGGTCTCGGCAGGGATCCACGAAGCTGTGGGTCCGCGGTTAATTGTGGTGCATTTTACAAATGTGGTTTTGATTATTGGCATTTCCGGAAATGAGTGTTTTGAAACTATGATTTCTTGATGGCATGCATTACTATATGTGTAAGATGTAAATTGTTCATTTGGTTACTTGTACTAGCGTAATTGCTAACCCCTCTGGGGAACCGTTTTGGGGAAATTCGTTTTATGAATTTCAGGTCAGGTTCATCGGGACGAGCGGGCGCTGGACCAGTACACGGATGATGGCCGTGCGTGATGAATTGTGTTTAAGTGACGTCTTAATGTCTTTATATCTTTTCATCTTTTGTGGTGTTTGAACTAATAGTTGTACTCGAGTACTTAAGAGTTCTTGTTCGTCCGGATTGTATTGTTGCCTATTATGTCTGTGTTGATTGATGATGTTATGTTTGACCGGTTTCTGTTTTGCGTCTTTATGACGTGGTGTTATTTTATTGTTCCTGTGAGTCGTTGTGTATGATGCTGTTCAGCCTGGTGGGTCCCATATAGGGATTCACGGCGCTGTAATATACCTCGAATATCTTGAGGGTGTTACAGAAAATGGTATCAGAGCTCTAGGTTTATGGATACCTAGGCTTGTCGGTTTATTGGGTCTTGTGGTGTTTTGTTTTGCACATCATCGTCACGCTGCCATGATTCCGGTACTACCAGTGTCCGTAAGTTTTCCTTCCTCTGTTCATTACTTCCTTGTATCGTACCTTGATTCTCGACTTGTGATTGTTCTTTTCTCGTACTTACCCTCGTATAGCTTTTGCTACTTATTTAACTCCAGTATGGATGCTGGAAGAGGTCGTGGTCGCGGTCGTGGTCGTGGACGCGGCCGGGGACGTGGGGCAGCCGGTGGGGCGGCCACGTCGCAGTCTTCGGGAGCCGGCAGTACCGGCGACCGCCACAGCCATGCTTCTTCTTAGGAGCGCGCTGACCTTGGTATTGCGGCTGTTATGCAACAAATGGTGAACCAAATGGCGGCAATAGCTCAGGCGGTTCAGAACCCGGATCAGGCCCACGCTAATCGGGGTGGAGCGGATCGATGGCTCCAAGATGTTATCAAGATGCATCCTCCTCAGTTTTCGGGAGCTTCAAACCCGATTGGCTGGGAGGGGTGGATCAAGGAGATATCTAAGGTCTTCGTTGCCACTAACTGTCCCGAGGACCGTAAAGTCCCTATTGCTCAATACTTTCTCACAGGGGACGCTACGGACTGGTGGGAGGCCGTTGGGCCCAAAGACCATGCTGCTTCGTGGGCTGAGTTTCAAGAGTTGATGGAGACTGAATATTGCCCGTGGCCGACGAGTGCTCGGGTACATGCTTTTTATGATGCTCAACCGCGGGATATCCCCGTATCTCAAGCTATTGCTGATTTTAACAAGGAGTTGGGTTATGTGAAGACCCAAGTTGTCGAGGAGAGCGACAAAATTTTCCATTTCTCCAGACGGATGAAGTCGTCGATTCGGGACTATATGTCGGGGCTTGTATGAACTACCTTGAAAGATTACCAGAGCAGGGCCCTTGCTTACGATATGTCTGTGACGGCGAGTGAGACGGCCCGCGAGAGTAAGAAACAGAAGTCCGCCGGGAATTTTTCGGGCCACAAAGGTGGGGGTCAGCAGAAATTTCAGTCTGCTAACTTTTCCGCTGGTGGTGGCCCAGCTCGATCTACTGGGTTTCCCCGTAGGGCTGCCAGTGCCCCTTCTCGAGAGGTGAAATGCTTTAACTGTGGCCAGCAGGGCCACATCAGTCGTACTTGTCCGAACCCTTTGCTGACGTGTAATCAGTGTGGCCAGTCGGGTCACAAGGCTGCTTTCTGTGCTGAGAGGGAGAAAATCCTTGGTGCCCGGGCTTTCATTCCAGCGCCTAGGGAACCAAGTGTGAATCAGGGATCGTTTACTAATCAATCTCCGCCGAGTGCTAGTCGGGGGAGAGGTCGGGGTCAGCCCTCAACAGGGGGAGCTTCCAGTGTCGGCTCCGCCCATCCACGTGTCTATGAGATGCGGAGAGCCGATGATCCAGCGGCTACCGTAGCGACAGGTACCGTTCATATTCTTTCTCATCCTGTCAGTGTGCTTTTCGATTCTGGTGCTACGCATTCGTTCATATCTTTGGATTGTGTGCGCCGTCTGAGTCTCGACCGTTTGACGCCTTGTGAGCCCTTCATCGTTAAGCTTCCTAGCGGTGATAGGATCGTTGGTGATCAGGAGGTTCGAGACTGTTCTGTGTTTATTTCGAGAGGGCTTGGCCCTCTAATCTTATTGTTGTGGGTATTGAGGGTGAGGACTTAATTCTCGGGGATGATGGGCTCGAGCGGCATGGTGCAATCATGAACTACCGCACGAGAATCATCACCATGTTAGCCGATGATGGCACCGAGCACTCTTTCGCCGGGCGAAAGAGGGGGAACCAGAAACTCGTTATTAACGCCTTGAAGGCGATGAGACTCCTGCGAAAGGGGTGTACCGGCTATTGGTGCTACGCCTTGAAGGCGGAGAGTGGTGGAGTCGAGCTTTCGTCGATTCCAATCGTTAATGAGTTTCCTGATGTATTTCCTGACGAGTTACCGGGATTGCCACCGGATCGTGAGGTTGAGTTTGCTATAGAGTTAGAGCCGGGCGCGGCTCCGATTTCGAAGGCGCCGTATCGCATGGCACCTTCAGAGATGGCAGAGTTGAAGAAGCAGTTGAGCGAGCTTCTTGAGTCGGGGTATGTTCGACCGAGTGCCTCGCCTTGGGGCGCACCGGTCCTGTTTGTGCGGAAGAAGGATGGCTCACTACGTTTGTGTATCGACTACCGCGAACTAAACAAGGTGACCATCAAGAACAAGTATCCTTTGCCGAGAATTGATGACTTGTTCGATCAGTTGCAGGGAGCTGCAGTATTCTCGAAAATTGATTTGAAATCGGGGTACTATCAGCTCCGGGTGAGAGAGTCCGATGTGCCGAAAACAGCCTTTCGGACGAGGTACGGACATTATGAGTTCGTAGTCATGCCTTTCGGGTTAACTAATGCGCCGGCGGTGTTCATGCAGTTGATGAACAAAGTTTTTATCGAGTATTTAGATAAGTGCGTCGTCGTCTTTATTGACAATATTCTTATTTATTCGAGGAATGAGGAAGAGCATGCCCATCATTTGCGGGTAGTATTAGACATTTTGAGGACCGAGCAACTCTATGCAAAGTTCTCGAAATGTGAGTTAGTGAAGGAAGTGATGTTTTTAGGTCACGTGATTTCGGTAGGGGGTTCGTGTGGATCCGCAGAAGATTGAGGCCGTGTTGGATTGGGCACCGCCCAAGAATGTGAAGGAGCTCCGTAGTTTCTTGGGTTTGGCTGGCTACTACCGTAGGTTCGTCGAGGGTTTCTCGAAACTAGCTCGGCCACTTATGCAGTTGCTCTAGAAATCCGAGAAGTTCGTCTAGAATGACGAGAGGCAGTTGAGTTTTGAGGAACTGAAGAAGCGTTTGACTTCAGCCCCGGTTTTGGCGTTGCCATGTGGCAACGAAGGTTTTGCCGTTTATAGCGATGCTTCGGGTCAGGGTCTTGGGTGCGTATTGATGCCGCACGGCAAGACCATTGCCTATGCGTCGAGACAGTTGAGGCCGTACGAGCTTAACTACCCTACTCATGATTTAGAGTTAGCGGCAGTTGTTTTTGCGCTCAAGATTTGGCGTCACTATCTTTTCGGCTCTGCATGTCAGATTTTTACCGATCATAAAAGTCTGAAATACATATTTACTCAGCGGGAGTTGAATATGAGGCAGAGGAGGTGGTTAGAGTTGATTAAGGATTATGACCTCGAAATCCTTTATCATCTGGGTAAGGCGAACGTCGTGGCCGACGCCTTGAGTCGGAAACCGGTTGCGTTGCGAACACTTGAGATTCTTACGTCTCAGTCTGAGCTTCAGCGGGCTTTGATCGAGTTTGATGTTGAAGTTTTGTTGCCTGGAGCCATCGGGAAACTTCGTGCTTTAGAGATTTCGTCGTCTCTGATCGATGAAATTAAGCGGAAGCAATCAGAGGATCCGATGATTACTCAAATCCGAGAGAACGTTCTTAAGGGAAAGTCTCCTGGGTTTGTGATCCAGGAGGATGGTGTTTTGAGATTCCAGAGTCGGCTTTGTGTGCCGAACGACTCAGAGTTGAGGCAGGGTATTTTACGGGAGGCCCATGCTACGCCTTATTCCGTTCATCCTGGTTCGAGTAAGATGTACAAGGACCTGAGAAGAAATTTCTGGTGGAATGATATGAAGGAGGAGGTTGCACAGTTTGTAGCGAGATGTTTGACTTGTCAATGTGTCAAAACGAGCATCGGCCCGGCTCGGTTATTCTGATCACTTCCGTTCGGAATGGAAATGGGAAGATATATCGATGGACTTCGTTACGAGTTTGCCGAGATCGAGGTCGGGCATGAATATGGTATGGGTGATTGTTGATCGTCGACCAAGTCGGCACATTTTACGGGCATCAAGGACACTTGGGGCCGGAGAAGTTAGCTCGTGTGTTTATCGCGCAGATTGTGAGACTTCACGGTACTCAAGTCTATTGTTTCGGATCGTGACGGCCGTTTTGTATCGCACTTCGCAAAGCGGTGCATAAGGCGGTGGGTCCCCGTGTACATTTGAGTACCTCTTTTCATCCCCAGTCAGATGGACAGTCGGAACGCACTATCCAGACGTTCGAGGATTTGTTGCGTGCTTGTGCTCTCGATTGGAGTAGAGACTGGGAGGAGCATTTGCCATTGATCGAATTCACGTACAACAACAGTTGGCACGCGTCGATTCGGATGGCACCGTATGAGGCACTTTATGGGCGGCGATGTCGATCACCGATTTATTGGAATGAGGCGTCCGATTTGGTCGGGACCGAGCCGGATGTCGTTTTAGAGACGAGGCGGAAGATAGAATTAATTCGGGAACGGATGTTGACTGCCCAGAGTCGAAAGAAGTCGTATGCCGACGTCCGTCGTCGACCTTTGGAATTCGAGGTGGGAGACCACGTTTTGCTAAAGGTGTCGCCGACGAAAGGAGTTTTTCGTTTTGGGAAGAAAGGGAAGCTGAGTCCGAGATTTATTGGACCCTTTGAGATTCTCGAGCGAGTAGGTGGGTTGGCATACCGTTTGGCGTTACCTCCGGCCTTGAGTCATGTTCATAGCGTTTTTCATGTTTCCTAGTTGAGGAAATATGTCCCGGATCCTAGTCACATCATCGATTATGGTGAGATTGATGTCGCCGAGGATGTTACTTTTGAAGAGCGCCCTTTGAAGATTTTGGAGCATCGTGAGAAACGATTGAGACATAAGACCATACCTTTGGTCAAGGTGCAGTGGTCGAGACACAGCGTCGAGGAGGCAACTTGGGAAACCGAGGATAACATGTGTGCTAGGTACCCCGAGTTGTTTGTTTCTTAAGTTTCGGGACGAAACTTATTTTTAGAGCGGTAGAATGTAATATCCGCATTTTTCTTTCCCTTGTAATGGTATTTCCAGTGTAATTCTCGATTGTAGTGACCCTCGTGTATCCTTCGGTGTAACTTTTCCATCATCTTTTGATCTGATTCTCGTAATAGATGTGCGGAACCGCCGTTTCGGGGTTGCCGTGGATCTATTCTATGCTACGATGCGTTTTGAGGTGTTCCGTTTGATGTTTCGTTCGTATGCTGTTGTAGTGGACCGTTTATGTTCTGTACCTAGCGCACGCTAATTTTTCTGCATAGCGCGCGCTAGAAGTCTCTTTGTAGCGCACGCTACGTTTACTTCGTAGCGCGCGCTAGCGAGTGAACGCTGGGGGTGGCAGTTCAACTCCCAGGCCTATGGACTATCGGATTAGTGCACACTATCTTGTCTAGCGCACGCTAATGTCGGGAGACTAGCGCACGTTAAGTTGTTCAGTAGCGCGCGCTAGCGTGACTGTCCAGTACTGGACAGTTTACTACTGAACTCGATCAGGTGCTAGTTAGCGCACGCTACGCTTGTATGGTAGCGCACGCTAACGGATCAACTGGGTTCTAGACAGTTTGTCACTGGACTCGACTGATGTCCAGGTAGCGCACGCTATTGGTCGATAGCGCACGCTACCGAGAAGTTATTAGCGCACGCTACGTATCGAGTAGCGCACGCTAACGGCCACCAGCTCTTTGGACCGGGACGCTAACGGTAGGGTTTGGAATCTTATCCGTTAGCGCACGCTAACCTTGAGGTTTTAGCGTGCGCTAACACTCCCAACTATATAAACCAGGAGTTGGACCGAGATAATCATAATTTCTCATTTCTTCCTCTCTCCGCGGCGAAGGCGATTCCGAGGCGTTTTCTTGGCGATTTCTTCCTCCAATCATCTCATCCATCATCCTTCTTGAGTTCTTGGAGTATTATATCAACATCAACACGAATATTTCGTCCTAATCCACGGTAAATCTCTTAGAACCCTACTTTTGGATAATTTGGGGGTTTTGGGATTTTCTTCCGATTCGTTCCGTTTTGATGGTGGATTCACGATGATTATGATTAATCTTGTTGATATCATTAGTTTTCCTACGGGTTCATGGTATATTTCCATAGCTTTGTGAAATCGAGAGGGTTTGGTTGTGGTCCGCCCTCGTTGTTATTTTTACTCGAATATACATGAATCGTAGGCGGGTTTCCGGGTGTATTCCATTTCCATAATCGTTTAGAAGTGGTTGTGATTGTGCTATTCGAATCGTTAGGTTCATTTTCGTCGGTTCCTCGCGGTTGTGCTTGATTCTTCCATTCCGTTCGTGTCGTCGCCTATTTAATCGAGGCAAGTATCCTTATGAACTTACGATCTTGACATAGTAGTTTTGTATGAGAAATTGTGTGTGCGTGTGTGTGTATGCTCACTACGGGTTAGATCCGACGGGGTCTCGGGAGGGCTCCACGAAGCTGTGGAACCGCGAGCTTGCTTTTAACCACTGTGGGTTAGATCCGACGGGGTCTCGGCAGGGATCTACGAAGCTGTGGGTCCGCGGTTAATTGTGGTGCATTTTACAAATGTGGTTTTGATTATTGGCATTTCCGGAAATGAGTGTTTTGAAACTATGATTTCTTGATGGCATGCATTACTATATGTGTAAGATGTAAATTGTTCATTTGGTTACTTGTACTAGCGTAATTGCTAACCCCTCTGGGGACCCGTTTTGGGGAAATTCGTTTTATGAATTTCGAGTCGGAGTTCATCGGGACGAAGCGGGCATTGACCAAGATACGGATGATGGCCGTGCGTGATGAATTGTGTTTAAGTGACGTCTTAATGTCTTTATATCTTTTCATCTTTTGTGGTTTTTGAACTAATAGTTGTACTCGAGTACTTAAGAGTTCTTGTTCGTCCGGATTGTATTGTTGCCTATTATGTCTGTGTTGATTGATGATGTTATGTTTGACCGGTTGAACCGGGTGGATTATTCTGTTTTGCGTCTTTATGACGTGGTGTTATTTTATTGTTCCTGTGAGTCGTTGTGTATGATGCTGTTCAGCCTGGTGGGTCCCATATAGGGATTCACGGCGCTGTAATATACCTCGAATATCTTGAGGGTGTTACAAATAATCGTTACATAAATAACATAAAAGGAAAAAAGAGGGAAAAAGTAGAGAAAAAAGCAAATAAAAAAGAGAATGAATGTAAAAAAAAAAACTGAAAAATAAATTAAAAGATAACATGAAATAAAAGAAAATAGGAAATAAAAAAAAAAGGAATCAGACTCCATCCACCATCCGTATTCTTTCCCGCCACATTTGCCTCTCCATCGCCATACTTTCTCCAATTCCAAGAAACCGCATATCCTTTTCAATCATCGTTATCCAAGTTTTCTTGGGTCTTCCTCTATCTTTCACAACATTACTTGTTCCCCAAATTTCTAGCCTCCTCACTGGGGCATCAATAGGTCTTCTTCTCACATGACCAAACCATCGTAATCGATTCTCCATCATCTTGTCTTCTATAGACGCAACTCTTACTTTCTCTCTAATCACCTCATTTCTGAGCCAATCCTTTTTTGTATGACCACACATCCATCGTAGCATACGCATCTCTGCCACATTCATCTTTTGAATGTGACACTGTTTTACAGCCCAACACTCGGTGCCATATAACAGCGCAGGCCTAATTGCCGTGCGGTAAAATTTACCCTTTAATCTATGAGGCATGACAGGATCACATAAAACCCCTGTGGCACTCTTCCACTTCAACCACCCTGCCTTTATTCTGTGAGCCACATCGCTATCTAGCTCTCCATCCTTTTGGATAATAGATCCAAGATACCGAAAGAAAGTGGATCCATGAACAACTTTCCCATCAAATGTGATCATCCCCGCCTCTCTATCACTGTTTTCTCTAAACCTACACTCCATATATTCAGTCTTATTTCTGCTCAGCCTAAAGCCTCGAGCTTCCAAAGTATCCCTCCAAAGTTCCAATTTCTGTTGCACTCCAACCTTCGTTTCATCAATCAACACAATATCATCTGCGAACATCATACACCACGGAACGTCATTTTGAATTTCTCTTGTCAATTCGTCCATGACTATGGCAAAGAGAAAAGGACTAAGAGTAGATCCTTGATGCACCCCAATCGTAATAGGGAATTCTTCTGTCCTCCTAACATTAGTACGTACACTTGTACTAGCTCCCTCATACATGTCCTTTATAATGTCAATATATTTCCGCGATACACCCTTCTTTTCTAAGGCCCACCAAAGTACTTCTCTTGGTACTTTATCATATGCCTTCTCTAAATCAATAAAAACCATATGCAGATCTTTCTTTTTATCTCGATAATGTTCCATCAACTGCCGGATAAAATAAATTGCTTCCATGGTCGATCTTCCAGGCATAAATCCAAACTGATTTTCTGTTATCTTCACACATTTTCTGATCCTTTGTTCAATCACTCGTTCCCACAACTTCATGGTATGACTCATTAGTTTAATTCCGCGATAATTAGAACAATCTTGAACATCACCTTTGTTCTTATACAAAGGGACAAGAATACTTTTCCTCCATGTTGATGGCATCTTATTGCTTCTCCAAATCTTATTGAAAAGCATAGTTACCCATTCGATCCCTCTCTCCCCCAAACACATCCAAACTTCAATAGGTATACCATCTGGTCCTTCTGCTTTTTTTGGCCCCATCTTCTTCAATGCAATTGTCACTTCACCCTTTTGAATTCTTCTCTTAAACTCTCGGTTAACCATACTTGAGGGGATGTTTAAATTCCCAATATCTTGTTCTTGATGGCCATTGAATAGGGTATCAAAGTATGACCTCCATCTCTCTTTTATCTCTTTATCTTGAACCAAAACTTTTTGGTCAGTATCTTTTACACATTTAACTTTTCCAATATCTCGCGTCTTCTTATCTCTCATTCGAGCAAGTTTATAGATATCTTTTTCCCCTTCTTTAGTATCTAATCTTGTATATAATTCTTGATTGACCTTTGATCGGGCATTTCGCACTGCCTTTTTAGCTTCTGTTCGAGCTTTCTTGTACTTCTCATAATTCTCATCGCTCGAGCATTTACCCAATACCTTATAACATTCACGTTTGGTCTTTATCGCTTGCTTAACTTCATCATTCCACCAAGATGTGTCCTTACTTGATGGTCTGTTTCCTTTAGATTCTCCTAGGACTTCTTTTGCAACTTCCTTTATGTTATGCTCCAACAAGTTCCACATCGAATCTATATCCATCTTCGTGCAATCAGACCAAATACCACTATCAGCAATCTTAGCCACAAAAGTATGTCGACTCTCCCCTTGGAGCTTCCACCACTTAATTCGAGGGTCAACTTGTGGTCTTCTCTTTCTTAAGTGCCTCTTACCTCGAAAGTCAAGCACCACAACCCTATCTTTGTGTTGCGGACTCTCACCGGGTATCACCTTGCAATTAGTAAAACTTTTCCTCCAAACATTCCTTACTAAAAAGAAATCAATCTGACTTGCATTACCTCCATTTCTATATGTCACCAAATGAGAGTCCCCATCATCATCGTAGTATATATAAGTAAATTACTTGAATGACTGATTGTAAATATACTAATCGCGGGATTAACTAAGAAAACTACATCCACATCCTAGTCTAATTAGAATTATCCAAATTTTATAAAGTAAAAAAATGTCCAATTTTGTTTGTAATATAAGATGAGCGGGAAAAGGTTATAGGGTACTTTTCATGAATTGAACTTCATTTTTAAGAGTACTAAAATCAAGAAATTTTACATTCAAAAGAATAGAAAAATTATTAGAGTATTTTAGTAACTTGTGAAACTTGTATTACAGAAAACCTAAGTGACATTTGGTCCAGTTGAAACTTTATATCATTTTCATATGATAGTATTTTTAAACATTTAACTTAATATATAGAAATATTAAAGTTGGCACATTTAACATTCAAGAGAACACATAAATAGTTGGGCATTTTTAGTAATTTCAGAAACTTGTATTAGAAAAAACCTCAATTCATCTCTGATTGTGTTAAACTGTATTTGATGAAATTTTAGTTCCACATTCTTTTTTAGTCTTTTTTGCTAAAATTGTCAAAATCAGTAAGTATTTAACAGTTTCTGTTAAATGGCCAAAAAGTAGATAATTTAGTCCTTATATTTGAAGAAAAAACTAAATTTATTGTTTAGATATAATTTAAAATACAAAAGCAAATCCAAAACTTTCAAAAATATATAGTTGATTTCAGAAGTAGATAAATTAACAAATCTTTTAAAACTAAAAAAATCACTTAAAAATCACTTTAAACGGTCAAATTTTATTTTCTGAAATTCTCTTTGTACAAGTATGAATCTATGAATTATTATATTATTATTAAGTTTAATTTCTTATATATTTAGAAATATTTATTTGAGAAGTCATAAAATCAGTAATTATAAATAAATTTTTTTATTTATTTTTTATTTTATATTAATTAAATAAGATTTAAAACTAAAATAGACTAATTGATTTATTCCATAGTTTTGATTTATTTATAAATAATAATTAAATCCATTGTTTCTACACTTTCAATAATAATTTTTTTAAGATTATTTCGATTTATTTAATTGGATTAGGACTTCAAGTACCTTATTAATTATATATATTCAACAATTCTTTTGCAATACCCCCAAACATCTTTATATAATATATAAACTAATTAATTGGAATATATAATATTTCTGCGAGATTTTAGGTTTAAGTTTTTAATATATATAGCACACACTACTATATTAAATTTCTCTTTATTTGGAATTTATATTTTTTAATTAATAAAAATATGAAATATTTTTGTAAATATAATTAATTCCTATTTATCCATAAGGTAGGTAGGAGTTATTTGAGATATAATTATAATGTAATTAACAAAATAATGATTAGACCAGTAATTGATTATATGTGGTAAGGCATGAGAGGTGACACATAAAGACACGAAGACCAAAGAAAAGACATGTGGCGGTAAGTATAAGAAGTTGCCACTTAGCCAGCGATGTATACTACATCAGTATATAGGGGAGAATTATAAACTATACCTGTTGAGAAATCTCAAGAAACATGTAAATTTTGTAACAAACTTTTATTTGAGCTTACTCGAAAATGAAATTAACTTGAAGGGATTAAGTAAAATTAACAAAAAAATATTAAGAATTATCTAAAAAGTAAATATTAAGAAATCTGAAGACCAAAAAGACAAAATCGATTATATGTTTTCAAAGAAAAAGACTTAACAAAGAACAAAATTTGTCCGAGTGTCTTTTTTTCTCTGTTTTTCTTGCTTTTATTTCACCGGAGGAATTGATTATATTTATAGAAATATTTTATATTTTCATTAATTAACAACATAAATCCCAATCAAAGACAAATTTAATATATCAGTTTGCACTATATATTAAAAACTTAAACTTAAAATCTCGCGAAAATATTATATATTCCACTAATTAGTTAGTCACTATAATTAGATATATCAATAAAATAAATATCAACTAAAATGAAAGATGCTTGTGAGTATTGCAAAAGAAGTATTGAATATATATATATATATATATATATATATATATATAAACTAAGAAAGTACTTGAAGTCCTAATAAATTAAATAAATCAAAATACTCTTATTAAAACTATTATTGAAAGTGTAGAAACAATGGTTTTAATCATTATTATAAATAAATCAAAGAACTTATGGAATAAATCAATTAGTCTATTTTAGTTTTAATCTTATTTAATTAATATCAAATAACAAAATAAATAAAAAAACTTATATTTACGAAATTATATAATTACTGATTTTATGAATTTTCAAAGAGATTTTTAAAATATATAAGAAATTAAATT
This sequence comes from Orobanche coerulescens, assembly GCA_033398695.1. Taxonomy (NCBI): domain Eukaryota; kingdom Viridiplantae; phylum Streptophyta; class Magnoliopsida; order Lamiales; family Orobanchaceae; genus Orobanche; species Orobanche coerulescens. The sequence goes on along the minus strand of CM065808.1, from coordinate 53,419,283 downwards.
GTCCAAGTGTTTTTTTCCTTTGTTTTTCTTGCTTTTATTTTACATATGTAAAATCAATTGAATATCACTTTTATTGTGTTTTTCTAACTTTCAAATTTTCATAATTTCATAATTTCTAACTTTCCTCTGCAGACCTGTTTTTTTAAGCGGCAGGAAAGGATAATTTAGGTAATATTATTTACTACTTATTAATTGAGGTAATTAATTTAGGTAATTAATAAATAGGTTAGGAAATAGTGATGTGTTAACCAAAGCATGAGAATATGACACATGAGCAACCGAAGCATCAGAAGATGACATGTGACAGCCGAACCATGGGAAGCTGCCATGTAGGCTCAACATATTCTGCATTAGTATATAAGGGGATTAGAAGTACCCCTACTGAATTAAAAGATTAAATAAATATTAATTATGAAAATTAATATAAACATCAGCGACAAGATAGTACTGGGATTATTTTTCCTTTTTGGAATTAATTTTATAAACTGAACTACTGAATAATGAAAGAAAATTAGAACTTCATATATTAAACTTAATTCAATATTCATAAAAGTCAAAAAATTCTACAACCCAAAGCAAAAAGGAAAAAACTGTTGTACAACACATGAAGTCTAATAAACAAAATTGAACAACTTATTCTTTAAGTACCCCAATTCTTTTTTTTTTTTTTTTTTTTTGTTGAGGTAGAGACGAAAAACTCCCCCAATTTATATCAGAGGTCTCTTGACCAGGCGGGTGTTAATGGAGAGGACCAACGATACACGAACTCAGCAACAAACCTTGTAATATTTCAGCAAAGTATTGTCACCACACGGATTCGAACCCGCGATGTCGGAGTGTTTCCATCCCAACCACCTTACAACTTACCATCAGTCTATGCCCAATTCTTTCTTCTTCGTCTAGTGGCTTATCAGTACTAGGCCTTATATTCTGAAACAACATAGTAATATCATCAATAAGTTTTAGTATTACCCGTACGAGAAGAACTCAAGAGAATAAATTAATCTAATAAAAGATGGAAATGTCATTTAGATGGGGAAGATGTGTTCACCTTACAAGTAACATCTGCAGTAGATTAACGCCATTCTTTTGACTTATTTTTCGATTGATTCGATTCGATTGGGCCTCAGTCCATTTAGTGGGTCGATTCATTCATTTCGATTTCGATTCGATTCGATTCTTATTATTATTATTATTGTTATTATTACTAATAATATTTACTATTATCGTTGTTGTTGATTACTATTATTATTTATCAGTGTTATTATTATTATTGTTAATCTTAGTTATTATTATTTTTATTATTACTAATAATATTTACTATTATTATTAATAATATTTATTATTACCGTTGTTGATGACTATTATTATTTACCATTATTATCAGTGTTATTATTATTATTATTATTGTTAATATTATTATAGTTATTATTGTTATTATTATTAATATCATTAATATTATTATAATTTACCTTATCAAATAAATCTCAACTTATCATTTATATTTTATTTTATTATTATTTTTATTATTATTTTATTATATTTATTATTTTTATTATTATTATTATTATTTACTCTTAATATATATTTCAGTTCAGTTCAGTTCATATTCATTCGTCCAAAAGAATAGAGCCTAACATCCTTCAAAAGAATTCACACAAAATAATTGCAAAGCTATAAGCATTCACTTCTAAAACAACTATAAATCGCATCAACAAATGATACACAGACATCCCCCAGGGCATAGCTCAGTGGCAAAGGAGGGGGATATCTTTCGCGCTGGTGGCATGCAGCGTGGGTTCGAATCCTCGTGGGAGCATCCGCTCTTTTCGCGATTTAAACTCAGATGTTTATTCAGTTGAAGCATCCTCAAAACCGGGTTGCTGAGGCATAACCTGCGATTTAACCGGGGGTAGGAATGAGGGATCGGACCTACAACCCCAGGATTCAACCTGGGTCATCAAAAAAAAAAAAAAAAAAAAATGATACACAGACAAAGGAAACTTACCTTCTCTTTTAGGAAAAAAAAAAAAAGAACCGATTGCATTGATCCAATATAAGAATGCAGCAAAGGTGATGTTATATGAATACTCCCCGTAAATTGTGCGTGCCTTTACGTGCTTTTTATTGTATTCCGCTGCATACTCCTTCAAGCACGAAAGGTTGCCTTGGGCTGTAGCTGTGATCATACTAAACGAGTGTTTGGTGAGGATCGGAGGCTGACTGGTGGTTGTGTGGACAATTTTTTTAGTTTCTATAATCAGTTTGAGGCTAAATAATACTATCTATAGTGGTGGAGAAACCTGTGAAGTTCAAAATGCATGCCTTTGCGTCCAACTCTTTATCACTGTAGTGAGTACAAAGCTGTATATATATATATATATATCATTACAAAAAAGAAGTAAACTGGAATGTAGAAAAAATGTATCAAATTAACAAATGGCACATCCCATCAAGTGTACCAGTCAGAACCTACAGAAATAAATGATCCCAAATTATAAGGCCAAGTTTTCTTTGCACTTCGCCTGAACAGAACACGAATAGTAGAAAAGCTGGAATGTTATCTGCTTCGCGGGTACGTTGCGGTCGCGGAACACGTATCGGGACGTGGTACGCTGTATGTATAGGTACGCTGTACGCTGGGGGTAGGCTTAGTCGGGACGCTTTTTTGGAACGCGGTACGCGAATTCATTCTTTGCAATACGCCCGTATTAAATTTATGAGATAATTAATTTTCATACATATTTTTGATTATTTTTAAAGAATATATTATAATCAATTATAATTAAAGTATATAACATTATAATATCTATCTATATCACCGAGTAGTAAAAAGTAAAAACAAAACATAATAACAGAAGTTTATTAAATTGAAAAATAATCACAAATACGTAAATTAGTCATATTTGCGCAAAGAAAAACATAACTCAATCTATTTTTAACGTAAATTATATCTTTTCTTTTCCCTTCGCTCCAAAACTAGAAATCGAAGTTTGCCGAATCCGTAATCCATCAGGAGCTTGTGGAGCCTTCCCAAGGTCATGCATGGCTCGCAAAGAAGAAGAAGAAGTTGAACCATGTGAAACAGTTACTTCATCTTCTTTCTCTAAAGTTTCAGATTGCTCTTGATATTCATCTTCAAGTGATTTCCAACGCAAATCTTCTAACCTTACACTTGAATCATCAACATAAGATTCCTCCAGATCAATACCCATTTTCTATGTGGCCTATCTTTGTAACTTTCAGTGAAACGAGACAAAAGGCGCAAATTTGAATGAATAAAACCAACTTATCAGCTCGTACATAATTCAATCTATTCCTCTTCAAAATATGAATATATGAATAAGTACTCAAATCCCGCTCAGCAGAAGAGCTCGTGATTGGTTGTGATAATACCTTATGTGAAACTTCGGCCAACTCTGGAGTTTCTGCACCATAAGTGGACCACCATTCAATGGCATCCATAGTTACTGCATCTGTTTGGGCTGCAACCATAGCATAAAGGCCTTTGCGCATGTGAAACGAGCAAACTGCTCTCGAAATAATTTTGCCTCCTCAGCACTCTCAAAGATTCTTTCAAAGGATCCCATCAATCCTTGTATCACTTCTTTGTCCTCATTTGGTGCTTTTCTTCTTGTACCTCCTGGTGCTGGAGCAGTAAGATACCTCAGATCATAAAATGTTGGAGTAAGGGCAAACCCGAGATAATGAAGAGGAATAGACATTTTCCCCCAACTTTGCATAATAATGTCTTCCATCTGTCAGCCTCATGGATATTCCCTTTCATAATGTCTTTGATTTCGCCCACCATACTATCCATCTTTTCATAAATCTCACCCATTTTGGGACAATCACCATCACAAAATTTAATCAGCAAAAAAATAGGTTTAGTGATGGATAAGACATTTTCCACATTATCCCAAAAACTATCAGAAGATATAGTATCTGTAATTGAGTTTCCTATAGTTTTTGCATGTTCATCCCCATGTTAATCCAATCTTTCCAAGATTTAAGAACAACTGTAGTAGCTAAAGCTTCTCTAAATCCAAGAAGTCTCTTCAGCAAATTATAGTGTGATCCAAATCGAGTTTTTGCGACTTTCCGAAGCTCCAACTTTGACTGACTTTTAAACATATACAGTGCATGGTTGTGGTTTATGAAGTACTTGACTATATTTTTTCTATTTTATATGTACCATTTAATCACTCAAATCGCCTTGCAAAATCATTCATGACAACTGCACATGGTGACCAAAAAATATGCTTGTGTACCTTTTCTATCTCCTTCCCGCAAATTTGCAGTTTGCAGCATTATCAGTCACAACCTAAATAACTTTCGAGTCTCCAACTTCCTCAATGGCACTCAACAAAATCTCAGCAATTGCTTTTCGTGTCTTATCGATGCGCGAAAAATCTTTAGCATATAAAAAAGTGGCACCATGACTATCCACAGCAAGAACATTGATCAGAGGCTCACGTTTTACATTATACCATACATCTGAAACTATTGACACCCCCTGTGTATACCAAGTGTCCTCAATCAGAACAAGTTCTTTCTCAATATTTCTTTTGCACTCATCTACTAATGTAATCCTTCATTTCTCGTATGACTGTGCTTTATACCCTTGAGGAGCTCTATTAAGTGCTGTTACCATCTCATGAAATTGGGGATTCCTTAACACACTAAAAGGAATTCCATTGGCACACAGTCCCCTGATTATTTTGACATCAACATCATGTCTTTCCATCAATTTAAATGAATCTTCAATTTTCCCTACAACTGACGGTTTATTGATCTTTATCAATGTGGAGTTCTTTAATGATGATGAGACCTCGAGTTTTTCAGCAGCTTGAACACTTTTTCTAACCTCTTCATATGTGGCTCTGCCGTTCATTAATGCAGAACAACGTTGTATACGTGCTTTTCTTCCGGCAGCAACACCAAAAAAATGATAATGCATACGGGTATATGAACTAGTGAACTTGTTCTTGCAGTACTTACATGACCATATTTTTGAGCCTATTGGATTTTTCCCATGACCAGAACCCATAATTATTACGTATTCTACCAAAGTTTTTTTTGTTGAATCCATTTCCACTGCCTCTTCAATATTTTTTCTCACAAATTTTGATGATTGATTGTTGTTTGTTTGTGTTTCTGGAACAATTTCTTCTTCTTCACTTGAACTAACATCCAAGCATTCAACACCAACTTGCTGAGATGATATTTGTTGCTCTCTTGCTCGTTTGCCAAATGCCATAATTTAGATGAAGATGTGTTTTTTTTAACATAGAAGATAATAGGTTTTGATTTTTGAATCAATACCAATTAGAATTAGATATATAGTATACAAGTTAATAGAATCCTAATCAATATATGATTGTCTTTTAGATTAACAAAGAAAGAGATAAAGTTTAGAAAAATAGAGATTTTTAATGATTTGAAAGTCAAACAGTAAATAGTTAGGTAATTCGATAAGTACCAATAATTATTGATACTAGTTTCCATTAATATGTTATTTTTAGTATTATTTCTATGAATTTTTATTATTTTATAATTAGTACATGACAAAAAAACAAAGAAGGCAATAGACGTAAAGAAAGTAAAATCCTAAATACAAAAAATCCTGTAAAAAAAGGAAAAAGAAGTTGAAAAGGAAAGAGAAAGTGGGATAATCATTACACAAATATTATAACAAATACTCCTATGACTCATCACATAGCCTGCCGCCTATTACCAAACAAATCATAAAACTGACCAAAGGGCATAATTGTCTTTTTCACTCCTCCCTCCATACCTGACCTTATTCACTTTTACTTTTATCTGTTCCTTTTTCCTCTAAATTTCACCCATTCCTTTCATGGCGGCATCTCTTGAATAGTTTCAACTTACACCTCCTTCAATGTCAAAGCAATTTTCATGAAAAAATCAGACCTTGAACAGGATCTACGCAGCTCGACCGCGCCATGGGTAAAACCGACGCCACTATACCTATGCCCCTGTTTTGCCTCTGCCTTGATATCCTGCCACTGCCATAAAGCTGCGGGTTGCCGGATATGGAGTACCAGTTCATGAATGCATCGCGTTTGGGTACATGCGATCTAGTTTGTGGGACGAGGGGGAGAGCAAATTAGGTAACATTGAGCTGGAATGTTACCTGGTTCGCAGTACGGTGCGGTTTGCGGAACACATTGTAGGTCACAAGTCGTTAGGAATAATTCTAGAGGGGGGGTGAATAGACTTATTAAAACTTTTCCTGATTATAAGGTGTAATATCTGCAATTTCGACTTCCAATAATTTTCTTTTTTTTAGCGAGAGTATGTTTTGATGACTCGCTTGTGACCGTTTCGTCATTCTGAGAATTATTAATTCTACACTTTTTGGCATCGGAGTTTGTTTCAGTGTCGTTTTGTTGAGTTCCGTGCTTCTTAGCAGCTTTTCCGCACTTGAGTTCGATTCTTGCGAATCTCGTTCGGAGCTGTTGTTTCGAGTTTCTCGTAAGTTCATTTAATGTTATTATTCATGTTGCAATCTTTGGCTTGGTGTTTTGATCGTGTATCGTGTATTTCGGACGTTTTGGGCCGTTTTCGTAATTTCTCAAAGTTTGGGGTAATTAGTTTCCGTTGTCGAATTTCGAGCCTTCGGGTGGTCGGAATCGGGTGTTCTTTTAGCGCTTGGATTTGTCTTTGCGAGTACTTCATAACCGTATCTTCGATATATATTCAGGTTTGGGTTTCGGGGTCGTTCGGACCGTCGGAGTGCCACGGCCGAGCCACAACCGCACTTTTTGGAACAGGTACTGGCCTGGCCGAGTTACGACGGTAAGTGATCGGCAGGCATGGACTGACGAATGCCGGTTACGGCCATAAAGGCCGAGAGTTACGGCTGTAAAGGCCGAGAGTTACGGCCGTACGGGCGCCAGGCAGCTTCCGGATGAATGCCGGTTACGGCCGTAAGTGCCGAGTTACGGCCGTAACGCCCTGCCGGTTACGGCCGTAACCCTGTCGGCCATATATAGGCCAGGGACCGGCCAGACCTCATTTTGTGCCATTTCTTCACCCGGGTGACGGCTGGCGACGGGAAAAGTCGGGGAGTGGAGTTTTTGGTCGATTCCACTCGATTTCAGGCGTTTTTGCGGATTCTTATCGATTATATCAACATCAAATCCTTGTTCTTCATCGGATCGAGGTAATTTCTTGAAATCTCCTAGGATTTGACTTTCGATATTTCCTTCTTGATTTTCATAGTTCGTCTGATTTTGATGAATCGGTTGATGTTATTGAACAATAATAATCATGTTTTATGGGTTGTATATCCGTATTTCGAGTTTGTTCAACTCGATTGGCGATTAGAGTGTTCTTGGGAATTATTGAACATTTAGTGTTTGATTAAATGTCCCAATGAGTACCCTTCGATAGTTTGGTGGGATTTTCGTTGTTTTTTACCTTGATTCTCATTGTAATCGTATCTTCGTATTCTTGGCCATTTTGGGGGGAAAACCCTTGAACTTTTGTCGTTCGTTCCTTCAATTCAACGACTCTAGGTCGTGCTATGGAATTCATTTTCATTGTTGTTATTGTCCTTCGTAGTTTATTATCGCGAGTTAGCGTTCGGTGGAGTCGGCGGGTTCGTAGTCGGTTCGTGCCAACCTACTTTGGTCGGTTCTATGCGTTGTGGTTATTCGAGGCAATTACCTTGTCCCTACAATTCTTGTTTTATGGATATGATAATTAGTGATCGTCTAAATGTGGTTGTCTGGTCGTTTGAATTGAACTTTCAAAGATTCGGTTATCCTTGTTAAAGGCTCTCATTCAAAACGCGTGTGTTTTGTGAACGTTGTGTTTCGTGGATGGTTACGTGAACACTATGAATACGCTTGTTGTTGTTGTTGTGATTTGATAATATATATATATATATATATATATATATATATATATATATGTATACATATATTATCTCATTTCAGTACGTTGTGATTTGACAATTGTGTCATACTTTGTGTTTGTTGCTTTTGGGTGAATTGCTCGAATATCCTTGGTATGATATATATAAATTTGTGTGGACGTGTTTTGCTCACCTCGGGAGGGTTCTACGGGGCCACGGAGGGAATCCAATGGTATTCGCCCTGGATTCACGAGTAAAGCTTCACGAGTTGGTGTGTATCTTTTGTGAATGTATTTTGCTCACCTCGGGAGGGTTCTACGGGACCACGGAGGGAATCCAATGGTATTCGCCCTGGATTCACGAGTAAAACTTCACGAGTTGGTGTATATATTTTGTGAATGTATTTTACTCACCTTGGGAGGGTTCGACGGGGCCACGGAGGGAATCCAATGGTATTCGCGCTGGATTCACGAGTAAAACTTCACGAGTTGGTGTGTATGTTTTTTGAATGTATCTTTCTCACCTCGGGAGGGTTCGACGGGGCCATGAAGGGAATCCAATGGTATTCGCCTTGGATTCACGAGTAAAACTTCACGATTTGATGTTTATTCTATGTTCATCGAGGACACGTGACGTGAGTTTTATCCTTGTAAATTTTCGTTGGTTTTATTTGTGAAAACAAAAACTTTGGGCTGTGACCATTTTGATTTTTAGAAAGGGCAGTATTCGTAATCCTATATGGTTTTCTATTAAATCTCCCGAGGGCATTTTAAACTATTTTACGAATCATTCTCGTTATTTGCGATCTTTCGGACTTGGAAAGTTTTACTCAAACTCTTGCCTCGAGAAGTATTTTTGTTTCGTTGTATTTGAATCTTTAAGGATTCCTGGTTATTATTGTTCTTGGAACTTGCATTGTATGACTCGTATTTGCACTTTGTACTTGCACTAGCAAAATAGTGGAATTTTGCTAACCCCCGAGTAATCGGGGGGTGGATGTCTGTATTGCATTCAGGTTTCAGGGAGCATGGCACAGGGTCGGCATGAAGGATGATGAAAGATGATCGATACAAATCACATGAGGACCCGTACATTGTTGTATTGGTTTAATTGTACGTTATTTCCACTGCAGTATTTTCCCATTGTACGGGAGTATTTTGTATTTGACCCCTGCGTGGGCATGTATTGAGATTGAGTTATATATTCGTATTGAAAGACCAAGTCGGTCTACTGAGTCATTTTAGCCTTAAAGGCATTGTTGAGATGTTCGATGTTGTTACCAGCCTGGTAGATCCTTGAGGAAAGGTTCTACGGCGTGTAATATCCCTGAGCGGATTGGGGGTGTTACATAAATGGTATCGGAGCTTAAGTTGTGGAAACCTAGGCTGTCAGGTTTAGTAGTGTCTGTTGAGTTTTGTCTCGTCGGATTTTGTCTGACTGAGTCGTGTCGCGACGCGTCATCTGAGTTGGTTGGTCGTGATTAGTATCGTGGGGCGATCATCATCTTCGTGCGACCTGTGGATGTAAGTCTCCCTTCTTTTTGTTATGCCTCATGTGACACGAGTTACTGGTATGATTATGTGTTAAGTGATGGAATCTTTATGCAGATTCTTGGTTTCGTGATGCGTTTAGGTGACTCTCATATTTCGTTTATATTAGGAGTGCTGTAATTATTTATGTCCTTTTGAATATGATATTCAACTGTTTGTTCCGGTAAAAGACATGTGTTGTCTTTGTTTTGAACGAGTTGATGCGTATATTGTGATGTATATAAGTGAATGATGTCACATGTGGGTTTTTAGGCATTCTAGCCTAATAGATTTTCGAAAACCTTGAGTATCTTAGAAAATAAATTTCGTGACGTAATTTTTTAAAACGAATTATTTTTCTTGCGGTGCTTTCAAGGCGCTTTCTAGTGCCGCAATATATTTCAAAATTATTCCAACTGAGGACCAAAATATTTTTGAGATATTTTCAATTATTTATAAATGCTTTGCTTAGACCCGAGGGTCGAATATTTTTGAAAGTTTTTCACTAAAAGGAAAGTGTCCTCGTTTTATCAAACGCAAGACGATTTTCAAAGTCTCGATAATGGTGTTTGTACTACTTTTTGAAAGGTGATACCCAAGATCAACTAGTGTTTTCAAAATCATTTTTTCAAAGGTGGTTTTCGTTTTTAAAATCTATCGTTCCTGTTTGCGGTCCGGGAATGTATGTATAATGTTCGCACTTTCGTTAGGGTGTTAACCCCCAAGTTGTTATTGAATTGGTGGTGTGAGCGCTGAGTCGTTCGCCAAGCAATTGTTGTATTAGCCCTCGGTGAGGGGTGTGATGTTGATCTTTAACGTTGTCGTTTCGTGGTAATTTGCGTACTATCGCACATGTGCAAGCTGTTAAAGCTTGGGTTTGTACGTTTGTGTACATGTATGATTGTTTCATGATGTTTTGCGATTATGTGCTGGTTATCGTTCGGGCCGTTGAGATCGCCGAATGATGCCGTCGTTGTTGTGATGTTGATATGCGTTTTGCTTTACGATAGTAACCATCTTATGTGTTGCGTGTTATGATTTTATGTTATACGAAGTTGGCATCTCCGGTATGTTGTTTTTGCGATGTTATGTTCTATTGTATCTAGCATTTGTATATTCGGTATGCCGAGCCGAGGTGCTTCGACTGTATTGTGCCAGGGGCATGTACATACAAATTGTCCTCCTCGTCAATAACGCTTTTCAAGTGTGGACTCGAGGGGCACAGAATCCGGTTCTGCGAGTTGGTTGCCGAGTCTTTAGGGGTACGAACTTCAGCACAATTATCAGGATCGGCTTTGAGTGGCCTTTGAAAGATGTTTCTGTCGGTTGCTTGTTGTGTTGTCACCTTGCCTTCGTTGTTGTGAGCTTCGGGGACGACACTTCTTTTAAAAAGAGGTCAAATGTAATACCCGTATTATTTTTGACTTTTGCATTTTCTCCTTCTAAATTCTATCGACTTGCTTGTGTTCATCGATACTTTTTGAACTTGTTTGGTATCTCGATTGTCATCGTTCGAATGGGTTGTGACCTTGTTTCAGATCGATCTGTTTATCGTTGTGACTTTTCCGACTTCGGTTCGATTCTTGTGAACCTTGTTCGAAAATAACATCTTTTAAATTCTACCAGCTCTTTTAATGTCTTGAGTTGAAGTGTGAACTTCGGAGTCATTGTTTTTCGACCGTTGTTGTTCGATCATTGCCGTTCAGTTGTTGTTATTCGATCGTTGTTGTTCGATCGGGGTTGTCTGACGGTTGTTGCCTGATCTCGTACCACGAAGAATTGTCGTTCACCGTTAGTGTGTTGTTTCGAGTGTGGCCAGGTGGATCACGGAGCCGTGCATTGCGAGAAGATAACTGAGAGATTTGGGCATCGTGGTTGCGTCTCTGCTCCGAAAGGACACAGAGATGCCTAGTGTGATTTTTGAGGATTTCGACGTAGTCCGAATTGTTTGTGATTGCCCTTGTGAATTGTTTGTGTTTACTTTCTGTTTTATCGACTGTGTGTGTTTCCTTGTAATAGGTATTTTGTGTTTTGTTTGTGATTGTTTGGATAATCGACTTGGTTGTATTATCTGTTGAGGACGCTTGTCACTTGTTGGTTTTATTATGTCTCTACCGGTGGCGTTGTGTTGGTCGTCGTGGAGCGTGTTTTCACGCCGTACATTCCTTTGTGTTGCTTGTAACGTTTCGCCATTGGGCATAAGTTACACGTTTCTTGTGTATCTCGTTGAGTTTTCCTGGCGGGATATTGCTTCTCCCTACTTGTTTTAAGTTTCGGGACGAAACTTCTTTTAAGGAGGGTAGTATGTAATATCCGCAATTTTGACTTCCGGTAATTTTCTTTTTTTAGCAAGAGTCCATTTTGTCAACTCACTTGTGACCATTTCGTCATTCTGAGAATGATTAATTCTGAACTTTTTGGCATCCGAGTTCATTTCGGTGTCGTTTTGTTGAGTTCCGTGCTTCTTAGCGGCTTTTCCGCACTTGAGTTTGACTCTTGCGAATCTTGTCTGAAACTGTTGTTTCGAGTTTCTCGTAAGTTCATTTAATGTTATTATTCTTGTTGCGAGCTTTGGCTTGGTGTTTCGATCGTGTATCGTGTATTTCATACGTTTTCGTAATTTCCCAAAGTTTGGGGTAATTACTTTCCGTTGTCGAATTTCGAGCCTTCAGGTGGTCGGAATTGTGTGTTCTTTTAGCGCTTGGATTCGTCTTTGCGAGTACTTCGTAACCGTATCTTCAATTCATATTCAGCTTCGGGTTTCGGGGTCGTTCTGACCGTTGGAGTGGCCACGACCGAGCCACGGCCGCACTTTTTGGAATGCAGTGCTCGGCCGAGTTACCGTGTAAGGTGCCGATTCTGCCGCAAGTGATCAGCAGGCATGGCTCGATTTAATGTCGATTACTGTAAGGGCCGAGAGTTACGGCGACGGGCGCCAGCAGCTTTCGGACGAATGCCGTTACGGCCGTAAGGACCTGCCGGGTACGGCCGTAAGTGCCGAGTTACGGCCGTAAGGCCCTGCCGGTTACGGCCGTAACCCTGTCGGCTATATATAGGCCAGGGACCGGCCAGACCTCATTTTGTGCCATTTCTTCACCCGGGTGACGGCTGGCGACGGGAAAAGTCGGGGAGTGGAGTTTTTGGTCGATTCCACTCGATTTCTAGGCGTTTTTGAGGATTCTTGTCGATTATATCAACATCAAATCCTTGTTCTTCGTCGGATCGAGGTAATTTCTTGAAATCTACTAGGATTTGACTTTCGAGATTTCCTTCTTGATTTTCATGGTTTGTCCGGTTTTGATGAATCGATTGATGTTATTGAACATTATTAATCGTGTTCTATGGGTTGTATATCCGTATTTCGAGTTTGTTCAACTCGATTGGCGATTCGAGTGTTCTTGGGAATTATTGAACATTTAATGTTCGATTAAATGTCCCAATGAGTTCCCTTCGATAGTTTGGTGGGATTTCCGTTGTTTTTTACCTTAATTCTCATTGTAATCGTATCTTCGTATTCTTGGCCATTTTGGTGGAAAAACCCTTGAACTTTTGTCGTTCGTTCCTTCAATTCAACGACTCTAGGTCGTGCTATGGAATTCATTTTCATTGTTGCTATTGTCCTTCGTAGTTTATTATCGCGAGTTGGCGTTCGGTGGAGTCGGCGGGTTCGTAGTCGGTTCGTGCCAACCTACTTCGGTCGATTTTCCGCGTTGTGGTTATTCGAGGCAAGTACCTTGTTCATACAATTCTTGTTTTATGGATATGATAATTAGTGATCGTCTAAATGTGGTTGTTTGGTCATTTGAATTGAACTTTCAAAGATTCGGTTAGCCTTGTTAAAGGCTCTCCTTCAAAACGCACGTGTTTTGTGAATGTTGTGTTTCATGGATGGTTACGTGAACACTATGAATACGCTTGTTGTTGTTGTGCTTTGATAATATATATATATATATATATATATTTATATATATATATACATATATTATCTCATTTCGGTGCGTTGTGATTTGACAATTGTGTCGTACTTCGTGTTTGTTGCTTTTTGGTGAATTGCTCGAATATCCTTGGTATGATATATATATATTTGTGTGGACGCGTTTTGCGCACCTCGGGAGGGTTCTATGGGGCCACGGATGGAATCCAATGGTATTCGCCCTGGATTCATGAGTAAAACTTCACGAGTTGGTGTGTATGTTTTGTAAATGTATTTTGCTCACCTCGGGAGGGTTCGACGGGGCCACGGAGGGAATCCAATGGTATTCGCCTTGGATTCACAAGTAAAACTTCACGAGTTGGTGTGTATGTTTTGTAAATGTTTTTGCTCACCTCGGGAGGGTTCGACGGGGCCACAGAGGGAATCTAATGGTATTCGCCCTGGATTCACGAGTAAAATTTCGCGAGTTGGTGTGTATGTTTTGTGAATGTATTTTGCTCACCTTTGGAGGGTTCGACAGGCCACGGAGGGAATCCAATGGTATTCGCCCTGGATTCACGAGTAAAACTTCACGAGTTGATGTTGATTTTATGTCCGTCGAGAACACGTGGCGTGGGTTTTAACCCTGTAAATTTTCGTTGGTTTTATTTGTGAAAACAAAACTTTTGGGCTGTGACCCTGTTGATTTTTGGAAAGAGAAGAATTCGATAATCCTATATGGTTTTCTATTAAAACTCCCGAGGGCATGTTAAATTATTTTACAAATCATTCTCGTTATATGTGATCTTTCGGACTTGGAAAGTTTTACTCAAACTCTTGCCTCATCAAGTATTTTTGTTTCGTTGTATTTGAATCTTTAAGGATTCCTGGTTATTATTGTTCTTGGAACTTGCATTGTATGACTCGTATTTGCACTTTGTACTTGTACTAGCAAAATAGTGGAATTTTGCTAACCCCCGAGTAATTGGGGGGTGGATGTCTGTATTGCATTCAGGTTTCAGGGAGCATGGCACAGGATCGGCATGAAGGATGATGAAAGATGATCATTACTAATCACATGAGGACCCGTATGTTGTTGTATTGGTTCAATTGTATGTTATTTCCGCTGCAGTGTTTTCCCGTTGTACATGAGTATTTTGTATTTGACCCCTGCGTGGGCATGTATTGAGATTGAGTTGTATATTTGTATTGAAAGACCAAGTCAGTATACTGAGTCATTTTAGCCTTAAAGTCATTGTTGAGATGTTCGATGTTGTTACCAGCCTGGTAGATCCTTGAGGAAATGTTCTACGGCGTGTAATATCCCAGAGCGGATGGGGGGTGTTAAATAAGGTGAGTAACCTTAGTTATGATTTAGTGCAGCTAATAAATCTCGGCTGCATATGAGTAATGCGGAAGACACAGCTGAAAATAATGCCCATGACCTGTGTCGACTGCATATGACTTTCTAATGGAACAGTAAATATGGATGTAGCAGTTAAGTATGATCCTAAAATTGTAAATCACACAATCAATTATAGTGATTTCAGAGGTGGGGTAATCCTCTACTAGTCCACTTCTCTCCAAACTAGTTGGAGATGAATTCACTATAACTTTCAACCGGTCATAAATATTACAATGATTCACACAGTTACAACAACTTCCAACTAGTGGAAACACGTGGCCGTTGCAACTCCCTTTGGCTGCCTAGCACCTCTTGGTCGAAAAGCCTTTGATGCCTCAATAACTCGCAGGCTGTCTATCACCTTCCAATCAAGAACCCATGAATGCATTTACAACCTTAAACTTCTAAGAACCTCGTTCAAAGAAGTACCCCTTGCTCAAACTTTAAGACAAGAGTGTTGTCTTCTCCAACTTAAGAGCTTCTTAGTGTTCAGACTTTAGAACTCGCTCTTCACGATGCTATAGATTGCTTTGATAGCTTTGATTGCTTGTTTGCTTTGTAAGTACTATTTGCATCGTACTCGGCTCAAATCTGTCTTCAGATATATATAGTACGATCCTTGAGCTTCTTCATAGCCATTGCATATTGTAACAATTCTATCCGTTGGAGAGTGGACTTCATTGTTTATCTGTTCATCTCTTTACACGGGTGTCTCTTTCTTCAAATCTGATCGTTTGAAGATGTACTTTCCGTTGAGCCATTTTTCTTGATTACTATATTTGAAAAGTCTTCCGGGCGTGAATCTCAAGGAATAAACTATTCCTTAACTTTCAAGAATCTTTCACATTGTCCCTTACTTTTAGGTCTGTATGTATCTTGCTGTTGTTGTTAACTTCTCAACGTTTGCTGACTTGGACTGAGCTTCTGTTCAGATATTCATACTTGGCTGTAATATTGGTTTGGTCAACTTCCTATGATATTTAGTTTGACCGGAAACTCGCCTGCTTTCAGTTGGAGGGAAACTCGCCTGGTATATTCCTTGTCCGAAAGCGCGGCTGATAGTAAACTTGCGTGTAGTCAAACTTCTTTGATATGTTGAGTTGACCAGAACTCGCCTGATATTATCCTATCTGATATTTCAGTTGGTCAAACCTCTCTGACATTTTGTGTTGACCAAAGCTCGCCTGATAATATCTCGCCTGATATTCTCTTGTCTTCAGAACTCGGCTGCTATAGTGTTTTGGTCAAACCTCTCTGATATTTTCGTTGACCAAAAACTCGGCTGATATTACACTTGTCTAATATTATCTCGCCTGATGTCAAACTTCTCTGACACTGTATGAGTTTTATACTTAGCAAGATTTATATATGATCAACAAGATTAATACTTACCTTAATCTTTTTAAGGCCTATAGAATATACTCATTTGATTCTTCTTTTCAATACCAAGTACTTACATTTGAATTAATCATGAATACAGAGATGACATCATCAAAATCTAAAATAATATTCCGAACCAATTCCCTCTATTTTGATGATGGCAAAACTTTAATGTTCAAATGTAAACAAGTCTGCAGATAATAAAAGTAAAGTGCAAAACACAACCAAACTCAGTATTTTTGGGCCAGTTGAGCTCCATGAAGTCAATAAAAATTTGCTGAGGGGAACTCTCAGGATCTTGAATGATCTCCCATATATAGTATTTTTCAATAAAATGTTTCCTGGTAGTTCCCCATATAGGTTCAGCTTCTACAGGTAGGAATTCTTCCACATAGTATAGTTCTTTTCCTTTCCACTGTAGTGGTTGATGTTCTTCCTGCCTTGTTCTCGTTCTTTTAGCTGTTGGTTCTTCTGATGATGCAGCTATTTGTTTCCTTTTTAGAGAACTTGAAGTTCCAGCCTCTGGAAGATGAAATGTTGGAGGTGTGCTCTTTGAAACTAAAGTTAATGCCCCATGCTTCTATTTGGTTCTCAACTTTTCTTTTCTTTTCTCTTCTTCCCCTTTTTTGCCAGCATCAAGAATTTTGCTAGTTGTTCCTAACCCTTATCATAAAGTCTGTCATGCCAAGAGGCATGAAGATTAGGGTGGTGCAGAGGGTTCCTTCTTATTAAGAAGAGAGTCCATATTTTCATTCAGGGACTGCAGCTGAGGTTTCACTTCAGTTGCCAGGAGTTTGACAACTATTTCTTCAACTATTGCCTTGATCAGCTTAGTGATGTTTGATGGTTGTTGGACTTCAGGTGCCTTTTCATGAGTTGTGTTCTCTACAGAACTCTCCTCTGCATCTGGCTTCTGAGCAGTAGATTTTTCAGATGGTAGTCTTCTGTCAGTTGCTCCTTGATTAGTTGGGGTTTTGTTTGGCTCTCCTGATTCATCATCTGTAGAGGGTGGATGTGAGATGGAGGCCTGATCAGGTGCATTCTGATCATGGTCCTCATCATCTTTACTCTTTCTTTTTTCTTCTTCTTCTTTCTCCTTTTCTTCATTTTCAACTTCTTCTTCTTTCTTCTTCTCTTCTTTTTCAATTTCTTTTTCATCCTTTTCTTCTTTTTCTTTTTCTTCCCTGTTCTCCGCTTCTTTTTCAACTACTTGTGCTATGATAATTTCTTTTTCTTTCTTCTATTCCTTTCCTTCCTCAGATTCCTCACCAAGGGTTTTTCCTTTTGCTACTGCTTCCATACTATTAATAATGAACTGGTCCATAGTTTGTTTAAAATTAGAATTGAACCAGTTCGTTTCCAGCAACACCCTCAGATATATGTCATGGCAGAAGGCCATAATGAGATGTTCTGTGACAGTGGGGTGCTCCCATCCACTCCTTTGCACAAACTCTCTTAGCTCAGGAAAGCTAAGAGTTTTCAATACATTCCATTCCTCATAAATGTTGGAAAACGAATACTTGATAACTTGATGCCTTACAAATTTGAGTTGAGCCTTGGTAAGTGAAGAGGTTGTTCTCATTGAGGTTGAAGCAATATCCAGTGTTTTGGTCCTCAATGATATCTTCTGCTTCCTCTTCTTCAGTAATGCTTGGAAGAGTTATGAGAGGTTATAAACACGTGTAACTGTTCAAACCTGGCTCTCGATATGTGCTGTAAGTTGTAGGTAATCAAATAGATCAGTGAAATGCTTCCATACATTTGCATTTCCATAGGTAATCCATAACCAAGTTTTCACCAAACATCTATATGAGTAATCACAAAGTAAACAGTATGCAGTAGACAAAAAACAGTCCTTACATGCACACCACCTGACATCCTTGCCCATTCAGGACTTAATGGAAGGCGTTAACCTTGCCATCTCCATCAGTCTTTCTCTTGTAGATCCACTTGTTCCCAATAGGCACTATGCCCTTGGGGCAGTCTACTAGAGTCCAGACCTGATTGACATGCATCGAGTCTATCTCAACTTCCATAGCTTCACGCCATTTTGCGGAGTTTACATCCACCATCGCTTGGTCATAGGTCGTTGGGTCGGTCTCTTGGCTATCACTTGGAACCTCATGGAGACCCAGCTCCTCCAAGTGCACGAGCCCATACCTCTCAGGTATATGAGACGCCCTACTATACCTACGAGGTGGTTGTACTTGTGTTTCAGAAAGATCGGTTCCAGTTTCTTGCACAGGTGTCTCCCGAGGAGTCTCATTGTATTCTTCTAAAGAAATACTTCTACCTGCTCCGCCTTACTGAATGAACTCATCTTCCAGGAAGTGTGCTTGTAAAGCAACAACGATCTTTCGATCTTCGGGCATGTATAATAGATATCCCATCGTCCCAGACAGGAATTCAATGAAACGTCCCTTCGCAGACCTAGCTTCCAACTTCTCCACCTTAGTCTTCTTAACATAGGCGAGACATCCCCAAATCCTAATATGATTTGGACTTGGTTTCCTGCCCTCCCACATCTCATGTGGAGTTTTAAAAACATATTTGGAAGGACATCTGTTCAAGATGTAAGCGCGATCAGTGCATACCCCCACAGGTAAATCGGTAAGTCAGTATAGCCCAGCATGGAACGGACCATGTTTAACAAGGTCCGGTTCCTTCTTTCGGATACACCATTTAACTGAGGAGTGCCTGGAGGTGTTAGTTGTGAAACTATTCCATGTTCCTTACGGAACTAATCAAACTCCGTACTCATATACTCGCCACCTCAGTTCGACCGAAGTGCTTTGATATGATTACCAGTTTGTTTCTCGACTAGGGCCTTGAATTCCTGGAATTTCTCAAAGGCCTCGGATTTATGTTTCATTAAGTATACATAACTATACCTAGTATGATCATCTGTAAACGTAATGAAATATTGATATCATCACGTGCTGCTTCCAAGGCACCACATACGTCGGTATGGATTAATCCAGTTTATCAGCGGCTCTTTCAAAAGTCCCTGTGAAGGGGGACTTAGTCATTTTGCCTTTAAGGCAAGATTAACAAGTAGGAAAGGGATCCGATCCCAATGGACCCATAAGTCCATCTTTTTCCATCTTGTAAACCTTGGTCTGACCAACATGACCAAGTCTAAGATGCCATTTCAAAACTTGATTGGTTTCATACCACGTTTTCTAGTCATAGTATTCACAACTACTTTGTTGCTGAGATATAGATGATACAATCCATTTAACAATGTAGCAGTACCCATTTAACAATGTAGCCGTCCATGACCGGAATAGATACAATGTTTTTGTGCCCCTTAGGCAAAACAAGTACATCTTCTAAAGTCAAAACAAAGCCGGATTCTAAACCCAAAAGAAGTGATCCTATGTCGGTTTCCTCGACACTATGCCCGCTTCCGAATGTGATCATAACTTCTCTAGCTCCAAGCTTCCTACTTTATTCCAGATCCTGATTCAAGGTACAAATATGAGAACTAGCACCAGAATCCAGTATCCTGGAAATAGAAAATACAGTAGCAGAACAATTTGTTTCCAAAACTAAAAGATCTGTACCTGAAGTGCCATGAAGAATAGGACACTCTTTAGCCCAGTGGCCCAGCTCACTGCACTTAAGACAAGCGTCTTTCTTCTTGCTCTTCGGAACCGTTGGGGCCTTGCCCTTGCCCTAGAAGTCCTTGACATGTGGTCCAGTCTGCTTCTTGGTCTTTTTCTTTTTGTTCTTAGACCTCCGAGGTCCAGAAGAATTCACAAGAGCAGACTCCTTCATTCGTGGAGTCTTTATCTGAGACTGAGTGGTCACAAGTTTGTTCATTAGCCCAGCTAAATTACATGCAATCTCATTGCAGTTAAAATTTATAACAAACTATGAGAAGGAATCAGGAAGAGACTGTAGGATAAGGTCGGTTTGAAGAGAAGCATCCATTTTAAAATCAAGAGCCTCCAATCTCTCGATCATGGATATCATTTTGAGAACGTGTTCCCCAACCTTCTCACCTTCCTTCATCCTTGCACCGAACATTTGCTTGGATATCTCATATCTAGCAGTTCTGCTGTGCTCACCATAAAGTTTGGTTAAGTGAGATAGAATCTTCCTAGTAGAAGTCATTTTCTCATGAGCTCTCTGAATCTCATTTGGCATAGAAGCCATCATGTAAGCACGGACTTTTATGTCATCCTTAACCCACTTTTCATGGTTTTCGATCTCTTCCTGATTGGTTCTGGTCCGCACAGGAGGCGCCAGAATATCCATCTCCAAGACGTATCCCATTGCCTCTATACTGAGGATAATCATAAGATTACGGAGCCAGTCCACAAAGTTAGGTCCAATCAGGGTGTTCTTCTCGAGTAGAATTGCGAGTGGATTCATAGTCATATTGAGAGTTATGTCTGCATTAAGTACAACAGATTAATTAGTGACTTGTTATATTATGATCTGAGTATAGAGTTAAGGTCTTTTCTATTCTTGTTACCCAGCTCCCACTATTTTTATCGGAATAACACATTCCCATGTGAAATCCGAAAATATCGTCGCTCTACTTCATAGTGGTGATTGAGTTCTTTATAAATCTTAATAGAGGGCAACCGAACAAGTTTCTAGTCTATTAATTTTCATAAAGTGGTGTCCAACACCAACCCATCTAATGGATGATTCGATCTTCTTTTTCCCCTTGTTCACTCCCCTCAACCTATACGGTTTCTATGGTTTGTGAACAAGTTAAGTTTATACCATCGACGCAAATCAATTTCACAATTGAATCTTATCCGGCAACCTATCAGGTTTCTAGGGATAAAATTTGCTCCAACCAAAGACATCCAATGCGCTCCCGATAATTTATCCGTACTCCCCGAACGACTACCCCGATAACTCGGAAGCATAGCACATCCGGTTTAGATTTCAATTTCCCGAAAGCTCGATTGAGGGAAGGAAAACCTTGAAACCTTATAAACTTAATAATTTGATGTGAGAGAATTTTCGCGATTAATGTTACACTTTGCACATTAATTCATTTGAGCGCGTTTGTAGCATTCATACAATATGAACAACCATTCACAACCTAGTTGCTACAAACATGTGGTTCATGGACCGTTACTAGAAAACAAAAACTCCGTAATCTAATTACAAGTCTTCGTCTTGAATCTTGGTTTTCTCGAAACGGATCTTCCTCCGGTCTTCGTCATTACATATAAATTTTACATTGAAAATTGCATCCCAGATACAAATATTTCTAGTAAAATAAATAGGCTCAAAACGGCCTTTACAACCCAATCGAATAAAACGAACAATTCAAAAAACTAAGTCCACGAACCATATCCCCATTCAAAAGCATTCATCCAATAAATACTATATAAATGGAAATCGTAGAGATACATTGATCCAATCAACAATATGAACTGATCCAATCGATTCAATCAAAACGAATTAATCCAATTAATACAAACAACCATCAATTTTAACTTGTTCCGGACGATAAAATATTTTATTAAATAAATTCCCCTAAGATTAAAATTACCATAATTAAATCTTAGTCAAATTAAATACAATTTAATTTGTGGGAAATTAATTATCGAACGAAATATAAAAAACGGAGTCGAAAAATACGATCGAGCATCGCCACAAGTCGCCCAGTGCCCGAGGTGGCCTCCGGTGGCCGAGGACCGAGACCATTGCCAGCAATGGCGGCATAGACTACCGAGCTTGGCCAATCACGGGTCAGATCGCTCTCTTGCCTCGAATCGAGGCAAGCCGGCTTCCCAGTGCCGCTGGGTCCGATTACGTTTTCGGCTTGTTTTTTGCCCTGATTCCCAAAATAACATTTTTCTAATCTTTATATTACACTTTAACTCAGTTTTTCAAAAGAAAAATAGATTTACATCGTAACATAAAATCATAAAAAAAAATAATTTTTGGATGAACAATAGAAAATCAACGATTAATACGATTATGATTCCAAATCATATACCATCTAATCAAGCACTCCAAATGCCAATATCGTATATACGATCGTAATACCTACGCTCCGATACCACTATTGGGATTCGGTGCCTAAAACGAAGGCCCAGCGGAAGCGTTAAAACAAAAATTAATTCGATCTGAATCCCTACGAGGATCGATCGAGCTACGTATATATGAATATAGAAACGAAATCACAAGAGATAAAAAAAACTCACCCTTGTAGTCCGTTGATTAAATGGTTTTCTTCTCTTGAGCTATTCCCCAAGCTTTGCTTGATCTCTACGTATCCAATCCGCTCCAAGCTCTTGGATGATCCAACGTCGAAAAGACAACGTCTCTACTTGTCACGCGTCGGAGAAACGACCGGAATGACTAAACCTCGTTATCCTCCAAGGATACGGCTAGAACAAGATTATAGGAGCTTGAATATAAAGATTATTACACTCTAAGTGTTAATCTATTTTTCTCTCTATTTTTCTCTTAATATTAATTGAAGAAAAGAATGAAGAAGATGAAGATGAAGTTGAAGACCATGAAATGAACTCTAAGTTCTTTTTCTCTCTCTCCTTCCTCTATCTCACGTATGGAATGGAATTGGGTGTGAGAGTGATAAAGTATTCTCATCTTATTCAACTTTCCACTCGCATGTACAACTCATGCACATGAAGAATCAAGCCCCACCATGTTTTTTTCAATCATATAAAATGGAAACAAAAGACAAGGGGAAATAAAATGGAAAGGGGGGGCGGCCATGATGAATAAACGGATGAGTTCGGTTCCTTTCGGACTCCCGAGAGTCCAAACAGATAAACTCCAATTCCATTTCGATGTATTTATATCGATTAATTAATCCAATTAATTAAACATATCAAATACAAAATAACATAATTAATTTCTCCAAGAAATAATTATATTCATGAATTAAATTAATCACCCAGTAATTTATTTAATTCATTAGGCCGTAAATCAATTTATCCAATAAATCGATTTAAACATCTAATGTCCCTAATTTAGATATCCAATATCTAGTATTCATAATGAGAGAATAAGCTCGATTCATTCCGTCATTAATCCTATTGCGCGACTCGGTAGGTCCGTCCCAGTCAGCAATGGGAGGAACCAAAGAGTAGTAGCACCACCTAGCCAGCCTAGCGGCCTACACTGTACCCCAACTGAGAACGAATGATGGGATCATTCAAGAACCATTCTGTCGTGAATACCAGTATATGTATAAACCCTTCTTTCAAATGTCCCGATCAAGTTATAGGGTTACGGTCAGTCAAACCCTATCTGTACTTGACGCTATGCATGCCTTAATGCAAATCGAGATCATCGAGCTCTCGTGTATCCAATACAACTAGCTCCAATGCTTTGGCCAAAGACTTATGATCTCATCTTCCAATAACCGCATAGGACATATAACCCGCTCACTAACGGGAGAAAGAATTCTATCTTGGTATTCAGTAGGACCTGCTACTTTCCCGTCAAGATGCACGTCAAGGTTGACCCCCACCTCCCGGTTTATAGGGTCGAACTACTCTAATGAAAATCTTGACGTCACAAGCGCATCCCTACTAAATCCTCAAGTCGAAGGTTCACGAATACCTATCACAACCTTTCGATTCCGTCATTGACTATCCCGGAGTGAAATTCGTGTGATGAATCGAGGGTGAGTCGGTTCGAGTACACTAATCCAATTAGCATACCTACAACGTGTGCTCCCACTAACCATTAGCATTCGACAGGCATTCTCCATGTCAAAGAGCACATCATACAAGTCTTCACATAAACTTAACTCCTAGTCAAGTTTCATCGACTTGCGAACGATTAAGTATTTGAGCTATAAACCTTTCCAGTGCCGACCCCCTTATCCAATAAAGAGTGGAATGTTTTGCTCTTAAATACACGGACTAGTTTCTATATGTATATTTACGAATTAGGAATGGCAGTAACTACCAGTAAATAAAGAAACATCCATTGCCTTATATTAATGATTTACATAATTACAAGTACAATGCCCTCACTCAGCATCCTCTGAGTGGCATTCGAGGGCATACTCCTAACATCTGCATCTCTTCTTCAGAGTCTGAGGGATAATCCACCAGTCTTTTCTGTCTTTTGGGGGACTGATCAGGTGAGGATATAATATGGACAACCTTTTCAGGTGATTTCCTCTTTTTGAAGAATTTAGAGAGAGACATGTTGTCACTATATGAATCTTCTGCAGATGGGCCTTCAGGTGCAGTTCTGAGGGGTGCAGTTTGAATGATGTCATCATCTGCAGATGAGATGACTTCGACTGTATGTGACTTCTCAGGAATCTCGTATACAGGTGACTTTACAGGAATGTCATCTGCAGTTTCTTCAGTTGGAACCTCAGCTGCATTTTTATCAGCTGCATCTGATTTAACTTCATCAGAGTCTAATACTCCTTTGCATGATAATGTCCCAGTCCTCATCTTTTCAAGAATTTCAGCTGCTTTGGGTTTGTTCTCTGCCAATTTCTCCTTTGCAGCTTGGTCCAGTTGACCAATTCTCTTGCTGAGATGGAAATTTTCTGTTTTCCTTTGGCCTTCCCAAGGAACTCCATAATCCAACTGATCTGGGTTCTAAAAGCTAACCTGTGCCTAAACTTCTTCTCATCATTGTTCCAGCTAGCTTTGTTGACCTTTCGGACTATCTGCCTGTATATGTAATCAGGCCAGTTGATCATCTGCTTCTGAATTAATGCTCCCATGACCATGTATTTTGATGACGATAATTGGTTAAAACTGCTTGCCATCCCCATCACAATCTTGTTTGTGATATAAGCATGTATCTGTATTCCTTTTGTAGGTCTACTTTCTTGGCAGTAAACTTTACTGTGATTGGTTGGTCAGGCATCTTGATTTCATACCATATATCAATTGGGATTTGTTTTAGGGCTTCCACTGCAATGTCCCTATTCTCCATCTTGAAAGCGTTGGCTATCTTGTTCTTGGTTATTGTTATTTCTTCTCCGAATATTGAGCTCACAATTATGTATTCCGTGACATGTGCCTTGTTGTTACCCAAAATATTATCCGGAGATGATATTGCTGGAATGGATGAGTAACAAACAAAATGCGAGAGCACGTCCATGGGGAAGTAAATAACACAAGATTTGCCGGGTTTGTTAGGCCCGGGCTTGAATGCTCTCGCGAGATGTTATTAATACGAATACGTTGGAGTACAAATATTAATGTAAGAGTACAATTACAATGAGTGTAAAAGACCCTAGTTATCTAGCTCTGGAGTGCTGCTCTGTGAGTTCTTGAACTGCAGGGAGTTCTTGTCTCTGCCAACCGTCTTTTGGGTAAGAGGTTCTGAGAGATAAAAGCCGAGAGAAAAGCAACCAGAAAAGCAGACTGAGTCTAGAGAAAAGCCGGTAGATCAAGCCTCTTTTCTAAGTGCAGGAAGCCTTCTATTTATAGGAGGAGCTGGGATATCTTAATCCTGATGGGCGATCGCCTTTCCTGTATTATAATAAGGGGGCAATCGTCTTTAGAACATGGGCTGATTGCCTTAAAGTCCGCGGCTGCTGCTGGCAGCCAGCTGTGCGAACCAATGAGAGGACAACACGCGTCTCTTGTCGCTGTCTCGGGAGGTCCTACTTTGGACCTTTCAGCGGGTCTGTCGGTAGGTGAGAAGCTGGTGACAGGCTGGGGTCAAAGGGAATTATCCTACGGCGCCATTTCTGGATCTGCACGTGGGTCTCTATCTCGAGTTTCGGCCTTCGCAGACTTGGCGAATGTTGGCTTTACGTGGCATGAGGTGGTCGTCCATGATCGGGCACTTGGGACGATCGCTAGTTGCCGGGAGACGATCGCCTTGGCAGTCGATCGCTCGGCGCTGGGTCCTGTTCTGGGTCATTCGATCGGCAAGTCTGCCTTGGTCTATTTGACTCTGGTTCGGTCTCCCAATATTTGTCCCGATCGCCTGTTGAGGTGTATAAATCTCGACACAACAATTGCCCCCCAGCTTGCTCCGATGTTGAAGACATGGGTGAGGTAGTTCCACTGGCGATCGTTTAGGATAGTGACGGGCGACCCAATCGTTTGGATAGCTATCTTCGGTATTGTTCTTGTGATCTTCAATTTTGCAGATCCCTCGTGGAAGGCCGATGGTTTCGACCTAGAGGAACCGTGCACGGTCGCGGAGTTCGATGGACCGACCTCCATGACCGTGTCTTGTGCGCGAGGGACATTCCACCTGTAGGTTTGTCTCGCGACTCACTTTATTGTGAGGGTCCTCCGTTAGGCTGCATCCGCCTCGTATTTAAACGAAGGGCGAGCGGTCTCGGTCTGGAGGAGCCCTTGCATGGGGCGTCGTCGGATTAATCGACTCCACGTTCGCGGCTTGTTAGCACTTGTCTACCTCAGATCGTCATGTTGGACGGTAATCCTAGACGGTATACATTGTGACGGGGGCAGGGATACGTCGCATTGTCTGGGTCCACCATGTTAGATGTTGAACCTTTGAGGGCGAGCGAGCGTGTCCACAGATTTGTTTGGAGGGTCCTTCGGCTACGCCTGCCTCGTATTTAAACAAAGGGCGAGCGATCGCAGCCCAAAGGAACCTTGCATGGACGAAGCTGTCGGTTCCATCGACTTCCAGGACCATGGTTGCACTCTTCTACCTCGGATCGTCATGATAGATGGTGATCATCGACGTTATACATTGTGCTGAGGGAGGCAATCTCGTGCCTAGGCCCATCATGTTAGATGATGAACTTTAGATGGCGAGTGAGTCCTCCATTTTTGGATATGTTGCATGGGCAGTGGCCTTTCGTTTGACATGGTGGGAACTGGGGAAAGACCTCCGAAGTTTCCACCTCTTGATTGAAGCATAAAGATCTGTCCGCCTGGGTAGATCGGGAGGATCGACTAGTATGAATCCTCTGGCTCGCCGTGTTTGATTCTGGCAATCGGTTTGGGAGACTGGTGATCGTTGTACTGATGCCGATCGCGGCACTTGATCCTTTCCGCCCGGGGCCCCGGCTAAGTTACTAGATTATCCAGCTTGCCCTCCTCGAACAATCTCCAGAGTTGTCGGAGGAGGTCGAGGCATTGATCGGTGTTGTGGCTGGGACTCTTGTGGTAAGCACAAGATTTGTTGCGGTCCAGATGACTGTGGTCCCTTACCGCCTTCGGCTTGCTTAGCCGGTCGCGTCCATGGATGGCGTAGAAAATATGAGCCGGAGATAGATTGAGGTTGTGATAGAGATGGGCTTCCACATCCTCGAAGGTCCTGAAATCACCGGGTGGTTTGGAAGATGCCTTGTTGGACTTGGCGATCGCCGTCTCTGCCCCCTAGTCTTGGCGAAGGGCGAGCAACCTCCGCCTGGCCAAAAAGTCTGCGGCCTTGGCACGGAAGATTGCGTAGGTCGGGGGGATGTCCTTCGTAAGGTGCCTGAACAGGGGCGAAAGACCATTGAATCCCCCTAGGACTGAGTAGAGGGCGATCTCGTCGCTTACGGGCTCACCGTTGAGGATTATCTCATCCACTCGATCGATGTAGTCTTCGTAAAGACTCCTCTTCCCCATGCCTGATTTTTATCATGCGGTGGGGACCACCTGGTTGAGCGACCTTGGTGGCGAAGTACGTTGTGAAGTCGCTCGCCAGTTGTTCAAAGTAACTGATGGATCGCGGTGGTAATGAGATGTACCACCTATGAGCCAGATCGCCCAGTATTAACGGGAACATTCGGCACCTGGTCACGTCTGATGCCCCGCATCCGGTCATGTAGATTTGGAACTTGCTCAGGTGGGTCTCGGGGTCCGACCTCCCCTCATATAAAGGTGTTTGAGAAGGAGTGATCCTTGGCTGCACGGGGGCGAGTTCGATTTGGATCGCGAGTGGCTCATTTGGCCTGGCGATCTTTCTCTTGGCGCCTGCCCCAGTTTCTAAGAGCGCCTTCATGCCATCGAGCTGGCGTTGCATTGCAGCCATCGCCGTAGCTTGGCCGCTCGCGGTTTGGATCTCGGAGCAGGAGCCGAGGCAATCATGTACTGATCTCCTGGCTCTGCGGTAGGCGATGAGGTCTTCATCGCCGATCTTGGTTTTTCGGCGAGTAGGAGCCTAATGGCTGGCCTGCCTTCCGGGAGTCAGGTATGCCGAACTCCGGGTGATGGATTTGGGCTCCGTCGTCTCATGGCTTGGGCCAGAATGCCCCGGCCACCATGATGGGTCACTTCTAAGCCGGCTGAAGACAAAACCGTCCCGCCTCGCGAGTGCCTTTTCTTGCGAATTGCGGCTTTCTATCGATCGCTCGACATATAGCCCCTTGAATTTTTGCTTGCACGCACGGCGGATGACCGATGGGGTAATAGCGGGCGCATCGCATGCTCTCCGTCACTCCCGCAGGATGGCCATGGCCTCCTCGATCTATTCCGCGGTTTGGAACTGATCGAGCGAGAGGCTAGGGCCGTCCCTCGGGGGTGGGATCGAGGGTCTCGCGCCGCTGCGGCTACCCTCCACCGTAGGTTGGGGCTCGGATTGAGCCGGAATAAGGCTTCCGGCGGATCGGAGAGTGGCTCTCTTCGATGTGGTGGCAGACGTCATGAATCTGAAGGTTTTTCTTTGAAGAACAGTGAGTGTTTCTTCAAGTATATGCCCCACAGAACAGTGAGTGTTCTTCCAGACGGTCGGAATGAAAATGAAGGTTAAGATGCCCTTCCTCTAGCGCCAATTGTTGTTACCCAAAATATTATCCGGAGGTGATATTGCTGGAATGGATGAGTAACAAACAAATTGTGAGAGCACGTCCGTGGGGAAGTAAATAACACAAGATTTGCCAGGTTTGTTAGGCCCGGGCTTGAATGCTCTCGTGAGATATTATTAATACGAATACTTGGAGTACAAATATTAATGTAAGATTACAATTACAATGAGTGTAAAAGACCCTAGTTATCTAGCTCTGGAGTGCTGCTCTGTGAGTTTTTGAACTGCAGGGAGTTCTTGTCTCTGCCGATCGTATTTTGGGTAAGAGGTTCTGAGAGATAAAAGCCGAGAGAAAAGCAGCCAGAAAAGCAGACCGAGTCCAGAGAAAAGCCGATAGATCAAGCCTCTTTTATAAATGCAGGAAGCCTTCTATTTATAGGAGGAGCTGGGATATCTTAATCCTGACGGGCGATCGCCTTTCTTGTATTATAATAAGGGGGCGATCGTCTTTAGCACATGGGATGATTTCTTTAAAGTCCGCGGCTGTTGCTGGCAGCCATCTGTGCGAACCAATGAGAGGAAAACACGCATCTCTTGCCGTTGTCTCGGGAGGTCCCACTTTGGACCTTTCGGCGGGTCTGTCGGTAGGTGAGAAGCTGGTGACAGGCTGGGGTCAAAGGGCCTTATCTTGCAGCGCCTTTTTTGGATCTGCACGTGGGTCTCTATCCCGAGTTTTGGCCTTCGCAGACTTGGCGGATGTTGGCTTTACGTGGCATGAGGCGGTCGTCCATGATCGGGCACTTGGGATGATTACTAGTTGCCGGGAGACGATTGCCTTGGCAGTCGATCGCTCGGCGCTGGGTCCTGTTCTGGGTCCTTTGATCGGAAAGTCTACTTTGGTCTATTTGACTCTGGTTCGGTCACCCGGTATTTATGCCGATCGCCTATTGAGGTGTATAAATCTCGACACAACATGCCTCTTTGAAAAAACAGATAACAACTTCCTTGAATATGTGCATATGATTAATGCCCATAAAATGATATATGCAATTCTTCTTCATCTTTCCGATCAGATGCGCCATCTCCGTCGTGTTGTTTGCATCCAGTAGACCTTCAAAGTCCACGAGGATGCTGAAAATGATACGTTCTTTCACCATTTTCAGGTTGATGTTGTTGAAATAGGTGTTGGCTTTTGCAAAAATATTTTTTGGATTTTAGTGTATTGAAGTTCTGGGGATTTTTCCTCTTTGAAAACTAGGGTTTTGCTTTTCTGATATTTTAGGGTTCTAGATCTTGAAGACGATAGGGTTTTGTGAAATAACTTTGACCGTCTTAAATAGCCACTCGAAGAGACATTTTGAATTTAATAATTGAATAAAGATGAGGCGGTTAGAGTGATTGATTGGACATCGTGAAGTAAATGTGGAGGTAGTGTGGTCGTGTGTTTTTAGCCACGTGTAATAAGATAAGTATTTTAAAGAAATAGAAAACTTAGCTGATTGACTCTTTGACTTCTGTTCAGATAGCTTCTCTTGTTTGGTTCTGATCAGGTGACTTCTTTCATCTGGTTCTCATCAGGTAGCTTTTTTGGTCTGCTGCAGATCAGATGACTTCTTCTGGTCAGGTGACCTTCTTTTCTTCTTCAGATGGATTTTTCTCGTCTGGTCTTATCAGTTGGCTTTTCGTGGTCTGCTCTGATCAGATGGCTTTTCCTCGTCTGTTCTCCGAATCAGGTGATGTTCCTTGTCTGGATCAGATCTGGTGACTTTTCTCTTCTCGTTTTCAGCTATTTACTATATTCCCAATCTAGTAGTCCAAGATCCCTGC
The DNA here is from genome assembly GCA_033398695.1 of Orobanche coerulescens. NCBI lineage: Eukaryota > Viridiplantae > Streptophyta > Magnoliopsida > Lamiales > Orobanchaceae > Orobanche > Orobanche coerulescens. The sequence continues at coordinate 53,388,696 of CM065808.1, read as the reverse complement.
TTAGTTCCAGAAACCTTTCTTCCGGTAAAGGCTTTGTGAATATATCAGCAATTTGTTACTCTGTGCTGACTCTTTCCACTCTTACTCTTTTGTTTAGCACATGATCTCTGATGAAGTGGTGTTTGACATCAATGTGCTTAGTTCTGGAATGAAGGACTGGATTGTTTGTTATTATAATTGCACTATTGTTGTCACACCAAATAGGAACTTCATTTGCTATGATGTTGTAGTCCATTAGTTGTTGTCTAATCCATAGAATTTGAGAATAACAGCTACTTGCAGCTAGGTATTCTGACGCAGTTGTGGATGTTGAGTTAGACACCTGCTTCTTACTGAACCAGAATATTAGTCTGGTTCCAAGGAATTGACACGTTCTACTGGTGCTTTTCCTGTTGATCTTGCATCATGCAAAGTCAGCATCTGAATATCCTAATAGTTCTAAGTTGCCATCTTTTGTTTACCATAGCCCAACATTGATTCTAGACTTAAGGTATCTGATTATCCTTTTACCTACTTCCTAGTGAGACTGCTTTGGCTTGGACTGAAATCTTACACACACTCCTATTGCATATGAAATGTGAGGTCTACTTGCAGTGAGGTATAATAGTGATCCAATTAGTCCTCTATGGTGGGTTGGATCCACTGAAATGCCTCCCTCATCTGCATCAATGTGTAGGAATGTGCTCATTGATGAATATTCCAGCGTCAACTTGTTTGATTTGCAAACTAAGGAAGAAATTTAGTTTCGCCATCATACTCATCTCAAATTCTCCTTGCATGAGATTTGAGAACTTCTCATATAGCTTGGGGTTGGTTGAGACAAATATAATGTCATCCACATATACTTAAACTAGTAGTATGTGGTCTTCATGTTCAACTCTGAAGAGAGTTTTGTCCACCTTTCCTTTGCAAAATACATTTTTCTCAAGAAATACAGATAGAGTTTCATACCAGGCTCTTGGTGCCTACTTGAGTCCATATAGAGCTTTCAGAAGCCTGTATAATTTGTCTCCTTTGACAAATCCAGGGGGTTGATCAACATAGACTTCTTCTAGTACTCCATTGAGAAACGCACTTTTCACATCCATTTGGTAGACTTCAAAATCGTTGAATGCTGCATATGCAAGGAATAGTCTGATTGCTTCTAGTCTTGTTGTTGGTGCATATATTTCATAAAAAACTATGATGGAGCAATATTATCAGTATCGCCATTTTAGAATTAGAGTTATGAAACTCTTTGCGCTTTGCAGAAGAGATTTAAAATGCAGAAAGATAAACGACACAAGATTTATAGAGGTTTGGCCAAACGTGCCTACGTCCTCTCTTCGTATATTTTTTCTATAGGATGAAGATCAACCTCTGCACCTCTCTTCTATCGGTCGAGGGATTACCATTACAATCTTGTCTTCTATCAGTCCGAGATAAATCGTTCACACACTTTTTTTTGTCGGCAAGTTAAACTGTTTTCCTTTTCTATCGGACAAAGAATCAACCTATCTAGCTTTCTATGGGTACTAGACAAATCTCACTTGGATATAGATTGAGATTCTAATAATGTCGGATCCGTGATCCTAATAACACTGAATCCAATCTTATCATTCTTTTTCCTCTCGTGTATGTTTTCGTGTATAACACTCGAACACTTATCAATAAAAGCTCAAATACAACAACAAGAATGTTTACAATGATATCACATCACAAGTATAGATGATTTGCACAAGGTTGTTGTGTTGTTTGATACCAAATGGTTTGATACTTTTAGGCAATTTCCACCAACTAGCCGTTAGCTCTGGACTCTTCATTATGTACGTTAACTACTCTCTGTTACGTACATTACGATATTTACGTACATTAGCATCATTTTGTTACGTACGTTAAGCTCTTCACAGATCAGTTCAGTAGCTTCATTTATTCCATTACGTACATTATCATTTCCTCTTTACGTACGTTAACTTAGTCTTCATAACCGTTGCATGCTGACCTATGCCATGACGTCATCTTCGACGGCTCCTTGTTTGAATTCATATTCAAACTCTTCATTACGTAAGTTATGTTACCACTGTTACGTAGGCTAAGCTTTGATCTTTACGTACGTTATGGTACTTGCATTGCGTATGTTATTCATGTTATGTCCAGATTTTTGCGTCTTCGACTTCTTCGTTGTTTTGTTTTGCTTCCTTGTTTTCTTTGTTTAACAACTAATCATCAAAACTCGATAATGAATATTTGGAATAAAATATTCCAACAATCTGCCCCTTTTTGATGATTACAAAACAACACTCTTGAATGGGATAAACTTGCAATATATATATATATATATATATATATATATATATATATATATATATATATATATATATATATATATATACGAATCAAAGTTTTACTGTGTTCGTTTGTTATTTTCCATCTCCCATCTTTTCTTCATCTTTTCTTTTTCTCCTTTTCAACTTCTTCTCATTTAACTTCTTCTTTTCTTTTTCATCTTTTTGACCTTCTTCGTCTTTTCTCCTCGTTTTTTATTTTTTCATCATTCTTCCATGATGCTTTCTCCCATTCTCATATTCTTCTCTTCTCCCCCTTTTTTGTTATCAGCAAAATGTGAATATACGAGTATAAATCGATAATAAAATTATGACAAAATGTATGCAGAAATGGGTAAAATCCCCCTGACAAAAATCTCCCCTTTTAAAAAATATAACAACTCCCCCTGAGTTAAACATCGATTTTGAAAATATCCAAGATAAAGATACCAATTGATGAAATATTTTGATTTTTGGGGACCCAACCGGTAGTTGGTTTTTCTTTTGATACATAGACGATATTCGGAATAACGCTTCCTTTTGGAATCCAAATATTTTTATTTTTTATCGTCCGACGTGGGCTTTTGCAATTTGAAATGTGATGCCCAATTTTTAAACATTTATCGCAACGGGGTACTTTCAAATTTAAGGATTCGGTTTTAATATTCAGTTTGAATCTTAACCCATGTTTGTTTAACGTATGTTTTTGAACTGAAAGCATATTTTCAAATTTCTCATTTCCGAGAGAAAATTTGTTCGTTAAATTTTTAAATTCGTCTTGAACTTTCAAAAGACCATTTTTTTAATTTATTTTCAATTCAAGACAATTTGAATGATCAGTCTCGATAATTTTCTCTTTTTCAAGAATTTTGGAAGTTTCGGTTTCCAATAATTTATTTTTCGATTGAAGGGATTTTATTTCGGATAAAGCATTTTAAAAATCGGTATGTTAAAAGTATTTTGAAGAGGATGTACTAACCTGACTTTCGACGTCGCTTTCATCGAATGAACTTCGTGCCATGAGAGCGAGATTATTTTGATTGAAATCATCATCTTCATCTTCATCGCTCCATGTTGTAATGAGTACTTCCTTCTTGGAAGTTGAGGATCGACAGTTCTTAGCAAAGTGATCTGGTTTACCACAAATTCGACAGTTGTTGTGGAATTTCTTAGATTTGCCCGATTTGATGTCCTTCTTTCTCCGGTTAATAAGTTTTGAGACTTATTAATATTTTTGGCATAATATGCCGATTCTTCATCACTTTGATCGACTGGGATAGGTTCCTCGTTTCGCGACCCATTTTTAGCTTTTAAAGCTATCGTTCTTTCCTTCGGCTTCGGCTTTGCGTTCCGAGATTTTAGAACAATCTCGTAATTTATTGGCAAACCAACGAGGGCGCTAAACTCAAGATTATTTAAATCTTTTGATTCCATAATCGCCGTTACCGTGCCATCCCATTCCCGAGGTAGTGATTGTAGGATCTTCTTTACTTTTTCACTACTCGGAAGGGGTTTCCCATAACAAGCTAATCCATTTGTAATAACCGAATATCGATCGAGCATTATTGTTATGGATTCGTCGTCTTTCATTTGGAATAGCTCGTAGTCATGGAGAAGCATGTTAATCTTTGTCTCCTTGACTTGATTTGTGCCTTTGTGTGTGACTTCTAGCATATTCCATATTTCCTTGGCACTTTCACACGATGAATTCCGATTGTGTTCTTCTGGATTTAGAGCACATTATCATAATTGCGTTGCTTTGCAATTATAATGGTCATTTTTACAATCCGTATCATCATACTCTTCAAAAGATTTAAGAGTACCGTTGGATTTCGTTGGAATTTTCGGACCAAGGCTTATGACTTTCCACAGATCGATGTCGTAGGCTCGAATGAATATCGACATCTTCTTTTTTCATGTCATGAAGTTCGATACATCAAAGAATGGTGGTCGATTTAGAGCAAGACCTTCACTACTACAAAACAGGCTTTTAACAGCGATTATACGGGCCAATTAACAGCGGTTCTGGACCTACCATTATATGTACCGCTGTTAATTTTAACAGCGATTTTCCGAACCGCTGTTGAATTTGACAAATAACGGCAGTTCATAGTAACCGTTGTTAAACAAGCCACGGCGGTTTTAGGCAACCGCTTTTACAGCTCATACTTAACGGCGGTTGCAGATTAACAGCGGTTTTGGCGGAACCACTGTTATTTTGTCCAGATTCTCCCCAGATTTTTGCATTATTTTGCACAATCTAGTACTTGAACTCGAATCAAACTGTAATAATCAATAAACCACCAATTCACCCAATCCAAACACACCGAAAAGAACTAACCAACACCAAATTCATTGAGCTACCAATTCATTGAAAAAGATAATACAAAAAAAATACCAAGTCATCCAAATAATTCATATAAATATCAAATGTATAATTCATACAAATAATTCACACAAAAACACCAAAATCATGTCGCAAGATGATTTCGAACCTCCAAGAAATATTGTCCCCAGCCAGCTCGAATTTTATTAATAACATCATGAGACAGTGTTCCAAAATCATCAAACATCTACACATATAAATGTATAATAAACAAACTTTAAATGTAAATGAGTAAACAGTTTAATCGCCAATTCAAGTTAAAAATATACTACCTCCATCCAACCATCCAAAATACGCGCTCGGACGATAGACGACATCCAGTGCATAACATAATAACCACACTCCCAACCTCCATTTTGTTTATAACATTAAAACAAAATAAGACACGATTATATGAGTCGCTTTCAATAAATAAAATCAACACACAACATACACAGATGTGTATTCTTGATTGACTGAGTATATTTATTCTTCTCAGATGTAGATTGATGCTAGGAAGAAATATACTTGCTCTTGTAAGCTTGATTTGATGATAGTGAATATTCAGTCTTTTTGTAATATCCGCAATTTCCGATTTTTCGGTAAATTTCTTTTTCAGCCGGAGTCCGTTTTGACGACTCGCTCATGACCGTTTCGTCATTTCGAGAATGATTAATTCTGGACTTTTTGTCATCCGTGTAATACCCGGTTGTAATTCATTCATTTTCATTCAGTAATTATCAGTCTCTAATTGTCACTCAGTGTATTTTCACTCAATTATAATCATTCATCAATCATGTTCATTCACCGTGTTCACCGTTCGGAAAAACTTCGAGTTGTGTATCATTATTGTTCATTGTTTCAACTTTCCTCTTATGAGTTCGACTTTGTTAGATCACCATTAATTTTTGGTAACTCCAAAAATTCTAAATCTTTGCAATATTATAGAGCATCGAATTATCTTTCCAATGGTTCAAACGGTGAGTCAATCGGAGTCCGGACGAGAGAGTTATGGTCGTTTTAGCTCACCCGCTCATTTTTTCGATTATTGGCGATCACGCCGACCGAACTTCGGCCGTGTCGTCCGACACGGCCCGTGCCGTACTCGTCCGGAAATGCGAAGTCTCGCCTCGGGACCCGATCGTGTCGTGCAGCACGGCCGAGTCGAACTCTTCGGATAAGCGGGAACCGGCGCTTGGGCCCGACCGTGTTCGGGACACGGTCGAGTCATGCCGAGTCGGCGTCGGACGGGTCACTATCGGAAGGCCCCTCCTTGCCGCGACCGTGTCTAGCGGGACACGGTCGAGTCCCTGCCGCCAGTGCGCGCCGCGGCCGTGTCGAGTGGACACGGTCGAGTCAACCCCTATAACTTCGTTTTTGAGCATTTGCTCATTTCTTTCCCTTTTCTTCACCTACAACCGAGAGAGAGCTTGAGGGAGGGTTTTCCTTCACAAATCATTTGAGTGTTTGATTTTCTTCATCCTCCTTCGATCGTGTAGCTCGGATTGTGGATCTAGCACGTGTTCTTCGGATTATAGGGCTTGAATCTTCAAGAGGTAAGAACTCCTTCAACCCTAGTATGATTTTGGGGAGGGTTTGGTGGTGATCTTGTGTTTTAATTCGAATTAACCGATGTTGTAATTAGATTTTGATAGTATTCACGCGACCCATGGTTTTCTTGTTTTTGATTGGGATGAAATCCCGTTGTTATACCATTGACCGATTTCATTTCCTTATGCACTCTTGGTGTCCGATGAATTGTCCCAACGGGTAGAATTAGGATTAATTCTTACCTTTCCGCATTATTGAGACTTGTTGTATACCGTTGTTGTGTTAGGAGCGGATTTGGGAGGATTGTTCGGACCAAAACCTATTCCTTCGTTGTTTCCCTTGTTTCATCGTGTTCAAGGCAAGTATCTTGCCCATACATTACGTGTTTTGTGGATATAATGGTTGCTAAGTGTCGATATGTGCTAAATAAATATTTATAACCATTTTTCAAAAGAATCGGTATAGTTACCATCATGGTTTTCGTAAAGGTGACCCGTGTGAGTCGGGAATTAATATGCTTAGTTGATTATGTGTGCTAGTGTCGAGTATATGATCACCTTACTTTCGTGTGATGTCATTATGTATGATTATGGCGTCGGTAAATGTAAAGTGTAATTCTCTTGTCAAGTTATGTGCTTGGAGTCACGTGGTTATGGATGAATATGTGAGTTTTTGTGATATTGGTTGTGTCGTTCGGTGCTGTTGAGATCTTGTGCTTCCTTGTGAATTGATAGAGTTCCGGGTCGTGAGTACGTGTTGGATAATATGGCCATTCTAGCAAGGTACCTCGACTATATATATTTTGTGTGTTTGACCTTTGAGAGTTTTGGTTTTGTAATCTGTGAGTTGTTACTCTTCCACCTGGGGATGGCATGTGGCCTCTGGGGGCCGATACTAATGGGTACGGCCACGGAAGTGGACTTGGGTGCGTGTGTTGATGTTCTTCCACCTGGGGACGGTTCGACGGGACCTCTGGGGGCCGATACTAATGGGTACGGCCGCGGAAGTGGTTTCCCACCTGGGGACGGTCCGACGGGGCCTCTGGGGGCCGATACTAATGGGTACGGCCACGGGTTACCAAGTGTGGTTTATGTGATGTTGATGTTGATGTTTTGATGATTAATTGTGATATGTCCGGAGTATCACAATGCTTTTCACTCGGGGTCGAGATACATTATATATCAGGTCTTGGTGTTTGGCTAGAATGGCATGAGAATAATGTGTTATGTGTAAAGTGTCTTTGTAAGTGAATCGCAGTGGATGATCGGGTCGTGGGCCCTGTGTTTTGTGATCGAATGGTTGGGTCGTGGACCACGTGTCTTGTTAATGGATTTGCATTTTTGGAAAAATGAACTTTGGGGCTGTGACCCTAAGTGGCTTTCGAGGAATTTAGAACTTTTCTATTTCAAATATTTTCAAAACTCCTGAGATTTGGAAGTGTTTTCAAAGTGCTTACTTGTTTCGTTTCTAGTTTCAAGACTTGAACTATTTTTTAACCAAATAACATATCTCGGGAAGTCTTTCGTTGTATTCTCGGAATGTGTTGTGTATGGCTCGTATTTGCACTTTATACTTGCACTAGCGAAACAATGGAGTTTTGCTAACCCCCGAGTAATCGGGGGGTGGATATCTGTATTGTGTCCAGGTATATGCAGGTTTTCGGGAGCAATACAGAAGATCGGCACGAGGGATGATGAAAGACGAATGATACTAATCACACGAAGGCCAGTTTTGGGTTCAGTTAGTCGGAGTCCATTATATTGTCTTTTCCGCTGTCTTATTGTTTGTGGTGGTAATTATCTTACCCTTGCGTGGGTATGAGTCTGGATGAATTTATGTACTTTTATTTGTAAGTCAGTGTCGAAAGACCAAATCGGTCTATTGATTCGTTATTTTAATTCGTCAGTATGTAATGTAATGTGTTGTGTTGATGTCTAGCCTGGTGGATCCTCACGGAGAGGGTCTGCGGCGTGTAATATTCCCGGTTTGATGCGGGGTGTTACATTTATGGTATCGAGCTTAGGTTGCGGAAACCTAGGCTGTCGGGTCCATCGTGTATTGTTGGGTCTTGTCTTGTCAGTTGAGTCGGTGATGTCGTGTCGTGACGCATCGTTTGGAATGTCGGCCGTGATTAGTATCGAGTGCAGCCATCATCTTCGTGCGATCTGTGGATGTAAGTCTCCCTACTACGGGTTGTACCACGAGCTATACGAGCCTGTGTGATTTTGTGTTATGTAGTTAATATTTGAAGGTGCATCGTGAGTAAGTGACATATATTTGTTGATTCCGTCTTGCGCTAAAATGTAGAATGATATTGCTGAATGTATCCTTGTATAAATCATTTTTCTTACAAGAGTATAAACCTTGGAATTTTAAGTTTTGAATCCTTTCGGGAGTCACGTAAAATTTTTAAAATGCCCTCCAAGGAGGAAAAAGTTGATTTTCGTATGTTGACCACAAGGTGAAAGTTCAAAACTCGAATTATTGATAATTCTTTTCCACTGTGTACTATAAGTTTTCAAAACACGAGTTTTGAACTCAAATGAGTTCTACAAAATATACTCAAGACGTGATCCTTGCTTTTAACTTTCGATTTTGAATGACAATTGCCTTTTGATGGTTGCTCATGATGTGTTGTAATTATGTGAATCGATGGCTTTGAGATTCGAATATTGTTGTTGTTTAATTGCGACCTTCGATTCCGGTGATGTCGTATATATGTTCGCAATCATGTTGCTAAAATAGAACCGTTAGCGCACGCTAAGTGTAAGGCTAGCAGCGCGCTAATGCGGCATGGGTAGCGCACGCTAAATATGTGTTGTAACGAGCATTAGTCGATGCAGGCGGAGGCTATGGAACCGCATTATAGCCGTTAGGTCTAACTTTTGCGGCCAATCACTGTAGTTGTATTCTCTCGTGGTGTCTAGTGATAACAAGCTGTTGTGCGTGAATGTGTGTTAAGACTTTTCGTATTGCTAGGTGATATTTGATTGTGTTTGATGAATTGATAAATTATGTCTGCTGCGAGTGTGTTCGAACACGCTTTTCTAAAACTTTCATAAGTTTGTGCAAGTGCGATTAGCCGGCGGCTTCGTATGAACTTTGGAAATTGTTTGAAATTTGCGAGCCGGCCTAAGATTCTCAAATAAAACCTCGACGGTATTTGAAAGAGTTGTTTTAAAATACCTTGAACATTTTGTAAAATTTTACCGTCGTTGATGTTTGTGAAGTGTTGGGAGAATTTTCGAAAATGATTTTAACATATTGTTGCATTTTCAAATAATTCGAGTGAATGATTTTCAAAATCTTTCACACCATAAAAATATTTTATTTCAAAAACCAATTCGATTTTTATTTTCAAAAATATATAGTGAAAGATGAGAAATCTCACTCGATGTAAAGTTCAAACTCGGATTCGGAAATGTTAGAGTATGTAAGAATGATTTGATGATCTTGCATGGTTAACTTGTTAGTTGTTAACGGCGATGATGATCCGTAGAGGCATGATGACTTCAAATGATTTCAAATGAGACGGTTAAAGTATGTTGTTTGCAAGTTTTGATGAAACAACCCGAGGTACCAAAAGTACTTTTAAAGTTTATTTCAAATAGATATACAAATCCAAGGATTTTCAAAAGATTTCCTTTAAAAGGATACCTCGTGGATTTTCTTTTCGAGTTGTTATTGGTTACCCCATGTGATATGTCGTCTTTGGGTTGGTACCTTAGTATAATATTTTGCGAAGTTGTGCAATCGTATTGAGTGGGAATCCGCTTAGTATGCCGATGGGCGAGAGGGCCGATCGTGACCACGATGCTAATGGCCATGAAGATCGGATGTGGACCAAGAGGATATGGTCGGGAAGGTTGCTATTCCGGACTTCGTTCTCGTTGTTTAGGTTTGGGACGAAACCTCTTTTAAAGGTGATATGATGTAATACCCGCATTTTCTTTCTTTCTCTTGTTTCGTCAATCGTATCGACTCTCATTGTGTTCGTTGATGCTTCTGACCTGGTGTTGTTTCTCACCTTTGTCATTCGAGCGAGTTCTGATATTGTCCCAAATTGATCTATATATCGTTGTGACCTTTTCAAGTTCGGAACATTAGTCTCGTTTTCGATCTTCCAACCCTTGGCGGTGGAATTCGTATTTGTTCGGCGATTGGCTCGCGTTTTGATTGATGTACCGTTGGGTTGGTCAATCGTATTGATTTTCATCCGTTGTGTTTTGTGTTTGTTCGGATAATTGACTTGATTGTATTATCCAGTTGATGACGCTTGTCACTTGTTGGTTTTATTATATCCCTAACGGCGGCGTTGTGTTGGTCGTCGTGGAGCGTGTTTTCACGCCGTATATTCCTTTGCGTTGCTTGTAACGTTTCGCGATGGGCGTAAGTTACCCGTTTCCTTGCGTATCTCGTTGAGTTTTCTGGCGGGATATTGCTTCTCCCTACTTGTTTTAAGTTTGGACGAAACTTCTTTTAAGGAGGGTAGAATGTAATATCCGCAATTTCGATTTTCGGTAAATTTCTTTTCGTAGAGTCCGTTTTGACGACTCGCTCATGACCGCTTCGTCATTTCGAGAATGATTAATTGGACTTTTTGTCATCCGTGTAATACCGGTTGTAATTCATTCATTTTTATTCGGTAAATATCGATCTGTAATTGTCACTCGGTGTATTTTCACTCAATTATAATCATTCATCAATCATGTTCATTCACCGTGTTCACCGTTCGGAAAAACTTCGAGTTGTGTATCATTATTGTTCATTGTTTCAACTTTCCTCTTATGAGTTCAACTTTGTTAGATCACCATTAATTTTTGGTAACTCCAAAATTCTAAATCTTGCAATATTATAGAGCATCGAATTAGCTTTCCAATGGTTCAAACGGTGAGTCAATCGGAATCCGGACGAGAGAGTTATGGTCGTTTTAGCTCACCCGCTCATTTTTTCAGTTATTGGCCACTCACTGCCGACCGAACTCGGTCGTGTCGTCCGACACGGCCCGTGCCGTACTCGTCCGGAAATGCCGAAGTCTCTGCCTCAGGACCCGACCGTGTCGTCAGCACGGCCAGTCGAACTCTTCCGGATAAGCCACAACCGATCGCCAGACGCCCGACCGTGTTCGGGACACGGTCGAGTCATCTTGATCGGCCGGACGGGTCACTATCGGAAGGCCCCTCAGCGCCGCGGCCGTGTCAGCGGGACACGGTCGAGTCCTGCCGACCATCTGCGCGCAGTGTCGTGCGGGACACGGTCGAGTCTGTCTGGCAGAGTCAACCCCTATAAATTCGTTTTTGAGCATTTCGACTCATTTCTTTCCCTTTTCTTCACCTACAACCGAGAGAGAGCTTGAGGGAGGGTTTTTCCTTCACAAATCATTTGAGTGTTTGATTTTCTTCATCCTCCTTCGATCGTGTAGCTCGGATTGTGGATCTAGCACGTGTTCTTCGGATTATAGGGCTTGAATCTTCAAGAGATAAGAACTCCTTCAACCCTAGTATGATTTTGGGGAGGGTTTGGTGGTGATCTTGTGTTTTAATTCGAATTAACCGATGTTGTTATTAGATTTTGATAGTATTCACGCGACCCATGGTTTTCTTGTTTTTGATTGGGATGAAATCCCGTTGTTATACCATTGACCGATTTCATTTCCTTATGCACTCTTGGTGTCCGATGAATTGTCCCAACGGGTAGAATTAGGATTAATTCTTACCTTTCCGCATTATTGAGACTTGTTGTATACCGTTGTTGTGTTAGGAGCGGATTTGGGAGAATTGTTCGGACCAAAACCTATTCCTTCGTTGTTTCCCTTGTTTCATCGTGTTCAAGGCAAGTATCTTGCCCATACATTACGTGTTTTGTGGATATAATGGTTGCTAAGTGTCGATATGTGCTAAATAAATATTTATAACCATTTTTCAAAAGAATCGGTATAGTTACCATCATGGTTTTCGTAAAGGTGACCCGTGTGAGTCGGGAATTAATATGCTTAGTTGATTATGTGTGCTAGTGTCGAGTATATGATCACCTTACTTTCGTGTGATGTCATTATATATGATTATGGCGTCGGTAAATGTAAAGTGTAATTCTCTTGTCAAGTTATGTGCTTGGAGTCACATGGTTATGGATGAATATGTGAGTTTTTGTGATATTGGTTGTGTCGTTCGGTGCTGTTGAGATCTTGTGCTTCCTTATGAATTGATAGAGTTCTGGGTCGTGAGTACGTGTTGGATAATATGGCCATTCTAGCAAGGTACCTCGACTATATATATTTTGTGTGTTTGACCTTTGAGAGTTTTGGTTTTGTAATCTGTGAGTTGTTACTCTTCCACCTGGGGATGGCATGTGGCCTCTGGGGGCCGATACTAATGGGTACGGCCACGGAAGTGGACTTGGGTGCGTGTGTTGATGTTCTTCCACCTGGGGACGGTTCGACGGGACCTCTGGGGGCCGATACTAATGGGTACGGCCACGGGTTACCAAGTGTGGTTTATGTGATGTTGATGTTGATGTTTTGATGATTAATTGTGATATGTCCGGAGTATCACAATGCTTTGCACTCGGGGTCGAGATACATTATATATCAGGTCTTGGTGTTTGGCTAGAATGGCATGAGAATAATCTGTTATGTGTAAAGTGTCTTTGTAAGTGAATCGCAGTGGATGATCGGGTCGTGGGCCCTGTGTTTTGTGATCGAAATGGTTGGGCCGTGGACCTCGTGTCTTGTTAATGGATTTGCATTTTTGGAAAAATGAACTTTGGGGTTGTGACCCTAAGTGGCTTTCGAGGAATTTAGAACTTTTCTATTTCAAATATTTTCAAAACTCCTGAGATTTGGAAGTGTTTTCAAAGTGCTTACTTGTTTCGTTTCTAGTTTCAAGACTTGAACTATTTTTTAACCAAATAACATATCTCGGGAAGTCTTTCGTTGTATTCTCGGAATGTGTTGTGTATGGCTCGTATTTGCACTTTATACTTGCACTAGCGAAACAGTGGAGTTTTGCTAACCCCCGAGTAATCGGGGGGTGGATATCTGTATTGTGTCCAGGTACATGCAGGTTTTCGGGAGCAAGACACATCGGCACGAGGGATGATGAAAGACGAATGATACTAATCACACGAAGGCCAGTTTTGGGTTCAGTTAGTCGGAGTCCATTGTATTGTCTTTTCCGCTGTCTTATTGTTTGTGGTGGTAATTATCTTACCCTTGCGTGGGTATGAGTCTGGATGAATTTATGTACTTTTATTTGTAAGTCAGTGTCGAAAGACCAAATCGGTCTATTGATTCGTCATTTTAATTCGTCAGTATGTATTGTAATGTGTTGTGTTGATGTCTAGCCTGGTGGATCCTCACGGAGAGGGTCTGCGGCGTGTAATATTCCCGGTTTGATCTGGGGGTGTTACACTTTTGATTGTTTGAATATTGCTTGTAAGCTTGTATGTATTCTTGTTATTCTGATCTTCAAACTCCGAGGTATAAATAGCTTTTTGAATAGATCCGTTGAGCAGTCTGTTCCAACGTGTTGATGGACAAGATCCGGTTTTTGCTCCATGATTGAAGATCTCTGTCTGATGGTATTTAAATACTTTATCCCTTCAGTATTTAAATACTTCTTTTCAAACGGGTCTTTGACTTTAGTGAGTAAAGTAGATTCCGTTCCAACAGTCTTCAGTCCTATTGGATAAGTGTTTGAATATCTTTACACTTTATAGCTAGATCGCTGGATCCAATAAGTTGATTTACTAACGCTGTATGGAATGATGTTGTATGAATGATTCAGGACAGCTTCCATACTTGTTTTCATAATGATTTGAGCTTCTTGCTGTATGATAGGCAATTATCCTTTTCTTTGTATGATGAGGCAATGCAGATGCAGGATAAATTGTACAACGATATGAAACGGCCTTAATGTGACTAGTTCTTTGTATGATGGCCTGCTATTTGGAACCACTTGTTGTATGAAGCTTGTTGTTTGGTAATTATCAAAACAACATTGTTTTTCCCAACAATTTCCCCCTTTTTGATAATACCAAAGTTTCTTGATGATGCCAAAACCATGATTCGAACTGTTCTATTTTTCTTTCGAATTTTCCTTTTCTGATCTATTCTGGCTTTCGAAAGATGCCAAAACCTTGATGTCAAAAACCTCATAAGCAACTTTGATTGGAGAGGCTTTCTTCTTGGTCTTCTGTCGAATGTTCTGGTCTTCATCACTTAGTCTAAAAGTATGAACTGCTCGCAGGCAAGTTCTAAAATGATAGTGAAGGCGTGGGAGCACCAAGAAAAGAAGAGGAACATGGTGAAACAGATGAGGGGGACTCCGGTGGTGGAGTCCCCTTAGTTTCAAAGTGCACCAAAATCAACATATATCTCAAGTATTTGATTCTTTTGTTCTCCTCTTGGAGTGTTTAGATGTGAGTCAAATCTTTGGAGGGTATGAGTGTTGGTTTGGGCGGGGCTCGGTGGCTTAAGAGATTAGTCTATGTGATTGTAACAATTTTTCATATAGTGGAATTTTTCTCTTTTGAGGCCAAAAAAAAAAAAAAAAAAAAAAAAGTTCTAAAATGATAGTATCTAACAGGAAAGTGTATTTACAACTTAAACTTATGATTGGCGCGCAGGCCCAATCTTACAGTGTAATCTAGTTGAATACAACTTAACCTATAAACTGTTCGCAGACAAGTTCTTACAGCCTATGTACTATACAAGTTTCATATTTATTTATTGCAGCAAATAAACTTATTTCGTAATCACACAGTAACACAGTAAATTACGAGTTGTAATCATTTCAATACAAAAATATATTTTATTGATGGAGAGCGAAGATTACAAGTTTGGGCAAAAATGAAGATACAAAATTTTTGCTATTTCAAAAATAAAATACAGGAAGGATTCTACAAGCTAACTCCTATCGTCAGCATGTCTCCAAGGCCTTATTGGATAATTCTTGGTTCCTTTCCACTAGTTTTACAAGGCATCCCTGTTTCAATTTAAGTAGATGGCTTGTCCTTCATAAGATTTATCGAACACAAGGATCCAATATTCCGGATGGGTAACCAGATCTCCTTTCCTGTGTTTGGATTTTAGTTGCATCTGTAGGGGGAGCGTTCCTTCATCCAGCCTTTTCTTGAATTCCTCGGCAGCTTCCTTTAGCATTTTACAGCTGATGAATATGGAGGATTCTCTGATAAGAACTACAAAGTATCTTAACAGTTTGTTTTTCCTCCAATCCTTTATCTCGTCTGCTGTAGGATGTCGGTTGGTCGGGAGATTTATTGCTAATGGTTTTTGTACAAGTTTTTTCCACGGAATGTTAGGATCGTGGAATTCAGGGCGAGCACCCTGTATCCTAACAGTGTGAGCAGGAGATGACAATCGGGTAATTGCAGCAGTAATGTTGTCTTCTATTGCAGCTTCAAGCTCCTTTTCATGCCCCAGTCGCAATCTCTTTACAGCTTCTCTAGCCTCTTCCCCCTTTTTGGCTTCATCAAGGTACGAGACTTTTTTATCTAAGCGCTCTAGGATTTTCATGGCATTATCCTATTTGGTCTCGAAGCTTGAAAATTTTTCTACAAGGGAGTCAAGCACCTGCGACATATCTTGTATCTTTTTATCATGACCTCGGAGCTGGGAGCCGGTTTCACCAAGGGCTGATGCAGTTTTGGCTTCAGAAACATGAAGCTTGGCTTGTTCCTCCAAGAGGATCTACTCCTGGCGCTTTTGGAGTTGATTGAGAGCTTGCCTTAGGATGGTGGACACAATGCGGAAGGCTTCTTCCACTTTGGAAATTTCTCTTCTTACGCCCGTCATTTCATCAATGGCAGTCTCATGCAACCAATTGATCTCCTTTCCAGTAGTATGCAGCGCATTCACAGCATCCTGTATAAAGTTTGGAGACCGAGAGCATGGAGTTGATCATGTCTGGCTGGAGAGCTAGGCTTTTCTTCTTCAGCTCCATTGAGCTGTCTGATGACCACATGAGTGCGTGTCCGTTGTGGTTCATCCTTAGGTAAGAAACCGTCGTCGGATTCCACTTCAATGGGTGAAGGTGCAGTGGCAGCAGGGGCTGTCTCAGCTTACGGCTGTTCGGACTGATCGGCGATAGGGGTAACTGTTTATTCCTATTTCTAAATGGGTTATGTAGACATTGGTACAGGAGGAACTGATTCCTCCTGCGGGATGGCATGGGCTTGGTTGTCTGCGGCAGGCTCGGGTGCCTGTTGTGAGACTGTTTGATCCTCCGCGACAGGAGGGACTGATTCCTCGCTGCCTTGAATAGTTTCTTGCTGTTTGAAAGGGGACTGATGGTGACTTGATGTCCCTTCTCCTCGATGATGTTGTGACCTTGAAAATTCCTGTTCTCTCGCTTCTTCATGGCTCATCCTCAAACCAGCCTGGAAGGCGTTGTCGTCGTCATCTGAGTCGTGGTCAGATTTTGGACTAATAGGAATTGTTTTTTCGTACAGAGATTTCCCTTTATTTTGAGCATCATCTTTGTCCATTGGATGGCTCGAAATCAGCTCATTGCAGCAAAGGTTGTCCCATTAGATTAGGACTTCAACATCCTGAGAGTCTGTCACCTCCAGAACAAACCTTTCTTCTTCACTCCAATTGTACAAAATTTCATACGGAGCAACCCTATATGCTTTACATTGAACAAAAGGGTCTTATTCTAGTTCAATCTACACAGATAACAAAGTTTTGTTTATGATGGAGTCCGGAGAGGGTCTGCGTACAGCACATGGGTCCGCTGTAGGCAAGGGTTCCACTACAGGTGTGGGATCCTGTATTGGAGAGGGATCCCATACAGGGGATGGGGCTAATGGCTCCAAAGTGGCAGCCCACTTGCCAGAGTCTTTCAAGTTGGAAAATAACTATGTATCCGTCGTTGCCGCCAATGGCTCGGGATCTAATGTTTGCACAATAGCAGTCATTTCTTCTGCAGGGGTTGTGCCCTGGGGTGTCGATCTGATGGGTTGCGCTTTCGCCTTAATTTTGGAAAGCCTATGTAGCTTCCTTTTTGGCTTCTCACCAGCAAGGGGAGTATTGATGTAAGATCTCTTTCTTTTCTTTGAAGACTCCTCTCTCCCGGACATCGGAGTCATGTCCCTTGGATCAGCAGAAAGGGGCATAGTTCGACAAATGGCCTGTTTGCAATCAGATGATCTTTGTTGAAGACAGAGGGCCTGGATCCTCCAATATTTTTTCGTGAATTTATTTTCTTCGCTTCCTTAGCTTGCAGAACACCGCACTTGGTCGATATTATTAAGAATCGGACCAAAGACTTCTTACGAGAGGCGAGTTTAGAGACTTCTTCCTACAACCTTTTAAGAACAATCGCACCGATTGACCTTCTCGCAGGACATGATGGCAACCATCATTCGAAATCTCAGGTTGGTGCACATCTCGAAAGCACCTGTTCTGTTTTCAATCACACGACAATCGAAATCGTGTAAGTAAACAAATGGAAGGCAAAAGCATTTCTTGTGGCATGAAGCACGAACATTCTCATCCAATGCTGAACCAGTGAATAGACCGCAGTACTTGGTGAGAACATCTTGAGACCCAAAAGTCTCAAGCTCCTCCATAGATAGGCCATCAGCAGGCAGCCTATACGGGTTTTGCAGCAACTCTTGGTCCACACGGATCTCCACTCCACGGACGATGGCATAAATGTCAGTGACATTTCCTCTTTGTGCAAGATAGAAGAAACGGACATAGGCATTGAGGTAAAATTCCTCAACCATTTGCGCATCATAGCGCTGTTGCGAATTTTGGTGAACGCAAGTGCACGTTGTCGTAAGCAAGTAATAAAGTGGTAAGAGAGTTATCATTCCCTCTAGGACTGACTCACTAATTACCGATTTATGCGTATTCTAATTTTATTTGAACTATCGAAATTGGAGGTGCAAGTAATAATTAAAGAAAATTAATAAAAGAATAAATAGTAAAATCGATTGTTCGAAGAGAGGAGATCAAATAGGGGATTAATCTAGGATTATGAATCCACCTCGGTTTATCCGAATTACTCTTGATTTATATGAATTAAATGATTTCCCAATTTATTGAAGGCGAAGATTGCTAAAATACTCTACTGCCTCTCCCGAGGTCAATAAAATTTTCTAAGGCGAATAAAACACTCTATTCCTAGATGAATTAATTCGTCAATAGGCAAAAAGTACGAAATCTTCAGACAGGCCACGTAATTTCTATGAGTATATTCCTATCTCACAAGATAAAATGGTTCTCACCAATATTTCCTACCAACTCTCCTCTCCCGATTCGAGTTGTGTAATTAAAACAAATCAATCATAGGCCACATAATTGATAGTAATTAAAACAATTGGGAAAACTCAATAAGAAAGGGAAATATATTTTAATAATGCAAAATCAAAAGTTAATTCGTCAAAACCTCGATTTCATCAAAATCCTAAAATAGGGTTCTAGCCCGAAATGCTAGAAAATAATACAGAACGAATTGAAGAAAGCATAAAAGAAATCAAACATAGTTGAAGAACTTGGATTCCTCCGTTCTCTAGCTCCTGCTCTCTGCTTGATCGGTGTTTTTCTTCTTTTCTTTGATGATCTCTCTTCAGACCTTTTAATCCCTATTTATAACCATCATTCGTCTCCAAAATGTGTTCGGGAATTAGGTCGAGAACAGGCTCCAAAAACGGCACAGAAACGCGGCAGCAACAGCATTACCGCCCCGCGGGCCGCGGCTCAGTAAGTTCGTGTCGCGGCCCCTAATGTCCAGCGCCCTATGCATGGGCACAAGTTTTCTTCATGGGCCGCGGCTCAGTATGGTTATGT
This sequence comes from Orobanche coerulescens, assembly GCA_033398695.1. Lineage (NCBI taxonomy): Eukaryota > Viridiplantae > Streptophyta > Magnoliopsida > Lamiales > Orobanchaceae > Orobanche > Orobanche coerulescens. The sequence goes on along the minus strand of CM065808.1, from coordinate 53,369,660 downwards.
CGCAGCCCCAGGTACAGTGTGTACCGCCTCATGCTGACCGTGTGTGTGCCGCGGCTCAGCTTCATTGTGCCGCGGCCCCTAACCAGAAATTGTCGTTTTCGCCCGTTTATCGTCGTTTAGGCTTCCGGACTCCAATTTCCTTCAAACATATAAAGATAGTGCATTAAAAGCTCATTTATGCAGATTTAGACTTAAAATTGGATATAAAATAATGATAAATAAGCGCATAAAAATACATCTAACAAATACCCCCAAACTTGAGCCTTTGCTTGTCCTCAAGCAAAAATCAATTTTAAATAAGAAGTATCGTGAATGATCGTGCAAATCCATAGTGCTCAACTTAATCAATACTACCCTGAAAATCTCAAAGAATAATACGAGTATCGTATTAGTGAGTCACATCACGGGCACTGATTCCACAAAGTAACCATTTTTAGTGCTAATCAATCGTTCATGAAGAAAATCAAGCTCAAAGATTAATAAGCGTGAATTTAACCGACCGGCAATATGAAGGGTTAGAGTAAAAAAGCCAACTCGCCCAGTCCCACAGTCTAGTGGCAAAAATTCAAGAGTTTCATCGTCAAAAATAATCCTCGGACAACATTCCCTTATGTATGATCAATAAAATGATTCGAGTTAATCACTAGGTTTCGGATCTCGGGATGTTTCATCGGGATAACCCTAGGGTGGATTTCCATTTTCATGTATTGGGGAACCGTTTGACGTAAAAGAAACTCATGGGGCACATGGATGCTTCTAGTTACTAAGTTGCCTTCTACAGCGGAGAAAAAACTCGAATAGCTATTCCCGCACGTCCGATTCAAGGTTGTTGTTTTACGCGAGAGTAAACAATGGGTCACGTGAATACCCCCAGTTACTAGGCTTCCCATCATCGGCAAATGCGATATCTCTAAACCATTAGTCTATTCAGGGTTGTCGTTTTACGCGAGAGTAAACAACGGGTCACGTGAATACCCCCGGTTACTAGACTTCCCATCATTGAACATGTATAATTTCTCGACTTTTTGGGAAAGACTATCCGACTCTAAACTCAATTTAAGTGCCAACAAGACTCATGTTACTGGACGACTAGCTACGCGAAAAGTGTAACCAAATGTATAGACGGCTATTTGAAAACACGTATGTCTCCTTTCTTATACGCTAAGATTTCTACAATAACAAAAAATTTCAGACCTAAATGAATACTCAAAGGAAGCAAATATCACATACTGCAAACTCGACCAAAACTCAACCGTTTCTTCAAAAAAAAATCAGTATCATATCATCAGTTTTACACAAGGAAGCACGTAAAATCCACGAATGCAAATAAAATCAAGACAAGAAAGGTTAGCGTCAAAAACAACAAAAAATAACAACGAATAAGTAATAGCAATTGAAAGTAACCCCCCCCCCCCAAACTTAGGACGTACATTGACCTCAATGGACACAGATAGTAATATGCAATAAGAGAAAAGGTCAAGTACTCCCCTAATGTCAGCTCATGAATTGGTGCCGACCTCGTCCGGTGAGGAGGGTGGTGTGGATGGCCTAACTAGTGGGATGAAGGGCCCGTCCGGGTGCAGTATGTGACTCGTCCACGCAGCAAGGTAGTCCTGATGGTAAGCATCCCTCGCCTCCAACCGCCTCTCCTTACGTCGATTGGCCCGGCGGGCATGCTCTCTCATCTCCTCCCGGACAGCTGCGAGGAGGCTCTCTCTCTCTGTCCGCATCTCCTCTCTCAGGGCAGCTAGATAGCTCTCTTTCTCTCCCCTTATCTCCTCTCTCACAGCAGCTAGATGGCTCTCTCTCTCTCTCTCCGCATCTCCTCTCTCAGGCTGTCAAACATTTCCTGAAGGTGCTCTCTCTCGGGCGGCGGGCTAGACTCCGCTTGCTCATGCGTCAGAAGAAGAGGCTCGGGGGACTGCTCATGTGGCTCGCCAAGAAGAAATCCTCATCCCCGAGCGTGTGCTGGTGCTCCACCCCACTGGTCAAAGTGAGAAATAATGCGATGATCTATCGGACCCTGCGTTGGCTCATCATCCAACCAAGTCATGCCCGACTGGCGACATAGAGCGCAAATGAGAGAGGGGTGCTTCAGCCCCGTCTTGTCCCCTCCTTGAATGCACTGAAGGATAGATCGGACCAGATGAGGGTCCACATCGAATCTGAGCCCGGTAGTGATGGCATATAGTAGTCGGGCACGAGAGAGTAAGACCGAGCGGATCTGCGAGGTAGGATCGACTCGTGCACAAAGGAAGTACAGCCAGGCTCGCCCGAGCCGATTGAGGCGAGAGCTCTTAAAATAGAAGGCTGAAGAACCCGGGGCGCGCGTCTCCCATACGGAACCGGTCTGAGTGAGTGCATCTAGCAGAGCCTCCCTCGTGAGGCTACTCATAATCCGCGTATACTCCGTCTCGTCCACCACTGGTAGCTCGTATAGTGTCCGAATTGGGGCCACCGAAATATCCACAGTCTGGCCTCGGACGACGACCTGAGTCCGAGTATCTGGTTGCCCCATCATCTGTCCCGCCTGAATATGCCGCAAAAGAGCACTGGCGTAGAATTCCTGGACAATAGAGATCACCGTCGGCTCGGGGGGCACAGTGAAACGAGTCCATCCCCTCTCGGTGATCATAGCCAAAAGCTCACCGTTCTAGGGAGCGGGAGTGAATCCCCGCTCCGGGATTATTGGTCGAGGCCGGATTTTCTCGTTGAATATTCTGTGAATGTCCAGATCGGAGAATTGGTGAGATTCCAAATCGGCTTGGTTTTGTGATGTCTTCCCTCTTGTGGGGGATGATCGTGTCCTGGCCCTCGTACTTATCTTCCTTTTTCTATCCATAGCGAGGTTCCTGAAAAATAAGCACCGAACATTACACAACTTTTAAAGAAAACTATACCACTCTCGACTTAAGATACGCGGAATGTGATTATAGAGTCGATCGAGTTTGCACCCTTGTAAGAGGGAACTAAGGCTGAGCTTTCAAGTTTAAACATGATGTAAGGATTGGGGGTACAATGTAATCCGATAATCAAATTTGTTGCATATAGTTTGAAAACGCTTGGCTCAAAAATTTTCATTGACGCATTTTATCAAACACCTAGTATGGATGGGTTTAAATGAAGAATAAGAATGATAATGGCTTAATCCAATCCCCAACAATAATAACAACAATCAATATTCGCAAATAACATCAACAATCCATAGATAATCAACAAATAACATCAACAATCAATCAATAATCACCATATTCCAACTCAACTTTGATAGAACTTTTAAAAAAACTAACAACATATTCAACCATGAATGAGGAATATTACCTCACTTTTAATTCTATGTTGCAATTAAGATTCAGATATGAGAGTTACCTTGCTTTGGATTCAAGAAGGTAAGAAGAAGAAAAATTGAATAGAGGTCGTCCGAGCGTTGCGCAAAGAAGGGAAGGAAACTTACCTGTTTGTGTCGGCCGATCGAGTTTATGAAGAAGGCCTGGGCGTTTGAACTTCGCAACAGGGGCCGCGGCACAACTTAAGTGAGCCGCGGCCCAGAGTACAGCCTGCCTGGGCGTTTCTGGGGCGTTTGGCGTGCCGCGACTCAGTATATTTGTGCTGCGGCTCAGGGGTCAAGTGTGCCGCGACTCAGTATGGTTGTACCGCGGCACATAGTACATGAAGGTTAGCCCTTTAGCATGGATTTGTGCATGCCGCAGCTCGCTTTTATTGTGCCGCGGCCCATTGCTGAATTTTTCCCTGGGGAGATTCCTGCATAGAATTTTCAAAGGAAAACACCTAGAACGTGAGAGACAAGCATATCAAAGCAAAAATGACGAAAAATATAGACTCAAAAAATGAAAGAAAACACTGAAAAATAAAAATCTACAACTAATACTAGGGTTGCCTCCCAAGAAGCGCTAAGTTTATAGTTTTGAGCCGGACTTATTGAAAATCAATTTACATTTCGCACAGATCATTTGGACTCCGCACAGTCCATCGAACCGTTATTACGTAATTTAAATTTTTGACCATTAGTTTTTAACCGTTCGACTTTTGGTTTGGACATCCAACGTTCTTCGCGAAACGGCTTAAGCAATAGTAGCCTCCCAAAACACCCATTTTGCAACTGACTTGGCACTCGTTTGACTTCCAGCTTATTTTTCAATTCCACGGGCGAACTTGTGACCGCATGAGACTTTTTCGATGGTGGATGAACGGATGTTGAAGACGACTTATTCAAATGCTTAAGATACATGATTCATTCTTCATTTTTTTAGACGTCGGAGCAGCTGTAACGGATTATGAATACTTCGACCGACAACTCTCCCGGTGTGCGTCTTTCGCGAAGATATATACGCTTTCGACACTACTTGGACATGGAAAGGATTGAAACACTTGGAAAGTGACTTGCTCATCCTGAACCCGTAGAGTGAGTTTCCCTTTTTCCACATCAATGAGAGTTCGGCCGGTAGCTAAGAATGGTCGTCCCAAAATAATTGGGATGTCTTGGTCCTCCTCCATATCGAGCAAAATAAAATCGGCCGGAAAGATGAATTTATTGACCTTGACTAAAACATCTTCTATTACCCCCCCCCCCCCCCGGGTACTTGATAGATCGGTCAGCTAATTGCAGCGAGATTGTCGTCGGCTTGGCTTCCCCAATACACAGCTTCTTAAAAATGGAAAGGGGCATAAGATTAATACTGGCGCCGAGATCACACAACGCTCTATCAAAAGACAGGTTTCCTATAGTGCACGGTATATTGAAACTTCCTGGATCCTTCAATTTTGGTGGGAGCTTTTTCTGCAAGATGACGCTGCACTCTTCCGTTAATGCCACAGTCTCATTTTTTTCGAGCTTCCTTTTCTTCGATAAGATTTCTTTCATGAACTTTACATAGCTCGGCATTTTTTCCAAGGCATCAGCAAATGGAATGTTGATATGTAGTTTCTTGAAGACGTCAAGAAACTTGGAGAATTGTTTGTCCAATTTTTGCTTTTGCAATCGCTTCGGAAACGGGACTGGTGGCCCATAGGCTGTCGGATTATCTGGAAACAATTTCAAGGATCTAGAAATTTGTGATTCCTCAGTCGCCGAATTTTTCTTCTCCTCATCGTCACCTCTCTTTTTGTTCTGCCTGGGCTGCTCACACACTTCCTTCCCGCTTCTCAAACCAATGGCATTAATACTCTCTCTGGGGTTCGTCTCAGTTGTACTTGGCAAGGTACCCTCAGGGCGGGCTGTTAACACATTTGCTATTTGACCCAATTGGACTTCCAAGTTGGGAATAGAGGCGGAATGGTTTTGCAAGGTTTCTTCCGTACGGGTCATGAACTGACTCGTATTTGCTGCTAATTTCGCCATTGCCTCCTCTAGAGAGATTTTTGGAGCAGGATGAGGTTGCTGTTGGTGTTGAGAAAACTGAGGTTGGTTTGAGTTTTGTCCATTTTTCCACGAAAAGTTGGGGTGATTTCGCCACCCATGGTTGTATGTGTTGGAATACGGATTGTTCTGCCGATTCCCGTTCCCCACAAACTGAGCTTGTTACATCGGAGGTTGCTCGAAAGGATTTCCGACTTGGCATTCTGCGCTAGGATGAGACCCGTTACACCAATTACATGATTCTGTGGTAACGGTGGTAGGAGCATGTGAAAAAGCTTGCAATTGCTGAGTCAGCGCTGCGACTTGGGCTGATAGTGTAGAGATCGGATCGTTGTCGGAAACTCACATAACTCGCTTTGGGTTCACACGTTCGGAAGGACACTGATAAGCGTTTGCAGCCATAACATCCAATAAAAAGTGGGCTTCGGCCATCGTTTTGCCCATTAAAGCACCTCCAGCGGCTGCATCAACAAGAGTGCGTGTAGAAGCACTCAATCCGTTATAGAATGTCTGAATATGCAGCCAATCCGGTAGACCATGGTGTGGTCATCTCCTTAGAAAATCCTTTTATCGCTCCCAAGCTTCATGAAGCGACTCCATATCAAATTGCTCGAAAGTAGTTATCTCGTTCCTAAGTCTCGCTGTCTTCGATGGTGGAAAGAACTTAGACAGAAAGGCTTGTGCTAATTCTGCCCAAGTCTTGATAGAGCCCGGCGGTAATGAATTCAACCAAAACTTGGCTTTGTCCCTTAGAGAGAAAGGGAAAAGCCGCAGACGAATAGCATCATCGGTAACACCGTTATTCTTGAAGGTGTCACATATCTCGAGAAATGAAGTGATGTGTGCGTTGGGGTCATCGTTCGCCAGTCCACAAAATTGGCTTGCTTGCACCATCTGAATAATAGCTGGCTTAATCTCGAAGTTGTTCGCTTGGATGGCTGGACGCTGAATCCCCAAAAAATTTGAATTGATTTGTGGCATTGTATAATCTCGGAGTGCCAATGCCGGTTGAGCTTGCTGAATAGGGTTGTCTACTCCGTGATTTTCTGTGTTATCGGCCATGGTGTCTTTTGTTGATAGCTCGTGCTTTTCCTTCTTGTTTTTCCGCAGAGTGCGCTCGAGTTCAGTATCCAAAGGTAATAGGCCTTCGTTACCGAATTTTCTCATGCACAACACGAAACTCCTGAAAGGAAAACAAATAATAAAAAATTACAAAAAAATAAAATGGTGTTCAAATTAAGACTAGAAATACTGGAATCGATATTAGTAAAATAATCAGTCCCCGGCAACGGCGCCAAAAACTTTTTACTAAATTTTGGTGAACGCAAGTGCACGTTGTCGTAAGCAAGTAATAAAGTGGTAAGAGAGTTATCGTTCCCTCGAGGACTGACTCACTAATTACCGATTTATGCGTATTCTAATTTTATTTGAACTATCGAAATTGGAGGTGAAAGTAATAATTAAAGAAAATTAATAAAAGAATAAATAGTAAAATCGATTGTTCAAAGAAAGGAGATAAAATAGGGGATTAATCTAGGATTATGAATCCACATCGGTTTATCCGAATTACTCTTGATTTATATGAATTAAATGATTTCCCAATTTATTGAAGGCGAAAATTGCTAAAATACTCTACTGCCTCTCTCGAGGTCAATAAAATTTTCTAAGGTGAATAAAACACTCTATTCCTAGGTGAATTAATTCGTCAATAGGCAAAAAGTACGAAATCTTCAGATAGGCCACGTAATTCCTATGAGTATATTCCTATCTCACAAGATAAAACGGTTCTCACCAATATTTCCTACCAACTCTCCTCTCCCGATTCGAGTTGCGTAATCAAAACAAATCAATCATAGGCCACATAAATGATAGTAATTAAAACAATTGGGAAAACTCAATAAGAAAGGGAAATATATTTTAATAATGCAAAATCAAAAGTTAATTCGTCAAAACCTCGGTTTCATCAAAATCTTAGAATAGGGTTATAGCCCGACATGCTAGAAAATAATACAGAAAGAATTGAAGAAAACTTAAAAGAAATCAAACACAGTTGAAGAACTTGGATTCCGCCGTTCTCTAGCTCCTGCTCTCTGCTTGATCGGTGTTTTTCTCCTTTTCTTCAATGATCTCTCTTTAGACCTTTTAATCCCTATTTATAACCATCATTCATCTCCAAAATGCGTCCGGGAATTAGGTCGAGAACAGGCTCCAAAAACGGCTCAGAAACGCGGCAGCAACAGCATTACCGCCCCACGGGCCGCGGCTCAATAAGTTCGTGCCGCGGCCCCTAATGTCCAGCGCCCTATGCCTGGGCGCAAGTTTTCTTCATGGGCCGCGGCTCAGTATAGTTGTGCGCGGCCCAGTGCAGTGTGTACCGCCTCATCTTGGCCGATGTGTGTGTGCGGCTCAACTTCATTGTCTGCGGCCCCGACGTAAATTGTTGTTTTCCCCCGTTTTTCGTCGTTTAGGCTTCCGGACTCCAATTTCCTTCAAACATATAAAGATAGTACATTAAAAGCTCATTTATGCAGATTTAGACTTAAAATTGGATATAAAATAATGATACATAAGCGCATAAAAATACATCTAACAAGCGCTCAGGATTGTGACTTCCAAGGCGATTGAGGCCTTATTGACGAACCCTCGAAACGATGATCTCCATGGATTTGACATCGTCTCCTTCAGTGAGAACACGCTCAACTAGCACAGATCTAGCAAAGATCCTTCCATCAATGATGGTGGCGGTCTTCTTGAGAGATGGGGAGGAAGTCTGTGATGATGCTATAGTATTTTCTTGAAGAGAAGTAAGGGAGATTCAAAGAAAATCGCAGTAAAATTTACAGTGAAATGTAGGCTGTTTGCTCAAAGACTCGTTTAATTTGCATAAAACGTAAAGAGTCAAAAGGGGCAGAAACAGTCCTTTTATAGTGGGCGGTGGGAAGATTTAGGGTTTTTAGACAGTGAACGGTCAGATTTAAGGGATGGGAACCGCCGTTTAAAATGAACGGACATGATGGACTGAGTGTAACGGGTACATCTTATCCATCCAATTTTTAAATGAGAGCGGGTCCCACATCTGAGGTATCTTATTGCCTTATTGCCTGAAACGATGGTTCGAAATTATAAATAATTTGAAAAATCGCGGCATTTGAGATAAAATAGTCCAGACGTCGTGTAAAGCATTTAATGTAAAAGACGTTTGATTTAAAACAGGGCACGTGAACTCAAATATGTTTTGAAATAAATAAAATATAAGAATATAATATTAATTGAATTCCATAGTATATGCTATATCCGCGTACATACAATGTTCCTCCTTAAAAGGTACATACGGGATTCAATTCCATACAGCAATTTTCGGATTACTGCTGTATTCATAGGTCATACTGTATTCCCTTTTAATTATTGCACACGTCACCTGTAGGATAATTATATGTCTCTTTGTTCCTACAGTGCTGATCGGAATGTCTGAGTGTACATATGATTAATGGTGGATACTGTATTCGTGGGTCTTACAGCATCCCCCCTAAATTGTTGAGTAAAAGCATTAAAAACTTACAGGGAGTCAGGCTGTAGCAAACCCAATTCTTGTCAAAGCATACAGAATCTTGTTGTGCCGAGAGGCTTGGTAAAGATGTCAGCTAACTGGATATCTGTATGAACTTTCTCCAGCCGAACATCCTTGTTCATGATTCCTAATGAAGTGATGCTTCATATGGATATGCTTAGTACGCGAGTACAATACAGGGTTGTGCGTTACTGCAATTGCAGTCGTACTGTCGCACATGATGGATGTTTCTTTGGCTTCAATTCCATAATCTGACAGCTGTTGTTACATCCAAAGGATCTGCATACAACAACTACCAGCAGCATAGTATTCTGATTCTGCTGTTGAAAGCGAGTTTGCAAATTGCTTCTTACTGAACCAAGATACAAGTCTAGGTCCAAGAAAGTGACAAGGACCAATTGTACTCTTCCTATCTAGCTTGCAGCCTCCGAGATCCGAGTCGTTGTAGACAACTAAATCGAATCCGCCTACTTTAGGATACCACAGTCCTACATCGACTGTTCCTTTGACATATTTCAGGATTCGTTTGGCTGTTGTGAAGTGTGATTCTTTAGGTGCTACTTGATATCACGCACACACTTCTACAGCAAACTGGATATCGGGCCTGCTAGTTGTTAGGTACAGGAGTGAGCCAATAAGCTTCCTATAGAGTGATTGATCAACCGACTTTCCAGCTTCGCCAGCACTGATTTGCATGGAAGTGCTCATGGGGGCTGACGATGATTTGGAGTTATTCATCCTAAATTTGTTGAGAAGCTCCTTGCTGTATTTTTCCTGGTTGATGAATATCCCTGTAGGAAACTGCTTTACCTGCAATCCTAGGAAATAACTAAGTTCCCCCATCATACTCATTTCAAATTTACTTTGCATGAGATGAGAGAACCTTTGACACAAAGCAAGGTTAGTGGAACCAAATATAATATCATCTACGTATATTTGAACCATCAAGAGGTCATCACCTTCCTGTATCTTGAACATAGTCTTGTCCACAGCACCTTTCTCGAATACATTATTAGTAAGATACAGGGACAGGGTTTCATACCACGTTCTAGGTGCTTGCTTAAGTTCATACAGCGCTTTCCTTAGCCTGTATACAAAACCCTGGTGGTTGTTCAACATAGACTTTTTCGGCAAGTTCTCCATCCAGGAATGCGCCTTGACGTCCATTTGATAAACAATAAAGCTCTTATGGATGGCAAAGGCTAAAAATATCCTAATGGCTTCTAGTCTGGCAACAGGGGCAAAAGTTTCATCGTAGTCTATGCCTTCTTCCTGTCTGTAGCCTTGTGCGACTAGACGGGATTTGTTTATGATAATGAGTCCATTTCCATCCTTCTTGTTTCAAAATACCCATTTTGTTCCAATTATGGATTGATGCATTGGTCTGGGTACAAGATACCATACATTGTTTCTTTCGAAACCATTAAGCTCTTCTTCCATAGATGTAATCCAATGAGAATTGTCTAGAGCTTCTTTGGTGGAAACAGGTTCGGATTGAGCTAAGAATACAACGATAGTGCACATGTTAAGTCTTGTAAGTTCAGATAGAGACTTCCATATAGGAAATGGAGATATCTCATACTTGGGTTCTTCTTGCACACATAGTACATTTCCTTGTGTACTCTGTATTCTGCTACGAGTAGATACACATGCATCAATATTTCCTATGATCAACTCCTGTGGATGATCTCTCAACCATCTTCTGTCGGGTTCTAATTCGGCATCCGTCTTTGTATCTTGAGTTCTTTGTAGTTTCGGCTTGACATGCGGCATCGGCTTCATCTACTTCTGTCCTTACAGCTGTGGGTTTGATTTTAAGTCACCGACAGGCTCTATAGGAGTTGTAGGGTTATCAATGGTGAGTTGTTGGATATTCTGAGTGAGATCCTCTACTCCTGTAGGATCATGATGAGGTTCATCGAACACTACATGTATTGATTCCTCAATTACAAGCTTTCTTTTATTAAAGATCATGTAAGCTTTGATGACAGAAGAATATCCAACAAATATTCCTTCATCCGTCTTCTCATTGAAGGTTCTAAGTTGATCCTTCCCATTGTTTAAAACATAACACCTGCATCCAAAAATGTGAAAGTACGAAACCAATGGAGTTTTGTTGTTCTATACCTCGTATGCTGTTTTGTTGTGGTGTTTGTTGATGATATAGAGGTTTTGTGTGTAGCACGCTGTATTGGTGGCTTCGCCCCAGAAATGCTGTGGCAACTTACGTGTAGCAATCATGGTCCTTGTTGCTTCTTTTAGCATCCTGTTCTTTCGCTCGGCGACACCATTTTGTTGAGGCATGCCAGCAGCTGAGTATTCGTGCTGTATCCCATTTTCTGAACAGTATTGCTCTATAAAGCGGTTAGTAAATTCAATACCTCTATCGGAACGAATGGACACGATACTCAACCCTTTCTCATTTTGAAGCCTTTTTAAGTGCTCGAGCAGTTTTGATGTTGTTTCCTTCTTCTTGCCTAGGAAGATTATCCAAGCATACCTGGAATAATCATCAACAATAACGAGACAATATTTCTTACCTCCCAAACTTACCGGGTCTACAGGACCGTAGAGATCCATGTGTAGCATTTCTATAACTCTGTGAGTGGAAAGGTAGGATTTGATCTTCAGGATGGTCTTGATTTGCTTGCCTTTATGACAGGGTCCACAGACGCTGTCTTTTTGGAATGACACATTGGGCAATCCTCTAACCATTCCCTGTCTGGAGAGCTTGTTGATCGTCTTGAAGTTGACGTGAGACAACCTCTTGTGTCATAACCATCTTACATCTGCAGTGCTTTTGGCAACAAAACAAGGAATTGTGGAGCTCGTAGGCATCCAGTCAGCAATATACATATTACCTGATCTGCTTCCTGTGAGCACAACTTCTTTGGTCAGGATGTTCTTGACTCTACAGTGATCTATATAGAATTTCACCGAGAACTGTTTATCACAAAACTGGCTAATACTAAGTAGATTATACTGTAAGCCTTCAACATAAGCTATATCAGTGACTTTGAATTTTCCCACAAGCAGGTTCCCTTCCCTCTTGTTCTTCCTTTTGATTTATCACAGAAGCGTACTTTTGGACCGCGGACTTCTACGAAATCTGACAGCTTGCTTTTGTATCCTGTCATGTGCCGAGAACATCTGTTGTCGAAGTACCAGATGTCCTTCTCTAAGATGTCCTGTAGGCAAAGAAATTAAGTAGATTTAGGTCCCCTTTGAATGTTGGCTCCATGTGTGTTAGTGCCTTTAGGTACCCAGATTTTCGTGACAGTAATGTGTTTACTGTTGTGGTATCTACGTGGTGCCACGTAGTCGCTGTAACCATGATAATCATTATGCATGAAGAATTTAGGGTTATTATTATTAATCTAGTACGAATGCCATCTTGGAGGTGGAGCCATTTTCTTCAGCCTAACAGCTTGCCTTCTGGGTCTCCAGTTGGATTCCCAAAGCTGTTGCTGATACTGTGTGTCGACCTGCTTTCGTGATGGATAACGATGCTTCTGTATCCAATATCTAGGCGTGCTGTACTGTTGGAAGTACTGTTGTGCGGGCCTTTGATATTTGGGTACAACCTTCTTTCTGAATGGCTGCTGGCGCTTTTGATATGCTCGGGGAGCATGCTATTGGTTACGCCTTACAGGTCTGAATGGCTGAGGATTCCGTTGTCTGGAATATGACTGTGGTGGCGGAATGGCAGCCTTTGCTGTTCGCGGTGCACTAGGTGCCTTCACAGGATTTGGGATTTCTTCCGATACAGGAATGGGTTCCACACCCCTGACGAACACAGTACTAGTTTTCCCTTTATTGGAACATGAGCTGTATCATAAGCCACTTTTATCATGAGCATGTTGCCCGATGCTTAGGATTTCTTCCATCCTTTTAGATGATTTCTCGAAAGATTTCAAGATGGTCTCAAGTTCTCCTTCTCGTTTTTTGAGAGTTTTTATTTTATCTTGGAGTAGAACAAAATCATTTGTCTTGCTTTCACTATGAGATTTAGCCTCATTTAGTTCGTGAGCAAGTTGATGATTGCTCTCCATGAGTTTTTCGTGATCGACTTTGCTGTTTTCACAATCAACAGACATATTTTTGTAATTTACTTTTAGCAAGTCGTTTTCTTCCCTCAGCTATGTGTTAGAAATTTGGAGTTGTATGTTTTCATTTTTCAAAGTCTCATGGGCCTTTTGAATGTTTTTGAATTCATTCATTATGTTTTCAAAGGTATGAGATGCATTTTCAGGAGTAATTGAGGTTGAGCTTACCTTATCATCGCTAGCTTCATCTTCCGGTATGTCTTTGGCCATAAAGCACATATATGCTTTATCTTCGAATTCATCATCTGACGAGTCACTGTCAGTAACTGCGTGTAGACATTCTTCGGAGTTTGTTGGTGCAGGGGAGGCTTCTGATTTGCCAATCAGGGCCTTGAGCTTGTTTTTCCAAGCATGTCTTCTTTCATCTTTTTCTTGTTGCTCGACTTCCGGTAGCCTTTGAACTTTAGGATGAGGACATTTATTTGTATAATGTACTGGTTTCCTGCAATTATAACATAGGTTAGCATCACCAGAGGAAGATTCGGTACTTACCTTGTGAACAAGCTTGGGCCTGTATGGAGTCTTTCCCAACTCCTTAATGAACTTCTTGAACTTATTCATGAGGAGCGCCATTTCATCTTGTGATAGGATGTCGTCGTCGCTGTCAGCACTTTTTTGGGTAGGCATTGATGAGCTGGGCATGCTATGCCTTCTGTTGGATACAACGGCTCTCTCTCCTGTTTATATCATACTCAAATGCTTCGAGGTCAGAAAAGAGGTCAAAAGTAGATATGTCATTAAGATTACATGACACACGCATAGCTGTTGTTTAAATGTCCCATCGGCCAGGGAGAGATCTGAAATTTTTTAAATTCTTCTCCTTTTGTGTGTATATTTTGCTCAACGCTTCAAGTTCACCGACAATGCCAGTGAATCTGAGGTCAAGTTCCTCAAGAGTTTCAGCTAGTTTCATTTCAAAGGATTCGAATTGCTGAGTTAGATTTAAAATTTTCTTTTCTTTTGAGAGCTCAGTACCCTTGCAAATTATCTTGAGTTTTTCCCAGATTTGTTTGGCTGTCTTACAGCTCTTTACCTTCAAGAACGTGCCTTTGTCAAGAGTGACAAATAGGGCGTTCTTAGCAACATTTTCTAGGTTGGCGTGTTTTCGATCATCTGTGGTCCATTGTTCGCGCTCTTTCTCTAGCATCTCGACATGAGCCTGGCCTTCAATTCTTGCGGCCGGATTTACCTTCATGATCTTTATGGGGCCTTCCTGGATGACATAAATCATCTCTTCATGCATGGCAGCAAGATGAGCTTCCATCCTGATTCTCCAGTCATCAAATTCGTTGATAGAAAACATTGGTACCTTGTTAATCAGCGAGGTATCCATGTCTAAGAATAGGAAAGATAACGAAGTTTTCAAAAATAAAGTGATTTTAAGGATCTAATTTGGTTTAAAAATACGACTGATTCTTTTTAGAATCAACTGCCCCGATACCACTTGTTGGCCACTAAGTATACAGAATACAGCTTAGAAAGTGTTTAAGCAACAATCTGTGCGTTTTACAAATTAGAGTGCGTAGCGGAAGTCTTGTTAAAGATAGTTTGCAGTGTATACTTAAAAATAATCACAGTAATAAAAACAATAAATTGCAGAAGGTAAATAACACAAGATTTAAAGTGGTTCGAGGTAAACCGCTCTACGTCCACTAGTCCTCCACACAGGAGTAAAAATGCTTATTATAAATACTGCGTACACAACTACGTATTTATAATCAAACCTATCCTTAGTATCATTCACACATATTGATACAAGGATCGTCGCTTTCAACCGTTCAGACAGATTGGTCAAAGCTAACTCTTGACTTGATTCTTCACACACAGTTCCAAAGCTTCGTCTTATTCGTCCCATACAGGTTGGAATAATTTCTTTACTTCACACAGAACTATATCTTTACTCAAAGGTAAAAGTAAGGTAACCAGGTAAGAACAGAAGCTTGAATATGAAGTTCTTGAGCTGGTGATGGCTGGTCTTGATTGACTGAATATATTTCTTCTTCTCAGATGTGGACTGATGCTTGGAAGAAATATACTTGCTCTTGTAAGCTTGATCTAATGATAAAGAATATTCAGTCTTTTGATCGTCTGAATATCGCTTGTAAGCTTGTATGTATTCTTGTTATTCTGATCTTCAAATTCCGGGGTATAAATAGCTTTCTGAATAGATCCATTGGGAATATATCCGTTGAGCCAATAGTCTGTTCCACCGTGTTGATGGACAAGATCCAGTTTTTGCTCCTTGATTGAAGATCCCTGTCTGATGGTATTTAAATACATTATCCCTTCAGTATTTAAATACTTCTTTTCATATGGGTCTTTGACTTTAGTGAGTAAAGTAGATTCCTCACAAGCGGAATCCTCATGAATCTTTTTGAAGTCTCTCCAGTCCTCCTCGGATATACCATACTTGTCACAAAGAGATATTCCTTTGCTTGGACCATATATGTACTCACTGGTCAAATCAGACTTTAATTGCCTCCATTTTACGCAAATTGACTGTAAAGACTTCTTTTGAAAATGACCAAGATTGCTAATCTGGCTAACATCAAAATTGGCCTACATATTGACAATAAAAACTAGAGTTAGCCACACACACACATTACACACACACAAAACACATACAGTACACACACACATAAACAAACACACTGCCACACAAAGACACACACAAACACACACAGACAACACACAAACACACACACACATACTGCCACACACACACAGACACATAGTACAGCAAACACACACACAGTACGCACACAAACAAAAAAACACACACATCACACAAACACATACAGCACAGAAACACACACACACAGCACACACACACACACAGAGAGAGTAACACAGACACATAGCATACAAACACACACACACAATACACACACAAACACACACAGACAGCTCACAAACATACACACAGTACACACACAGATAGCACACTGGCACACACACACAAACACATATAGACACACATAAACACACACACACTGCCACACACACACAAACACACACACACACACACATACACACACACTGCCACACAACGGAACACGACACACACAATTCTTAATACAAAAAGAGAGTCATGTACCAATATATCCTGCCACAACATTTCTTTATCCGGCTTGTTAGGTACTTGCTTCCAACTCTTGTACAGTATCGACACATGATCTTTGGCAAGTTTTCCTAAGTACGTACTTAACTTCAATTTGTGTTTGTATTCGATCTTTCCCCGTACTGGATCAATGTCAAGAGGTAATTTTTTTCCTTCAACACGGCGTTTCGACATACTTATACATCGCGTGGGATTTCTCGATGTAGTAGTACTACATGTATGAGCATCGGGAGACCGGGAGGAATGAGTAGAATGAGCGGGAGGAGGAAGGGTGATGGGAACGAGAAGGAGACGTCATATGCCTGCATAAACAAATAAATTTAATCATCAACCACAATATACACTGCACACATAAAACACACACACTGCACACATAAACACACACAGACACACACACACACACACACACACACACACACTGCACACACACACACACACTACACACATTGCAATCTCACACACTGCATTCTCAAACACACACTACACTCACACACACATTGCACTCTCATACACACAGACTGCACACACACACACACTGCGCTCTCAAACACACACTGCACTCTCACACACACTGCACTCTGCACTCTGACACACACTGCACATTGCACACACACACTGCACTCTCTCTCTCTCTCTCTCTCTCTCACACACACACACACACACACACACACACACTGCACTCTGCACTCACTCACACGCACTGCACACACACACACACTGTTCACACACTCACACACACTACACACACACACACACTATACACACTGCATATACACATACACACACATTTTTTTATTAACAAATAATGAAATAAATCTTAAATACTAAGATATAAAAACTCATTAACCAACACAACGTTCAACATTAATACTAAAATTCAACAAAACCAACTTTATCATTAACAATGTCACAAAACTGAACATTAATGCTACAATTCAACATAATCGATTGTGCCTTCATCATCAACTATCTAACTTGACTCTAGATAACAACGTTTTCCCATATGTCTTCATCATGATCATTTCGAATGGCATGTATGTCGTCTGCTTCATTTTCTTCAACGATAGTGGGCATCCGTGTTGATAAAGGAATAAACTCACAAATGTCAAAACTTGATTCTTCAGTTTCATTAATATCCACACTTCTACCTGGAAAGACCACTCATAATATTTCATTGCATGGATCCTTGATATAAAACACCTATTTAGCTTGATATGCCATGATAAAAGGCTCGTCAGTGTAAGCTATCTTATGAAGATCTACCAATGTAAAGCCCAGTTCATCGATTACCACACCCGTGTTATTATCAACCCACATACACTTAAAAATAGGCACTCTAAACTTAACATAATCAAGTTCCCATATATCTTCAATAACTCCATAGTAACTTGTCGATGCCATAACTGGATGTTTATCTTTCGAGCTTGAGAAGTGCATGGACTCGGCTTGAAGAGTAACTCTGCTATTTTGAACCGAACTTTTGTCATCTTGTGACTTTGTATAGAATGAGTACTTATTGATATCATATCCATTCCACGTTATGACATCGGACTTCGGCCCGTAAGCTAGCCATTTTAACATTTCAGATGCGCTATCACTTTCGGAGATTTGTACCTTAAACCACCTCAAGAAAGTCTTATTATGTTCAATCAACAACCATTTCTCGCTCATTCGGGAATTCTTTATCTTCAAAAGATTCTTGTGAGCATACAAGTACGGAAAAACCTCATCAGTGTTATTCCAAACGTACAAATGTTCTTGAAGCACCTCATCGCGATTCTTGGTTAATATTTTAGCACCCCGTGTACCCTTTCCATTAAGTTTCCCATCATGTCGAGACTTCGGAAGCCCTACAGATGGTGTTTGTGACATGTAATCTGTGCAAAACTCGATTGCTTCTTCTGCAATATACCTCTCAACAATATATGCTTCTGGACGAAATTGGTTTTTAGTATACCCTCTAATATTCTTCATGTACCGCTCAATCGGAAATATCCATCGCAAATAAACGGGGCCACACTCTTCAATCTCTCTAACTACATGGACAAGTAAGTGAACCATAATATCAAAAAAAGGAGGAAAATACATCTCCAATTAGCACAAGATAACAAACCAAAGGATCAATCACTTTACTACATATAGAATTGAAGAAAAAACACAAGCGAGTTATGGCTTTTCTCACTTTTTTACGCAAGACGTCACGTATAGCCATAGCTAGAAGTTGTTGCATCAAGACATGACAGTCATGAGACTTTAAGCCGACCAATGTCAGATTTTGCATCGATACAAGACTCTTAATATTCGACGAATAACCTTGTGGCACTTTAATGCCTTATAAGCAATTACAAAAGCTGATTTTCTCTCTTTTAGATAAATATTACAAGAAAAGTGTGGTTTTGTGTCATTTAAATGTGTAACGATATAGTGATTCAGTAACAAAAATCACTTTCGTGCCATTTTTTAAGTAATGCCACAAGTAGCGATGTAGCTAAAGATATAGTGACAGTGATTGTTGGTCTTTTTCACACTTTTTAAATGTTAATTCTTTTTAATAAGGTAACATTTGTAATTGATACTACATTATTTATTGGTGACAGTTATAGATGAGACTACAACTTGTCTATGTTACACTTTATAATGACACCATACCCACAAGCGTTTACATTTAGAATTGTGAAGTGATTTGATTCTTGTCACACTTAATCTTGTCATTGAAAATAATATTGACATTCAACAATGACACTTTTCAAGAATAGTTTCACTAAAAAATAATACAAAAATTTCAAGGAGTCACATTTCCAAATGACACGGTTTATATAAATTATTACACTTAGAAGTATTATTATAAAATGTTTAGCTGACAATTTTCAGTGTAAAAACTATTTTCAATTGTGACATGGTCAAATGCTACCACACATAATTTTTTCTCACATTTTCAATTGAGTGTAATGACATGAAAATTACATTTGACAACATTGAGTAGTACTACCATTATATTAAAAACATCTAAATTATATTATATTAATTAGTTTTAATGTTTATTAAACCCAATAATTTATAATATCATTTAAACATTTAATAAATTACAAATAATTAATATTTTATAAACTACTAATTAAAAAAAATGAATAAACTTGATTTATTATAAGAAGTGACATTATTTGGATTGACAAGTTTATTACATAAAATGCAAATTCTATCAAGAATGGGCTACTATTGAATTATCAAAAACGAAACAATGAAATTCCTAATCTTCAAGTAACACATCAGTCATCCTTGTTAACAAGCACACATCCCAAAATCACGTCCATCCTCCAATAACACCCTCCCATCTTCATTTATTTAAGTAAAGCTTCCATGGCTTCCGAAAGCTATGCAAAAGACAACGTAAAATATAAGCAATGTAAATTAAGGAAATCAGCCACATTAACAAAGTCAGAATCATATCCAAAGATATTCAATTTACTAGTTAATTACATTTTACTCATGACACTTAGAAACCACAAACATTGCTATTTTCATCAATAACATATCATCAGCCTCCAAACATTCCTATTAAGGCTTTTTTTTTTGCCAATACAGATTCCTAACTTTAAGTAGTAGCTATCACACAAGCATATTCTACAATGTAACTGAGAGAATGTGACTGGGACTACCAAAGAGTAACAACTATATAATCAAAAACAACAATTTTCCGAGTTACTGAAATGACCATACATACCACAAAAGGTTTCGGCCATGCAATTTGCATCCCAACAATTTCTCCAATTGTCTTGAATTGTCGACATGGCCTATCCAAGCGCTCACCAGGCACCACCACATATTGCAAATAAACTTCAAATTGATGAGTACCCAACTCTCGACCATTCACTTCTTGTGCGGGACCAGTGCAATATAAAGTCCCAACAGCAATGGTAGTTGTTGGGTCTAGTATGCTCTTTAAACATACTATACTATAGTATGCTCTTTAAACATACCCGACTATAGTATGCTCTTTAAACATACTCGACTACCCACCTAATGAAAATATAGAAAGGTGAACTAATAATCACTTCATGTTAAATACTATTACTTTATGAAAATTTAAAAAGAAATAAAAATGTTGACAATTGAACTAGTATTATAAAAAGTAAGTAACAATACAAGAAATGTACTGATAAAAAGTAACAATACATGACAAGTAAAAAGATTATAAAGGTGATGGTAATCTTGGGTTATTTTTCAAAATGTATTGAGGTGCGAATGAATGTTCCATAGGTTTGTTTAGCATGTGCATTACTTTATGCTAATTATGCAAGTTATTGAGAAGATATACAAGCTTGATGATTATGTGCATTAGTTTATGCTAATTCTCTAATGCTCTTCTCTATTTATAACCACTATATATTTGGGTTTAATTTTCTCACATGATTCTTAGATAGACTTGCTATCTGCTGTTGTTGCCCAAAATATTTATTCGAAGATTAATACTGCTGGAAGACGGACAACAAACAGCAATTGCGGGAGCACTTCCAAGAGTAGATAAATAATACAAGATTTGCCGGGTTTGTTAGGCCCGGGCTTGAATGCTCTCGCGAGATGTTATTAATACAAATATTCGTGGATACAAGTATTAATGAGAGAAATCTAAATACAATGAGTGTAAAAAGACTCTGTTAATCCGGCTCTTGAGCGAAGCTTGGTGTTCTTCGTCCCCGCCGATAATCTGCTGGATGAGATAGGCCGGGAGAAGTAAGACCGAATGATAGCTGTTGCCAAGAGTTGGAGATTAGCCAAGTGTGTGTATTTTGCTTCTATATTGCGTGAAATCCGAAGGAAGCTGAAGAAGTGTCCAAGTGCAGGGTGCCTTGCTTATATAGGGGCAGCCGGGTCCTGTCCTGTAGTGGCCGATCGCCTGCCGGCCATTATAATAATGTGCCGATCGCCCGCCGGCCAATATTATAATGGGGCGATCTCCTGGGCTGTCGGGCTAAAGTCCAAGGAAGATGCTGGCTGGCGCAAAATGGGCGGTCCAATTAGGAGCCATCACGTGTCCGGAATCAGTCAACATGTGGCCCTACTAACAAGCTTTCGGCGGCTTGTCGGCTGGTGGAGAGAATCTGTCAGACTGTGGTCAATGGCCCGTGATTCGCGGATCTTGTCCCGGATCTTGCACGTGGTGTCAGTCTTGAGGCTCGGTCTTCGCCGACTGGATGGCCATCGGTGGAGATCGACATGAGGCGGTCGTCTCTAGCTGATCATCAGAGGTCGCCATCGGCCAGTGGATGAAGGTCGGCAATGGTCGGTCTCCAAGGGTAGGTCGGCAAGATGCCGAGAGAGGATCGCCCGCTTGTCGGTCGACAGGAGTCGATCGCTGAGTACCGAGAGGGAATCGTCCATTAGTAGATCGCCAGGGGTCGGTCGCCGAGTATCGAGAGGCGATCGTATCTGAGGTTGATCGCTCGATACCGGGACTTGTCCTGGGGCCTTCGGTTGGCCAGTCTAGCATGTCCGCTGGGTCAAGGCTTGGTCGCACAGTCGTGATCGGCAGACTGCCTTGGACGATCGCGGTGACTCGGTCGCCCAGACCTCCGAGGCGATCGCCGGTCGGAAGGTGTTAATTCTTGACACAACAATTGCCCCGACTTGCTCTATGTTGAAGACATGGGGCGAGGTGGTTCTTCTTGGTGATCGTGTATGGATGAGGACGGCGATCTTCCCGAGGTGACTTAGGATTCGGACTTGGGCTATCATAGTCGATTGGCTAGCTATCTTTCGGTCTTGTACCTGCAAAAAACAACATTGGCCGATCCCCCATGGAAACTTTGGTGGTTTCGCTTTGTTTGAGGAATCGTGCACAGTCGTGGAGATCGATGGACCGACTCCATGACCGTGTCTTGTTGCGCGAAGACAATGAGTGTCTCGTGACTCACTTTATTATGAGGGTCCTCTGTTAGGCTGCGCCTCGCCTCGTATTTAAACGAAGGGCGTGCGGTCTCGGTCTAGAGGAGTCCTTGCGCGGGGCAGCGTCGGATGAATCAACTCCACGCCCGCGGCTTGTTAGCTCTGCTTCCACCTCGGCCAGCCATGGAGATGGCCGACCTCGACGGTGTACGTTGAGACGGGGTTGTGGCATGTGTCCATTGATTAATGTTGGAGAGCCCTCAGACTACGCCGGCCTCGCATTTAAACGAAGGGCGGGCGATCTCGGCCGAAAGGGACCTTGCATGGCCGAAGCAGCCGGTTCCATCGACTGCCAGGACCATGGCTTTATGATGTGCGGTGGAGGCGATCTTATGCCTTAGTCCGTCATGTTATATGCTGGACTGTAGATGGCGATCGTGTCCACCGGGTTGCTGATGATGTTGCGATCTGGCCGGAAGACTGGCGATCGTCGCTCGGCAGCTGATCGCTTTATTCGTAGGTCGATATCGGCGATCGGCGGGAGTTAGTCCCTTATTTAAAATGGACGGTAGGCGGGGATCGAGTTCTCCGGCTCTGCTGGGTAGTAGCGATCGTCTTGAGAGACTGGAGGTCGTCGTACGGGCGCCGATCGATCTACTCCTAGGCTAAGAAGAAGCCTTTGCCTGGACAGGAAATCTGCGGCTCTAGCCCGGAAGGCTGCGTAGGTCGTCGGTAGGGTCTTCGTGAGATGCCTGAACATAGGCGAGAAGCCCTGAAAACCTCCTAGGACCGCGTAGAGGGCGGTCTCATCGCATACGGGCTCGCCGTTGAGGATGATCACGTCAAACCGGTCGATGTAGTCCGAGTCGGACTCCTCTTCCCCTTGCCTGATCCGCCACATGCGATGGGGACCTTCTGGCCGAGCGGCCCTGGTGGCGAAGTATTCTGTGAAGACGTGCGCCAGCTCGTTAAAGGAGCCAATGGACCGAGGTGGCAATGAGGTGTACCACCGGTGGGCGAGGTCGTCTAGTGTCAGAGGGAACATTCGGCACCTGGTCGCGTCCGATGCCCCACACCCGGTCATGTAGATGTTGAACTTGTGCAGGTGTGTTTGGGGGTCCGATCGCCCCTGGTACACGGGTGTCTGAGGAGGAACGATCTTATGCTGCACGGGGGCGAGCTCGATGTCGATCGCGAGCGGCTCGCTCAGCTCGGCGATCGTCTTCACGACGCCTGCCCCGGATTGCAGGAGCGCCTTCACGTCGTCGATCTGACGTTGCATTGCGGCAATCGCCGCGGCTCGGCCGCTTGCGGATCGGCTTTGGGAGCGGGGGCCGAGGCGATCGTGTACCGACCTCCGGACCCCGCTGCTGCCGACCTCGGGAATCGCGGCCGGGAGCAGTGCTGGATCGCCTTGTGGGAGCCGGTAGGCCGAGCTCCAGTGACGGATTCAAACTCCGTCGTCTCGTAGGCCGGGCCGCCCGGCCGCTGTGTCGGGTCACCGCCCGTGCGATCGAGACAGAGGTGCCCAGCTGAGCGCCTCTTCTTGCGGGCGAGAGCCTCTGGCGATCGCTCGGCGATGTCATGCCTTGTGCTTCCGCTGATTTCCGGCGGCGTAGGAGTGATAGCGGGAGGCGCGTCGAGAGCACTCCGTCGTTCTGAAGGGCGGCTATGGCCTCTTCGATCTGTTCATTGGTCAGGCCGATCGAGCGAGAGGCTCGGGCCGCCGTCCGGGACGAGATCGAGCGTCTCGATCACGGCGGCTACCTTCCACCATCGGTGCGGCTCGGATTGGGACGGAGCAGGGTCCGCCGGGCCATTGTCGGCGGCTTTCTTCGGCGGAGGCGGAAGACATGATTTCAAGGATTTCTTTGAAGTGCGGTGAGTGTCACTTCAAGTATCGCCCAGAAACGTGAGTGTTCTTCGGGACGGTAGGTGTAAAAATTCGAGGGTTGGATGCCCCTTCCTCTAGCGCCAATTGTTGTTGCCCAAAATATTTATCCGAAGATTAATACTGCTGGAAGACGGACAACAAACAGCAATTGCGGGAGCACTTCCGAGAGTAGATAAATAATACAAGATTTGTCGGGTTTGTTAGGCCCGGGCTTGAATGCTCTCGCGAGATGTTATTAATACAAATATTCGTGGATACAAGTATTAATAAGAGAAATCTAAATACAATGAGTGTAAAAAGACTCTGTTAATCCGGCTCTTGAGCGAAGCTTGGTGTTCTTCGTCCCCGCCGATAATTTGCTGGATGAGATAGGCTGGGAGAAGTAAGACCGAATGATAGCTGTTGCCAAGAGTTGGAGATTAGCCAAGTGTGTGTATTTTGCTTCTATATTGCGTGAAATCCGAAGGAAGCTGAAGAAGTGTCCAAGTGCAGGGTGCCTTTATATAGGGACAGTCGGGTCCTGTCCTGTAGTGGCCGATCGCCTGCCGGCCATTATAATAATGTGCCGATCGCCCGCCGGCCAATATTATAATGGGGCGATCTCCTGGGCTGTCGGGCTAAAGTCCAAGGAAGATGCTGGCTGGCGCAAAATGGGCGGTCCAATTAGGAGCCATCACGTGTCCGGAATCAGTCAACATGTGGCCTACTGACAAGCTTTCGGCGGCTTGTCGGCTGGTGGAGAGAATCTGTCAGACTGTGGTCAATGGCCCGTGATTCGCGGATCTTGTCCCGGATCTTGCACGTGGTGTCAGTCTTGAGGCTCGGTCTTCGCCGACTGAATGGCCATCGGTGGAGATCGACATGAGGCGTTCGTCTCTAGCTGATCATCAGAGGTCGCCATCGGCAAGTGGATGAAGGTCGGCAATGGTCGGTCTCCAAGGGTAGGTCGGCAAGATGCCGAGAGAGGATCGCCCGCTTGTCGGTCGACAGGAGTCGATCGCTGAGTACCGAGAGGGGATCGTCCATTAGTAGATCGCCAGGGGTCGGTCGCCGAGTATCGAGAGGCGATCGTATCTGAGGTTGATCGCTCGATACGTGACTTGTCACGGGGCCTTGATTGCTTGATCTAGCATGTCCGCTGGGTCAAGGCTTGGTCGCCTGGTCGCTGATCGACAGACCTGCCTTGGACGATCGGCAGTGACTCGGTCGCCCGACCTCCGAGGCGATCGCCGGTCGGAAGGTGTTAATTCTTGACACAACATCTGCATCCCTAGATTGGTTTACTATTCTTTTTTTAACTACACAGACTTGCTGTTTACACATCCCTCTGTTCAAATCACTAAAACGCTACACAGCTTAATACTTACACCCTTTTTCTACCCAGTTTTACTAATGCACCTCTGCATGCACCCCTATTTCCTTAATCTTGCTAAAAATGCTCTTTTATTCCTAAAATTTATTTTCTCCCATTCTCTAACCAACTAGTTAACCCATCTACTTCCCGATTACCTATAATTGAATAATTTAATTAATGATATCACATTTTTTCATCTTTATGGAGTGGTATCAAAACTGAAAGTTCTCTTGTCATGGAAAATTCATTGGAATATATATATAGGTAATGGAGAACAAATCAACTTTTGGAATGATTGTTGGGTCAGATTCGAGGTTCTATCTTACACATTTCAAATAGCATTTCAAAGAACTTATCCTCGCCTATGATTTCATCGTGGATTCCCAATGGTGCATTCCTCAAACAGTGAAATGGCTTTTCCTGCTCTTAGACAACTTTTCAGTCAAGCAACATTACCTAGAGTTCAGCAGAAGGGCAAACTCCATTGGAAATCTTCCAACAATGGTGAGCTTTCTTTTAAAGATGCTTATTTACACAAATCTCCTATTGGTCAACATCTGAAATGGGCTAAGACTTTGTGGTCCCCGATACTGATGATACCCCACCGAAATAGGTTATTTTTCAAAATACATTGAGGTGCGAATGAATGTTCTATAGGCTTGTTTAGCATGTGCATTAGTTTATGCTAATTATGCAAGTTATCGAGAAGATATACAAGCTTGTTGATTATGTAAGTTCCTGAGTGATACATATAAGTCCTGTTAACCAGCATCATATTCCATATCAACTTTATTGGCCGGGATTGTAAATATTATACAGAACTACAAAAACACTGGCCATACTCTGGTACACTATTAAAGTAACTAAAGAAAAAAGTTACGTGAAGATTGTGATCAACACTAGTACAAGTATCATTCGAGGGAAACTCCAAATCAACTCTATTTGCAATATTCAAAATAGGTGATATGTCGTCGGGGGTCTAGCAAGTAAAATATGACACTTCATAAGAAATTATATGAGTTTAACTTTTCAACTATAACAAAAGTATAAACGTACTACCTGTGTCTCATCACTATCAAATTGCACACGACCAACACCATTGGCTAGAGATTTCCAATGGTCAACCTCATCAAGGAGCTTTTTGTTATGCTCTTGTAAACTCTTAATAGCTGCAATTTGATTAGCTCCAGATATCGCAAAATTGAATACCCAAGATGGAGAGACTCCGGCTCCATACATACGCACTCGACCATTTCTGTCCGGACCCATAACTTGTGCAAACAAGTCATTTTTGGAGCAGCCTTGAGTTGACAACTCGGAATTTGCATTCCTCTTCTCTGTCATCTAGGCCTGCAAGGAATAGTATTTTAATTTCAGGAGTTAAACATCTTTTCAAAATAAAGTGATAATATAAAAAGCCATTTTCATGGTGAGAAGGATTACTATTGGATTTTTGTTGCCTCACTTTGAGTCCTATTTTTACTGGTCATAACATGCTTGCACATTTCTGCTCGAGTTGGGCGACGCCCCAAGGCCTTTTTCCTTCATTTGATAGGGATAAAGATCAAACTTGACATTTCAATAATTAATTTACATAAACAATTAAAATAATAAGAAAAATTTGACAAACCTGTTCTTTTGCAACCCGAGCGAAACTCTTTGTGCCCGTAGTATGGTTGTGAATTCGATGTGAACGAGCAATCTTGTTCCTTCAGCTCATTTCTTTTGATTTTTCAGATGATCAATGCTCAACAAGTTTTTCAAAGTGGTTATCAAACAACCTTTGGTCTTTTTGTTTTTGTAGTTCACGAAGAGGTAAATCCTCCTTACCCTTGAAACAGTTTTTCTTCACACGGTTTCTCCAACTATTTAGTTGTTTCCCAAACTCCTGTAGAACACACTTTTTGGAATAGTCTTGAAGATTATACTTTGACTATGCAAGCTTAGAACATTATTAAATAACCAGAATTTGATGAAGCAGTTATATATGTATGTATATATTATCTATTCCCAAACTAGTAAAACTCTTGTGGTTGTTTGTTTTAATACAACACTAGTATAAAAACCATGTGACCTGAGCTACGGACAACAGTAAACAACAAGAACAATAAGGACAGTACTCATTCAGAATTAATTGCATAGTATATCACCTTAGCAAGGCTCCACAAAGTCTCCTTGATATCTTGAGGGACCTTGTGCCAAGATTCATAGTTCAACGGTGCAATTTCCATCTCTAATTATTGAGCCCATAAAACTTGACAAGCCTTGTCCAATTTCATCAGTTGTCTGACCGAACTCATTGCAGTTGAGGTGAAGATGACATTCACTCTCACGACGACCCCGAACAGATCGCATTTGAGTGGAATGATTATTTTTGGAGGTAGTATATATTATGAAGCTAACTCGCATTAGTCATCTTGTTGGAATGATTAGCATCTGAGATAATAATCAATACAAATAGTCAGCGTTACATATAAGACACAGACTATAACATATATAGATGTATTACATAAAAGTAGCCTTACTTTTCACTGTAAGATATGCAATATCCTTGTCTATATGTGATTCAATGAGAACACCCTCATTTTGACGAAATTGCGCATTAGGATCCATCACTGTAGATCAAATATAAGGAACCATAAACAACAACAAATCTACAATGTTGGTGATTTTAGTGTCACCATTCATTTTGTGTAATTGGAACTAATATGTGAGCTAAGGGGTCTATAATTTGTATTCTAATATATGATCGGGTATGTGCGGAGTGCACACATGTATAAGATCGAATTATAAGCCGGTACGGACTAATGTCGGGGTCAGGCGGCGCCTAGCAGTCCATGGGGCGAGCCCACGGCTGGGGTTTGGCGGCGCCCCAAAAGGTCTTCGGAAATTTAGACTGGGGATTTAGTGATATTTCCGAATTTTAGAGGGAGACTGTGGTAAAATTGATTAATTTCGTTAAACCACCTGTCAACCCTAATTTCGGACCACTAATGACGGCGCCGTCATCAAAACCCTAAAATCGACCTACTTGTAACCCTAATCCGACATTATAAATAGGGCTCTCCTCATGAGTCTGAGATACACCCTTTTCTGAGCTCTTTATCTTTCGATAAACACGCAATTTCTCTGTGATTTGGCTACGTTTACGTGCCTGGATTCGTAAGTGTTCCATTGGATTATCCTAGGCTGAATTTCTTGTAACCCGGGCATAGGGTAGAAATATCAGTTCGGAAAGTGTTTACACGATCCATTGGAAAATCCGGATCTCCACAATACCCTTATACCCCAACATACAACCCCTAAACAACCAAGTCAAACAATCAGCAAAAATTTGAACTTAAGTTCTCAATCCATTAACCCATTAAGAGTAAACAGAGACTAAAAGCTTCTTTGCTTTATTGTGTCAGACTCAAATGAAAGGTATATTCAGCATTCAGCACAGTCCAACAAGGATTTTACGGATTAAAACAAAAATGTCTAGAAATTCAACCATACCTTGAGACATTAGGGATGCCAAGATATCCTTCGATTCGGTACGAATTTGCAACCCTTCTTGAGATTATTATAGATAACCACGAGATATGGAATTGAAACACCAAATCCCGCCATTCATTACTCATCCCTCCAAAAATGGCTTTTCGCTTGAAAGTTTGGAGGGTAATCGAACTTTTGCATACCGCGTAAAAAGATTGAGGGAGAAAGAAATTGGGGATGGATTGAGATGAATCGGCTGCCGATTTGAGGACTTGGTGAGAGGAGTAAGAATAGGAAACTAGGGGAAAAAATCTGGGGATGGATTGTGCCGTATAGTACTAGCTCGTTAGTAGTAATAGTAGTACAAATACCTTTTCTTATACTACTAATTCACTAATACTAATTCTTTCGCTTAATTATTAATTTATTCTTATACTAAACTTTAATTTATATTGTATTCTAAACCAGTTAAATTAATATTGTACTAACCAAACTATTGTGTTGAATTTTGACCTCAAATTAATAATTAATATTAATTTATTTTGGCAAAAGGACCACCTCCATCGACGAGCAAGGTTCCATTTAATTTTGTTGACTTTTTTAGGTTCGGTTTCACCTCGTATTATTTTCAAATCAAAACCAAAAAAATAATTAACGGAGTTATATTATTAAAATATAAACATTATACTTTTATAATATAATTTCTTTAGTTATTTTTCCGGTATGATTTGCAAATAATATGAATTCAACCGGACCTCAAAAGAATCAACAAAATCAAATGACAACCTTGCGGAAAGATGGAGGTAGTATATATATTATGAAATTACAATTTGTCGCTTTTTTACACGTAAACTCGTATGGCCCTATATCATGTGTCGTGCTATTGTTAGAATATTTTATTCCAAATATTCATTAATAAAGTTTTGATGATTAAGTTGTTAAACAAAATAAAACAACAAGAAGACAAAGTCATCTGATCGCCCAAGATGAGAGAAGTCATTTGATCAGCCAAGATAGGAAAAGCTACCTGATTAGTCGAGAACAAAGTGACCTGATCATAAAGTCACCTGATAGAGCATAACGTACGTTACGCAGAGGAGATAATGTATGCTACCTGATCAGACGAGTGAATGTTGACTGCAGATAACAAGCCTAACGCACGCTACATGCATCGCATAGCGCACGTTATCGAAGGCGACTTAACGTACGTAACACATGGAGGTTAACGTACGTAATGAGATGGTTCAGAATTCAAACAAGATGAATGTTGGGAAAAGTTAGGGTCAAAGTCAAGAAATCAAATGGTCAGCTTGACAAAAGCATGCAACGGATATATGAGTTAACGCACGCTACAATACGTGGTTAACGTATTATACATCAGAGTCTTAACGTACGTAATGAAAGTGACAACGTACGTAAAGGAAGAAACAAAGCCACTGGACTGGAACTGGAAGTCGATAACGTATGCTACAGGATAGCCTTAACGTACGTAACAAGTTAATGTAAGCTACGCAAGAAGGTTAGCGCACGCTAAATAGTCAAATGGCAGTAACGGCTAGTTGGAGGAAAATGGCTATAAATACCAAACCACTTGATATCAATCCACACAACAACCTTGAGCAAATCATTCATACTTGAGATATCATTGTAATCATTCTAGTTGTTGTACTTGAGCTTATATTGTAAAGAGTTTGAGTGTGAAACACAAAAACTCATACACGAGAGGAAAAAGAAAGGACACGATTGGAATCGATGTTATAAGGATCAAGGATCCGGCATTATTAGAATCGCAATCTATGTCCACGTGAGGTTTATCTAGTACCCATAGAAATTTAGATTGGTTAATTCCTTGTTAAATAGAAAAGAAAAATGGTTTAACTTGGACCGACATAAAGACAAGTGATTGAACGGTTTACTCGGACCGATAGAAGATGAGTTTGTAATGGTTATCCCTAGACCGATAGAAGAGAGGTGCAGAGGTTTATCTTTAGCCTATAGAAAAAGATACCAATAGAGGACGTAGGCACGTTTGGCTGAACCTCTATAAATCCTGTGTCGATTTATTTTCGGCACCTTTGTAGGTCACAAGTCATCAGGAATAAGTCTAGAGGGGGGTGAATAGACTTATTGAGACTCTTTTCCTGAAGTCAGGTGAGTTTCTCAGCATATAGGTACAGATGACTTAGAGTCATCTGTAGACAGGTATGTGGAAGTCAGCTGATGATGATAACAGACAACTAAATGCTCTCTGCAGATAACTAAACAATGGAACAACTAATTATGTATGCAGCAGGTAGATATGATGTTTAAAGCAGTAAAAACACACAGGCAATTATATTGGTCTCAGAGGTGGGGTAATCCTCTACTAATCCACTTCTCTCCAAACTAGTTTGAGATAAATTCACTATAACTTTTAACCAGTGATAAACGTTACAATGAATTGTCCTGTTACAACAACTTCCAACCAGTGGAAATCCGTGGCCGTTGCAACTCCTTCGACTGCCTAGCACCTCCTGATTAAAAACCCGTGGATGCCTCAACAACTTCTCGAGCTGTCTATCACCTTCCAATAAACAACCCGTGGATGCCTTATCAGTCACGAAAACTTCTGAAAACCTCGTTCACAGAAGTACCCCTAACTCAAACTTTGAAGACAAGAGTTTTTGTCTTCTCCAACTAAAGAGCTTCTTCGAATATGATCTTTAAGCTTGCTCTCCACGATGCTATAGATTTCCCTTAGCTTTGATTGCCTTGAATGCTTTATTTGCTTAAAAGTATTATTCGCATCGTACTTTGCTCAATTCAAATCTTCGGATATTTATAGTATGATCCTTGAGCTTCCTTCATAGCCATTGCATTTACTGCAATAAATTTTTCCGTTGGAGAGTGGACTTATTTGTTTATCTTATCAATCCATTGCAATGCTAGATTCCCTTTTTTATTCGACAGTTGTGAGGACTTCCTTGATGTAGCGCCGAATTCCTTAACTAGATTAATTATAAAGTCCTCAGAATGCGGATCTTGATGAATATAAAATTCCTTGCTTTCCGGGAATCTTTCTAGTTTATCTCCCTATGTCCGCATGTGGCTTTCCGTGATTGTTGACTTTTCAATGCTTGCTGACGTGGATTGGGTTTCTTGGCTGATCTGAGAACCTGTCTGAGAACCTGTCTGATAATAGGTTGCCCGATGATAAGTCGTCTGAGGTCAACCTTATCTGAAGTAAGGTTCTCTAATGTACAAGTTCTATGCCCTCTGATGAACTTCTCTGATCCAAAGTTCTCTGATCCGATGTTCTCTGTTTCTGGACTTCTCTGCTATGATCTGAACTTCTCCGCTCTGAAGTTCTCTGTCTTGAAGTTCTCTGATTTGAACTTCTCTGATCTGAAATTAACTCTTCTAATGAAGTTCCATACTTAGTCAATTTTACAACAGATCACTAATACTAAGCCTAAACTTATAAGGCCTACAGAAGATACTCATTTGGTTCTTCTTTACATTTTGGAAAGTATTTAAACATACATTTGCATAATCAATTTAATACAGGGATGACATCATCAAAATCTAATAGGTATTCCTAACAACATTTATTTATATCGCTTCCCCAACGCGAAAGAGTTTATAACTCTATCCCCAAATGGCGATACCGACCAATATTGCACCAACAATTGATATCGTAGAGGTACTCCTTAAAGCGGCTTAACATACAAGGAGAAAAGATCCGATGGCTCTTCAATTCGCTCCAGTCGAAGGTCTTGCTCTAAATCGACCTCCGTTCTTTGATGGATATCTTCATGACATGGAAGAAGAAGAAGTCAATATTCATCCGAGCTTATGACATTGAGCTTTGAAAAGTGATATGTCTTGGTCCAAAAATTCCAATCAAATTCGACGGTACGCTTAAAAGTTTTGAAGAGTATGATGATTCCGATTGGAAAAATGATCACTATAATTGCAAAGCTACACAATTATCATATTATGCTTTAAATCCGGAAGAACACAACCGGATATCTTCTTCTGATAGTGCCAAAGAGATTTGGAAAATGTTAGAAATCACACACGAAGGCACAAATCAACTCAAGGAGACGAAGACCAATATGCTTCTCCATGACTATGAGTTATTCATGATGAAGGGTGACGAGTCCATCACCAATATGCTCGACCGATTTTCGGTCATCACCAATGCACTAGCTTCGTTCGGAAAACCGCTATCAAGTAGTGAGAAAGTCAAGAAAATCTTACAATCACTGCCTAGCAAATGGGACGGCACCGTGACGGCGATCATGGAATCTAAAGATCTCAATATGCTCGACTTTAGCGCCCTCGTTGGTTCGCTAATTAATTATGAGATAGTTCTAAAATCACGGAACAACAAGACGAAGCCGAAGGAAAGAACGATAGCTATGAAAGCTAAGATGTCTCGGAAAGAAGAAATCCTGGTGGACAAAAGTGATGAAGAATAGGCATATTATGCCAAGAATATTAATAAGTTTCAAACCTTATTAAACTGGAGAAAGAAAGACATCAAGACGGGCGAATCTAATAAATTCAACAATAACTGTCGAATATATGGTAAACCAGGCCACTTCGCAAAGAATTGCCGAGCTAATCAAAAGAAGAAAGTTCTAATTGCCACATGGAGTGACGAAGAAGAGGACGAAGATTTCATAAATCAAAATAACCTTGCTCTTAGGGCTAAAAGTTCATTCGATGAAAGCGACGTCGAAAGTCGAGTAAGTAATTCTTACGACGAATTATTTGAAGCATTCGAATTATTGCATACAGATTATCAAAATGCTTTATCCGAAATCAAATCCCTTCAATCTAAAAACAAATTATTGGAAAATGAAATCTCCAAAATTTTTGAAAAAGGGAAAATTATCGATACTGATCATTCAAAATGCCTTGAAAATGAAAATATTTTAAAGAATGATCTTTTAAAGTTCAAGACAAACTTAAAGCTCTGATAAAGAAATTTTCGTGTGGAAACGAAAAATTTAAACAAATGCTTTGTGTTCAAAAATATACTTTGAATAAACAGGGGTTAGGATTCAAACCACATACTAAAAACGAATCCTTAAATTTCAAAATACCCCGATGTGAAAAATGTTTAAAAATTGGGCACCATATTTCAAATTGTAAAAGCCCACGACGGACCATTAAAATTAAAAAAGTTTGGATTCCTAAAGGAACCACTATTTCGAACATCGTCTATGTTAATGAAAAACGACTGACTTTCGGTTGGATCCCCAAAAACAAAAATTAATTTTCATCATTTAGTATTTTTGTTAGGGGGAGATTACCCATTTTTGCATACATTTTATTGCAGAATTGTTATTTGCATTTTATTTACACTTTTTGCTGATAACAAAAAGGGGGAGAAATAGGGATAAAAAGCGTCATGGAAGAATGACGAGAAAAATAAAAAGTAAAAATGGGGAGAGAAAAATAAAAAGGAGAAAAGTCGAAGAAAGTCGAAAAAGAATAAACGAAGAAGTTGAAAAATAAAAAGAAGATGTTGAAAAGGAAAGAAAGAAAAGATGGGAGAACTAACGAAACGATCAAAGCCAAAAACTTTGATTCGTACAAATATATATATATATATATATATATATATATTATTTTGCAGGTTTTATCCAATTCAAGGTGTTGTTTTGTAATCATCAAAAAGGGGGAGATTGTCGGAATATTTTATTCCAAATATTCATTAATAAAGTTTTGATGATTAAGTTGCTAAACAAAACAAAACAACAAGAAGACAAAGTCATCTGATCAGCCAAGATGGGAAAAGCTACCTGATCAGTCGAGAACAAAGTGACCTGATCATAAAGTCACCTGATAGAGCATAATGTACATTACGCATAGGAGATAACATACGCTACCTGATCAGAGGAGTGAATGTTGACTGCAGATAACGAGCCAAACGCACGCTACATGCATCGCATAGTGCACGCTATCGAAGGTGACTTAACGTACGTAACACAGGGAGGTTAACGTACGTAATGAGCTGGTTCAGAATTCAAACAAGATGAACATTGGGAAAGTCAGGGTCAAAGTCAAGAAATCAAACGGTCAGCTTGACAAATGTAACACCCCCAAGTTATTCAGTGTATATTACAGCGCCGTGAACCCCATTGTGGGACCCACAAGGCTAATCATACGCGGAACTATAAAACTTGACCGAGAAGGTCCAAATACAATGAAATGAAAGGCGATACAAAGGGTATTCAAACCATGTCCAATGTATCCAAATACATCACAGTACAAAATCAAAACCTCGGCAACACAGGCCGAAACA
The DNA here is from genome assembly GCA_033398695.1 of Orobanche coerulescens. Classification (NCBI taxonomy): domain Eukaryota; kingdom Viridiplantae; phylum Streptophyta; class Magnoliopsida; order Lamiales; family Orobanchaceae; genus Orobanche; species Orobanche coerulescens. The sequence goes on along the minus strand of CM065808.1, from coordinate 53,334,582 downwards.
TCAAGGAAGACTGAAAACAAACAATACTCGAGTATTCAATAACCATTCCAGTACAACAACACTGAATGGAGGAACACAAAACATAACCGGAGATAAGATATAGTATCACGCTTGCCCATCATCTTCATACCGACCCGATACCTGCCTATCCACTCTCCTGGAACCTGAAATACATAAAAAGTATTTCCCCCATAAAGGGGTTAGTCGTCGAATAGCTAGTGCAAGTATATTAAGTATGAAACACAATACTCCTCGAAAATAAAGTAAAGGTAACCGTCAATTCATCAATTCAAGACTAGTATTCCGGAATAACTAAATCTCATAGCATCACATCAATACATACATGATCAACCATGGAACCGCACCAGAGGCTACGGAACCCTCAGGGGACCCGTCGGCCCGCCCCAGAGTGGTTAACCCAAATTATCCGTGGAATCGCACCAAAGGCTACGAAACCCTCAGGGGACCTGTCGGGCCGCCCCAGAGTGGATATAAATAATCATGTCATTTATATATCTTACTTTCAAAGTCGAGAACGTACAATTATAAATATATACTTTCCTTTGAGACATCGAGAAATTGAATGGAAAAGAGTATGAGTTCGGTAGGTCCAAGAACACGCTTCCGGCACCCAAACGATTCATAAGGGATATGATAATCAATAATCCATACTCATAATTCATGAAGAAACTCCCGAAACCTGTTTACGATTCACGAAAATACAAGGGTAAACAACTAGAGGTTAGAAAATCACCCAAACCCTCACAAGTCCGAACACGGCACAAACCAATCCCTAAAATCGTAGGAAAAGCTTGTATACGGGATAGAAACATCATAATATCAAGGTTCTCAAGCTTCAAAAACGAATAAATTGGACGAATCTAGGAAAACCCCCAAAATTCCAAAAAAAATAGGGTTCTAAGGATTTTTACCTTGATTTGGATGATAGAATGTATTAGATGTTGTGTAATCCTTGTTATCCAACCAAAGATGTTAATGTTTGAAGATGGATCTCTTCCAATCGCCCAAAATCACCTCTCCCGAGCTTCTCCCGTTGAAAATGAGTGAAGAGAATGAAAAATGACGAAATAGAAGTCAACTGTCCAATATATACTTGCCCACTCTAGCGCACGCTACGCCTCGATTATTAACATGCGTTAGCAAGGTCACCAGGTAGTCCAGTGGCTCACTGCGTTAGCATGCGCTAATCGCCTTATATTAGCTTCCGCTAGCCAAAAATGGTGTCCAGAAACTGGAGTCCAGAACCTACTGTTCTCTGCCCTGCTCGAGTCTTAGCGTGCGCTACCGCTATGCTTAGCGTGCGCTACGCAGCTCTTATAGCATGCACTATCCGAAGACTAGCGTTTGTTACTTGATAGCCCAGAAAACCTGACAACCTCACTGCCTCTGCCAACCAGCCCGTTAGCGTGCGCTACGGATGGATGTTAGCGTGCGCTACTGACCATGAATAGCGTGCGTTAACGAACTCCTAGCGCGTGTTAACTGCCAGTCCAGAAAGCAGTATGAGTTACTGGTTCTGACCTGACTGGTCCCTTAGCACGCGCTACGGCTCAAAGCTAGCGTGCGCTACTCAAGCAGAATTAGGGTGTGTTAGCCTAGGCCTAGCGTGCGCTATTTCTCTGACCCAGAGCACTTCCGCAAGGTCTAAACAACACGATCGTGATCGAAACAAGATACGGAACTCTATAACAATATCGACAACATCACCAAGAGTTTACAGAGCGATGAAATAAGAAAAACGGCAAGGTCAAACAGTCAATAAAAGTACGGGTATTACATTCTCCCCCTCTAAAAAGAAGTTTCGTCCCGAAACTTAAGAAATAAAAAGTTCGGGGTACTCCGAAAGCATCTTCTCTTCCGTTTCCCAAGTCGCCTCCTCAACTCCATGTCTCGACCATTGCACTTTAACCAGTGTAATGGTCTTATGCCGAAGTTGTTTCTCGCGATGCTCAAGGATCTTCACGGGTCTCTCCGGAAAGGTAATATCTCCGGCACGTACTTTCTCAACTGAGACACATGAAAAACACTATGGATGTGACTTAAAGCTGGAGGCAACACCAAGCGATAAGCTAAATATCCAACCCTGTCCAAGATCTCGAAATGTCCGATATACCTTGGACTAAGTTTCCCCTTTTTCCCGAAGTGGAAAACCACTCTGGTCGGTGACACCTTGAGTAAGACATGATCCCCCACTTCGAACTCCAAGGGTCGATGACGAGTATCAGCATAAGATTTCTGATGGCTCTAGGCAGTCAGCAATCGATCCCGGATAATAGAAATCTTTTCCTTAGTCTCCATCAACATATCCGGTTCCATTCCAATTAGCTCCGAAGCCTCGTCCCAACATAATGGCGACCTACATCGCCTACCATAAAGTGCCTCGAATGGTGCCATTTTGATCGACGCATGCCAACTATTATTGTAGGCAAACTCGATCAACGGTAAGTGAATCTCCCAATCATTACTCCAGTCTAAGGCACAAGCTCGCAACATATCCTCAAGTGTCTGAATCGTCCTCTCTGTCTGACTGTCTGATTGAGGATGAAAGGACGTGCTCAATCTCAACTCAGTACCCAAAGCCTGATGAACGGCCTGCCAAAAATGCGATACGAAACGACCGTCTCTATCAGAAACATGGTCTTGGGACACCGTGCAATCTTATGATCTCAGCTATAAAAGTTCGAGCCAATCTATACAGTCCCCAAGTATCCATAATACCCAAGAAGTGTGCAGACTTGGTCAACCAATCGACGATTACCCAAATCATATTCATTCTGGCTCTAGTTCTCGGCATGCCAGTGATGAAATCCATAGAGATGTCTTCCCACTTCCACTCAGGAATGGGAAGTGGCTTCAACAACCTCGCTGGTCGTTGATGTTCGATCTTGACTTGTTGACACATCAAGCACCGTAGTACAAATTCCGCGACATCCTTCTTCATGTTGTTCCACCAAAAATTTCGTTTCAAGTCCTTATACATCTTACTCGTTCCGGGGTGGATTGAGTAAGGCGTAGCATGGGCTTCTCGGAGAATTCTCTGCCTCAACTCTAGATCATTCGGAACACAAAGCCTGTCCTGAAATCTCAGAATACTATCCTCGAGAACCATAAAGCCCAGAGCTTTTCCTTTAATTACATCTTCCTTCAGTTGAGAGATCATCGGGTCACTCCACTGTTTCGCTTTGATGTCGTCAACCAAGGACGAAGTAATTTCGAGAGTACACAACTGTCCTTGTACTCGTTGAAGCCAAACTTCTATCCCTTGCTCGATTAAATCCTGACGAATCTTCGTCTGAGATGTAAGAACCTCGAGCATTTGAAGAGATGCCGATTTACGGCTCAAAGCATCCGCGACGACATTGGCTTTTCCGGGGTGGTAAAGAATTTCCAAATTGTAATCCTTTATCAACTCTAACCAATGTCTTTGTCTCATATTCAGCTCTTTCTGACTGAAAATATACTTCAGGCTCTTGTGATCGGTATAAATCCGACACAGAGAACCATACAAGTAATGCCGCCAAATCTTGAGTGCGAAGACAATTGCGGCCAACTCCAAATCGTGAGTAGGATAATTCATCGCATATGGATTTAATTGTCATGACGCAAAAGCTATCGTCTTATCATGCTGCATAAGCACACAGCCAAGACCTTGACCCGAAGCGTCACTATAAACCGCAAAGCCCTCACTACCATGTGGTAAAGCTAAAATCAGCGCTGAAGTCAAACGTCTCTTCAGCTCATCGAAGCTCTGTTGTCTCTCCGTCGTCCAAACAAACATTTCCATTTTTTGGAGTAATTTCGTAAGCGGCCGAGCGAGTTTCGAGAACCCCTCGACAAACCGACGGTAATACTCAGCAAGGCCCAATAAAGCTACGAACTTCCTTAACATTTTTAGGCGGTACCTAATCTAGCACTGCCTCAATCTTCTGCGGGTCTACACGAACCCCTTCGGCCGAAATCATATGGCCGAGAAACATAACTTCTTCCAACCAGAACTCACATTTTTGAGAACTTTGCATAGAGGTTCTCGGTTCTCAAAATATCTAGTACCAAATGCAAATGTCGGGCATGTTCTTCTTTATCTCGAGAATAGATCAAAATGTCGTCAATAAAGACGACCACACACCTATCGAGATACTCGATGAAAATCTTATTCATTAACTGGATGAATACTGCCGGTGCATTAGTCAACCCAAAAGGCATAACTACAAATTCATAATGCCCATATCTGTCCGAAATGTCATCTTCGGAACGTCAGACTCTGTCACCCTGAATTGATAATACCCTGATCTTAAATCAATTTTCGAGAAAACTGCAGCCCCCTGCAACTGATCAAATAAATCGTCTATACGAGGCAAAGGGTACTTGTTCTTGATGGTTACTTTATTCAGCTCACGGTAGTCGATGCACAAACGTAGTGAACCACCCTTCTTTCTCACAAAAAGAGCAGGCGCGCCCCAAGGCGAAGCGCTCGGTCTGATGTACCCTCTTTCCAGAAGTTCTCCCAACTGATTCTTTAATTCATGCATCTCGGAAGGTGCCATACGATAAGGTGCCTTAGAAATCGGAGCCGCATCTGGCTCTAAGTCCATAGAAAATTCTATCTCCCGATCTGGCGGTAATCCTAGGAGATCATCCGAAAAAACATCGAGAAACTCATTAACAACCGGAATCGAAGAGAAATCGACTTCGTTCCCTTTCGTTTTCAAGGCATAACACCAATAGCCCGTACAACCTTTATTCAAAAGTTTTATGGCCTTCATGGTGCTGATAAGTAACTTGGATTGGCCCGACTTACGTCCCAAAAATGAGTACTCAAATTCGTCTTTAGTCATCATGGTGATAACCTTAGTACGGTAATTCAAAATCGCTTGGTGACTATCAAGCCAATCCTCGCTGAGGATCACGTTCTCGCCTACCATATCAACTACAATCAGATTCGATAACCATTCCATACCGAATACAATCAACGGAAAATCTTTAATCTCCAGGTTTCCCACAATTCTATCCCCGCTAGGTAGTTTCACAATGAAGGGATCGCAAGGAGTCATACAAGTTATATTCAAACGGCGTATACACTCCAAGGAAATTAAAGAATATGTAGCACCCGTATCAAAAAGCACACGGACTGGATGAGATAAAATATGAATGGTCCTGAAGCCACCGCCACATCAGGTTCGTCTATTCGACATATCTCATAGACCCGTGGTTGTATCGAATCGATGCTAGAGTTTCCCCCTCCAGCGTTCTGACCCCGTCCCCGGCCCCTGCTGTAATTCTGCTGAGATTGACCAAAACATTGCCACTGATTAACGCCTTGGTCAAGTGGTGCTGGGGCAGAAGCCCGAGTGTCCAATATCTGATTTGGTTCAGAACAATAAGCCACTCTATGTCCCATCTGTCCGCAAGTGTGACACTTCAACGGCAGAAAATTGCATTCCAAATTAACATGGCCTGGACGACCACAATTATAGCAAGTCACCGTGTGATTTGTGGTTCCCGGAGCAGAATGGAACCCTCTCTTTCTTTTAGCAGAATGTGACGACTGTCCGGCAGAACGGTTAGTCGTCTGTGACCTCTGGAAGTTGCCACTCTTAGAGCCAGAAAAATTTCCCGCGATCTTCTGCTTCTTCGATTCTTCAGTGGTATCGTTGTTGGGGCTTAACATTTCATGGGCTAAAGCTCTGTCCTGATATTCCTTCAGTGTGGTGCAAGCAAATCCGGCCATGTACTATCGTAAGTCCATATTCATCCGCATATCAACATAATGGATCTTATCACGCTTGTTTCGCACTTGATCCTTCACGTGGATCAATTGTTGGTTGTACTCTACAATTGCTTGCGAAACGGGAATATTCTGTGGTTTAGCCTCGAAAAAGGCTCGAATTTGGCCCTCTCGCACCGGCCAAGGACAAAACTCGGCCTCCACAATCTCTTTAAATTCATCCCACGTGGCAACACGATCCTGTGGCTTGATGACTTTCCACCATGTAGCGGCCTCCTTGGTGAGGAAATACTGAGCAATCGGTACTTTCCTCACTTCGGGGCAATCAACCGCTTCAAAAATTTTCTCTAACTCCGCTATCCAATCTTCCCAACCTAACGGGTCTGTGGCACCTCCAAACTGTGGAGGGTGCATACAGATTACATTCTGAAGCAAGGCATCCGCGTTCGGGTTCGGATTATTCAGCTGAACGGTTTGGGCTAAAATGGTCATTTGGTTAGTTAATTGTTGAAGTACATTCGCAACTCCGATGTCCGCGCTGTTCCCCTGGCTAGTCGACTGGACGTGCTGACTTTCGGTGTCCGGATGCACCGAGTTCGATAAAGTGGGGTTGATTGACCCCGCAACAGAACTGAGGGGAACGACCGCACCACGTCCTCGTCCACGTCCACGTCCACGGACCCTACCAGCTGAGATACTGAAGAAAACACAAGGCACGTAAGTACAATTCAATCGCACGTCATCGAAGTGACCGATTCTCAAGAATACCAAAAATAGAAGCAAAACGAATAAAGAAACACCAGAAGAGTAAGAGGTCTTACAAGTACCGGTCGCATTGTGATGATGGCAGAGTAGTGATACTGTGGACAAATGATGACTCAATCGACCCAAAAGACCGACAGCCTAGGTATCCATAGACCTAAGCTCCGATACCATATCCTGTAACACCCCCAAGTTATTCATGGTATATTACATCACCGTGAACCCCACCGTGGGACCCACAAGGCTAATCATACGCGGAACTATAAAACTTGACCGAGAAGGTCCAAATAGAATGAAATGAAAGACGAAACAAAGGGTTTTCAAATCATGTCCAATGTATCCAAATACATCACAGTACAAAATCAAAACCTCGGCAACACAGGCCGGAACATCAAGGAAGACTGAAAACAAACAATACTCGAGTATTCAATAACCATTCCAGTACAACAACACTGAATGGAGGAACACAAAACATAACCAGCGATAAAACACAGTATCATGCTTGCCCATCACCTTCATACCGACCCGATACCTGCCTATCCGCTCTCCTGGAACCTGAAATACATAAAAAGAATTTCCCCCATAAAGGGGTTAGCCGTCGAATAGCTAGTGCAAGTATATCAAGTATGAAACACAATACTCCTTGACAATAAAGTAAAGGTAACCGTCAATTCATCAATTCAAGACTAGTATTCCGGAATGACTAAATCTCATTGCATCACATCAATACATACATGATCAACCGTGGAACCGCACCATAGGCTACGGAACCCTCAGGGGACCCGTCGGCCTGCCCCAGAGTGGTTAACCCAAATTATCCGTGGAATCGCACCAAAGGCTACGAAACCCTCAGGGGACCTGTCGGCCCGCCCCAGAGTGGATATAAATAATCATGCCATTCATATATCTTACTTTCAAAGTTGAGAACGTACAATCATAAATATATAGTTGCCTTTGAGACATCGAGAAATTGAACGGAAAAGTGTATGAGTTCGGTAGGTCCAAGAACGCACTTCCGGCACCTAAACAATTCATAAGGGATATGATAATCAATAATTCATACTCATAATTCATGAATAAACTCCCGAAACCCATTTATGATTCACGAAAATACAAGGGTAAACAACTAGAGGTTGGAAAACCACCCAAACCCTCACAAGTCCGAACACGGCACAAACCAATCCGTAAAATCATAGTAAAAGCTTGTATATGGGATAGATACATCATAATATCAAGGTTATCAAGCTTCAAAATGGATAAATCGGAGGAATCTAGGAAAACACCCAAAATTACCCAAAAATAGGGTTCTAAGAATTTTTACCTTGATTTGGACGATATAATGGATTAGATGTTGTGTAATCCTTGTTCTCCAACCAAAGATGTTGATGTTTGAAGATGGATTGCTTCCAATCGCCCAAAATCGCCTCTCCCGATATTCTCCCGTCGAAAATGAGTGAAGAGAATGAAAAATGACGAAATGGAAGTCAACTGTCCAATATATACTCGCCCAGTCTAGCGCACGCTACGCCTCGATTATTAGCATGCGCTAGCGAGGTCACCGGGTAGTCCAGTAGCTTCTGCCGGCCCCGTTAGCATGCACTAATCGCCTTATCTTAGCATGTGCTAGCCAAAAATGGTGTCCAGAAACTGGAGTCCAGAACCTACTGTCCTCTGCCCTGCTCGAGTCTTAGCGTGCGCTACCGCTATGGCTTAGCATGCGCTACGCAGCTCTTATAGCGTGCGCTATCCGAAGACTAACGTACGTTACTTGATAGTCCAGAAAACCTGACAACCTCACTGCCTATGCCAACCAGCCCGTTAGCGTGCGCTACGGACGGATGTTAGCGTGCGCTACTGACCACGAATAGCGTGCGTTAAAGAACTACTAGCGCGCGTTAACTGTCAGTGCAGAAAGCAGTATGAGTTACTGGTTCTGACCTGACTGGTCCCTTAGCGCGTGCTATGGCTCAAAGCTAGCGTGCGCTACTTAAGCAGAATTAGCGTGCATTAGCCTAGGCCTAGTGTGCACTATTTCTATTACCCAGAACACTTCCGCAAGATATAAACAACACGATCGTGATCCAAACCAGATACGAAACTCTATAACAATATCGACAACATCACCAAGAGTTTACAGAGCGACGAAATAAGAAAAACGGCAAGGTAAAACAGTCAATAAAAGTACGGGTATTACAACTAAAGCATGTAATGGATATATGAGTTAACGCACGCTACAATATGTAACACCCCGAGATATTCGGAATAATTACAGCGCCGTAAACCCTTTAGATAAGGATTTACAAGGCTAATTTTAAAAGAAGTGTAAAAATAAACCAATCGAACACTGGAATTCACATACAGATTTGAAACAAACGATCAAATGTGCTGACTTATACAACCATATCGAAAAGACTTTATTAATATAGACATACTCGATTACTGATCGAACCAAGAAGACAAATCATAATAATAAGAACATCAACCACATCACTGAGCCATCTCATCGTCCTGTCGGTACTGTGGCTGCCCTCCTGCTCCTCGACTACCTGAACATCAAAAACAATGTCCACCCCCGAAGGGGTTAGCAAAACAATGCTAGTACAAGTATCGTCATACAATAGATCATCAATGCATCATAAAACATGCAAAACGGACTTCCGCTACCGGAATCCAACGATGCGAATCCTCACGATTCCATCAACACAATACAGGGTAATCCAGCGATCCAGCGCCCTTGGTATAGATCCCCATGATGATCCCGTCGGACCAACGCATGGTGGAAAACCCGTCCAGCGATCCAGCGCCCTCAGCATAGATCCCCATGATGATCCCGTCGGACCAACGCATGGTGGACATTCGATCCAGCGCCCTCAGCATAGATCCTCATGATCCCCTCGGATCATTTATACCATAACCAATCAACTATGCATACACATATGCATTTTAATATGTTCATCAATACGAACAAATAATCAACCAATATCATGAGAAATTTCAGAAATACATCTCATATTCAACAATATGAACAAAACCACAAGCATGATCAAAGATTCAATATAAATCGAACTCGACATATGATACTTGCCTCGAAAATGGCAAGACGAAATACTTCGATGATCTCAACACACTCGAAGGCCGCCTCCTTCGATCAACGTAACAGGCTCGAACCTTAACAAAAGGAACGATATACAAATCATCTCAAGTCGAACAATGGCCTAACAATTCGGCCTACGGCCGAAAAGCTCAAAATAAACAAGCTGTCTGGATTGCTTAGCGCGCGCTACGTACTCTACGTAACGTGCGCTAAGACGGACTGTTAGCGTACGCTATCGTATAAGACTAGCGTGCGCTAGCCACGGTCTGGCAGTCTGACTCGGCTGGTCTCATAACGTACGCTACGTACGTTTCGGGCGTTAACTGACCCCGATAGCGCACGTTAACTCACACGTGTTAGCGTGCGCTAATATTGCATGGCAGAATACTGCAAGCCGAAAACTGGGTTGAATGGTGAAGAACTCATGAATCCTACCGTGATAATACAAGTTATCCTCGGGCAAATCATGCTAATAAGGTTTGTGGAAGATTTATGATCGTGAAATACAAATATACGGATAGCCAACTCAACATCATAATTCATCTACGATCTCCAAGAAATAATCTAAGTTCCATTTGTTCTACGTTCCAAAACACATGATTCCATCGTGTAAAACGTATCAACTGGGTAAATATCCGATTATTGATCATAACTTGATTTGAACATGCTTAGGAGTCCTTATAATAAGATGGTTCAAAGGTTCATGCCGATACGTCAAAAGTATCCTTCTAACATGTGATGACCGATTATAAACGAAATACTTGCTATCAAAACATGATTCAAACTTTCTTAGGAACATTACTAACATCAGTGAAGAATAACCTACCTCAAAGTAGTGAAGAATACGGAGGAAAATGAAGCGATCCAACACCGAAGGCTTGAACACCAATCTCCAATGATATACGATCTTCAATCTCGAACTAGGAGGTTGATATGAAGTGTTTAGGACGAAGGGAGTTATGATCTAAGTGTAAGAGTTCGGGTTATGGGAGGAGAAAATCAAATCTCGAATAGGATGATGTCCTATTTATAATAAATGGCTATTAGCGCGCGCTAGACTGCTCGTAGCGTGCGCTAACGGCTCAGCCTAAATCAGACTCGGCACTTAGCGTGCGCTACGTATATACCTGTAGCGTGCGCTAAGGCGTTGACTCGGCTTTTCCCAAAAGCCGTCCAGGTACATCCGACACGATCCGACAGGGGTCCCCTGGCCAGATCTCACCTACCGCACGTCCCAATCAATTTGACCACGCATAGCGTGCGCTAATTACATTATGTAGCGTGCGCTATGAAACCATGTTAGCGTACGCTACCCTTAGCCTGTAGCATGCGCTACATGCACAGAATTTCAACCTTACAAATCACAACCATGAAATTAAACGCTCGGCAACATCGGATTATGAAATACGGAGAATAATACTCAGACAAAAGTACAATCATTACAATATCACAAGTTCCAATTACATAACAGAAATCTCGGGCATTACATCCTTCCTCCCTAAAAAGAAGTTTCGTCCCGAAACTTATGATGAAAACAACTCCGGATATTTAGCCTTCATACCGTCCTCCGTTTCCCAAGTGGCCTCTTCGACTCCATGTCGTGACCATTGTACTTTAACCAAGTGTATTGGTTTATTTCTCAACCGCTTGATCCGGCTCTCAAGTATCTTGATTGGTCTCTCTTCAAGGTGCCATCATTAGCTATCTCGATCTCGTCGAAATCAATGACGGATCGGGTCCGTACATACTTTCGCATTGGGATACGTGAAACACATTGTGAACATGACTCCGATGGCGGTAAGGCCAACCGGTATGCTAAATCCCCAACTCTCTCTAGGATCTCAAATGGTCCGATATATCTCGGACTAAGCTTGCCTCTTCTCCCAAAACGGAAAATCCCTCGTGTAGGAGACACCTTCAATAGTACGTGGTCTCCAGCGTCGAACTCTAGAGGGCGACGACGTACATCGGCATAAGACTTCGCCGACTGGGCGATCAACAGTCTCTCTCGAATCAAGGCTACCTTCTCTTGAGTCTGAATAATCAATTCCGGTTCCGTCCCGATCAAATCCGAAGAATCATCCCAGCACAGGGGTGATCGGCATCTTCTCCCGTACAAAGCTTCAAATGGTGCCATCTTAATAGAAGCATGCCAACTGTTATTATAAGTGAACTCGATCAAGGGCAAGTGAACTTCCCAATCAGTCGACCAATCTAATGCACAAGCTCTAAGCATGTCCTATACTGTCTGAATAGTCCTTTCGGATGACCGTCCGTTTGGGGATGATAAGTCAGTACTAAAGTTTAGCTCGGTCCCCAAAGCCCTGTGAATCGCTTTCGTAAGTGTGACAAGTAAAGACCATCTGGATCCGAAATATTGGTCTTCGGGCCCTGCAATCCGACTATCTCCGCAATAAATATTCGTACAATCTCTCGGGTCCCCATGTATCTTTAATTCCCGTGAAATGAGCCGACTTGGTTAGTCGATCAACTACAACCCAAATCATGTTCATTCCCGTTCTAGTCCTTGGCATACTAGTAATGAAGTCCATCGAGATATCCTCCCACTTCCACTCGGGGATCTAAGCGGTCTTAACATTCCTACAGTCGTTGATGTTCAATCTTAACCTTGACAAGTCAAACACTTTGAAACGTACTCCGCCACGTCCTTCTTCATATTCCCCACCGTAAGTTTTGCTTTAAATCTTTATACATCTTATCACGCCCGGGTGAATAGAATAGGGCGCTACCGTGAGCTTCCTTCGTAATAGTCCTTCTCAAATCATCATCATCGGGAACGCAAAGTCGACTCAAATCTCGTAACTCCATCATCTTGTATCACGAATCCCGGGCTTTTCCTTTCTTTACTTCGTCACATAATCGAAGGATCGGAGAATCGCTCAATTGTTTAGACTTGATCTCCTCGACTAGTGATGAAGTCGGTTCCATCACATAAAGTTGCCCTCGATTTCTCGGTGCCCATACTTCAATCCTCGCGGATCGCCTCGTTGAATACTGGTTTGGGACATAAGTGCTTCCAACACTCGAAGGGAAACATGTTTACGGCTCAAAGCATCGGCTACTACATTTGCTTTCCCCGGATGATAGAGAATCTCCAAGTCGTAATCCTTGATCAATTCCAACCACCTTCTCTGCCTCATGTTTAACTCTTTCTGACTGAAAATGTACTTGAGGCTCTTATGGTCTGTAAAGATCTGACAATGAGTGCCGTACAAATAATGTCGCCAGATTTTCAAGGCAAAGACCACAGCTGCTAGCTCCAGATCATGAGTCGGATAATTAACTTCGTACGGTTTCAATTGCCGAGAAGCATAAGCAATCACTTTATCCTTCTGCATCAACACACAACCCAAACCCTGATTTGAATCATCGCTGTATACCATAAATCCGCGCCTTTCTCGGGCGCTAATATAGGTGCCGCCACCTCCTCTTAAGTTCGTCAAAACTAGCCTGCACTCCTCATTCCACATGAACTTTTGAGTTTTCAGAATAAATGAGTGAGCGGACGAGCAATTTTGGAAAATCCCTCTATAAAGCGGCGATAATATCCAGCAAGTCCTAAGAAGCTTCGGACTTCTTTCACGTTTTTAGGAGCTTCCCACTCCAAGATTGCTTCGACTTTCTTCGGGTCCACCTGAACTCCGTTGGATGATATCACATGCCCAAGGAAGGTTACTTCCTTAAGCCAAAATTCGCATTTAGAAAGTTTAGCATACAACTTTTCCTTTCTCAAGACGCTCAAAACCACACGTAAATGTTCAGCATGTTCCTCTGCGTCCCTCGAATATATCAAGATGTCGTCAATGAAAACGACCACAAATTTATCCAAGTACTCCAAGAATACCCGATTCATCAATTGCATGAATACCGCAGGAGCATTGGTAAGTCCAAATGGCATCACTACAAATTCATAATGCCTGCATCGATCTCAAAGCGATTTCGTATATCCGATTCCTTAATTCTCAATCGATGGTATCCCGATCGCAAGTCAATCTTCGAGAATACCCTTGCCCTTGCGCTTGATCAAACAAGTCGTCGATCCGAGGTATAGGATACTTATTATTGATCGTCATCTTGTAAAGCTCCCTGTAATCAATACATAGTCGGAGGGATCCGTCTTTCTTCCGGACAAAGAGAACGGGCGCTCCCCAAGGAGAAACGCTAGGTTGAATATAACCCTTCTGCAACAATTCCTCCAGTTGTTTCTTGAGTTCATACATCTCGGTTGGCGCCATGCGATATGGTGCTCTGGAAATAGGAGCTGCTCCAGGCTCTAATTCGATAGTGAATTCCACTTCTCTCTGCGGAGGTAATCCAGGTAGTTCGTCAGGAAAAACATCTGAGAACTCATTCACAACTGAAATAGATGAGAGCTCTACTCCTTCCTCTTTCCTCATGGCATAGCACCAAAGTCCGTGACATCCTTGCTTCAGTAATTTCACGGCTTTCATTGCCTTGATCAATTTCCCCGAGCTTCCCGGTCTCCATCCTCGGAATAAGTGTTCAGATCCGTCATCAGCAATGATGGAAATGACTCTCTCTCGGTAATTCAGCATAGCTCCATAACGGTTGAGCCAATCATCTCCGAGAATTAAATCGTCACCGCATATGTCAACCACAATAAGATTCGATGGCCAATCTCTTCCTTCTATAGATACTGGGAAATCCTTAGCTTCTAAGGTTCACACAATTTTCTCTCCGCTCGGTAATCCCACAACATAAGGTTCACAATTATACAAGCACGAGATGTTCAAACGATTAACACAGTTCAAAGATATAAAAGAATGCGTGGCTCCTGAATCGAACAAGACACTAATCAAGTTGCAAAAGGATCTCGAATCGCACTGATGCAACACTGCCTTCTCGATCATCGATTTCCTCATCTCGCATGTGTGTGGAGGAACGGACCCAAAGATTGGATGCCTCTCTCTTCCCAAAGATTCTGCTGAAATCCACTTTGCTGCGTCTGGTTCACACTCGTCTCCTTCGGGACTGGAGCTGGAGCGCGAGTACCAAAAGATCGGGTCGCATTCCCACAAAATGTTGCGCGATGTCCTTCCTGTCCACACTCGAAACAGGTCACAGCAGGCGCGAAACAATCACGTCGAACATGTCCCGCCTTGCCACAGTTGTAACACTTCTTTCCTATGTCAGAAACAGCCGGTGCTGCCCGGAACTTATTTCCTCCTCGACTAGGATGCGGAGGTCTCCTGGATGAGTGAAAAGAGGACTGACCCCGGCGGGCCCCGCTATTCTTATTCTCCGCGAAGTTGCCCGACACCTTCTGTTTCTTTGCTTCCGTCGATTTCTCTACTGCTGCTTCCTTCATATCGTAGGCCAACGCCTTGTCCTGATACTGCCTCAAGGTGGTACAATCAAATCCGGACATATATTGCTGAATTTCCGGCTTCATTCGCATGTCAAAATGGAAAATCCTTTCCGCCTCGGTCCTGACCAGGTGGCGCACATAAGTCAGCTGGTGATTAAAAGTCTTAATCACTTCCGTCACAGTTGCTTCTGAATTTTACGGTGAGAAAAACTCCCGAACTCGGGCCTCTCTAACCGGGCGAGGACAATACTGCGCCTCCATCATCAGTTTGAATTCTGTCCAGTCAACATTATGCTCCTCTGGTCGAATGGCCTCCCACCAGTCGAAAGCCTCCCCTGTCAGAAGATACTGGGCGACCGGAACCTTCCTATCGTTGGGACAATTAATCCCCGCAAAAATCTTCTCTAATTCTTTCAGCCAATGATCCCACGAAAGCGTCTCAGTGGAACCGTCAAATTTCGGAGGATGCAATTTGACCACCTCGGTAAGCCATTTATCTCCCCGATTATCCACGTTATTCTGCTGTCCCATCGCCGTCTGCATGCGATCCACAACTTGAGCAAACTGGTTTATCTGGGCAACCACCTGCTGAAGCACTCCCGGCACGTTAGGATCTGCATTATTATTTGCCGATCCCTGCTGTCCCCCGGAATGTGAATCCGTTTGACTAGCGGTTATCTCTGGGGTAGATACCGACTCTTCTTGCCTCGCATTACCACGTCCGCGTCCACGACCGCGTCCGCGTCCACGACCTCCTCTCAACATACTGTAAACATAAATACTCAATATCTGGGACAAACTTTCTCAAAGTACATTCATTAATGTTTACAAGACGTGAATTAAATAAAACAGTAGTATTCGAGATTAGGAAACTTACAACCACAGTCCAATTGACGATGCTGGCTCAGCAGTGATGTTACGAACGACCAATAATCAATATCGTAAATGCACTCCAACTAACCCGATCGCCAAGATATCCATAAATCTTAGCTCTGATACCATATTCTGTAACACCCCGAGATATTCGGAATAATTACAGCGCCGTAAACCCTTTAGATAAGGATTTACAAGGCTAATTTTAAAAGAAGTGTAAAAATAAACCAATCGAACACTGGAATTCACATACAGATTTGAAACAAACGATCAAATGTGCTGACTTATACAACCATATCGAAAAGACTTTATTAATATAGACATACTCGACATCGATCGAACCAAGAAGACAAATCATAATAATAAGAACATCAACCACATCATCGAGCCATCTCATCGTCCCGTCTGCATCGTGGCTGCCCTCCCGCTCCTCGACTACCTGAACATCAAAAACAATGTCCACCCCCGAAGGGGTTAGCAAAACAATGCTAGTACAAGTATCGTCATACAATAGATCATCAATGCATCATAAAACATGCAAAACGGACTTCCGCTACCGGAATCCAACGATACGAATCCTCACGATTCCATCAACACAATACAGGGTAATCCAGCGATCCAGCGCCCTTGGTATAGATCCCCATGATGATCCCGTCGGACCAACGCATGGTGGAAAACCCGTCCAGCGATCCAGCGCCCTCAGCATAGATCCCCATAATGATCCCATCGGACCAACGCATGGTGGACATTCGATCCAGTGCCCTCAGCATAGATCCTCATGATCCCCTCGGATCATTTATACCATAACCAATCAACTATGCATACACATATGCATTTTAATATGTTCATCAATACGAACAAATAATCAACCAATATCATGAGAAATTTCAGAAATACATCTCATATTCAACAATATGAACAAAACCACAAGCATGATCAAAGATTCAATATAAATCGAACTCGACAAATGATACTTGCCTCGAAAATGGCAAGACGAAATACTTCGATGATCTCAACACACTCGAAGGCCGCCTCCTTCGATCCACGTAATGTGCTCGAACCTTAACAAAAGGAACGATATACAAATCATCTCAAGTCGAACAATGGTTTAACAATTCGCCTACGGCCAAAAGCTCAAAATAAACAAGTCATGCTGGATTGCTTAGCGCGCGCTACGTACTCTACGTAACGCGGCGCTAAGACGGACCGTTAGCGTACGCTATCGTATAAGACTAGCATGCGCTAGCCGCGTCCGCAACGACTCGCCGTCTCATAACGTGCGCTACGACGCCGGGCGTTAATCGACCCGATAGCGCACGTTAACTCACACGTGTTAGCGTGCGCTAATATTGCATGGCAGAATACTGCAAGCCGAAAACTGGGTTGAATGGTGAAGAACTCATGAATCCTACCGTGATAATACAAGTTATCCTCGGGCAAATCATGCTAATAAGGTTTGTGGAAGATTTATGATCGTGAAATACAAATATACGGATAGCCAACTCAACATCATAATTCATCTACGATCTCCAAGAAATAATCTAAGTTCCATTTGTTCTACGTTCCAAAACACATGATTCCATCGTGTAAAACGTATCAACTGGGTAAATATCCGATTATTGATCATAACTTGATTTGAACATGCTTAGGAGTCCTTATAATAAGATGGTTCAAAGGTTCATGCCGATACGTCAAAAGTATCCTTCTAACATGTGATGACCGATTATAAACGAAATACTTGCTATCAAAACATGATTCAAACTTTCTTAGGAACATTACTAACATCAGTGAAGAATCACCTACCTCAAAGTAGTGAAGAATACGGAGGAAAATGAAGCGATCCAACACCGAAGGCTTGAACACCAATCTCCAATGATATACGATCTTCAATCTCGAACTAGGAGGTTGATATGAAGTGTTTAGACGAAGGAGTTATGATCTAAGTGTAAGAGTTCGGGTTATGGGAGGAGAAAAGCTGAAATCTCGAATAGGATGATGTCCTATTTATAATAAATGGCTATTAGCGCGCGCTAGACCCTGTTCGTAGCGTGCGCTAACGGCTCACGCGCCTAAATCAGACTCGGCACTTAGCGTGCGCTACGTATATACCGTAGCGTGCGCTAAGGCGTTGACTCGGCTTTTCCCGAAGCCGTCCAGTACATCCGACACGATCCGGACAGGTCCCGGCCAGATCTCACCTACCGCACGTCCCAATCAATTTGACCATGCATAGCGTGCGCTAATTACATTATGTAGCGTGCGCTATGAAACCATGTTAGCGTACGCTACCCTTAGCCTGTAGCGTGCGCTACATGCACAGAATTTCAACCTTACAAATCACAACCATGAAATTAAACGCTCGGCAACATCGGATTATGAAATACGGAGAATAATACTCAGACAAAAGTACAATCATTACAATATCACAAGTTCCAATTACATAACAGAAATCTCGGGCATTACACAATACATGGTTAATGTACGCTACATCAGAGTATTAACGTATGTAATGAAAGTGACAACGTACGTAAAGGAATAAACGAAAGCCACTGCATTAGAACTGGAAGTCGATAACGTACGTTACAGGATAGTCTTAACATACGTAACAAGCTTAACGTACGCTATGCAAGAAGCCTAGCGCACGCTAAATAGTCAAATGGCAGTAACGTCTAGTTAGAGGAAAATGGCTATAAATACCAAACCATTTGGTATCAATCCACACAAAAACCTTTAGAAAATCATTCATACTTGAGATACCATTGTAATCATTCTAGTTGTTGTACTTGAGCTTATATTGTTAAGAGTTTCAGTGTGAAACACGAAAACTCATACACGAGAGGAAAAAGAAAGGATACGATTGGATTCGGTGTTATTAGGATCAAAGATCCGGCATTATTAGAATCGCAATCTATATCCACATGAGGTTTATATAGTACCCATAGCAAGCTAGACTGGTTGATTCCTTGTCCAATAGAAAAGGAAAATGGTTTAACTTGGACCGACATAAAGATAAGTGATTGAACGGTTTACTCGGACCGATAGAAGATGAGTTTGTAATGGTTATCCCTCGACCGATAGATGAGAGGTGCAGAGGTTTATCTTTAGCCTATATAAAAAGATACCGAGAGAGGACGTAGGCACGTTTGGCCGAACCTCTATAAATCCTGTGTCGATTTATTTTCTGCACCTTTATTTAAATCGCTTCTGCAACGCGAAAGAGTTTATAACTCTATCTCCAAACGGCGATACCGACTAATATTGTACCAATAGCTATATCAAAGATATACTACTCCTTAGTCACATATTTAATCTTAGTCATATTTTTAATGTCACTAAATTACAGCTAATAATTATTTATTTAGTAAAGAAGGCATATATTTATAGTGAAATTTTTGCTAATGAAGCTATATGTAGTGGTGGTCACATTTTCACCTAAATTGCCATTAATTTGTCCCAGTTTTTATGTCACTAGGAGGAATTGTTACTCCATCTCTTTAGCTTCACACTCCCTCCAAATTGTCATAAATCAAATGCCACTATTAACTACTTTTCTTGTAGTGAAAGTATAACATGCCGGGGGAAGATAAGTTCGTTTACCGACTACTTGCGGATGCAACTGAGGACGTATACCCATTTCCTCTAAGTCTTGATGAGCCTGGACACCATCCTTTGTTTTGTATTTAACATTGAGAATTGTGCCGATCACACTATCGCATATATTTTTTTCGACATGCATAACATCTATGCAATGTCTAACACCTAGATGTATCCAGTAAGGAAGATAAAAAAATATTGACCTCTTCTTCCAAATGTTTGTCATAGAAGCCATCTTTTTAGTTTTTCCAAATATAATATTTATGTACTTCACACGATCGTATACTTGCTCACCTGGTAAGGGCATCGGCGCAAGTCCATTTTCTGGGAATCCATTAAAAGCTTTTCGTAATCTACGAAACAGGTGATGGCGACTGAGAAACCTCTGATGCCGTGTGTAAACTGTTTTATTTCCATATTTCAACTGGATGTATCATGTGTTTTCTTCACATAAAGGACATGCATGATGTCCCTTCACACTATATCCACTCAAGTTTCCATATGCAGGAAAGTCATTAATCGTACAAAATAACATTGCACGTAACTTGAAACTTTGCTGGCGGTAACCATCAAACACGTAAATCCCTTCATCCCACATCATTCTCAAGTCATCAATCAACGGACTTATATAAACATCTATATCATTTCCTGGTTGTTTTGGTCTTGAAATCATCATTGACAACATAACGTACTTCCGTTTCATACATAACCAATGAGGTAGATTATATATCACAAGTAAAACAGGCCAAGGGCTATGCTTGGTGCTTAAGTGTAACACCCCAAAAAGGCGAACATTACAGTGCCACGGACCCCACCACTTGGCGATAGCCAAAATACAGATTAAATACGCAATACTTGTGATACCGAACCACAATAAGTAGTATTTACTCCGATTAGGAGTTTACAGTAGTATGGCCAACGGCCTTATAATACACAGGATCCAAAATACAAGTATAAACCATATGGGGATGGAATATACCTTAAATAACAATACATTTGTCCACAATTTAAATAAAGCATAAAGATAACATTATACGGTTCGAACAAAACCGGAAAACAAAAGACTTGGGGCTCCCGAACTAGTATCCTTCGAACCCTTCGCCGTCACCATGATCTTCCTATGCCTTGCCTTTACCTCGACCTAAAATACAACAAAAGTATTTCGCCCAACACAGGGTCATATATACATGATAAATAATTTCTCAAGATATTATACAATTCACATATATTAGATTTCAAGGAAAACACCCCGACTAACGAACATACCCCTTGGGCATATGAACAGTTAGTCACAAAACGTCGAACACATCCAAATATATATATATATATATGGAATATGAACGACCAAAATAGTATGGCTCAATATGGACATCATAGTATACCCGATCTGAAAATGTGTCAGTGCACATGACCCCCCCGTATACAGAATCCAGGATATACGTGGGACAATGTACCTAATTAGCCTCATGAACTACATCTCATGTGCACAGTCTAATACGGAAACATCCACGTAAGACTATATATGTGCCTGGCTAAAAATCCTACTGATGAGTCGATTCTTGATCGACTCATTCTATTCTATTTAGTCGTGTTTTTGTTTGCTTTTTAGTATTTTTATTCTCTTTTATGCGTGGTATGTTGTGTTTTTAATTTATAGGTAGCCAAGCGAAGATTGTGGTGAAATATGCGCTTTCATATCTTATATTGGAGTTTATGATGATCAAGAGCTAAAACGGGGCCTAAAATGATAAAAGATTGAAGCAATATTGGTCGTATCTTCTAAATTCCAGAATCATCACTCCGAATTGAGATGTGTTCTCCTTTGATATAAATTACTCATGAAATTAGCTTCGAAGAGGTATATCATATGCTGAATTCCGAGGTGTATTGATACAAGAACGAAGGATCAAGCCGAAATAGACCAAAAACCGGAATCCAAAAAAGAAGAAACAACTCGGGCCGCGTCAGGAAACTCGGCCGTGTCATAGGACACGTCCGGGTCTCGTTCCAGTGAAAATTCCACAATTCCGGAAGAGTACAACACGGCCGTGTCATAGGACACGGCTGTCCCTATCCAAATTTAAACCGCATTTTTAGCGCAGCATTGACACGGCCGTGTCACATGAAACGGCCGGTCCAAGTGGGATGTGCATTTTCATTTTTCATTTTTCAAGATAGTATGACACGGCCGTGTCCCAGACACGGCCGTGTCACTTTTCTGCAAGTCATTTTCTTTGACATTTTTGCACGATTTTGAGCCATTTTCTTGATCCTTTAGCTATATAAAAAGGTGTTGAGACCCTAAGGAGAGGATATGGAGGTCTTGTGTGAGATATTTGGTGGAAAAACACAAGATTTAGGGAGACAAACACCAAAAAGTGAGGAAAAAGAGAGATTGTTTCATCATCTTCATTGTATGTTCTTGGAGTGAAAAATACATTTGTAAGATATTATAATTCCTTGTATCAATTGTTATGAGTTTTTGAAGGAAGATCATCGAACCTTCATCGGGAATTCGATTTCGGCTTTTACAAGGGAAGTTTCTACCATGTTGTGTTTTACAATTTCCATTATTATTGTTGAAATAATCATGAGTAGCTAAACATTTCATATGGGTTTTTAGATTGAGACACACACATGTTATCGATTGTTAGTTCCTATTGATTTTCCGGGCAAAAGTTTGGGATTGTTCCTCCTTGTTTGTTCTTCGTATAAGAACTTTTGATTTAGATCATCAAACCTATTTATTAGTTGTTATTATTGTTCATATCGAGGGTTTTTGTCGGTGTTCGCCATCAAATGACCCGATAGAAGCGATTGTGAATGTTCTAAACCTTTTTCCGCGATCTTTCAGCGAATTACCCCATCAAAGGTATTAGCTAGTCGATTGTTAGTATAGATTCGTCTCCATCAAAGAAGTGTCTCTTATTTTCGTTAAGAACAATCGTGATTTTTAGAAATACCGCCATCAAACGGATTTCTTTTAATCGTGAGCAATCGATAATTCCAAACCTTAATTTTTTGTGTATCGGAACTAATAATTGATTACGTGTGTGTTGGTGATTCTATACTCCCATATCATTCTCATAATTTTAATCTCTCAATTATCCTACCATTAATTTGGTGTTTTTAACGCTTAGTTTATTTTAATTTTATACGTTAGTGATTGTAATCCTATCAAACCAATGATGTATTTTAATTTACTTTACTTTTGTTCATTTGACTATTTGCCGAACATTATCGAACTTTAATCCCATTCCAATTCCTCGAGAGATCTACCTCGGAGTTACTTGCCGCTTCCTACAAAAGCGATCCGTACACTTGCGAGTTTATAATTTGTTCATCAAGTTTTTGGCGACTTTGCCGGGGATTTGGCGTTTAATTTTTAATCTTGTTTCAATAGTAGTTGAATTGTTATTCTTGATCCTTTTTTTTCGTTCTCATTATTTTTGATAAAATTTAAAAATTCGCTCTAACTTCTTTTGTTTATGCTTGTTAGGAGATCGTTGGGTAACCCGATTCTTCCGCCCATAGACGAAGTTCAAAGGACTAGAGCACAAAAAACAATGGCCACATCATCAATGGCAAATGACGAGGTGAATCTGGATCTTGAAGAGCGAATTTTGCTCCAAGAAGAAAACCCTCGTCAACCGAGGGTTGAGAATGTTGCACAGAATATAGATGAAGAAAACATTCGTCAACCAAGGTTTCCGAGATATGAGAATGTTGGTTGCAATCAAGGGATACCCGAAGCTCAACCAGGGAGATACTTCTATCCGATACAACCACCCGTTGGAGTGCAATATGGAGCGAATTATTATCCCGGACCTCAATATGGGATGGAAGCAAACTACAACATGCCGCAACAACCTCCATTCGAACATCTAATGCGGGACTATACAAAGCCCATGGTGAACACCGCCATTTCATGCATCCAATTAGCACCGGCAGCAAGGAACTACCACATAAGCGGATTTCACATTGAGCAATTGCCCTCATTTCACGGATTAGCACTTGAGGATCCGTTATCATTCATCCGAGACTTCTATTTGGCGATTGACAACTTCCCATTAAATGGGTTGAGCGAGGATCAACTAAGAATGAAGTGCTTCCCTTATACACTCAAGGATGGGGCGAAACAATGGTTGATGACTTTGGCGCCGGGCTCACTAAGAACATGGGATGAAGTTTACGACAAATTCATTACCAAGTACTTCTCTCATTCAAAGACTACGCAATTGAGAACTCAAATCTCAACGTTCGGACAACAAGACGGAGAGGCATTTCACGAAGCATGGGACCGATTCAAAATGATCCTCATTCAATGCCCACACCATCACTATCCGCTACAACTAATTAATCAATTCTTCTATGTTGGATTGACTCAATATTGCCAATGAGCGGTAGATAATGCAGCCGGTGGTTCGTTTTGGGGTTTAACGGAGAGACAAGCGTATGATGTGTATGAAATGTTGGGAGCCAATTCTCAACAAAAAAGTGTACATGTTCATAGGGGAGCCGTGCACCAAGTGAGAAGTACGAGATGCAATCTAAAATCGATGAGTTGACAAATGAACTAAGACAACTCAAGACTCAAAATAAATCTTCTAGCTCACGAGTTTTCGAGATTTTCGGAGCACCCGGACATGATGCCAATTCATGCCAACATACTTTTCTGGGAGAACAAACCGAACAAGTTAATTGGGCTATGGGACAAAGCACGGGAAGGCCCGAGTGGGAAGAGAGGAGAAATAATTATGGCGGAAACACAAGAAATGCACCTCTCCCAAACACTTATCATCCTGGGCTAAGAAACCATCCGAATTTCTCATGGAGAAACAACAACCCGATACCATACGACACAAGCGCCCAAGCTCAATACAACGGAGAAAACCGAGCCCAACAACCAACGCAAAGTGAACCACCTCCACAACAAAGGAACTCTCTTGAGGAGAGTATTGCGACATTCATTAAGGAAAGCAATAAAAGGTTCGAATCTTTAGAAGCTTCGGTGAAGAAAATAGAGGTTCAAATTGGGCAACTTGCTACCGAGGCACGTAGACAAGAAAGGGGTAAACTACCAAGTCAACCCGAGGAAGCTCAAGCTATTACCACTCTCCGAAGTGGTAAAGTGATTAATAAAGAAGCTAATCACGAGGCAAATCTTGTCCACACTCCCAATTAACTTGTTCGGTTTGTTCTCCCAGAAAAGTATGTGGGCATGAATTGGCATCATGTCCGGGTGCTCCGAAAATCTCGAAAACTTGTGAGCTAGAAGATTTATTTTGAGTCTTGAGTTGTCTTAGTTCATTTGTCAACTCATCGATTTTAGATTGCATCTCGTACTTCTCACTTGGTGCACGGCTCCCCTATGAACATGTACACTTTTTTGTTGAGAATTTTGTTTTTTCTGACTTCATCCCTGTCTTCAAATCTTGTCCACACTGTTATGAGGGCAAAAATCCAAACTTTCACCAAATAAACTCAGGCGTGCCTAACGATGATGGACATTAAAACTTTCTAATTGTCAGTTTCATGCGGAATCCCGTCGTCTTCCGGAATCCCGTCGTTCTCGTGCTGGGATTTTTCGCTCAGTTTCATCAAAATAGCTTTTCCTTGATTGCACACCAAGTGTTCGGTATAGTGCCTCAACCAAACAAATCCTCTTTATTCTGATCCTTTGACTGTCTTGGTCAAACAATCAAAATATGTGTTTGGTTTAGGGTTCTTGGACTTTCTCAGTCCCTGAAACGGGGTTTCTATGTTTGGGTTTTCATCCATGGAGGCAAGTGTTTGTTCTTCAGGGGGTGTTTGGCCATGTCCATTTAGAGGTTTCCACTGTTGCCCAGATGGTATGGCGGGGTCCAAGGGGTTTCCTCGGTTGGTTGCACATATAAAGCGTCTCCATCTGTCCTCAGACGATCGGAGGGGTGCCTTGAGAGAGGCGCTTTCCACAGATTGTGAATTGTTTGTTTCAGTTGGGGAGGCTTTAAAGGTCTCGGATCAGTGGTTGTACGGGGTGTGTATGCGTTTATATGCGCTGAGTCGGTCATGCCATCATACTAATGGGTTGGTTCGGTTCATGCGGGTTGTGGGTGATGTGGAGGAGTTTATTGTAGGGATCACTAGGCCATATGTTGAGAGGGCAGTGGTACCTTTGGGAGGGATGGTGGCGGATGAGGTTCTCCTTGACCGTGTGTTCTCGCTACCTATAACAACTGTTAAGAGCATCCCTCATTCTTGTCGCATGGCTTTTTCTCATGCTCTAGTTGCTGCTTTGGGTAAGGTGGCGGCTATGCCAACGTCTATTGAGGCATGGGTAAAACTTTTGTTGTTACCACATTGCACGTTGCGTGTTATCAGGCCTTCTAACCGTCAGGAACGCAGGTCGGGTAATAGGAAGTCTTTGCAATGCCTTAGTATTCAAAGGGCGTTGGCAGCTTGGAGTGGGGATGGTTTTAATGATCTTATTCTGTCGCTTTTTGCCCAACCCTTAAGGGTGGTCTCAGGAAAGGATAAGCTGATATCTGGGTCCGATAGCTCATCGGTGTGCGCCAATGTTAAACAATGTTTGAGAAAAGTTGCGGACGGGCATTTCACTGCTGCTGTTAAGGTATTATCTTCTTCAGGGGTTGCACCTTTAGGTACGAATACTTTGACAGCGTTGTTGGCTAAGCATCCTACATTGCCCCCTCCGGTTATGCCTGCTTCTTTGCTATCCGAGCCCCTCTTGTTGTGGACGTTGATAGCGTTCGTGGGTGTATTCAATCCTTCCCGAAAGGGACTTCTTGTGGGCGAGACGGATTGAGAGCCCAACATATTTTAGATGCCTTTTGTGGAGAGGGGTCGCCGATTGCCGCCGAGGTTCTCAAGGCTATCTCCGTGGTGGCTAATTTATTGTTGGTGGGGAGGTGCCCTAAGGTTTTGGCGGAGTTTGTTGCTTCAGCGCCCCTCACGCCGTTGCTCAAACCGGACAATGGGATTAGGCCTATTGCCGTAGGCGCATTTTGGAGGAGGCTTGTCTCGAAGGTGGCTATGAGGGGTGTCAGTAAGGAGATGTCCAAATACCTTTGTGATTTTCAGTTTGGGGTAGGAGTCCCAAGAGGGGCTGAGGCCGTGCTTCATAGCGCGAATAGATTCTTAAATGTGTTTCACTCGGATGGGTCGTTGGCTATGCTTACTGTTGATTTCTATAATGCCTTCAACTTGGTGGATCGAACTACCCTCTACACGAGGTTCGGACTCGATGCCCGTCTATTTCCCTATGGGTGGAATTTTTATATGGTCAGTCGGCGAGGTTATATGTGGGTGATGACCTTATTTGGTCCACCACTGGAGTTCAGCAGGGGGACCCCTTAGGGCCTCTTCTTTTTGCTTTAGTTTTGCACCCATTGGTTCACCGGATCAGGGATTGTTGCAAACTTCTTTTCCATGCTTGGTATTTGGATGATGGTACGATAATCGGTGACACTAAAGAGGTAGCTAAAGCCTTAGATATTATCAGAACTGAGGGGCCCCGCCTGGGCCTTGAACTCAACATTAAGAAAACAGAAGTTTTTTGGCCGTCATGCAATGGGGTGAAGGTGCAGGACGGGTTGTTCCCTCGCGGGATTGGGAGACCGTCGCTGGGTGTTAAACTCCTTGGAGATGCTATTAGCAAGGACGCTGGGTTTATTAGTAGTTTGGCGGCGAACAGGGCATCTCGAGCTGTGGAGCTCATGAGTTATCTCCCAAGTCTACGGGACCCTCAATCCGAGCTCCTGTTGCTCCGCTCATGTATGGGTGTCGCAAAACTATTGTTCGGTCTTAGAACGTGCCAACCTATGTATATGGGGGAAGTTGTTTCTATTTTTGACAATGGCTTTCGGAGGGCGATAGAAGATATTGTGGTTTGCGGTGGTCCTTTCTTTGGGGATTTTCAATGGAGGCTAGCATCACTTCCGACTCGATTTAGTGGTTTGGGTTTATGTTCTGCTGAGGATGTATCTACATATGCTTTTGTGGCCTCGAGGGCTCAATCTTGGAGTTTGCAGGACCACATTCTTCAGGGATGTGTTATTGATGGAGTTGACTCTGATTATGGGTATGCGATGGATCGCTTGCGCATGTCCCTTCCTGATTTCGATCTTAGCGGCTTCTCTAATAAGGACACCGCCCCCCTAAAGCCCAGAATGTTCTGGCGTGTGCCCTATTTAGTGAAATCGTCAAGAGTTTGGGAGGGAAGTTTGATTTATCCCCTCGCCAAAAAGCGGTGTTTGAATGTCTCCGTGCTCCTCATGCTCAAAATTTTTTGACGGTTACCCCCATTGAAGGTCTAGGCCAACATATGTCGGCCCTGGAGTACCGGACTATCCTTAAGTACCGGCATATGATCCCTCTGTTTCCAGCTGATGAGCCTTGCCCAGTCTGCCGCAAGGTTTGTTTGGATTCTTTTGGCGAGCATGCGGTCCATTGCAAGGAGTTACCTGGTTTCAAATATAGGCATGATTTGGTCAGGGATGTTTTATATGATGTTCTTAAGAGAGCACGTATTTCTTCTAAAAAAGAGGCCCTCGTGAACTTTTTGACGGACCCGCTTGAAGGGAGGTCTACTTTACGGCCAGCTGATATTCTTGTGTTTGGGTGGGCTGGGGCGAAACATGCTTGTGTAGATCTTACTGGAGTGTCCAATCTTGTTGGGCTCAGGGACAATGGGTTTATTGTAGGACAAGCTGCGTTGAAAGCTGAATCGAGCAAAGTGGCTAAACACGAGAAAGCTTGCTTGGAGAATCAACACGTGTTCATACCTTTTGCCTTTAATACATTTGGTTTCTTAGCTCCTGAAGCAGCGAAGTTTTTGTCCAGAGTTCAACGGGTGGTGCAAAGTAATTTTTCGGTCCTCAAGAAACAAAACTTCATTTGTAGTAGGATTGGTTTTGCCATTCAAAAGGGGGTTGCGGCGCAACTTGTTGCCCGTTTGCCTGCCATCTTATTGTAATGTGTTATTACATATTCAATAAGAAAGAAGACGAGTCGGGAAATCAAGAAGAGAAAGTAGAGGAAGAAACTTCGACTTCCAAGCTTCACAAATCTGCTCAACCATATAAGCCATCGGTCCCTTTTCTGAGCCGACTTAGAAAAGCAAAGCAAGATGAGCAATTTTCCAAAATCTACGACATGCTTTCGAAGGTTCATGTCAACTTACTTCTCTTGGATGTTGGGAAGAACATTCCCGCTTACACGAAATTTCTCAAAGAGTTGACCTCCAACAAAAGACGATATTTTGGGAACGAGAAAGTGGTGCTCTATGAGGTAGAAGCAAGGGGTCAAAAGAAAGGCGATCCCGGAAGTTTTATGATCGACATCACTATGGGAGATAAGAAAGTTGCTCGTGGGATGCTAGATTTGGGAGCAAGTGTGAATCTCATGCCATACTCGACCTATTTGAGGCTTGGACTCGGGGGAATCAAACCAACAAGAATGACTCTTCAAATGGTGGATAGGTCGGTGAAATACCCCAAGGGAGTCATTGAAGACCTATTAGTGCAAGTGGACAAGTTGGTGATTCCGGCCGATTTTGTTATCTTGGAGATGAGCAATTTTGGAACAAGCGAAAATGAAGGGACAATACTTCTAGGACGTCCATTCATGCGTACAACAAAAACAATCGTCGATGTTGATGAAGGAAAGGTCACCATGACCGTTTTGGGCGAAACTGTGGAAATCGACGTGTTCGGTTCATCTCCTATCCCTTCTCATATTTATGTTGCCCATGATGTGAATTTTATTGATTGCGTTGATTCTTTGGTTAATGATACATATTTGCATGATGATGTAGGGGACACGTTGCATGATGCTCTAACCGTTGAGCACAATATGGGGCTGAATAATTTAGAAATTTAAGAATATGTTGCATTGTTAGATAATTCCGAAACCATTGATGAAGTTGACGATCTTAAGATACCCTTGGAATTAAATTTTGAGGAGCCCGTTGAAATCACCTCACCCCAACTTGAATTGAAAGAAATTCCGGCACATCTTAAATATGTTTTCTTAGGCAAAAGTGATGCTTGCCCTATAATTGTCTCTTCCGAATTAACTCCCTTGCATGAAACAAATTATTAGAAGTTCTGACTAAACTAAAGGAAGCAATTGGGTGGAGTATTTGCGATATCAAGGGGATAAGTCCTGTTAGGTTCATGCATAAAATAATTCTTGAGGATAATGTTAAACCTGTTAGGCAACCTCAAAGGCGTTTGAATCCAAACATGCAAGATGTAGTAAAAAAGGAAGTTTTGAAATTGCTAGATGTCGGAGTCATCTACCCGATATCCGACAGTAAGTGGGTGAGTACTGTGCATGTAGTGCCTAAGAAATCTGGAATAATGGTGGTTCGTAATGATAAAAATGAATTGGTGCCCACGAGAACAGTGACCGGTTGGAGAATGTGCATTGATTATCGGAAAATAAATGCCGTAACAAAAAAGGATCATTTTCCCCTTCCTTTCATTGATCAAATGTTGGAACGTTTAGCTGGGCATGATTATTACTATTTTGTAGATGGTCTTTCAGGTTTCTATCAGATTCCCATTGCTCCGGAGGTTCAAGAGAAGACCACTTTCACTTGCCCTTTTGGCACTTTTGCCTTTAGGAGGATGCCGTTTGGTCTTTGCAATGCACCTGCTACTTTTCAAAGGTGCATGCTTTCCATATTCTCCGACTTGTTAGAAAAATCTATCGAGGTATTCATGGATGAGTTTTCTGTGTTTGTAACCACTTTTGATGATTGTTTACATAATTTGACTATTTTGCTCGAACGATGTATTGAGTGTAATCTTACACTTAGTTGGGAAAAGAGTCATTTTATGGTAAAACAAGGTCTTGTTTTGGGTCATGTGGTTTCCAATAAGGGAATGGAGGTTGATAAGGCTAAAGTTGATTTAATTGTTAAATTACCTCCGCCTTTTTGTGTCAAAGAGGTTCGAAGCTTTTTAGGGCATGCGGGGTTTTATAGGCGTTTCATTAAAGATTTTTCGAAAATTGCCCGCCCTTTAAATAACCTTTTGTGTAAGGATGCCAAATTTGATTTTACCGAGGAATGTTTGGTCTGTTTTAATGCTTTGAAAGAAAAGTTAACTTCCACACCTATTGTTGCTCCCGATTGGTCTTTACCATTCGAAATTATGTGCGACGCGTCCGACTTTGCTATTGGTGCCGTTTTGGGACAAAGAGTGAATAATTTTTTCCACGTAATTTACTATACTAGCAAAACGCTCGATGAAGCTCAGGCGAATTACACCACCACCGAAAAAGAATTTTTAGCCGTTGTGTTTTCTTTAGACAAATTTCAATCCTACTTGCTTGGTTCAAAAGTAATTGTGCATACGGATCACGCCGCATAGAAATATTTGTTAAAAATATCCGATGCAAAGCCAAGATTAATTCGGTGGGTTCTTCTGCTGCAAGAATTTGATTTGGAGTTTAAGGATAAACAGGGTTCGGAAAATGTAGTTGCCGACCATCTATCTAGATTAACCGAGGGAGATAATTTTAATCTCGATAACTCTTTGGCGATTGTTGAAACTTTCCCTGACGAGCAATTATTCGATGTGACTAAGACACCTTGGTATGTTGATATTGTTTATTACATTGTTAGTGGTGTTTTGCAGCCCGACTTGACCTTTCAAGGGAAGAAGAGGTTTGTTTCCATGTGCAGGCGTTACTTTTGGGACGAGCCCTACTTATTCAGGTTGGGGCCCAATCAGATATTCCGACATTGCATCCTGGAGGAAGAGCACGAGAGCATCTTGTCATTTTGCCATGACTTGCACTGTGGGGGACATTTTAGCGCGAAGAAAATGGCACACAAGGTCCTTCAATCGGGATTCTACTGGCCAACATTATTTAAGGATGCCTATTCCTATTGCAAGAGTTGCGATCGTTGTCAACGAACGGGGAACATAAGCAAAAGGAATGAGATGCCGTTGACAAACAATCTTGTTGTGGAACTTTTCGATGTTTGGGAAGTTGATTTTATGGGTCCTTTTCCACTTTCCCTTGGCTTTGAATATATCTTAATTGCTGTGGACTACGTTTCTAAGTGGGTGGAAGCAATTCCAACTTGAACTAACGATGCTAACGTGGTTTGCAATTTTTTAGGGATGTGATTTTCTGCAGGTTCGGGACGCATAGAGGTGTAATTAGCGATAGAGGCATGCATTTTTGCAATAGACAACTTGCAGGCTTGCTTAAGAAGTATAATGTAACGCATAAGATCGCAACGGCTTACCATCCACAAACTTAGGGCAAGTCAAGTGAGCAATAGACAAATAAAGGCAATACTTGAAAAGATGGTGAAACCGACAAGGAAGGATTGGGCCTTAAAGTTGAACGACGCTTTATGGGCATATCGCACAGCCTACAAAACACCGATTGGAATGAGCCCGTATCGCCTCATATTTGGGAAAGCATGCCACCTACCCGTTGAATTAGAACACAAGGAGTATTGGGCAATCAAAGCGCTAAATTTAGATCAAGAAAAAGCGGGGGAGGAACAACTTTTACATTTAAATGAGCTAGATCAGATGCAATATGAGGCATACGAAAATGCTAAGCTCTACAAATAACGGACGAAATGGTATCATGACAAGCGTATCATTCGCAAATCTCTCGAACCTGGGATATATGTTTTGTTACATAACTCTCGTTTTAAGCTCATGCCGGGAAAATTGGTGTCGCGATGGGGCGGACCATTCAAAGTCGTTCAAGTATGGCCACACGGAGCAGTAGAACTCCTTGATCTATGGAAGAACGAGCATTTTAAGGTAAACGGGCATAGAGTGAAGCCGTATTTCGGACGAAGCGAAGAAATCAATGCGTTTGAGTGCATAGAAGTGCACGATGTCGAAGCTTGAGCAAGATGGGAAGAAGTTGAGCTAATGACTATAAAAAAACGCTACTTGGGAGGCAACCCAACGGTTTAGTTAGATTTTTCACCTTTTGTTTTTCGAATTTATTTTCCTTATTTATTTTTACTCGATTCGAAACTGACCGGTTCAACTGTAGGTATTAAAAATGTAGGGAAACGAGTGAGTTATCAGAAACTAACAATCTGGGCAGGTTGGACACGGGCCGTGTCACAGGACACGGGCCGCGTCACAGGACACGGGCCGCGTCACAGGACACGGTCGAGTTGCAATACAGTAAACAATTCAATTTCTAGCGAAGTATGACACGGCCGTGTCACAGGACACGGTCGAGTCTCAATACAGAGGGAATTTAATTTTCTGGGCCAATATGACACGGTCGTGTCACATGACACGGCCGGGTCTCAAGATAACGAGTTTTCATTTTCTGGAGGGGTACGACACGGCCGGGTTGGTGAGACAGAACGTTTTTTTTTTTTGGCCAGTGCGACACGGTCGTGTCATGGGACACGGGCCGTGTCGGTTGGGGCTATATAAGGGGTACACGGCCGAGTCCCCTATTTTCATCTTCCCCAGCTTTTTTTTCTCCCACTCCGAACCCTAGCACCAATCTTATCAATTTTTCTCTTCATTTTCAAAGGAATTTTGTGCAAAGTCAAGGGAGATACAAGAATCATTTATATAATCATTATTTTTCAACCAATTTCATTCTTTAAGGGGTCAAATCTGACGAATCAGGACTGGTTTTTAATTTTTTTTCCTCTCTTCAATATCTCCGAAATCAAGGTATGTTTGTCATGTTTTTGATGATTCTTCTTGGTTATGAACATGCTATGATAATTAGAATCACTAGTCCTTGATTATCTAGGGTTCATAAATTAAATTGAAGGTGATAAATTGGGGATTTTTGATAATTCTTAATGCTTGATGATTAAAATTACTCAATTGGAAATTCTTGTGGTTAAGGGATGTTTTCCATGATGAAGATGATGATTTCTGGAGGATTAAAATGATAAATTTTACTTGGGAGATGTTTTGATCAATAATGGTTATATTGGGGGTTTTCCATTGTTTGTTATAAGTTTGGGGGAGGAATACGTTATTAAGTCCTTGGATAAATGATAAATTGAAATTTTTTGCAGAAAATGGCTCGAGGACGTGGACGAGGAAACTCTCAGCGGGGAAGGGGTAGGAACGCCGGAGAACAATAGCAACCGGCACAAATGGCGACCCAAAGGGCTATCGAAACTCCCGATTCTTACAGAATTGATCCCTGAAACACGAAATGCTAGGTGGGAGATGCTGGGCCAGAAAAAGATGCTCCCTACGCGATGGCCCGATGATGAATGTATGACCGCGATGGGCATAAGAGAAGACGTCATGAAATTCTTAGAAAGAGTGAATTGGGCCTGGATGATGACGCAACATTGGCCAACTTATAGGTGTCTCACTATGGAGTTTCTTAGCACTCTTACTGTCAGAAGAGATCCGGTGACTCGTGAACCAACCGAATTAATATTCCGGCTCAACAATAATGAAGAGAGACTAACCATCGTCCAGCTGGAAGACATTTATCATGCGAGACACAACGGATATTACCCAATAAACCGGTTCGCATGTGAAACCTATTGGAGAGCTATGGTGGAATACCCGGGGAGTGAGGCACGGTATTACGTTGCAAAATCGGCTAAAGGATCGAATATTCGCTATCCAATACTCCGATATCTACACAAGGTGATTGCGAATACTATTTATGGCCGAAAGGAAACCGGGCCTATTTCACTGCGAGAATTATACATCCTGACCCACATGCTCGATAACTCAATTCCAACCACCGGGGCTATGATAGCCGAACATTTTGAGGATGCTGCGATGAAGCCGAAAGGGGAGATATGGATAGGGGGTTTGATTACCCATATCACACTTCACTATGATATTTCCTTAGCTCAGAGGACTCCCCTACCAGGAAACAAGCTACTCTCTATATCTGTGATGAAAGTTATGAATATCCTAGATTACGACTCGTGCACAGTCTTCCTCCAGACCGGCAACGACCACTTCCTTCTCCGGAATACGCCTTTGACGACGATAAATAATATTCGGGACATGGGAAATCTGCAAATGGCTACGGAAGCGCACCGACGAACACGGATGGCAGCTGGATTGGCTCCCTCGGGTCACAGCCCTCTCGACCGAAATGTTCGACCTCGGTGCATTATGGATGAAGAAAGAGACGAGAGGATGGAAGAGGAAGAGGCTTATGAAAGAGGCCCGGATGAAGAGGAAGAAGAGGAGGACGAAGAAGAAGAAGAAAGCCCCAGAGATCGGCCTGAGACGTCAAGGCAGGCCGAAGTTAGACATGCCCCCTCGCATCCAACATTAAGGGAGGAGTTTGTAGCCTCCCGAGAGGAGACTAGACAGAGGCTAGAGGAGGCTAGACAGGAGCGAAACGATATGTTGTCTCTTTTGAGACAAATGCACGAGTGGCATGTCCAATAAGGCCACTTCCCTCTGCCCCACCACTTATACCTGTCGTAAGTATTTCTTGACCAATGAAATTCTTTTATTTAATTATTATACCCTCCGTTCGTATATTCTTTAGTTCAAGTTTGGGGGTTGGTCAAGAAATAATTCGTTACTTTTGTTTTATTTATTTTGGATATTATTCCTTGTTTGTTTATTTTTGCTTGTTTTTGTCGGTAGACTTCTCTTTGGTGTGCTTTTATAAACATTTGGTGTGTTTTGAGCATATTTCAAATTTGATAAAAACTTTGAAGTATGAACTCTTTTATTGGAATGCCTCGGGATTTATTTCGTTGTTTCGATATACAAATCGAGAATAATTTGAAGAGGAAAAATTATTGATAATCGAAACGGGTGTGAAATTGAATAAGTAGTTTAAATATCTTGGAGGTATGAACAAACATACTTGTGAGCTTTTGAGCATTCATGCATTTTCAAAGATGAAAGTTTCATTGTCGAGTGTTTCATTCGCGATTTAAGACTCTAGAACTTGCCTTGGTATCTTGTTCAAAACTACTAGTGTGTGTGTGCAATTGAGTGAAAATGATTTTATGTGCCTTTGATCTTAACCCTTCGATTTTGGCCAACCTGACATTTGATTATTCCTTAAATAAACCCAATTGAGCTCATTGTCTATTTCATTGTCAAACCACATATCGAACTTTCTATTGCTATAATCCTTTGATCTATAATTGAGCGATTATAAATTATTTTTGACGAGGATACAAAGATTGTGGTGACATTGGGTGATATACATATTGTTGGGAGTGTTGAAATGGTGAAAATAATTAGTCCTCTATTTTTGGGAACTTAGTAACCAGGTGTATTCATGTGACCCATGTTTACATTCGCGTAAAACGGTTACCTTAGATATGAGTATGCTTGGAAGTAGTTGTGTATGTTTTGATCCTAGTAACTGGGTGTATTCATGTTACCCATCGTTTACATTCGCGTAAAACAGATCCTAAAACAACCCAAGCCAAAAAAAAATCGAAGCAATAAGGGGGGTTTAAGGCTGCGTTTCTCACTTTCAATAGTGTTTGTTGCAAGTGGTACATAATTAAGGGGTTGAAAGAAGAAACTTCAAAAATATTGAGCTTCTAAAGCGATTATGGTGATTTAGTTCTAAAATTGCTCAAGTCAAGTCACTTTAGCCATATTTATCCCACCCCGACCCAAGCCTACATTACAAGCCGAGTAAAGCCCTTTTTGATTCACAAAATTTTGCATGCACAAAACAGTGGTAGAGATGAAGACGATTGGCAAGCCTATGGGGTTCCTTATTTCATTGAATGAGTTCCGAGCGTATACTTATCCATATCACTTTGAGAGTGAGTGAATACACTTGACCGGTGAGGTTTATATTTTCCAAGTATTGACTATGATGTTAAGGAAGCATCCCAGAGATTTGAAAACTTTGTAGAACTCAACTTATTTTACTTGTGCGTATTGATGAAATTTTCGAAGAGGTCCTTTGAGGTATTTTGACAGTTGAGTTCCCCTTTGAGAGTGGTTATTTTAAAGTGCATTGCTCGGGACGATCAAAGTTCAAGTTTGGGGGGATTTGATGAGTCGATTCTTGATCGACTCATTCTATTCTATTTGGTCGTGTTTTTGTTTGCTTTTTAGTATTTTTGTTCTCTTTTATGCGTGGTATGTTGTGTTTTTAATTTATAGGTAGCCAAGCGAATATTGTGGTGAAATAAGCACTTTCATAGCTAATATTGGAGTTTATGACGATCAAGAGCTAAAATGGGGCCTAAAACGATAAAAGATTGAAGCAATATCGGCCGTATCTTCTAAATTCCAGAATCATCACTCCGAATTGAGATGTGTTCTCCTTTGATATAAATTCCTCATGAAATTAGCTTTGAAACGGTATATCATATGCTGAATTCTGAGGTGTATTGATACAAGAACGAAGGATCAAGCCGGAGAAGACCAAAAACCGGAATCAAAAGAGAAGAAACAACTCGGGCCGCGTCAGGGAACTCGGCCGTGTCATAGGACACGGCCGGGTCTCGTTCCAGTGAAAATTCCACAATTCCGAAAGAGTACAACACGGCCATGTCATAGGACACGGCGGAGTCCCTATCCTGCCTAAACTGCATTTCTAGCGCAGTATGACACGGCCGTGTCACATGACACGGCCGGTCCTAGGGATGTGCATTTTCATTTTTCAGTATAGTACGACACGGCCGTGTCCCAGACACGGCCGTGTCACTTTCCGGTGCAAGTCATTTTCTTTGACATTTTTGCACGATTTTGAGCCCTTTTCTTGATCCTTTAGCTATATAAAAGGTGTTGAGACCCTAAGGAGAGGATATGGAGATCTTGTGTGAGATATTTGGTGGAAAAACACAAGATTTAGGGAGACAAACACCAAAAAGTGAGGAAAAAGAGAGATTGTTTCATCATCTTCATTGTATGTTCTTGGAGTGAAAAATACATTTGTGAGGTATTATAATTCCTTGTATCAATTGTTATGAGTTTTTGAAGGAAGATCATCAAACCTTCATCGGGAATTCGATTTCGGCTTTTACAAGGAAAGTTTCTACCATGTTGTGTTTTACAATTTCCATTACTATTGTTGAAATAATCATGAGTAGCTAAACATTTCATATGGGTTTTTAGATTGAGCCACACACATGTTATCGATTGTTAGTTCCTATTCATTTTCTGGGCAAAAGTTTGGGATTGTTCCTCCTTGTTTGTTCTTCGTATAAGAACTTTTGATTTAGATCATCAAACCTATTTCTTAGTTGTTATTATTATTCAAATCGAGGGTTTTTGTCGGTGTTCGCCATCAAACGACCCGATAGAAGCAATTGGAATGTTCTAAACCTTTTCCGCGATCTTTTAGCGAATTACCCCATCAAAGGTATTAGCTAGTCGATTGTTAGTAGAGATTCGTCCCCATCAAAGGAGTGTCTCTTATTCTCGTTAAGAACAATCGTGATTTTTAGAATTACCGCCATCAAACGGATTTCTTTTAATCGTGAGCAATCGATAATTCCAAACCTTAATTCTTTGTGTATCGGAACTAATAATTGATTACATGTGTGTCGATGATTCTAAACTCCCATATCATTCTCATAATTTTAATCTCTCAATTATCGTACCATTAATTTGGTGTTTTTAATGCTTAGTTTATTTTAATTTTATGCGTTAGTGATTGTAATCCTATCAAACCAATGATGTATTTTAATTTACTTTACTTTTGTTCATTCGACTATTTGCCGAACATTATCGAACTTTAAACTTTTTCCAATTCCTCGAGAGATCGCCCTCGGAGTTACTTGCCGCTTCCTACAAAAGCGATTCGTACACTTACGAGTTTATAATTTGTTCATCACTCACACAATAACCAATCGGAACGCAGATATGATTCCGAATATGTCACGATACAACATGACAACGAATTCAATAAATCACATATCCAATTAAGGATCAAGAAACTCACTGTATGAGAATAAGGATCGATGATATCAATGGTTCAAAAGTGACGAACTTTGTGAATGCGATCCCACAATGAAAACGGAAATCATCAAGAATAATATAAAATCATGGATCACAAATCCATAAGTGTCTCATATACATGAAACGCATAATCATCACAAGAATCCAAACATCATTATAACCAAGCAAGATAACTTGCCTCAATACAGAGACAAAAATAATCCTTCCTTGTCGAACGAACGAACGATCCTCGACTTAATATCAGTTACCAACAATCAACCTTGTAAGGGATACAATCCATTCAATAACACATTCTCATAACTATTGATATCTTGTTAAACGAATCTATATCCTAAATTCAATTCGCTTAGTTCAACTATCTTTGTATCATAATTCCATTTCAAGGATTCATACTAGCTTCAATTTATTCTGATTATCGGTTATCATTCAAGGTGTTCTCGATTATTCGTATGGTTCAAACGGATGAGAATTTATCAAGAACAATCATAAAGGAGAACTTTGCTAAAATTGATATGCCGGTTGAATTTCTTAAGAACAACATCAATGTTTTGAAAGAAATAATTCAAAACAACTACGTTCCATAAAACGTTGATCAAAATGAAGGTTACTCAATGCTTATCATCGTTCGAATGAATCACGAATTTGTAAAATTATTTCTATGTTAATCGATTATGAGTTCACCTAGTTAGGTTAACGATATAATCGAGTTATTCATCATAAGTTCATCACGAAATCATCATTAAGGTGAATCAAACATCTCTAAAACTTTCTTGATATAATTTCAAGGTTCAACCAAATCTAATGAAGAACCTAAGTTCATCTAGTTTAGAATCTTCCTAAACATGATGGTTCGATTCAATATAATGATAACAATTCTACAAATCAACCTATCTACAATGAAACTAAGGATCATTATTGTCCTAGTGATGTTAATAGTCCAGCAAGAAGAGTGTGTTTCTACTAAACATGATTACTACCATTTAAAACATCAAGAACACATCATGCCAAACCCTTAATCAACATATTCATCATTAAGTTGTTAAAAGCTTAACTACAAACATATTTTACTTGATTAATTCAATAATTAGGTGAAGTATACCTTATCACTAACATTATAACTACGAAATTATAGAGTGAAATCGTATAACATACCTTCAGAAATGAAGAACAATACACCAAGACCACGAGAATACACTCTAAGCTTCAAGAATGACTCTAAACTTCCAATCAACAAGCTCCAAATCAAGATGCAAAGCTCAAACACAAGTTGGAAGTAGGTAGAATTGGTCTAGGGAGGCAGGGGGATGATTATAGGGGAGAAAAATTAGAGTTTGGATGTGCAAAATGAAAGACACAAGTTGTATTTTTATAACTGCACAGTTCGTTACGTATGTTATACACAAGAGGATAACGTATGTTAGCATTTTTACGTGTGCTACACCAAAAGTGTTACATACGTAAGATAGTTCCAGAGGCTACTGACTGAAAACACGAACAACATTACATACGTTATGGCTTGGAGCATTACGTACGTAATGTAGGTCAACTAGGCTGCTACAAAAAGGTCAGATATTCGAATCACGCCCGACCACACACGCCGAAAGTTGAGATCGGATAAGATTGCAGGCATTACATACGTAAACAGCACTTTCTTACGTACGTAAAACCAACAAGATAGTGTACGTTATGCTAGAGGGTTAGCTTACGTTAAACACAGAATTACTAGCCCAAAAATGCACTTATCTATACAATGTCGAGAAATCAATCATAGTGCGAATGATAGTTATATTTAAGTCTATTATGATATATTCCAACACTAATAAACACTAAACAAATGCAACAAGACAACAACAGTATTGAATTATTCGAATAATACAACAGTAGGTAAGAATTTCCGTCGGATATTACATTAAGTTACCGAACGGATTCATTCCATATGTGGAAAGTCCAAGCCTAAGGTTTCTTGCGTCACTCCCGAAATCTGGAAATAAATGATCTATTTTCTTCCATTGTGTAGCATCAGCTGGATGACGAATTAGCTCGTCGCATTTTCTCTCATTTGCATGCCATGTGAGATTCTT
This sequence comes from Orobanche coerulescens, assembly GCA_033398695.1. Taxonomy (NCBI): domain Eukaryota; kingdom Viridiplantae; phylum Streptophyta; class Magnoliopsida; order Lamiales; family Orobanchaceae; genus Orobanche; species Orobanche coerulescens. The sequence goes on along the minus strand of CM065808.1, from coordinate 53,294,174 downwards.
TGCATCATATCTATTAGCAAACAATCGCTTGAACCTTGGAACAATCGGAAGATACCATAACATCTTCGCAGGAGGTCCTTGTTGTGTGTTCTCTCCATCATTCTTCACTTTGTATCGTGATACCCCACACCTAGGACACTTATGCAATTCTTCAAACTCTTTATGCAATCATTGGGACAAGCGTGTATTTTTTTATATTCCATACCCATCGGACACAAAACCTTCTTCATCTCATAGGTACGCTTAGGCAATGTATTGCCTTTTGGTAGCATCTCATTCATCAACTGGAGCAATTCGGTGAAACTTTTGTCATTCCACCTATTTATTGCCTTCAAATTAACCAGCTTCAACACGGCAGATAGTCGTGTGAAATTTTTACACCCCAGATACAATGGAATCTCCAAATCACTTTTCAACGCATCATAAACATGAGCTCTTTGAAATGATTCTTGTCCGACATCATGATTCATTTATTCAAATTGATCACCATCTATATCTACATGAGTGTTTCCAGTTGGAACATCTACTATTTCACCATGCCATATCCACACCGTATAGTTGGTGTTTATCCCCTCACAAACAAGATGTTCACGAATTGTGTCAGCCTCATGTCGTCTCCCATCCAAACACTTCACACAAGAACAAAAGTATCTTTCATCGGGTTCCGAGCGATGTTGTCGAGCAAATTTAAGAAATTGCTCAATTCCATTGTCATACTCCGCACTCGTACGACTTGCATTCATCCAACTTCGATCCATTTCTTCTTTTCTGTTACACATACTATGAAATTCAATTTGCTATTGTTTTGTATAAGGGAAAGAATTTTATTTCTATATGATTACTAACTTTTTGAAAATTGTTTTGACAGAGAATGACAAAGGTATGGTTGTCCTATAACAGTTGTATGGTCATCCTACGTCAACTTATGGCTTTGTCAAGATTGCTAACTCTATCTGCAAGAACTGTTGGGAGAAGATCCTTAAGACAAAAGTTAACATCTATCCCAAAGGGAGAAGATCCTTAAGAAGTTAACTACATCTATCCCAAAATAATTCATGTTTCACAAAATAGTGTTGTCAAAAGCAACACACAATTAAACACACACTGAGCTAAATCGATTAAATTATGCAACAAACAAGAAGAAAATAACATGTAAAACTACATTACACACTCACATACACATAGTGCACACGCGCATACATATTTTGTCCGTTATGTGTGTTTGAATACTACATTTGTGATTATTGAGGTTTTAACATTGTTCTCCAAAACAATCCAGGTATAATTAAAAGTCCACACACAAACAATACACATAAACACACAACACACACTGCCACACACACAATACACACACACATAAACAATGTACACACCGCCACACACAAACAATACACACACAACATAATACAGCCTCACACACAACACAACACACACACACACACACACACACACACACACACACACACACACACACTACACATACACACTGCCACACCTATACACGCACATATACACACACAACACACACGCACATATTAAACACTCACAGCACATAACAATCCTTAAAAGACTAGATAAAATTACCAAATAGAAACAAAGAAGAGAGTTGGGAATAGTTACTTGATTTCAACGTAGAGGACCGCGGTCGATTGCGAAACGGCGGGAGGTTGCGAGGGTCGCGGAGGTCGCCGGAGGTCCCGGGTCGATTGCGAAGCATCGGGGGAGTCAGAAGCGTCAGGAAGAAAGAAACGAACGAAAGAAAGAAGACCGGGAGTAATTAAATAGAACATTAACAGCGGTTATAGAAAATTGCTGTTAAAGGTAAAAAAAAATGTTTAACAGTGGTTATGCCGACAACCGCTGTTAGCAGAGGAAAAACAACTCCGGTTTTTGGGAAACAGCTATTAATTTTCCAAATTTAACAGCGGTTTTAGGCAACCGCCGTTAATTGTCCGAATTTAACAGCGGTTTCTATATTAACTGTTGTTAATTTTTCATAATCTTTACGATATGTGCCACCACATAAATTTAACAGCAATTTTGGCATAAATGCTGTTAAATATCTACTGTTAAATGGGTCTTTTGTAGTAGTGCTTCGACCGGGACAAGTTGAAACGCCATTGGATCTTCCTCGGATATTAATCCGGTTTATATGGATGCCCTATCCAATACCAATTGTTGGAGCAATATTATCGGTATCGCCATTTTGGAATTAGAGTTATGAAACTCTTTGCGCTTTGCGAAAGCAATTTAAAGTGAAGAAAGATAAACGACACAAGATTTATAGAGGTTCGGACAAACATGCCTACGTCCTCTCTCCTTATCATTTTCTATAAGATGAAAATCAATCTCTGCACATCTCTTCTATCGGTCGAGGGATTACCGTTACAATCTCCTCTTCTATCGGTCCGAGATAAACCATTCACACACTTGTCTATTTGTCGGTTCAAGTTAAACCGTTTTCCTTTTCTATCGGACAAGGAATCAACCTATCTAGATTTCTATGGGTACTAGACAAACCTCACGTGGATATAGATTGTGATTCTAATAGTGCCGGATCCTTGATCCTAATAACACAGAATCCAATATTATCTTTTCTTTTTCCTCTCGTGTATGTTTTAGTGTATAATGTAATACCCGGTTGTAATTCAGTAATTATCATTCAGTATTTATCATTCAGTCATTATCACTCAGTAATTTCACTCATTATTGATCATTTGTCACTCATATTCAGTCATGGTATTCATCATTCGAGTAATTGTATCGTGTATCAATCGTCATTCATCACTAATCGATTGGAGTTTCGTGCGCGTTTATCATCATTGTCATTTTCGTTGCGAGCTGTGCGTGAGGAGTAGCGCACGCTACATACTCCTTTTAGCGTACGCTAATTGGGTATAGGTAGCGCACGCTACAAATCAGCTATAGCGCACGCTAAGGTTGCCACAGGCTGCATCCCGAAGGTACTTGACTGCAGTGAGATTATTTGTAGCGCACGCTACGAGTGGTAAGTAGCGCGCTAACGGTTGTAGTAGCGCACGCTATATGTGTGGATTAGCTCGCGCTAGGGACGGATCGGGTTGAGTCCGGTGGCTCTTTGGATCGCATCGATTAATTCATAGCGCACGCTATGTATTGTTGTTAGCGTACGCAACCGATATATTAGCGCACGCTAAACAATGGTTGTAGCGCACGCTATCGGGGTCAGATCAGAGGTCAGACAGTTTTCTGGACTCCAGTGCTGGGCATCAATATTTCGTTAGCGCACGCTAATATTGGGTCTTAGCGCACGCTAGTAATATGGCCGTAGCGCACGCTACAAGAAGGTACGTAGCGCGCGCTACCGTGTTCGAACAGTGGGTACTGGACTACCCAAATTACTCGTTAGCGCACGCTACGCATAAGGGCTAGCGCACGCTAACCTGGACTGACTATAAATTGGACAGTTTAGTCAGAGTTCGTCATTTATTCATCTCATTTCATTCCTTCGGTAATTTTGGGCGATTTCGAGCGATTCGGAGAGGATTCTTCGAGGTGTATTCATCAATCATCATCTTCAAGCTCATCTTTCGGGTTAATCATCATTTCATCATCTTCATCACATCGAATCAAAGGTATTAATCTCTTGGATCTAGAATTTCGGATTTTTGGGTTTTTCCTTCCGATTTCTTCGTGTAAGCTTGGATTATCATTGGAATATGTTAGATATGGATTATCTACCTTGGATAAGTATATTCTTACGGATTTAATGGTTATTTTCGGAATTATTTCAAGAACCCTTGGGGTTGACTTCGGTTATTTTTGGGATTTCCGATTATCGTTATTATAAACTTGAATTGTGGATTTCCATGAGATTATTGATGTCATTGATAATGTGGTGCTGGTTTGAATCAATCATTTTGGAGTTGGTTCGATAATTTGGGTTTGGTTTTAACCAACGGGTATCTCAACGTTTTCGTTAGAGTACATCTACGTGTTCGGATATTGTTGTATCGACTTTTGGGTCGGTTATGATCGTATTTGATTCGTGTGTTGATCGGTTGTTGGTAATTGTTGTTGTTCAAGGTTGTTCGAGCGACCGACTTTTCATTTAGGACGTTGTTCGTGGAAGGACATTGTCATCGGTATTGTGTAAGTTAATTCTTACTCGGTTAAAAGGATATTCATTCCTTTTGACGTTGTTCATTCATAATCGTAACTCATTCATCATTGTATTAACCGTATCAAAACTTGTCATTGTCAATTAATCACTTCAGTCATAAGGAACGACGGTTCCAATCATTTCATTAAGCTGTCATTCATTCCACCATCATTTAATCTTGGTGAGTCATTATTCATTTTCGTTGTCACTTTTGTCATATTGTGGCATTCCGGGTCATACTGGCGTGCCGGTTGGTATGTGTAGGATTTTCATGTCGGGCACATTATAGTCGTGTGTTGGTTGGTGGCCTCACATTGACCGTGCACACGAGTTGATAGCCGTGAGATCGATTAGGTACAAGACCACACGTGTATTCGGTCGATGCTCGTTGGTGGCTTGTGCACGGACACATTTCCATCCCGGACGTAGTGTGGCGCCATTCCTTTGAGCCGTCTTGATAGTCGATTCATATAGCATGTTTGATTGCGTATGTTTCGGCAGGATAATTCATAATTTCGGATATATCATGATTGTGTATTTTCAACCCTTGAGGATTGTTGTTACGTATGGCCCGGCCGTTGGGATCTTGTTTTCGTGTCATGGCAAGGCTAAGGCACGGGAGAGCACGGTGACGGCGAGGAGTCAGTGATACTAGTAGGGGCCCCGATCTATTCAGTCACTTATGTTTTCTTCATTTATTCCGCTGCAGACATTCCGTTTGAATATTCATTTCACTCAGTGTTGTATATTTTATCTCCATATAAAATATACTTGTATTCAGTATCATCCTAGGTATGTTGTATGAAACTCCTCATCGGAGTAATTAATTGTGTAATGTGGTTCGGTACTACATTTACCTGTGTAATTCATTCATTTTCATTCGCCTGGTGGGTCCCAGTCGGGGGTCCACGACACTGTAATATCCGCCTAGTTTGGGGTGTTACAGAGTTGGTATCGGAGAGTGGTTTTGAATACTACCCTCCAAGTCATGTCTCATTTGAAATCATCGTCATCAGACTAGTATCATTGGACTTTCGCGTCACGTGTGACCTGTGCAAATGCCGAGCCAATCAGACCAAGAACTGTAAGATTTCTGATGCCATGGTATAATTTCTGGCAATAATCATTCATTCATAATTCATCAGTTAACAATCCTCATTCATCAATTTCAATTGTGATCAAGTCGATAATGTTAACTCATTAATCACCCAATTCATTTCATTACTCAGTTGTTGATATTGAAGATCATATCATCAATCTTGTTAAATTGTTCAAGATAATCATTTCAATAATTTCATCAGATAATCATGTCACCTCAGTTAATCATTCATGTAATCGCTGTATTTGAGCGCGTATGCTCATTTTCATCATTTCATAATATAATCATAATGTGATACTCATACGAGATATATAATCATCATATGACTTTCCACTTGATATGGAAAGGGCGGGCAGAGGGCGTGGAGGGCGAGGCCGTGGAGCGGGCCGAATCCAGGAACTCGTGTGAATAAGCGCGAGCGAGGAATAATGCTAATTCATCGAGCGGCAACGCTGCCACGCATTCACACGACGCGATCATTCACTATCGGGAGTCGTGCACAGGCACGGGTAGTCGGAGGGTGTCCGGGTTGACCCACTCGCATTTATGCGGGGCATGATGGCCCAAATGACCCGGATGGCTCGGTTGATGGAGAGGATGCATAACTCCGTCAATCAAAATCAGCGGGCTCCTCGCCGCCACCTCGGAGGCAAGAGAGGGGTGTAAGCAATATCATTAGCGATATCTCTCGCCGACCACCTACCTTTGAGGGCTCATCCGCCGGCGGATATTGTTCATTGGCTTGAGCATTTTGAGAAATTATTTGCTATGGTGGATTGCCAGAAGGGCATAAAGTTTCGATTGCGGCTTACTATCTCGGTAAGAGCGCTCATTCATGGTGGTTATCGTTGAAGCCCACGACGGATCATGTACTTGGGATCGATTCAAGACTCTCATGATGGAGAGGTACTATCCGGCCCCACTCGGGAGGCCAAGTTGTCGGAATTACTCACTCCCGACCTTTCGGAGGATGATGATGTTCTCGCCATCGCCGAAAAATTTCGGGAACTTCTTCCGTTCGCCTCATCTATCATTCACTCGAAGTGGACAAGATCAAGTATTTGACAAAGAGGTGAAACCTCGTATGCGGCTACGATTGCTTAATCATAATTGTGCCACTGCGGCGAGTTCATTGAGAAAGCTCTCACTTACGAGCTTACGGCTAAGGAAATTGCTAAGCAACAACCCTCATCCGCTAGCAAGAAGTCCAAGAACCGTGTCGGTCGGCGAGTCGTGCCACTTTCAAGAAACCACGTGCGGGCTCTACTTTTACGAGCGACCTCCACGGTGTCTAAACCGCGGAATCTCGATCGCGAGCGGCAGTTCGGCCATCACATTTCAGCTGTGAGAACAGGTCATTTCAGCACCAAATGTCAGCGATGCATCACGTGCCACAATGGGATTGCCGGGCATAGGGCCCGTTTTGCCGTAGGGACTCTAAACCCACTCCGGCGTCATCTCAAGCCCCGGTGTCATTCGGTGCGAGAATCGAGGCCACTCGGTCGGCGTCGTTCAAGGCAGCAGAGCTAAAGGCGGAGCAGAGCTATCAGACAGGAGCGTCGGTTCGGGGCAGCAAGCCCCGAATTTATGAGATGAAGAAGACCGACGATCCGGAGGCCCGGATGATCTCAGGTACACTCGATATTCTATCTCAACCTGTGTGTACCCTTTTTGATACTGGTGCATCGCATTCATTCATTTCCGAGTCATGTTTGAGTAGACTACGTCTGGGTAGTGCTACTAGTTGTGAGCCTTATGTCATTGGCCTACCTGATGGTAGACGAATTGTCGGAATTCGTGAGATTCAGAATTGTCCGATTCAGCTTCATGGTCGTGTATGGCCAGCGGACCTAATCGTAGTGGATTTTCCGAGGGACGACGTCATCTTGGGTATTGATTGGATGGATCGTCATGATGCCATCATTAGTGTCCGAAAGCGTTTGGTCACTATCATTTCAGACGATGGAGTCGAATGTGTGTTTCAGGGAGGTAATCCTACATTACGTAAAGTCATTAATTTGATGAAAGCGGTAAGATTACTCAATCGGGGATGTGTCGGTTATTGGTGCTATATGACCAAAACCGAAATCATCGATAATGTTGACGGACATTCGGTAGTGAAGGAATATGCCGATGTTTTCCGACGAGTTACGGTTTGCCTCCACGAGAGGGATGTGGAATTCACGATTGAGTTGGAGCACAGTGCGTCCCCGATATCGAAGGCACCGTCTGGATGGCCCCACCGAAATGCGGAATTAAAGAACCAACTTGAAGAATTGTTCGAGAAGGGTTATATTCGGCCAAGTGCGTCCGTGGGAGCACCGGTGTTATTTGTCAAGAAGAAGGATGGTTCGTTCCGCTTATGTATTGATTAGGAATTGAACCGGGTGACGATCAAGAACAAGTATCCCTTACCCCGTATTGATGATCTCTTAGATCAACTTCAGGGAGCTTCAGTATTTTCCAAGATCGACTTAAGGTCTGGATATCATCAGTTGCGGATCCGAGAGTCGGACATCGCGAGGACGGCGTTTCGAACACGCTATGGTCATTATGAGTTTGTGGTTATGCCGTTCGGATTGACTAATGCACCTGCGGTATTCATGGAGTTAATGAATCGAGTTTTCATCGACATTTTGGATCAGTTTGTTGTTGTCTTCATCGATGACATTTTGATTTATTCTCGCGACCGGGAGGAACACGAGTTTCACCTTCATCAAGTGCTCGACGTGTTGAGACGAGAACAACTTTATGGGAAGTTCTCCAAATGTGAGTTCTGGATGTCCGAAGTGACTTTTCTCGGACATGTAATTTCATCAGACGGAGTTCGTGTCGACCCTCAGAAGACGGAGGCTATTCGAGATTGGCTACCTCCGAAGAACGTTAAGGAAATCCAAAGTTTCCTCGGATTAGCGGGTTATTATCGGCGATTTGTAGAGGGATTTTCTAGAATCGCTCAACCCTTAACGAACCTTTTGCGGAAGGATAAAAAATACACGTGGTCCGACGCGTGTCAACGGAGTTTTGAGGAACTCAAGAGACGGTTAATGTCAGCACCTGTACTCTCCTTGCCGCAGGGGACGGAAGGATTTGTGGTTTATAGTGATGCATCCGGACAGGGTCTCGGATGTGTACTCATGCAGAACGGGAAGGTTTATGCCTATGCTTCACGACAATTGAGACCTTACGAGGTTAATTATCCGACCCACGACCTGGAGCTAGCAGCCGTGGTGTTCGCTTTGAAAAGTAGTCGTCAATATCTATATGGCTTTACCTGTCAGATATTCACCTATCATAAGACAATAAAGTATATATTTACTCGAAGGAGTTAAATATGCGTCGAGAGGCAGTGGTTGGAATTAATCAAAGATTATGATATCGAGATCCTCTACCACCGGGCAAGGCGAACGTTGTCGCCACGCCTTGAGTCGTAAGTCCGTTCGGGAGCATATGCTTGCCGTTTAACGATTCGAAGGAGCTTGGCAGGAATTCCTTAGAACCGAGATTGAGGTCAGCTTGGCGAGTTCGGGCGGCTTTGTATGTTAGAGATTTCATCGTCACTCGAGGAGAAATCCGAGAGAATCGGGGTTCGGACCATCATTGTTGCGCATCCGAGAGGATGTGGCTCAGGGAAAGCCTGGATTTGTGGTCCACGAGGATGGACTTTTGAGGTTTAAGAATCGGTTGTGCGTCTGCGAATGACGATTTGAAAAACTTCGATTTTGTGAGCTCATGCTACCCCTTATTGTTCATCCGGTCTAGTAAGATGTACAAGGACTTGAGACAAAATTCGGTGGAGTTATATGAGCGAGAAGTCGCGAGAATTTGTTTCGAGATGCTTAACACATCAACAAGTTAAGATTGAACATCGGCGGCCGTGGGTATCTTTGAAACCTCTTCCTATTCCCGAGTGGAAGTGGGAAGACATTTCTATGGATTTCATCACGAGTTTGCCGACGAGTCGTCGTGGCATGAACACGATCTGGGTGATCGTGGACCGCTTAACCAAATCAGCTCATTTCCTTGAGATCAAGGATACGTGGGGTCCCGAGAGACTTGCCCAGTTGTTCATTAAAGAGATAGTCAGACTTCACGGTACTCCTAAAAGTATCGTTTCCGATCGTGACGGACGGTTTGTGTCGCATTTTTGGAAATTAGTTCATCGTGATATGGGAACTCAGCTTAACCTCAGTACCGCTTTTCATCCTCAGTCCGACGGACAATCAGAGAGGACCATTCAGACATTAGAGGACATGTTGAGGGCATGCGTCCTCGATTGGAAAGACGATTGGGAAGCCCAACTACCATTGATCGAGTTCACGTATAATAATAGTTGGCATGCTTCGATCAAGATGGCACCTTACGAGGCCTTGTATGGTCGTCGTTGTCGATCTCTGTTGTGTTGGGATGACTTATCAGAATCAATCGGCACCGAGTCCGATATGCTTATAGCCGCCCGTGAGAAGGTAGCTTTGATCAGAAGTCGTTTGTTGACCACTCAGAGTCGACAGAAATCATATGCAGATAACCGTCGTCGACCATTAGAGTTCGAGGCTGGTGACCATGTGTTGGTCAAGGTATCCCCGAGTCGTGGTATCTTCCGTTTTGGGAAGAGGGGAAAGTTGAGTCCGAGATTCATTGGACCGTTTGAGATTTTGGATCGAGTGGGCGAGTTAGCTTATCGATTGGCTTTACCTCCGGCGTTGAGCCGAATTCATAATGTGTTTCATGTCTCTCAGTTGCGGAAGTATGTTGCCGACTCGAGTCACATACTTCAGTTCGATGAAATCGAGATTGTCGATGATCATTCATATGAGGAACGTCCTATACGAGTTTTAGAGCGGCGAATCAAGCAGTTGAGGAATAAGACGATTCCTTTGGTTAAAATTCAGTGGTCTAGACACGGAGTCGAAGAGGCTACTTGGGAAACCGAGGATAGTATGCGGGAGAGTTATCCCGAATTGTTTGACCCTTAGTTTCGGGGACGAAACTCTTTTAAGGGGGGGTGTATGTAATACCCGGTTGTAATTCAAGAATTACCATTCGGTATTTATCATTCATCATTATCACTCATTAATTTCACTCATTATTGATCATTTGTCACTCATATTCATCATGGTATTCATCATTCGAGTAATTGTATCGTGTATCAATCGTCATTCATCACTAATCGATTGGAGTTTCGTGCCGCGTTTATCATCATTGTCATTTTCGTTGCGGTGTGCGTGAGGAGTAGCGCACGCTACATACTCCTTTTAGCGTATGCTAATTGGGTATAGGTAGCGCACGCTACCACTCGGCTTTAGCGCACGCTAAGGTTGCCACAGGCTGCGATCCGGAAGATCTTGAGTGCGGTGAGATATTTGTAGCGCACGCTACGAGTGGTAAGTAGCGCGCGCTAACGGGTTGTAGTAGCGCACGCTATATGTGTGGAGTAGCGCGCTAGGGACGGATCGAGTTGAGTCCGGTGGCTCTTTGGATACCTTTGATTAATTCATAGCGCACGCTATGTATTGTTGTTAGCGTCATAATCGATATATTAGCGCACGCTAAACAATGGTTGTAGCGCACGCTATCGGGTCGAATCGGAGGTCGACAGTTTTACGGACTCGATCTTTGGGCATCAATATTTCGTTAGCGCACGCTAATATTGGGTCTTAAGCGCACGCTAGTAATATGGCCGTAGCGCACGCGCTCTGAAGGTACGTAGCGCGCTACCGTGTTCGGACGGTGGGTGCTGGACTACCCAAATTACTCGTTAGCGCACGCTACGCATAAGGCTAGCGCACGCTAACACAGGTGACTATAAATTGGGCAGTTTAGTCAGAGTTCGTCATTTATTCATCTCATTTCATTCCTTCGGTAATTTTGCGCGATTTCGAGCGATTCGGAGAGGATTCTTCGAGGTGTATTCATCAATCATCATCTTCAAGCTCATCTTTCGGGTTAATCATCATTTCATCATCTTCATCACATCGAATCAAAGGTATTAATCTCTTGGATCTAGAATTTCGGATTTTTGGGTTTTTCCTTCCGATTTCTTCGTGTAAGCTTGGATTATCATTGGAATATGTTAGATATAGATTATCTACCTTGGATAAGTATATTCTTACAGATTTAATGGTTATTTTCGGAATTATTTCAAGAACCCTTGGGGTTGACTTCGGTTATTTTGGGGATTTCCGATTGTCGTTATTATATACTTGAATTGTGGATTTCCATGAGATTATTGATGTCATTGATAATGTTGTGCTGGTTTGAATCAATCATTTTGGAGTTGGTTCGATAATTTGGGTTTGGTTTTAACCAACGGGTATCTCAACGTTTTCGTTAGAGTACATCTACGAGTTCGGATATTGTTGTATCGACGTTTGGGTCGGTTATGATCGTATTTGATTCGTGTATTGATCGGTTGTTGGTAATTGTTGTTGTTCAAGGTTGTTCGAGCGACCGACTTTTCATTTAGGACGTTGTTCGTGGAAGGACATTGTCATCGGTATTGTGTAAGTTAATTCTTACTCGGTTAAAAGGATATTCATTCCTTTTGACGTTGTTCATTCATAATCGTAACTCATTCATCATTGTATTAACCGTATCAAAACTTGTCATTGTCAATTAATCACTTGATCATAAGGAGCAGCGGTTTCAATCATTTCATTAAGTGTCATTCATTCCACCATCATTTAATCTTGGTGAGTCATTATTCATTTTCGTTGTCACTTTTGTCATATTGTGGCATTAGGGTCATCTTGGCGTGCGGTTGGTATGTGTAGGATTTTCATGTCGGGCACATTATAGTCGTGTGTTGGTTGGTGGCCTCACATTGGGTGTGCACACGAGTTGATAGCTTCGTGAGGCGATTAGGTACAAGACCACACGTGTATTCGGTCGATGCTCGTTGGTGGCTTGTGCACGGACACATTCCATCCCGGACGTAGTGTGGCGCCATTCCTTTGAGCCGTCTTGATAGTCGATTCATATAGCCTGTTTGAATGCGTATGTTTCGACAGGATAATTCATAATTTCGTATATATCATGATTGTGTATTTTCAACCCTTGAGGATTGTTGTTCGTATGGCGGCCCGTTGGGGATCTTGTTTTGTGTCATGGCAAGGCTAAGGCACGGGAGAGCACGGTGACGGCGAGGAGTCAGTGATACTAGTAGGGGGCCCTACTATTCGATCACTTATGTTTTCTTCATTTATTCCGCTGCAGACATTCCGTTTGAATATTCATTTCACTCAGTGTTGTATATTTTATCTCCATATAAAATATACTTGTATTCAGTATCATCCTAGGTATGTTGTATGAAACTCCTCATCGGAGTAATTAATTGTGTAATGTGGTTCGGTACTACATTTACCTGTGTAATTCATTCATTTTCATTCGCCTGGTGGGTCCCAGTCGGGGGTCCACGGCACTGTAATATCCGCCTAGTTTCGGGTGTTACATATAATAGTTGTAACACCCCCGATATATTCAGAAATATTACAGCGCCGTAAATCCTTTACATAAGGATTTACAAGGCTGAAGAATTGAACAGACATTAACAGGTACAAATGAGTGGAAGTAACGGAATTAAGATACAACAGTTCTGACCAAATACTGAAAATACAAATGTTCAACAAAAACTTATTAATACATCACCAAATTCAAATTCATCATAAACGACTACGTACTCGAGTACTTATTGAAATAACCGACAAACAACAGTCAAATACACCTGGCCGGAACATCACTCTGCACCCTCGTCGTCATGCAGCTCCAGTGGTTGTTTTCCCGCTCTCCTGGATCCTGAACATAAACAAAATGTTCAACCCCGAAGGGGTTAGCACAACAATGCTAGTACAAGTACCACAACATATTATTCATATCTCACGAAGAATAATAACGTAAACGACAAAAATACCAACGAGTCTTCTCCTACGAGAATCTCATAAATGACATACACAACTAATAATCACAACATGATATCACAACATACACATGGTAATTCCGACGATCCAGCGTTCACTGCCTAGAACCCATGATGATCCCGTCAGACCAACCCGTGGTGGAAAAACCCGTCCGATGATCCAGCGCATGCTAGGATAGATCCCCCGATGATCCCGTCGGACCAACACGAGGTGGACATACAACAATGACATACATGCACGACAATATGTATAACATAAATACATAAAACAAATAAGGTACTTGCCTCGATTTGAAGACAGAACAATACGTCCACGAAAACGAAACACTCGAAGGTCGCCCCTCTCGATCAATCACGTAGCAAATTTCAAACCTTAAATAAGAGAAATAACATGGAATTCATCTTAGGTCGAACGAACATCTAACCATCCAAATTACGGTTGAATGTCCATAAAACGAAAACTGTCTGACTTACATAACGTATGTTACACGTCCTCTGTAACGTACGTTAGACTTACTCGTTAGCGTACGTAAACTATGAAGTCTAGCGTACGCTAACCATATACTGACAGTTCCTCTCTGATCAGTTGACTTGATTCACCTGATAGTGTAACGTACGTTACGTACCAAACGTAGCGTACGTTAACAACATAATATAACGTACGTTAGTTGCCAATCTTAACGTACGTTAATCATGCATGTCAGTTTCTCACTGGGCAGATGACTGTCTCGATTAGTGACGGAGTATTACGAAATCCTTAGTGAGTAACTTAATATACCTTCAAATATATATCATACTCATGAATGATCTTCGGATTAATACCTTCAATTTCAAGGATACGAATATCATCGTATTACTATTCTCAATCTTGATTGTAATACTTATGCAAGATTCGGCTGGTCTATTGTTGATGTATTTGATCTAATATCGTTATTAAATCCAGGCTTATACTGAAGGTGAACTACTTATTCCATCTTTGTCACCACGAGGTTCAACTACGGTGTTCTAAACCATAATAATTCGATCATCACAGTTTAAACATGATACTAGGTCGCATACATCGTCAGAGTGATCTACTAGTGTGATCATATCGTCTATAACAACATAACTTCAAGGTTGGAAGTAGTATAACATACCTTAAGAGGAAGAAAATACTGAGACTATAATTAAAATCCGACTCCGGTTGCTTCAACGCCGACTCGTGATGATTTCCACTCTGAAGTCCAATATAAGTAGTCTTGAATGATCAAGTAGTATCTTACAATCTCAATGATTCAATAACAAGTGATCTAAAGGTGTTAAAAGGGGCTGGAAATCTTCTGGGGACGAAATATGGTGAAGCTTAGAGGCAAAAGAACGAGATGAAATGAAATGGGGTGCTGCTCCTTTTATAACTTCCTGAGTGTTACGTACGTTAGGACTACTTCATAACGTACGTTACCGTCTAAAATAGTTCACTATCTTGTTTCTGAACTTCATTACGTACGCTACACTTATCATGTTAAGTACGTAACCCATATAATTTGCATACGCTACATAATGTCCATAACGTACGTTAAAGTCCGTTGACTCGAAAAGTGTACAGGTTCATGCCGTGCGAATCTGGTCGGTATCTTGGTCGAGCCCACCACCATTTACCCCATGTGCTAGCCGGCCTATCCAATAATTGACTGCATTACGTACGCTACGCTTCATTCGTAACGTACGTTATCATTAACAGGCAACGTACGTTAAGCTACATTCTTAACGTACGTTATCACGTACATGCATAGAGGAAATTTACATGTTGTCACACTCATGTACAAAGATACAAATACGATAATTATCATACTTCAATTATCAATATCATCATTCCAAAATAATACAGGGTTCAATATACAGATGAAATACTTCCATAAAAATCCGGATATTACATACTCTCCTACTAAAAAGGAGTTTCGTCCCGAAACACAAGACGAAAATAATTCTGGATATCTGGATTTCATACTATTTTCCGTTTCCCATGTGGATTCTTCCACTCCATGACGTGACCACTGAACTTTGACCAAAACGATGGGTTTGTTCCTCAACTGTTTAACTCGACTTTCGAGTATCTTGACCGGTCTTTCTTCAAACGTCCCATTCTGAGCGACTTCGATCTCCCCGAAATCAATGACATGACTAGGGTCCGGTATATATTTCCGTAACTGGGATACGTGGAATACGTTATGAACATGGCTCAACGACCGCGGTAATGCTAATCTGTATGCCAACTCTCCAACTCTCTCAAGGATCTCAAATGGTCCGATATATCTCGGACTTAGCTTTCCTTTCCTTCCAAAACGAAAGATTCCCCGAGTAGGAGAAACCTTTAAAAGTACGTGGTCTCCCGTACTGAACTCCAAAGGGCGACGGCGTACATCTGCATAAGATTTCTGGCGACTCTGGGCTGTCAACAATCTATCACGAATTAAAGCTATCTTCTCTTGAGTCTGCACGATCAACTCTGGTTCTGTTCCGATCAAATCTGATGAATCGTCCCAGCATAGGGGCGATCTGCATCTTCTCCCGTATAATGCCTCAAATGGTGCCATCTTAATGGAAGCATGCCAACTATTGTTGTAGGTAAATTCAATCAACGGTAGATGAACTTCCCAATCAGTTGACCAATCTAAGGCACAAGCCCTCAGCATATCTTCCACCGTTTGAATAGTCCTCTCGGATTGTCCATCAGTCTGTGGGTGATAAGCTGTGCTGAAGTTCAATTCGGTTCGCAAGGCCTTATGAACTGCTTTCCAAAAGTGAGACACAAAACGGCCGTCTCGATCAGAAATAATGGTCTTTGGCGTACCATGCAACCGAACTATCTCCGAAATAAATACTCGTGCCAACTTCTCTGGTCCCCACGTGTCCTTAATGCCTAGAAAATGAGATGATTTGGTTAAACGATCAACTATCACCCAAATCATGTTCATTCCAGTCTTGGTTCTCGGCATACTAGTGAGAAAGTCCATCGATATGTCCTCCCACTTCCACTCAGGAATTGGGAGCGGCTTCAACATTCCGGTAGGCCGTTGATGCTCGATCTTAACCTGCTAACACGTCAAGCATTTCGAAACATAGTCCACTACATCTTTCTTCATGTTGCCCCACCAGAAAATCCGCTTCAAGTCCTTATACATTTTACTGGTGCCCGGGTGGATAGAATAGGGCGAACTGTGAGCTTCCTTCATAATCGTCTGTTTCAGAACATCGACATTGGGAATTCAGAGTCAGTTCTGAAATCTCAAAACTCCATCATCATGAATTACGAATCCGGGGGCCTTCCCCTTGATCACTTCATCACGTAACCGAATCATCAGAGGATCATCCACCTGTCTAGATTTGATTTCTTCGGTTAACGATGAAGTTATTTACATCACGCATAGTTGTCCTTGGACTCTTTGTAACCACACTTCAATTCCTTCTCGAATCATCTCTCGTTGAAGGCTAAGTTGGGAGGTCAGAGTCTCCAGCATCTGAATAGAAACAGGCTTGCGGCTGAGTGCATCGGCCACTACGTTCGCTTTGCCTGGATGATACAAAATCTCCAAGTCATAATCCTTAATCAGTTCTAATCATCTTCTTTGCCGCATGTTCAACTCTTTCTGACTGAAGATGTATTTGAGACTCTTGTGATCCGTAAAGATCTGGCAGTGAGTCCCGTACAGATAATGCCTCCAGATCTTTAAAGCAAAAACTACTGCTGCTAGCTCCAAATCATGTGTTGGGTAATTCACTTCATAAGGTTTCAGCTGTCGCGACGCATAACCGATCACCTTGTCATTCTGCATTAATACGCATCCGAGTCCCTGGTTCGAAGCATCACTATAAACTATGAATCCTTCAGTCCCCTGTGGGAGTGTTAAAATCGGTGCCGTCGTCAATCTCTTCTTCAATTCATCAAAGCTAGTCTGACATAATTTGTTCCACTCAAACTTTTGAGTTTTCTGCAGTAGTCGAGTAAGTGGGCGGGAAATTTTGGAAAACCCTTCCACGAACCGACGATAATACCTAGCAAGTCCTAAGAAACTTCGGACTTCTTTCACATTCTTTGGAGGCTTCCAATCCAAAACCGCTTCAATCTTCTGAGGATCTACTCGGACTCCTTCAGCTTATACCACATGACCGAGGAACATTACTTCCTTTAGCCAGAATTCACACTTAGAGAGTTTGGCGTACAGTTGCTCGCTTCTCAAAAGTTCTAATACAATCCGCAAATGTTGTGCATGCTCTTCTGGGTTCTTAGAATACACTAGAATGTCATCAATGAACACGACCACAAATTTATCCAAATATTCGATGAACACTCGGTTCATCAACTGCATGAATACAGTAGGTGCATTAGTGAGACCAAACGACATCACTACAAACTCATAGTGTCCGTAGCGAGTTACGAGCGATTTGAACATCGATTCCTTAATCCTCGGTGATGATACCACGATCTCGATCGATTTTAGAAAATCATTGCCCCTTGCAAGTGGTCAAACAGATCATCAATCCGTGGCAACGGAGACTTGTTCTTAATCATCATCTTGTTCAGCTCTCGATAGTCAATACACAAATGCGATCCATCCTTCTTTCGGACAAAAGAATGCGCTCCCGTGGTGAAACGCTTGGTGAATATAGCCTTTGTCCAAGAACTCCTCCGATTGCTTCTTGATTCGTACATCTCGGTCGGTGCCATACGATACGGCGCCTTAGAAATTGGTGTAGCTCCGGGTTCCAACTCAATGGTAAATTCTACATCCCTTCGTGGAGGTAGTCCAGGTAACTCGTCAGGAAATACATCTGGAAATTCGTTCACAACAGGAATGGATAAAAGTTCCACAATTTCGTCTTCTTTCTTCATTGCATAGCACTAGTATCCGGTACAGCCCTGTTTCAACAATTTGACAGCTTTCATCGCCTTGATCAATTTTCCTGAGCTTCCTGGTTTCCATCCCTCAAACAGAATTTCAGAACCATTGTCAGCGATCAACGAGATATTCCTCCTTCGGTAGTTTACAATTGCTCCATATCGATTAAGCCAATCGTCTCCGAGTATCAGGTCGTCTCCTTGCATTTCTATTACAATCAAATTTGAGAGACACTCTCTGCCTCCAAATGATACAGGGAAATTTTTGGTTTCTAAGTTCCCGACAATCCTCTCTCCACTCGGTAAACCAACAACATAAGGTTCACAAGTATGAAAACCAGAAATACTCAAACGATTTACACAAGATAAAGATATAAAAGAATGCGTAGCTCATGTATCGAATAAAACGCTAACTGGCTGGGAAAGGATCTGGGCCGATTACGATGCGGCAATGACATCACGATCGTCTGTTTTCCTCATCTGCATGCAGGCGTGGGGAATAGATCCGGCACTCGATGTACCCTTTCGGTCCCACTGTCCTCTACCTCCCCACGGCCAAAATTCGAGGCATCAGACACTCTGCGTGTGCATTGGATCTTGGCTTCCTTCAGAACAGTGTGGTGTACGGGCTCTAAAAGACTTTGCAGCCTATTCACAGAACACTGCATGATGTCCCTCTCGTCCACAATCAAAACAAGTCACGGAAGGTAGGGGGCAATTCCGTCGATAGTGCCCCGTCTGGGCGCAGTTAAAGCATTTCCTGATAACATCAGTCATAGTTGATGTCACTCCGAAGTTCTTTCCGCTCCTAACTGGGTGCGGAGGTTTCTTGAAAGAGTGAAAGGATGACTGGGCCTTGCGGGGCCCGCTGTTCTTGTGCTTTGTAAAAGTACCAGAGACTTTCTGCTTCTTGGATTCTGAAAATTTCTCCATAGCTGCTTCCTTTATCTCATATGCCAACGCCTTATCCTGGTATTGACGGAGTGTGGTACATTCAAAACCGGACATGTACCTCTGAATTTCTGGTTTCATCCTCATATCGAAATGGATCATCATTTCTGCATCTGTTCTGACCAGATGTCGAACAAATGCCAGCTGTTGGTTAAACGTCTTAATTGCCTGAGATACTGGAACATGTGAAGGCTGAGCGGAGAAAAACTCCGGAACCTTGGCTTCCCTCACAGGACGAGGGCAGTACTGAGCTTCCATCATCAATTTAAACTTTGTCCAATCAGCATCATGGTCTACAGGCCGGATGGCTTCCCACCATTCGAACGCTTCCCCTATCAGAAAATATTAAGCGATAGAGGCTCTCCGGTCGTCTGGGCAGTTAATTCCGGCAAAGATTTTATCCAGTTCCTTCAACCAATGGTCCCAGGTGGGAGTCTCAGAAATACCGTTGAATTTGGGTGGTTGCATCTTTGCCACCTCTTGCAACCACCGGTCACCTCGATTTCCCATGTATGAGATTCCTTACTGTCTCTCTCCCTGCTGTAGTCCCACCGCCACTTTCATTCGGTCCACGACCTGGGCGAATTGAGTCTCTGGTTCACCACCTGACGAAGGATTTCTGGTACAGCAGGTTCCGGTTCGTTATTGATAGATCTCTATGGCTCGCCTGAGCTATGACTGGCCTGATTAGAAGGCGACGCTTCCCTTTCAGCATTCCTTCGTCCGCGTCCGCGACCGCGACCACATCCACGTCCGCCTCTCAACATACTGTAAGCATAAATACTCAATATACAGGAAATAATATCGTTCGAATGCTCAAGTACAAGGAAATATAATATGCAAAGGACGAGATAGAGTTTAGGAACTTACAACCACCGCCCGCACGAAGACGTAGGAAGTACAGTGATGTTATTCGCGGTCGGTTACTTCAAAAGACATAAATGACCCCTATTTTAACCCAACGGCCAAGATATCCATAATCTTAGCTCTGATACCATATTCTGTAACACCCCCGATATATTCAGGAATATTACAGTGTCGTAAATCCTTTACATAAGGATTTACAAGTGAAAGAATTGAGCAGACATTAACGGTACAAATGAGTGGAAGTAACTAATTAAGATACAACGATTCGACCAAATCGAAAATACAAATGTTCAACAAAAACTTATTAATACATCACCAAATTCAAATTTATCATAAACGACTACGTACTCGAGTACTTATTGAAATAACCGACAAACAACAGTCAAATACACCCGGCCGGAACATCACTCTGCACCCTCATCGTCATGCAGCTCCAGTGGTTGTTTTCCCGCTCTCCTGGATCCTGAACATAAACAAAATGTTCACCCCCGAAGGGGTTAGCACAACAATGCTAGTACAAGTACCACAACATATTATTCATATCTCACGAAGAATAATAACATAAACGACAAAAATACCAACGAGTCTTCTCCTACGAGAAACTCATAAATGACATACACAACTAATAATCACAGCATGATATCACAACATACACATGGTAATTCCGACGATCCAGCATTCACTGCCTAGAACCCATGATGATCCCGTCAGACCAACCCGTGGAGGAAAAACCCGTCCGATGATCCAGCGCATGCTAGCAAAGATTCCCCGATGATCCCGTCGGACCAACACGAGGTGGACATACAACAATGACATACATGCACGACAATATGTATAACATCAATACATAAAACAAATAAGGTACTTGCCTCGATTTGAAGACAGAACAATACTTCCACGAAAACGAAACACTCGAAGGTCGCCCCTCTCGATTAATCACGTAGCAAAGTTCGAGCCTTAAATAAGAGAAATAACATGGAATTCATCTTAGCTCGAACGAACATCTAACCATTCAAATTATGGTTGAAAGTCCATAAAACGAAAATTGTCTGACTTACATAACATACGTTACACGTCCTATGTAACGTATGTTAGACTTACTCGTTAGCGTACGTAAACTATGAAGTCTAGCGTACGCTAACCATATACTGACAGTTCCTCTCTGATCAGTCGACTTGATTCGCCTGATAGTGTAACGTAAGTTACGTACCAAACGTAGCGTATGTTAACAACATAATATAACGTACGTTAGTTGCCAATCTTGACGTACGTTAATCATGCATGTCAGTTTCTCACTAGGCAGATGACTGTCTCGATTAGTGATGGAGTATTACGAAATCCTTAGTGAGTAACTTAATATACCTTCAAATATATATCATACTCATGAATGATCTTCGGATTAATACCTTCAATTTCAAGGATACGAATATCATCGTAATACTATTCTCAATCTTGATTGTAATACTTATGCAAGATTCGGCTGGTCTATTGTTGATGTATTTGATCTAATATTGTTATTAAATCCAGGCTTATACTGAAGGTGAACTACTTATTCCATCTTTGTCACCACAAGGTTCAACTACGGTGTTCTAAACCATAATAATTCGATCATCACAGTTTAAACATGATACTAGGTCGCATACATCGTCAGAGTGATCTACTAGTGTGATCATATCGTCTATAACAACATAACTTCAAGGTTGGAAGTAGTATAACATACCTTAAGAGGAAGAAAATACTGAGACTATAATTAAAATCCGACTACGGTTGCTTCAACGCCGACTCGTGATGATTTCCACTCTGAAGTTCAATATAAGTAGTCTTCAATGATCAAGTAGTATCTTACAATCTCAATGATTCAATAACAAGTGATCTAAAGGTGTTAAAAGGGGCTGGAAATCTTCTGGGGACGAAATATGGTGAAGCTTAGAGGCAAAAGAACGAGATGAAATGAAATGGGGTGCTGCTCCTTTTATAACTTCCTGAGTGTTACGTACGTTAGGACTACTTCATAACGTACGTTACCGTCCAAAATAGTTCACTGTCTTGTTTCTGAACTTCATTACGTACGCTACACTTATCATGTTACGTACGTAACCCATATAATTTGCGTACGCTACATAATGTCCATAACGTACGTTAAAGTCCGTTGACTCAAAAAGTTTCCAGGTTCATGCCGTGCGAATCTGGTGGGTATCTTGGTCGATCCCACCACCATTTACCCCATGTGCTAGCCGGCCTATCCAATAATTGACTGCATTACGTACGCTACGCTTCTTTCGTAGCGTACGTTATCATTAACAGGTAACGTACGTTAAGCTACATTCTTAACGTACGTTATCACATACATGCATAGAGGAAATTTACATGTTGTCACACTCATGTACAATGATACAAATACGATAATTATCATACTTCAATTATCAATATCATCATTCCAAAATAATACAGGGTTCAATATACAGATGAAATACTTCCATAAAAATCCGGATATTACAATAGTCGAACAGTTATCAATATAAGCTCAAATACAACAGTAAGAATGTTTACAATGATATCACAAGTATAGATGATTTGCTCAAGGTTGTTTTGTTGTTTGATACCAAATGGTTTGGTATTTATTGGCAATTTCCTCCAACTAGCCGTTAGCTCTGCACTTTTCATTACGTACGTTAACTACTCTCCGTTACATACGTACGATATTTACGTATGTTAGCATCATTTTGTTATGTACGTTAAGTCCAACACAGATCAGTCCAGTAGCTTCGTTTCTTCCATTACGTACATTATCATTTCCTCTTTATGTACGTTAACTTAGTCTTCATATTCGTTGCATGCTGACATATGCCATGACGTCATCTTCAACGGCTCCTTGTTTGAATTCATATTCAAACTCATCATTACGTAAGTTATGTTACCACTATTACGTACATAAGCTTTGATCTTTACGTATGTTATGGTACTTGCATCGTGTACGTTATTCATGTTCTGTCCAGCTTTTTGCGTCTTCGACTTCTTCATTATTTTTTTTTTGCTTCCTTGTTGTTTTCCTTGTTTAACAACTAATCATCAAAACTCGATAATGAATATTTGGAATAAAATATTCCAACAATCTATTCCTTCACATTGAGCATATATTCCTAACAACAGCTCCACCTTCATCACACTTGTTCTTGTAAACCCATTTGGTGCCAATGACCTTCTTGTGATTTGGTCTATATGTTAGTTCCCAAATATTGTTTCTTTCCATTTGGTTTAGTTCTTATTGCATTGCAATCACCCATGTGTAGTCATATATGGTTTGATCTGTTGTTTTGGGCTCCATTTGAGACATGAAGCAAGAAAACATTGCCATTCCTGCTGGTTATGTGGATTTCCTGGCCTTCACTCCATCAATTAAGTTTCCAATAATATGTTGGATGGGGTGATCTTTTAGCCATTTTGGAATTTCATCTTCATTTTCAGTCTTTGGAGGTTGGTCTTCAAGGTTTGTTCCCCCTGTTGAGTTGCTTGGATGAACTGGTTCTGACTGTGCATCAGCTTGGTTTTGGTGGTCTGCAGCTACATTAGGTTCAGCTATGGTTTTGTCAGCTGCAGTTAGATTAGGTCCGGTTGGATCAGTTGTGGTTGGATCAGCTGTGATTGGATCAGCTCTGGTTGGATCAGCTATGGTTAGAGATCCTGTGTTATATGTAGTGGAGTCTTCATCAGCTGTGTCCATCATTCCTGTGTCATTGATAATGACTTCTTCCAGGGAGGTGGTTTTAAGTTTTTTCTCAATTAACTCCACCTGTTTTCTGTACTCAACTGTAGATTCATCGAAGACAACATGAGTTGTTTCTTACACAACTAATGTTCTTCTGCAAAATACTCTATATGCCTTGCTTATTTGTGAATATCCGACAAATAGACAATCATCAGTTTTAGCATCAAAGGCATTCAGTTGGGTTTTACCATTATTGTGGATGAAACACTTACAACCAAAAACATGAAAATACGCAACATTTGGTATTTTGCCATTCCAAACCTAATAGGGAGTTTTGCCATGTCTCCGTATACTCCTATTCTGAGTATGGCATGATGTGTTGATAGCTTCAGCCCAGAACCTCTTTGGTAGGTCAGTCTCAGCAATCATTAACCTGGCTGCTTCCTTCAGGGTTCTGTTCCTTCTTTCAGCTACACCATTTTGTTATGGTGTTCTTGCAGTAGAGACTTCATGCTGGATTCCATTCTGATTACTATATTCATTGATTGCCATGTTGAGAAATTCTCCTCCTCTGTCTGATCTGATGTTTATGATGGAGAAGCATTTCTCATTCTGAATTTTCCTTAGCAACTCAGGTAGCTTGGTTAGAGTTTCGCTCTTCTTGTAGAGAAACATTATCCAAGTGTATCTTGAGTAGTCATCCACAACTACTAAGGCATGCTTTCTTCCACTCAGAGTTCTTGGCTTGATGGGACCAGATAAATCCATGTGAAGTAGATCCAAAATTTTGGTGGTGAGAGTGGTAGGTTGAACTGGTTTGAAAGATGCTTTGGTTTGCTTTTCCTTCTGGCATGTATCACAGATAGTTTCTTTCTTGAATACTTCTGCTAGAAGTCCACTGGCCAGCTTATGAGAACTTATCTTGTTGATGTCTTTGAAGTTTCGGGTGACACAGGCTTTTGTGCCAGAGCCATCCATTTTCAGCTATTGTTCTGGATATAAAACAGGTATTGGTAGTGCCTGTATTCCAATCTATCATGTATACATCCCTTCTTATGAATCTTTGCAGTTTCACTTCTCCAGATAGGATATCAATTACCATGCATTTCCAAATAGTGAAAATTACTATGTTCTTTTCATCACAGTATTGGCTTATGTTCAACAGGTTGTATTTGAGCCCTTTGACATACTGCGCTTTTGAGATGGTTACATTTCCTCTATACAGCTCCCCGTAACCTTTTGTTTGACCTCGAGAGCTATCTTCAAAGGTTACATCTGGACCTCTTTCTTTGATTTAATTTGACAGGATCTTCTTATTTCCTGTCATGTGCCTTGAGCATCCTGAGTCCATAAATTATTCTCCACCTCCTATTGTTGAATTCGAGGTTACATGATGGTAGTCCTTCCACCTTTTCTGCAATCAAACAAGCAGAGATTTATATATCCAAATCTATGAGAGTCCTCTGGGGTTAGTGATTTTTCTGGAGAATTGGTTTCTCTTTGAGTTATGAAAATTATATTGATTACCCCTATTTGGTGCATACTGTCTAGTTCTATATCCCTGATTAGGATTGTGTACATGATACGCCTGATAGTTTGAGTGGTATGGGCCATTGTAAAATCTTGGATGAGACCTATGATAAACGTTTTGAGGTCTCCATACCTTATTACCTTGAAAGTTTGGATAACCTTGAGGTTTTCATTTATATCTCCCATTTTCAAATCTGTTTTTGGGGAGTCATTGGTAATAAGCAGAATGATGTTTTGACTGCTGATGCTGCTTGTGCCATTGCCTAGTCTTTTGTCTAGGTGGCTACCTTGAAAACCTTGGCTGCTGCCTAAACTTTTGACTGGGCTACTGCCTATTTCTAAATCCAGGTTTATTTATAGGCTCAGCAGTCTGGACATATATTTCTCCCTTTATAAAGGTGGTTTTAGAAGTGGAGGGAGTATTTGGGTCATATCCAAAGCCTGATTTTAAATAAAGTGACCTCTGATTTATACACAATCCATCAAGGGTTACAAATATTTTTAGAGATGCTATATCATTAGCTTGTGTATTACTCAGCTGTGTCAGTTTAGAAAACTCAGATTTTATATGAGCAAGTGCCACTGATTTTTCACTGTTTAACGCAGTTAGTCTTAATCTCATCTGTGGTATTTTTAACTGAGTTTTTCAAAATGTTTTCAGTCTATTTTTCAAATTCAGATATGATTTTTGCTAACTCTAGGCTGAGTTTTTCAAAATGTTTTCAGTCTATTTTTCAAATTCAGATATGATTTTTGCTAACTCTAGGCTGAGTTTTTCCAAACCAGTTTTTAGCTGTCCATTGTCATCTTGCAGCTGTGTTTTCTCAACCATCACAGTCAAATGTGCAGTTTTAAATGTTTCAAAATCTTTAAATAGCTGATTTACAGATTTATGAAGATCAATGTCTTCAGACATGTCTGAGCTGACATAACCTAAAGTTGAAGGTTTAGATGTTACCTCCTCATCAACTAGGTTTGCCATCAAACAGTTGCAGTCATCATCATCATCAGAGAAGAATCAACTGCTTGATTCTACTCTCTCTTGAACTTGGTCTTCACAAATGAGAGCTTTCCTCTTGTCTTCTTTTCTTCCCATGTCCTTCTTATCATCATCCTTCTTGATCTCAGGGCAACCAAACTAGATATGTCCTTTTTTATGATAGTTGTAGTATTCTACTTTCCAGTTACCAGCTTTTTGGTTCCTCCTGGGATTCTCTTTGTAGTTATTATTGTATTTTGAGTAATTCTTCCAGAAATTACTGAATATTTGCATGATAAGTGCCACTTCTTCCTCAAAGTTCAGGGACTAAGAGGATTAATTTCAGCCTGGCTCTTTTCAGGTGACTCAGCTGCAAAAGCAATTCCCTTTCCTATTGGCTCATTAGATGATGGGCAAGGTATTTCAAACTCATATGCTTTCAAGTCAGAGAATAGCTACTGGGTCTTTATTTTGTTGAGATCGTTTGATTCCCTCATGGCTACGGACTTCATGCTCCATTATGGGGTAAGAGACCTCAGTACTTTCAAGGCCACTTTCGGTTGCCATAGGTTTTTCCAAGAGAGTTTATTTCATTGATAATCTCAGTGAATCTAGTATCCACATTATCAATTGTTTCTCCATTTTTCATCTTGAAATTGTCGAACTTTTGAGTAGCGATTGACAACTTGTTTTCTTTGATCAGCTTTATTCCCTGACAGCCAATGTGTCCCAGATCTCCTTTGCATTCTTGTAGTTATTTTTCTTAACCATGGTGGCCTTATCAACAGTTTGGTATAATATGTATCTAGCAAGGTTGTTAAGATTGGCCAGCTTCCTTTCTTCAGGGGACATCTCAGTTCTCTTCTTGGGAATCTTGCTTGGTTGCCCTGCTGCTATTTCCTCAGCTGTGTTGTCCTTCAGGAAGATGAAGGGACCATCCTCAATGATACACCACATATCATCATGGATGGATGATAAATGAGCTTGTATTCTTATTTTCCAAACGTTATATTCATCAACAGAAAAGACAGGTAGTCTAGAGTGCATGTGTTGCATGTGTTCCATTATAATGAGAGATTAAAATATATATACTCAAGTATATAGATCTGGTTCTGTAAAATTGAACCAACCTATCTAATACCACTTGTAGGTCACAAGTCGTCAGGAATAAATCTAGAGGGGGAGTGAATAGACTTATTAAAACTTTTCCTGATTATCAGGTGAGTAACCTCAGCTGTGATATAGTGCAACTAATAAACCTCGACTGAAGATGAGTAATGCGGAAGACACATCTGATAATAATGCAGAAGACTTATGTCGACTGCAGATGACTTTCTAATGGAACGGTAAATATGAATGCAACAGTTAAGTATGATGCTAAAACAGTACATCACAAAATTATTTATAGTAGTTTCAGAGGTGGGAAAATCCTCTACTTGTCCACTTCTCTTCAAACCAGTTGGAGATAAATTCACTATAACTTTCAACCGGCGATAAATGTTTCAATAATTCACACAATTACGACATCTTCCAACCAGTGGAAATTCGTGGTCGTTGCAACTCCCTTTGGCTGCCTATCACCTCTTGATCGAAAATCCTTTGATGCCTCAACAATTCGCAAGCTGTCTATCACCTTCCAATCAAGCCTTCAACTTCTAAGAACCTTGTTCAAAGAAGTGCCCCTTACTCAAACTTTAAGACAAGAGTGTTTTCTTCTCCAACTTAAGAGATTCTCAGTGTTTAGACTTTAGAACTCGCTCTTCACAATGCTATAGATGGCTTTGATAGCTTTGATTGCTTGTTTGCTTTGTAAGTATTGTTCACATCGTACTTTTCTCAAATCTATCTTCCAATATATATATATAGTATGATCATTGAGCTTCTTCATAGATGTTGCATCTTTTAACAATTCTATCCGTTGGAGAGTGGACTTCATTATTTATCTGTTCATTTCTTTGCACGGCTTGTTTCTTTCTTCAAATCTGACCGTTTGAAGATGTACTTCCCATTGCGCTGTTCTTCTTGATTATTATATTTGTAAGGTCTTCTGGGCACAAATATCTAGGAATAAACTATTCCTTAACTTTCGAGAATCTTTCACTTTGTCCCTTACTTTTATATCCACGTGTATCTTGCCGTTATTGTTGACTTTTCAATGTTTCCTGATGTGGACTGAGCTTCTATTCAGATACTCATACTTGGCTGTAATATTGGTTTGGTCAACTTCCTCTGATATTTAGTTTGACCGGAAACTCGTCTGCTTTCAGTTGGAGTGAAATTCGCCTGATATATTCCTTATTTGAAAGCGCGGTTGATAGTAAACTTGCCTGTAGTCAAACTTCTCTGATATGTTGAGTTGACCAGAACTCGCCTGATATTTTAGTTGGTCAAACCTCTCAGACATTTTTTGTTGACCAAAGCTCGCCTGATAATATCTCACCTAATATTCTCTTGTCTTCAGAACTTGGCTGCTACAGTGTTTTGTCAAACCTATATGATATTTCCATTGACCAAAAACCCGGCTCATATTGAACTTGTCTGATATTATCTCGCCTGATATCAAACTTCTCCGATACTATGTGAGTTCTATACTTAGAAAGATTTATATATGATTAACAAGATCGATACTTACCTTAATCTTTTTAAGGTTTATAGAAGCTTCTCATTTGGTTCTTGTTTACAATGCCAAGTACTTACATTTGAATTAATCATGAATACAGGGATGACATAATCAAAATCTAAAATAATATTCCTAACACACGTATCGGGACGTGTTATGCTGTATGTATCGGTACGCGGTACACTGGGGGTAGGCTTAGTCGGGATGTTTTTTCGGGATGTGGTACGCGAATTCATTCTTTGCAATACGCCAGTATTAAATTTATAAGATAATTAATTTTTATATATATTTTTGATTATTTTTAAAGAATATAATTTTATAATCAATTATTATTAAAGTATATAACATTCTAATATCTATCTATATCATCGAGTAGTAAAAAGTAAAAACAAGACATAATACCAGAAGTTTATAAATTGAAAAAGAATCACACAAAGAAAAACATAACTCAATCTACTTTTAACGTAAATTATATCTTTTCTTTTCCCTTCGCTCCAAAACTAGAAATCGAAGTTTGCCGAATTCGTAATCCACCAAGAGCATATGAGGCCTTACCAAGGTCACACATGACTCGCAAAGCAGGAGAACTTGAACCATGTGAAACAGATACTTCATCTTCTTTCTCTAAAGTTTCAGATTGTTCTTGATATTCATCTTAAAGTGATTTCCAATGCAAATCTTCTAACCTTACACTTGAATCATCAACATAAGATTCCTCCGGATCAATATCCCATTTTCTATGTGGCCTATCTTTGTAACTTTCGGTAAAAAAGACAAAAGGCACAAATTTGAATGAATAAAAACCAACTTATCAGCTTGTATAGAATTCAATCTATTCCTCTTCACACTATGAATATATGAATAAGTACTTCAATTTCGCTCAGTAGAAGAGCTAGTGATTGGTTGTGATAGTACTTTTTGTGAAACTTCGGCCAACTCTGGAGTTTCTGCACCATAAGTGGACCACCATTCAATGGCATTCATAGCTACTGCATCTGTTTGTGCTGCATCCATATCATAAAGGCCTTTGCCCATGTGGAAACGATCCAACTGCTCTTGAAATAATTTTGCCTCATAAGAGCTCTCAGAGATTCTTTCAAAGAATTCCATCACTCCTTGTATCACTTCTTTGTCCTCGTTTGGTGCTTTTATTCTTGTACCTCCCGGTGATGTAGCAGTAAGATACCTCAGATCATAAAATCTTGGAGTGAGCGCAAACTCGAGACAATGAAGAGGAATATACATTTTTTCCCACCATTGCATAATAATGTATTCCATCTAATCATAATCAGCCTCATGGACATTCCCTTTCATAATGTCTTTGATTTCACCCACCATATTATCCATATTTTCATAAATCTCACCCATTTTGGGACCATCTTCATCACAAAATTTAATCAGCAAAAAATAGGTTTAGAGACGGATAAGACATTTTCCACATTATCCCAAACACTATCAGAAGATATAGTATCTGTAATTGAGTTTCCTGTAGTTCTTGCATGTTCATCCCCAAGTTTAATCCAATCTTTCCAAGATTTAAGAACAACTGTAGTAGCTAAAGCTTCTCTACAATCAAGAAGTCTATTCAGCAAAATATAGTGTGATACAAATCGAGCTTTTGCGACTTTCAGAAGCTCCAACTTTGAATGACTTTTAAACATATACAGTTCATGGTTGTGGTTTATGAAGTACTTGATTATATGTTTTCCTATTTTATATATACTATTTAATCACTCAAATCTCTTTGCAAAATCATTCATGACAAGATTCAAGGAATGTACTACACATGGTGACAAAAAATATGCTTGTGTACCTTTTCTATCTCCTTCCCGGCAACTTTGCAGATTGCAGCATTATGAGTCACAATCTGAATAACTTTCGAGTCTCCAACTTCCTCAATGGCACTCAACAAAAACTCAGCAAATGCTTTCCCTATTTTCTCGATGCCTGAAAAATCTTTAGCATACAAAAAAGTGGCATCACGACTATTCACAGCAAGAACATTGATCAGAGGCTCCGTTTTATATTTGACCATCCGTATGAAACTATTGACACCCCCTGTGTATACCAAGTGTCCTCAATCGGAACAAGTTCTTTCTCAATATTTTTTTTGCACTCATCTAATAATGTAGTCCTTCCTTTCTCATATGACTGTGCTTTATACCCTTGAGGAGGTCTATTAATTGCTGTTACCATCTCATGAAATTGCAGATTACTTAACACATTAAAAGGAATTCCATTGGCACACAATCCTATAATTATTTTTACATCAACATCATGTCTTTCCATCAATTTAAACGAATCTTTAATTTTTCCTGCAACTGACGGTTTATTGATCTTCATCAATGTGGAGTTATTTAATAATGATGAGACCCCGAGTTTTTCAGCAGCTTGAGCTCTTTTTCTAACCTCTTCATATGTGGATCTGTCATTCATTAATGCAGAATAACGTTGTATTCCTGCTATTTTTCCGGCTGCAACAACAAAAAAATGATACTGCATGCGGGTATATGAACTAGTGAACTTGTTCTTGCAGTACTTACATGACCATGTTTTTAAGCCTCCTGGATTTTTCCCATGACCAGAACCCGTAATTATTACGTGTTCAGCAAAGGATTTTTTTTGAATCCATTTCCACTGCCTCTTTAATATTTTTCTCACAAATTTTGATGACTGACTATGGTGTATTTGTGTTTCTGGAAAAATTTCTTCGGCTTCACTTGAAATACCATCCGAGCATTCGATGCTAACTTGTTGAGATGAGATTTGTTGCTCTCTTGCTCGTTTGCTAAACGCCATAATTTAGATGAAGATGTGTTTTTTTAGCATAGAAGATAAGAGATTTTGATTTTTGAATCAATACCATATAGAATTAGGTATATAGTGTACAAGTTAATAGAATCCTAATCGATATATGCTTATGCCTTTTAGATTAACAAGAAAAGAGATAAATTTTAGAAAAGATAAAGATTTTAAATAATTTGAAAGTCAAACACTAAAAAGTTAGGTAATTTGTTTGAGATAAATACCAATAATTATTGATATTAGTTTCCATTAATAAGTTATTTTTAGTATTAGTTCTATGAGTTTTTTAGTATTTTATAATTAGTACATGGAAAAAAAACAAAGGGAATAGACGTAAAGAAAGTAAAATCCTAAATACAAAAAATCCTGTAAAAAAAAGAAGAAAAAGTTGAAAATGAATGAGAAAGTGTGATAATCATTACACAGATATTATAACAAATACTCCTATGACTCATCACATAGCTTACTCTCTATTTCCAAACAAATCATAAAACTGACCAAAGGACATAATTTTATTTTTCACTCCTTCTTCCACACCTGACCTTATTCCCTTTTACTTTTCTCTATTCCTTTTTCCATGCTCAATTTCACCCGTTCCTTCTATGACGACGTCTCTTCAATAGTTTCAACTTACATCTCCTTCAATGTCCAAGCAATTTTCATGAAAAAATAGACCCCATACAGGATCTACGCAGCTCGACAGCGCCATGGATAAAGCCGACGCCACCACACCTCTGCCCCTGTTTCGCCTCTGCCTTGACATCCTGCCACTGCCATAAAGCTGCGGGTCACCAGGTATGGGGTACCAGTTCACGAATGCATCGCGTCTGGGTACCTACGATCTGGTTCGTGGGACGAGGGGGGAGAGAAAATTAGGTAACATTGAGCTGGAATGTTACCTGGTTCGCTGTATGCTACGGTTCGTGGACACGTATCAGGACATGGTATGCTGTATTTATCGGTACGCAGTACGCTGGGGGTAAGCTTAGTCGGGACACTTTTTCGGGACGTGGTACGCGAATTCATTCTTTGCTATATGCCAGTATTAAATTTATAAGATAATTAATTTTCATATATATTGTCGATTTTTTTGAAGAATATAATTTTATAATCAATTATTATTAAAGTATATAACAATATAATATTTATCTGTATCATCGAGTAGTAAAAATTAAAAACAAGACATAATAACAGGAGTTTATTAAATTGAAAAAGAATCACAAATACGTAAATTAGTCATACTTGCACAAATAAAAATATAACTCAATCTACTTTTAACTTAAATTATATCTTTTCTTTTCCCTTCGCTCCAAAACTGGAAATCGAAGTTTTCTGAATCCTTAATCCACCAGGAGCTTGTGGGGCCTTCCCAAGGTCACGCATGGCTCGCAAAGCAGAAGAAGAACTTGAACCACGTGAAATAGTTACTTCATTTGCTTTCTCTAAAGTTTCGGATTATTCTTGATATTCATCTTCAAGTGATTTCCAACGCAAATCTTCTAACCTGACACTTGAATCATCAACATAAGATTCCTCCGGATCAACATCCCATTTTCTGTGTGGCCTATCTTTGTAACTTTCAGTGAAACGAGACAAAAGGCGCAAATTTGAATGAATAAAAACCAACTTATCAGCTCGTACAGAATTTTAATCTATTCCTCTTCACAGTATGAAAATATGAATAAGTACTCCGATTTCGCTCAGCAGAAGATTAGTGATTGGTTGTGATAATACCTTTTGTGCAACTTCGGCCAACTATGGAGTTTCTGCACCATATATGGACCACCATTCAATGGCATCCATAGTTACTGCATCTGTTTGGGCTGCAACGAGCAAACTGCTCTCAAAATAATTTTGCCTCATCAGCTGTAATATCCTAGAATTTCGCTATGATTTTTCGCATTATTTTATCCGAGTTGTACCGTACAGAGTGGGACCGATACAGTGTGGATAAATAATTTTGGGAACTGTGACAGTCGTGTCAATATATCTATCGAGATTATATCTAATTCTAGGATATTACATGCTTGGTGTGTTTTTCGATGTCTGATATACCGTATGAGTATTTGTACAATTGTCGTACTCAATCGACAGTTGTATTTGAGGATATCGTGCATTAGATGTATCGTATGAGAATTGTTGTCGAAACGAGCATATGTATTCAGTATGTCGCGTATAGTATTCGGTTTGTTGAGACGGCAGATAGGAGCAAAAATGACTAAGTATGAAAGCTATTATGTACGTTATATGTTGGAGATTACGTATGTAGCTAAGTAATCTTAACGTACGTTAAGCTACGTACATTACGTACGTTAAGAATGGAATCAGCGGGTCCGAGCTGTGGTCGGCATGTGGGCCCGGTTTCGGCAGCCTTCGGCGCAGGATGTGGACAGGCGAGTCAATCTCGAGCCTTACGTACGTTAAGGATGAAGAATTACGTACGTAAGCAAGCGAAATACTGTAGCAAGTCAACTGCTACATTACGTACGTTGTGGCAAGTATGTTATGTACGTAATGCATGACACAAAATAGTACAGTTAACCCTGGATGACGATTACGTACGCTATACAGGACATATAACGTATGTTAAAGGCCTTACGTACGTTAAGGTTGTGACTTAACGTACGTAACGAGATGTGCAGATTATAAAATAAGAACTGGTCTTTCATTTCTTCACGAAAGGAAACACATTTCCTCCTCCCCAGCTCGTCCCTCTTCACTCTCAAATCCATTTCAGACCCTTATACCTTTGTTAAGACTTTGATGAAGATGAGTAGAAGCTTGAAACTGGGAGTTCTTGATGTTTTTGGAAGTGTTTAATCCTTGTGGTACTTCTTCAAGAGGTATGTTGATAAACTCCTTCTATCGATTCGGATTTTGATGTTGTTATTGATGTTCTTCTCCGTATGATGATGATTATGGTATTGTTTTTATGATTTTGAGATTATACGAATCGTATATTGAAGAATATGATGATATATGCTTTGGATTATGAACTAGATGATGGTTAGATGTTAAAACATATCGAATTATGTCGTTTTGTTGGCTACAAGCATGATTATGGATTAATTCATATTCTTGAAGAGTTCTTGAGTAATATATGTCCGTAAATTAGAAGGATTGCAGTTAATTTTGGTATATGATTATTCGTGATGAAAATCGGTAATTGAATTTCTATGAATTTACAAAGAGGAGCCGTGTTAATCCGAAATTAAGATTGAAGTCGGAACCAAGAATGTTGTAGACGTTGTTAGAACTATTGATTATTGAAATTCGGCTTGAAATTCGTATTGTTAAGAGTCGGTATGGTTTGGTTTCGTATGATCGAAATGTCGTTGAACCGTTGAGTTTGATTAATTGGTTATATCGGTTGTACTGATTGTTATCGAACGTATTGTTAATTGATCATTGCGCTAGGTTGCGTTAAGTGATCGTGATGATTAACTGTTGTGCTGCGATTGGAATTGGAGGGCGCATGAATCACCTTGGTCGGGGCGGTGGAACTTGTAGATGAAGACGAAGGGATTGGTAACAACTTCATCGTATCGGTATCAAGGCAAGTTATGCTTGCTCAGTTCATAATAATTGATAAATGATTTCGTTTTCATTTCATTTACGATTCATATAGCAATGGTATCATGGAATATGAATTACCAGGATGATGATATGCTTGGACTAAGATAAATCATAATGTATATGACTTTAAAGTGGAAACGGAGACGTGAAATATATTCAGACTATTGTGTGAGAGATTAGACATCAAGGTTAGTTATCATGCCGACATTGAATTCTAGGTGGTGGTTTGGTATTAGTTATGGACTGTACTTCATTTTGGATTATTCGGATAACCGTGTATTCGTTCAGGAATGTTGGCCGTGGAAAGGTTAGCGTCTCTACCTCGAGGTAAATTAATATTGCTAGATTATGATAATCATCATGTTTCATTATTGCATGTGTGTGTTGATATTTCATGTGGTGAGTGTGCACCATCATTTGTTGCGTTCTGTGATGTACTCTTTCTTTGAGCTGTAATCTGTTGGGCCGATGTGTTAGGGGATAAGACCTAAATGGCACCTATGTCCGGAGTATTCCTGAGTAGATGCTTCCGTGACCCTTGGGTGCTGCCTTGGGAGTTTATGTGATATTGTCCCGAGTATTCCTGAGTACATGCTTCTGCGACCCTTGGCTGCTGCCTTGGGAGTTTATGTGCTATTATTATATGCATTGTTGAGCATGCTGTGAACTGTTGTCTGACGGAATATGACATTGTGGTCATGTCGGTCTTTCATGATCGAGTTATTGTTGCCCTCTTGGGAAATCTTCTGATCCTTGTTGGATATCCGTTTCTTCGAGATTTGTTGTCATGTTATATCGTGGCATATCTGGAGTCAGATACGTTCTGATCATTCATGTGTAGGATTTTCGGGGCGGGCACATGTAGTAAATGTTAGTTTCGACCTCATATTGAATCGTGCACACGAGACGTACTTCATGAGGTTGATTAGGTACGAGATCAGAAGTGTATTGATCAATACCCGTGGTTGGCTTGTACACGGACACATGTCTGGATCGGGTGTATCGTGACGTCCATCTTGAGTCTTGTTGATTGGTCGTTCAGACCATGTATAATCGGATCTGTTCGACAGTCGGGTTGTAACACCCCAAACTAGGCGGATATTACAGTGCCGTGGACCCCCGACTGGGACCCACCAGGCGAATGAAAACTGATGAATTAAATAATATAATTGTAGTACCGAACCACATTATATTACCAAATACTCCGATGAGGAGCTTAAGTGCAATACACCAGGACAATACAGAATACTAGTATATTTTATGTGAAGATAAAATACACCACCCTAAATAATTAAACATCTCAAACGGAATTTGCAGCGGAAATACAAATGACGGAAATGACTGAAATGACTGAAATGACTGAAATAACTGAAATAACCGGAATGACTGGGGACCCCTACTAGTATCACTCGGACTCCTCACCGTCAACATGCTCTTCCCGTGCCTTTGCCTTGCCGTGACCTGAAAACAAAATCCCCCAACGGGGTCAGTTACACAGAACAACAATCCTCAAGGGTTGAAAATACACAATCATGATATATCCGAAGTTATGAAATATCCTAAGTTATGAGTTACGCTGAAGAGGAGTATCATAGTACGCCCGTAATGTTCTGTGCAAGTGTACAAGACGAATGACCGAACACACCCGTCCTTGTACCTAATTAGTCTCACGGAGGTAAGCGTTACCGTGTGCACGGTCCAATGTATCAGTGAACCCAATACATGACCATCGCGTGCCCGACTAAAAATTCCACACAACCACACCCGGCCACGCAATATGAACCCAGAAGGTCATATGAACGAGAATGACCACAATGAATATCAATGAATAATAATTCGACAAGACCAAGAATGACTCACCGAGATAAAATAATAGTGACGTGATTGATAACTCAATGAAATGATTGAAACCGTCGTTCCTCGTGAATGAAGTGCTTATTCGACAATTACAAGTCTCAAAACGGTTAATACAATGATGAATGAGTATGATTATGAACGAACAACAACAAAAGGAATGAATATCCTTTTAACCGAGTAAGAATCAACTTATACAACACCGGTGACAATTATCCTTCCACGAACAACGTCCTAATTGAGATATCGGTCGCTCGAACAACCTTGAATAATACAATTACCAACAATCCGTTCAATACATGAATCAAACACGAATATAACGAATTCAAAATGTCAATACGACTAAACCAAGTTCATTGGGGCATTATATCGAACACTTTGTGGCCAAACTTCGATTGTTTATAACCAAGCCTCAATAATACCAACATCAAATCCCCAAGAAGTGTTTCAAACCAACAAAACATCTTCAATATGACCAATAATCCATTATGAATATCCAAAATCGTGATTTCAACAATAATTAATCGAAAACCCCCAAATCCAATTCAATATTCAAAGTGTTCTTGAATAATCCTTCAATAATCCAATGAATAATCAAACATGTCCATAATCATGTGTATATAACTTCATACAACATGATCTTAACATCCAAAACATCATATCTCAATACAAAATCGAAATCCAAGAGGTTTGATGAATATTACCTTTGAAGATCCAAGCACTTTGATCCGAAGAACACGCGTTAGATCGACTATCCGGGCTTCACGATCGAAAGGAAATGAAGAAAATCAAACCCTCAAGTGATGGATGATGAAAAGTTTCTCTCCTCAAGCTCTCTCTCTCTCTCGTATGAAGGTGAATAAGTGATGAAAAAAATGAGTTGAATCGCACAAAAATCACAATTATAGTCTTGTTGCCTTTGTGTGCACGGGGCCAAATGACCCGGCGATCGGCGGCATGCCGCGCCGAACGAGTGTGCCGCGGCGGATGACTCGGCAGTGTCTGCGGCCCACGGTATTGAGGGTTGGCGATAAGTTGCAACACGAGTGTGCCGCGGCCGGATGAGTGTGTCGCGCGGTGACTCAGCAGTGTGCCGCGGCCCTGCCGGCATGTGCCGCGGCTCACAGTACAGGCTGCTCGGCCAAAAACTGGAAAATGTGTGTGCCGCGGCGCACACTCCTTGTGCCGCGGTCCACACCCCCCTTGGGTCCCAAAAAGATGAAAAATGATCCGGGAAGAGAATAAAAGCATTAGGAATCAATATTTGGGAAACAATAACACGAAATGGAAGTACGTAAACCCCAAAACGGTGGTTCCAAGCCATGATTACAAGGATTCGCCCAACAAAACACAATTCGAACAATGAGGAGATTAGAAATGACATGAACTCCAACGTCAACAATGACTAATGAATCAATTACCACGATCAAGATAATACTCTTGTCTCGATTCCCGAGTAAGGTTGAAACAATGAACAATATCGATATACAACTCGAAGTTATTCCGAATGGTGAACACGGATGAATGATTATAACGAGTGAAAAATTACATAATGACAATTACCGAATGAAATTACTGAATGATAATGACTGAATTACAACCGGGTATTACATACACCCCCCCTTAAAAGAGTTTCATCCCCGAAACTAAGGGTCAAACAACTCGGGATAACTCTCCCGCATACTATCCTCGGTTTCCCAAGTAGCCTCTTCGACTCCATGTCTAGACCACTGAATTTTAACCAAAGGAATCGCCTTATTCCTCAACTGTTTGATTCGCCACTCTAAGACTCGTATGGGACGCTCTTCATACGAATGATCATCTGCGATCTCGATTTCGTCGAACTGAAGTATGTGACTCGGGTCGGCAACATACTTCCGCAACTGAGAGACGTGAAACACATTATGAATTCGGCTCAACGCCGGAGGTAAGGACAAACGATAAGCTAGCTCGCCTACTCGTTCCAAAATCTCAAACGGTCCAATAAATCTCGGACTCAACTTCCCCCGTTTTCCGAAACGGATAATACCTCGACTCGGGGACACCTTAACCAACACGTGGTCACCTGTCTCGAACTCTAGTGGTCGACGACAATTATCTGCATATGATTTCTGTCGACTCTGAGCGGTCAACAAACGACTCCTGATCAAAGATACCTTCTCACGGGCGGCTATAAGCATATTGGGCTCAGTGCCGATTGATTCTGATAAGTTGTCCCAACAGAAAGGAGATCGACAACGACGACTGTACAAGGCTTCGTAAGGTGCCATCTTAATCGAAGCATGCCAACTATTATTATACGTGAACTCGATCAATGGTAGTTGGGCTTCCCAATCGACTTTCCAATCGAGGACGCATGCCCACAACATGTCCTCTAATGTCTGAATAGTGCTCTCTGATTGCCCGTCGGACTGAGGATGAAAAGCGGTACTGAGATTAAGTTGAGTTCCCATAGCACGATGAACTGATTTCCAAAAATGAGACACGAATCGCCCATCACGATCAGAAACGATACTTTTAGAAGTACCGTGCAATCTCACTATCTCTTTCATAAATAACTGGGCAAGTCTCTCGGGACCCCACGTATCCTTAATCTCAAGGAAATGAGCTGATTTAGTTAGACGATCCACAATTACCCAGATCGTATTCATGCCATGACGACTCATCGTCAAACTCGTGATGAAATCCATTGAAATATCCTCCCATTTGCATTCTGGAATAGGGAGAGGTTTCAGCATACCCGCCGGTCGCTGATGTTCTATCTTGACTTGCTGACAGGTTAAGCATCTCGAAACAAATTCCGCGACTTCTCGCTTCATATTACTCTACCAGTAATTTTGTTTCAAGTCTTTATACATCTTGCTAGACCCCGGGTGAACGGAATAAGGGGTAGCATGAGCTTCTCTCAAAATCGAGTTTTTCAACTCGTCATTCGCCGGTACGCACAACCGATTCTTAAAACGCAAAAGTCCATCCTCATGGACCACAAATCCGGGGGCTTTCCCCTGAGTCACATCCTCTCGAATGCGTAACAAAAATGGGTCCGAACCCTGATTCTCCCTGATCGCCTCCTCAAGAGGCGATGAAATTTCCAACATACAAAGTTACCCTTGTACTCGCTGTAACCAGACCTCGATCTCGGGTCTCAGAAATTCCTGTTGAAGCTCCTTCTGAACTGTTAAACGAGCAAGCATCTGCTCCTGAACGGACTTACGACTCAAGGCGTCGGCGACAACATTCACCTTGCCCGAGTGGTAAAGGATCTCGATATCATAATTTTTGATTAGTTCCAACCACCGCCTCTATCGCATATTTAACTCCTTCTGAGTAAATATATACTTCAAACTCTTGTGATCGGTGAAAATCTGACAGGTGACGCCATAAAGGTAATGACGCCAAATCTTCAACGCGAAAACCACGGCTGCTAACTCCAGGTCGTGGGTCGGATAATTAACCTCGTAAGGTCTCAATTGCCGTGAAGCATAAGCAATAACCTTCCCATTCTGCATGAGTACACATCCGAGACCCTGCCCGGACGCATCACTATAAACCACAAATCCTTCCGTCCCTTGTGGCAAGGAAAGTACAGGTGCTGAAATTAACCGGCTCTTGAGTTCCTTAAAACTCCACTGATACGCGTCGGACCATGTGTATTTCCTATCCTTTCGCAAAAGGTTCGTCATTGGTTGAGCGATTTTAGAAAATCCTTCCACAAACCGCCGATAATAACCGGCTAATCCAAGAAAGCTTTGGATTTCCTTAACATTCTTCGGAGGTAACCAATATTGGATAGCCTCCGTCTTCTGAGGATCAACACGCACTCCATCTGATGAAATTACATGCCCGAGAAAAGTCACTTCGGACATCTAGAACTCACACTTGGAAAACTTTCCATAAATTTGCTCTCGTCTTAACACGTCGAGAACCTAATGAAGATGAACCTCGTGTTCCTCTCGGCCACGAGAATAAATCAAAATGTCATCGATGAAGACAACAACAAACTGATCCAAAAAGTCGATGAAAACCCGATTCATTAACTCCATGAATACCGCAGGTGCATTAGTTAGCCCGAACGGCATAACTACGAACTCATAATGACCATAGCGTGTTCGAAACGCCGTCCTCGCGATATCTGACTCTCGAATCCACAACTGATGATATCCAGATCTTAAGTCGATCTTGGAAAATACTGAAGCTCCCTGAAGTTGATCCAAAAGATCATCGATACGGGGTAAATGATACTTATTCTTGATCGTCACCCTGTTCAACTCCCGATAATCAATACAGAAACGAAATGAGCCATCCTTCTTCTTGACAAACAACATTGGTGCTCCCCACGGGGACGCACTCGGTCGGATATAACCTTTCTCGAACAATTCCTCAAGTTGATTCTTCAACTCCTGCATTTCGGTCGGGGCCATCCGGTACGGTGCCTTCGATATCGGGGACGTACCGGGCTCCAACTCAATCGTGAATTCCACATCTCTCTGTGGAGGCAAACCAGGTAACTCGTCTGGAAAAACATCGGCATATTCCCTCACTACGGGAATATCCGTCGACATTACTGATGATTTCTCAGTTTTGGTCATATAGCACCAATAACCAACACACCCCTGACTGAGTAATTTCACTGCTTTCATCAAGTTAATGACCTTACCAGAACAGCCGGGATTACCTCCCTGAAAAACACATTCAACCCCATCGTCTGAAATGATAATGACCATACGCTTACGGACACTAATGATGGCATCATGACGATCCATCCAATCAATACCCAAAATGACGTCGTCTATCAGCAATTCTACCACGATTAGGTCCACTGGCCATACACGGCCATGAAGCTGAATCGGACAATTCTGAATCTCACGATTTCCAATAATTCGTCTACCATCAGGTAGAGAAATGACATAAGGCTCACAACTAGTAGCACTACCTAGACGTAGTCTACTCAAACATGACTCGAAAATGAATGAATGCGATGCACCAGTATCAAAAAGGGTACACACAGGTTGAGATAGAATATCGAGTGTACCTGAGATCATCCGGGCCTCTGGATCATCGGTCTTCTTCATCTCATAAATCCGGGGCTTGCTAGTCCCGGCACCGGACGCTCCCGTTTGATGGCTAAAGGCTCCACCTTTATTCGCTCCTGTCGTCTTGAACGACGCAGACTGAGTGGCCTGATTTTGAACAGCTGATTGTTTCAGGGCCTGAGATGACGCCGGAGTAGGTTTGGAGTCCCTACAGCAAAAACGGGCCTTATGCCCAGCAATTCCACAGTTATGACAAGTGATCGTCTGTCTCGGACACTTGGTGCTGAGATGACCAAGATCCCCACAGTTAAAACAGGTGATGGCCGAACTGGACGCTCGTGACTGAGATTCCGCGGGTTTAGGCGTCACAGGAGGTCGCTCAGAAAAGGTAGAGCCCACCCGAGGTTTCTTGAAAGTGGCCTGACTGCCGTCAGACTGATTACGGTTCTTGGACTTCTTGCTAGCAGAAGAAGGTTGTTGCTTAGCAACCTCCTTAGCAGTAAGCTCATAGGTAAGAGATTTCTCAATGAATTCGACCAACATGGTGCAATTATGATTAATCAACTGTAGTCTCATACGAGGTTTCAGCCTCTTGCTGAAATACTTAATCTTATCCGCCTCGGAATGAATGATAGATGAGGCGAACGGAATAAGTTCCTGAAATTTCTCGGCAATGGCGAGAACATCCTCGTCTGCTGAGGGGTCGGGAGTGAGTAATTCTGACAGCTTGGCCTCTCTGAGTGGGGCCGGATAATACCTCTCCATCATGAGAGTCTTGAATTGATCCCAAGTACAAGATCCGTCGGTGGGCTTCAACGATAACCACCAA
This sequence comes from Orobanche coerulescens, assembly GCA_033398695.1. Lineage (NCBI taxonomy): Eukaryota > Viridiplantae > Streptophyta > Magnoliopsida > Lamiales > Orobanchaceae > Orobanche > Orobanche coerulescens. Next base: position 53,251,393 of record CM065808.1, on the reverse strand, counting down.
GAATGAGCGCTCTTACCCAGGTAGTAAGCCGCAACTGAAACTTTGTGTCCTTCGGGACACTCTACCATAGCAAATAACTTCTCGAAATGTTCGAGCCAATGAACAATATCCGCCGGCTCAGATGAGCCTTCAAAAGTAGGTGGCCTTTGGCAAGAGATGTCTCCGATGATACTTCTCACATTCCTCTCTTGCCTCTGAGGTGGCGGCGGAGGAGACTGTTGATTTTGATTAGCTGAGTTATGCATTGCCTCCATTAGTTGTGCCATCTGCGTCATTTGGGCCATCATGCCCTGCATAAAAGCGAGTGGGTCAACCCGAACACCTTCTGACTGAGCTGTGCCCCGGGTACGACTCCCCGATAGTGAATGATCACATCCAGGTGAATGAGTGGCAGCGTCGCTGCTCGATGAATTAGCATTATTTCTCGCGTTTGCACGTGTATTCACACGAGATCTCGGGATTCGGCCCGCACAACGACCTCGTCCTCCGCATCCTCTTCTTTCTCTCTCCATACTGAAGTAGGAAAGTCACATGATGATTATATTTCCAGCATGAATATCACGTTATGATTATGACATGAGATGATGAAAATGAGCATACACGCTCTAACACAGTGACTACATGAATGATTAACTTAGGTGACATGATTATCTGATGAAATTATTGAAATGATTATCTTGAACAAGTTAACATGATTAATGATATGATCTTCCAGATCAACAACCGAGTAATGAAATGAATTGAGTGATTAATGAGTTAACATGACCGTCCTGGTCAAAATGAAAATGATGATTGAGGATTGTTAACTGATGAATTATGAATGAATGATTATTGCCAGAAATTATACCATGGCATTAGAAATCTTACAGTTCTTGGTCTGATTAGCTCGGCATTTGCACAGGTCACACGTGACGCGAAAGTCCAATGATACTAGTCCGATGACGATGATTTCAAATGAGACATGACTCGGAAGGTAGTATTCAAAACCAGTCTCTGATACCAACTCTGTAACACCCCAAACTAGGCGGATATTACAGTGCCGTGGACCCCCGACTGGGACCCACCAGGCGAATGAAAACTGATGAATTAAATAATATAATTGTAGTACCGAACCACATTATATTACCAAATACTCCGATGAGGAGCTTAAGTGCAATACACCAGGACAATACAGAATACTAGTATATTTTATGTGAAGATAAAATACACCACCCTGAATAATTAAACATCTCAAATGGAATTTGCAGCGGAAATACAAATAACGGAAATGACTGAAATGACTGAAATGACTGAAATAACTGAAATAACCGGAATGACTGGGGCCCCCTACTAGTATCACTGGGACTCCTCACCGTCAACATGCTCTTCCCGTGCCTTTGCCTTGCCGTGACCTGAAAACAAAATCCCCCAACGTGGTCAGTTACATAGAACAACAATCCTCAAGCGTTGAAAATACACAATCATGATATATCCGAAGTTATGAAATATCCTAAGTTATGAGTTACGCTGAAGAGGAGTATCATAGTATGCCCGTAATGTTTTGTGCAAGTGTACAAGACGAATGACCGGACACACCCGTCCTTGTACCTAATTAGTCTCACGGAGGTAAGCGTTACCGTGTGCACGGTCCAATGTATCGGTGAACCCAATACATGACCATCGTGTGCCCGACTAAAAATTCCACACAACCACACCCGGACACGCAATATGAACCCAGAAGGTCATATGAACGAGAATGACCACAATGAATATCAATGAATAATAATTCGACAAGGCCAAGAATGACTCACCGAGATGAAAATAATAGTGACGTGATTGATAACTCAATGAAATGATTGGAACCGTCGTTCCTCGTGAATGAAGTGCTTATTCGACAATTACAAGTCTCAAAACGGTTAATACAATGATGAATGAGTATGATTATGAATGAACAACAACAAAAGGAATGAATATCCTTTTAACCGAGTAAGAATCAACTTACACAACACCGGTGACAATTATCCTTCCATGAACAACGTCCTAATTGAGATATCGGTCGCTCGAACAACCTTGAATAATACAATTACCAACAATCCATTCAATACATGAATCAAACACGAATATAACGAACTCAAAACATCAATACGACTAAACCAAGTTCATTAGGGCATTATATCGAACACTTTGTGGCCAAACTTCGATTGTTTATAACCAAGCCTCAATAATACCAACATTAAATCCCCAAGAAGTGTTTCAAACCAACAAAACATCTTCAATATGATCAATAATCCATTATAAATATCCAAAATCGTGATTTCAACAACAATTAATCGAAAACCCCCAAATCCAACTCAATATTCAAAGTGTTCTTGAATAATCCTTCAATAATCCAATGAATAATCAAACATGTCCATAATCATGTGTATATCAGTTCATACAACATGATCTTAACATCTAAAACATCATATCTCAATACAAAATCGAAATCCAAGAGGTTTGATGAATATTACCTTTGAAGATCCAAGCACTTTGATCCGAAGAACACGCGTTAGATCGACTATCTGGGCTTCACGATCGAAAGGAAATGAAGAAAATCAAACCCTCAAGTGATGGATGATGAAAAGTTTCTCTCCTCAAGCTCTCTCTCTCTCTCGTATGAAGGTGAAGAAGTGATGAAAAAAATGAGTTGAATCGCACAAAAATCGCAATTATAGTGCTGACTACACTGTGTGCCGCGGCCCGGCCGAAGTGTGCCGCGGCACAGGGCCAAAAACAGCCCCCAGCGATCGGCAGCATGCCGCGGCCCAGACGAGTGTGCCACGGCAGTGACTCGGCAGTGTGTCGCGGCCCGTCGGCATGTGCCGCGGCCCACGGTACAGAGGGGTTGGCCGATAAGTTGCAACACGAGTGTGCTGCAGCCCGAACGAGTGTGCCGCGGCAGTGACTCGGCAGTGTGTCGCGGCCCTGCCGGCATGTGCCGCGGCTCACGACAGCCGCTCGGCCAAAGCTGGAAAATGTGTGCCGGCGCACACTCCTTGTCTGCGCCCACACCCCCTTGGGTCCCAAAAAGATGAAAAATGATCCGGGAAGAGAATAAAAGCAATAGGAATCAATATTTGGGAAACAATAACACGAAATGGAAGTACGTAAACCCCAAAACGGTGGTTCCAAGCCATGATTACAAGGATTCGCCCAACAAAACACAATTCGAACAATGAGGAGATTAGAAATGACATGAACTCCAACGTCAACAACGACTAATGAATCAATTACCACGATCAAGATAATACTCTTGTCTCGATTCCCGAGTAAGGTTGAAACAATGAACAATATCGATACACAATTCGAAGTTATTCCGAACGGTGAACACGGATTAATGATTATAACGAGTGAAAAATTACATAATGACAATTACCAAATGAAATTACTGAATGATAATGACTGAATTACAACCGGGTATTACACGGGTTGTCTTGAAATCCCGTATATATATATGATTTATATATAGTTGAAGATTTTATTCTCTCATATATCTGTTCCCGTTGACCCTTTTCTGACCTCGTTTGGAGTCACCATACCGATGGTCAACTCGTTTGTCATCGACCGTTTATTAATCTCGTTTGGAGTTCCCCCTATCATTGGTAATCTCGGTTGTCATTGATCCTTATTGATTCTCTTTGGGAGCTGCCTTATCATTGATATCCTCGGTTGTTAGTCCCTGATTGATTCCTGATAGAGTTTACCGTGTTGTTGGTATTCTCGGTCGTTGATCCCTTATTGCTCTTGTTGGAGTTTACCGTGTCGTCGGTATTCTCGGTTATTGTTCCCTTATTGATCTTATTGGAGTTTACCGTGTCGCCGTATTCTCGGCTATTGTTCCCTTGTTAATCTTATTGGAGTTTACCGTGTCATCGGTATTGTCAGTTATTGTCTCTCCATTGATCTTATTGGAGTTTACCGTGTCGTCGGTATTCTCGGTTATTGTTCCCTTATTGATCTTATTGGAGTTTACCGTGTCGCCGTATTCTTGGCTATTGTTCTCTTGTTAATCTTATTGGAGTTTACCGTGTCATCGGTATTGTCCGTTATTGTCTCTCCATTGATCTTATTGGAGTTTACCGTGTCGTCGGTATTGTCGGTTATTGTCTCCTTATCGATCTTGTTGGAGTTTACCGTGTCGTTGGTATTCTCGGTTGTTGATCCTTTATTGATCTTGTTGGAATTTACCGTATTGTGGGTATTTCAGGTTGTTGATCCTTCATTAATCTTTTTGGAGTTACCACATCATGGTATTCTCGTTCGTGGTTGGTCCTTTGTCGATCTTGTGTGGAGTTATCATGTCATTGATATTTCCGTTTTGATGCATTGATTGTTTATCGTTATTGATTGTGTGAGCATTCATGATTTGTATGGGTATCCGGGACTTGTCTTTGTCTCGGAACAGTTGGTTTACAGATGTGCCGTGTGATATCGGTTTTATCATAATTGGGATCTGATTGTGCGATCCAGCGGACAGAATCGAACTTGGACAGATTATTCTATACTCGAGATATGTTTATGTTTGGAAATCTTGGTATCATTTCGGATACAGTACAGGTGATTACTCTTGAATTCATTCACTACTTAAGGACGCGAGACGTGGATTATGGTAAGAATTGATTTGATATGGATTGTGATGGATCAGTAAGGTTACACTGGACTTGTTTTGACCTTGTAATTACATTGGTATGTAATTGTTTATGTGATGTGATCGTTACCATTGTTGAGTATTATGGCTGGCCCCGTCGTGGGCTTTATCTTTTAGGTACTCGGAGTTCGAGCTAGTAGCGATCGTGAAGGGATGAGCTTTCCGGTGATACTGGCTATGGCGTGGTTACTGAGATTCGAGTGTCCTCTCTGTTTTTTATAATTCCGCTGCAAATGTATTTAATTATGTCTCTATTCGCTGCGTGTGAAATTTTAAATGACTTTCAGTATTTTTCCAACTCGTGTTTACTCTTTAAATGCGCTTTTGGCATCTTTGCCTTGTGCTTTCAAATGATATTTTCTGACGGTAAATGGGAACAGCGTTTTTAAAAATATTTGAGTATTTAAAACATTACCGTCATTGGCCTTTTGGCATTTTTTAACGTTTGCGAAAATGATTTTAGCTTTGTGGGTTCTAATATGTGGCCCATGGCGCTGTAATATTCCCGGTCATTTTTGGGGGTGTTACATCAGCGCTCTCAGAGATTCTTTCAAAGTATTCCATCACTCCTTGTATCACTTCTTTGTCCTTGTTTGGTGCTTTTATTCTTGTACCGCCTGGTGCTGTAGCAGTAAGATACCTCAGATAATAAAATCTTGGAGTGAGGGCAAACCCGAAACAATGAAGAGGAATAGACATTTTCTCCCACTGTTGCATAATAATGTCTTCCATCTGATCATAATCAGCCTCGTGGACATTCCCTTTCATAATGTCTTTGATTTCACCCACCATATTATCCATCATTTCATAAATCTCACCCATTTTGGGACCATCACCATCACAAAATTTAATCAGCAAAAAAATAGGATTAGTGATGGATAACACATTTTCCACATTATCCCAAAAACTATCAGAAGATATAGTATCTGTAATTGATTTTCCTATAGTTCTTGCATGTTCATCCCCATGTTTAATCCAATCTTTCCAAGATTTTAGAACAACTGTAGTAGCTAAATCTTCTCAACAATCAAGAAGTCTCTTCAGGAAAATATAGTGTGATTCAAATCGAGTTTTTGCGACTTACAGAAGCTCCAACTTTGAATGACTTTTAAACATATACAGTGCATGGTTGTGGATTATGAATTAATTTACTATATTTTTTCCTATTTTATATGTACTCTTTAACCACTCAAATTGCTTTGCAAAATCTTTCATGACAAGATATAAGGAATGTACTACACATGGTGACCAAAAAATATGCTTGTGTACCTTTTCTATTTCCTTTGCCGGCAAATTTGCAGTTGGCAGCATTATCAGTCACAACCTGAATAACTTTCAAGTCTCCAACTTCCTCAGTGTCACTCAACAAAAACCAACAGTTGCTTTCCCTGTTTTCTTGATGCCTGAAAAATCTTTAGCATACAAAAAAGTGGCACCATGACTATTCACAGCAAGAACATTGATCAGAGGCTCATGTTTTACATTTGACTATCCATCTGAAACTATTGACACCCCCTGTGTATACCAAGTGTCCTCAATCGGAACAAGTTCTTTCTCAATATTTCTTTTGCACTCATCTAATAATGTAGTCCTTCCTTTTTGATATGATGGTGCTTTATACCCTTGAGGAGCTCTATTAATTGATGTTACCATCTCATGAAATTGCAGATTACTTAACACATTAAAAGGAATTCCATTGGCACACAGTCTCCTGATTATTTTGACATCAACATCATGTCTTTCCATCAATTTAAACGAAACTTCAATTTTTCCTGCAACTGACGGTTTATTGATCTTCATCAATGTAGAGTTCTTTAATAATGATGAGACCCCGAGTTTTTCAGCAGCTTGAACTCTTTTTCTAACCTCTTCATATGTGGATCTTTCGTTCATTAATTCAGAACAACATTGTATTCCTGCTTTTTTTCCGGCAGCAACACCAAAAAAATGATAATGCATACGGGTATATGAACTAGTGAACTTGTTCTTGCAGTACTTACATGACCATGTTTTTTAGCCTCTTGGATTTTTCCCTTGACCAGAACCCGTAATTATTACGTGTTCTAGCAAAGGTTTTTACGTTGAATCGATTTCCACTGCCTCTTCAATATTTTTTCTCAAAAATTTTGATGATTGACTGTAGTTTTTTTGTGTTTCTGGAACAATTTCTTCGGCTTCACTTGAACTACCATCCGAGCATTCAACACTAACTTGTTGAGATGAGATTTGTTGCTCTCTTGCTCGTTTTCCAAACGGCATAATTTAGATGAAGATGTGTTTTTTTAACGTAGAAGATAATAGGTTTTGATTTTTGAATCAATACCAATTAGAATTAGATATATAGTGTACAAGTTAATAGAATCCTAATCAATATATGACTATGTCTTTTAGATTAACAAGGAAAGAGATAAAGTTTAGAAAATATTATGTTTTTTAATGATTTGAAAATCAAACACTAAAAAGTTAGGTAATTTGTTTGAGATAAGTATATTGATATTAGTTTCCATTAAAGAAAGTATAATCTTAAATACAAAAAATCCTAATCAACTGCCTTGGCACAGTTGGCCACCTGACCTTCAATTTAGTTGGAGGTCAGGGGTTCAATTCCTAGTGGCAACACTTTGGAATTGAATTTCTCATTGCCCAATGATCCCTTAGTCTTTGACTAAGGGTTAGGGCCTAGCCCTCCGAGGTACGCTGGTGGAACAATTAAATATTGAGGGCTTCAAGCGGCAGTGTGGGAGGCCAGATCTCGGTGGGAACCTGCGGTTGGATTTGGGGGGGTCCAGCATGGAGCAATCACTTGGGGGACGACTCCTTGTGCGCGGTAGTTGAGGATATTTAAGAACACAGGAGCCGGATACACATCTCGCGATTTAACTGGTAGCGATCTTTGTGGGGCCATGGCTGTTATCCCGAGGACTAGTCAGGTGAAAGCTTGGAACCTCGGTATGAAAAAAAAAATCCTGTAAAAAAAAGAAAGTTAAAGTTGAAAAGAAAAGAGAGTGGGATAATCATTACACAAATATTATAATAAAAACTAATATGACTCATCACATAGCCTGCCGCTTATTCCCTTTTACTTTTCTTCGTTCCTTTCTCCATTCTCAATTTCACCCGTTCCTTCATGGCGGCATCTCTTCAATAGTTTCAACTTACATCTCCTTCCGTACAGGATCTACGCAGCTCTTCAACGCCATGGGTAAAACCGACGCCACCACACCTCTGCCCCAATTTTGCCTCTGTCTTGACATTCTGCCACTGCCATAAAGTTGCAGGTCGCCGGATATGGGGTACCAGTTCGCGAACACACCGCATTTGGGCACCTGCGATCTGGTTCATGGGACGGGGGGAGAGCGAATTAGGTAACATTATTCTGATCGAGTTAACAAAGTGAAAAAAATGGCCTGAAATTATCTCAAACACAACTGAACAGATATCAAAAGTCTTGAAGATATGGTTAAGAAGTTCGTACCTCCATGTTTTTAATCTCAATGTAAGATTTTTGCCTACACAATGGTCCACACACAAGCTCAAAATCTCCTGCAACAACATTTACCAAAAGTTACAAAACTTGTTAAAAATTTGGCCCAAATGATTATTTTTATTATGGGCCGGTATTATGCAGCCCGACCCAGATGTATTAAAACCAATCCCCCGGCTCCTTGATCTCACCCGTTGGTTGAGCGTTGACCTATCCCTACCGTTGGTCCCTTATATTTATTCCCCCCGTAACCCTAGCCTCACTTCTCTCGGTTTTTTCTCTCTCCCCTCACCTCTCCGCCGACTGTCATGGAAAAGGATTTTCTTACCTCTTTCTGCTCGGCTTCGCGGTCCCGATTGGGAAGGGGATCGAAACCCATATCAATCAATGATATGATTGGATTCGATCCCCCGAAAATCTATGGCTTCTCCCGGTTGGCATTTTGCCTATTTATGGCCGGCGATCTGGGCATGAGAAAAATACACGGAAAATAAAAACCTAATTTTCTAAGTGAAGAAAAATTGATTTGTGTTTTCTTGGTGAAAATTTTTCTGAGTGAAAAATCCTTTCTGAGTGAAAAGTTGCTTGAGGCGATTTGGGGGGTTTTCGGGAATACTTGAAACCAGCTGGGGTTTTTTGGATTTGTCCGTCTGGGTTGCTGGCCGCGGATACGCACGGAGCCTTGGACGCGGGTACTGGATAGTGGAGGACTGAGCCGAGGCCAAGTTCCGGTCGACTCACACCTCCGTCTACCTTTTGTTATTTCAGATCTTTGTGATCCTTTTCGGTTTGGTTTCTGGCACTTTTACTATCTGTTCTTTGTGTTAATCTGTTTTCGGGTTAATTAGTTTTTCCCGTTATTATTTCGTGTAATTTGTTGTCCCCAAGTTTGCTGTGTAATTCGTTCATCTCCGGAATTTATTTGTAATTTGTTTACTACGCTGTTGTGTAATCGTCTATGTATTCCGAATAGTTTCCCCACAAAACTAATCTACAAAGTTTTTACCTTAATTATGAAGGATCGGACTGGACATGACCGGTGAAATATGAGGTTGAAAAGATCTTGGATTATAAGTAGAGACTGGTAGGAATAATAGTAAATAATGAGTTATTGATGAGAATTTCTTTTACTCAACCAGCCTAGACATCTCAAGCAGCAGCTTGTAATTATCATATCAATAGAAATACCTATCTGTAATAAATAAAACATGCAATTACCCAAAATTTATTTTTCCATCTATATTGCTTTATGCTCTCTAGTTAACAAAGGTATATGAACCCTATAGTTTCTACAGTTCATTAACCTGAAAAACAATATATAAATCCCAAAACACTTGAATCCATACACAGTTATGTTAAAAAAAATGCAGAAGCTAATCACTTGTTACCTACACAAGATTGATCAACGCACAACCCATTCTTCATCACAACTTTCAATACACCTCTAGTACAGTGAAGCCTCGATAAATGAATATGATCGGGACCGAATAAAAATATTCATTTAGCGAAATTATTCATTTATCGAAAGAAAATTTGAACATGTTATAAACAGTTGGGACCGGAGAAAATTATTCATTTGGCGAGGTTATCCGTTTATCGGACATTCATTTATCGAGGTTTAAATGTACTACAAACAAGACAAGGACCAAACTCTTGTTGTTAGAAATCAAAAATTGGAGGAATACATATTTAAGGTAAACTAATAGAGAAATAGAGTGTCAAAGCACGGAAGCAGTTATGCCGGTGTCATCCTACGCATAATGGGCGATCCACCGGAAAAACTTGATGGATTTTTGCACAGCTCGGTGGACTCCGTCGTAGAGCGAGCCGAAATTGGACTACTTGTCGTCCGAATCGGTGGAGACGAGGATGGCATAGGAAGCGATTATGGTAGATGCGAACGAAATGGAGACACCAAGGGTCGTTTTCTAAAGGCTCGGGCTGCGGCGGTGGAGAATTGGCAGCAGCTAGACTTGGTTTGCATTTGGGATGGAAGAAGAGTAATAGACTGAACAAGCAAAATGGCTGGCGTAAGAGAAGAAGATAGAGATAGGTTTTTTAAGTTTCTTTCTTTCTTAATTAATATTTACTAAAATATAATAAATTGCATGTACACCAGATCCTTGGCGGTATTTCAAAATTTAGAAAAGTAGTAGGGGCAATTACGTCTGCCCACTAATAGTGGTGCACTTATTAGAAGCGTTTTTAAGTACTCTGATACTATTAATTAATAGAGGCCAATCCTATGTTGGGAAAAACCGACAATAAGGTCACAATGAAAACGTAGAAACTCGTTTGACGACTTTTTCAATCTCAAATGTAACTTTGAGGTTACCGACGAGTAGAGTAAATCAATTACAACTCGACTACAAATGATATCCAAAACAATAAACAACGAAACATAATTTTTAGCGTGGAAAACCCCTCAAGACAAGAGTAAAAACCACGGGACCGAAACCGCTTAAATCCACTATCACCAATTCACAATACACAATTCGTCCCTAGTACAAACTAGAGGTATACACCGATAATCTTCAAATACTTGGTAATGAACAATCTTCAAGTATTTGGAATACACAACAACAAGAAGATCGAGAAAGAAAACACTGTAAATAGCTTACACAAAAAGCTAACAAATACCCGAACTTCTGGACTCAAAACCTCGATCTATTCTGGTAAAAAGATTTATCCAATCGCTACCAAGCTCTTGTCAAAATATCACAATAATCCGATCGATACAACTCCGGAAAATCGAACAAGTATATTTCTCTCTTTCTTTTCTCTCTTGTTGGTCTCAAATGGTGTAGGGTTCTATCTTCAAAAAAAAACGCAGCACAAGGCTGCTAAAAAGGGAGTCCACGCCTGTTGACTTCGGGTGCCGCGGCCCAAGCAAGGTGTGCCGCGGCACACTCAACAAATCGTCCGAATAAAGTCCCAGGGGGCCGCGGCCCAGAAGGCTATGCGTCGCGGCCCGGAGTACAGTGGCTCAGCAGTGCGGAGGGAGAAGTTCCAGGGGGCCGCGGCCCGACGGGCATGTGCCGCGGCCCGGAGTACAGCAGGGGAGGGAGTGCTGAAGAAAAATGTGTGTCGCGGCCCGGAGGGCTTGTGTCGCGGCCAGGAGTCCCATCGACTCCGAGAAGGCCTATATTTCGGAAATAACTCTTACAAATCTCCCCCTTTCCGGAATATAGGAAGAGTTCGTCATCTCAGCGATCGAGCAACATACTTTAACTTTCTCTCTACTCAACGCCTTAGTTAACATATCGGAACCATTATCATCGTTGTGAACTTTATCAAGTTCAAACAAACCGTCCTCCAATGCATCTTGAATCCAATGATATCTCACATCGATATGTTTTGTTCTCTTGTGAAAAGTCGCATTCTTCACCAAATGAATCGCACCACGTAACGTCTTTGTCGGAAGCCCAGCTCTCGTAAAAACATTTTCAACCATAAGAGCCCTTTACTCGCTTCCACCGCACTAATATACTCGGCCTCCGTTGTTGACAAGGCAACACACTTTTGCAATCTCGATTGCCATGACACGGTTCCCCCTGCAAACGTCTTCAAATAACTGGATGTAGATTTTCGGTTATCTTCGTTACTTGCCATATCCGAATCGGAATAACCAACAAGCATCGCTTTCCCATTTCTAAATGTGATCCCTAATCTGGAAGTACCCCGTGAATATCTAAATATCCACTTTACGGCTTCCCAATGCTTCTTTCCCGGACTCGATAGAAAACGGCTCACCACTCCCACGACATAAGCAATGTCGGGCCTCGTACATACCATGGCATATATCAAACTCCCGACCACAGAGGCATAAGAAACTTTATCCATTTCCACAATCTCTTCATCAGTCGTAGGGCAATCCTTACTCGTCAATTTAAAATTGTTAGTAAGAGACGAACTAACAACTTTAACTTTATCCATGTTAAACCGCTTAAGCACCTTCTCAATATATTGCTCTTGTGACATGTGTAATTTCCGGGATGCTCTATCCCGAGGGATTCTTATCCCAAGAATCTGTTTAGCGGCCCCCAAGTCTTTCATGGCAAAAGACTTATTCAACTCTTTCTTCAAATTGGCAATCATTTCGGCATTCTTGCCAACGATCAACATGTCATCCACATAAAGCAATAGGATGATAAAATCATCATCTCCAAATTTCTTGAAAAACACGCCATGGTTCAGGGTCGTCTTCCGGTAGCCTTGCTCCCCCGTAACCTAATCGAACTTTTTATACCATTGTTGTGAGTGCTTGCTTCAAGCCGTATAGACTCTTTCGGAGTCTACAAACATAATCCTCTTTTCCCTTAACCTGAAACCCTTCATGTTGCTTCATATATATCTCTTTATCGAGGTCTCCATGAAGAAATGCCGTCTTGACATCCATTTACTCAATCTCAAGGTCAAGACTCGCCGCTATACCAAGGACCAATCGAATAGATCCTATCTTCACAACTGGAGAAAAAATCTCGTCAAAATCAATGCCTTTCTTTTGACTAAAGCCCTTGACTACGAGTCTAGCTTTGTATCGGGGCAATGAATTATGCTCATCTGACTTCACCTTATACACCCATTTGTTTCTCAAAGCTCTCTTGCCCTTCGACAACTTCACCAACTCGTATGTATTGTTCTCATGCAACGAACTCATCTCGTCTTGCATGGCATCCATCCACTCCTTCTTGTTATATATCATCCTCCATAGCCTCCTCGAAATATTCGGGCTCTCCCTCGTCGGTGAGTAAAACATACTCATCGGTCGAATAACGAGTGGAGGGATGACGGTCCCTCGTCGACCGTCTAAGTGGAACAAAAGATGGCATGTTCGTCATGGGTAGCTCGGGATGAAATACATCGGTATCATCTTGTACCAACTCATCACCATCACCGGTATCATGTTGTTCATCATTTTGGATATCATCTCCACCGGGTGTGTCAACATGTTGTGGAGGAACGAGGTCCAAATCAATAAGATCATAATCATGTTGTGGAGCCGACTCTCCATTATCAACATCCTTCATCGTTTGATCTTCAACAAAAACAACATCTCTCGAATGAACAAGCTTCTTAGTCACCGGGTCATACAATCAATACCCGAACTCATCAAGCCCGTAACCAATAAAGATACATGGCTTCGTCTTGGAGTCAAGCTTCGACCTCTCATCTTTCAGAATGTGTACAAATATTTTACATCCGAAAACTCGTAAGTGGCGATATGAAATTTCTTTATCGCTCCACACTTTGTCCTGGACATCAAATTTCAAGGGAACACACGGCGTCAAATTAATCACATGAACCGCCGTGTTCAAAGCTTCTCCCCAAAATGACTTTGGTAATCCGGCATGTGAGAGCAAACATCGAGCTCTCTCAACTAAAGTCCGATTCATCCTCTCCGCCAAGCCATTAGGTTACGGAGTCTTCGGTGGCGTCTTTTGATGTCGGATCCCTTGCTCTCGGCAATACTCATCAAAAGGCCAAGTGTATTCTCCACCATTATCCGTCCGAATACACTAAAACTTTTTCTCGGTCTCTCTCTCCATCGAGGCTGAAACTGTTTAAAAACATCTAAAACTTGATCTTTGGTCTTTAAGGTGTATGCCTACACCTTCCTCGAATGATCGTCGATGAATGTGACAAAATATAGGCAACCACCAACTGTCCTAGTCTTCATAGGACCACAAACATCAGAATGTATAAGATCAAGAACATTTTCCTTCTGTGAAGGAGTATGGATCTTAAAGGTGACTCTCGTTTGCTTTCCAGCTAGACAGTGAAAGCACCTTTTAAGATGTACATCATGAACCCTGGATAACACCTCCTTCTTTGACAATATCGCTATCCCTTTCTCGCTCATGCGACTGATCCTCTTATGCTATAGCTCGGTCATGTCATTATTGTCAACTATGTTCACGGCATTAATCTTGACCTTTGGAAGTGTCACGTACAATTTCCCTGTCTTCTCTTCTCTTCCGATAATCAAAGAACCTCGAGTGAGTTTCCATAATCCCTTGCCAAAACCGCTACAATAGCCATCATCATCGAGTAAGCCAATGGAAATCACATTTAGCCTCATATCCGGAACATGTTTCACATTATGTAAAACAAGTTCCACATCGGTGTCGAACCTCAAGTGTACGTATCCTACTCCAACAATCTTGGATAACCCATTGTTACCCATCTTGACTATCCCATAGTCACCCGGAGTATAAGCGGAATAGAAATCCCTACGTGATGTAACATGATACGTAGCTTCACTGTCGACCACCCAACTCGACTCATCTCTGGCAAGGTTCGCCATGCCATAATCGCAACATGCAAAGAACTCTTCGGTAGTAGTATTTACTTTGGATTTTTCATTACTCCCACTCTCCTTCTTTTGAGTGTTTTCTGTGCCTTGGCGATTTTCCTTCTTTAGTTGTCGGCAAAATTTCTTTGTATGCCTTTTTTACCACAATGGTAGCATTCAATATTGGCATACTTCCCCTAGAATTACTTCTTTGTGGCCCTCTATTACTCGGACCTCCGCTTTGACCTCTCCCCCGTCTTTCGGTAACAAGAACATCCGACTGTGACAAAGATCCCCTGTGACTTTCTTCGGACCTCCTCGTTCAGCATGATCCCCTTAGCAAGTTCCATCGAAATGACACCATCAGGGGCAGAGTTGGACAACGACGTACGAAACGTCTTCCAAGTATCCGACAATGTGCCCAACAACCACAAAGCTTGAACCTCCTCTTCGAAATTAATGTCCATTCCTGCAAGTTGATTAATGATGCCTTGGAATGCATTCAAATGATCCGACAGAGGAGTCCCATCTCGATATTTTAGGTTCATCATTTGTTTAATGAGGAAT
The DNA here is from genome assembly GCA_033398695.1 of Orobanche coerulescens. Classification (NCBI taxonomy): domain Eukaryota; kingdom Viridiplantae; phylum Streptophyta; class Magnoliopsida; order Lamiales; family Orobanchaceae; genus Orobanche; species Orobanche coerulescens. The sequence goes on along the minus strand of CM065808.1, from coordinate 53,236,381 downwards.
AGCTTATTATTCCCCGTCTTCTGAGCATACAATTGCTCGAGCTTGTGCCATAATTCTCGAGCATCATTTTCTCCACTAATATGATTCAACACATTATCGTCAACCCATTGTCGAATATAGCCACACACTTGGCGATGCAAAATAGTCCAATCCGGGTCGGACTTGCCTTCTGGTTTGTCTTTGCTGAAGACCGATAGGTAATAATCCTTCACATATAGAAGGTCTTCCATCTTGCCTTTCCATACATGGTAGTTCGAACCATTCAAATTCATCATTCTACTTGTATTGGCTTCCATCTTATAATTGAGATAATACAACCACGAAACAAAAAATCCTGTGGCTATGATACCACTTTGTTGGGAAAAACCGACAATAACGTCACAACGAAAACGCGGAAACTCGTTTGACAACTTTCTCAATCTCAATTGTAACTTTGAGGTTACCGACGAGTAGAGTAAATAAATTACAACTCGACAAACAATACAAATGATATCCAAAACAATAACCAATGAGACACAATTAGCACGGAAAACCCCTCAAGACGAGTGTAAAAACCACGGGACCGTAGCCGCTTAAATCCACTATCACCAATTCACAATATACAATTCGTCCCTAGTACAAACTAGAGGTATACACTAATAATCTTCAAATACTTGGTAATAAACAATCTTCAAGTATTTAGAATACACAACAACAACAAGATCGAGAAAGAAAAATACCGTAAATAGCTTACACAAAAAGCTAACAAAATACCCGAACTTTCGGACTCAAAACCCCGATCTATTCCGGTGAAAAGATTTGTCCAATCGCTACCAAGCTCTTGTCAAAATATCACGATAATCCGATCGATACAACTCCGGAAAATCGAACAAGTATATTTCTCTCTTTCTTTTCTCTCTTGTATCTCTCTCTTGTTGGTCTCAAATGGTGTAGGGTTCTATCTTCAAAAAAACGTAGCACAAGACTGCTAAAAAAGGAGTCCCACGCCTGTTCGCGGCCCGAGCAAGGTGTGCCGCGGCACACTAAACAGAATGAAGTCCCACGGGGACGCGGCCCGGAAGGCTATGCGCCGCGGCCCGGAGTACAGTGGCTCGGCGGTGCGGAGGGAGAAGTTGCAGGGGGCGCGGCCCGGCGGGCATGTGCCGCGGCCCGGAGTACAGCAGGGGAGGGAGTGCTGAAGAAAAATGTGTCGCGGCCCAAAGGGCTTGTGCCGCGGCCCAGAGTCCAGTCGACTCCGAGAAGGCCTATATTTCGGAAATAACTCCTACATCCTATAAACGCCTCTGATTAGAGAATAATAGAGGCACATGCTAGTTTCTGCCCTAATTAAGTGTCGCAAGTACTCAAAATATTGGTAGTGATATCAATAAACTAGTGATAATAAACTAGTGGTAAACAAGTGTTGAAATTTGTTAATGGGGAAACAAATAAGATTTCCAGAATATGTTGGCTAAAACAAGCTTTAACTTGTATTTATCGGAGTATTTTGCTGGCAAAAAAATATTGTTTTATTTTCATTTACTTGCAACACTTTCTTAATGTTGAAATAATACAGTATTAGCAAATACAATATAAATGAACTTTTTTAATGATATTTATTAAATTATATATATATATAAGTATATATGATTGGTCTTGTTTTATTCAGTTTTCTAGAATTAAATGCACATAAAAATATACTGATTTTTTTAAAACTTTTGCAGAGAAAATACTCACCTCAATATTTTACACGCAACATACTGACCTTGTAAAAATGTTACAAATCGACTATGTTATCAATATAAATAAGGATATAAGAGGTAAATAATAAGAATAATCACGATACATATATAATTATTTCTTAAAGTGTGACTATTCACACGACTATTTCAACAAAAGTTTTTTCTATTGGAGTAAATGTCCAATCCACAATCTTGTTGATTACGCCATTAATAGCGGCACAAGAGAATACAAATCTTAACCATATGTAATGTAACCATTAAGTTTTCCGTCGGAAACGTTGATTTACTTCTTAGAAAAAGGAAAAAGAAAAATAAAGTGAGCGCAGCATAATCTTTTAGCAAGCACACTGACACATGCATGCTAAAAAGAAAAAGAAATCCATCAAAAGTGAACTGATCCCCAACCCCAACTATATATATATATATATATATATATATATCCTTCCATGCAAGTCAACTACCTCTCTCAGTACTCTCCCTATGCCTCTGCCTCCTCCATATCTCTTTTCTTCTCCGTGAGTCCAATTTATATATACATTCTTAATTTGCATGGACAAGTTCAATTTTGTTAGAGATGGGCGAAGCAAGTTGCCTCCTGGATTCAGATTCCAGCCCACAGATGAAGAGATTGTGTTTCAGTACTTAGCCCGTAAGACATTTTCATGTCCTTTGCCTGCCAGAGTCATCCCGGAAATCGACAACATTTTCAGTTACAACCCATGGGAGTACTTACCAGGTTTGTTAATTAATTTATCTTTTATTTTATTTTCAAATTTTGTTTCTTCTTTTAAGGATAATTAATTATTGTATAAGTTCTTGGATCACATAAATTAACTATGTTCCAACTGATCAGCGGTCCTTAAAATACAGTCTTCTAAATACCCTAGATTCAGCCGATCTAAGAATTTCAAGAAAATATAGAGAAAATTTCACATTGATCGTCCGAAACTTGATAGCAAGTACACAAACTCTTAAAAAATTGCAATTAAGTCCCTAAAAACAGAAAAGCGCAAAATTGAAGGCCTAAACGATATTTTTTGGCCAAAAAGCGACGTACTTCACCGCATTGTGGCGATTCTTGTTCAATGGGTCGATTCCAATAGGAAAAAGCTGAGCTCATCCCAAAATTCACCAACAAATATTTTTCACATATTTTAAAAACGCCCATTTTTCAAATAACGAATGACAATCTAATCCACTACATCAATGTAGGTGGCTCAAACGAGGAAAGGTATTTCTTTAGCAACAGGGAGAACAATTATCGAAACGTAAGCAACAGAAGCAGCATAGCAACTTGCGGTGGTCACTGGAGAGTCATTGGATTCCACAAACAAATTAGTTGTTCGAAAGGGATGATGCCGGTAATCGGGATCAGAAGGACCCTTGTTTTCTGCAAAGGGAAGAGTACTTGTTCTGCCTCTACAACTAATTTGTTCATGCATTTGTACTTCATTGCCGTTCCGAGAAACACATCTTGTATTATCCAGCAGAAAAAGCGTTCATCTCAGGTAGTCAGGTATATATATATATATATAATTAAGTCTTATCTAGATCTTTTTTTTTATAATTTTCATTTTTGTTGTTGCAGGTTTTTTTCGTGCGAATAGGAAAATGGGACTTGTGTCGTATTTTTTTGAAGAAATGGAGTATTAAAGCTGAAGTTTATGATAATAATTTTATGACAGGAGAAGAAAGTGATGCAGATTCTTGTTCTGAGTGAGATCTCTTCCAAGTAGTGGTGTCATTGAACAGCTCTCGTTCTCGCATTTGTTACTAATGTACTTCATTAAAATGTTTTTGATCTTATTATTGATTGAGTGGTTTGTAGTAGTTATCAATAAATGAACTTTTATTTCTACACCTACTAATTTTTCTAATTATTTACCATCTTACTTTCATATTTGTTGTCGTTTTATCTTTTTTCAAATTGATTTTTGACTAGATATATTGTCTCTCCAAAGATATATAAAAAGTATTATAAAAATAATTTTTAATGCAAATCGAGAACTATAATTTTCGTAATTTTTATGATTATCTTTATGATATAACTAGAGTATAGCCGTCAAATTTGGACTGAAAATTATTTCACCTTGCAATTTTAAAAATAATAAACCAAAAAAATAACTTAACTACAAGAAATACACCCAAAAGCGAGGGAATTCTTTGTGACAACTTAATATTCGTCACATAAAGCAATTATAAGCGAGGGAGTATCAAGTGTCACAAATGGTTTCATCAGTGACATGATTCGTCACATAAAGTAAGCATTCGTGAGGTAATATCAAGTATTGAAAATGACTCTATCAGTGACCACCAATTCGTCACATAAAGTCAGCATTAGCGACAAAATGTATTATGTCAGAAATGACTTCATCAGTGACAACCAATTAGTCGCATAAAATCAATATTAGCGAGGGATATATTATGTCACTAATGACTTCATTGGTGACAACCGATTTATCACGTAAAGTTAATATTTAGTGAGGAACATAATATGTTACAAATGACATCATCAGTGGCGACGTATTTTGTCGCACAAAGTCAACATTAGCGAGGAATATATTGTGTTACAATTGATTTTGTCACATAAAATGAGCATCTCCAAGAAATTTAGGAATAATTGTATTTTATATATTAAGAGATAATCAGAATATTTAAACAGAGATGTTAAAAGGGCTGGTGGTCCTCGTGTTGGCCCGTTTAAATCGAAAAAAGAGGGTTAGGTCCTAATTATTTTGTTCTGTCTAAATCCGAGTTTTTTTGGCCCAAACTGTTTAGCCCAAAGCCTGTTAGCTAGGGCTAACAGGTTGCCCGAATTAGATCGCTAGCCCGTTAACTACTAATACAACTAATATTATAATATTTTATATATATTTATTTCCCTTCATAACAAAATAAAATTTATTTGACTCATTAATGTTGGGTATTTATTGATCAAGCATTAGTTTGTTTCTAAACTTAAGTAGTATATTAAATTTTATAATTTTATTGTCACTATAAAAATATATAAATTATTTAAAAACTGTTTAGCCCAAAGCCCGTTAGGTAGGGCTAACAGATTAACCGAATTAGCTCGCAAGCCCGTTAACCATTAATACTAATACAACTAAAATTATAATATTTTATATATATTTATTACCCATCATAACAAAATAAAAATTTATTTGACTCATTAATGTTGGGTATATATTGATCAAGCATTAGTTTGGATCTAAACTTAAGTAGTATATTAAATTTTATAATTTTGTTGTTACTATAAAAATATATAAAATATTTAAAAACTGTTTAGCCCAAAGCCGTTACGTAGGGCTAACAAGTTAACCGAATTAGCTCGCAAACCCGTTAACCATTAATACAACTAAAATAAAATTTATTTAACTCATTTATGTTGGGTATATATTGATCAAGCATTAATTTGTTGTTACTATAAAAATATATAAATAGGTTTAAGTTTTACTCACACATATATACACACATATACATATACATAAACGTACATATGTATTGAAAAATGGACATAAGATATCTTGAAAAAGTAGTTATATAATCCAACTAAAGAGTAACTTTGGAAAGAGAAAACTGTTTGAAGATCAATGAAATGCAACAATATTCCCCATAAGAATAATTTGAATCACCATGTGTCTCACTAATCACTATCGTGTCCAGGAACAGCTTCATCATCAGACATTAAATAATTATCACTGATATCATCATCAATAATATTCTCGTCTGCAAGCGCTTCATCATCGTCACCATTAATAACATCATCATCATCATCAATAAATTCATCATCTGATGTTCTTCTTTCTGTATTAGCATTATCCAACACAATAGTTTCAGGTTCGATATCATGTCTTCGTAATGATGTATTCGACTCATCATCTTCTTCATGTACTTCCCACCGAGCATCATTGTAAACATTGTCACCACCAGAGTCATTACAGCAGTCTGCAACTTCATCTTCTTCTTTCTCTAGAACATCCCAAACTTTCCAGGGATGTCCCAGTTTTGGATCATCAAGATAAAATACCTTTTTTGTGTAACACCCCCAGATCGAACCGGGAATATTACACGCCGCAGACCCTCTCCGTGAGTATCCACCAGGCTAGACATCAAAACAACACATTACATTACATACCGACGAATCAAAATAACGAACCAATAGACTGATTTGGTCTTTCGACACTGACTTACAAATAAAAATACATAAACTCATCCAGACTCATACCCACGCAAGGGTAAAATAATTACCATCACAAACAATAAGACAGCGGAAAAGACAATACAATGGACTCCGACTAACTGAACCCAAAACTGGCCTTCGTGTGATTAGTATCATTCGTCTTTCATCATCCCTCGTACCGATCCTGTCTTGCTCCCAAAAACCTGCGTGTACCTGGACACAATACAGATATCCACCCCCCGATTACTCGGGGGTTAGCAAAACTCCACTATTTCGCTAGTGCAAGTATAAAGTGCAAATACGAGCCATACACAACACATTCCGAGAATATAACGAAAGACTTCTCGAGATATATTTAGTTAAAAATAGTTCAAGTCTTGAAAGCAAAAACGAAGCAAGTAAGCATTTTGAAAACATTTCCAAATCTCGGGAGTTTTGAAAATATCAGAAATTGAAAAGTTCTTAATTCCTCGAAAGCCATTTAGGGTCACAACCCCAAAGTTCATTTTCCAAAATACAAATCCGTTTAACAAAACACGGGGTCCACGACCCAACCATTCCGGTCACAAAACACAGGGTCCACGACCCGATCATCCACTTCAATTCACTTACAAGGACACATTACACATAATACATTATTCCTATGCCATTCTAGCCAAGCACCAAGACTCGATATATAATGTCTCTCGACCCCGAGCACAAAGCATTGTGACACTCCGTACAATATCACAATTAACGAAAACATCAACGTCATCCTCAAGATGAAAACCACAACTGGTAACCCGCGGCCATACCCCTTAGTATCGACCCCCCTAGACATCCCATCGGACACTCTGGGTGGGAAACCACTTCCGCGGCCGTACCCCAAGATCGACCCCGCACATCCGGTCGGACACTCCGGGTGGAAGTTCATCCACACACGCACCCAAGTCCACTTCCGTGGCCGTACCCCTTAATATCGACCCCCAGACATCCCGTCGGACACTCCGGGTGGAAGGAACAACACACACACACGTTCCAAAATCACAGTTGCAAACAATAAGCCTCGAAGGTCAATCACAGTATATATAGTCGAGGTACCTTACTAGAATGGCCAGTTCATCCAACATATACTCACGACCAAGTAACGATACGATTCATGCTAGAATTTCAACGATGCAGCTAGTACCAATAACATAGCAATGAGGGAAAATACCTATCCAACCACGCCGAACGACACAATGAGACAGGATCATCAATAGGCATACGTTCCATACATATCTCAAGGAAAGGTTAAGCTATAAATCCACAACGTCATAATCACACAAAACGATACCCCACACATACTTAGACAAGCATATTTAACAACGAAATCATACGAGTCATCTTTTAAGGAAGTATTGAAAAGCATATCAATTCCTTTGAAAGTTAATTATAGGCATTCATAAATCACGTATCGTAAATTACCAACTAATATATCCACAAAACACGTAATGTATGGACAAGATACTTGCCTCGATAATCGATACCGGACACTCCTACAATCACGGCTCAGTCGGGACACCTCGAACACCTACGATTCCCCGACGAATGAAAAGAATACACCCACGATCGAGAAGCTTGAAGAAAACGACGAACGGAAGGGTTCCGACTCGAGTTCTTCACAAGAATTCGACCCTAACAACATATAATCAATAAATCATCGATCATACGAGGAAGAATAATCGTAGAACGCCCGAAAACCCCTCTATGACATTTTACCGGACACCCTCAAGGCGTCGATCAAGAACTCGACCAAAACAACGAATCGATACGATCCAACCATGGAATAACAAGGGAAACTATACAATACATCTAAATAATCATCAATCCATCACAATCCTAAGTTAAACCGGATTAAACGGACGAAATCGAACAAAATACCCAAAATCCCCAAAATTAGATTTCTAGAAAATCTGACCTGATTCGGTAGATCGGAGGGTGTTATAGGATGGATGATTGATGATATGAACTCGAAAACTTCATGGATTGATTGTCCAACAACATCACTCCATGATTAACCAAGCTCCAGCCGCGGAAGGGAAGAAAAAGAGTGAGAAATGGCTGAAGAAAAACGTCAGCAGGCCTTAAATAGCCGATCGGCCGTGTTACGTGCGAATCGCCATGGCCGAACTCACTTCTGGAAATGCCGGAAATGTTACGTGCGTTACGGCCGTGGCCTTACGTGCGTAATCGCCTTACGTACGAATCGCCGAGCACTACCGCATGCGTTACTCGGCAGTGGCCTGGCCCCTGCATGCCCGGCCATGACTCGGCCGGGACCAACTCCGACGGCCCGAACGACCCCGAAACCCGAACCTGAGTATGATTCGAATATACGGTTACGAATTACTCGCAAAGACAAATTCGTGCACTAATAGAACACATGATTCCGACCACCCGAAGGCTCGAAATTCGACAACGGAAGGTAATTACCCCAAACTTTGGGAAATTATGAAAATGACCCAAAATGTCCAAAAATCACGATACGTGATCGAATAACCAAACCGAAGTTCAAAACACGTCTAACAAAGTTAAACGGACTTACGGAAAACTCGAAACAGTAATTTCGAACGAGATTCACGAGAATCGAACTCGAGTGCGGAAAAGTCGTTAAAAAGCATGGAACTCAACAAAACGGCACCGAAACGAACTCGGATGTCAAAATGTGTAGAATTAATCATTCTCAGAATGACGAAACGGTCATGAGCAAGTCATCGAAACGGACCTCCGCCGAAAAATGAAAATTACCGGAAATCCGAAATTGCGGATATTACATTCTACCCTCCTTAAAAGAAGTTTCGTCCCGAAACTTAAAACAAGTAGGGAGGAGCAATATCCCGCCAGCAAAACTCAACGAGATACACAAGAAACGCGTAACTTACGCCCAACGGCGAAACGTTACAAGCAGCGCAAAGGAATATACGGCGTGGAAACACGCTCCACGACGACCAACACAACGCCACCGGTAGAGACATAATAAAACCAACAAGTGATAAGCGTCATAAAACGGATAATACAATCGAGTCCATTATCTGAACAATCACAAAACACAACGAACAAAAATCAACACGATTGACCAACCCAACGGTTCATCAATCAAAACGCGAGCCAAACGCTAAACAAATACGGAATTCCACTGCCCAAGGGTTGGAAGATCGAAAACGAGACTAATTTCCCGAACTTAAGGGAATTACGAAGGAGTCTGAACGTTCAACAATCACGAAACGAGATCAACAAAAACCGAACAATCAATGATCAAACCACAACGATCGAGTCAACAAAAATCGAATAATCATGTTCGGATCACGAAGAACAATAAGGTTCAACCGACAACTCCAAGGTTCACATCTCGACTCGAGACAATATATGATCCGGTGAAAACAACAGGATGTGCATTCACATAAGATCCATATGAAAGGGAATAGCAATTGAAAAATCACAACGATAAACGAGTTATTCCAAAACAATACCACACTCGTTCGATCAACAAAAGCAAGGGATATGGAAAGTTCAGAAAATGTTAACGAGCATAACGAGTCGACAGAGTCGAAAACACAGGAGTTCCAGATCCGATCCACTTCGAATAAAAGAACTAATATGTTGTGCGGCGATTAATACGCCTCGATAGGCGATCGGCATCACGTTCAGAGAAGCCAACCATGGAAGACATACTCTGGACAAACGCCTAGAGTTCGGCACCATACGGCGACCGTCTTTTGGTACCCAGCGATCGTCTTTTGATGTCTGACGATCGTCTATAATGAGCAAACCTGAGGCGATCATCTCGTGCCACGTATGGATCCAGCATCCATCAAAGTCGTCGAAGACCGAATCTTGGACGATGGCCCACGTGCGGATCTTCAAAGGATACCGACAGATAGGACCATTGACCCCAGCCAATCACCTACCACACCTACCGACAAGGCTGCCGAAAGGTACAAAGTGGGTCCTCCCCGGACAGCGACTCGAGACGCGTGCTGGCTTCCCATTGGTTCGCCCAGCTGGCCTCCAGCTGCGACCTCGGACCTCAAGGGAACAGGCCCACGTGACGGGACGATCGGTCATCTTGTTTTTTAATATAGAAAACGGCAATCGCCCGCGATCGCCTGAGGGATCCCAACTACCTTGTCCCCTAAAAATAGAGGACTCACTGCCGTGGCCAAGGGAGGCGAATTCTACTACGAATTAAGTGCAAAATACACACCAAAGAGAGAAAAGGCTCTTTTGGCAACCACTTACACATTCATAGTGATATTCATACATATTCATCATATATCCCAAGCAAGAACTCACAGACCTACCTATCTGGTTCTTCCGGCAATCTACGCGCTTAAAGCCTAAATAACTAGAAGTCTTTACACTCCTTGTAGTAGATTCTAACATTAATATTTGTACTCGACAGTATATTTAATAATAACATCTCGCGAGAGCATTCAAGCCTGGGATTAACAACCCCGACAAATCTTGTGTTATCTATTTTCTCACGGAAGTGTTCTCGCATTTGTTTGTTACTCGATCATTCCAGCAATACTATCTCCGGATAATATTTTGGGTAACAACAATTGGCGCTAGAGGAAGGGCATCTAAACCTTCATTTTTATTCCTACCGCCTCAAGAACACTCACCGTTCTCCTGACATATACTTGAAGAAACACTCACTGTTCTTCAATAGAAAAACCTTCAGAAAATGACATCTGTGATGACCTCCAAGAGAGCCACCCTGAGATCTGCCGGAAACCTCATCCCGGCCCGGACCGAATCCCACCCCACGGCGGAAGGCGACCGTGGCGACGCTAGGCTCTCACTCCCGCCCCCGAGGGACGATTCTAGCCTCTCACTCGATCGGTTCCAGACCACGGAATGCATTGAGGAGGCTATAGCCATCCTCGTGGAGCGACAGAGGGCCAATGATTCGCACACCATCACTCACAACCATCCGCCGGCAAGCAAACTAAGCTCAAGGGGATCTATCTCGAGAAATCGACAGAGAGCCCCGAGCCACAGGAGAAGGCTCGTAAGGCGGGACGATTCCGTCTTCACCGCCTGGGAGCGATCCTCATGGCGACCGGGAACTCAGCCCCAAATGAGACATCGGTATCCGAATCCTTTACTGTGAGTTCGGCCTATCCGACTCCCAAGAGGCAAAGCTCAACGAGCCCCTGCTCGCCCGAGGAAAGAACCCACTGGCAGGGAACTCGTCATTCACCACGGGGCTAGGGGATCGGTACACGATCGCCTTGGTTCGCGCTCTGAGAGCCAATCGGCGAGCAGTCAGGCGACGGCGATAGCCGCCATACAACGCCAGTTCGATGAGGTGAAGGCGCTCCTGGGAAGTGGGGCAGGCGCCGGGAGATCAATCACTGGATCAAGCGAACCACTCGCGACTCAGATCGAGCTCGCCCCAGTCCAACCAACGATCAATCCTCCACAGACACCTCTATATGAGGGAAGATCGGATCCGGAAACCCACTTGAGCAAATTCCGGATCTACATGACCGGATGCGGAGCATCAGATGCGACGAAATGTCGAATGTTCCCGTTAACTCTGGGCGACCTCGCCCACAGGTGGTACGTCTCACTACCACCTCGCTCAATCAACTGCTTTGAGAAGCTGGCGAAAGACTTCACGACGTACTTCGCCGCCAAAGTCGCTCGCCCTGAAGGCCCCCACCGCATGATGAAAATCAAGCAGGGGAAAGACGAGTCAGACGAAGATTACATCGACCGGGTAGACGAGATAGTCCTCACCGGTGAGCCCATTGTTGTGTCACGATTTATTCATCCCGACAGGCGATCGACTGTAAGGCCGAGCGACCAAGTCAACTCCAGTCAAACTTTGGCTAGCTCGCCTAATCGAAGATATCAGACCACCATCAGGTACCCAGCGATCGACTCCAAAGGCGATCGCCATTTGGCAGCTGGCGACCAACTCTAGTATCCGGCTAAAGACGGTCGACCTACGTCCTGAGCAGGGATGATCGCCCGTCAAAGTCATCAAGGACTGGATCTCAGAATAGCACCCACGTGCAGATCCACAAAAGGCGCCGACCGAAGATCTTCGCCGACAGATGAGATCTTTTGCTGACAGACAAGACCTTTGACCACAGCCTGTCACCTACCACACCTACCGGCATGCGCGCCGAAAGTTGTCAGTGGGACCACCCGTGACAGCAACTCAGGACGCGTGTAGGCTCCCATCGACCGCACAGCTGATCGCCAAAGAACTCCTGCAGACTTTGAGGGGACAGGCCCATGTGCTAAAAGACGATCGCCCGATTATTATAATGCAGAAAAGGCGATCGCCCGGCGTATCCAAGCCCTATAAATAGAGAACCTCCTCCTACTGGAAAAAGGTTCCCAATTCATTTTGACTTACGCTCAGAACTCATTCTCTCATATTCCGAAGTCATTAACGGAAATACTGAAGAACATACATATCATCAAGCTCCCGGCTACCTCACCTAATCCATCTCAGACTTCTCTCTCCAAATCTCTCGTCCGTAAGACGATCGATGTAAAGCAAGTCTCCACTAGACAGATTCCAAGGGATTCATAAGCCCAGGAGCCCAAGCATCCAGCTAAATACTCGCCGTGAGAGACGGTCGATCTCTCACCGCCGCGACTGTTCATCTCCTTTGTTACAAGAACTCACAGAGCATCAAATCTGGTTCTTCCGGCAATCTACACGCTCACTAGCTAAGATAACAAGAATCTTTACACTCATTGTAATTGTATTCTTACATTAGTACTTGTATCCCCGAATATTAGTATTAATAATATCTCGCGAGAGCATTCAAGCCCGGGACTAACAACCCCGGCAAATCTTGTGTTACTTATCTTTCTCACGGAAGTGCTCTTGCATTTGTTTGTTATCCCATCCATTCCAGCAATATCTATCTCCGGATAATATTTTGGGTAGCAACAATTGGCGCTAGAAGGAGGGGGATCTAACCCTCATATTTTTATTCCTACCGTCCCGAAGAATACTCACTGTTCTCAGGGCATATACGTGAAGTGACACTCACTGCACTTCAAAGAAAACCTTCAGAATCATGACATCCGCTGGTACATCGAAGAAAGCCGCTCTCCGAACCGCCGAACACCATATCCCGGTCCAGTCCGAACCCCAACCGACGACAAGGGGAAGCCGCAGCAACGCGAGACTCTCGATCCCGCACCTGAGGGATGGCCCCAACCTCTCACTCGACCAGTTCCAAACCGAGGAACAGATCGAGGAGGCTATGGCCATCCTAGAGGAGCGAAGGAGAGCATGTGCGTCGCCTGCAATAACTCCCTCGATCATCCGCCGCATGGGAAAACGGAAATTCAGCGGGCTACTGAACGAGCGATCGTCAAAAAGCCCCAGTTCGCGAGGAAAGGCTCTCGCACGACCGGACGGATCCATATTCGATCGCTTGGGGCGCGACCCATCCTGGCGACCGGGGCATTCTGTTTCCAACCTTGAAAAGATGGAATCCGAATCCGTCACCAGGAGTTCGGTCTACCCACCTCACAGCCGAACGCAGGTCAGCCATCTGACTCCCACCCCGATCGCTGTGGATCGCACTAATCGCCTCGGCCTCGCCCGAGCGCCGAGCCGCAAGGCCAAAGCACACGATGGCCGCCATACAACGCCATCTCGACGAGATGAAAGCACTCTTGGACACCGGGGCAAGCGCCAAAAAAGATCGCCGGCCGACCGAGCCACTCGCGGTCCACATCGAGCTTGCCCCCATACAACCAACGATCGCTCCTCCCAAAACACCTCTGTATGAGGGGAGATCGGACCCCGAAACCTACCTGAGTAAATTCCGAATCTACATGACTGGGTGTGGGGCATCTGACGCAACCAAGTGCCGGATCTTCCCGTTAACATTGGGCGAGCTGGCCCATAGGTGGTACGTCTCACTACCACCACGATCAATCACCTCCTTTAAGAAACTGGCGAATGACTTCACGTCATACTTCGCCAAAGAAGGTCGCTGCACTGAAGGCTCCCACCGCGTGATAAAAATCAAGCAGGGGAAAGACGAGTCAGACACAAATTACATCGACCGGGTAGACGAAATCATCCTCACCGGCGAACCCATCAGTGACGAGCTCGCTCTCTGTTCGGTCATGGGGGGATTCCACGGACACTCTCCCATGTTTAGACATCTCTCCAAGGATATTCCCCCAACTTACGCGATCTTCCGCGCTAAAGCTGCCAACTTTCTGGCCAGGCAAAGGCTACTCACCCTCCGCTTAGACGAGGAAACGCCACCTCTTGTCCAGAAGACAGCGATCGCCAAAGCAAAGAAGGCGATCGCCAAGACACCCGGAGATCTCAAGGCTTTCGAGGACATGGAAGCTCATCTCCTCCATACGTTCAACAGAACTCCGGCACATATTTTCTATTCCATCAAGGGGCACGAAGAGCTCAAAAAGCCAAAGGCGATAAGGGACCACGGCCACCTGACAACAATCAATATTGTGCCTACCATAAGAGTCCCGCCACAAAGACCAACAAATGCCGCGACCTCCTCAAACACTCCGAGATTGTTCGAGGAGGGCAAGTTGGGATGCCTTATTGGTTTAGCCGAAGCCCCTACCAATCTCTATAGACGATCATTCGAGTCGAACACAAAACAGCCGAAGCTCATACGGCCGACCCTGGATCTACCTCGCGACCGTCTCTACATGCTTCAATCAAGAGAAGGAGACCACGGAAGTCTCCCGATCTCCTCCTTATTTAGGAAACTGGAGGACTCGCCGCCATCTACGCTTCACCGTCTAACATGATGGACTAAGGCACGAGATCGCTCCCACGCACAACGTACACCGTCAAGGTCGGCATCCACATGACGATCCAAGGTGGAAGAGTGCACCATGGTCCCGCGGTCGATGGAACCGACCGCTTAGACCATGCAAGGTCCTTTGGGCCAAGATCGCCCGCCCTTCGCTTAAATACGAGGCCGGCGTAGTCCGAGGGCCCTCCAAAATTAATCAGTGGACACGATCGCCGCCTCAAAGGTTCATCATCTAACATGGTGAACCCTGACAATGCGACATGCCACAACCCCCATCTCAACGTACACCGCCGAGGTTCGCCATCTTCATGGTGGGCCGAGGTGGAAGCAGAGCTAAACAAGCCGCGGCGTGGAGTTGAATCATCCGACGCCGCCCGCGCAAGGACTCCTCTAGACCGAGACCGCACGCCTTCGTTTAAATACGAGGCGAGGCGCAGCCCTAACAGAGGACCTCATAATAAAGTGAGTCACGAGACACTCAATGTCTTCGCGCATCAAGACATGATCAAGGAGTCGGTCCATCGAACTCCGCGATCGTGCATGGTTCCTCAAGACGGACGACCGTCCCCGAGGATTCGACAAAGTTGAAGACCGCCACTAACGAATTATTTTCATCCCCTTACTTCCGCTAAGTGAATAAAAACAAGGGGCAATAAGAGTGCGGACTACCTACACGACGATCGCCGCTATTCAACCACATACGGAGATCGCCATTTTTTCGTATGTAGTGCAACATCGAATTGGTTGTAAAAAGTTGTCTTTATGAGTTTATCAATTCATTTGGAACTACCCTCGCAACGATCTCTCCTCACACATTTGTACAAAGTCAAACAAAGACTCAAAATAACCATTCATTCAAGTGATAAGTCGAAATCCAAACGCTCATTTCATTACTTGAAAATCGTAGTACACGGCCGCCCGAAGGCCTAAGTGCTACAAAAAGAAAGCTACAAAACTACAAGGAAATAAGCTAAAAACGTAAAATGAAGCGCCTCAGCCCCCCACGGCCTTCGCCATCGCATTCGGCACGGTCCCCTCATCTTCCGAGCATCGGATGAGCAAGATTGGCCGAGACGGATACTACCAAATCCACGCCGATGTCCGCAAGATCCAAGATCGGCAAGGAGAAAGCTGGATGGAGAGGATGCTCCAACGCGTATGACTTGAAGTTCTCAGCTAGAGGCCCGACCTCCAAACCTCCCTTCTTAGCTGCTCGGATCGAGTCACCGAAAGCCAAATAATAGGCGAACTCGCTGACAAACTCCAAGTTTTGAAAGGGATCAACCCTGGTCGCCTCTACCTCTCCTTTCAGCTCGGCCATCGCCTGTTGCGACCCCTGGAGCTCGGCCTCCTTCGCAGCAACTTTTTCCCTCGCCTCCGTCAACTCGCTGGTCAGCCGAGCGATCATCACCTTATGGCGATCGGCCTCCTCTTCGGTAACCCTCTGCGCCTGGACGGCATTCTGCATCTGGTCCCGAAATCGGTCAACTGCCAGACGATATTGCTCAGTTTCTTTCTTCTCCAGCTCAAGCTCATGACTCGCCCGCTTGGCCGCCTCCAGAGAGTCCTTATCAATCGCCGCGATCTTGTCAGCAAACTCGGCGTTCTCTTTCCGAGCCGCCTCGAGATCCGCCTGCAGGCGAATAGTGGAGGGCCGCCCCTCAAACTCCTGAGCAGCCTGGACAGCCATGGTCGCCGTCTGAAGAGAAAGGGCGAGAACAGCGTGCATCGAACTCGACGATCGCTGTCGAGCGATCGCATCCAGATCAGTCGTCCGTGCCTTCGGCAGAGCAGAAGCAGCCTTGCTAATGTATGGAGGGATGTCGCAGGAATGGCGAGGAGATCGGCTCGCTAGGAAATCCACGACCATCGGCGGGCAAGACGGATCTGCGCGACGGATCCTGCATCAAAACAACTAAGTTAATACAACTCCTATGCAGATACAATTTTCAACACAAAAATGCTATCTACCTCTCAGCCTTCTCGGGATCCCGACCGAAAAACGGTTTCCCTCGAGGGGTCTCAGCATCCGCGATCGCCGTCTCCCGCATAAAAGCCGCAGAGGGCGGCTCACTCTCCGAGCAACGATGATGATCGGGGCGCGGCGATCGGCACTTCATCGCCCAAGGCAGAACCGGTTTCTTCCGCCTCGGCCTCTTGCGATTCGCCAAGCCCCTCCTCCGGAACTTCCTCCTCAACCACGACCGGCTCCACGCGAGGCCCCGCCTCCGGAACTATAGGCAACGCGACGGGAGGGGCCCGAGTCGACCTCTTATGGCGAAGACGGCCTAGAACTCCTGGGTTCGACATGGCAATCTCCGTCGGAGGCTCCAAAAAGCGAGGAAAGCGAACCTCTGCAGTTAAGACGATCGATCAACAATCAGATACTGTCCTCAACTAAGGCGATCGCCTAGAAAGTGAAGGTCGCAGAAACTCATACCTGGCACCGAGAGATGTCTCGGGAAACGGAATAGTCGAGCCGACAACCAATGACTCTCCTTATTGATCCGAGTGGCGTCAAGGTCGTCGTCCGACAAGCTCCTTATCCGCTCCTGCATAACGAAAGTCAAAAGGCGCCTCGATCACCTAATGTGAAAACCGCAAAACCGAAATCAAATTAGATCACCAAAACGCATCCAAACGAAGGGAGAGTCTAAACCCTGACCGGGAGTCCTCTCCCGAAATTCGCTGGGATCTCGAGCTCGCCGTAGGATTGTCGCTGTCAAGCTCTCCACTTGCCGGCGACCTGTAACCACTTCGTCGATCGCCCGCATCTTATTCGGACTCCATGAATCACCCGACCAGATCGGCCTTGAATATGGTAACCGCCACCAACCCTTTATGAGCCGTCAGCTTAAACAAATGGTTCATCTCCAACGGCGATGGGAGGCGGTACAGCGGTGACCGCCGAAAAGGGTGAGAGTGCGCACTTGGAGCCGTGCGTTCGGCGTCACCAAGTGGCGCCACATTCCAAGAGGCCAACAAATGGGAGACAAGAAAGGATAGAGGGAAGCGCAGCCCGGCCTCCATAATCGCCTCATTCACGGCGACCATACCCATCGGAGGCTGGTCGGCTCGCTCATTCTCCGCCGGCGCGAACATGTCCACATCTCAAGGAACATGGAATCTTGTCCTCCAGACGGCCAAATCTTTCCCGGTCGCCGAACTCCGTATTTGGCCAAGCGACCATAACGATCGCCGCGCAGACGGCATCACGACCGCTTGGGAAGCACATAGGGGTAGGCGACCGAGTATCCCCTAAATCGAATCTCTGAGTAGACCGCCAACTTCTCCATTATATCAAGAAAGGCCTTATAGCCCGACCGAAAGCACTATGTTGCTCCCAATAAGCCCTGATCGCCAGATCTCGCTCGATCTGCGATCGTCTCTCTTCAGCAGCCGACTCCTTAGCAACATCGGCCTCATTGAATAAAGCCTCGACTTCAGCAGGGTCGATTCCGTCCCGAATAGCTTCAGCCGCCGTCTCCAGGTGGAAGACGGAAGAAGTTTCTCCCCGGACAGACGATGTCCCGGCGGCAGAACTAGTACCCGCTCCAAATGATGATGAGGTTCCGGCCATTCTCAGAAACAGAAAAGGAGAAAAGGATTTTTCTTACCCTAAAGTGAAATCGAACGACGATCGGCGCTAAGATCTTCAGAAAATTCGACAGCAAGTCCTTCTTTCTCCAATAAGTACGCGTGAGTGAAACTGCATCACCGCGCCCCTTTTATAGGAGAAGGCAGGGACCGGTTTGCAATAAGGGAAAACCTCAGGGGTCGGATCTCAAGCGATGCATTAATTGACCCCCTCGAGACCCGCGTACGCGTCTTTTCAAGGACGCGTCAGCCGAGGAGTCCTTAATGACCGTTGGCATCCTCCAATAGAAACGCGGCACGTGCGCGGAGACTTTTCCACACCCATTGTTTTTTCCCGCGCGGTTTAACGGCCAGCCAGGTCGTCCGAACCCAGAGTATATCAGCTCAAAGACGATCGCCAGTTCGGTTAAACACAAAGTCGCTCGTCAAAAGTTCAGCGATCTCCAAGAGAGCTACCTCACCCCACGTTTCCAACGTATGAGCGAGCTGGGGGGCAATTGTTGTGTCACGATTTATTCATCCCGACAGGCGATCGACTGTAAGGCCGAGCGACCAAGTCAACTCCAGTCAAACTTTGGCTAGCTCGCCTAATCGAAGATATCAGACCACCATTAGGTACCCAGCGATCGACTCCAAAGGCGATCGCCATTTGGCAGCTGGCGACCAACTCTAGTATCCGACTAAATACGGTCGACCTACGTCCCGAGCAGCGATGATCGCCCGTCAAAGTCATCAAGGGCTGGATCTCAGAACAGCACCCACGTGCAGATCCACAAAAGGCGCCGACCGAAGATCTTCGCCGACAGATGATATCTTTTGCTGACAGACAAGACCTTTGACCACAGCCTGTCACCTACCACACCTACCGGCATGCGCGCCGAAAGTTGTCAGTGGGACCACCCGTGACAGCAACTCAGGACGCGTTTAAGCTCCCCATTGGACCGCACAATGATCACCAGAACTCCTGCAGACTTTGAGGGACAGCCCATGTGCTAAAAGACGATCGCCCGATTATTATAATGCGAAAAGGCGATCGCCGGCGTATTCAAGCCCTATAAATAGAGAACCTCCTCCTACCGGAAAAAGGTTCCCAATTCATTTGACTTACGCCGTAACTCATTCTCTCATATTCAAGTCATTAACGGAAATATCAAGAACATACATATCATCAAGCTCCCGCTACCTCACCTAATCCATCTCAGACTTCTCTCTCCAAATCTCTCGCCCGTAAGACGATCGGCGTATGTTAAGTCTCCACTAGATGATTCCAAGGGATTCATAAGCCCAGAGCCCAAGCATCCAGCCTAAATACTCGCCGTGAGAGACGGCCGATCTCTCACCGCCGCGATCGCTCATCTCCTTTGTTACAAGAACTCACAGAGCATCAAATCTGGTTCTTCCGGCAATCTACACGCTCACTAGCTAAGATAACAAGAATCTTTACACTCATTGTAATTGTATTCTTACATTAGTACTTGTATCCCCGAATATTAGTATTAATAATATCTCGTGAGAGCATTCAAGCCCGGGACTAACAACCCCGGCAAATCTTGTGTTACTTATCTTTCTCACGGAAGTGCTCTTGCATTTGTTTGCTATCCCATCCATTCCAGCAATATCTATCTCCGGATAATATTTTGGGTAGCAACACCCATCAGCGACGAGCTCTCTCTCAACTCCGTCATGAGCGGATTCCACGAACGCTCGCCCATGTTCAGGCACATCACAAAGGATATCCCTCCGACCTACTCGATCTTCCGCGGCAAAGCCGCCGGTTTCCTGGCCAGACAGAGGATGCTCTCACTCCGCTTAGAAGAGGGACCGTCCGAAGAAGGAAAAGCACCTTCCCATGTCTAGAAGAATGCGGTCGCCAAACCCAGAAAGGCGGTCGCCAAGCCGCCTGGCGAGTTCAAAGCCTTCGAGGATGTAGAGGTCCACCTTCTCCACAACCTCAACTTATCTCCGGCCCACATCTTCAACGCGATCAAGGGTCGCGAGTGGCTTTCCAAACCAAAGCCGATAAGGGACCACGGTCACCTAGACCATAGCAAATTCTGTGCGTATCATAAGAGTCCCGGCCACAACACTAGCCAATGCCGCGACCTCCTCAGACAGCTCTGGCAACTGTTTGAGGAAGGCAAACTGGACAACTTGGTCACCAAGCCGGATCCAAGGACGGAAAGGACCGGAGGGCGCGAGCGCCGACAACACGAGAGAACTCCTCCCAATCCGGTTGCCAGAATCGAGCATGAGCCAGAGTACTCTGATGAGTCGGTCCCACCGATCAACTCTGGCGGACGGATCAACATGCTTCAAGCAGGAGGTGGAAACCTCGGGGGTCTTTCCCCGGTTTCCACCATGTCGAACAGGAAGCGAAAGGCCGAACTGAGGGCATTCGCCGGAGTCCATGTTGTGGTATCGCCGGAGCCGACCATCTCTAAAGACGCGCTCATCACCTTTTCCAACAAAGATAGGGAGGGAGTGCAATGTCCCAAAGAGGATGCATTAGTGATCTCTGCTTGTATACTTGGGAAAATGGTCGATCGCGTGCTGGTCGACAATGGGAGTTTCTGCAACATCATATTCAAATCCGCCCTAGACCAACTCGGCAACTTAATCAAATTCATCAAGCCTTTCGACACCGTGCTCCAAGGGTTCGGCGACAACACAGTCCAAGCCTACGGGAGGATCAAGCTCTCCGTCGAGCTAGTATGCTTTTATGATCCCAAGGTTAGGATTACTAGGAACCTAAGTTTTGTAATCATAGATAGGCCCAGCATCTATAATGGGTTCCTAGGTCATCCCTTTTTGTAAACCTTTTAGGCGGTCACCTCATCTTTCTTTTACTGTATCAAATTCCCCACTGCCGATGGGACGGTCGGTACTGTAAAAGGAGATCAGCTAATGGCAAAAAGATGTTTGAATTACTCCTATGTTGCTACTTCTTTCAATACTTCCCATACTATATGTATCATTGAAGCAATCGACGATCAACCCATGGAGATCGATGAGCCAAACACATCGTACCAACCCGACTCAGGGGACGCCACCTCTCATCAATTGACGGACGACATCAAGCCAAGGATCGGTTTCGAGCTAAGTCTCGACATCGATCCAAGGACCGAGTCCGGAGATCGCACCAAACGAGAGGCGACCGTCCCTGTCGAAGAGTTGGAAAGCATTACGATGGATCCAGTTCATCCAGAACGGGAAGTACAGATCAGCGCGAGCATCGACCACGAATTAAAGGGAGATCTGATCAACTTTATACGTAGGGAGATCGGAGTCTTTGCCTGGTCGCATCAAGATATGGTTGTCATAAGTCCCGAACACGCTTGCCATTATCTAAAGATCGACCGAGCAATGAAGCCTGTTCACCAGAAGCGTAGGAAGTTCGGCCCCGAGAAGTAAGCGGCGCTCGACATAGAAGTCCAGAAGTTACTCAACAACAAATTGATCGGAGTAGCCACAGACGAACCACAGTGGGTCGCCAACGCGGTGCTCGTCAAAAAGCCAACTGGCTCCTGGAGATTATGCATTGACTTCACCGACCTCAACGCGGCATGTCCAAAAGATCACTTCCCGATGCCTCGTATTGATCACTTGGTCGATAGTACGGCAGGTTGCGAAATGATGTCGTTTATGGATGCCTTCGCCGGGTATCATCAAATCCCAATGGCGGAGGAAGACATAAAACACACATCTTTCTACACAGAAAAAGACATATACTTTTGGGTCGAATGCCGCTCGCTTGAAAAACGCGGGGGCGACCTACCAGCGATTAGTCAACAGAATGTTCGCCGATCAGATCGGCAAGACCATGGAGGTCTACATTGACGATATCGTAGTCAAAATCCTCAAGAAGGAAGATCACCTCAACGATCTCGCCGAGATGTTCGCCATCCTTGAGAAGCTTAACATGAAGCTCAACCCCAAGAAATGCAACTTCGGGGTGGGCTCCGGGAAGTTCCTGGGGCACATAGTGAGCCAAAGGGGGATCGAGGCGAACCCCACCAAGATACAGGCGATCCTTGACATGCAGAAACCACGAAACATCAAGCAGGTGCAACGCCTCACAGGTTGTCTAGCCGCCCTCAACCGTTTCATATCACGGCTCGGCGATAAAATCAAGCCTTTCTTCGCGACCATCAAGAACAAGAAGTTCGCATGGACGAAGGAAAGCCAGATAGCATTAGCCAAAATAATGGAATATCTATCTAACCCCCAGATCCTGGCAAATCCGATCCCCGGTGAAAAACTATTCCTTTACCTGGCAGCCTCGGAGGTCGCACTAAGTGCCGCTCGTGCGAGCGGAGGGACAAGCCCACTTGCCCATCTACTATGTTAGCCAGCGCCCACGATGCCGAGACACGTTATACACCATTGGAGAAGATCGCCACACCCTTGTCATGAGTGTTCGTAAGCCGAGGGCTTACTTCTTCGATCACCAAGTGGAAGTCCTAACAACTCTACCTCTAAGACAAGTCCCGCACCGACTGGACACTAACGGCGACTCCTCAAGTGGTCGCCGGAGACCGCCCAATATGGTATCACTTACGCCGCACGGCGATCAAGGGCCAAGCTCGCGACTTCGTGGTGGAATTAACGTTCCTCACAGCCCAACCTGTGTCGGCCGACCCGCCCGGAAGTTATACGTGGATGGCTCAATACCACCCGAGAGAAGGGGTGGATTGTCCTCATCAGCCCCGACGGTCAGAGTTTCACAAATGCTGTGCGTTTCGGTTTTCGTGCGACCAACAATGAAGCCGAATACGAAGCTTTGGTAGGCGGGCTCGATCTAGCCCTCGCCCTAGATGTTCGTCGCCTCCATATCTTCATTGACTCCCTTTTGGTCGTGAACCAAGTCAAGGGAGAATATGAGGCGCGCGGCGAACAGATGGTCAAATACCAAGAGCTGGTCACCGAAATGTGCACAAAATTCGAAGAAGTACTAATCGAACAAGTCCCGAAAGAGCACAACTCCCAGGCCGATGCTCTTTCCAAACTAGCATCATCGGACGGGGTAGACGACTTCTCCAATATCCAAATCACAAAGTCAGCAAGGCCGGCGATCGACAGAGGCCTGGTTACCTCGGTTGCCATCACCGAGGAGAACTGGATGACTCCATTCATCAAATACTTAAAGGACGGAACGGTCCCTGACGACCGTGTTAAAGCTCGCCAACTCCAGCTCCGTGCGACCAGATATACCCTATTGGACGACCGGCTTTACAAGCGAGCCTTCAGCCTTCCCCTCCTCAAGTGTATTACACCGGAGGAAGGTCGGCTCGATTTAGCTGAGATCCATGACGGAATTTGTGGAAACCATGCGGGCGGCGAGCCCTCATCCATAAGACAACCAGACAAGGGTTTTTCTCGCCATCACTTCGAAAGATGCGATCGCTATGCCGATCGTGCCATAGGTGTCGATAATGGGCCCCAACATTAAACTATCACCCGAATAGCTCACCTCCATGTATAGCCCTTCGCCATTTGCGCAATGGGGCATCGACCTTATAGGTCCCTTACCGACGGCTCCAGGGGTAAGTTCGCCATCGTAGGGTCGACTATTTCACCAAATGGGCCGAGGCCGAACCGCCAACAAGATCGCCAAGAGCAAGTGATCAAGTTTATATGGAAAACGTCGTATGCCGATTCGGTCCGCCCTGTGCCATCATCTCCGACAACGGAAAACAGCTCGACGGCTTAGAAGTCATGCAATTCGTGAAAAGTGGGGAATCAAAAGGTTATTCTCGCCGCCTATCACCCTCGCATTTAACGGGCAGTAGAGGTAGTGAATAAGATCCTCAAACACACGATTAAAGCGCGACTAATCCAGTGCAAGGACGATGGGAGAGCGAGCTCCCAGACGCTTTGTGGTCCTACCGAACGACGACCCGCAATTCAACCTGGCGAAACCCCATTCACCCTTGCCTTCGAATGTGCGGTGATTCCTTCAGAGATCGCGTCCTCGCCATCGAACCGAACAGAAATGACGACCGACAATGATATGGCCGACGAATCGACCTAGACATGCTCAAGAACGGCGTCGACCTCGTAAATGAAGAACACAATCCACAAAAGGAGAGCCGAGAAGTTCTTCAATTCAAAGGTCAAAGAAAGAAGGTTTCAAGTGGGCGATCTCGCCCTCAAGAAGATCCAAACCCACACAAAGCGCTGTCCAAACTGGGAGGGACCTTTCAGAGTATCCAGATGGCTAACTAAAGGAGCCTACGAGCTGGAACATCCTGACGGTACTCCGGATCAATACCCCTGGAACGCCGTGCATCTGAAAAAATACTACCAGTGATAATTTTTTATTCAATTTCAATGATGTACAAGGAATACAATGAGATTTTTTCCTATCCCATATATTCTGGCGATCGCCCCATCAGGCATATCGCATACCGCCGATGATCGCTGATCATGACGATCCTAGGTAAAATTAATGCAGCCATGGTCCTGGAGGTCGATGGAACCGACAACTTCGCCCATGCAAGGTTCCTTTGGGCTAAGATCGCCCGCCCTTCGTTTAAATACGAGGCCGGCGCAGCCGAAGGACCCTCCAAAATAATCAGTAGGCACGATCGCACGTCCTCAAGGTACATCATCTAACATGGTGAACCCGGACAATGCGACGTGCCACTACCCCGTCTCAACGTACACCGTCGAGGGTCGCCATCTTCATGGCGGGCCGAGGTGGAAGCAGAGCTGACAAGCCGCGGACGTGGTGTCAAATAAGCCGACAACACTCCGCGCAAGGACTCCTCAAGACCGAGATCGCCCGCCTTTCGTTTTAACACAAGGCAGGCGTAGCCTAACGGAGGACCCTCACAAAAAGTGAGTCGCGGGATACACAATATCCCTCGCACACAAAGACACGATTGGGACGGTCGGTCCATCGAACACCCCAACCGTACATGATTCTTCGGATTCGGCAAAATGAAGATAGCTCGCCAGACAAACTAGTTTTTGTTTCCTTACTTACAATAAGTGAACAAAAACAAGGGGGCAGAGATAGGTCGAGCTAATCTCAAACACGATCGAACAAAGAGGAACCACACACGATCGGCTTCGCTCAAACACACGCAGGACGACCAGGGTCGTTCGACAAAAATTACAAGTAAGAATTCCGATATAAAACATATCAATGCTTTCAACACTCAGACAATCGGTCGGATGAACAAAACGTCGAAAGCAATCATACACGTACTTGTAAAAATTGCACGCAAACATTCAAAGGCGATCACATGTAAAGAGACAGTATGAAAAGAGGAGCATTTTATTCATAACACAAGTTTCGTGCATTACGAGGCCCGAAGGCATTACAAAAAGTACAAGTTACGGAGGAAAACAAAAATGCCACTCAAGGCCCCGCTGGCTGGCCACCGCCCTCGGGTTGCGGATCGGCTTGGGCTCCCCCATCGGCCTCGGGATGAATGAGTTTACCGGTATACCAACTCAAGTCGATCCCGAAGTCGACAAAGTCAAGGATCGGCAAGGAGAATTTTGAATGCAGAGGATGCTCGAGGACATAGGATTTGAAGCTCTACATCAGGGGACCGATCTCGATCCCTGCCTTTTTAGCGGCTCGAATAGCTTCAGCATAGGCCAAGTAATAAGCGAACTCGCCGATGTGCTCGACGTTAAGGTAGGGATCGACCTCGATCGCCTTCAGTTGCCCCTTCAAATCCGCGGCCGTCTTCTCGACCTCCGCCAGCTCGGCCACCTTGGCGGCATTCTCACCCTTGGCTTTCTCCAGCTCCTTCTTCGCCGCCTCCAGCTCACCGCTGAGCCGATCCACCATCACCTTCAGCCCGGCCGCCTCCTCCTGCGAAGCCGCGAGCCTCTGACGGGTTTCCTTCTCCTTATCGCGGGACCGATCGGCAGCCTCCTTAGAGCGGCTCAACTCCTACTTCAATCGGTCCACGTCCTGTTTAGCCCTTTTGGCCGTCTCCTCAAACTCCTTCTCCATAGACTGGATCCGGTTGGCAGCCTCAATATTTTTGTTCTGGGCGGCCTCGAGGTCGCTATGGAGACGAGCAGTGGAGGGTCGCCCCTCAAAATCCCTAGCACTGACGGCCATCGCCGCCGTCTGAGAGCTGTGGCAATGGTCGCCGCATGGCGTCTCTGTGTCGCCGACGAGCGATCGCATCCAGACGGCCGCCCAAGCCTTGGGCAGAGAGGTGATAGCCTCGCGAACGTAATCGGGACTTCGAGGGATCAAGTGAGCCTTGCTCGGCGTAAAATCCAGCACCATGGGAGCAATGTCCGGTCGGCGAGACGAACCTGCAGTCAGCAAAACCAAAGAAACCAAAGAGTTAGCCTATACCCTGCCCAGAATGCCCAACTCAGAAATTCTTGATCCTTTCTTACCTGTTGACTAGCTCGGGATCGCGTCCGAAATAAGGCTTGCCCCGAGATGTTTCCGCCTCGGCGATCGTCACCTTCTTCGCCGAACCGCTAGATGACCGGGAGCCGGGGACCGAGGGCTTGGGGCCTGATCGCTCCATCATCGGGATGGCAGAGATAGGAGCCGCAGTGACCGGAGGCTCAAGAATTGATACATCCGCCTCAGAAATCGACGGGGACTCCTCCGACCTTCGCCTCTTGCGGCGCTGAAGCTGTTCCTCACCCTGAACCACCGGCTCGGCGACTGGCACCTCGGCAGGCCTCGTCACCGGAGCAGGGTGAGACGTCGTCGCAGGAACGCGACCAGTCTGCTTGCCCAAGTGAAGGCGACCAAGAACTCCCGGGTTCGACATGGCTATCTCTGGCTGTGGCTCGGCAAAACGGGGAAAATAAACCTCTGTCAAAGAAGAGATTCAAACAAGTTAGACAAAACAAAACGACCTCCTGGAGACGATCGTCAAGCAAGGAAGCACCACTTAAACTCATACCTGGAACTTTCAAGTGACGGGGGTAGCAGAACAATCGAGCCCCGAACCGATGAGCTTCGGTGCCAAGCGATCGAACATCAATAAAGGAGTTCGGCAAGGCACGGATCCGCTCCTAAACGATCAAGAAATCGAATGGAAGGTCGCCGATCACTGGAACGAGAGGTCCTGAAAAAGAAAACAAAATTAGATCAGTCCAAGACAAGCTCAATCAAGGGGAGAGTTAAAATCCTTACTCGGATTCCTCTCCCGGAAAGTGGTGGGGATCTCCAACTCCTCATTCGGCCTGTCACTCGACGCCGATCGCCATGCCCCACCGACCCAACACCATTTAGCTAGGTCACCCCTGGTCTTATTCAGCACGCCAAGGACCACTCTCCCGATTCGGCCTTGATATGATTGCCGCCGATCGACCCTTTCGCGCGGCCGCTTAAACAAGTAATTCATCTCCAGCATAGTAAGGAGGCGAAACAACCGGTGACCGCCAAACAGGTCAACGTGCATGATATGTAGCCATGCTCGGCGTTAGTTGAAGAGGCGCCAAATTCCGTGCGATCGCAAGTAGGAGACGGCGAATGGCAACGGAATCGCAGACCCGCATCCATAATCATCTCGCTGACGGCAACCATATCCTTGGGCGGTTGGTCGACACGCCATTCTCCGAGGGCACGTGCAAAGAAACGCCGAGGGGATATGATATTTAGCCCTCCAACGGCTCAGGTCTTTCTTGGTCGCCGTGCTCTGGATCTTTCCGAGAGTCCACGGAGACGGGGCGGCGGCCTGAAAGACCATCCGATTCACATGTTCGTAAGGGTGAGTGGCGGTGTAGGCTTCAAAATCGACCTGCATGTGGTCCGCGATCGCTTCCATCATCGAGCAAAAGCCACGAGGCGGGCCGAATCTACTCTCTCGCTCCCGTGCCTCCCGCACCAAATCATCCTCATCCACCTGAGCCCCCGTGCTCCGCCGCCGCCGCCGTCCTCGCCACTTCGGCCTCGTTGAAAAGTTCTTCGAGTTCTCGGTGCAATCCCCGCACGAATAGCTTCAACGGCCGCCTCCATATCCACTCCAACGGAATCTCCTCCCGCTCAGCGACGCGGCAGCCAAGAACTTCCGCCTCAAAGGTTTTGGATCCTCCCACCATATTAGAAAGTAAAGAGAGGGAGAAGGTTAATTTTTCTTACCTAGAGAAAAGAGGGAGATCGGCACAAGAAGCTCCTAAATTTTTGTAGAAATTGATAGGAAGCAAGGACGCGTAAAAATGAAGGAGAAGAAGCCCCGCCCTTTTTATAGATGGAGACGAGGGCCTAAATGCAAATAGGAGAAACCTCGAGGGCCGGATCGCAACCGCCACGTGGGGACGCATTAAATGCCGCCCTCGAATCCCGCAGACGCGTCTTTTCGAGGGCATGCCAGCCGACAAGTCCGACAAAACCGTCGGACTCCCCCAACAGCGGCGCGACGCGTGTTCCTGCCACTTTAGAAAGCCCGCCTTCTTTTCCCGCTTCTCCCAACGCGAAAGAAGGTCATCCATATTTGAATTCAGATCGGCTGATCGTTTAAACATTGGCGATCGCCAACAGTGCCACCTCACCCCGTGTTTTCATCATCGAGGCGAGCTGGGGGGCAATTGTTGTGCGGCGATTAATACGCCTCGATAGGCGATCGCATCACGCTCGTGAGAAGCCAACCATGGAAGACATACTGACAAACGCTAGAGTTCGGCACCATACGGCGACCGCCTTTTGGTACCCAAACGATCGCTTTTGATGTCCGACGATCGCCTATAATGAGCAAACCCGAGGCGATCATCTCGTGCCACGATGGATCCAAAGATTCATCAAAGTCGTCGAAGACCGAATTCGACGATGGCCCACGTGCGGATCTTCAAAGGATACCGACAGATAGACCATCGACCCCACTGTGACCTACCACACCTACCGACAAGGCCGCGAAAGGTACAAAGTGGGTCCTCCTCGAGAGCGACTCGAGACGCGTGCCGGCTTCCCATTGGTTCGCCCACTGCCTCCACCGCGACTCGACCTCAAGGAACAGCCCACGTGACGGACGATCGACCGCCTTATTTTAATATAGAAAACCATGATAGCCCGCGATCGCCTGAGGGATCCCAACTACCTTGTCCCCTATAAATAGAGGACTCACTGCCGTGGCCAAGGGAGGCGAATTCTACTACGAATTAAGTGCAAAATACACACCAAAGAGAGAATCGAAGGCTCTTTTGGCAACCACTTACACATTCATAGTGATATTCATACATATTCATCATATATCCCAAGCAAGAACTCACTGCACCTACCTATCTGTTCTTCCCAATCTACGCGCTCTAAAGCCTAGATAACTAGAAGTCTTTACACTCCTTGTAGTAGATTCTAACATTAATATTTGTACTGACAAGATATTTATTAATAACATCTCGCGAGAGCATTCAAGCCTGGATTAACAACCCGCAAATCTTGTGTTATCTATTTTCTCACGGAAGTGTTCTCTCATTTGTTTGTTACTCGATCATTCCAGCAATACTATCTCCGGATAATATTTTGGGTAACAACATAATAGAACCAAATGATATCACTTCCGAACAAGGTTCGCAAGAATCGAACCGAACTCGAAAAAGTCACAGCGATATCCAGATCGACCCACAACAAGATCACAATTGCTCAAGATGAAACCGAAATACAGAACAAGTTCATAAAGTATCAACGAATACGAGCGAGTTGATAGACTAGAGAAAGAGGAAATGCAGAAGTCCAAAAACAACACGGGTATTACATTCGACCTCTTATAAAACAAATGTCGTCCCCGCAACTCACAACAACGGAAACAAGGTAATAACGCGAAAAGCAACCGACAGAAAAATCTCCCATGGGCCTCTTAGAGCCGATCCTGATATCTGTGCTGAAGTTCGCGCCCCGAAAGACTCGGAACTCAACTCGCAAAACTGGATCCTGTGACGAGAAAGATAATTGGTACGTGCATGCCCCCGACACACCATGGTTGAAACACCTCGGCTCGACATACCGAAAATACAACTGCTAGGTACAATGGAATATAACGTCGCAAAACAACAAACCGAAGATGCCAATTTGGCATAACATATCAACACATACTAAAATCACAACGACCACGGCATTGTTCGACGATTACAACAGCCCGAACGATAGACCGCACACAATCACAAACCTCATGAAACAATCACACATGCACACAAACGTACAAACCCCAGCTTCAACAGCTCACACTCATGCGACAACACATAAATCACCACGAGGCGACAAATAGTAAATACCAGTTCACACCTCTCACAGAGCGCTAGTACGACAAATGCGTGGCAACGCCTCGACGTTCATGCCACCAATTCGATCATACTCGGGAGCAAACATCATAACGACAAAGCAAACATCATACATACATTCCCAAACGCAAACGGGAGTTGATAGGTTTTAAAAACGAAAACCTCATTTTGAAAAATAATTTAGAAGAACACCGGTTCATCTTGAGTATCACCTTTCAAAAAGTACAAACGTGAAACATCGTTATCGAGACTTTGGAAAACCATTTCGCATTCGATAAAAATGAGGACACTTTCTCTTAGTGAAAACTTTCAGAATATTCGACCCTCGGGTCTAAGTAAAAGTGTTTATAAAACATTGAAAATATCTCAAAACATTTTGGTCCTCGAGGTAGAAGAATTTTGAAACATATTGTGGCACCTTAGAAGTACCACGAGAAAACAATTCATTTTAAGCGTACGTCTCGAAATTTATTTTCTAAGATACTCAAGGTTTTCGAAAATAATTCAATGGGCTAGAATGCCCAAAAACTTCAGGTAAATACACGGAACAATATAGCGCCGTGGGTCCCGTGCCGGAATCCACCAGGATAAAAACCATTTACAAAAAAAAACGCCAAAAGGGTCAATGACGGTAATATTTCAAAACTCACAAAATCCATTTACAAAATACTAAATACCGTCATAAAAAAAATTCCGCCAAAACGATCAAGGCCAAAATGCCAAAAACTCGGTTAAGGGAATCGGTTTTCGAAATAAAGCTCAGTCGGTAAAATATCGAAAGCCATTACAAAAGAACTCACGCAGCGGATAAAAGAAATACAATCCAGCAACACTATTCCTCACATGAACGAAATATGAGAGACAAATAATCACGTATCAAGAAATCAAAATCCATAAGAGGATTCCGTCACTTAACAAACAATCATAAAAATAGCTCGTGTCACACGAGGCACAACACAAAGAAGGGAGACTTACATCCACAGGTCGCACGAAGATGATGATCGCCCCACGATACTAATCACGACCAACAAACTCAGACGACGCGTCGCGACACGACTTAGTCAGACAAAATCCGACAAGACAAAACTCAACAGACACCACTGACCCGAGAGCCTAGGTTTCCACAACCTAAGCTCTGATACCATAAATGTAACACCCCCAGATCGAACCGGGAATATTACACGCCGCAGACCCTCTCCGTGAGGATCCACCAGGCTAGACATCAAAACAACACATTACATTACATACCGACGAATCAAAATAACGAACCAATAGACCGATTTGGTCTTTCGACACTGACTTACAAATAAAAATACATAAACTCATCCAGACTCATACCCATGCAGGGGTAAAATAATTACCATCACAAACAATAAGACAGCGGAAAAGACAATACAATGGACTCCGACTAACTGAACCCAAAACTGGCCTTCGTGTGATTAGTATCATTCGTCTTTCATCATCCTCGCACCGATCCTGCCTTGCTCCCAAAAACCTGCGTGTACCGACACAATACAGATATCCACCCCGATTACTCGGGTTAGCAAAACTCCACTATTTCGCTAGTGCAAGTATAAAGTGCAAATACGAGCCATACACAACACATTCCGAGAATATAACGAAAGACTTCTCGAGATATATTTAGTTAAAAATAGTTCAAGTCTTGGAAGCAAAAACGAAGCAAGTAAGCATTTTGAAAACATTTCCAAATCTCGGGAGTTTTGAAAACATCGTAAATTGAAAAGTTCTTAATTCCTCGAAGCCATTTAGTGGTCACACCCCAAAGTTCATTTTCCAAAATACAAATCCGTTTAACAAAACACGAGGTCCACGACCCAACCATTCCTGGCCACAAAACACAGGTCCACGACCCGATCATCCACTTCAATTCACTTACAAGGACACATTACACATAACACATTATTCCTATGCCATTCTAGCCAAGCACCAAGACTCGATATATAATGTCTCGACCCGAACACAAAGCATTGTGATACTCCTGACAATATCACAGCTTAACGAAAACATCAACGCTATCCTCAAGATGAAAACCACAATCGTAACCCGCGGCCGCACTTTAGTATCGACTTCGACATCCCGCTTCTGACACTCCGGTGAGAAACCACTTCCGCGGCCGCACCCTTAGTATCGACTCCCGCACATCCCGTCGGACACCTGTGGAAGTTCATCCACACACGCACCCAAGTCCACTTCGTGGCCGCACTCTTAGTATCGACTCCTGCACATCCCGTCGGACACTCCGGGTGGAAGGAACAACACACACACACGTTCCAAAATCACAGTTGCAAACCACAAGCCTCGAAGGTCAATCATAGTATATATAGTCGAGGTACCTTACTAGAATGGCTAGTTCATCCAACATATACTCACGACCAAGTAACGATACGATTCATGCTAGAATTTCAACGATGCAGCTAGTACCAATAACATAGCAACGAGGGAAAATACCTATCCAACCACGCCGAACGACACAATGAGACAGGATCATCAATAGGCATACGTTCCATACATATCTCAAGGAAAGGTTAAACTATAAATCCACAACGTCATAATCACACAAAAAGATACCCCACACATACTTAGACAAGCATATTTAACAATGAAATCATACGAGTCATCTTTTAAGGAAGTATTGAAAAGCATATCAATTCCTTTGAAAGTTAATTATAGGCATTCATCAATCACGTATCGTAAATTACCAACTAATATATCCACAAAACACGTAATGTATGGGCAATATACTTGCCTCGATAATCGATACCGGACACTCCTACAATCACGGCTCAGTCGGGACACCTCGAACACCTACGATTCCTCGGCGAAGGAAAAGAATACACCCACGATCGAGAAGCTTGAAGAAAACGACGAACGGAAGGGTTCCAACTCGAGTTCTTCACAAGAATTCGACCCTAACAATATATAATCAATAAATCATCGATCATACGATGAAGAATAATCATAGAACGCCCGAAAACCCCTCTATGACATTTTACCGGACACCTTCAAGGCGTCGATCAAGAACTCGACCAAAACAACAAATCGATACGATCCAACCATGGAATAACAAGGGAAACGATACAATACATCTAAATAATCATCAATCCATCACAATCCTAAGTTAAACAGGATTAAACGGACGAAATCGAACAAAATACCCAAAATCCCCAAAATTAGATTTCTAGAAAATCAATTCGATTCTGAGATCGGAGGGTGTTATAGGATGGATGATTGATGATATGAACTCCAAAACTTCATGGATTGATTGTCCAACAACATCTCTCCATGATTAACCAAGCTCCAACCGAGGAAGGGAAGAAAACGAGTGAGAAATGGCTGAAGAAAAACGTCCGCAGACCTTAAATAGCCGATCACGGCCGTTACGACGAATCGCCATGTCTTATGTAATGAATCGCCATGGCCGAACTCATCGCTTGGAAATGCCGGAAACGTTACGACGTTATCGGCCAGGCCTTACGTACGTAATCGCCGAGCACTACCGCAGACGCTACTCGGCCAGTGGTCGCCTGCCTCAAAGATGCCCGGCCATGACTCGGCCGGACTAACTCCGACGGCCCGAACGACCCCGAAACCCGAACTCGAGTATGAATCGAATATACAGCTAAGTACTCGCAAAGACGAATTCGCTCACTAATAGAACACACGATTCGACCATCCGAAGGCTCAAATTCGACAACGGAAGGTAATTACCCCAAACTTTGGGAAATTACGAAATGGCCTAAGACGTCCGAAAATCACGATACGTGATCGAATAACCAAAACGAAGTTCACAACACGCCTAACAAAGTTAAACGGACTTACGGAAACTCAAACAAGAATTTCGAACGAGATTCACGAGAATCGAACTCGAGTGCGGAAAAGTCGTTAAAAAGCACGGAACTCAACAAAAAGGCACCGAAACGAACTCGGATGTCAAAAAGTGTAGAATTAATAATTCTCAGAATGACGAAACGGTCATGAGAAAGTCATCGAAACGGACCTCCGCCGAAAAATGAAATTTACCGGAAATCCGAAATTGCGGATATTACATTGTGCGTGACTGTCCAACAAGTAAGGATCATGCATATACCATTTTCTATTGCTGTTCACTGATGTCAGATGATAATCAAACTTTAGATTCCTCGAATCAGAATTGTACCATTCACATTTGAAAAGATATGTACCATATCCTCTTTGAAAACATAAGTGCACAACACTAAGCGAGCTTCCATAAAAAGTACAAGGTGCTTCACCATGGGATCCGCACGTCATAATTCCACTATCTTGTGTCGTGTGGCATTGATTACTATGTTTGGTCGACCATCGAACCCCATTTTCAATACATCCAGTGTACTCCACCATATAAGAATTTGGACCATTTGCTAATGAATAAATCTCCTCAGAAAGTTACCGTTGATGAAATAACATGGTAGCACGAATCTTAAACCATTTTGGAAATTCCTTCCTATGTCTTTCATCTATGTTTTCAGTACTTTCTTGATTTAAGAGTTCAATGTGTTTCCTATAATAGACAAGTGAAACTCAAGGTTTGGTATAAATGCAAATAAATGAAGGCAAATAGTAGCAACAATATATATATATATGTATATATATATATATATTTATTTATATTCTGCAGCTAAAAGATTATAAAACGAACATACCTTTTGAATTCTTCAATCTTATCGCAATTATTCAATATAAACCAGTTTGCTACTTCCAATTGTTCATTTGATAATTGAACCATCACTCCTTTCCTAGTTGGACGTATCTTTTGAGAAAACACAGAAAGTTTTGCATTAGGCTCAGCCCTGTGGTCATTCCGTTTGAGTCGATTAAAACTGTTGGAACATTTTGTTCCATACATAAATTAAAAGTGTTTTGATGATTAATGTTGATAAACAAAACAAAACAACGAAGAGGCGAAGTAAGAATCGAAGAAAACAAAGACTCAAAAAGGTGTTCTGGACTAAGCTAACGTATGCAACGAGTATTTTATAGCGTATGTAATATTGGATTCATAACGCATTTAATAAAGATGTTTATAACGTATGTAATTAGAAGATTCTGAGTTGAAACAAGATGATCGTCGGAGATGATGTCATGCCATAGGTCAGCAAGCAAAGGATATGTTGACAATATATAACGTAAGTAATGGACAACTGATAACGTACATAATGTTCAAGACAGAAGCTACTGGACTCATCTGCATTCAAGTTAATGTACGTAACAATTTCTATCTAACGTACGTAATATGGCTAATGGCCGTAATAAGAAGGTGGTAGCGGCCGTAATGAAGTATCAGTTTTCTAACGGCTAGTTTGAGGAAGAAGCCTATAAATACAATGTCTATGGTATTGATTCAAAACAACAACTTCAAGCATATAAGATAATCATCTGATATTCATATTGATATTATTGTTGTTGTAATATTGAGCTTATATTGAGTGATTGAGTGTTATACACAAAATCATACACGAGTGGTAAAAGAAAAGATACGATTGGATTCGCTGTTATTAGGATCAAGGATCCGGCATTGTTAGTGTTGGGATAACAAATACCCTGTATCGAAATTGTTGGGATAACAATATCCGATATCGAAACAGCCAGGATAATCAATCCCTGTATCGAATAGTGTTGATAAGAGGTTTTGACAATATGCCAATCCTCAATACAGTAAGGAAACTGTATCGAAAAGTTGAAAGTGTCAACCTGTATCGAAGACCTGTCACAGATCCAACATATA
This sequence comes from Orobanche coerulescens, assembly GCA_033398695.1. Taxonomy (NCBI): domain Eukaryota; kingdom Viridiplantae; phylum Streptophyta; class Magnoliopsida; order Lamiales; family Orobanchaceae; genus Orobanche; species Orobanche coerulescens. The sequence goes on along the minus strand of CM065808.1, from coordinate 53,200,096 downwards.
GTGGAACCTTTCAGTACAGCAAAGAAGTCTTATAAAGACTAAAGTATGGAAGGTGTCTCGAATCAACAATACAGTGATCTTCCATACAGCTCTCAACAGGACAAAAAAGGAATCTTCAGTACTCACTAGAAGTCAAGTCTCATTGATATAGAAGTATTTAAATACTCAAAGATAAAGTATTTAAATACTGTAGATCTTCAAATCCCGCAAAATCCGGATCATGCTTTTCATCCCGTTGGAATGGAATCTTGCTCAACGGATTTATCTCAATGGATATATTTCAGAAGACTATATATATATATATATATATATATCTCATCAAGGCGTTGAAGATCAGTTTCCAAGTGACAAAGTTATTATTATATACATCAGAGCAAAACATATCTCCAGAAGCTTACTGCAACTCAGATCTAAGAGATATACAGTGCTCAACAACTTGAGCAACACTTCATCAGCTAGAAGCTCAGAAAAGTCAAAGTTGTTGTTCATACCCTATTCTATCCTTTGAACAAACCCAGATCAGCCCTGTGTGGACTGAGTAATCGTTGCTACTCCAGAACTATGTGTGAAGGAATTGCATCTAAGAAAGACGAAGCTTCAGAACTGTGTGTGAAGAAGTCAGTCAAGCATTAGCTCAAACTAATCTGTGTGAACGGTTGAAGCTAAGATCTTTATATCAATATGTGTGAACGATATATTGATTGTGTGTTGTTATAATTACGTAGTTGTGTATGCAGTAATTATAATAAACTTTTTCCTTCTGTGTGGAGGACCAGTGGACGTAGAGGGGTTTACCTCGAACCACTTTAAACACTGTGTTATTTATCTTCTGCCTTACTTGTTTTATAGAACTGTGATTATTTAAGTATACACTACACATCGAGTTGCTATATCCACAACAACTTACTGTATTTAAGACTTCCGCTACGCACTCAGATTTAAAATCAGTACAGCTTGTTGTTTAAACTACTTTCCAAGTCAGATCCAAGATAATGAGTGGCCAAAGAAGTGGTATCAGAGCGGTTGATTCTAAAAAGAATCAGTCATATTTTTAACCGAATCAGATCCAAATACTTATTTTTAAAACAGTCTTTTCATTTCTTTATTCTCACATGGATACATCTATGATCAACAAAGTGCCTATGCTCTCTATTAACGAATTTGATGATTGGAGAATTAGGATGGAGGCTCATCTTGCAGCTATGCATGAAGAGATGATTTTTGTTATACAGGATGGCCCCATCAAGATCATGAAGGTAAACACGGCCGCAAGGATTGAAGGCCAAGCCCATGCTGAGATGCTCGAGAAGGAACGCGAGCAATGGACCACAGATGAAAGAAAGCGAGCCAACCTCGACAATGTGGATAAAAATATGTTATTTGTCACCCTTGACAAAGGCACGTTCTCAAAGGTAAAGAGCTGTAAAACGACCAAGGAAATCTGGGATAAACTCAAGTTGATTTGTGAGGGAACTGAGCTCTCAAAAGAAAACAAAATTTCAAAACTGACTCAGCAATTTGAATCTTTTGAAATGAAATCAACTGAGACACTTAAGGAACTTGACCTTCGATTCACTGGTATTGTTGGTGAACTTGAAGCTTTGGGCAAAATTTATACCCAAAAGGAGAAGAATTTAAAAATTTTCAGATCTCTCCCTGCCCGATAGGACATTAAGACCACAGCTATGCGTGTATCGTGCAATCTTAATGAAATATCTACTTTTGATCTCTTCTCTGACCTCAAAGCTTTTGAGTATGATATTGACAGAATAGAGAAAGCTGAAGAATCTCCTTCAAAGGTTACAGCACTAGCCAGATCGAATCGTCGACACAAAGATGCCCACTGGCCAAGCCTAGTCACAAGAATGCCGACAAAGGACGATTTACATCCTATCTCAAGATGAAATGGCGATTCTCATGCACAAGTTCAAAAAGTTCATCAAGCAGTCTGGAAAGACTCCCTACAGGCCCAAACATGTCCACAAGGTAAGTACCGATACTTCATTCGGTGATGCTAACCTGTGCTATAATTGCAGGAAACCAGGACATTATGCAAATAAATGTCCTCATCCCAAAGTTCAAAGGTTGCCGGAGGCTGAGCAACAAGAGAGAGATGAAAGAAGATGTGCTTGGAAAAACAAGCTCAAGGCCCTGATCGAGAATCGAAGCCTCCCCACACCATCCAAATCAAGAATGTCTTCAGTGGTCATCGAAGTGATTCATCTGACGATGAGTTCGATGATAAAGCATATATGTGCTTTATGGCCAAGGACATTCCGGAAGGTGAAGATAGTGATGATGAGGTAAGCTCAACCTCAGCTATTCCATTAAATGCATCTCATACTTTTGAAAACATCATGAATGAGTTTTAAAACATTCAAAAGGCCCATGAGACATTGAAAAATGAGAATATACAGCTCCAACTGTCTAACCTAGAGCTGAAAGATGAAAATGACTTGCTGAAAATAAATTATGAAAATATGTCTATCGATTGTGAAACCAGCAAAGTCGATTTTGAAAACTCATGGAGAGCAATCATCAACATGCTCATGAACTAAGTGAGGATAAAACTCACAACGAGAGCAAGACAAATGATTTGGTTCTAATTCAAGCCAAAGTCAAAACTCTCGAAAAATGAGAAAATGAACTTGAGACTATTCTGAAACCGTTCGAGAAATCGTCCAAATGAATGGAAGAAATTCTGAGCACTGGGCAACATGCTCATGATAAAAGTGGCTTAGGATACAGCTCATGTTCAAACAAAGGGAAAACTAGTATAGTGTTTGTCAAGAGTGTGGAACACATTCCTGTATCGAAAGAAACTTCGAGTCCTGTGAAGGAACCTGTTGCACAGCGAACATCAAAGGCTGCTATTCTGCCCGCGCAATCCTATTCCAGACAGCGGAATCACCAGCCATTCAGACCTGAAAGGCGCACTCAACCGCATGCTCCTCGAGCATATCAACAGCGCCAACAACTGCTCGTAAGGAAGGTCAGATTCCAAATACCAAAGGCCCGCACGACAAGCATTTATCAAGACAAAGATGCCGAGGTATTGGATACATGAGCCCCGTTATTCCTCGAAACAGCAGGTGCCCGCTCAGCATCAACAATAGCATTGGGAATCCAACTAGAGACCCAAAAGGCAAGCTGTTAGGCCAAAGAAAATGGCTCCACCTCCAAGACGGCACTCGTACTGGACTAATAATAATAACCCTGAATTTTACATGCATAATAATTATCATGGTTATAGCAACTACGGATATGCCCCACGTAGATATCGCAACACTGTGCCGAATGTGACCTATAGTAAACCAATTGCTATCAAGAAGACTTGGGTACCTAAAGGAACTAACATACATGGACCCAAAAATCAAAGGGGACCTAAATCTACTTAATCTCTTTGCATACAGGACATCCTAGAGGAGGACACCTGGTACTTCGATAGTGGATGCTCTTGGCCCATGACCGGAGATAGAAGAAAGCTATCAGATTTCATAGAAGGTCGCGGTCCAAAAGTTCGTTTCGGTGATAAATCTAAATGAAGAACAAGAGGGAAAGGAAACCTACTTGTCGGAAAATTCAAAGTCACTGATGTTGCATATGTTGAAGGCTTATAGTACAATCTACTTAGTATTAGCCAGTTCTGTGATAAACAGTTCTCGGTGAAATTCTATATAGATCTCTGTAGAGTCAAGAACATCCGCACTAAAGAAGTTGTGCTTACAGGAAGGAGATCAGGTAACATGTATATTGCTGATTGGAAGCCTATGAGCTCCTCAATTCCATGTTTTGTTGCCAAAGGCACTGCAGATCTAAGTTGGTTATGGCACAAGAGGATGTCTCACGTCAACTTCAAGACGATCAACAAGCTCTCAGGACAGGGAATGGTAAGAGGATTGCCAAACGTGTCATTCAAAAAGGACATCGTCTGCGGACCATGTCAGAAAGGCAAGCAAATGAAGTCAACCCTGAAGAGCAAATGCTACCTTTCAACTCAAAGAGTGTTAGAGATGCTACATATGGATCTCTACGGTCCTGTAGACCCGGTAAGTTTGACAGGTAGGAAATACTGTCTTGTTGTTGTTGATGATTACTCCAGGTATGCTTGTACAATTTTCCTAAGCAAGAAGAAGGAAACTACATCAAAACTGCCCGAGCTCCTGAGAAAGCTTCAAAATGAAAAGGCATTGAGAATCGTGTCCATTCATTCCGACAGAGGTACAGAATTTACTAACCTCTTTATAGAGCAATACTGTTCGGAAAAAGGGACACAACACGAATACTCAGCTGCCCATACACCTCAACAAAATGGTGTTGCCGAGCGAAAGAATAGGATGCTGAAAGAAGCAACAAGGACAATGATTGCCGCAAGCAAGTTGCCACAGTGTTTCTGGGGTGAAGAAACCAATACAGCATGCTACACTCAAAACCATCAGATCATCAACAAACACCATAACAAAACAAAGATATGAGGTATGGAACAACAAAACTCGTTAGTTTCATATTTTCACATTTTTGGATGCATGTGTTATGTGTTGAATAATGTGAAGGATCAACTTAGAACCTTTGATGAGAAATCAGATGAAGGAATATTTGTAGGATACCCCTCCGTCAGCAAAGCTTACAGGATCTTTAATAAAAGGAAGCTGACGATCGAGGAATCAATTCATGTAGTGTTCGACGAACCTCACCATGACCCTACATGTGTAGATGATATTACTCAGAACATCTAACATCTCTCTATCTTAGAACCTCCAACTTCCATAGAACCTGTTATTGACCTAGAAATCAACCCCGCGGCTGTAAGAATCGACGTAGATGAAGCCGACGCTGTACAAGCTGAAGTTGTATCTACATAAACTCTCGATACAGTACGGGACCCTGAATTGGAACCCGACCAGAGATGGTTGACAGATTAGCCGCAAGAGATGATCATTGGAAACATAGATGCTGGTGTTTCTACCCGTAGGAGAATACAGAGTACACAAGGAAATGTACTTTGTGCACAAGAAGAACTAGATACTGAGATATCACCATTTCCTGAATTGAAATTTCAATCCGAGCTTAGAAGACTCAATATGTGCACTATTGCTGTATTCTTAGCCCAGTCCGAACCTGTTTCGACCATAGACGCTCTTAATAATTCTTATTGGATAACATCTATGGAAGAAGAGCTTAACGATTTCGAAAGAAACAATGTATGGTATCTTGTACCCAGACCTACGCATCAATCGGTTATAGGAACTAAATGGGTATTTCGAAACAAGAAGGATCAAAATGGACTAATCATAAGGAACAAATCAAGGCTAGTCGCACAAGACTATAGACAGGAAGAAGGCATAGACTATGATGAAACCTTTGCCCCTGTAGCCAGACTAGAAGCCATTAGGATATTTTTAGCCTTTGCCACCCATAAGAGCTTTATTGTATGCCAAATGGACGTCAAAAGTGCATTCCTAAATGGATACCTTGCCGAAGAAGTTTATGTTGAACAACCACCAGGGTTTGCCAACACAGACAGCATCGACCTAGTATACAGGCTAAGGAAGGCACTGTATAGACTTAAGCAAGCCCCTAGAGCCTGTTATGAGACCCTGTCCCAGTATCTAACCGATAATGGATTTGAGAAAGGAGCTGAGGACAAGACCTTGTTTAAAATATAGGGAGGTGATGACCTTCTAATGGTGCAAATTTATGTAGATGATATAATTTTTGGTTCAACTAACCTTGCTTTGTGTCAAAGGTTCTCTCATATCATGCAAAGTAAATTTGAAATGAGTATGATGGGAGAACTTAGTTATTTCCTAGGTTTGCAGGTAAAGCAGTTGCCTATAGGTATTTTCATCAACTTAAAAATACAAAGAAGGAGCTTCTCAACAAATTTGGAATGAACACTTCCAAATCATCGTCAAACCCCATGAGCACTTCCGCATAAATTAGTGCCGATGAAGCCGAAAGCCGCTGACCAATCACTCTACAGAAGCTTATCGCCTCTCTCCGTACCTAACGCCAGCGTAATTCGATATCCAGCTTGTTGTTGGAGTGTGTAGATATCAAGTAGACCTAAGGAATCACACTTCAATACAACCTAAACGAATCCTCAAGTATATTAAAGGAACAATGATGTAGGACCGTGGTATCCTAAAGAAGGCGGATTCGATTTAGTCGATACAACACTGGATCTCTGAGGTCGCAAGCTAGATAGGAAGAGTACAAGTGGAACTTGTCACTTTCGACCTAGACTCGCTTCTTGGTTCAAGAAGAAGCAATCGCTAACTCACTTTCCACTACCGAATCAATACTATGTCACCGTAGTTATTGTATGCAGATCCTTTGGATGCAGCAGCAGTTGTCAGATTATGGGATTGAAGCCAAAGAGACACCAATCATGTGTGATAGCACAAGTGCAATTGCAATCACGCACAATCCTGCATTGCACTCGCGCACTAAGCATATCAACATGAAGCATCATTTCATAAGGAATCATGTCGAGAACAAGGATGTTCGGATCGAGAAGGTTCATACAGATATTCAATTGGCCGACATCTTCACCAAACCTCTCGACACAGCAAGATTCAACATGCTTAGACAAGAATTGGGAATGCTACAACCCGACTCCCTGTAAGTAATTTACTGTTTTTTACTCAACAATTGAGGGGGAATGTTGTAAGACCCAAGAATACAGTATCCACCCTTAATTATCTATACACTCAGAGCCTTCAATACAGCACTGTAGGGAACAAAGACATATGAATCATCCTATAGCTGACGTGTGCAATAATTAAGGGGGAATATAGTATGACCCATGAATACAGCATTAATCCAAAAGTTGTTGTATGGAATTAAAACCTATATGTACCTTTTAAGGGGGAACGTCAGATCGTCATGTACAAAGACATACTATAGGATTTCGATTCAATATATATATATATATATATATATATTATAATATTTTATTTTAAAATAATTTTTGTCCACGTGCCCTGTTTTCATGTCAAACGTCATTTACATTAAATGCCTTACACGACATCTGGACAACTGAATCTCAATATCCGCGATGTTTTCAAATTGTTTAATGTTTTAAAACCGCCGTTTCAGGCATTTAGGGTAACAACAAATATTAGAAGTGGGACCCGCTTATATTTTAATATTCCGTGGATAAGTGTACCAGTTACACCCAATTCATCGTGACCGTTCCTTTCAAAAACCGGCTCCCATCCCTTAAATCTGACCATTCGTACTCTATAAACCCTACTTCGCCGCCCACTATAAAAAGACTAATATTGCCATTAGAGACTCTTTACGCTTTCTACAAAATTTAAGAGCACTGAAGCAAATACAGCCTACAAAGTTTTCTGTGTTTTACTGCAAATTTCTCTTAATCTCTTTCATATTTTCTTGAGATTCACCAATGGCTGCTCAGACATCTTCTCCCGCCCTCAAGAAATCCTCGAACATCATCGATGGATGGATCTTCTCAAGATCTATCGTCATCGAGCGTATTCTCTCTGAAACTAATAACATCGAACCAATGGAGTTCATCATCACTGCATTCGCACAAGAAGGCCTCTACCTCCTTGGGAGTCAAACCGCCGAGAAATACGATGTTCACTTGGTTGAGGACTTTTACCTCAACGCCGCCGTTCGTTTTCTGTCGTTGGCCCAGGGAGGACACGTTGCTGACATTACTGCTATCATTCAAGGAGTCGAGATCTGCATCGATCGAAATCTTCTTCAGAACATTTACAGGCTGCCCGCTGATGGCCTGACCATAGAAGAACTTGAGACTTTGGGGTCTCAAGAGCTGATAACCAAGTACTATGGGCTGTTCATCGGCTCAGCTTCGATTGACGTGGTTCACACCACCTGTCACAAGAAGAATTTTTGTTTGCCTTACGTGTACTTGCATGATTTTTGTTGCAGAATCATCGAAAATCGCACTGGTGCATTTGAAATGTGCACAAATATGAGATTTAGGATGATGGTAGCGATTATGACCTGTGAAAAGGTCAATTGGTGCCAGATCATTTTGAAATGCTTCCAGGAAGAAGTATCCAAGCCTGCCACTCAAAAGAAGTCATTTGGTTTAATTTTAAATCACATTTTGACGAAATGCGGACTTTCATAATCCGCAGATGCGAAGAAAAACAGCTCCCGGATCTACTTAGGAGGCGTCAAGCCTTTGGCGTTTAACTAGAGCACTCTGATTTGCAACCATCCATCCATCCGAAGTATGCCCGTGTCTGAAGATCCAAGGGATGTTTCTTTGAAGTCCCAGAATGTGGAGTCTTCAAGAAAAATAAAAAGATCTCACAGCAAGATACCAACTGCTGCTGAGAAGCCGAAAAGGAAGCTAAGGAGGCTTTCTAAAGCTAAATCCACCAAAACCTCCGAGGAAGCTTCTATTGTGGCGCAACCCACTGAACAACTACCCAGGGCCCAACCCCTGTGGAAGAGATGCCCGCTACTGTATCGACAGTAGATCCCGAGCCTTTGGCGGCTAAGACCGATGATTGGACATCTGCCAACTTAGAAGACTCTAGCGAGTCGGCTGCCCCTGCGGATCCAAATGCTAATTCTCCTATGCGGGATTCCACACCCATACAGGATCTACCTTCCTTCGGGGCACCATCCCCTGTAAGGAATCTCTCTTCCCTACAGGATCCCACACCTGTAGAGGAACCCCTCGCTACAGCGGACTCAGACGTTGTACGCAGTCCCTCCCCAGACACCATTATCAACAAAACCCTTCTCTCTGTGCAGATTGATCATGCTTATGAAAGATTCCTTCAATGGAAAAGCTACAGGCTAGCTCCATATGACACCTTATACAACTGGAGCGACTAGAGCCATGAAGAAATATCTGTATTGGAAGTGACGGACTCGACAGAAGTTGATGCCCTGATCCAATGGAACAATCTCTACTGCAAAGAATTGATTGAAAGCCATCTATTGCAAAAATATGATGCCAGAAGAAAAGGAAAAGATAAGTCCGAGGACTCTCCCCAAGATCCAAAAGAAGACCATGACTCAGACGACGACGATGCCTTACAAGCAAGTCTGAGAATGAGTCGTGAGGAGGCTCAAGACAGATATGTCTCCCATACGAAGAATGACGAAGGGCCATCAAGCCGAAGTGAGACCTCTTCGCCACAGCAAGAGAACATTCCTGAAGATGAGGAATCAGTCCCTCAAGTCGAGGAAGAAGAAATTGTTTCGAACAGTAACCGAAGTCACGCCGCAGAAGAAGAAGAAGAAGAAGTATCACGCGCCGTCCAAAGAAGAGGAATCACCCTCCGCCGAACAGTGGAAGCTGAGAGACAACAAGAGGAATCAGTCCCTCCTGTACCCATGTCTACAGACGCATCTTCGCAACAAGAGGATACAGCACCCCATGCCGCCGAACCCGAAAATGCTGCTACCGCCCCATCAACCGCGGAATCCGACGACGGTACTGTACCTGAGGATATCCAACTCAATTCACGCCCCACCGTGAATCTGAGAAGGCTGAATGGAGCCGAAGACTTCACCAAGCCGGATTCTCCAAGCACTGCTGCTAGGAAAGTGCGATTGCGTGCTCTTCGCCTTCAAACTGTCTTCATCCAGGATGCATTTAATGCCCTGCATTCAGTGGAAAAAGCTCTGAATTAGATGCACACTTCTGCTGTCTAAGAGATGACTGTCTTACAACATGAAGTCTCTCGCGTAGTCGAAGCCTTCACTGTTTTGCCAGAAGTCTTCAAGCAAGGCCTGAAGAATCTGCAAGATAAACAAGAGCAACTCCTGAGAGAAGAGGCATCCAAAACTCGCATATCTGAGGCCAAGACCGCAGCAGCCATGATTGAAACAACTTCCCAACTTCGAGCCCACGACAAAAGTATTAAAGATTTGTCGCAGGTGCTCTCCACCCTTGTCGAGAGAATGAAAAATACTGAGACGAAACAGGACGCTGCACTGGATATCCTAGAACGTCTTGATGACGCCAAAAAGGGAGAAGAAGCAAGAGAAGCATCGAGGAGAACAAGGCTTCAGCACAAAAGGGAATTTAATGCTGCTCAAGACAACATTACTGCTGAATTGAATAAACTAGCCCCAACCGCACAAAGTTTCAGGATTTCAGGTTCCTGACCTGAGTTTCATGACCCCAATGTCCCCTGGCAAATCTTAATCCAAAGACCTTCTGAAACTCGTCTGCCAACCAACCGCCATCCAACTGCCGAAGAGGTGAAGCAATGGAGGAAAAATGAACTGATGAGATATTTTGTTAAACTCGTCAAGGAATCCCCCATCTTCAAAGGTTATAAGACATTAGTGGAGGATGCAAACAAATTATCGAAGATGTTAGAAGAAGGAAAGCTTCCTCTCCAGCAAGAAATGAAATCCAAGCATAGAAGAGGAGATCGGATCACCCATCCGTAAGACCGGATTCTCGCCTTTGACAGATCCTACGAAGGTAGAGCAATATACCTAGATAGAGGCAATGACTCCCTACAAAGACTGTGGCGTGGAAGCGAGCATGATCCAGAAAAGAGGCCATAGAAACATTCTGATTATAGGAGCTGAAATCCTTGTAATTTTGTTTTGTTTTGTTGTCTGTAATTTTTCTTTCAAAACAGTAATCCTTGTACTCTATTTTTGAATATCAATAAAAATGTTTGCTTGTCTTGAAAGATTACAACTCGTAATCTACTGTGTTAAGGTATGATCACATAACTTAAATTGTTGAGATAACAATCACAAGTATAGAAACTTGTTTAAAAATTAAGCCGCATTTAACTTGTCTACGAAACAGTTCATAATTTCAGTTGTATGCATCTTGAATACATTGTAAGATTGTGCCTGCACGCCAATCATAAGCTTAAGTTGTAAAAATTCTTAGCTGTATCGAACTCACCTACGAGCAGTTCATAAATTAGTCTAAGTTACTGAAAGCCAGATCATTTGACAGAAGACAAAGAAATCTGCCCGATGTCATCGAGAAAGTCATTCGCTTCATGAAGAAGGTTTTGGCATCATCAAGAAGACTTAAAGTCTTGGCGAATTGTCAAAAAGGGGGTAATTGTTGGGATAACAAATACCCTGTATCGAAATTGTTGGGATAACAATATCCGATATCGAAACAGCCAGGATAATCAATCCGTGTATCGGTAAGAGGTTTTAACAATATGCCAATCCTCAATACAGTAAGGAAACTGTATCGAAAAGTTGAAAGTGTCAACCTGTATCGAAGACCTGTCACAGATCCAACATATAGTGGAACCTTTCAGTACAGCAAAGAAGTCTTATAAAGACTAAAGTATGGAAGCTGTCTCAAATCAACAATACAGTGATCTTCCATACAGCTCTCAACAGGACAAAGAAGGAATCTTCAGTACTCACTAGAAGTCAAGTTCCGTTGATATACAAGTATTTAAATACTCAAAGATAAAGCATTTAAATACTGTAAGTCAACAGATCTTCAAATCCCACAAAATCCGGATCGTGCTTTTCATCCCGTTGGAACGAAATCTTGCTCAACGGATTTATCTCAACGGATATATTTCAGAAGACTATGTATATCTCATCAAGGCGTTGAAGATCAGTTACCAAGTGACAAAGGTATTATTATATACATCAGAGCAAAACATATCTCCAAAATCTTACTGCAACTCAGATCTAAGAGATATACAGTGCTCAACAACTTGAACAACACTTCATCAGCTAGAAGCTCAGAAAAGTCAAAGCTGTTGTTCATACCCTGTTCTATCCTTTAAACAAACCCATATCAGCCCTGTGTGGACTGAGTAATCGTTGCTACTCCAGAACTGTGTGTGAAGAAATTGCATCTAAGAAAGACGAAGCTTCAGAACTGTGTGTGAAGAAGTCAGTCAAGCATTAGCTCAAACCAATATGTGTGAACGGTTGAAGCTAAGATCTTTATAATAATCTGTGTGAACGATATATTGATTGTGTGTTGTTATAATTACGTAGTTGTGTATGCAGTAATTATAATAAACTTTTTCCTTCTGTGTGGAGGACCAGTGGACGTAGAGGGGTTAACCTCGAACCACTTTAAATACTGTGTTATTTACCTTCTGCCTTACTTGTTTTATATAACTGTGATTATTTAAGTATACACTGCACATCGAGTTGTCAGATCCACAACAATCTCATCGTATTTAAGACTTCCGCTATGCACTCAGATTTAAAATCAGTACGGCTTGTTGTTTAAACTACTTTCCAAGCTGTATCCGGTATACTTAGTGGCCAATAGTTAGAATCACAATCGCTATCTTAGTGAGGTTTATCTAGTACCGATAGAAAGCTAGAGAGGTTGATTCCTTGTCCTGCAAAAAGGAAAACGGTTTAACTTAGACCGACACAAAAACAAGTACGAGTGGTTTATCATGGACCAATAGAAGACGTGATTGTAACGGTTATACCTCGACCGATAGAAGAGAGGAGAAGAGGTTTTTCTTTAGCCTATTGAAAAAGATACCGAGAGAGGACGTAGGCTCGTTTATAGCCTAACCTCTATAAATCCTTATGTGCTTTAAATTTCCGCACTTGATATTTACGCTTCCACAAAATGGCACAATATCCGACCCCGTACCCAACAATTGGTATCGGAGCGGTACTCCAATACGCGGCTTAACATCGGAGGATAAAAAGATCCAATGGCGTTTGAACTTGCTCCTGTCGAAGGCCTTGCTCTAAACTGACCACCATTCTTTGATGGCTCAAATTATTTGACATGGAAGAAAAAGATGTCGATCTTTATTCGTGCCTACGATATAGAGATTTGGAAGATTATTTGTCTCGGCCCAAAAGTTCCTATCAAATCCGACGGTACGCTCAAGTCTTTTTAAGAATACGACGATGCCGATTGGAAAAATGACCATCTAAATTGTAGGGCCACCCAACTTTTATTTTGTGCCTTAAATCCCGAAGAGGTCAATCGAATCTCGTCGTGTGAAAGTGCGAAAGAAATATGGAAAATTCTTGAAATCACACACGAAGGGACAACTAAAGTCAAGGAGACGAAGATCAATATGCTTCTCCATGACTACGAGTTATTCATGATGAAGGGTGATGAGTCCATCACCAAAATGCTCGACCGATTTTCGGTCATCACTAATGGACTTGATTCGTTCGGAAAACCATTATCTAGTAGTGAAAAAGTTAAGAAAATTTTACGATCACTACCTAGCGAATGGGATGGCACCGTGACCGCGATTATGGAATCCAAAGATCTCAACACACTCGATTTTAGTGCCCTTGTTGGTTCACTAATCAATTATGAGATTGTATTAAAATCACGAAGTGTCAAGCCAAAGCCGAAGGAACGATCGTTAGCCATGAAGGCTAAGATATCTAGAAAGAAAGAAGAAATCCCGGTGGAGGAAAGCGACAAAGAAACGGCATATTATGCCAAGAATATTAATAAATTACAAACTTTATTAAACCGGAGGAAGAAGGATATCTCGAGCGAAACGAAGAAATTCGACAACTCTTGTCGACAATGTGGAAAACTAGGCCACTACGCTAAGCATTGCCGAGCTAAACCCAAGAAGGAGGTTCTTGTGGCAACATGGAGCGATGAAGACGAAGACGACAAATTTATCGATCAAAATAATCTCGCTCTCATGGCCCGAAGTTCGTTCGACGACAGCGACGTCGAAAGCCAAGTAAGTACATCCTCCCGTGATGAACTTTTTGATGCATTTGAATTATTGCATACGGATTCTCAAAACTCTTTATTCGAAATCAAATCCCTTAAGTCTAAAATTAAATCTTTGGAAATTGAAAATTCCAAAATTATCGAGAAGGGAAAATTGTTAAAATCGATCATTCAAAGTGTATTGAAAATGAAAATATTTTGAAGAATGATCTCGCTAAAATCCAAACCGAGCTTAAATCTTTGACAAAGAAATTCTCGCGCGGAAACGAGAAATTTGAACAAATGCTTGGTGTTCAAAAATTTACTTTGAATAAAGAGGGGTTAGGATTCAAAACTCGTTTGAAAAACGAATCCGTTAATTTCAAGATACCCCATTGCGAAAAGTGTTTAAAAATTGGGCATCATATTTCAAGTTGCAAAAGCCTCAGAGAGACATTTATAAAAATTAAGAAAATTTGGGTTCCTAAAGGAACAATCGTTTCAAATATCGTCTACGTTTCTAAACAAAAACCAACTATAGGTTGGATCCCCAAACATTGATTTTTGGTATTTTACTCAGGGGGAGTAATTTGTTAAAACGGATAATATTTTCAGGGGGAGTTAATACCATTGTATTTATTTTTGCATATTTCATTATTTATTGAATTTTTTATTGGTATTTTATTGCATTTTTTGATGAATACAAAAAGGGGGAGAGATATGATAATGGAGAAATAAGTCAAAAATGTGATTAACCATGAAAGGGGGAGAAAAATCGAAGAAAATATACTACAGAATGAAAGGGGGAGAAAAATCAAAGAAAATCGATAGCATACAAAAAGAATTGGAAAAACGAAGGAGTTGAACAAAAATAAGGAGAAGTCGAAAATGAAGGAAAAGAAAAATGAGGTGACGTCGAAAAGACGATGAAAAATTAAAAATAAGAAAAGAAAAGGAGAAAAAAAAAGAAGGAGTCGAAAAAGAAATAGGAGAAGATTCTAACGAAACGGACAAAGTCGAAAACTTTGGTCTGTAAAGATATACATATATTTGTATTTTTGCAGGTAAATCCCATTGACGTATTGTTGTTTTGTAATCATCAAAAAGGGGGAGATTGTTGGAACATTTTGTTCCATACATAAATTAAAAATGTTTTGATGATTAGTGTTGATAAACAAAACAAAACAACGAAGAGGCGAAGCAAGAATCGAAGAAAAATAAGACTCAAAAAGGTGTTCTGGACTAAGCTAACATATGCAACGAGTATTGTATAGCGTACGTAATATTAGATTCATAACGTACGTAACATCATGTTTATAACGTACGTAATGAGAAGATTCTGAGTTCAAACAAGATGATCGTTGGAGATGATGTCATGCCATAGGTCAGCAAGCAGCGAATATGTTGACAATATATAACGTACGTAATGGACAACTGATAACGTACGTAATGTTCAAGACAAGCTACCGACTCATCTGCATTCAAGTTAACGTACGTAACAAGTTCTATCTAACGTACGTAATATGCTTAACGGCCGTAATAAGAAGGTGGTAGCGGCCGTAATGAAGTATCAGTTTGCTAACGGCTAGTTTAAGGAAGAAGCCTATAAATACCATGTCTATGGTATTGATTCAAAACAACAACTTCAAGCATACGAGATAATCATCTGATATTCATATTGATATTATTGTTGTTGTAATATTGAGCTTACATTGAGTGATTGAGTGTTATACACAAAATCATATACGAGTGGTAAAAGAAAAGATACGATTAGATTCGGTGTTATTAGGATCAAGGATCCGGCATTGTTAGAATCGCAATCGCTATCTTAGCGAGGTTTATCTAGTACCGATAGAAAGCTAGAGAGGTTGATTCCTTGTCCTACGAAAAGGAAAACAGTTTAACTTGGACCGACACAAAGACAAGTACGAGTGGTTTATCACGGACCAATAGAAGACGTGATTGTAACGGTTATACCTCGACCGATAGAAGAGAGGAGAAGAGGTTTTTCTTTAGCCGAGAGAGGATGTAGGCTCGTTTATAGCCGAACCTCTATAAATCCTTGTGTGCTTTAAATTTCCGCACTTGATATTTATGCTTCCGCAAAACGGTGCAATATCCGACCCCGTACCCAACAAAAACATGTCTCAACATCTTGTAGATACAGTGAAGAAAATGTTAATGATTCATATGCAATGTAAGCCTCTGCAATAGAACCTTCAGGATGTGCTTTATTACGTACATATTTTTTGTACGTCCCTAATAACCTACAATTTACACAACTAACTAGTAAGAAAACATAACATTAGAGACATACATTAATGCTTGCTGTTTGTGTTAGAAATAAAATCATAGAATATATATATATATATATATATATATATTTCTTTTACATAGGAAAAATGCAAGAAGAATGCAGATAGTTGAAAAATGCAACAAGGTACGCATCGGGGTGGTGCTATGCCTTTTATACAACATACTTTAATAGCTGCCCAGGTAAAAAGGAATGATTCTCGATCAACTTTGGCATTACTAAATACTTAAACGTTTACCTTGTTGGTTTCTAATGAGTGGGAGTTTTGATATTGTAGGAAGGTAATCCCTTATCTTTTATAGAAAATTGGGGAAAGATCTATCAAGATTCTAAGGGTAATTGGGTCAATGATGCTGCCAACGAAAAATTTGTAAGTGATGTGGACCTTTGTCGGATCATTTGAACATTTTACTTTATAATAATAATAATAATTATTATTATTATTATTCTATGAAACTCCTATTTATATTTACTTGTTTATACATTGTAGGAAAAGGTGAAAGAAAAAAAGAAGTTGTTGAAGTATAAATTGGCACTTGAGGCACCTGAAGGTAGTGATCCAGAAACCATAAAAGTCAGCCCACAAGAAGAGATTTCAATTATGGCGGATGAGTGTGCGTAAAGACAAAAGAGTTCGGGCTTGTGGATCTTTCCTCGGCTTCGTATCCCGACAATATTTGCATCCTCTAATGTGCAAGTCAATTTAGAAGTTACTAGTCTTCGTGAAAATGTGGAGAACTTGACATCAACTGTCAATAGTTTGGCATCACAAAACAAAACATTCATAGAAATAATTGCAGTATTGTTCAAGAAATTACCCCAAGAAGGTACATCTTTTACCAATGCTGCAAATATGATAAATGAGGTTTATCACAACAGTGGAGATAGAGATGGTGATGATCATGACAATGAAGCTTATAAAGAGAACAATGAAGCTTATGAAGATGAATTATGATACACAATTTAGTGTAAACTGTTAGGTGTCATATTATTACAGTTTGTTTGTTTTAGCTATTTGAGATTGTGTTTGTTTTAATTTCTGAATAATATTTATAGTAAAATTTTTATTCAGAATTTGAGTATTATAATAAAGATCTTATCAGTTAGCCTTTAGTGTTATTATTTGAGATCTATATATTGATCTTGAATATTATTTATTACAACGAATGTGTATGTATCAAAAGCAATGTTTTGTGATATAAATTAGCATGGCCATAACATTTGACTTATTGTAACATATTATCTATAACACCCCCAATCCGCTCAGGGATATTACACGCCGTAGAACCTTTCCTCAAGGATCTACCAGGCTGGTAACAACAAACGAACAACTCGACGATGCCTTTAAGGCTACAATAACTCAGTAGACCGACTTGGTCTTTCAATAAAAATATACAACTCAATTACATTTCATGCCCACGCAGGGGTCAAAATACAACAACTCCCGTACAACGGGGAAAAATTACTGCAGCGGAAAATAAAGTACAACTGAACCAATTCTCAATGTACAGTTCCTCATGTGATTAGTATCGATCATCTTTCAATATCCTTTATGCCGACCCTGTGCCACGCTCCCTGAAACCTGAATGCAATACAGACATCGACCCCTCGAATACTCGGGGGTTAGCAAAATTCCACTGTTTTGCTAATGCAAGTACAAAGTGCAAATATGAGCCATATAATTCAAGTTCCAAGAATAACAATAATCAGGAATTCTCAAAGATTCAAATACAACGAAACGAATACTTCCCAAGGCAAGAGTTTGAGTAAAACTTTCCAAATCTGAAAGATCACAATTAATGAGAACGATTTGCAAAATGGTTTAAAATACCCTCAGGAGTTCTAATAGAAAACAATTTAGGATTATCAAATCCTTCTCTTTCCAAAATCAATGGGGTCACAGCCCAAAGGTTTTTGTTTTCGCAAATAGAAAACCACTAACAATTTACAGGGTCAGAACCCACATCACGTGTCCTCGACGGACATAAAATCAACACAACATAATCACGCACAAGCATCGCCTAGGACCGGGACGAAGCCACAAATCCCACTCGAGGCCTCTAAGGACCCTCCCGGGCAAGCCACAATCATAAAACGAATCACGCACACACGTCGCCTGGGACCGGGACGAAGCGACAAATCCCACTCGAGGCCTCTAAGGACCCTCCCGAGCTGGCTAGCGAAACACAAGTCACAACATCTCATGGTTGGATCAATCACTTGTTGCATCCTGGCCACATGATCGCATGCCATGTGCCACCGTAGATTATCTTTGGCGCTCACGGTTGGATCAATCACTTGTTGGATCCTGACCACATGATCGCATGCCATGTGTCACCATAGTTTTTATTAGGCTCTCACGGTTGGATCAATCGCTTGTTGCATCCTGGCCACATGATCGCATGCCATGTGCCACCGTAGGCCCCGCCCACATTCATACATTCACACACCGCACAATACAACACAGATATTCAAATAATTCACCCAGAGGCATCAAACACTTAGCAAACCACCACGTCAAACCACAACGCACCGAAATGAAACAATATACGTACACACACAATACCAAGTGCAACATCAACACCAAACATATCCATATGATTCACATAGTCATTCACAAACCACACCATTTACAAAACACACGCGTTTTGAAAGCAAGCCTTTAACAAGGCTAAACCGAGCCTTTTGAAAGTTCAATTCAAACGACCAAACAACCGCATTTACATGATCACTAATTATCGTATCCATAAAACAAGAATTATATGGACAAGGTACTTGCCTCGAAATCGGCACGCAAGTAGTCCGACGAACACGGCTCAACCAGGAAGCTACGAAATGCCCGATGCCATCGAAAAGGATGACGACGACGAACGGAAGGGTTCAACACGGTTTCTTCGCAAGAAACTCGACCCTAACATCATATAATTAATAAATCAATGATCATACGAGGAAGAATAATCGTAGAACGTCCGAAAACCCCTCTATGACATTCTACCGGACACCTTTAAGGCGTCGATCAAGAACTCGACCAAAACAACGAATCGATACGATCCAACCATGGAATAACAAGGTAAATGATATAATACATCTATATAATCATCAATCCATCACAATCCTAAGTTAAATCGGATTAAACGGATGAAAACAACCAAAACACCTAAATTCCCCAAAACTAGATTTCTAGAAAATCAATTCGATTCGCTCAATCAAAGGATGTTATAGATGGATGATTGATGATATGAACTCCAAGACTTCATGGATTGATTGTCCAACAACATCTCTCCATGATAACCACACCTCCAGCCGCGTAAGAGAAGGAAAAGAATGAGAAAAATAGTGGAAAACTCGCCTCATAGGCCTTAATAAAGCCGCCACGGCAGAGTTACGCACGAATCGCCAAGGGCTTACGTACGTAACCGCCATGGCCGAGACATCGCCAAAAATGCCGGGCAAGTTACGCATGTACGAATCGCCAAGGCCTTACGTACGTAACAGGCCTTACGTCCGTAACTGCCGAGCACTACTGGCCGTAATTCGGCCAGTGCCGGCCTGGCCCAGACTACCCGGCCATGACTCGGCCGTGGCCAACTCCGATGGCCCGCACAATCCCGAAACCCGAACCTAAATATGAATCGAATATATGGTTACGAAGTACGCGCAAAGACGAATCCAAGCGCTAAGAGAACACACGATTCCGACCACCCGAAGACTTGAAATTCGACAATGGAATGTAATTACCCCAAACTTTGGGAAATTACAAAAACGGCCCAAAACATTCGAAATACAAGACACACGATCGAAACACAAAGACAAAGATCGCAACATGAATAATAACATTAAATGAACTTACAAGAAACTCGAAACAATAGTTTCGGAAGAGATTCGCAAGAATCGAACTCAAGTGCGGAAAAGCCGCTTAAGAACATGGAATTCAACGAAACGACAAACGTACTCGGACGTCCAAAAGTGCAGAATTAATTATTCTCAGAATAACGAAACGGTCACGAGCGAGTCGTCAACACGGACTCCCGCCGAAAAAAATAAAATTACCGAAGTCCGAAATTGCGGGTATTACATTCTACCCTCCTTAAAAGAAGTTTCATCCCGAAACTTAAAACAAGTAGGGAGAAGCAAAATCCCGCCAGGAAAACTCAACGATATTCACAAGAACCGCAAAACTCGCGCCCAACGGGGAAACGCTACAAGCAACGCAAAGGAATATACGGCGTGAAAACACGCTCCACGACGACCAACACAACGACACCGGTAGAGACAACAAGTGACGAGCGTCATGCAACAGATAATACAATCAAGTCGATTATCCGAACAATCGCAAAACACAACGAATGAAAATCAACACGATTGACCAACCCAACGGTACATCAATCAAAACGCGAGCCAATCGCTGAACAAATACGGAATTCCACCGCTCAAGGGTTGGAAGATCGAAAACGAGACTAATTTCCCGAACTTAAGGGAATTACGAAGGAGTCTGAACGTTCAACATGTTGGAAAGTAAAGCGCAGCGGAAGCGAAGTTTTGGAAATATGATTATCGCATTTTACGCATCTACGAGCATGAGATCTATTTAGGCATGCTAATTAATTAATTACTAAAACTAATAAATAATTTAAATATTATTTATTATTTATTAATTAAATATGTTGATTATTAAAATATCCTAATCTAGATACAAGATCGTAGGATATTACCTTTTGAAAAGTATTGGTTACTTCCGTCTTGATCACCTTGTATTTCTAACTTTAGATCTTCTAGAGTATGATCCGCCTTGAACGGACGTCAGGTGGGCAACGAGCTAGCGGATCTTGTTTGACTTCTATGGATCACCAAATAATATCCCTCACAATTCTCGATTTTCTTTCTTCAAGTAATTCCGATATGTAGTAAGAATTAAAGTGTTCTCCCAATTGTGGAATCAAAGACACAAGTCAAGATCCACAATTAAACACTTAGAAGAAAAATCAAATTCCTTGTGTATGAATAATGGTAAAATCGCCAACACCCATAATTCCTATATATCGCTCTGACTACTACTAGGATCTTAAGGAGGATTATGGAAGGACTCCTAATAAATTCATCTTACCTTATTAGACTCTTCCTAATATAATGAATCTATTAATATCAACTTAGTCCACTAAAAAGTTGATATTGCACTTCCTACCAAAATCCCAAATTACGAAATTGGCTCCTCATTAAATATATTATTTCCGTGTTTAAGATATCGAATGCCCATTAATTAATTATAAGCTACCGCCACTTTAATTAATTAATATCTTATCCAAGAGTAGTACCACTCAACCTTATTATTATATCTAATTCAATCCACCCGCAAAGTGTTTAATATAATAATCATTATCGAGCTCCTCAAGAGGACATCATCAACCCGCACGAGTCGGGACACGATTTCTAGTAATAATAATAACTGCCGATAAACAATACTATTGCCCAAGATACGAGGCTTATCGAGTCGATCATTTTGACTCTCACCTATGATAAATCAAAGCAATAATTATTATAAATACATAATTAAATATTACATACTTAGAATTAAGAAATAATAATTATCCGAGATTTACGTTCTTCTTACAGCTAGTATAGAAGACACTATCTCACCTCGATCCAGCTTCAACGTATGCAAATATGCAAGAATCGATGATAACCTTGTTTGAAGAGACCTTCACAGATCGAAGCTCTGTCAAGTTCCGCCAAACTATATAACCTACGGTTCATATTGTAGTTAAGGTGGAACCGCTCAAATCTTCTAGGTAAGCCGCCAAGAGAATATCGACTGTGTTTCCGCATCGATAGTAGACCGCAAAGATGCTTAGTCTGCTCAAATGAGACATCATTTTCGTAACATGATCCTCATCGGGGTCCATTCAGACATTTGGGTTGTCATCAATACCCTCATTGCATTTTGTCTAGCCGCCCGGTTCTGATGACCAAACATCTAGGTGAGACTTTTCATCATTTATACAGCCGAGCCCATCGTCTGATGCTGATGCTGCAATACATTTGTCAGTGAAGCCAAAATGTAACATCGAGCCATCTCATCAGACTTTTTCCATTTTCGGAATTCAGCCAACTCTTCAGAGTGGCATCCGGTTCTCGTTCTAGAGGGCTCTCCTCGATTAAGACAAATTTATACCCTCAAAGAAAGGAGGACAATGTCAAGATTTCTTTTCCAATCGGCAAAGTTAGTGCCATCAAGTTTATTTTCTTTGAGAATAACTACTAGTGGATTGAAAGATGTCTGAGATAAAAATTAAAAACAACCATCATATAATGCATAGCAAAATATATCGAAAAACCTCAAAACACAATATATATATATGCTAGCAACCAACACCTCAAAAAATCCGCACATGCAAGGCACGATTGTATGGACGTTTACACACACATTTTCCAAGTAGATTTTTACGTCTTTAATTTTACTATCTAGTCAAATTACATTATGACAAGTAAAATTAATAGTTGGTTCCTCTTGGCCATGTATTAATTAACATAGACTCCGATGGGTAGCTTATTAATTAATACACCTAAGTGAACACCATAATTTAACATCCTTAAAATATTCTCTTTTAAATAATAGTCCTACAGATGGAGATGTCCTATCATAAAAAGTAATATTTACCTTATGTTATCATTTTGAAATTTAAAACTAGTGAACCTATAATTAGCACATCCGATATGGAGGAAGACTCTAATGTCAACGCACATGCTAATTACTTCACAATTTAAATTAATTATGGATGCCAATTCGATTTTATTTAAAAATAAATCAATTTAATCACTTGGTTATTTTATCCTTAAGGTTTTTAATTTTCTCATCCTAACATGCAAGGAAACATATCACGCATACATCCATACATGCCATACATCAAAACAATAAAAACCAAAAATAAAGCATGGATAATTAAATTATCCAATTATCATGGTCTTCTTCCTTGAGTTGAATCCGAGAAAATCTTCGACTCGATCTCTCCCACTGAATCAAGCATCTCGTCGCTCCTCCCCGGTCGGGCCGTGGATTTTCAAAATTAAAATTTCACTTTTATGCAAATTAATTACATAAAAATTTAATTTTAAATCCCGACTCTCCAGCGGATGCAACGAACGACAATAAATGGACCGACTAAAATCGACGATCTGCCCGAACAATAATCGCCCGACCAGCCGCTTCGAAGATCGGCAAATGCCGGCGCTTCTCAGCAGTGCAGGCTTTGGCAGTCACCGCTTGTCGCTTGTCGCCATGGCCGCTTAGCCCTGCAGCCCTGCTCGCTCTATTTCTTCGTGATCCCTTCTTTTCCGAATTCGATTATAATTTTATACGAAATAAAATACATCGAAATTACATCAAGATTACATGAAAATAAAACCACCTAGAACTACCCGTGGATTTTCTCACGGAAAACCATTACATGCCTCAAAAAAAAGCAAACCAATAATTGCATAATTAATAAAAATAAATACACCATTCATATAAACCATGATAATCGATCATATCATCTCGCAAGAACACATCTAGCAAAATATTCCAACATCAAAATATATGAATATTTAAATTGCTATCAATTAATCACCAAAATTAATTAAAATAGCAAACCCTAAAAGTCCGGCCCGATACCAATTGTTGGAAATTAAAGCGCAATGAAGCGAAGTTTGGGAACGATGATAATCGCGTTTTATGCATCTACAAGCATGATATCTATTTAGGCATGCTAATTAATTAATTACTCAGACTAATAAGCAATTTAAATATTATTTATTAATTATTAATTAAATATGTTGATTATTGAAATATCCTAATCTAGATACAAGATCATAGGATATTACCTTTTGAAGAGTATTGGTTACTTCCGTCTTGATCACCTTGTATTTCTACCTTTAGATCTTCCAGAGTATGATCCACCTTGAATCGGACGTTGTGTGGGCAACGAGCTACCGGATCTTGTTTGGACTTCTATGGATCGACCGAAATAATATCCCTCACAATTCTCGATTTTCTTTCTTCAAGTAATTCCGATATGTAGCAAGAATTAAAGTGTTCTCTCAATTGTGGAATCAAAGACACAAGTCAAGATCCACAATTAAACACTTAGAAGAAAAAATCAAATTCCTTGTGTATGAATAATGATAAAATCGCCAACACCCATAAGTCCTATATATAGGCTCGACTACTACTAGGATCTTAAGGAGGATTATGGAAGGACTCCTAATAAATTCATCCGATCTTATTAGACTCTTCCTAATATAATGAATCTATTAATATCAACTTAGTCCACTAAAAAGTTGATATTGCACTTCCTACCAAAATCCAAATTACGAAATTGGGCTCCTCATTAAATATATTATTTTCCGTGTTTAAGATATCGAATGTCCATTAATTAATTATAAGCTACTGACAGCTTTAATTAATTAATATCTTATCCAAGAGTAGTACCACTCGAGCCTTATTATTATATCGGAATTAAATCCACCTGCAGGGTTTAATATAATAATCATTATCGAGCTCCTCAAGAGGACATCATCAACCCACACGAGTCGGGACACGATTTCTAGTAATAATAATAAATGTCGTATGAACAATATTATTGCCCAAGATGCGAGGCTTATTGAGTCGATCATTTTGACTCTCACCTATGATAAATCAAAGCAATAATTATTATAAATACATAATTAAATATTATATACTTAGAATTAAGAAATAATAATTATCCGAGATTTACATTCTTCTTACAGTCAGTATAGAAGATACTATCTCACCTCGATCCAGTTCAACGTATGCAAATACGCTAATGTATGCTAATAGTCAAGACCAACTATTCTCAATCATACACTACAACTTTTTATATAATTTGTCTAATAATTATATAGGTTGTGAACTATTATATTATTTTATAAGGCATCGATAATGTGATCTTCCGTGTGACACCAACACACCACATTATCTACAATATAAAATAATTAGACATTTCATTTGCATAACCATAACGTGAATAAATATGCAAAACATGTGATTAAATGTAATTAATATTCTCATAGGTAGTAACAAGGAAATTAGGTAATACAAGCATAAAGTATGCTTTACAGTATACAAGCCTAAGACAACAATCACGAAACGAGATCAACAAAAACCGAACAATCAAACGATCGAACCACAACGATCGAGACAACAAAAATCGAACAATCATGTTCGAATCACGAAGAACAATAAAATTCAAACAACAACTCCAAGGTTCACATCTCGACTCAAGACAATATATGATCCGTTGAAAACAACGAGATGTGCACTCACATAAGATCCACAGGAAAGGGAATAGCAATTGAAAAGTCACAACGACAAACGAGTTATTCCGAAACAATACCACACTCGTTCAATCAACAAAAGCAAGGGCGTGACAAGCTCGTAAAATGTCAACGAACATAAACGAGTCAACAGTCAAAATACAAAAGTTCAAAATCCGATCCACTTCAATAAAAGAACTTAATTTCAAGTTCAAACAACAAGGCAAAGAAATAACATAACATACAACCGATAGACCATGCCCTCGTGACTCCTGAGCCGGTCCTGATATCAATGCTCAAGTTCGTTCCTCGGAAGGCTCGATAATCAACTCACAAAACTGAACATGATGTCCCTCGAGTCCGCACTTGAAACGCGTCACACGCGAGGAAGGAGAAATTGCACGTACATTCCCCCGGCACCTCACGGTTGAAATGCCTCGGCTCGGCATACCGAAAATACAGATGCTAGATACAATGGAACATAACACCGCAAAACAACATACCGGAGATGCCAACTCAGCACAACATATCAACGCATACAAAA
Organism: Orobanche coerulescens; assembly: GCA_033398695.1. Lineage (NCBI taxonomy): Eukaryota > Viridiplantae > Streptophyta > Magnoliopsida > Lamiales > Orobanchaceae > Orobanche > Orobanche coerulescens. The sequence continues at coordinate 53,174,287 of CM065808.1, read as the reverse complement.
ATCACAACAACGGCATCATTCGACGATTACAATAGCCCGAACGATAGCCATCACACAATCACAAACATCATGAAACAATCACCCATGTGCATAAACGCACGAAAATCCAAGCTTTAACAACTCACACTCGTGTGACAACACGCAAATCACTACGAGACGATAAACAGTAAACACCAGCTCACACCTCTCACAGAGGGATAGTACAACAAATGCGTGGCAACGCCTCGACGTTCATGCCACCAATTCGATCATACTCGGGAGCAAACATCATAACGACAACGCGAACATCATACATACATACCCAGCCCTCAAACGGGAATGGATAGGTTTTAAAAAAAATGAAAACCACCTTTTGAAAATAATTTTGGAAACACCGATTGATCTTGAGTATCACCTTTCAAAAGGCAAAAATGTGAAACATCGTTATCGAGACTTTGGAAAACCATTTCGCATTCGATAAAAATGAGGACACTTTCTTTTAGTGAAAAACTTTCGGAAATATTCAACCCTTGGGCCTAAGCAAAAGCGTTTCTAAATCATTTAAAATATCTCAAAACATTTTGGTCCTCGAAGTAGAAGAATTTTGAAACATATCGTGGCACCTTGGAAGTACCACGAGAAAATAATTCATTTTAAAAGTACGCCTCAAAATTTATTTTCTAAGATACTCAAGGTTTTCAAAAATAATTCACTGGGCTAGAATGCCCTAAAATGCTCATGTAACAATATTCGCTTAAACATATTATAATATACGCATCAAATCGTACAAAATCAAGACAATACATGTCTTTTACCTAAAAATATGCATACATCGCAGCTCAAACTTGCTTAGACCGGGCTAAACCATCGTCCATTTCAAGCCCTCCAGATCGAGTAAATCGCACCTATAAACATTTCCATACCATATTGAGCACAAGGTTTCACGAAAACAATTGCAAACGAACAAATCATTTTGAAATATACACGCAGCGGACGAAACCAACAGTCAAGAATACATAACTAGCGACACTCCTCATATAAACAAAATATGAGAGTCAAATAAACACATATCACGAAATCAAAATCCATAGGAGGATTCCGTCACTTAACACATAATCATACCAAAGAGCTCGCATCGACGAGGCACAAACACAAAGAAGGGAGACTTACAACCACAGGTCGCACGAAGATGATGATCACCCTCGATACTAATCACGACCAACGAATTCAGACACCGCATCGCGACACGACTCAGTCAGACAATATCCGACGAGACAAAACTCAACAGACAACACTAAACCCGACGGCCTAAGCCACAACCTAAGCTCCGATACCATTTATGTAACACCCCTAATCAGCCAGTGGATATTACACGCCATGTAACCTTTCCTCAAGGATCTACCGGGCTGGTAACAACAATAATAACTCGACGATGCCTTTAAGGCTACAATAACTCAGTAGACCGACTTGGTCTTTCAATAAAAACATACAACTCAATTACAATTCATGCCCACGAAGGGGTCAAAATACAACAACTCCTGTACAACGGGAAAAATTATCGCAGCGGAAAATAAAGTACAACTGACCAATTCTCAATGTACGGTTCCTCATATGATTAGTATCGATCATCTTTCATCATCCTTCATGCCGACCATGTGCCACGCTCCCTGAAACCTGAATGCAATACAAACATCCACCCCCCGAATACTCGGGGGTTAGCAAAATTCCACTGTTTTGCTAGTGCAAGTACAAAGTGCAAATACGAGACATATAATTCAAGTTCCAAGAATAACAATAATCAGGAATTCTCAAAGATTCAAATACAACAAAACGAATACTTCTCAAGGCAAGAGTTTGAGTACAACTTTCCTAATCCGAAAGATCACAATTAACGAGAACGGTTTGCAAAATGGTTTAAAATACCCTTAGGAGTTTTAATAGAAAACAATTTAGGATTATCAAATCCTTCTCTTTCCAAAATCAATGGGGTCACAAACAAAGGTTTTTGTTTTCGCAAATAGAAAACCACTAACAATTTACAGGTCGAACCCACATCACGTGTCCTCGACTTGATATAAAATCAACACAACGTAATCACGCACAAGCATCGCCAGACCGGACGAATCCACAAATCCCACTCGAGGCCTCTAAGGACCCTCCCGAGCCGGCCACAATCATAAAACGAATCACGCACACACGCCGCCAGACCGGATGAAGCAACAAATCCCACTCGAGGCCTCTAAGGACCCTCCCGAGCCGGCTTGCAAAACACAAGTCACAACATCTCACGGTTGATCAATCACTTGTTGCATCGGCCACATGATCGCATGCCATGTGCCACCATAGATTATCTTTGGCGCCACGGCTGATCAATCACTTGTCGCATCCGCCCACATGATCGCATGCCATGTGTCACCGTAGTTTTTATTAGGCTCTCACGGCTGGATCAATCGCTTGTTGCATCCTCGCCACATGATCGCATGCCATGTGCCACCGTAGCCCCGCCCACATTCAAACATTCACACACAGGTAATACCCTCGCCTTTACTATTGTATTTTCTGATTTAAACCAAGTATTTTCGCACTATATCCGTATTGTTGTAGCAAGTATATCGACGAATTATGTTAAGTTGGAATCATGGTCATTCATACTATATTAATTGTCATGATATCGGGAGAATTACATTTATGCTTGTTATAGAACTTAACGACGTTAACCCATCTACTTAACGTACGCTATGTACGTAGCCTTACCTACGTAACATTCATATGTTAATGTACGTAATGCGAGAGATCCATCAACACCGCCTTTCTTCGGGTGGGACCGAACGGGGTAAGTGGTCGAGTCGATCGCGACACTAAGTCAACGGTTATTACGTATGTAATAGTTATATATTTACGTACGTAACAAATCATGTGTTTTAAGTCGAAATATCGATGAAATTGATTACGCATTTAATGTTCATGAGATTAAGTACGTAAGAGCTTTAACGACGTTAACCCCTCTCTTTAACGACGTAATGCCGAGTTCAGTTATAAAAATATGACTTGCCTTTCATTTCCTCGCCGACCCTCTCAACCTCCCCATTGAGAAAACGATTCCCTTCCCGCCAACTCCATTTCTATCCCTTGTAACTTGTGTTGAGCTTCAGCACTTGGTTTGTGACTTGGAGATGAGGAGATTGAAGTGTGTACCTTGAAGTGTTGGTGTTGTTGTTCATTTTGAGGTTGGTCTTTCTTTAGCTCATATTAAATCTATGCTTATGATGATGTTAGTATATAAACACTTCACATAATATTAGTTTAAGCTAGTATAAAGTTGATAAGTTGATTAAATCATGCTCAAACTAAGTGAAGATCAACATTTAGGGGTATTAGTATTACTTCTTGATGTATAATAACTTCATAATATGGTTGTGTTGATAATGACAGATAAAACCTGATTTATAACATGATAATCGGAAGTTGATTATAGTCTCAACACTAGGAACATGTTAGGGATGAAATCCTAAATGATTAGAGGGGAGATTTACTAATCTTGTCTTGACCATTCAATTGATTCTTGAAGGTAATATGGAACCATAATTTTGGCCTCTAAAATCAATACCTTCGTAATAAATTGTTGGAAGAATTATGTTAACCCTTTGAAGATAATTTTTACAAGATGGGATGAAGTTACATTTAGAATTCCAAGTATCCAATGATATAACTAGGCTTTTAATAATTCTTCAAGAGTAAAACAATGGATTTTGATAGAAGGAAGTTGTAATCTTCATATGTTCAAGTTAATCGATTCCGTTGATATCTTAAAAGGGTGTTAATCACTATATTAATATGTTGATAATGTTCTTAAGAGGATTGTAGTGAATATGGTGATACAAATGCAGTAGATGAGTAGTTGAATTCCATTTCATTAATCCATGTGTAATAGGAGACGTAAATTAAGATGATGTTCTTAGTTCACTAAAAACTTGAACTTATGCTTTCATATAGGAATCAGTTTTAATGTAATTGTTGGTAAAATAATGAAGAACATAATTAAACACAAACTTATATCGTAATCGGAAGTGCCGATGATTTCAAAAGATGTTTTCACAATGTTATATTGGTAATAATTGACTTCAAGTATTTGACATTATTGTTATAATATGTGAATGAACTTTATAAACATTTGATGATTTTTAATTGAACATTAAAGTGATCAATAGATAATTGATTTATTCAAAGTAAATTTACGAATATTGTTTATGTAAGGATACCGTTATCGCATTTAATGTGTTGTTGAATGAATTACATTTCATTCAAGGTTGCTTGTTCTCGTGAGTATTGTTAGACGGGATACCGCTCGCTTGACCATTCAAAGAAGGAGCATTCATCTACTTAATTGAGGCAAGTTATCTTGCTTGGTTATAATGATGGTTGAATTCTTGTGATTATTATGCTTTCGTGTGTATGAGATGTTCGATAATCTATGATTCGTGATATGGTGATGCCCTTGATCGTATTATCATGGTGTTGGGATGATATACCCGAAATTACCGCTCTTGTTACCGTTGGTCCTTTGAGCTTTGTTGACACTCCGTGAGTCGCTCGATTCCTTGATAAAGGTGTAATTCATTGAGTTTCGTTGTCATGTTGAATCGTGACATCTCTCGAGTCATATCTCGCGTGCCGATTGGTTATGTGTAGGATTTTTAGCCGGCACTTGATGATCATGCGTGGATGTTTTCCGCATTTAGATCGTCCACACGGTCCGAAGTTCGTGAGGCTAATTAGATACATCGTCACACGTATATTCGATTCCGTATACGAGGCGACATGTGCACGGACACATTTCCGGACGGGCGACCGTGACGTCCGTCTTGAGCCATATTATATGGTCTTTCGTATATTTGGTTATGTTCGATAGTTGGGACCGATCGCTTATACGCCGCTGGGTATATTCAGTAGTCGATTATTTTCTTTGAAATCCATATATATATGAATTGTATAATGTCATGAGAATTATTATCATGTATAGCTGACCCTGTGGTTGGGGCGAAATACTTGTATTTCAGGGTGAGGAAAGGGCAAGGCACAGGAGGAGCACAATGGCGACGGGGGGGTTTTGAAGGATGCTATTTCGGAGGCCCCGAGTCTTTTGATGTTCGGTTATGTTTTATTGTTATTTTCATTTTACTTTGTGTCGGATGAATGTACTATAATTTGTTAGGTATTGCCCATCGTCATATGGTCTGTGCCGAATTTGGATCCTGTGTACGTTTGCCACGTTGTTAGGTTGTAAGTGTACATCTTGATATCGCCTGGTGGGTCCCGGTAGGGGTCCACGACACTGTAATAGCCACCGCTTCGGGTCAAGGTAAGATGCTATCGAGAGTGTGTTTTTATTTTGAGTCATTGTAGAATCGAAATAGCATCAAGAAACCTTCGTGCCACGTGTAACCCGTGCAAGCTCCCGACCCGCCGAATACTAGATGTTCTCATGAGCCATAATTTGATTACTCGCATGATATTGATGACGATTCGTCTCCTTACTTATCTTGGCATCTTGCTAACATGAGGTAAAATTCATCTGTTTGAGGAAAACCCAAATTAATTATGTGATTGGAATTGTTTCAACTTGATGTTGATATGATATTGAGTGTGTAACACCGCGGTGCCATGATTCTTTACGAATCGCTTTGTTCGATATGAAATTCCCTATTGCCATTAACTTAGCATGAATTATGATTGATAACCTGAATCAGATTTGTGAATTGATTCTTTCAGTATGGAAAGGAATCTGAGAGGCCATGGCAGAGGGGGACGAGGCCGCGGGAGAGGCCGAATCCCGATACCACGAGCCAACAGACGCGTAAATATGGAACAAAGTTCCGCAGGCAGTGATTCACCTTCTAGGGACCAATCACACCACACTGGAGAGAATGCACGTGTCGATCCTTACACTGTGATGCAGGGCATGATGGACCAGATGACCCAAATGGGTCAGCTGATGGAAGCTATGCAAAGGAATACTACTGGTCAACAACAGGGGCAACAGCCTCCGCCTCTGGTGAATGGCGGGATAGTGAGCCGGATTATTAGCGACATATCACGACAACGACCTCCGACTTTTGAAGGCTCATCTGAGCCTGCTGACATTGTACACTGGATAGAGCATTTCGAGAAACTGTTCGAGATGGTGGAGTGCCCAGAGGAAAATCGAGTTGCGGTGGCAGCCTACTACCTTAGTAAGAGTGCCCATACTTGGTGGCTTTCTGTGAGGCCTGCCGATGGCGCGAGTACTTGGGAGGAATTCAAGAATCTGATGCTAGATCGTTACTATCCCGCACCCTCCGTGAAGCCAAACCGTCCGACCATCAACCCCGATTCATCTAAGACGAGGATGTATTAGCGATTGCTAAAAAATTCCAAGCACTTCTCCCTTTGCTACGCGCTTGTCCGTTCTAAGCCGATAAGATCAAATATTTGCTCAAGAGGCTTAAACCCCGAATGAGGATGCAACTACTCAATCACCACTGCATTTACCCTACCGTGAGTTTATTGAGAAGGCTTTGGAGTATGAACTTACCGCAAGGAGATTTCCAAGAAGCAAATTTCGCTTTCCAATAAGAGATCCAGAACTAGACCTGTGGAGACAAGAATCGGGATGTTCAAGAAGCCCCAGCCTGTACCAAATCCTTCTGAACGGCCACCTATGGCACTGAAACCGACAGGAACGCACTCTCGGGCAATTAGCTCACCTGTCATGTGTTATAACTATGGGGACCAGGGGCATATCAGTTCCAAGTGTCCGAAGCCGTCCGCGTGTCACATTTTAAGTGAAGAACGGCCATCGTGCTCGCTATTGTAGGGGTGGACTCGGGCGTGCTCCAAGAGCATCTCTTGCTCCAAGATGCCTTCTATTCAGAACGTGCTCCTCCGTCCGCTCTACCGCACTACCGGGCAAACAAAGGGATGGGCCGTGGAAATCAAGCCGGTACACTGCTGGGTTGCAAAACCCAGAGTCTACGAGATGAAGAAAGCCTATGATCCCGGCCGCATGATTGCAGTACTCGAGATCCACTCTCACCTCGCTTGTGTTCTTTTTGATACCGTGCTTCACACTCCTTTTGTCTACTTCTTGTTTGAGTCGCTTGCAATTGAATCATGTTACCGATTGTGAACCTTATGTAATTGGTCTAACTGACGGTAGAAGAATTATCGGGAGTCGTGGAAGTACGTAATCGTCTGATTCGCATGAACAACCATGAGTGGTTGTCCAACTTGATTGTGGTTGATTTACCTAAAGATGATGTAATCTTGGGTATCGATCGGATGGATCGTCATAATGCCGTGCTTAGTGTCCGTAAGTTTAATGGTGACCGCCACATCCGATGATGGCGCGAGTGTATTTTTCGGTGATAATCCCAATCATTCCGGGAGAGTCATCGCTATGAAGGTCGTGAGATTATCGAACCAGATGCATTGGTTATTTGTGTTATATGGCCAAGACAATCGACCAACCAAATAATTGGTTGATATTCCGTAGTTCGAAAATATCCAGATGTATTTCCGTAAGAGCTTCCAGACTACCCCACGGCGAGAGGTAGAATTCACCATTGAGTCGATCCGTGGACGTCCCCGCTTTCGAAAGCACCATATCGTATGGCCCCGACCGAGATGCAGGAGTTGAAAAGATAACTTGAGGAGTTAATCGAGAAAGGATATGTTCGACCCAAAGGCATCCCCTTGGGGAGCGCCGGTGTTATTTGTACTAAGAAGGACGGATCGTCAAGCCAGGTATTGATTACCGTGAGTCGAACAAAGTAACAATTAAGAACAAATATCTTTTACCTCGCATCGATGATCTATCGATCATCTAGGAGCCGCCGTATTTTCCAAGATCGACTTGAGATCCGGTACCACCAATTGCGGATTCGAGAGTCCGACGTCCCGAAGACAAATTTTTCGCACTTGCATGGGCATTATGAGTTCGTTGTCATGCCATTCGACCGACTAATGCACCCGCAGATTCATGGAATTGATGAATCGGGTTTTTATTAATTATCCTGATCATTTTGTAGTCATTTTTATTGATTTACATCCTGATCTACTCTCGTGATCATGAGGAACATGAGTGTCACCTCCGCCAGGTTCTCGATGCATTAAGGCGAGAACAACTCTATGGGAAATTTTCTAAGTGTGAATTCTGGATGTCTGAAGTTATTTTTCTGGGACATGTAATTTTGGTGAGCTATTTTCAATTTTGCCGACTCTGAGGAATCGTGCACGGTCGTGGAGTTCGATGGACCGATCTCCACAACTGTGTCTTTGTGTGCGAGGGATATTCCCGTGACTAACTTTATTGTGAGGGTCCTCCGTTAGGATGCGCCCGCTTTGTATTTAAACGAAAGGTGGGCGGTCTTGGTCTGGAGGAGTCCTTGCACGGGGCGTCTTCGGTTTATTCGACTCGACATCCGTGGCTTGTTAGCTTTGCTTCCACCTCAGCCCGCCATGAAGATGGCGACCCTCGATGGTGTAAGTTGAGACGGGGGTAGTGGCACGTCGCATTGTCCGGGTTCACCACGTTAGATGATGAACCTTTGAGGGCGGGCGATCGTGTCCACTGATTAGTTTTGGAGGGCACTCAGACTACGCCGGCCTCGTATTTAAACGAAGGGCGGGCGATCATGGCCCAAAGGGACCTTGCATGGCCAAAGCAGTCGGTTCCATCGACTACCAAGACCAGGGCTGCACTCTTCTACCTCGGATCGTCATGTTAGATGGCGACCCTCGACGGTATACGATATGCCTGGTCGGGCGATCGTTAGAATAGATGGGATAGGAAGAAATCTCATTATATTCTTTGTACACTGGGTAGTTGAAAATGAATACAAAATTTTCACTGGTAGTACTTTTTCAGGTGTACTGCTCCAGGATATTCATCCGAGTACCATCTGGTGTTCAAGTTCGTAGGCTCCCTTGGTTAGCCATTTAGATATCTTGAAGGGGCCTTCCTCGGGCCAAAAACACCGTGTGGGTCCTGGATCTTTTGAGGACGAGATCGCCCACTTGAAACCTTTCTTTCCTTGACCTTCGAATTCAAGAACTTCTCGGATCTCCTTTTGTGGATTGTGTTCTTCATTTCGCGTCAATCGCCGCTCTAGAGCATGTCGAGGTCAATCCGTCGGCCACATCATTGTCGGCCGTCATCTCTTGTTCGATTCGATGGCCGAGGACGGCGATCTCCGAGGGGATCACCGCTTCGCTCCAAAGGCGAGGGCGGATAAGGTTTCACGGCTGAATTACGGGTCGCCGCTCGATAAGACCACAAAACGCCCTGGGAGTTCGCTCGCCATCGCCCTTGCCTCGACTCTAGTCGTGCTTTAATCGTGTGTTTGAGGATTTTGTTCACGGCTTCTACCTACCCGCTCGTCCGAGGGTGGTAGGGGCCGAGAACAACCTCTTGATTCCCCACTTCGCAAAATCGCATGACTTCTAAGCCATCGAACCGCTTCCATTGTCGGAGATGATGGCCTGGGTAGACCGAATCAAGATATGATGTTTTTCCGTATGAACTTGATTACTTGCTCTCGCCGATCTTGTTTAGCGGTTCGGCCTCACCATTTGGTGAAATAGTCGACCCTACGATGGCAAATTTACAGCCTCGCGCCGCTCGGCAAGGGACCTATAAGGTCGATGCCCCATTGGGCGAAAGGCCAAGGGCCGTATATTGAAGTGAGTTGCTCGGGAGAGTTTTATGTTCGGGCCCATTACTTGACACCTATGACACGATCCGGCATAGGAGATCGCATCCTTCAAGTGACATCCAAAAACCTTTCCCGGTTGTTTTATGGATGAGAGCTCGTCCACAGCATGGTTTCCATGCATCCCATCATGGATTTCGCTAAAACGAGCCGACCTTCCTCCTGTAATACACTTGAGGAGGGGAAGGCCAAAGCTCGCTTGTAAAGCCTGGCCGTCCAATAGGTGTATCTGGTCGCACGGAGCCGGAGTTGGCGAGCTTTGATACGGCCGCCGTGATCGCTCCATCTTTTAAGTATTTGATGAACGGAGCCATCTAGTTCTCCTAACGGCGACGTGGTAACTGTGTTCTATCGATCACGCCTTGCCGATTTTGTAATTGATATTAGAGAAGTCGGCCACCCCATCCGACGACGCTAGCTTGGATAGGCACGCATGGGAGTTGTGCTCTCTCGACTTGTTCGATTAGCACTTCCTCAAATTTCGTGCACATTTCGCGACCACTCTTGGTATTTGACCATCTGCTCACCGCGCGCCTCATATTCTCCTTTGACTTGGTTCACGACCAAGAGGGAGTCCATGAATATATGGAGGCGAAGAACATCTGTGGCGACGGCTAGATCGAGCCCGCCTACCAAGGCTTCGTATTCGGCTTCATTGTTGGTCGCACAAACCCGAAACGCACGGCATTTGTGAAACTTTGTCCATCGGGATCGATGAGGACAATCCTCGCCCGCCGCGAGCTGGTCGCCGATCCATCCACGCAGCCTTCCAGCAGGCGACCGACTGGACGGACCGTGAGGGAATGTTAATTCCACCACGGCAAGTCCGCCGCAGCCCGGCCTTGATCGCCGTAAGGGAGAGTTAGTGATACCGTATTGGGCGATCTCCAAAGGACCACTTGAGGAGTCGCCCGCTGGTGTCCTATCGGTGTAGAACTCCGCCTTAGAGGTAGAGTTGTCGTAACCTCCACTTGATGTTCGAAGAAGTAGGCTCTTAGCTTGCGAACACTCATGACTAGAGCGTAGGCGATCTTCTCCAGAGGTGTGTATCGCGCTTCCGCATCGTGAATGCTTGACTAACGAAGTAGATCGGCAAGTGGACTTGTCCCTCCGCCTCACCAAAACGGCACTCGGCGACCTCCGAGACCGCTAGGTAAAGGAATAATTTCTCACCGGGATCGGCTTTGCAGATCTCGGGGTTAGATAGATATTCCTTGATTTTGGCAAACGCTACATGACTATCCTTCGTCCATGCGAACTTCTTGTTCTTGATGGTCGCGAAGAAAGGCTTGCTTTTATCACGAGCCGAGATATGAAACGGCTGAGTGCATCTAGATAACCCGTGAGTCGTTGCACCCGCTTGACGCCCGTGGCTCCCGCATGTCGAGGATCGCCTCGATCTTGGTGGGTTCGCCGATCCCCTTTCGTTCACGATGTGCCCCAGAATTTTCCTGAGCTCACCCCAAAGTTGCATTTCTTGGGGTTCAGCCATGTTGAACTTCTCGAGGATGGCGAACGCCTCGGTGAGATCATTGAGGTGATCTTCCTTCTGAGGCTTTTGACCACGATGTCGCCAATGTAGACCTCCATGGTCTTGCCGATCTGATCGCGAACATTCCGCTGACTAGACGCCGGTAGGTTGCCCCCGCATTCTTCAAGCCGAAAGGCATTCGACCCAAAAGTATATGTCTTTTTCTGTCTGGAAGGATGTGTGCTTTATGTCTTTCTTCGCCATCGATTTGATGGTATCCTCGCGAAGGCATCCATGAACGACATCATTTCGCAACCCGCCGTACTATCGACTAGATGATCGATATGAGGCATCTAAAGTGATCTTTCGACATGCCGCGCTGAGGTCGGTGAAGTCGATGCATAACCTCCGTGCTCCATTCGCTTTTTGACGAGCACCGCGTTGGCGACCCATTGTGGTTTGTTTGTAGCTACTTCGATTAATTTGTTGTTGAGTAGCTGACTTCTATGTCGAAAGCGCCGCAGATTTCTCAGACCGAATTTCCTACGCTTCGTGAACAGCTTCCTAGCCGGTCGATCTTTAGATAGTGGCAAGTGTTCAGACTTATGCCAACCATATCTTGATGCGACCAGCAAAGACTCATGTTCTTACGTAGTAAATTGATCGTGTCCTCTTTAATTCGCGATCTTTGCTTGCGCCGATCCGTACTTCCCACTCCGGTGAACCAGATCTATCGCTATACTCTCCAACTCTTCAACGGGACGGCCGCTCTTGTTCGAACGATTTCGACTTAACTCGATCGATGTCGAGACTTGGCTCAAACCGATCCTCGGGCTCGATGTCGTCCGCTACTCGATCCGAGATGGCGCCCTCCGAGCCGGGTTGGTTCAATGTGCTTGGCCTGCCGATCTCCATGGGTTGATCGCCGATCGCTTCAATGTTACACATAGCGTGGGAAGTATCAAAGAAGTAACGACATAGGAGTAATTCAAACATTTCTTTGCCATTAGATGATCTCCTTTTACAAGACCGACCGTCCCATCCAAAGGGGGAATTTGATACAAGAAGAAAGATGAGGCGACCGCCTCAAAGGTTTCTAGAAAGGGGCGACCTAGGAACCCATTATAGATGCCGGGCCTATCTATGATTACAAAATTTTGGTTCCTAGTAATACTAACCTTGGGATCGTAAAGCATATTAGCTCGACAGAGAGTTTGATCCTTCCGTAGCTCGACCGTGGCCGCCGAACCCTTGGAGCACAAAGGCCGAACGGCTTGATGAACTTGGTCAAGTTGCTGTCGGTCTAGGGCGGATTTGAATATTATATTGCGTAAGCTCCTATTGTCGACTAATACGCGATCGACCATCTTTCCAAGGATATAAGCAGATCACCAATGCATCCTATTTGGGGCATCAGACTCCATCCCTCATCCTTGTTGGAGAAGGTGATGAGCGCGTCTTTAGAGATGGTCGGCTCGAGGTACCACGATGTGGACCCGCGAACGCCCCGCCTCGCCTTCGCTTCTCGCTTGACATGGTGGAAACCGGGGAAAGTCCCCCAAGGTTTCCACCTCCTGCTTGAAGCATATTGATCCAACCGCCAGGGTTGATCGGAGGAATCGATTCATTAGAGTATTCCGGCTCATGCTTGATCCTGGCGACCGGATTGGAAGAGGTTCTTTCGTTTTGTCAGCGCCAGAGTTGTCTGAGGAGGTCGCGGCATTGGCTGGTGTTGTGGTCGGGACTCTTGTGGTAGGCACAGAATTTGCTACGGTCTAGATGACTGTGGTCCCTTATCGGCTTTGGCTCGATAGCCATTCGCGCCCTTAATCGCGTTGAAGATGTGGGCTGAGATAAGTTGAGGTTGTGGAGAAGGTGGACCTACACATCTTCAAGGCTTTGAACTCACCAGCGGCTTTGCGACCGCCTTCTCGGGCTTGGCGACCGCCTTCTTCTCGACGGTGACGGCGCCTTCCCTTCCTCGGAGGGTCCTCGCCCAAGTGGAGGGAAAGCATCCTTCGCCCGGCCAGAAATCGCGGCTCGACGCGAAGACCGAGTAGGTCGGGGATGTCCTTAGTGAGGTGCCCGAACATGGGTGAGTGGCCGCAATCCCCAGATCGAGTAGAGGGCGAGCCTGCCGCCGATGGGCTCGCCGGTGAGAACTATCTCGCTACCCGGCTGATGTAATCTTCATCCGATTCGCCCTTCCCCGCCCGATTTTCATCATGCGGGGGCCTTCCGGCGAGCGACTTGGCGGCGAAGTACGACGTGAAGTCGTCGCCGCCTTCTCAAAGCAGCTTGATTGAGCGAGGTGGCAGTGAGATGTACCACCCGTGGGCGAGGCCGCCAGAGTTAATGGGAACATTCGACACTTCGCCGCATCCGATGCTTCGCATCCGGCCATGTAGATCCGAATTTGCTCAAATGGGTCTCCGGATCTGATCTCCCTCAAGGCTGCAGGTGTCTGTGGGGGAGCGATCTTCTGGTACTGGGCGAGCTCGATCTGACCGCGAGTGGTTCACTTGGTCCGACGATCTCCCGGCGCCGCCTTCTGTGAGCGCCTTCATCTCGCCGAGCCGGGCGCCGCATGGCGGCCATCGCTGCCGCCGACCGCAGCCGACGGCTCTGAGCGAGCCAAGGCGATCGTGCATGATCCGTTGGCCCCATGGTGGACGATGAGTTCCTTGCCGCAGCTCATTTCTTGGGCGAGCGGGGCTCGCCGACCGCTCGTTTTCCGGGAGTCGGATATGCCGAGCTCTGTAAAGGATTCGATACCGATGTCTCCTGATGGGGCCCGAGTGCTCGGGTAGCCATGAGGGATCGCTTCCAAGCGGCCAAGACGGTCATCCCGCCCGACGAGCCTTCTCCGCGGCTTGGGGCTTTCGCCGATTTCTCAACATAGATCCCCTGAGTTTCCGCCGCCTCGCCGCGGATGGCCGACGAGTGATGGTGGGCGATTCGCATGCCCTCCGCCGCTCCTCGAAGATGGCTATAGCCTCTCAACTGCTCCGCACCGAACCGATCGAGTGAGAGGCTAGGACCATCCTCGGGGCGGGAGTGAGAGCCTCGCGCCGCCGTGGTCGCCCCGCCGTGGGCCGATTCGGTCCGGCCGGAATGAGGTTTCCGGCAGACGCAGGACGGCTCTCGGAGTTCGCGTATGTCATTTTTCCAAGGCTTTTCTTTTGAAGAACAAGAGTGTTTCTTCAAGTATATGTCCAGAGAACAAAGGAGTGTTCTTCGAGACGGTAGGAATAAAAACGAAGGTTCAAGCCCTTCTTCTAGCGCTAATTATTGTTACCCAAAATATTATCCGAGATAGTATTGTCGGAATGATCGAGTAACAAACAAATGCGAGAACACTTCCAAGGGAAAATAAATAACACAAGATTTGCCGGGTTGTTAATCCCGGCTTGAATGCTCGCGACATGTTATTAATAAATATACCGTGGAGTACAATATTAATGTTAGAATCTATTACAATGAGTGTAAAGACTTCTAGTTATCTAAGCAGAGAGCGTGTAGATTGCCTAAGAACCAGATATGAAGATCTGTGAGTTCTGCGTGGGATGTATTGTAAGTATATATGAATATCACTATGAATGTGTAAGTAAATGCCGATGAATCTATGATTCTCTCTCGTATGTTTTGTACTTGTATTCACTGTAAAATGACAAACCATCTTAGCCACTATAGTGAGCCTCCTATTTATAGAGACAAGGTTGGGGACCTCTCCGCGATCGCGGGCGACCGCCGCTTATATTATAATAAGATGGCCGATCGTCCTGGCCACGTGAGGTTGTTCCCTTAAAGTCTGGGCCGCCGGGCGGCCACCAGGCGAGCCAATGGGGAGCCCGCACACGCCCCGAGTCGCCGTCCGGAGGACCCACTTTGTACCTTTCGCGGCCCCGCTTAGGTGAGGTAGGTGACAGTCGGGTCAAATGTCTTATTTGTCGGCGCCTTGTGGATCTCGCACGTGGCCACCGTCTAAGATCTCGGCCTTCGACGACTTTGATGGATGTCGATTCATACGTGGCACGAGACGATCGCCTCGGGTCGACATCATAGACGATCGCCAATTAACAAAAGACGATCACGGATACCGAAAGACGATCGCTGGGTGCCGACCGGGTGTTTGCCTGCAGTATGTCTTTATGGTAGACTCTCCGATCGTAATGACGATCGCCTTCGAGGCGATTAATCGCCGCACAATGCATATACCGACTCCACCCTATCGTGAATTCCACATCCCTGGAGGTAACCAGTAGTTCGTCTGGAGTACATCGTCAATCGATAACAATGATACCACGAATGGTTGAACACCTCGATTGCCTTAGAACGGTGAATCGATGGCAATGATACAAGGAATGATCAACACCTCGATCGCCTTAGAACGCCAATCGATGACAATGATATAATGAATGATTCAACACCTCGATTGCCTTAGAACGCCAATCGATGACAATGATACAATGAATGATTGAACACCTCGATTGCCTTAGAACGCCAATCGACGACAATGATACAATGAATGATCAACACCTCCGATTGAGTAATTTCACCGCTTTCATCATATTAATGATTCTTCGAACAACAGATTACCTCCCGAAATACACACTGCTCGAACGATCGAAATGATAGTGACCATACGCTATTTAACACCGAGGATGGTATCATGACGACCCATCCAACTAATACCCAATATTACATCGTCTTTAGGTAAATCCACCACGATTAGGTCCGCCAACCAATCATGTCATTAATCTTAATTCGGCCGGCTTCTAACCTCATGATTTCCAAAATTCTTCTACCGTCAGTAGACCAATGATATAAGGTCCACAATTATTAGGACTATATAAGTGAAGTCTATTCAAATATGATTCTAAATGAATGAATGCAATGTACCAAGATCAAAAAGAGTGCACATATGTTGAGATAGAATTACGAGTATACCCGAGATCATTTGGGCCTCCTGATCGCCGGTCCTCTTCCTCACGTGAATTCGGGACTTGCCACCGAACCGATGCTCCCGCTTGATAAATATGAGCTCCGAATTTATTCGCCTCCGTCATGTTAAACGACACCGACACGGCACCGATTCTCAATCACCGATTGCTTCGGCCCGAGATGCCACCGAGTCGGCTTGGAGTCCCTTTGGCAAAACGGGCCTTATGCCCAACAATCCCACAATTATGGCACGTGATAGACGGTTTTGACACTTAGTGTCAGAATGACCCGGCCCACAGCTTGAAACAGTGATGGCTGATTCGCCGCCGGATCGAGATCCCGCAGTTTTGGTGCCGCTGAGGTCGCCGTAAATGTTAGGGCCTCGTACGAGTCTTCTGAAGGTTGACCGACCACCTTCGACTCATTACGCTTCGCTGATTTCTTGCCGACCGATGAAGGTTGTTGCTCAAAGAATTTCCTTAGCATCACGCCATACGGGAGAGTTCTCTCGATTAATTCGGACGTAATGGCGCAATGATGATTAAGCAAATCGCATATGTAATCATGACTCGCATAAAAGTGAGTGGATCAACCCGAACATATTCCGATCGAGCCGAGTCCGGGTACGATTTCCCAACAAAGGAGTGATTATTTCCGAGTTTCGCCCGCACCGCGCCTCTCCCCGTGCGGCCTCGACCTCTCTCTCCATACTCAAGTAGGGAGGTCGATGATAATCATAGATCTCGTATGAGTACCGCATTATGATTTACGTCATGAAATGATGAAAATGAGCATACGCGCCTAACACAAGGATTTCATGAATGATTAATCGAGGTGACATGATTATCTGATGATATTCTTGAAATGATTATCTTGAACAAGTTAACAAGATTGATGATATGATCCTCAAGATCAACAACTGAGTGATGAAATGAATTGAGTGATTAATGAGTTAACATGATCAACATGATTAAAATGAAAATGATGTTTGAGGATTGTTAATCGATGAATTATGAATGAATGATTCTCATTGCTTAAATTATACCATGGCGTTAGAAGTATTACGCTTCTTTCTTGGCCCGATGGGCTCGGATTTGCACAGTCACACGTGACGCGATAGTCCAATGATACTAGTCTGATGACGATGATTCTAAATGAGACATGACTCGAAGGTAGTATTCAAAACCATGCTCCGATACCAACTCGTAACACCCCAAACTAGGCGGATATTACAAGTCGTGGACCCCGATCGGGACCCACCAGCGAATGAAAACAAATGGATTAAATAATATAATTGTAGTACTGAACCACATTATTTCATCAATTACCCCGACGAGGAGTTTCATTACAACACACCCAAGATAAATAGCGAATACATGTATATTTTATATGAAGATAAAATACACAACACTGAATGAAACGGAGTATCCAAATGGAAATCAGCAGCTGAAAATAAATGATGACAACATGAATGATCGAAAGGATTGGGGCCCCTACTAGTATCACTGACTCTCGCCAACGCTCTATTCCCGTGCTTTTGCCTTGCCATGACCTAAAAACAATATTCTAAACGGGCTTATATAGAACAACAATCTTCAAGGGTTGAATATACACAATCATGATATATCTTTAGTTATGAAATATCCTTAGTTATGAATTTAAGTCAAGAGGAGTATCATAGTACGCCCGTAATGTTCAGGCAAGTGTACAAGATGAGTGCCTGCACACACCACCTTGTACCTAATTAGTCTCACGGAGGTAAACGTTACTGTGCACACCCAATGTATCTGAACCCAACACATGACTATCGTGGTGCTCGACTAAAAATTCCACACATCCATACCCGCCACGCAATATGAACCTTAAGGTCATATGAACGAATGACCATAATGAATATCAATGAATAATAATCCACAAAGTCAAGAATGACTCACCGAGATGAAAATAATAGTGAAGTGAATGATAGCTCAATGAAATGATTGGAACCGCCATTCCTCGTGAATGAAGTGATTATTCGAAAATTACAAGTCTCAATACGGTTAATACATTATGAATGAGTTATGATTATGAATGAACAACAACGAAAGGAATGAATATCCTTTAACCGAGTAAGAATTAACTTACACAACACCGTGACAATTGTCCTTCCACGAACAACGCCCTAAATAAGATGTCACGCCGAACAACCTCAATAACACAATTACCAACAACTGCTCAACATACGAATCAAACACGATGATAACTTCACTTAAAACGCCGATACGACTAAACCAAGTCTATGGGGCATTATATGAAACATGTTGTGACCAAACTTCGATTGTTTACAACCAAACCTTAACTATACCAATGTCAAATCCCCAAGAAGTGTTCGAAACCAACAAAACATCTTTCAATACAATCAAAAATCCAATATGAATGTCCAAATCCGTGATTACAACAACAACTAATCGAAAACCCCCAAATCCAACTCAATATTCAAAGTGTTCTTGAATAACCTTTCAATAATCCAATGAATATTCATACACACTCGATATCATACGTATATCTCTTCATACAACATGATTATAACGTCCAAAACATCATGTCTCAACATAAAATCGAAAACCAAGATGTTTGAAGAATATTACCTTTGAAGATCCAAATACTTTGATCCGATGAAATCGTGTTAAATCGAATATCCAAGCTTCCCAACGAATCAAGATGATGAAATCCGAACACACAAGTGATTGATGATGACAAAATATCTCCCTCAAGACTCTCTCTCTCTCGGAAAAGGTGAAGAAAATGAGAGAAATGACCTCAAAAACCCGTCCAGGTCCTTATAAATTGCCGAACGTTACGGCCATAACTCGGCCTACTTACGGCCATAACATCCCAGGTCAACGGCCTTACGCCAGAACTACCATCTCATACGGCCGTGAATTCGCTTCATCCAGACCGAGAGTCATACGGTCGCATCGCACTGCCTTACGCGTAACTCGCTCGCCCAAACACTCGACATCCATACGGCCGCATTCGCACACCTTACGGATGTAACTCGACCGATACGCCATAACCGCCAAACTTACGGCGATGAAGCCTTCATCGAAACCGCCTGGGCACTCGCTCGACACGACGGCCGCATTACCAACTTACGGCCGTATGCCGCAACCCTTACGGCCAGAAGCCCTCCTCGTCCGACATTTCGCAACCCACGAACACAACTTACGCCGTAGTTCGCCTACCTTACTACCGTATCTCGCCTTCTCGCCAAAACAACCTTAAGCCAACGAATGCATGTTACACTCAGAATGTATGATTTGTTACGGCCGTAACTCATTGGCCGAAATGATTTAAAATACGCAACTCCGTTAACTCGCTACAAATGGTGAATGTTCCGACATACAATACTCGCATGAATGTAATTAAGTCCAATAATACGTGATAGATGATACTTCCATCATAAGACTACCATTCACGATGATAATGATGATACTGCCTCGATCCACAAACGGAGATGAATGACGACCAGAATCGATGCACTTACAAAATGCCGATTATGAACATAAATGAATGAATCATGAATGATGAGTGATTATTAATGAGTGAAAATTACCGAGTGATAATTACTAATTGATAATTACCGAATGATAATGAATGAATTACAACCGGTCTCGAGGATGTGAAGAAGAAGGGCGTAGTTTTTAAATTAAAGAACGGAGGTGGTGGTGGTGCTTGAAGTCCATACCGAGTCACTGGCTCCACTCAATGACATCATATACCGCATCATGATGCCGCTTGATAGCAAGTCTTGCTGAGCCTTCCTCTCTCCTCCCGAATTTCTCAAACCGCTTCTTAGCCTCATTTTCTCCTCACTGAGCTCTTCTGATCCTAAATTGCTCTTCTAGACAGACTTGTTAGTGTCGCCCGCTGATCGTGTCAAAACTCCGGTATCCTTTAACAATTTGTGGACTTTAGTTCCTATCATCGGCGTCCTATGATGACTCCCTTTAGAACGATAAATGGTAGCCCACATCTTAACCCTAATATAGGGACTCACTGATCGATCTCTAATGGCTAAATCAAGGCTGATCTCGTCTAAATGCGATGCTCCTCCTCGCCACTCGTCAATATTCTCCGAGACTCCTCCATCAGCCTCCTAATTAAATGGAACAAGATAAGTAAAATGAATTTTAAAAAGTTGAGAGATAAATATCCGTAGCGGTATTAAAATGTTTACTTTATGATACATTTACAACTTACATGTCCATATGGATAGTTCGGATATGCCTTGGAGACAGATAGACAAAGGCATTCGCCACATTTTCATCATGGCCTCGTGTCAACTCACTAACGACCGCGAACCTAAACCGCTCACCTATACATAGAAACATGTAATATTCATTTGATAATGAACAACAATTACCACAAGTGAGTTTCATATACATCATATATCTTTAAATAACAATGGGATAATGCAATATTTATTTTCAATTACATACAATGTAGTTTGGGTCACTAAAATGGGCGCATAGCCACTTCCACTCATACTCCCAATACTTTAACTCTTTTCGAGAGCATTCTCATGTATTACCCTAAGCCACCAAAACATACGTAGCTCATTTTTGCAATACTTTACCTATAACACACATTTATAAATAATAAACAATCACACAAAATTTCTCAAGTAATTACTCAACTCATATTGTGAAAATTACTTACTTGATAGATTGCACCTCATCACTCCAAGTATGTAGTAGAAATAAAGGAACATCAAGCCATAGCTACAACTAACATAAAAAATATATATTACTAAATTCGTTCCCAATTTAAATACAAAAAGTAGCCTTCAATATTGAAATACAAACTTATAGACATAGCATTGGTCAATACATCCTTCACGCACTGTAGCACATCCTTCCACTCAGCCCATAGTACTAGAACTCTATCGCGTATGACAAACCCAACATTACGACAATATGTCGTGCAAGCATCAGAAGACAAAATGGGTCATCGATACTTTTCATCTACTACTATCTTGTGGCGGCCATTTTTGCTAACGTATGAGTCAAGTGCTAGGACCTTCTCTGGGCTACAGGTCTTCTTGTTCTTTTTTGGTTCGACATTGGTATGACCCTCCTCATTCTCATCCGCAAGCTCCACGTATAACTTCGTCTTAGATTTTAGACAAGTCCGTCAAGTCATATTGTCAGGCCAAGACCGAAATACATACGCCTTCGTTGGGTTAACCAAGCTATATGACCGATAGACTCCCCTCTCGCCGAAATCACCGGTACCATTGGTGCATAAATAGAGTAGACAGCTGACTAACAGCACTCTGACGACGTGCTATGTGCAGCTACGTAGCTCCCTTATGTAGAATGAGGGGAGGGAATATAGTGTATAGAAGGCATACAAGGTTCCGTCATCTCGAAAGTAGTGGGGGTCGTCCTCGGTCTGGGATTCTGATAAGATAAGCACCCCATTAGTGTATGTGCGTCATCTATCGGAAAAAAAATTCCACTATCATTTTCCTCCTTAAACTTCAGCTCACTTTTCTGACTCATTTCACGATGTAGTTTGACCCACATACCTAGCCACTAATCCGTAAGATCGGAACCTCTAACTCTTCTCCCAACGACTTTGAGTCTTCGACTTTTGTTACCATATCTCATTAGTTTATTATTCAGATCTATTTAACATGTACACATTTACAAACTGTCACATAAAGTAAACTCACACAAACCAATATACATACTAGATACCAACACACGTACATTAAACACGCACATTAATTAAACATACACACTAAATACCAACACACACACACAGACCAACACATATATTAAACACACATACACTAATTACTAAAATTAGACAAGAATAATGCCTAAATTATCATTTCTAAATTTAATAATATTTGAATTAATAAGTGTGACGGGACGGGCTCGACCAACTTAAAATTGATCAACAAGTCTAGGATTCCATAACCGAGATTATAGTATGGTTATTTTAATTCTAATATTATAATTAAGAATGATTATGATATCGACAACGATGATGATCAATGATACTATGAAGAACACCCATTTCATAAAATCGATTGAACCTATCCTAACTACTCGTATAATTCAATCAAGCATGATTCCATAATCTTTTTAAATATCAATGAATTAAAATCTCCGTTTACTTCAACACCTGCTCCAACACTTGACATATATGTTCCACTCACATTTGACGCGCGAGTATCTCAATTTCATCATACTAGATTTGATCACATAGCCCTCCAAAGACTGACAACCTCTACCGGGCCATCATCTCAATTCCGCCAAGTGGCAACTCAAGTACATGCCCACCTCTTAGTTCCTACGCTCCGGCAAAATTTACCGTGGCATAATCCAAGAGAATTCGTACATGTGACTCCGCTCCGATACCAATTATCGATCCCCTAACGATGAATACTATCCTCACCGTACCAACACGAGCCTTTTCTAGCGCGCTTTGTCCTCATTCACACGCACTTCGAGAAACTTTTCGGGTCACCCATGTCATAACTACCTGTGCCAAGCTATACTTAACTTTGGAGTTTCTGGTGAGACGGGCTACCGTGCAAAGAAGATGCATCTTGTGGTATGAGTAATCAAAATCAATTCACACTACTACAAATCGCCTTTAATAAAGGTCTACTTTAATAAATGGCTTTTGTTCAAAACCGCAGCTTAAAATGATGCGATGGCATACCGATAAATTTTGTGTAACATATTAACAGCAGCTTTTAAACAAATGCTAGCTTGTGTAATATAGAACTCAACAAATCGGGTTATTATAATAACTCGCCTAAGTGATTATTTCCTTTTCAAAAAATAAAATCCTAATATTAACATCGGTTCTCACTTAAAACCGATGTTAAACATCTCAAAAAACTTAATATTAACATCGGTTCTTACTTACAACCGATGTTAAATATCTCTAAAAACCTTAATATTAACATCGGTTCTCACATTTACAACCGATGTTAAACATCTTTAAAA